>JBAMAW010002153.1:0-1406759 GCA_037043295.1 Amiota minor
TTTTTTCATAATTTGAGGCTTTATTATAAAAAACTCGTTACATACTCATCTCCAAAATAATTTCCATTACTAGCCACAGCTTTTCCCATTTTTCTGGCAGCTTTTGAATTCCTCGTCGGAAAAATTGTTCGTTTTTTGACGCGATCCACGAATCAATCCAGTTTTTGGCTTCTTCGAAAGAACGAAAGTGGTGTCCTGCCAGTTCATGCGTCATCAATCTAGGATGTCCCATTTCAAAGTTTCCAGGTATGTTTTCACTACCTTGGAAACATGTGGCCGAGCGTTGTCATGTAGAAGTATCACCTTGTTGTGTCTTTCCGAGTATTGCGGGCGTTTTTCCTTCAACGCTCGATTCAAACGTATTATTTGAGTCCGATAGAGGGCTCCTGTGATGGTTTCCCCTGGTTTCAAGAGTTTATAGTACACTACACCGAGCTGGTCCCACCAGATACACAGCATCAGCTTCGAGCCATGAATGTTCGGTTTTGCGGTCGAACTTGATGTATCGCCGGGAAGCCCCCACGATTTTTTCCCCTTCGGGTTGTCATAGTGTATCCACTTTTCATCGCCGGTCACGATGCGATACAAAAAACCCTTTCTGTTTTGCCGTTGGAGGAGTTGTTCGCACATGCAAAGGCGCCGTTCGATGTCCCTCGGATTCTCTCGTACGGCACCCAATGTCCCAGTTTCTGGATCATTCCTAAGCTCTTTAGGCGATGAGAAACGGCTTGCTGAGTCACGCCCAATAAACTTGCAAGTTCCAGTTGCGTTCTACACGAATCTTCATCCAGCAAAGTCTCTAATTTTGCATCCTCGAACTTTTTAACGGGACCGGGACGTTCCTTGTCTTCCACGCCATATTCGCCATTTTTAAACTTTTGAAACCATTCCCGACATGTTCTTTCACTAATATAGCTTTCACCATAAGTTTCTACAATCATTCGATGCGCCTGAGTAGCATTTTTTTTCGAATGATATGCAAAAAGCAACACTTCCCGCAAATGGCCCTTTGTAGGCTCGAATTTTGCCATTTTCGCTAACGAACAGGACAAAGCACAGTCAAAATACATAAGCGAGATTATTTAGAGTTGTTGACCGATACCTCAGCTGGCTATGTAATGTTTCTGATCGTACTTATCGACCGATTAGCGGCGCTGGCGCCATCTATGGGAAAACGGCGGTTTTCTATTTGTACGCCCAATAAAATCTCATTTGTCCTTTAAATAACTTATACAATTGTCTGAGAATAACCTCTTGAATAATATTTTTCTACGGGCCCCATTCTATCCCATACTTTATTATGAAACTTAATATCCTACTTAAAAATCTCCTTAGTCAGGGCTGGCGATATATATATATATAAATTAACATACAATACAACAATTATTAAATAAATTATGCTTGAATTTGGAATTTAAGTATTTATTTAATAATGTGTTTTCGTCGAATCCGTTTAATAGCGGCACTATGTGCTTATTACTAAAGGTCATAAACCTATTGTAGTTATTCTGACCAAAGCTTTCCGGTGTTTTCCAGCTGTTACCATAACTTATATATTTCCTGCATCCAGAATGTGTCACTAAAAAACATGTGTAATAACAAGAAATTTGTTAAAAAACTTTAAGAATTTTTTTCTTTTCAGGGGAAAACGTTTCTATTACTTCTAATCTTAGAATGCTACTTTTCTTTGGGATGTCAGAGTTTTTATGTCATGTGACAGTAGTTCGCCATCGTTGTCAAAGGCACAACATATTAGATAATAAATGTGGTTCAAAATGTTATTATCGTAATGTCAAAATTGTTTTACAATTCAAGTAAATCATTTTTAGAAGTTGAGTTGACTTCACTGATAATGTATCTGTAAATAAGAAAATTCTGCAGTCCAAAATTAATAATATAATATTTTTAACTGTAAGAAACCAGGAATTTGTAAAAAGGAGCATTGGGAGCATTATTGACTTGTGGTGGTTCAGGGCAAAACAAGATTTTGGGGGCCCCAACCAACCATTAACCAACATTAATTAAACTAACGCAATTGCAAAAAAACATCTACACATTTGAGGTCCCCGATTTATTATTTCTTTTATTATGATTTATATTCGAAGCTCAGGTCATTTGTTCGTACGAAAACTCGACTGCGAAGGGGAGGTATATTCTTTTTTTTAAACTCTCTTATATATGTATCTTATATATATTTCATTTACTGCTGCATCTACTACTATTGCCGAGGGTAATCTCTTAAATAGGTCGATTAAAATATTATATGCCGAGTGCCGAATTATGATTGACAAACAAGTACAGAAGGAATTATTATATTTTTGTTTGCATCATTTTTCTTTTTGTTTTCAGACTATAGTATTTTTGCTTCTTTTCTTTTTTTTTTTTTTGTCTATATGTCAAAAGAAAATGCTATGGAAATATAATAAGAAAAAAGAAGGACAGTTTTCAATTTACATTGTTGCTTTCGCCTTGTTTTAGTTTTTTAGATTTTGTCTCTTTATGCTTTTGTTTTTCTAATTGGAATAGGCACAACTTATTGTAGAAAATATTTCTGTTTGTGGGTTTTTTTTTTTTCTTTTTTTTTTGTTCTTTTTCTTTTTTATGATGCCTTTATTAACATTTGTCGTCATGGCACAGTGGCATAGTTTACTTAAGAAAATTGTAGAAAATAATAACAAAACACAGCAAAATAATAAAGAAAAGTTGTTTTTTTTTTTGCCAACAGTTAAAAAAAGAAATACAAAAGAAATAACACAATAATAAATGAATTTGAGAGTGAAATTTGTTGCAAAATCCAATTTAAATGTGGCAAAGGCAAACAAAAAGGGAAACTAAACTAAAGTCATTCTACTCGAACTCACCTTAACCTCACTTTCTTAAACAAATTGCCGCAACAATTTATGTTACATAAACTTCCTTTCGCCTTCTATGTGACGCTACATGATAATCCTGTTAAAATTTGTTTGTTTCATGAATTTATGTAGCATAAAATAAATAATCAAACAAAACCAGAACAAAAACCTTTCTTTCCTACCTTGGATTTGTGCCATATTGGTTTCTGTTATTGTGTTGTTGTTGTTTGTGTATTTGAGTATGGATCCATGAAATTCAATTGCGTGAATGTAAAAAGTTTTATAGGCCGCTTAGAGTTTTCACCTTTAACAGGTTAACAAAATTGAAATTAATTTAAAACGAAACCTTCAAAGAAATTGAAAGAATGGAAACAAAGAAAACCACAAGGAAATAATAAAGGAAATCTTCATAAAAAGGACACAAATGCTATGTGTATTGAACTTATAATTATACGTATATATCCTTGTATCTTTAGTTAATTATACTATAGTACTTCCCTTCCACTCGTTTCTATGCAATAAATTCATGAATATTTAAAAAGAATACATATAATATTTTGTACGTAATAATAATAACTTTATAGCCGTTACTCACAGTGGACACAAGCTCTGTGACCAAATTAGATTACTTCCTGACACCTAAATGAAGCTTCAAAATATGAATGAAAGCCATCACATTGCAGAACCACAACGGGCGAAACTGGAAACTTATGTGAAACCACTCACCTTTATGATGCTGCTATTTAACTTGTGTCATCACCCACTTATATCTTTTATACGAGACATTAAACTAAGGCTCAAGGGTATTTATTAAATTAGGATAGGAAATTCAATGATGTAAATCATAGTGACTTTTTCAAAATTATCTGCCATACTACAAATTACTGTAAAAAACACAAATGTATTCATTGTTACTACAATATATCCCCTTCTTTTACATAAAATATTAACGAAAGTAAATCCATCATATTTCTAGAAGTGTAAATCATTTGCTTATGTAGACCGTCTTCTATAAATACTTATATTATATACTGGCTCTCTACCTCAACAAAAGTTGCCTGTTGTCATCATTTGGAGAAATTATTAATAATGAAAACTAAGTGCTGAGTAAACAAACTTCTGAATAAAGAATTATTTTATTTTATTTTCTTAGTGAATTGAAATCCGTTTATTTTATTAAAATTGTCGAATTTCACAAAATATTATTCAACTAATTCATTTTCATTCCACATCTGTATGCTAAGCAATCAAATGTTCTATTAAAATGCATTCAACTGACCATAAAAAAATGCATAGAAATCTGATAAAAGTCTTAAAAATTTTACACAGCAATAAAATAGTTTTTATTGAAAATAAATACATATACACAGCATAAAAAAAAATTCTACTAAACTTCTTGAAAGCAATTTTCTAACTCAACAGTTATGAACTAAGTACACCACCACACACTATCATCATTTTAGATAGTTTTCCTTTTTTTTTTTTACAACATTCACTTGAAAATGAAAAATGCAAAATGTTATCCTTAATACTACTTACATATACGAGATATACAAGTATAATATTAAAGATGTTCTCTAAATCCCCTGTGCCTTTGTCTATGTACAATATTTGGATATGAATGACTAAGTGAATGAGTGAATAAATGGGTGAAAAATTCTTGTGTTTGATTTATGAGTTTAAGTTAACACAAAATGAACACAAAGAAGAAGTCAAAGCCAAAAGAAAAAAGGCGTTGACTAAGTATTAGTGTTGGAAAAGAAAAGAAAAGAAAAGTGCTGCTGCAAATTTCATAAACATAGAAAAATGGCAGCAAGCAACAGAAAACAAAAGAAAGAAGTGCAACAGCATAAGGAAGGCAACAAACATTACAACTTGAACAATGGAAAATTATGAAAAACTCTGCTAAAGGCCGAGAATGAGAAACCTAAAGTTTGAGTTTGAGTTGAGGGTGTTGGTGTTGGTGTTTGCGAGTATGAAAAATTACTCAAAAACAAAAACAAAAAAAATATAAAATATTGTAGTTAAATATAATTTTCTTCATGAATATTAGATGAATGTATACTGCAACGCGACTGCCATGGCAGATTATGATTATGTGAAAATATTGTAATCATAATCAGGTTGATGATGATGACACACGATGATGATGAAGGCGCTTTTGGCGCTCAACTTGGCTTAGTGTTATTGAGGTAGAGATGACTTAGTAAGTAGTAGGGCTGTGTCGCTTGACGGTCGGCATAATAAATAATGCTCAACATTCCTTTGTTGTAATTGAAAATGTTGGTCATTCATTCCTGTGACTATTTCCCTTTACCTCTTAGCCTGACTTGGTTATGGCTTAAAGCGAAGAAATGATTGCCATACTTTGGTGCAGTCGATAATGTTGGGAACCAAGTATGAGGGGTTCGTTCTTCGTTGGCATGTGGCACGTACTTTTTCAAAATTCAAAGCAGCAAAGGCAACAACGAATGCGAATGACGATGATTGGTTGCTTATTTCAACTGAACTGAACTAAACTAAACTGAACTGAACTGAACTGAACTAAGCTGTGCTGATTTGAACTGTACCGACTCCGTTTATCTTCGTCCAATAACTTCGCAGTCTTTCTATATAATTATGCACATCGTGCAGGAATATATGTATGTATGCATGTATGTATACTATAATAGTAAATGTTCCCGGGATGTTGCCTGTTCATGATATTAAAAAAATGAGCTGGCAGGACTTGTTTAATGGAAAATGGAGTTCAACTCAAATACTAAACTATAAGGCCCCATTTACATGATGCTTAATCAAAAAGGGTGAACGCGACAGAAACACAATATGGTTGTATTTTTTATTATGTTTGTAGCCAAGAAAAGGTGAAAAGTCATGCACGAGAAGCAAAGTAATTGGTTTTCTTTTCACAAATAACTCTGCACCAATTAATCTAGCAATTTGTAAATGAAGTCTAGGTTAGCATAATTCTGTATTGATTAACAACAAGTTACTCGTACTTAAATCATCATTTGTTGTATGGCAATCGTTCGGTTCAATAACAATTAAATTTTTCACTTTCAAAGTAGAATTCTTTATATAATATTTCAATAGAATCATCGTTATGGAAACAATAGTTTGGCTTCACCAACATACAATACTTAATAAGTGCACAGAACATATGTCAGTGACAGATGCAGTAAAACATGTAAGTAAGCAATTTCTATAACTACTTATACACATACACATATCCCTACATACAATATTTGCTATATATATTATACAATTATGTTGCATGCCACACTTCCTCAATATAATAAACTTACTATTGTTCTCGTTTTATATAATAATTAAAACACATTTAAATGAAGATTTGTTAACTGATGATGGAGCACTTTGATTATCGTGGCATATATATTTACAACTTAGGATAAGAACAAGTAATTCTAAACTATGCTCAAATGCTTGTGTTATTAAACTAAAGTAGAAAGATATTGTATTTAATAAAAATTGTACATTTATTCAAACGTATGAGTTCTCACTTGAAAACTTTAACAAAAGGTTTGCCCGGGAAAACAAAATTTCAATAAAATAGGCAGACACAAAATACTGTACATTGTCTTCTTATAACATACTAGCGTTAACCGGCGTGCGTTGCTACACCCTCTATGCGTTAATTGGGTATTTCTTATAAAAATCTTTGTTGTAAAATGTGTATTTCATAATTTACAATATATTTTAATATTCTAAGCAACTTTACGAATCATTTGTTCTTTTAAAAAAAATAGGTTCAGTATATTTTGCACCAAATAAAAAAAAATTTAAAAATGGCATAAAACTATCTATATTTGGACAGCAGCGGTACCTACCGGATCCAAATGTAGCAAAGAACCTGACTGTAACTCCATGAGTACAACAAAAAACCATCAAAATTGGTCCAGCCGTTCTCGAGTTTTGCGGGGTCATACTATTTTTTGAGTGCTCTATATCTATCCCGAAGCTGACTGAGGCGAGCCTCACGTTCCGTTGACGATTCTTCATCTCTTGCTGAACGTACTCTTTTGGCATTCACTGTACTACGACCTATGTTCGAACGACGATGTCTTCCAGACATGACTTTTTAATTTCTTGATAGTAATAATCAGACTTAAATAAAAAAATCTAAAATCACATTTGAAGAAACTTTGCTGTGTAAACAATGAGAAGCTGGAATATTGTAGTGACAGTAAATGCTTTTTCCATGAATTATAACACTATGCCAAATACATTAATTTTAAAGATAGGCATATAGGTATATGTATAGTGAAAATAACAGTATTTCTGCACTATTTAATGGATGTTATTATAAATATTATAAATATAAACCTTCCTCTTCAATCACTCTATCTATTAAAAAAATCGCATCAAAATAGGTTGCGTATTTTTAAAGATTGAAGCGGTTAAAGGAAAAAAGCGACTTTGTTTTATAATATGTATAGATAATACTAACATATTTTACATAATTTAATTGAAAATCACTTCAACTGTGGCCAAGAAAGAGCCAACATAGTAAACTTACCAGATTTCATAGCCTTACATTATTTGTACCACACTACACTGCACACAAGGAAACATGAATGCATTTAAATCAATACAATGGAATGTTTTTTTTTTTTTTTTTTCATTTTTTCTATTTAACAGAATAATATTTTGTATATGTAGTCTTGTTAGTCTTGAAGCTTATGAACTGAGCTTCGACATGTCATTATTTTTTGTTTTTATTATCACTTCTTTAGAAGATTGCAGTAGCTGATACTATAAAGAGCGTTGTAAGTAGTATAGATTCACATGGAAAACAGCGATTGGAAAATAACTTCTACATGTGTATAATCCCAGACACAGTGTCACTGTGGGAACGATTGTGTGAAAATCAATGATCTTGACTCTGTGTGAATGGACTATAATAAAGGCCGGAAATTATCCCAATGCAATGTGTGTCATTTTTACCAATACAATAGCCTTGCATTTTCTATTGATAATCAAATGTCAGTTCAACTAACATGAAGTTATCATTTCTTGCTAAAGGAAAAATATTTTTTCCCTTATTTCCCATAAAATAAAATGCTTCTTTGACAAAGGAATGTCTAGGCTTCTTGAACTAAAGCCAACTATAATAAAATTGATATGCTGAAAAACAATTTTAAAAAATTCCTTAGTTTCATATTGAATTCTACATGTCATCACTAAAGATATTTTGTGTAATATTATATCAAAAAAACAAAAAACATTAAAGCCCTTAACAATTCTTGAATTTTAGCAAACATTCTAACACACAATATATTGTATTTCTTTTAAAGAAATAAAATCTTGTAATGGGGGAATATATTTAGTGATTTCATGTATATCAAACTATGGAATTGAAAACAATTTTAGCTATCGGCTCAAAAATCAGGTCATTGAACACCAAAACAAATTTCATAACAAAAACAAAATATCACAAAAACATAAAAAGAAAACCAAAAGAGTAGCCAAAATTATCTGATTATTTTACACTACAAATTGGAGCATAGAAGTAAAAACAAAAAAAAAAACAGACGTAGAACAAGTTATTTCTAAAGAAATTTAAAGTTTTGTACTTTATATTTTCAAATTTCATAAAAAATTTAACAGAAATGTAAATTCCTTTTTCGATGCTCATGTTGTGTTGTCAAACTTGGGTGCACATACAGTATTTATTTTATCGTGAAAGGGTCAACTAACCAAACCAAACCAACCGAACCAAACCAAAAGTAAACGAAATCAAAATCGAAACCCAGCAACAATTTCATACTTGATGCGTTTAGGTTTGTTGGCGTCTCTAACGACATGCGCTGCTACCCAAGATTCCATCCAAGAAGAAAAACTATTCAAAAAAAAGGAAAACAAAAACACTTAGCTTACACAGAAAGCAAGTCACTAACAGAAGGATATAAGGACGGAGAGCACACATGAAATAAAACAGGAAACGCATCGACAAGTGTAAAGCGAACCAAGAAAAATGTAAAAAAAAAAGATTGTAGTGAAATTTTTCTTGGTAGAAAACTTGCCAAATGGTTTACTTTATGCGAGGTTGACTTACTTTGACTTGATTGGAGAAAGGAGTGACTTTGCGGCAACATACAAAATAGTGCCGGTTGCTCCTTTTAAGTTGTTTGGGGTAAAGTAAATGAAACGGAAACGAGAGCACAAACATATTTTCTAGTATTTTTCTTATGTTTAAGAAGAGAGTGTGAGAAAAATTTCCTACAACTTGGCATCAAAATAATAAGGGAAAAAAAACACAACTCCACCATAAGTGGCCCATAAACTGCAGAGACAAACAAAAATCATAGGAATTTTTTAAATAAAAGGCACAAGCGTAAAAGGCTTTGAACAAACATACCTAAAAACAAAAATCTGACTTACTTTGGTTTTACTTAAATTTACATCCACATCTATAAAAATAATTTTTTATATATTGTACATCTTTATACATAAAATTCGAGTGTACGAAATTTTGTGACTCTTGATCTCCTAAACGGCTGTACCAATTTGGATAAATTTGTTTTTCTATTACTTATGGGGTTACCCAGATGGTTTATGATTCAGATGGGATCAGTAGATGGCGCTGTTGTCTAGATACAGACGCTTTTTTAACAAATTTTTAACATTTTTTTAACTAGCGCACGCTATACTAAGCCGATTTTAAGAATTTTTTTTTTTTTTAATGAAAAATGAATGCTAATGACAAGAGTTACGTACTTCTTTTTTTCAAGTTTTTACGTTTAATATAATATTTTTAAGTATTAAGTTTTTTGAAAACCAATGCAAGACCAAGTATAAAAAGTTTTGTAAGTTATTTCGTTTTTAATTCTTTGGTTGTTGTTACTGTTGTGTTTTGCGTCTCTGAGTACTCACTTTCTATGCTCTTCGTTTCTGTATTTTATGTTCAATTAATGTGGGACCGGAAAAAGACATTATGTTTCGTTGTTTGTGCTTTGCTTTGTTTGTGTTTCGTGGGAAGTGGGAGTGGGAGGGTCGGGGGTAGTCCTGTACCAAAACCCAAAATATGTTCTGCAAATTTTTTTTCTCTTCTTCTTTCACGTATTTAAGTATTACATACATATTTCGAATAGAATAAAATGAGCTGATAAACATTTTGAACGGAAATCACTTGGAAATACCTAGCAAGGTATTGTATATATGCACAACATTAAATTACAGAAAGTTTCTAATATCAGAATAAAGCTAACGGTAAGACTCATGCCACAGAATGACCCCTCTTTCCTTTTTTTTTTTTTTTTCCAAAAATATATAAGTTGAGCTAATTTAATCTGTAGTTTTTTATTTTTATAGACTTGAAGAAGTCCAAATCCGAGCTCTCCAACATCAAGAGCTGCAGAAACACAATCCAATGCCAGGACCCTAGTTACGCCCAGCAAAGCGCCCCGGAACTGGTAGTCATTAAACTGTGGTATCATGAGTTCTCGAATGAAAATATTGTATAATAATATAAAAGCTTATTTACACATAAGTTCTTATTTTATATGCAGTTCACTTTGATTTTATTGAACTATTTTTAACCAAAATCGACTTAATCTTTTTAGTTGAAATATTTATGAAATAATGAAAAATGTTACCAAAAACCTATCTCCACTTGACGTATGCATTACTATTTGAAAAAGCTTAGGTTATAAAGTAAAATGATATAACTATGATCCTATACCATATTTTTAAAAAATTCTATAGTCGAAATATGTGTTCTGAAGCGTTGAATAATAATAATATTCTAACTCAATTGACTCAATTTTCACCACTAGTTGACACAGATATATGAGTATGATTGTACCGCTTAAATAATGACTATCTTTCAACGAGATGATATTCGCAGATGAGATAAATGACAAACAATAAGTCACACCTTGAAAAATAAAGAGAAACTTCAATCATCTTTAATCATTTCTAAAATGGTAAACTCAACGAAGGTGCAAAGCCTCCACAAATTACGCTGAATTTCGTTTATTTGTTGATTTAAAAAGAATTATTTTGTTACTTTTTGATATTTAATTTTATTCCATTTTTACAAAAATTTAAATGACTACCATTCAACAAATAAACTACACAATGACTTGAGTGCAGTATTGTTGTCGTAGATTATATTTAAGAAAATATTCTACTTTCTTAAAAATCAGTAGCAGCATCTCAGGGCTCATGTTGGTTCTTAACCCCATTCATTGAACAATGCACCCTTGTGAAGTGTTTTATAAATTATAATAAATTGATTTGAAATACTAAGTTTTATTTTGTTTGAAAAATAATATAAAAAAAAAATTCCCATTAATTTTAAGAGTTACAATTAAACTAGTATTTAAAGCCCTCGAAATCACACTGTGCGCACTATGAAAACGAGTCTTGTGTGCTTTTGAAACGAGTCAATCAACTCATTTTGTTTTATTTGCTTCGCTGAATATACACAGTCATGCGAATGACTCGTTATCACACTATCATGAAAAAAAACTGACGTGTGAATCGTGTCTTCAGGAATGACTCGGTGTGACTTGGTGTGACTCGGTAGCATATTGTCTTTGTTGGCGAATTCAACTAAATCATTGATGCACAACATCACATGAGTTGATTTGTGAAAGTATTAGTAAAGACAGTATGACTATTGAT
Source organism: Amiota minor (assembly GCA_037043295.1). NCBI lineage: Eukaryota > Metazoa > Arthropoda > Insecta > Diptera > Drosophilidae > Amiota > Amiota minor. Next base: position 11,502 of record JBAMAW010002153.1, read on the forward strand.
AGCACATGATTCCTTTTAGCGAGTGGATACATTTTTGTTTAGTGTTGACTCCTGCAGGTCTTTAATGTAAGTATGTACAAATAATCTGCATATTAGCCTAAGAGATTCATTGAATGTTTTATAATGATTTGAAAACCAACTATTTGTTTTAACCTCTGAAACTATTGGTAATATTTTGTTGTATCATTTTAAATTTATTGTATTTATTTGAATTTTATCAAACAGGAAATTAATAACCGCAAATTTAAAATGTCTTAAATATCCGCTAAAATAATTAACACTCAGTGAGGGCTGGGGGGAGGGTATGACAGTCGGATATTTTTTTCTTTGTTTCGAAAATGTGGAAATTCCTAGAAAACCACACAAATGACAGAAAATAATTTAAACTGAAATATCAAAAGTAACTAATTTTTTATTGTTTGTTAAATTTTTACAAATAATCATTAACTATAAATTATTTATTTTTATTATTGTTGATTTCAACATTCATTCACCCAACTGCATATTTATTAGGGATTATACAATATTACATTTTATGTATTATATTACATTGTTTAATTTTTACTTTTGTGGCTTTGTCAATTCAATTTCATTTTGTTGCCAATTGATTTCATTTGACATTTGTTTAATGATGTGGCAATTTTTGCTATTTTTCCATATTTGTTTTCTTATACTACATACTCATATTATTTTATGTAGTCTTCATGCTTTTGCATTATTATTGTACTTTATAAATTAGCATTCATCAATATTCAATCAATCTGACATCTGGCATTATCATTTCATCATAATTGCTTGTACGCACTAAAAGAGACATCGGTATAAATGGAGTATCACTAGGGGAACTCTTCTTGTCATGCCAGTTCGTCCGTCTATTTTTATGGAAATTTATTGTACTTTGCAAGTTAAAATAAACAGGAAATACATGTATGTTGCTTGAAGTTCCACGATTACTGAAATATTAGCTCCATGGGAAAGCAGGGCTATATAATAAGTTGTAACATCAAAAAACAAAAAAATATTTAAATTAAATGTAAAAATCATGTTACTTTACTTCAAAACTTGGACTAAGAGAACCAATATTTCACACATTGTAATTCATAAAAGAAATTCTCTAAAAGACACAAACACTTGCAACACTAGATTGGGCTGATTGGACAAATATGTGTATCATATAGCTGCCTCCCATGAACATTAATTCTATACAAAATAAGTTACAGATTTTGTGGATGCGTCTTCTTAAAATACTCACTAAATGATTTCATATGTTACTAAAATTTATAAATATACATACACCATATATTTACATTACTTTTATTTCAGTCGAAACGATTCGATTGCTTCAAGTTGGATCTCCCATATAATAAAACGATATAAAAAGTTTTTTTATTCTGTATTGTATTTATATGTTATTGCTTCGTCTTGTATAAAAGGTATTTAATATTCGGTGAAACTGAATTTAATAACTTTTCCCATTCTATTATCCTTTAAAAGTAAGAATATTTAATGCATCGACATTATTTTGTATGTAAAATATGAAAATGCATTGTGATTCATTATTATTGCATTTTATTGGTGAAAAATGAATTGAAATATTTATTGGACACATCAATGAGTAATAAGTAATAAAAGATATGTGGATAATGGTTTTCTATTGATTGTATAAGCAGATTGAATAAAGATTTAAATAAATAAATTAGAACACGTTTTCACGTAAAAGCAACAATAATAAATAAAATGGTAAGCTGCTGATAAACAAATATCTAATGTCTCTTCAAGTATCTTCAGTATATCTATGATACATAAATTTGTAAGGTTATAGTTTTCTCTTCCGCATTTCAAAATTGATTTGCTTATATTATTGTATTGTAGTATATTTCCTCTCAACCAACTCATGATTTCTTGATATGCATTCCTAAGGCTGGAAAATATCTAATTTCTCTTCAGAATTCTGTGGTATGATTGACAAACTTTTTCTTTGGCATGCAGAAAGTGTTAATAGCTCATAAATATTTGAAAATAATTCAAACAATTTCTTATTAAGTTCACCTTACACACGTTTACATTCCCATTTCACAAACTTAACCACTCACTTTCACATTCCTTTAAAGTTTATACAAAAGCCCCCAGTTTGCATTAACCCTGCACATTTCAATCCTTTTAACATTCTTGATTCGTTGCATAAATGACGCCATGTGGTAGCCAAAAGACGCAACAGCAACATCAGTAATCACAATGTTGGGTCGGTCCCCTAAGTGTGACATTGTAATATATAAAATATTTTACTCTAACACAAAAGGAGAAGGACGACAGCTTAAGAGAACCAAATGGGGATATATATCTAAATATTCATCTTGCAAACGACCCGGAATGCTACTCTTAATGATGATTATGATAATGATAATGATGATGTTGTTGGTGATTATGATGATGATATGTGCTTGCAAAGCGTTTCGTTTTGAAAAATGTTTGTTTAATGTTCGTAATAGGCTTAGCAGCTATGATGCACGGTTTTGCTCGACCTCTGTCAACTTTGCTTTGTAAGTTTTTTGAAATTATGAAATATTTAAATTAAAAACATTGAGCAGTTTAATCTTAAAGTCAAACACGTGCCCTGTTGAATTGCAATCAAAAGTCAGTGAGTCATCTGAGTAATTTCTTGATTCTTCTTACATTGGTTGCAACTTCGTTGGAACTTTAACAAAATTTTTCCAAGGACCAAGCCTAGAAATATAACTAAGTAGGAAAAACGTTCAAAAGTTTGCCTATTCATTAACCTAAATACACATGGATACACACAGATACATCGCAAGTTGAAACTTTGTCTGTTTAGGTTTTAAGCTAATTTGCATATTTGAGCAACGTTCTATTTTCAAATTTGACTTTCACTTGTCCACATTTGGTTAATGTTTAAAATCCAACTGACATAAGTGTGCTAAGCTGACAAATTTCATGAAAACTTAGTGTCACACTTTTATAGAATATTTATGATTTTTATTTTCACTTCTTCAATAAAAGTTTTGTAAAATTATACTTTGGCAAACTATTGTAGCTCAATAAATTTTTAATACTAACTACTATGAAATACTTCAGACCATTTTATGATTATATACAATATCAAGGAAGTATTGTAGTTAAGCCAGTGAAAAGTGTTAACAAAAATATTGTATAATACTAAACATAGCACTAAATAAATGTTTAAATTCTTCTAAGTAAAATTTGTACAAAAAATTATAAGTATGTTAAATGAGAGGTCTTTCTTTTAATGAAAATAGAGATCGGATCCATAATTAATGCAATCTTAATTAATGCAGTAGTGTTGTTGAAATAAAATATCAAATATATGTTCATAAATTTTAAAAGGCTCTAAACATTCTGCCCATTTATTAACAAATTGAATTGACTCAAATGCACATATTAAACAGTTAATGAGTTCCTTGAAGTCCGAGAAGGTTTATTTGGCACTGTGGTGGAGACAAACTATCACACGTCACAATCCAAGATGCCAAGAACCATTTCCTAGTCATAGAATATACCATTTCCGATTAGAAAAGCTGTTAAAGTTTTTTCTTTGTGCTTTTTGAAGGCTGAGGTTTATGCGAATAAACCTTGACCACCTTGCAAAACGACCATGGCAAATATTTCATATGTGTCAGCAAATTCATTGTACTTTACATAACTCATAATGAATTTGTTATACGTGATACTGTTTGACTTCAGGATACCTTCTACTATATTCTATACTGATATAATAAAACAAAATGACCCCCCAAAATTGGAAATATGCTTCAAGTAGGAGAACTTAAAGGAAATATATTTTTGCACATTTATTATGCTTTAATGAGATTTACTCTATGAATATGAATAAGAAAGATTAAATTGTTTGGATAGATATTTTTTCGAGCTTATTAGTTTTACACAAAGTTCTCCGTTTCTAAGTGAATGCTAATCAATGAATGTTCATCAATTTCATAGAAATGATAATGAAGTTGCTACGAATATAAGTATGTAGTAATAACAACTCAATTTAAGACTCTAAAAGAATTTACTTTATGTTTTGAATGTTTCTCACATTCATTATTATTGTAGTTATACCATGTATTGTGTATCCAATGGAATAAAAGAAGAAGAATTCGTTGCAAATAAGTGGCATTGTTATGTCGTAGAATATTTTTAATTATTTGCAATAAACAAAAGACGATTTCCCAGTATTACCACCATTGAATAGCATAAGCAGAAGATGTGGAAGGACATGCAAATTTTCGCAATTTCATAAAATGATGGCGTATTCTTCGTAATCGACAGTCAACGTTAATGCAATTTTCTTAAATGCTATGCATCCTTGTTTATCGGCATGACTACCTGCCTGTCCGGCTGTTTGGTCTAACAGTCTGTCGATTCTTTCTTTTATATTCATAGTAAGGAGCAAAAGAATAAACTACGCTTGAAAGCGTTTAATGAGAAAACCAATGAAAAATTTAAATAAAATGAAAACAAGAAAAACATACATAAATGGCGAACGATCACAATGACCAGGTTAATTACAATCTACATTGTTTATAGCCAAGGCTCAGCTCAGCTACGTGTTACACTGTATTATCCTTGTGTATATCCTTAGTCTCTTTTTCCTTTCCCTTCTGAGAGTCATTGGCTCAACCATTTGCTTGTCTTTATGCATTTTGCAACAAAAGATGGCAATATCCTTTCACTTAGGTATATTTTCGTTTTTTATTTATTTTATTTTTACCAAGAGGCGTGCAAAGAGAATTAATTTTCACACATTTTTAATAGCCATTTCTTTTTTTTTTTATTTTTTTTTTTGTAATTTCCAATGCGGACATTCGCTTCTTAGTGACTCCCAGCTCAACTACTGGGACTGGCAGTAATTATGTGGGAATTCTTTATGTTATCCTTTCATATACTCCTTCTTAATTCTTTTCTTTTCTTTTTTTTTCTTTTTTATTTTTTTTTTTTTTTGTGAAAAAGCCATTTCACTTTTAATTGTTTGAGGTTAATTAATATTTCAATGAAATCCAATGCAGAAGTTTTTATATTCATTCAAAATTCAACGTTGCTCTTTCTTCTCATTTCTAGGCTATAAAACGCAAAACATAAGTAATGTGTCGTATATTTTTACTATAGTCAGAAATTTTAGATATTTTCTATAAAGAGAGTTTGCGTTATAATTTAGCCTGAAAGTTGAAACTCTTTGGTAATGCATCGTCAACATTAAATAAGATTTTATGCCAAAAATTACCACTTCTACCTAAGACAGATGAGTAAACAAATAATTTTGCTTTTTAAAAGTTAAAGAAAGCTATAAATTTAATGTGAAAACCAAAAATACTAGATAACGTTTAATTGAAACTTAAGAGAAATACTTACTCGAACTAATTGAAAAGGAATGAACACAGTGAAAGATATAATTTGCAAAATGAGACTCTAGTGACTCATTGACCGCTATCTTCATCTATCAACATCTTTAAATGGCTGGAAGGTGCTTATCAATCTTTTGTTACCCTTTATATAAATTTATATCACATATCTTTATTATATACAAATGTGGTAATAACATAAAAGCTAAATAATGTTCATGACCCCTTTTAAAACATGATGAGTTTTGTGTGTTTGCCTTAAACAATTTATCATAAAACAGCAGACATTTGGGTTTGGACTTTTGTATTATTCTAATCCTTACAAACCGAGACACATTCACAAGCAATCAACCAACCAACCAACAAGCAAGCAAACAAATATATTTGAATATAAACTGAAAGTCTTTAATGCATAGTCAGTTATTTATTTGTGTCTTTTTGTAGGATTTGTAGGACAATAATAAAGACTACAATGAAGACTCTCTTTGAGTTTTAACATCATGACCTATTATTCTACTTACAAAGAATATGTTTGTGTTTGGGGAATGACATTTATGTTGAATGAATAAGGACTTAAAATAACAAATAATTTTATCTTTCAGTTCTCTTCATTCATGTTGTTAAATTGCACACAAGCTGCGGAAGTATCTGCTTCTTAAACAGAAGCAAATATCTAAACGCAGTCAGCTTTGTCAAATGATGTCGCTTATACGAATATAATGGCGGCACATCCGGTTACTAAGAAATACAAGCACATATGTTGTATCCATCGGTATGTGTCCTTGTATGCTTGTGTGTAAATAACTTGCAAATGGCTACTTGTCGAAATAAATTTTCGTTTTGCTTGGTTTTATTTAAATTCACATACATAGAAACATATACATATACAAACCACTGACTGAAGCTCTACTGATGATGCTTAACTGTAGATTTTACTATTATTTAGTGAGAAAGACACGAGATCTTGCTAGACATTTGATGCCAGCGGCAACTGTCATCGAGCAATCTAGTAAGCTGACGATGGACAGACACGTCCTTTTGATTGTCGCATTGCGTATACGAAAGAAACACAGTACATACAATATGTACGAATATGTACTATGTATGATTGAGGCTGCTCAACATTATTTTGTCTTAAATGTTGTCCCTTTTGGCTATGCGTAAGCAATATGATTGCGCTTGCACAGCATTACTAACAATATACTATACAATATAATTTGCGGTTGCCTAACTAACATCATTCATTTATTCAATTCATTTACATATTGAATGAGTCTTAACTGAAGGATATGCAAAAAGCATGAGATTAGTATGAAAAAGCAAAAAGTAGAAGGTACAGACATAGGTACTTGCGAATATATACAAACAGACCGCTAGGCAGATTGATGAAATGTAAGCAATTTACTTATGTTAAACCCTTTTAGGTTATTTAAATTAAATTACTATTATTATGGCAATGATCATTTTTGTCCTTGACAAGGCTTTCGTATTGTGTTTTTTGTAAAGTGAATTGCTAATGTTGTTTGTTTTTTATGAGTACTTTTAATAAATTAATAATTCTTAGAGCATCAAAGGATAAAGGCCGTATGTTTGCTTAGGAAATGAAAAATATAATAGACTAAAAGTAAACAATCTTCATATCTTGCCTTTATAATTGATAGAGACAACAAAGTATTTTATAATCAAACAAAAAAAAACCAAAGAAAATGAAGCATTCATATAAATAAATAATACACATACGCCACATTGGCTTTTGTAATGAATACTTTAGGTAAACAAAAGAAGAAAATAGAAAAACAAGCCATAAATTTTAATTCATGTATCCTATGAGTAAAGAAATTATGTAGAAGAAAATTTGTAAGAATAGTCAGAAGTAAAAAAAAATTAAACATGCAACACTTTATTGCTCAAATTGAATTGATTTCCTTTATGCTTCCCCTTCATCACATTTTACCACTCATTTCATTTGCCACATTTTCTTTATCATTAACAATAATTTGATAAGAAGGACAATCAGTACGCTCGATTAGACTGATTCGATTCTGGTCATCATTCCCCCTCAATTTTGCTGCTTAAATCTTAACAAGGATACTGCCTTGTTCAACCTTCTGTCACTCCTTCACTTATCGTGATTGATTTCGGAATTGTTTGGTAATCACAATCGATTTCATTTACTCATTCACCCAAACACACATCCTACTCTCTACTACTACTACACACACACACACACACAAGTAAATACATGTATAACCATATATAAAATCATAATTACGAAATGTTTCAATTGCCTTTGAATGGTTTCATACTTGTTTCGCTTTTGCTTTGAGCCATATGAGGTGCTTCATAGTCAATACCCAATTTTCCGTAGTTTTTGGATTCAAAAGCTGTTGTGTTCAATTGGCCATGACGAAATACGTCTATATAAGTGATATATGTTAGCTGACTGTATATGGTTCTGTGTGGGCAATCATATGTGTAAGTACATGTGACTTTCATATTATTCAATACATTTGAAAGGAATTAGAAAAAATTGTTTTTCAGCTTAATTTAATGGATCTCACATTCTGGATTTCAGAATGGGGTTAAAACACTTCGGCCTATCTTGTGTTATAATCTTAAAGAAGTGGAATCTATTTAGATATAATGGGTAGACATTCAAGCAGGTAAACCAAGAATAAATAAACATCAGAATGGTCCAGGAAGTGAAAACACTATGACTAAGAATGAAATGAATGAATTAGGAATATTCAAAATAAGAAATAACCCAATTTCAATTATGCATACAATTTAATACCTTTCACAGAAATACTTAATATAGTCGGACTGTGCCATAACTAACTCCACCATAGCGAAGTGATTCACTGGTTCCAACGTCTTTAATTTTATATTTGGGAACTCAGTCAATCTTTTTCGGTAAAAATTCTATCTGGATCTGAATATTTTAGATAAAAATTCAGTGTACGAATTAGATTGATTTACCATTGATACTATTAACAACCTAATGGGATGGGTGTCTGTGATCTGTATTATTTACCATATTGCAAATTTAATCAAATACTCAATATACATTTTAGTCAGTAAAAACGGCTGAATTTATTCACATTAGCCAAAAAAATATATATAAACTCTAAAGAAGAACTTCAGCAAAAAGGAGTCACACAAGATATCTTCTAACTCGTTACTATAATCAAGCTCCGAAGCAAGTCTAAACGATCAGCAATTAATGTTTTAATGTCAGAATGATTGGCATTTGATCGGACCAGATTTTTTCATCTACTATAAAGTCAAATGCGAATTCCACAATGTCGAGCGATACTGGGCAAATATCATCAATAGACTGCCCTATACTACTTACAAATGTAAACTTCCCAAATTCATCACCATTACTATTTAATATTTTGTCTTTTGACATCCTATTCACTCTTCCAGCCGTAATTTCTTGTTTAAAATTGTCATCAATACCAACTTGTAGTAGCTCAGCTATTATAACATTTAAATCCCCCATCACAATAGGGTTCACAATATCATATTTATTAAAATTTTATTCCACAATTTCAAAATCTTGGTACGGAATTTTACATATCTTTTCATTGTTACAGTTTTAGTATCACAATTGTAATCATACAGTTTGAATGTTCGCGTATATTGTAAAACAGAAAGCACCTGAGACATAGGTATGTATGTATGTACAAATAAGGAAAACTCTGCTTTAAAATAAACGAATTTAAGGATAATGTTTTATTTTTTCAGAAAAAAACACATGCATGCACAAGACACAAATACAAAACCACATAGATAACACCAAGGCAGGCAATGTTGAACAAGCTAACGATTATTTGATTGTAGACGCAACAATGCCTCCAAAGTAGAAAGCAGCTGCTGCTGTTACACTCACCCCGCACCTTACCACACCACATAACAGTATGACAAAGAAATTTTGACAATGAGCAAATAAAAATGCAAACAACAAAGAGTAGAATAATTTAGTTCTTTTGCGAGGATAAAAGTAAAGCAAGCAGGTAAACCAAGAATAAGTAAACACCAGAATGGTCCAGGAAGTGAAAACTCTTTGACTAAGAATGAAATGAATGAGGAATATACAAAATAATAGCATTCAGAATAAGAAATACCACAATTTCGGCTATGCATGAAATTTTATACCTTTCAACGAAATACTTAATATAGTCAGACTGTGCCATTAACTAACTCCCCCATAGCAAAGGGATTCACTGATTCCAACGTCTTCAATTTTATATATAGGAACTCTATGTCAATCTGACTCGGTAAAAGTTCTATATGGATCTGAATATTTTAGATAAAAATGCAGTGTACTGACTAGATTGATTTACCATTAAAAATCTAACGGGATGAGGTGTCTGTGATCTGGATTATTTACCATAATGAAAATTTAACCAATTACTCAATATACATTTCACTCAGTAAAAAATGCTTAATTTATTCACATAAACTTTCGGCAATTCCAGTTATTTGACAAAATGATGATGATCTTTTGCATATCTTGGTTTCAGCGAAAAATTTCAAACTGATGTCATTTACACAGATTTTAGAAAAGCTTTTGACTCCGTAAATCATGATCTGCTTTTACATAAGCTGGAACTTCTAGGTTTCCCGCAACTTCTTCTTTATTGGATTTCTTCTTATTTAAGAAATAGCATTCAACGAGTGTTAATTAATTCCACTCTTTCTAGACCGGTTGTTGTCACTTCTGATGTTCCTCAAGGAAGCCATCTTGGCCCATTATTTTTCAATATGTCTTTCTCTTTCCTTGAAATTCTCTTGTGTTCTGATGTATGCTGATGATGTCAAACTCTGCCTATCGTTCAACAATATCTTTTCCCATATTAGGCTACAAGAGGACCTAACCTTACTCCAATTTTGGTGTTTATGTAATCTTCTGGTCCCAAACTGCGCTAAATGCATGTTCATGCATACGATAGACAATAGTTCAAGCGCGCGTGTTTCTACTTTCAGTGACCTTGGAGTGATTTTTGACCCTAAATTAAGTTTCAATCATCATATTTCTTCAACTATTAATAAAGCTAAGAGTATTTTTGGCTTTATTAGAAGATGGTCTAAAGAATTTACTGATCCCTATTTTACCAAGATTCTTTTCATCACTCTAGTCCGCCCAGTACTTGAATACTGTTCGTGTGTCTGAAGCCCCCAATATAAAACATCAAGACCGCATTGCGTCCATACAGAAGCAATTCCATCTCTTTGCACTTTGTGGTTTAAATTGGAATCCCAGTGTACGCTTGCCTTCATACTTTAGCAGGCTTCTTCTTATAGATCTCCCATCATTCCAAAATCGCCGAATAACTCTTGGTATAAGCTTTCTTCATAAACTTATTACTGTTATTAACATTTTTTTTTAAGACTAACTTTAACACACTTATTATTATTATTAATTATGTTTTTCTTTCTTTTTTTTTTTTTTGTTTTAATATCCAACTTTATACACAAATGTTAAACTATTGAAAATACACCGGAATTTTTGCAAGTAACCATAAGCCTGAGATTTCTTGAATACGCCAACTTGATTTGTGAGTCGCATTCTGTGAAAATGTAATTTTCTTTTTGTCTTAATTTGATATGTAACAAGCAACAAGCCAAACAACCTACCTCATTTGTCCACTGTTGGGAACTTCAAATTTTTTAATGCAAGGCCAAATTTTTGTGATAAAAGTGGGAAACCTTTTATTTGTCCAGCCAAAGTTGTTGTGTATCCATTTAACAATATTATTTATTTATATCCGTTCTTGTATTTGTTTTAATATCACGTATTATGTTAATAACCTTTTATTTTTAAGTTGGACAGTATTTGGACCACAAATAAATAAATAAAATAAATAAAAAAATAAATAAATAAGGAAAACAAAAAAAAACAAAAAAATTAATAAAATCTCTTAAGAAAACATTCGGCAGAAAGATATCTTGCTTGACAGTTTAACAAACAACAAATAAATAAATAAAATAAATAAAAAAAAAATAAATAAATAAGGAAAAAAAAGCAAAAAAATTAATAAAATCTCTTAAGAAAACATTCGGCAGAAAGATATCTTGCTTGACAGTTTAACAAACAACAAATAAATAAATAAAAAAAAAAATAAATAAATAAGGAAAAAAAAGCAAAAAAATTAATAAAATATCTTAAGAAAACATTCGGAAGAAAGATATCTTGCTTGACAGTTTAACAAACAACAAATAAATAAATAAAATAAATACAAAAAAAATAAATAAATAAGGAAAACAAAAAAAAAAAGAAAATATAAAAACTCTAAAGAGGAACTTCGGCAAAAAGGAGTCGCACTAGATATCTTGCTCCTCGTCAAGCTCCAAAGCAAGTCTAGACGATCAGCAACTGTCAACATCCAACAAGGGAAGCAAGTCCTTGAAACAAAAAACCAAGCGCAGAAGTTGTTGTGAATAATTAACGACTTCCTCAATGCGACATTTCGCCACATAGCGTAAGATTCTTTTTCCCTCTAATTTGATGTTCAACTTCAATGTTAAACTATTGAAGATATTCCGAAATTTTTGCTAGTAACCATAAGCCTGAGATTTCTTGAATACGCCAACTTGATTTGTATGTCGCATTCTGTGAAGATATAATTTTCTTTTGTGTCCTAATTTAATATGTAAGAAGCTACAAGCCAAACAACCTACCTCATTTGTCCACTTTTGGGTTTTCAAATTTTTTTGATGCAATTAAGGCCAAATTTTTGTGATAAAAGTGGGAAACCTTTTATTTGTCCAGCCAAAATTGTTGTGTTTCCATTTATCCATATTATTTATTTAAATCCGTTCTTGTGGAAAACAAAAAAAAATTTTAAAACTTTTTTCAATTTATAAGCGTGTGTGTTTTACGATGTATTCAAAACTAAAATAGTGAAAAACCGAATTTTTGACATTGACATTAAAAAATTACTTGAATCAAAGCCTACTCTATATAATGTATATAAAAAGTCCTTCCCATTGCTGCCTGTTGTTCTGTTGGTAGCCAAGTTAGGGACCATTTAAATTCATTTATAACCAGCACACAAAAATAAAGCAATTTCGATAGTCTTTTTGTTATGAAAACCAAAAGAAAAACACTTATTAAAACTATTTTAGTTGTTTTCATTCAATTTTCAATATTTAAATAGACTAAAAGAATCTTTCAAATAGACATAAATCATATTTAACCTACGCCCACTATGATGCAAAAGGAATTTATTACTACAATTGAAATTCTTTTAATAAAGAATGTCAAACTTACTTTTCACTACTTCATTGCATGACACCTTGTGAACTTCTCTTTAATTTGTTGGATATCCTGTTCGCTTGTCACTCCACTTTAGCAGTGTTTTTCTTAATGTGGCATTAGTTGCATTTGTGGTAACATTAACATATGCAAACCATATCCAAACGGAAATGAGATATCACACACGACTAAATACATTACAGCTTCCGCCCACACTCGAAATGCCGGAAGCTACTTTGTCCTTTTGTTTTAAAAGTAACTTTAGTAAAATGAAATTAAATAAAAAGCCAGGCAGGTGTGGGCAAACAATATTATTCTACCACATTAATTCAGAATTTCTCCTAGTGGAAAAGATAAACTGACGGAAGTAAACCCTCGATTAACTTTCAGAAAAAAAGTGAGAACACATGAAATTTGAAGAAATAAACTGGCATCATATTATAATGATATCTCTTGAATTAAGTTGAATTCCATAATTTGTAAACTGTTATGCTAAATGTATAGACAGATAAATAATACAAATATATGTTATTCAATGACTTACTAAAATGGACAACTTCATAAAAAATATCCTTTAAAATCATAAATAACCAGCAAAGAGATGAAAAAAGAAGATCTCAAATATTAAAAATTTCATTAAAAATATAGTAAATCTTTCTTTATCGGCTGTATCTATACATAAAATTTGTTGCCATTTCTTTGTCTAAAATAATCACAACATCGCGAAAACATTTTTTGTCTTTTTGTCATTTTGTAAACTTTATTTCATACAAAAATGTTGATTTCTCATGAGTTCACACCAAGGAGATGCAATCCAGACCGTCATACAAACACTTAAAACCAGAAGTGAGTGGGTCCGGCACAGACGCGTCTCACATAACACACATAACCTCACTTTTGCTCTTTCCTTCAATTGATAACTTTATTATTATTGATGTTGTTATTTTTGTGTGGTTTGTGGACAAATTATATGCTTATTTTCTATTCTGGTTGTTGCGTGCCATATCCTTAGGGAAGGAACGCACTGGTGGCGTACGAATACGACGGGCTTCACGCGAACGATTCCTTACGACCTTTGAGTGGATGGCGCAAGAAACGCAGTAGTGCAACTTTGCGTATAACTTGGGCAAAACATAGGTATCCCAAATGGAGGCCTCTGAGATATCACGAACAGCAGCGGCTTCGACGATGTTACGGATAACGAATTTCTTGATTGCCTTGTCTTTGGGCACACAACGGGCACAGTTGGTACAACGCACGGGCTTGACGTGTCCGCGGTTGTGCTTGTTACGTCCTCCATTACGGCGTTTCTTGGTCATATTGTTGCTATATGCGTATATAAAGCAACTATTAGCGACGTATTCAATAAATTTTTTATGTTTTAATATATATTTACCAGTTTCTAAATTTATTTAGCACAAGAAAAAATCCGCGTGTTCACGCGAGCCACACTTTCATTGAAAAGAGTATTGCCAAGCATAAAATAAGGTTAGCAGCCCTCAACAGCAACCTGCCAGTGCTGCCAGGGTAAGGCAATAAAACGCAGAGTTGCATGAATCATGCAGCAAAATATATGCAAAATACTTTTATTTTTTAAATATATTATTATTATTGTTATTAAATTATATTATTCATATTGAAAACAATATTGTAAATTTGTTTTAGCGCAAATTTTTGATATCCATTCTAAAAACATATTGACCAAAAGAAAATAGTGTTTGAAAAGTTTTCATTGAGACATGAGACCATGTAAATAAAGTATCGAATACTAAACTTTTATGTTAAATTTATATTATTTATGAAATCTAATGCTTTTAACTTAATAAATTTATATGCACAGCATTCCAATTAAATGTTTTTTATGATTTTATAGCAGTATTGCTATTGAGTAATTGTAATTGTAGTAGTAATGAGTAATAGTAGTAGTGTAGTTAAACTCCCATCACCAGCGAGTACATGAAAAAACATTTTTTAGCACTTCGCAACGCAAGGAAGAGTGAGTTTATTGGGATTAAATTCGGAGTGAAGCGATACGCAGCAAAACCAATAAAATTTATTGTTGTATACTTTTTAAAATTATTTTTGGACAAATAAAATTCTAAGTGTTTGAATATTTTTCTTCATTCTTATTGTGGTAGAGTGAATTCGTATAACAGATGAAAGTAAAATTATTTAGTAAAGAAAAAAAAACCAAAAAAAAGGTGATTATTTAATAAAACTGCTACATATGAAGAAATTTTCTTTATAAAACTACAAAATACTAAAGCATCCACTAGAACAGAAGAAGAAATAAGTTTATCCTGCTGCCGCCTACACGAAGGCAAAGGCAGCTGCGACGCAAAAGAAGAACTCACGCGAGAAAATTTTTAAATTGAATCGTTGAGCGACAACGAATTCTTGAGTTGTGTCAGTCGGTCGGTCGATCGTTTTGTGGACGTTGTTCGGGTGGGTGAAAGTGCAGCAGTAGCAAACCCAACAGTCGAAGCCGCAGCCTTGTGGGAGCCAAGTCTATTCTTTCACCCAGTGTTTGTTTGCTATAAAGGTAATATAACAATAGATCGATAATTATGCGACTTATATACATTTAGTAAATTTTCTCTCTTCAATTTTCGATTTGCACAAGCTGTTGAATGAACATTTCACAATGTTTGTTTTCTGATGATTTATTGCAAATCCTTTGTCAATACAATTAAATTAATTTAAAGGAAAAGGTGTGGCGGCTTTAAACAATTATAATTCTGATTATTTATGGTTTGATATGATTTAATTTCCCATTAAATCAGTTTAATCACGTAGCTTAAATAATTGCATTTTTTTATATATTTGTCTTTTATTTCTTTTTCTTTTCAGATGTTAACTTTAAAGGATTCTGATTGTGTTTTTACATAGAAAAAAAGCTGATATACTCGAATTTTTCACGTAAACGTGTGAACTCAAAAGAGTTAGGAAGAATGCTCAAGAAAATATTCACGTACATACAGAAAAATGCAACGGGCAGCAATATGTTTGGCAACTCGAATGATGTAAATAGTGATACAGAGCAGGTGGTGGCTACTGAAGCAACAAATACCAATTGTGAAATGGCAGAAGAAGGAAAAGAATATAATGTAACAAACGGTGGTGGTGGTGACGATATCACCATACCGACGACCTCTTGTAATGAGGAAACAGATTTCAACAATGATGATGACATTGAGCTTCAGATCAAGCAAAGTATTGTTATAGTCAGTAAATCAAAACAACAAACAATCGAAGAATTTGATGATGAGTTGGCTGACTTCGCCTATGCGCCACCCGAGCCGACAAACAGTACGACATCAGATTATCAGCAGGAAGAAGAAGACTTTGAAAAGGATTTTCTAGAGCTGGATGCCTTTCATGATAAAGAGGTAATTGTTATATCTGAAGAGAGCGAACTCAATTCATCACTTATATCCGATAATGTCTCTGAGGATCCTTTGGCAATTGATGATTTCAATCCACTCGATCATGAATCAGATAATCCTCTCGAAATATCGTCGATAACAAACGATGAAACAGATACAGCAAGTGCTGATATAAATTGGCTTGATAATCTGGATGAGCCTGAGAATAGAAAAACATCGCCACATATTAAAAGCAGCTTAAATGAGTGTTACCACCGACAGCAAGAGCGACAGCAAGATCATGAGACACTAAAGGCATCAAATGACAGCGGCAACAATGTAGAAATTAATGTGCCACAGATGGAGAATGCTGAAGAATTACGAAGTGATGGCGGCTCGGATTCAGGTTTGGGCAGTGAAACATCAGCATTGCAAACAACAATCAATAGCATTGCAGATACAACGCCAAATGAAACACCCACGCAAGCGTTGAAACAGGAAAAGCATAAAAATGATGCGACCACGTTGTCAATGGAAGACAAACCAAAAGCACCCAAGAAGCCACTACATTCAAATTTGAAACGTCGTCTTGATGTCGAAATAGATGCTTTAGTTGATGAAGGGGCTAGCACTAGTACTGGGTGTAGATCCATAGTTGGTTTATCACATCAAAAACGTCAGAAGCGTTCCATTAATTTCGATACAGTGGAAGTGTACTACTTTCCGCGTCAACAGGGTTTCGGCTGCGTGCCAACCACGGGTGGTTGTACTCTTGGTATGGGTGCCCAACACTTTGCCTTTAAGACTTTAACACTAGCGGAACACGCAGCTGAATTACGGCGAGCACATCGCATGCAAGTCGTGGCACCACGCGGTTCATCAAGTGATGATACCGAAGAATCAGAAGAGGATTATCTTAGCGAGGGCAGTATCTCGGATCCAGATGGCGAATCAAATGGCTTCATCCAGCCACTGGCGCCAAAACAAAGGCGAGCCTTACTCAAAGCAGCCGGCGTGCGCAAAATCGATGCAGCCGAAAAGAAGGAATGTCGTGATTTACGTAACTCTCGTGAGGTTTGCGGTTGCACATGCCGTGAATTTTGTGATCCAGAGACATGCTCATGTAGTCTGGCAGGCATTAAGTGTCAGGTAAGTGCCTTGAATGGCAGATTTCATCATGTAATATTTATTTGGTGTTGTTTATCATCATTAGGTTGATCGCGCATTGTTTCCATGTGGTTGTGCACGTGAAGCTTGCCTCAATCCCGTCGGTCGCATAGAATTCAATCCCAATCGTGTTCGTACCCACTACATACATACAATAATGCGCCTGGATCTTGAGCAACGCCAACAACAGAATCCCACGAGCCTAGGATATACGTTAAACCCAAATAATAGTGCGGGAACAAGTGCTTCATCAGGAGTCGTTAGCGGCAACTATTACAATATGCAGACACAATCTAATTATAGCTCAGGTTATGCTTCGCCTGCATACACACCAGATATGCCGGCAAACTATTACCAACAAATACAGCAGCAACCCGAAGAACATCACACACAAACGGGCTACAGCACATTACCAGACTTGCATACGCCACCATATCAAATTGATAGCCTTGATTCTAATCTTTTTGTAAGCGGCACCAATGCTACGCCTTCGTACGGTGAACTAATGCAGCCAACTTATCCAAATGTAAACTACAACAACGCTAGTGGCGTTCAGGTGAGATTTCCATTTAAAATCTTCAATAAGAATGAAATTAAAGTGCTAATTTTTTTACTTTTCCTTTTCAATAGCTTCCCAATTATACACCATACCGTCATCATCTACATCATCAATCGACCAACAATGTTGCGTCCGCATATCTCGAACCAGCACCTCCTCCAACTTTATCATTGACCTCTGGCTATAGTTCTTGTGCTGTGCCATCGGTTCGACCAATTGGCAATGCAACAACAACAGTGGCCTCTGCACAATACCATCACCCGACTGCACTCGAAACCACCGCAACCATGTCAAACGAAGCTACCGCCACTAGTGCGACATCAACGTTCCTGACATCATCCAATTCGAAGGCAACCAGCATTGTCAACAGTCGTGATATTATAAACGTTGACCACTATCTAAGCATAAATTCGACTATAGCCGTCAATTCCTCAGCACCATGTGTTGTTGCCAATTCAAAGGCAACCAATGTCATAATTGAATCGCCGTACCGTCGAAGTTGACCAATATGTAAGCCTGAATTCGCCCCTTGCCAGTTCCTCGCGCCTCTCACAAATCAATGATTTGTTACATCATAATCGAAATACAACAGCTGCACTTGTCGCTGTCTCACAATCTCCTAGCAACATTGGGTTTGCATTGAATCGCAGCGTCGACAACACTAACAACAGCATCACCGACACCAGACAAACTAGTAACCAAGCAACAACAATCAGCGCAGCCGCAGTTGCTGTGTCCGCATCCATAGATACTCCTCCCATTGAGGATGCCCATAAACATTGTGTAGCCTTCGATCAACTACCACCACCGCTTACCAACCCAACACCAATTGTTGCAGTTGTGCAACAGGCTCATCACACATCGTTTGCACCCTCAACACCACAAACACGTCAGCCGCTTGCTGCTTACGTCAATCAAACAAAACCATCGACATCCGATGAAAACTAATTGCATAGGTCGCCTCAAACAACAATCGCTCCTCGCTGCGTGTTCCCACTGTTTGTTTTTATTATACGAATTATGCACTCCCACACACACAAACACACCCACTAAAAAGACTTAATTAAGTTTAAGTAAAATGGCAGAGCCTGGACCACATAACCATAGGCTCTTCGTTGCCTGCCCATGCCGCATCTAGCTGAAGCGCAAAGTAGACAAATATAAAAAGAAGATGTTTAATTTAAAAGAGAAATTACTATATTGTTATTTAATTTAAAGAGTTTTGCAAAACAGAAAACACATTTATAAATAGTAAATAATTTTTAAAAATAATGTTTGAACAATTATTTTTTGGACTGAACACTGGTCCGGTTCTAAGTAAGTGCGCGGTATTTTCTTGTGTAAAAAAAAAAACAAAAAAAGAACGGAGTTATATTAAAAATTAAGTATTAATTAGTTTTGTATAAAAGAATTTTGAGTTGTTGACTCGATTAATATTATTGATACATAAAGATACTTTCTGTTATAAAAAAAAAATAAATAATAAATAAAATGAAAAATTATAAATCCTTTTCAATTGATTGCAATGAAATGAAAAATTGAAGAAGGCATAAAAAACAAGAAAAGATAATTAAATTTCCATCAGTTAAAATTAAAACAATAATTTTAACATTAGTAAACAAAAAATATATATATAAAATAATAATAAAAATTTTAAATTAGCAACAAAAGATAATGGTCCAATATACCTTCACACATACACATATATATACAGAAATATAAATTTAATTTACAAAACAAGTTGAAAAGGAATATTATTTTTTTCCCCCATATTTATACGAATTTCAGTTTCTTAAAGAATTGCAAATATATACGATATTATTATTTAACATGACTTTTTGTAAATTTTTCAAATTAATTTCATACACATAATTTCTACATATTTTCTTATTTTCAAATTATTGTTATTATTTATTAATCAAATTTAAAATCTTTTTATATAATTTTTCATAATTTAATTTGACTTTATTGTTTTTGCATTTAGTTAACTCATTTATTACAATAAAACAAATTTTATATATTGAATTCATTAAATTTTACTCAAATGAATTAATTTCCTTTAAAAAAAAACTTAATAAAAATAATTACAATAATTGTAAAACAAAATAAGAAATATGAAAATAAAACAATTGAATAAAAAAAAAATAAATACAAGTCAGAACATTGACTTCTATTCACCTAAGCTTACATAGATTTCATTCCACAACTGAGAAAATGAGGTACTTATTCATACAGATATTGTAATTTTAGGGCCATTTATGGTATCAGGTTAAATTTTGGAAATGCTTCAGAAATTATCATTTCAAATCGTTACGAGATATTTCGTTTAAATATCTTAAGAAATGCGAGCGTTTCAAAGGTTTATATGACAGCTAAAACATGTATTTGTCTGTTATGTGTAAATTCTCGACAAAAGAAAGAAATTTGAAAGTTTATATTATTATTTTACTTAAGATTTGTTTAATTAAACATTCACTAAATTTACTGAGAGAATATTTTATTTTTTATTTATTTATTAGAACTAAGATTATAATTATAAATTATAACCTAGTATTTATTATTAGCAATAGCAACAGCTCAGGGGAAAGTTAAGAAGGAAAGGAGGAATTTAGAAAACTACAGGACCAGACTTGCCTTGAGCGGGAATCGAACCCGCGACTCTTGGCATGTCAGCCAGAGCACTAACCTCTGAGCCAACGAGAGAATATAATTTTATATTGCTGCAGGAATATAAATTAGGTTACCATTATAAATTATAATTACTATACTCTAAACGGTAAGTCAAGTGGGTGAAACCATATGAGTCACTGCAGACTGATTTTTAATATGATTTTCAAATCGTTTTATGTTTTTACTATACTTAGCGATTTCTTCCTTCCTTGTTGGTGGTATGCGAAGAAAGGAAATTAAAGTGCAAGAATGTTGTTTGATTGTGTAAATTTTTTGTTGTAAATTTTTATATAGAGAGTGTCTATTAGAGATTATCGCTTCCAGAAATCAGAATTCTGACAAATAACTTGTGTACACATCTGTACGAATGTTCATTTCAATCGTTCGACAGTTGAGATATCAACAGAGAAGTCCCCTCTCGTAATGCAGAAATAGATTCATATATTTTGTGGGTGTCGGAAAATCCATCTGAATTTGTTAAACAAATAAAGGCTTTATTTGCTCTATTTGATCTAAAATAATATGAAAATTTCTAAAAATATAATATCTCTAAAATGTAAAAATATAGTTAAATTAACTAGCGATTTGAAAATTCTTGAAGATTTGAATGGCATTCGAAAGCTAAAAGTCTTTAACTAATAATGGAATATGACATCATTTTCATCGCTTATTCATTCGGCCCAATAATTGATTACGTCACCATTAGATGGCACAATGTGATGAAATAATCGACCATTTGCAAATGAGGTTCCCGGTGAAATTTACATTTATTATTTCTTAAAATATAATTATTTTTAAGTAATATATTTTTCAAAACAAATATTCGTAATATCTTGTATTTCACAAAAAACAAAAACAAAAAACGAAAAGTGCACGTCAGACTCCTACACGGTGAGTTACGTACCAGATTGTGGTTTGTATGAGAGGTACTCTACCTGGTGGTACGATTTGACTGATTCAAACAAAAGTACCGCACCTACATATATTAAAAACTTATAGTGTCTAAATTTCTGTTCAATAGAATAAGAACCTGAATTTTAATGGTTGGTTTGTATAGGAGGTACCCAACCCAGCTGTTCGATTTTTCTGATTCCAACAGATGTATAGCGCGTATATCAAAAACTTATAGTGTCTAAATTTCTGTTCAATAGTGAAAAAAAAAGAAAAAAGTTTATCTAATAAGAACCTGAATTTTAATGGTTGGTTTGTATGGGAAGTACCCTCCTTGGATACGATTTCTTAAAGGCGATTGTTTATACTGTGTATAAGACGTATTGGTCTAATCAGAGCAAATTTGAATATTTTAATTTTTTAAACATTTTGTGAAGTTTCATTGCGTAAATTTAAATAAGTTATTTAGTTTCCAAAGTAGGCATGACTTGATGAATTCCCCTCGCGATACTGACCATGCCAACAAGTTATTATCTTTCACAAAAATCAGAATAAAGTGACACCAGAAATATAAGAAAAATCTTTATTATAAGAAATTTTAAAGTAATTATATTGTATTTTACGAACTATATATTCGTACTGATAACATCATCATATTTAACACCAATTTGTCGTCGTATCTCACATTCGATGGCAATTAACTCCAAGCTCTCTGCATGCGTATAGAGTGGACACTGTAGTAAACCTTTCTCAATGCATTTCCGTACCTCTTCCGCCTCGTAACGCAAACCACATGAGTTCGTATGATGGAATTCAAAGCGTGCCGTTGGTAATGGCCACGTTTCTGTGACGTTATTCGGTTTCGTAAGTTGTGTGCAGCACCAATAGTTTGTTAGCTACAAGAAAGATTAGAATTTGATAACAAC
This sequence comes from Amiota minor, assembly GCA_037043295.1. Classification (NCBI taxonomy): domain Eukaryota; kingdom Metazoa; phylum Arthropoda; class Insecta; order Diptera; family Drosophilidae; genus Amiota; species Amiota minor. The sequence goes on from JBAMAW010002153.1 coordinate 33,719, forward strand.
AACGAAACACATACAGATGTGCACTAGTGTGTAGGTACGTTAGAACGTGCATGACATGATGATGATAACGCGCTCACCTTAATCTCACCCTTGCTGCCCACTATAATAGCGTTATTTTCCAATTGTTCCGTACCCGAAACAATTGCTGTTAGTATGCGATTCATCCCATAATCCAATTTAAACTCGCACTGTACATCGACACCATCACCATTCAGTTTACCTTGAGCTTTTATATCAACCGGCGCAACACCATAGATAAGTTGTCCCAATTGCAATGCATAAAGTCCAATATCCAGTGTAATAGAACCGCCAAGCGCACGTGTCCAAATACGCTCTACGCCAGCTGCACGAAAGCCATGTTGCACTTGCACCGATGTAATTTTACCTAAGCAATCACTTTTTAGCAATTCCCGTAAACGTTGATAGCTAGGAAAGAAACGTGACCACACGCCTTCCATTAGAAAGAGACCACGTTCTTTTGCCAAGCGGTACAGCTCAGTAGCCTGGTGCAGACTAAGGCATATAGGTTTCTCACATAGCACATGTTTGCCGCGCTCCAGCATTAGACGTACCACAGTGTAGTGAAATGGATTAAGGGTGCCTACATAGACAATGTCCACGTCTGAATCTTTTGACAGTGCATCGAAACCATCGTAAGCCTGTGGTATTTGATGGCGTTGTGCGAAATCCTGAGCGCGAGCCAATTCAACATCGGCAACGGCAACTACAGTATGACTGTGCTTGCCAAGCTCATTATCAATGGTGGTCAAAGCATTAACGAAATCATGCGTAATGCGTCCGGCGGCCGCAATGCCCCAATTTAAGTGCAAACCCTGCTGCATTGCTTGGTTGTTGAAATCCGACTAATCTGAGTTTTTTGATTCACTATGCATTTGCACTTTAATGATAGCAAACAAAATTATCAGTTTTTAGAATCTGCCTATTTTTTATTTTCGAAACTTTGCTTAATCCACACATTACAAATGAACTAACATACATATGTATATTGACTATTGACAAGTAAAAGCATTAGTTGACATTATTAATGCTCATCGTATTTATTAGTAGCACCAATCCGCTTTCGTTGGAGTCCTCGATCTCGATCTCGACCGCAGAACTAACGTTCTGATTTTCCAACTCGCCCGCAATGATTGATTGACGTACAGCTTCAGCTTCATAACGCAATGCTTCAGAGTTAGCATAATTGGTTGGATACACTTACCCTTTGGCGTTAGCCACTCCTTTTCAGACCCATCTTTATGAATCAATTTGTTTAGCGTCCAAAAATCAATCAACTATTCATGGGAATATGTACAAAAGATAAAGAGAAAGCGAGTGCTTTCTATAAAATGTAAATAATCATGATTCAATATACTGACTGAATCACTTCAAATGAAGTGTTCATAATAAGTTTATATCATCACTACATATTATAAAACAAAGTCGCTTTTTTTTCCTATGTAAGCTTAAATCTTTAAAACTACGCAACGTATTTTGATGCGTTTTTTTTTTTAATAGATAGAGTGATTGAAGAGGAAGGTTTATATTTATAATAACATCCATCAAATAGTGGAGAAATACTGTTATTTCCACTATACATATACCTATATGCCTATCTTTATATAGTTTTATGCCATTTTTAAATTTTTTTTTTATATACTGAACCGATTTTTTTTAAAAGAACAAATGATTCTTAAAGTTGGTTATAATAGAATATTAAAATATATTGTAAATTATTAATAACACATTTTACAACAAAGCTTTTTATAAGAAACACCCAGTTAACGCATAGGGGGTGTAGCAACGCACGCCGGTTAACGCTAGTATACAATAAAAAACATACTGAAATTTGACCTTTAGTGCCCTTCATGATAGCTACATTACTTAACTCTTACATCAATGTAAATGCCTTCCTCATTTAGTTCTCCTTTTGATTCAGTTTTCTGTGATGCTTCCTCAAAAGCCCACGCTGGGCTCTCTTTTTAATCTGTTTCCACAAGATATTGATAAATTGGTATAAAGCGTGACCAAACGGCTTCCATGAGAAATCGCTTATTCGCTTTGGTTGCATTAATAAGGTTTAGCACTTGCTCACTGATCTTGCCAGCGGTATTAACTTGGCGACCATATTCACTCTTCACGATTCATGTTTTGCATACGCTTCTGTGATTGAGTATAACTTTATTGATTTGACTATGTTAAGGGTGGAGTCAGTATTCACACAGCCTTTCAACATTAAGACCAAATATTTTGTGTGGGAGCTATTCGATCCAGTAACCGTACGATCTAGAATATTACATGAATGGTGAATCTAGTCACTTATAACTTTAAAATTTCAATACGATAATAAAATAACACAAAAAAACTAAAAGTCTTTCTAATAAGAACATGTATTTGAGTTTGTGTTTAGGCCCAGTGGTCCGATTCAGCTGATTTCTGCAGCATCTGGTGCAAAGAAAATTACGTGCTTTCTAGCTCTTAGTTTGTATACATACATACGGACATGGTTGAATCAACTCGTCTCGTCGAGCTGATCATGAATATACTTTACGGGGCCTCCGATGTCTCTCTCTTTGTGTTACAAACTTTATGACAAACCTATAATACTATTCACTGCAAGAAGAGTATACAAATATAAAAGTAGCGACAACCTTCATGCCGTTTAGCTTTCGCAAAAGAACAGGAGATATTAGGGCTAATTTGAAAAGATACTCGTATCGATGTTGTCTCAGGATTCTTAACAAGACTTATATAATATGCGAATAAGTCTCAATGATCACTCTGATGGTCTAATTTAGGCAAAACTCCATTACCTAGATCGAACAGAAATTGTAGGCGGAGACGTAATTATGGGGCTTATTGCCATAGGCCCAATCGAGGCCCCAGTGACTGGTGACTTGTTCCAGATCTTTCATAATCGAATCTGTTCCATTATATTATAGATGTACTGATGTTTTTTATTTTAAAAAATACTCGTTATAAAAATAAAATGTAATATTTATAAAAACACAAGTTTAACCTGTTACTCATCATATTTGTTAGTAGCGCCAATTTGCTTTCGGATTGTGTCTTCAATTTCAGCAAAAAGTAAACTCTCAGCATGACTGACAGTTGCATTTTCCAAATCTCCAGCGAGTATAGATTGACGAGCCGCATCTGCTTCATAGCGTAATGCTTCAGAGTTCTGATAGTTTGTTTCATGCTTGCCCTTAGGAACAGTCCATTCCTTTTCAGTTCCATCGACATCAATCAATTTATTGGGTGTCCAAAAGTCAATCAACTGTTATAGATAAGACAGTTATTAAAACCTTAAAAACCACATGTAAAAATATAGTCTGTAGACTCAGAAATCAGTGCAATCAATCAACTAACCAACCAGAGAGACGAGCCCTCAAAAATATTTGGACATTTCATGGGCAAAACAAAACATTTGTGAAGGTAGAGATAGCATGAATCTGATACGAAGCATTGACTAGTATGTAGTAAAATGCAATGTCATTGTCATAGAAAAAACTCTGATAATATTTTGGCAACTCATGTAGAGAGAGATGCAGTCATCTTGAAAGTAATAATATTTTAATACTTACTGATATTTGTCCTTTTGTGCCTTTAACGACAGCAATATTATTCAACTGCTCCAAGGCACTAACATTCATGCGTGCAATACGGTTGCCACTGTAAGTCAGAGTAGCCTTGACATCAATATCAATACCCTCCTCGTTAAGTTGACCCTTGGATTCTATTTTCTGCGGTGCTTCACCGAAGGCCCATTGTGAGACTTGGGTTGTATAGATTCCCAAGTCATATACTACACCACCGCCCAAATCTCGTTTTCTGAAAATTAATTTCAATTTAAATACACAGTTTTCAACGAAAACTCATCAGCTTAACCGACTTACTGCAAACGATCAACTGTTGTTAATGGAAAACCAAAATTCACTTCAACTTCCTTGATATCACCAAGAGCTCCAGCTTGGATTTGTTTACGCAAGTATTGATATGAGGGCAAGAAGCGTGACCAAACGGCTTCCATGAGAAAACATTTGTTCGCTTTGGCTGCGTCAATCATCCCCTGAACCTGTTTCTTATTCATAGCCAGTGGTTTTTCGCATAGAACATGTTTTCCATTATTAAGCATCAATAAAGTAACTTCATAATGTTGTGGATTCAAAGTACCAATATAAACAATATCTGCAATGCAAAGAGTTTAAGTATTTATTTACATAATATGTATTAGTAAATAATATTACTGCTATCACTTGAAGTTACTTACCCACTTCCTTTGATTTGGCTAATTCATCATAACTGCCCAATACCGTTGGTATCTCATGTTTCTTGGCAAACTCCGCTGCGCGTTCCAATTGTCTAGCTGCTACAGCAGTCACTTTGTGTTCAGTGGGGGGCAGAGTGCTCACAGCAATTGCAAAATCTTCACTGATCTTACCAGAAGAAGCAATACCCCAACGTAGAAGTTTTGTTGCCATCTTTATTTGTTGGCTGTTGGTTCAGAAATGAAATTAGTATTTTATGGATTTTATAAAGCGACTCGACGTTGTAATTATTTTTCCTTATGGTAGTAAGTGTTCGTTACCGATAAGCAGATAGATAAGTATATTTACCTAACAATAAAAACACTTGTAATACTTAATTGAAATAAGTGTCTGAATGCAGATTGTATTTCAAAGCTGTTTTTGTTTGACCTTGAGTTTTGCACTTCTAGGAAAGTGCAACACGTTCCAATACTGTTCTTTAAGTTTTAACATACATATATGTAGCTTAAAATGCAAAAAGCATACATCTTACACACCTGCTAAATTTATTCATTATAACTGATATATATTTATGTATAAGTAAATTTTATGCCGGCGCAGCTGATGTAAATTTCGATGAAAGCCCATGCTGCCAACTAAGCGCAACGTTTCAAGTATAAAATAACATATCTCCAATTTAATAAGATGTTATTAATTATTAAATGTTTATTTATTTTGAGTTTAGATAAAATAATATAATAATAATAATAAAACACATTAAAGTTATACTACGCAAAGTTAAATTCACCCAATAGCAATAACAGAAAATCAAACATGACCGCTTTTGGAAAGGAAGTATAACAATAGTGCTCACCGGAACTGTGTTTTGAAAATTGTAAGCAATTGTATTTTACAGCACTGTCTTCAATCAGCTGTTACATTAGCTTGTTGCAATTAAATTGTTTACGAAGATGTTGAGGAAATTAATGTTAAGGGTCCAGAGGAATTCATTTCAGCCACTCCATGTAGTTCTTTGAAGAAATTTAAATACATTTTATCAAGATTTTAATCTATTTTCTGTATATTATTTTAGCGTTTCGCAAGTACACAAACAGCACAAAATTCTAACCTTCAACAGAAACATATCGATGAAGCCATCAAACTCGAACCCAATTTGGCAATATACTCTCCAGAGATATGGCACCGAGCACACTCAACTTTCCCTTAATCATGGCTATGAAACAATAAACTTTTTGCGCATTGTTACAGGTAATCCTACAATACTGCAACGACCAACAGAACGAATTGTCGATAGCCTGGAGATCTGGCGCAGTTGCCAATTTGGCGAGAAATTTCTGCAATTGCTACTTACCAAATATCCCGAAATGTTGGACATTACAAATGGCCCACGTTTCTTAACTCACATAGGGTATTTGAAGACACGTGTCAGTACGAATAAGAACATTTGGAAAGTCTTAATGAACTGTCCAGACCTACTGACACAAAGTGAAGAAAAATTAGAGGAAAAGTTCAATTATTGTATAGATGTCATGCGCATTGAGGTGCCTGAGCTGATAAAAAGTGCTGCCCTTAGTAAGCGATTGGAGGATATACGTTGCCGCCATGTATTTCTGGAACGCTTAGGTATATTCACGCCGCGTTCTCTTAAAGCAGAAACACACGACAAGAATACAAACCATCGGCTTTATCAGATAACTGATACATCGGATAAGGCTTTTGCCACTAAAATTTGTCATGTAACCCTACCAGAGTATGAAACATTCAAAGAACTACATGAACGTGAATTGAGACGTAAGGAACGTAGATCGGATAGGCCAACCCATGCTTACAACGATGATACCTATGGCGAAATGAGATGAGGAGGAGGATGATGATCTAATAGTTACTTCATACAAAAAAAAGAAATAAGCTTTCATATTGCAGTTTGTTCAAAAATATATTTTAATTTATTGATAAATAAAATGACATTGCTTTATTTATTTGTATGAGATTTCTAGCCAAAGCAAAGCATTGCATCTTTCTTTTCACGTTGCGTAACACATTTTCGTACACCCAACATCTCATGGACCTTATCAATTATGTAGGCAACAAGTAAACTGTCATTATGATTAAAGAGCTCGCTTTCCATCTGACCATTGCGTAAACACTTGCGCACTTCTTCTGCCTCATAACACATGCCAATGCGGTTATGATAGTTCGTTGACTGATTGGCAGCTGGCAATGGGAAATGGAGATCATTGTCATCAGAGTCAAGCATATGCGTAGGGCACCAATAGTTCGTCATCTGTGTATCAGCAGTGCTAGATTGAAAATAAAGTTCCTTCATAAATCTCAAATAGTTTTTACCTTAATGCTGCCCTCAGTTCCGCGTATGATTGCTCTGTTTGACAATTCTTCCACAGAGCTGATCTTAATCCATGCACGACGATTATGGCTGAAAAATAGCTCAATATTCGCGCGAATATCTACATCATCTTCATTTAAAGTACCATATGTTCTGATTTTCTGAGGCACCTCACGATATATCCACAAAGCCAATTGTATTGCATAAACGCCAAAATCACTTGTAACGCCACCGTAGAGTGCAAGTTTTCTAAACAAAAAATATTAGTCAGAGTGAAATGCAATGTGATCTAAAATATTAAAAATTACGATCTCGATACGGGCAAGCCAAGTGTGCAATGAACAAGATACACCTCTCCAAGCATATTGCGTGCTATTTGCTGTCGTAGATAATGATAAGCGGGCACACAACGTGGCCACATGCCCTCCATCAGAAATAGATTACGATTCCGAGCCTTATTCAATAAATCGAGCACCTGACGTTCGGTCATGCAAAGCGGTTTCTCGCAAAGAACATGCTTATCATGATTCAACATTAGGTGACACAATTCACAATGCAAAGGATTCAATGGTGATATATATACAACATCTATAGATCGAAACTAATAAGTCTACGGTCATGGTAAGGATATAGTATAGTTAAATTACTTACCCACATTTGGACATCGCGCCAATTCTTCAAAACTCGTGTAGATATTTTCCACATTATGCTTCTCAGCATACGCCAAAGCATGTGATCGATATGATGCTACACAGGAAACAATTTGATGATGATTCGGAGGCAAAACATTTAATGCCTTAGCAAAGTCATCGGCCATTAGAGTAACGGGGGCAATGCCCCAACGGAGAACATTCTTATCAGGGCATGGAAACTCATTTATGTGTATTGAGCGTCCACTGCCATTTTGAAGGTCTATTGGTTTTTTATATTTAGGTATTCCTAATAATTTATGAAATTTTTTAAAATCTGCAATTTAAAGGAAACACAATATAATATGTAGTAGTATACCATTATTTAACAATAACAAAAAAAAAAAAAAAAAACTGGTGAAAAAACTAAACATGATCATCTTATCCATTTTAGTTTAAAAATACTGGTTATGCTATTACTACTATTGTTGGGCTGAAATGTGTAGGAAAAACAATTCATTCATACAATGCAATTTCCAAGAATTGGCGAAATTGCGGGTGTTAGATCGATGTCGTATAGCAAGTAGTATGACAGCGTTTCTTAAATATACATACATACATATTGTACATAGTCTGCGAATACCCCTCTTGAGCAATACTTTTTTATAGCCAATGAATTTGTATATTTTGGTTATCATGTTTATTCTTGAACAATTAATGGTTAATGCCAAAATTGTTTTCACAAAGAGCTAGACATTGCATGAATTACTCGATTAATTCGAATTATTTTAAATTCTTCTTGTGTTCTATTAACTTGCTCTACAAATTCATTCGTTTTTGGTTGAATGCTTGTGCAACTCATACAATTTGTACTCTAACCAAAATATTGAACTGAGTACTCATTGTATCGCTAGGCATTGAATGCCAATTCTTTTGAGTGAACTCATGGTGATATCTATTAAGAACCACTGTTATGTTTGTCAAATCATCAACAAAAAGCTATAGGCCAGCTGGCTGTCGGCCAGTGTGTCTACAAAACTTACCATCGATTCATTCATGCCAGCCAAAGTAGTCAGGCAGTTGTGTCGTTGTTAGCCATTTACATCAAAATCAAGACGACAACTACATTATGTGGCAGTATTTAGTTCCTCCATAATTAGTCATATTTGTTTAGCCAACAAAATTGTGAATGAATGAATGAGTTAGTCGTCGTCGCTAAAGGCGCAGCAAGGAAACAAAAATGGTCACTAAGCCATGAAGCTGTTAGTCTGCTGTTGATGATGTTAGTATGGTAGTATGATAGTATTGAAGCAACAGGTGATGGAAGCAATGTCAGCCAATAAAAATAATAATAGTTAACCAGTTAGTTAGTCCCACACACTTGTTGTTATCAAAGGCGACAAAGGAAAGTGTTTTGTTGAGTGTTGGCAAGTGCAATAAAAAATAAAATTTATTCTTTTGCTTGTTCTTCTTAAGTTTTCACTTTCTTATTTTATAGAAATTTTGCTTTCTATTCAATTTCTGCTCAATATTTTTAAGACGTGCTACCCACCTTTCTATGCACAATCCTATGTATGTGTGTATCTAAGTATAAACAATAAACATAAGTTGAAAGAGAAAAATAATACAATATTTTATTTAATTAGTTATGCGCGACCATAACAACGTACAGGCGGAACGTACTAAACTGGCGTCCACAGCAGCGGAGGCCACGACAATCGCTCATCCACACTTAAATTTTCACTTATACGAGTGACGCGTTAATTTTCGCTCATTTGTAATGCATTGCATGCGTTTTTGAATGTTGAATTTCAAAACAGCGACACACATACACATTGTACGATACATGGAAACATAACATATTGTACACAGATACATTTGTATCTTATATGCTTAGTAAGTTATGTGTCCATTTGACGGTGTTTCTAACACCAAGCAATTAAATATGCAACTTTTGGCTATTGTTGTTTTGTTTGAAATTTACTAACTTTTAAAGTAACCAAAAAAACAGTCAAGTATTTTCCATTAGAAAAGTTTTAAACCAAAATTTCTTTTCTAATTGCAATTGTAATGTGTCTGTGGTGGCGTATTGCCAATTTTTATTATCATGGTGACGTTTGGCTCTCACTTTTTGATTTAGTTAGTTTGAATACTTTTTTACATATCAGACGAACCAATTTCAGTACTAAAACATGTTTAGGCGCGTTTTCATAATAGTAAAAAGAGCAAATGCCAGAGAAAAACGCAAGAATAAAAACCGTTAGATAAGCAAACTGAAAACTTCATTGTGTTTCAAAAAGTTGCCACTGACAAAAAAAAATTTTAATTATTTTGGCGTTTGAAATTAACAGAAGAAGACCCAAAATAATTTCTATGCCTTATAGATTACATTAAATATAATGATGAATTGATGGAATTTTGAAAATGAAAGTTCTTGTATTGAAAAGAAATGAAAAATCCGGAAATCAAATGTGGGTGAAATTTTTATTAATGCAAAATGCAGTGAAAGGTGCGTTTACCTAAATGGCGGCAATTAAAGACAAAAATATAATATCACAATATTGTAATAATAATAACAACAACAATAATCATAACAAAAAATAAACATAAAACACAAAAACAAACTGCAAACAAATTTTATGCGTGTTGCTGTAACAGAGAAACATTTTCATTAAACATACTAAAAAAAAAAAACGGGGAATGCCAATGTTACCGCCAACAATAACAACAACATTATTACAAACAACAACAATGCATCAGCAGCAATAATGAAAGAAACAACAACAACAACAACAACAATAAATAAATACTGAAATTTGCATGCTTGGAACATAAATCGTTGCAAAATATTAACAAGTCAGCAGCAACAGTTGAAATCAATAAATTTATTGAGACCAATTTTCCTACACGCATCCATGCAACATCCAACCAACCAAACGAACGAACAAATAAACAAACTGAGTAAGTGTCTTTCATGCAACAACAATCTCAGCAAACAACAACACACTAACAACATTCGTCGATACTAACGAGCAGCAGCAGCAACAATAACAAAAGTTGCAAAGGATCAAGCGAAGCCAAGCCACGCATGGTCAATGTCATTGTGCGATATTCGTATAAAAAAGATTATAAACTTAATGAAGTTGTTTTTCTTTCTTGTTGTTGTTGTTGTAAATCGATTATTGCTTTATTAATTTTTTGATTTTTGTAAAGGCATAAAGGCAAATGTTTCTATGTGTTTCAATGAAAGGAGCTTAATAATATTTTATACTTAGATACAATATTATTTTGATCATACATATTACCCATGGCCATTTGTATAATGTTCTCCATTAATTCTATTTAGTCTGATGCTATCTACATTGTACATTGTAAATCTACTAGTCCCTAAGTTATCCTGGAATGCCATGCAATACTATTGTATTGCATTTTTCTTTGGTAAAACCCTTTGATATCTGATTTACACATGAAAAAAACCCTGTTGACATGAAAAAAAAAGGCTAATTTGCATGTAAAAGTACTTTAAAGACTTTATTATTTTCGGTATTGAATTGAATTTTGTTATTTGCATGGAGTAAATCAAGTCAAGAGTTAAGAGTATGTGATATCTCTAAGGTGAAGTCACGTCCCATTATGAGGATAAGCGTGAAGAACAGAAATATAATCCAGTACATTTGAAACAGAAGTAAGATAATAATTCCTTGTTGTAGATGTACTTTTGACATGTTTGTTTTGTTCGCGACAACAGAAATCTCAATTCTCTGCTGTGATTTGAAATATTTTTTTTATTTGTGTTTTGTAAAAAGTCGAAAAAATGGGTGAAGTGCGAGTCAGACTCGTACACGGAGGATTTCGGACCAGATTGGGGTTTGTATGGGAGGTTTCCCTCCTAGTTGGCCGATTTGGGAGATTCCAACAGATGTGGAGGGTCTATGTCAAGAACTTATAGAGTCTAAATTTCAGTTCGATAGAACAAAAAACAAAAAAGTTTTTCTAAAAAGAACTTAAATTTTAATGGGTGCTTGTATCGGAGATACCGTCCATAGTAGTCCGATCAAACTTAAATCTCGGCAATATAAGTTTCTGATGCATAGCCATCAACTATCCAAATTTCAAGATCGTGGGATTACTGAATCGTATAGCTGCCATACAAACCAAAAAGTTAATTGTATGGAGACTCCTTTAAATTTTTTACTTTTAGTACTTCTTGCTAATGCGCGGATAGTACTACACGTTCTCTGAAAATTTCAACTCTCTAGCTATTACGGTTCATGAGATATGAACCGAGGACGAAGTCTCTGCGATAGGGTTCTGTTTGGTATCCTTTGGGTCCGGAACCCTAAAAAGCAAAGTTCTGTAGAACGAGGCTAAAATTATAAATTTCTTCACATTTAACTATATTTTGTAACAATGCTCCAAAATCTTCCCCCAAAGTAATATATCATGTACCATACCTAGCTTCATGAAAAGATTTTTACATTATTATAGCGAGAAAACTTGCGAATTCCATTTCAGTTCCTGGACAGGAACGTAAATTCGGATTCTGTTCTTTGCGATAACAAGGATTTAGTACATATAAACAGGTGACGAACTTTGCAAGCATAAAAGCTGGACTATTAGGATCTTTTGAAGATTAGAACCTCCCTTATACTATGGTTACCACATCAATAAGGTTGAATATTTCGATTGTATGCTCAGAAATATGTTTATTCCATTCTAATTTTACATTGAGAAAAAACTATTAACTAAAGTACCTCAGGATGCACCTGGATTTCAGTATAGTATAGTTAGCTCTATTTTAGCGGCAATATCTATATAATCGTGACTTATCAAACTGCTAGTAATGATTGAATCTTAATCACAGATAAAAAAATATAAAGTCCCTCATAACAATTAACTTGAGTTCGTTGCTAAAGTCTTAGGTATCACTTTCCCTTTTTATTCTTTCAACATTCATTTCATTCATGAAAAAACGTTAACACTTTTGAACTTGTATTTCATGGAGCTTCCTTCTTTCTTTTCTTTTTTATTTAGGTCTATGTTAACACACTTAATAAATACTTAATGTTGCTAATTTTGATTTGTACGTTTTGTTGTACAATAATTGTTGCTAATGCTTTTACAACTTTTATTTATGAGTTTTTACACTTAACTTCAGTACAAACAAGTGATAGATACATCTACAGCAACAACAACAACAACAATAACAATATCAAAAAACAAATAACTTGATTGTTATAAGCTTTTAACATATTTTCTACTATTGTTATTGTCGCTTAGGGGCATTTTTGTTTGCTAAATTGTCTTAAGATGCTTTTTTATAAACATTTTTTTGCAATGAATCCGATAACCGATTTTCAGTGTTTGACTTTCTATCAAAAAACAACAATTCAACAAAGTGCACATATGTAAATAATAAACAGAGTTTCTTGTTGAAAAACCTTTAGTTTCTAGATATTTTCATATTAAAATAACTAAATATAAAACGGTTCATAATCTTTGGTTACATAATATTTGGTGAACCTCTGATGAGGTATAAATGGTCGTCAACATTTTGACATTTTGTAGACAGGTGCGTGCTTTTCTTTAAACACCATCGGAGTCGAGAAGTACTAAAATGTTCTAAACCAGTTAGTTTCAGGGCAAGTCTTCTCATGTCAACCACAATAGAGCAAAACGTTGTTAGTGGCATCTTTACCATATGGAAAGCGAGTGAATATGAGAGATGAGATTCGGTAAATTCGTCAAAGTTATCGGGGAATTTTGTTACGATCCCATGAAGAAGTGTAAGAAAAATTAAATATTTCTGTATGCATTATTACTGTATTAACACTAGCTGGCCTCTGGGAAATTTACTATAAGTCTTAATGCCTGGACTATTGGAGAAAATTGTTATTCACTTAGAATTTAGGTTATCCTCTACAAATTGGATTTCTTGACTACTACATGGGTGAAGACAAAATTGGCCACCAACCCATGAACTTTTTGGACTTCGAATTGGTAGTACCTCGGGTACGAAGTCTGACCAGAGGCTTTTTTCTGGTACCACGGGTGGTCAGGAGGCCACGGAACTTGTTTCCATCCTGGCCAGCGGGTAGCTGGGGATCTGTGGCTGTCGAAATCTCATGCGGGTAGAGTATTATGACTGGAGGCTTATAAACCGGGTGCTGTGACCAGAGAGCAGCAGAGGTTTAATGGCTCGCTCCACCAAGGAAGGAGTCATATTTACCAAAATAAATATGACTCAAATTTGATACCTGAAAATTAATGAGTAGATAAGGATATTTTATTTTGTTTTTAAAATAAATTGAAATGAAACAAGTGAGCAAATGCAGAGACTATGAAACATATACTAAGTACATACATACATATATATGTACTTTTCCAATAGACTTTGGCAAAAGTCACGTACATGATGTGACGACAACAACAAAAAGCTATGGCAACGAGACTACAATAATAACAATAACAACTACAACAACAAGAACATCAAACAGAAGACAGTAACAACAACTTAGTTGCTGATGAAGACGACAACGACAACAACTGGCAGCAGCAGCAACAGCAACAGCAACAGCAAAAGCGACAGCGGCGACGCATGTTTATTGATTCGCTTTGGTCAGTCAGCAAGCAGAAACCAACAGGTAGACAATTGACGCAGCGAGATCATACTACACGAGTGACAGCTTCAGCTTCAGCTAAGCTTGAGTTTGAGTTCGGCGTATGGGAAAGCAGGCTCGCTAGTTCGTTACGGTATTGCGTTCGTTATTGACGCTAGCGATGATGCCTCTGCCGCGACGTGACAATGTCTTCGTAGTCGGCGACGCGCTTTGACTCTTCGCTGTTGTTGTTTTAATTTGATTTTGGTTTCGGCGACACAACGCGATGCGACAAGTTGTTGGCAATGCGAGGAACCAACGCGAAATCAGTTAATCAGTTAATAAACGGACGCGCTTTGAAACGGAGCTTTTAACGGAAAAAAACATAACATAAATGTAAGCGCATACGTTGCCTCTATGTCAGAAGATAAAGAGATCCAACAAAGAGACTCCTCCAACGATACGAATAATATCCATTGCAAATGTATATATGCATGTATGTATATGGTATATGTGTATGAGTGTGCTTGAGTGTATCTGTATCTGAGAGCTTGTCTCAGCAGCAACAACAACAAAAACACCAGTAACAACAACAACAACAACAAAAGCTTTAACAGCATAAAAAAGGCGAGATAAAAGTGAAATTTACTGAATGAAATGTTTGATTTGTGACAATTACAATAACAACAACCATAACAACAACAAATTCAAAAAAAAAAGAATTAAAAAATTGAATTCTATAAAGGATAAGAAAAATTAAAATATAATAAATTGAGTGCCAAAGGATTACAACAAAATTAATTTAATACAAATTGAGTAAAAATTGCTTACATCTGCATTTGTTGGATATTTTGTATTTGGGAACGTTTATGGTAGGTTACGATTTCGGATACATAGTTTGAATTTTGAAAGTTGCATCATACAATTCAGAAAAGTGTGTATGAAAAGAAAGAAGGAAACCTTAAGAAATAATTTGAATTATTGAACAATGAAATTGAAATTCACACTAATTCAATATGAAATTTTGTAAGAATTGTTTTGATCAATTTAGAAAGAAAGAAAGGATTCATAAAATTTTATTGTATAAGTGGGTGCCGAAATGGAAAGAAATCGAATTAAATTCCAAAATCCAATCTGCAGCCCAAGGCAGGTATCAGTGCGTCCCAAGGGACAGACATTTTTCTGGCCGAGGACGTCTTGTTTTTAAATCGCCCACCTTATTGCAACCCAGATCAATATGGTCCGGAGGAACAAAACCGTTGGACACCTCTACTCTAAAATATAAATCTAGTGGTTGATGACATTTGAGTTTTCTTGTATCGCTTTGTTGTCTAGAAAATTAACAGCTAAGACATTGCTATGGTTTTTACAAAGATGAAATTTAAAGAAAATGAAATTAAACATCATGAATTTATGAAATTTTAAGTAGCGATATAAAATGATCGTTAGAAAAATATTCATTGATCATATCTATAAAAAGTTTTCACTCATAACTCATTAACACAATTTAAGTCAAATGCTTAATGTCAACACCATACAATCCCCATCAGATCTTTTTACTTCTGCTTAATGTGTAACTCCAGCCATCCATCTAACTATCCATCTAGAAATGGAAGAGAAGACGACACTCATATGCCGGGTGACACTCAACAATGCAAACACTTTGCGGCGATTTAACTATTTATCTTTCACTTAAAGTGAAGATGACATTCTTTAAATGAAATTAACTGACTACTTACTAACCACTAATGTTGCTACTCTCTTGCTGCCACCACTCTACTTCTTGAAGCATCTGGTTGATGTTGCTGCTGATGTTACTATTGCTATTTCTATAGCTACTGCAATTAGTATTTGTCTTTGGCTAATACGCTGCCATGTTGGTATGCAATTGATTTTTTTTTTTTTTTTTTATACGATCTTTCACTCTTTTTCTCCCTGTTTTCTGTAGTTTGTTTTTAAACTAACTTAAATGTCCATCTGTCTGTCTATGTGTTGGTCTTTTAGTTTCAATGTATTGTCATGGTCTTACTAGATGTACCTGTTGTTACTATTGTCGTTCGTCTATTTACACACAAAGCGAAATTGTTTGTGCTATAAGCTCTCAGTTTGTTTAGTGAAAAAATTATCTATATTATTGTACATATTACTCAGTATTTGTGAATGTCTTTCTCTACTTAAAGTGAGTCCTAATATTGTATGATCATCAATTAATTATCTTTTTATGTTCATTTGTTTTTTGCTCATGCCTTTGTCTTTTTAGGGTTCCGAACCCAAAGGGTAGCAAAAGGAACCCTATTACAGAGACTTCGTTGTCCGTCCGTCAGGCCGCACGACCATCCCGGGTCATATCTAATAAACCGTAATAGCTAGAGAGTTGAAATTTTCACAGAATATGTAGTTCTATCCGGACATCAGCAAAAATACAAAAACTAAAATATTTTCAAAAACTTAAAGGGGTTCCCATACAAGAAACATTTTGGTTTGTATGGCAGCTATACGATCCAGTATTCCCACGGATTTGAAATTTGGTCAGTTGATGGCTTTACATCAGAAACTTATATTGTAGAAATTTCGGTTTGATCGGATTACTAGGGAGGGTACCTCCCATACAAACCTCCATTAAAATTCAGGTTCTTATTAGAAAACCTTTTTTGGTTTTTGTTCTATCGAACTGAAATTCAGACACAAAAAGTTACTAATACAAGCGCGGTACATTTGTTGGAAACAGCCAAATCGGCCAACTAGGAGGGGTACCTCCCATACAAGCCCACCATTAAAATTGAAGTCCTTATTCGAAAAAGTTTTTTTGTTTTTTGGACTATTGAACTAAAATTTAGGCGCGGTACATTTGTTGGAATCAGTTAAATCGGACCACTAGGGATAGTACCTCTCATACAAACTGACTCGCACTTGGCCCATTTTATTTATTTTTTTTTTTTTTAATTTTGTCTTTTGAAGTTTTCGCTTATTCAATAAGTAAACAAAAGACTTAAGCAACGAACTTTGTACTATATTTTGAATATCAATTTCAAATAGAAATAACAATAAATTTGTATATCGATTTCAAAAATATTTGAAAATAAATTCATGTGAATTGCCTCGTCGAAATCCTTTTCTAAGGGTTGAGTTCGCAAAGGCGAGTCAACCATTTTCCATAGAAAACGCCCAGAATTTTACAGATTTTACATTTCACTTCATAAATTTAGTTTTTTGATTTTATCCAAATTTTGTTAAATTATGCGTCAACACGTTTGAGTAGACATAAGAAAATAGGTCTATACGATTATATCAGTCGAAACCGGTGGCTATCATTCTACAGTTAAGCTCCCTATAGATAGTAGAATAATTGACAGACCATGGATAGCTTTTGTTACAGAAGTAAGGACTCATGGCTCCGGTAGCCCAACTAAATTGTTAGTTTATGAGAAAAGAATTATTTTTTGATAAGGGCTTACACATTTGAAATGTGGCAATATTATTAAAATTCCTTCCACATAAATTATGCCTAATCAATGTTGAATTTGACCGAATAATTTCAAATGTCTTATACAATTAATAATAGCTCATTTTTTATGTATTGTAGTTGATTATTGTCATGTGAAAAAGATCGTAACATCAAGCATATAGTTTTTATTCAGATTAGAGAAGAATTAAAGGAAATTGTCCCAGATTATGTACCTCTGTGGATCCTATGAAGTCAAATAATCATCATACATGATAAATTTCCATGTATTTTTTTATTAAATCAAAAGACTTAAGAATCCTTTCACTTTTCCAATGAAAAAAAAAAAAAGTATTGTAGTTTCACTTAAATCATCAATACATGGTAACCAAATTTAATTTTCAATTGCATAATTTACGATTATGATTACAAATTTTGATATATGTACATCACAAACTCTATCTTCATTTTTTGTTGTATATTTTCTTAATTCAAAAATGCTGCTTCTTAAATCAACTGATGCGCGGTATTATCTGACAGCAGCGAAAGATAAACTAAAGTGGATACCGCGAACAAGTATGACAACTTCATTTAAAATTTATTACGATATCATACACATAGTCGTACACATGAAAGAGGAATCGAACGAACTGGCGAATGAAGATGTTTTCATCTTCATACCGAATTTACCTTAAGGACTGAGGCTGTGACAGCATAAAATTAAGAGAAAAAAAAAAAAATAAATAAACAAAGAAAACTTGTACATACATTAAATTATTTTCATTTTGCATCTTTTCTCATACATGGGTGGGCGAAATTTTAAAGTTGACTCCATGTATGGTATGGAACAAAATTTGGGTCGCTTGAAAATGTAATCAAAATTTTATATGATATTAATTGATGACATTGTAAGTAAGAAAATGTTTGAAATATTGTATATCCAAAACTGTATTCTTTATGCAAGGTTTTATATAGCATGAATTACTCGTAGGAACAAGGAAATATTTGAGTGATTTGTTGTCGAGGAGTTTTGTAACAAATTTAATCCAGCAAAACCTTATTATGGTTTTTAAAGATCTGACTTCAAATCTAAAAGAGTTTTCATACCAAATTTAAGCCTTCTAGTCTTACACTTTCCCAAACATGCAAACTTAAACTGAAGGACATACGTATTCGAAGAGATTCATTCATCTTCTCATGCTAAACAAAAATGGTATTTTACCTTCCCTCTGTTTAAATCATTTCCACAACACTCCACATACTCTTCTATTCATTTTTGTATGAAAATATTTTAATATCCATTTCTTGTTTAATTTGCTGTTTTACATCATCAAACATAATAAAAAAAATTTTAATCTGTTTGTTATCTGAGCATCTGTTAATTTATTGTATCTAAAATGCCATAACATTGTAATTGTCTTTGTTTACCATTAAATAATTAAATAGAAATGACACAATGAAGTTAATTTATTATTTAACACTTGTTCACATCTTTTTCCTACATACAACTGCTTCATTTTGCATAAGTTATTATTATTATTATGTTTTATGATTGTCATGCATTTCATTTTATTACAATATTATTATGTTGCAGTTGTTGTTTCTGTTATCAAACAACAATAAATATATGTGTGTACATATTTTGTAAATCTCTTTAACTAATTTGAATCTATCAATTTTTCATGTTTTTTTGTAACTCATAGAACTGTACGTAGTAGACCACATATAATATTCCCATCAATTGGTA
Source organism: Amiota minor (assembly GCA_037043295.1). Lineage (NCBI taxonomy): Eukaryota > Metazoa > Arthropoda > Insecta > Diptera > Drosophilidae > Amiota > Amiota minor. Next base: position 52,751 of record JBAMAW010002153.1, read on the forward strand.
TATTTTACATTTACATAAAAATTTTCTTTATTGACCCGTTATAGTTTCAATTTACAGATTGATTAATTTTTATCGCTTGTGCAGAGAGTTTAGTTTCTCAGACAACTTAACAACTAGGCATCATGTTATTTGTGTAAAGAAAATGAGGGTGTATCGCCTTACATTGAAGGATTTTAAAATTTAGCCTAAAACTAACCTAAAACTAAAACTAAGGATCAGGACTTAATAAAGGTAATTAAGAATAAGCTTGTTAAGTGCCGATCTACACTTGGAGAGTGTTCTCGTAATAGTTGATTTCTTACACAAAAACTTATATTAGCCTGACGGATTTTTTCATCTATCATGGAGACACAAAGAAGAAGATTAACATTTTTTCAATTTATTTTGTGAAACCAGAAGTTTATTACGACGACCCATCGCGCCAAACTACGGAGCCATATAACATAATTGGAACAAATACCAATGTATAAAATATAAATTTTTTACATTTCTTAAGCGAAGAGGAGTAAATCCAAAAAATATGAAAATGAAATGTGACGCAAATCAAAATTTGACGATGTTATTCTTCTATTGGAGCTTTTTAGGCAAATACAATGAGACTTCTAAATGAATGGTCAAGCAATAATACAGAATATTGTAATATTATATTGCTTCGTCTGTGAAGCATCTTCACATTTTGATTCTCGTCACATTTAATTTTCTAATTTTTGAATTTACCTCCCTTCGCTAAAGAAGTTTCACTTCCATATTATGCTTAGGGGTGAGGCACACTGCTTAATTTTTTTTTTTTTTTTTTCTTTTTTTTTGTGATAGTTTTGATTTTCTATTGATATATTTTGATAATATGGAAAATGAATAGATTATAAAGTAGAAAAAGATTCTAGTCTTTTAATAAAGCAATTTCAAGATTTGCGTAAATTTCTATTAAATTTGTTATAAGAACTTATTAAAATATACATATGGTACACACCCAAGAGGTCATAAGACTCTTCGATGTTTTAATATACTTAACACTTATTGTACTCGACCATTTCAATGAAGCAATCAAGAAAGAGCGACCAGCATTGGCCCAGAGAAAGGGCCATGTCTTCTGACGAAATTTGGTTGGAAAGTTTTGATACATCCCCTTATATTCTGGACCTTGCACCCTCTGACTACCATTTGTTTCGGTATTTGCAAAACTCTCTACATGGTAAAAAATTGGCCAACAGCAGAGCCGCTGAAAATCACTTGACCAAGTTTTTCGCTCATAAACCACAGAAATTCTTATCCGGAAATTGTCAAAAGATCATAGATAATAATGGCCAATGTGTACTTGATTGAAATTGATTTTGAATAAAGAAAATTTTTGTTCAAAAATGTACTAAAAAATCGGGAAACTTTTTATATGACCCAATATTATAGATTCTAAGACTTTGGAGATGGATATTGTTTTCCTTTTTAAGAAAATTTTAGCATAATATGATATAATTTCTAAGGCATGTGTGTTAGTTGGAAACTTTAACTAAATGAATTCAATATAAATATTCGATTATTGGTTATGAAAAGATTAAATTAAATGTACAACTCATAACAGAAACATGATTATAGAAAGAAAAATGCTCCTGTCTCTTTATGCTCTTACATTAATTACATCAATAATAATAATAATAATAATAATAATAATAATATTTAATATATGTACATGTTGTATCTATATTGTAGATCCCCTGACAGACCATAATAATGTTGATGACGACGATAATTGATCGCAACAAATATGCTTTTGTTACGATATGTTGTGGACTACTATGTCTATGCTTCAGCGCCATAGGAGCAACAGTAACGACTGGAGCCATTGAAATATCAGAGGCCAATACAAAAACCGCACAACAACAGGACGAAGTGAATGCAATAACAGATGCAACAACAGGTGAGACATTCGTGGAAATAATAATGATGATGAAATCAAAAGTACTTTTCACTAGTGCACAATGTACCTGCGTTCATTGACCTACAGCCACCACAAGTGAAGTTATAGATTATTATTTTTGTTATTATTGTTTTAATTTTGTGGTACGTTGTTGCATTTTGAACACCAAAATACCGTCATAATTGACACAACCACATTATATTGGGTTTTGATTATATATTTTTTTTTTTTTATTTTGTATATTTTACTGAAATTTTTTAATGGTCTGCATTAGGAGATCAAACAATTTTAACGCAATCATGTGCGCTATTTTAATGTTTGAAGCATATTTCGCGCGCCAAAATGCAACCTCGACAACATCAGAGATAGTAAAGTACGCGTATATCCAGTAACAAACAACAACTGGAACAACAACTACAACAAAAAGAAAAACCTGCGGTATAGAAATGAAAGTGAAAATATGTACAATATTTGAGTTTCAGTCGGCGATTGCGGTGCGCAATTATGCAAGGATCGCAAACTCTCCAGCATAGCATATCAACTACTGGACAGACACCACACCTTGGTCTCACTTTGTTGCGACGCGTCTATGTGTTCGTTCCAAAAAAAAAAAATCGTTATAGTTTTACAATTTAAATGAACAACAAATTCGCGTAATCAAAATTTTTATGGTTTCGGTCAATACGTGAGCTGAAATACACTCATCTGCAACTGTTTGTGTCTCCATTGAAGCGTTAAATAGCCATTCATCCATTTCTTTATCTAAGCCGATCCGACCAACTAACCAATCATTCGTTTGTTCATTCAGCTAATGCCGCAAATGTATCGCACAATTTGATTGATCATGATGCATGTTTCCGTTGCGCAAAATCCGTTTGAGTCGGACACTCTACTCTATAGTTCCTACTCTCTTTTTAAGTGTTGATTTTTTAACGTTTATTTATTTATTTTATTTTTTATTTTTATTTTTTTTTTGGTTAGTTATTTTGTTGTCGGCTTACTTGCTTTGGTGTTGTCTGGTCTGGTCTGGTCTCGAAAGCAATGCATATGGAAAGCGATTTGTTAGGTTTCAGTTAGTAATTTATCAAACGGCAATGTACCATCCAACGCTACTGAGTTGGATTATGACGGTGGAGATGCCGATTGACGATCGCGTAACGACAACATTGACTAGTCAATCAGGCGTGACTGCCACCAGCCACCGTTACAGTATTCAATAAACGTGTTCCAGACTGTCGTAATGTTTTTGTATACCGTGTGGTTTCATTTGTGTATTGGGGGGTCTTTCTTAGTGACCAGAAATTGTTGTGATCACTTGGGTGTGCTCTTGGATTGACAAGTTCAAGTGATAGGAAATTATTTAATCTCAAATTATTGTGTCGCTCTCAGTTAACATATCTGAGGTCTATTTGTAGAGCAGGGGCTCGTTTTTAAGTTTCTCAATTATCTATCTATATGATACATCAGGAGCTTTTAGTGTCTTGATTATGGCGGTTGTTAAGGATCAAATTACATTCTCCACCTGCTGATATGGCATATACAACAACATTGCCAGACTCTTGTCCGATGCTGCTTCCCTTTCGGTAATCTTCTACAATGGATAAGGAAGGCATCGCCTGAGGCACTTTACGTGACTAGAAAGCCACCCCAGGTTGTAGTCCCTTAATACATTTAGTTATTGTACTCAGCTGCCTATCTAATACTGTTTATTTGGTGATAAAATAACGAAGGAACAATCCACATTATAAGGCATCTTCAACCTGACCTTAGATTTCTTATGGGGAGCACTTATGTTAACAATTACTACAGACATTTTAGATAGTTTTTTTGTTGTAGATTCACACTAAATTAATGGAGAATAAGACTTTTCTCTTATTTAAAAACATTGAAGTCCTTTCAAAGTTACTATAATTAAACACTTAACATGTGTAAATATTATTAACGACTGGATGACATTAACCAATCTCAAATTACACACATCTAGCACAAACTAAATGGAGTAATAATCAAGATCAAAAGTGCAAAGCAACTGTATGACATTAAAAATCAATTTATTCGCGTGTACGACCAGCCCAACCAACCATGCCAAGAGCATACGTTGGCAACAAATGCAACCATCTAACCAGCCATGCAACCAAAGAAGCCGAGAAGCAGCGAAACGATCAAGTAATGCAACTGGTAAAGCTGGTGAAGTTGGCGTTGCCTGGTTGGTTGGCGACAAAAAACATTTGTTAACACTTTAACGAGTTATGATTTCGTGATTAAGCTCGATTCGACAAAGTGACTGCATTATTATAAGTATGATTATTATTGTTGTAAGATGAAGATCAAAAGGATTGTGGTTAGTTGCTTGTTTAATGTTTGCACTTTTGTCACAATTAAAGACACGTAATTAAAACATTTTAATAATCCTCCCCTCCACCTGTTTTCTTCTTTTCTTTTTTGCAGTTCGTAACTTTAGTCCACGTTTGGAGTATAACAACGAATGGCGTCCATTGGGACGTGGTGATCCTTTAAAGAATGATCCCACATATGATTATAGTCCGCCAGCCTTAGATCGTGTTCGCTATTGGGCAGAAAATGGCAGTAGTGGCGGGGACAATAAAGAATCAAAACAGCAAAGCGTGCCTCAGGATGTTCTGCGTAATAAAACCAAAAGCGAAATTTTACTGCTAGGAGTCAGTAATGAACGTGTAAGGGGAGGAGGAGGACCACCAACACATGCCAATCTATTCAAAAACTCTGGATCTCCTGCTGGTGGCAGCATAAAAGGCTTTGAAGCACCTCTTCTGCAACCAAAATATACATCAATACGTCGCAGTTACTTTGCACAACAACAACAACAGATGCCTTACACGCATCTTATGCCACCACCAATGAATCCAGCAATGCCTTCGGCACCATCACATTATATGTTGAAGCACAATGGTGCTGCTATGCAGAATGAATATCGCCACAATGTGATGAATATGGGAAGTTACATGACACCAACTTCGACTGTAATACACCATCGTACGGTTTCGCAGCCGATGTCAGGTATAATGCATACAAAACCATACTACTCAACAGTAGCATCATCCCATTGGAAGCATCCATCCACATCCCGCATGCCATCATCTAATGCTTACGATGCCCACCACCAGGAATCAATGCAACACTATAGCTTTACACGACCAGCGCAGGCTGGTAACACAGGTGGTCACGTTACAAGCCAAATGCCTCATGGCTACTCACCGAATGCTATCCATATGCATTCATCATCTGGACATAAACAGAGTCCAGCACCGCGTAAACCTTGGCTGCATGAATTATTACAAAAAGAGATTACCAAGCCAGTGAAGCCAACCATGCCTGCGACAAAGTATCTCATGGGTAGCACAAAGCCAGGCTATGGTATTAGTTCGACTTATGCTCCAATGAGTTATACTCCAATATCCTTTGTTTCTGGACCGCCCACTATAGCCACGCCATCGACGACGACAACAACAACAATAACTCCAGCAACATTATCAACGAATTATCCTCAAAATGCCGTTTATATAACGCCAACGCCACACACAGATATTCGGACACCACCACCAGCAATAGCAACCAGTGAAGCCGGTTTTCGTCCAATGATCCCTTCAACATCATCTCCAGCAACGTCTACTTCACCATCACCCACTTATGCACCAACGCCATCGTCTACAATTAGCAATCGACTTTTAATACCCACGATGAGTAATCTATCTAATCGACCCACTGTCACTCCATTTGAGATGACCACCGATGCACTCTTCAAACACTACAAACAACCAAAGCAACCCTTGCTGGGACCAATGTACCTCATTATCGAGGGTCATTCGAAGGTAAAGACTTATGGTCAGAATGAACTTGATCCACATCAACCCAAAATTGTGCCTATCATACCGAAACGTGAGCCAGTCATTCGAATTGCAGATCCCAATGAAAAACGTGGCACTATCGAAACATTCCAAGTAAAGCATTTGCATACGAAGAGCACAACGCCAATGCCTCCGACAACTACAACTAAAATAACAACAACCACCACTGTGGAACCAAGTACCACAACAACATCTCAAAAGCCTGCTGCAGACATCACAACAACATCGTCAATGCCAAGTGATGTTCCAAAGTTACACTCATCTACACAAGCCACCGGTGGCAATAACATTGAAACTGCCTCTGCCGCAGCACCGCCTACAGGTGGCATGCAAGATTTGTTAAGTTTATTAAACATCTTTGCTGACCCTGAACCTGAACCCAAACAGAAACTAGCGCCGACGACAAAGACATATATGCCTACCATGAACTCAACAGTTTTGAAGCCAGTTGCAATGAAGTTTACTAACGATAAACCGGCTCTACTGGCACCGCAACAACCAGAGCCACGTATTAGCACTAAAGGCCACACTATTTCTAGCCTACTCCCTGATGATGACGACAACAAAGAAGAAGGAGATATCGAAGATAGCACAACGAATTCAAAGATCCTGACCACTGGAGAACCACCGCGTGGTACACGTCAAGTATTTGACTATGATCAATTACCAGAATCGCGTTTGAAAGAGTTCATGGTCGATAATTTTGGTGGTGATGCAGGTGGTAGTTATAGTAACAATGATGATGCAGCTTATGATGATGATGATGATGATGATGATGATAATGACAATGATTATATTGAAAAGGAATCACATACTGACAAACAGTTAAAGAAAAAAGGCAAACCTGATGATGGTGATGATGATAATGACGATGAAACTGACAGTAGTCATAATCTCCTCAAGCGCCTTGATAGCTTTCTAGGTGATGAAGAGGATGATGAAGAAGTACAAGATGATAACTCTGCTGAGGTGACATTGGACGACTTGGAGAGTAGTAATGAATTGGAAGAGTTGGCTGATCTGGCAACAGACATTGAGGATGTATCGGGGACGTAAATTCTTACTTTTTGCATTTCGGGAAATTTCTCTCCCGAAAACAGCAAGCTCTATACCAAATCTTTTACTCTTGTATACGCAACAAAATGCGTTTTTAATTATTATTATTATTACTTTTTTTTTGTTTTATTTTACTTTATTAAATTTAATTTTTAATGTAAATACTTTACAGCTTTATTTAAACAAAAAAAAAACACACACAAATCATAATGATTATTTATTGAGCAAATCTGTATTGATGTATGTATGATTTTAAGTAGAGCACACACATAATTGTTAAGTTTTAATATTTGTTTAGTCTTTAAGCGTCGTATGTTATTTGTTGAAGAAAATTTAAATTCAATTAAAAGAAAAACGTTTTTAATTTTAACATACAAAAAGGTCGCCGCTATGAAACTCAAACTAAAATAAGAGAAAATATCAATGAAAATTGATCAAAACATTGTGTAAGAGAGAGAGAGAGAGAGAGAGAGGCAATTACTTATTAAGCGGCCAGTAGGCATGCAATATTATTGAACAAATATATTGAGGTTGTTTTAGACGTATCCAACATTATTGGGCAACATTTGGGTTGGTGTGAAAACGAAAAACTTGGAAAAGTCAGAAGTGACCATATTATACCTTTTTGGAAATATGTTAGCCAAGAATTGATCTTTTTAAATTATCTTAAGTAGTTGTTATAAGAAAAAACAAGCAAAAGGGTTTATTCCTCTTATAATCATACTTATTAAAGATTTAATTTTAAACTTGGTAATGCTGATATCCTTTATAAAAATCGGGCAAGTGCAACTCAGACTCGTACACGGAGGGTTCCGTACTTGTTTGGGATTTGTATGGGAGGTACTTCCCCTAGTGGTCCGATTTGACTGATTCCAACAAATGTACCGCACCTATATTAGAAACTTATAGTGTCTAAATTTCAGTTCAATAGTCCAAAAAACAAAAAAGTTTTTCTAATAAGAACCTAACGGTCCGATCAAACTGAAATTTCGACACTATAAGTTTTCAATTTACAGCCAAGCAAGATCGTGAAGTTACTGGAATGTATAGCTCCCATACAAACCAAAATGTTTTTGTATGGGGACCCCTTTAAATTTTTGAAAATATTTTAGTTTTAGTATTTGTTGTTGATGCCCGGGTAGTTTCAACTCTCTAGCTATTTCTATTCTGTTTGGTACCTTTTGTGTCCGTAGCAAGTATACTGATTGCATTTAGAAATTTTAGTCCTCCACAGAGCTGGCAGTAAATGAAACACTCCGATGAAGTACAAAATTAACCTTATCACCATACTTTTGCTATTTCAAGAAACTTCTTTCAGCGTTTGTATGGAAACGGATATGATAATTGCACAACATTGCACAATAAATATCAACGTTTTATGATTTTGCAAGATATATAACACAACTTTTCAGTTTCACATAACAACAATTCCAAGCCCAACTATTGTACAATATTATTGTCTATAATATCGTCTATTGCCCGCTTTAGAGAGTCGAATTCATTTTGACTGGTTTCACTGTTTTTCGCTTTTAATGTTTTTTCATTTGTTTTGTATTTCCTTTCGCTACCGGCATTTATCGTTAATTTTGCCACTTGCTTGTTTCTTCAATACACCAATCACTCTCTCTCACACTATGCATATAGTGTATACATATGGCCCTCTTGTGTTCTTCGCTCCCTGTACCAACTGATAGCATATCAGCAACAACAACAACAACAACAATAGCAACAGCAAGTGAGATCGATCGCTCGCTGAGTGTTGGGTATTTTCTCCATCACTCTGTTTTTAAAAGTTGTTAAAGACGCATGTGGAGGAGATTGACTTTGCAAATCTGTTTGTTTTCTTCGCAAGAATTGAATTTATTTTTTATATAAAAAACACTTAAAGTTTAAATTCTACGTCTTTGACACGCATGTGAATTATATTTTATTGTGAGTGCAGTGAAATAAATAAATAAAACAGAAATAATACAAAAATGATCCATTAAAACAGTTTCAATCTTTTCTTGTTCTATTGTGTCTACTTGTTCGCTTTCTCTCTGCCCACTATACTAGTTTATAACTTTTGTTTTGAGCAATTTGCGAAATTTAAAGTTGTGTGTTCTTTAAGTTTTAATGATAATCGATTAAATGTGGCCGCTTTTGATTTAATTACAAATTGAGAACATAAAAATAGACAAAGTTATAAATAAAGTGTTAAATTTAAATCTAAAACAGACGTATCCAACAGAAGCCACCCGCTAAGTATCTTTATTTACTAAGCATTCATATGCCTCAATGATCACAATAAAGAAGCATACAAAATTAATGATGAAAATGGAAAATAGGGGGAAAATAATTAAATTTTTCCAGTGGACTTTGGTTCTTCGGTTATTGCACTTTGTACCTCTATATTTGATCTACAACAATCTGAACAAACATAAAGTGACAAAGATGTAAACATACAAAGGTTTAGTCAAACAAAATACAATATTTAATCACTAATCAGACATGTGTTAACATCATGGTGTTTTTGTTAAAAGAATAATTGTTAATTCTGTAACCTAGTCAGAATAGTAAAAGAACCTGATGTTTACACAACATTCAATTGATTTAAGTAAAACGTGATTTTAAAATTACAATGGACATGACTGAGACTTTTATGACTCAGCATATTATTGTATATTGAATGACGCGCCAATATATCTACAAGTACAATAACATTCAAGTACTTATTAATTACATACATATGTACTTAAGTATATTCAGGCATGCCTATGTATGTATGTATGTATGTATGTTCTTTCATATGGAAGTGTATTTTGTTTGATAACAGAAATCTATACAATTTGTTTATGAAGCCAAAATGCGAATATGTGCCAGGCAACAACAATCACAATAATAACCTAATGGTTATTAACGACCTTCAGTTGGCTCGGGCAGAAAAACAATATACCTAATATTGAATAACTAGAAATAATAATGAAATTAATTTAACAAATAAATATATACCATATACTCGTCAGTGAAGAAAACTATACTATACAATTTAAAAATCATCAAAATTATATACAATATATAGAAGAAACACGATCACGCTCGCTAAATAAAAAGTTATGAAATTAAATCGAAACCAGTTTTTGCAATGCCTAAATTAAGTGTAAACGTAGAAACGAAATCAAGATTAGAAGAAATCGAAATAAAATGTTCAAAATGTTTGAAAGATTACATTTTATTTAAACGTATTTATTGCATCGTGTGTATTATGTATATATATATATATATATATATATGTAGGTACATACATATATCATTCATTCATTCATTATGTATTGAAACAACAAACTACTATATGAGTGAACATTTGAAGTAAAGTTTATCAGCAAGAAGTCAGACTTTATTTTTTAACTGATAATAAATATTTGAACACACATAATATAAGTATAAAAAAAAAAGATAAGGAATATTTGTATGTAGAAACAAGCAAAGAATGGAAACACATATACAAATGCAGTTGATAATAAAGCAACTGAATACAAAAACCTTTCCATTTAAAGGGATTCCAGAAAAAGGGTAGAGTGAGTTTATTAGAGAAAATTTAATTTAACAGCTCGCTCTGTCGTTCATGCATTAACAATGGCTGACAATTTAACTGTTATTGTGCAAATGCATAAAAGCTCATCAAAACTCACGCTCGCTCTTTCTCTAAATTTCTCTTCCTTAATAAGTATTTTTTGTTCGAAATATGTGAATTTCATCCTTATCCTTATCATTATAAACCTATCAAATTTAGTAAATAAAGAAAAATTTTATTTGTCTTTGTTTAAAGATTGAATTCCTTTTTTTTATTTAGACTAGAAGTTTCAATTAAAAACAATTAAAAACTAAAAGTTAGTCATACATAATCTAGAATAGTCATACATACCTAGTACTTACATAATAAGTATATGATTCGTCAGAAAGAAATTTGTTCTAGAGTGGACACTTTCAAAAAAAGTGTAATAAAAGTAAATCAATCTTAAAAACATTAAAATTGGCTCATCATAAAATGATAAAATTGTAAAAGTAAATTCCTTGTAATTCATCATTCGATACTTTGCTGCTATTAAATTTCGATGTTAAATGAATTAGAAACAATTTCAGATCGTGGGATATTTTGTTTAAATCATGTGTGTGAATCAGAGGTTGAGTGTACATAAATATCTTAATACTCGTATTCTATTGTAGTTAAGAGAAAATGCATTTAACAAATCAAAAAGCTGTAAGCCATAAAAGTGAATGCCTCTTGGTGCAGTTATCAAAAATTGAAGTAAAATTTCAACTCATGTAGTAATTGTCGGTCCAACATTTTTTTAGGATTTATTTTACCATGAAAATTTTTTTTAGATGGATCTTTTTTAACTGATTGCTGATGTCACCCCTTATTCACCAACCATAAAATTTCTAGATCCATGGATTACTAGTGTTACAAACACTATGGCAAGTGGAATACTACATACCTATTACATATATGAATATGAAGGGTATTATATATTGTTTATAATCCTAAAATATTTCACCTAAAGCTGATTACAATTAAGAGAATTTATTTATTGTATTTTATACAATTTTATATAAGAAAAATATGATAATTTTTTTTTGATTAAAAATAATTACAAATTCGTGCACTTGAAATTATTGATATACAGGGTAACTGACCTACAAACTCATACACTGTACACACGCATACAGACTTTTCAGATGAGTAAGATACACAATGGAAACAAAAACAAATGATCTTTCTTAAAATGTACAATAATTAATTTTATGAATTATAATGTATATACATAAGTAGTTTTCTTACAAAGGTTTATAAAATAAAAGGATCTCAGCGCACAGATACTTTTGCACAACATTATAAAAATGCCCTTCAACAGAAGCCAAGGTTCAATCAACGCAATAAAACCGCGTAATCAAAGACGAGCACATGTTTGTGGCAAACAAGCAAAGTGATGTAGATAGATTGATAAAGAAAAATAAAACAAGTAAAAAGAAGTTTAACTTCGCCTAGGCCGAATTTGATATACTCTTCACGCACCCCCTAGAAAATGTTTTTGCCGACGCTCTGTGATGGAGCATTCAGAAATATTTACTTATTGATTTTATTTATGTTTAGGTACACATAGAGCATTTCAACACTGAGACCGAAATATTTGTATTGGTCTAGGGCCTTGAAATCTACACTTTTGTTGAATATGGGTCAAACACTTATACTGTTCGAGTTTCAGTTCGGTAACACAAAAAAACAAAAAAGTTTTTCTAATAAAAACCTAAATTTGGATTTTTTGGGTTTGTATGGAACCCAGTAACTCTATGGCTTTGAAATTCACACATTTCATGGACAATGATTAGAAACTTATAGTTTATAAAATTTTAGTTCAATAGGACAAAAAAGTTTTTCTTATAAGAACCTAAATTTAATGAGTGGTTTGTGGTACCCCACCCCATCTAGTTGCCCGATTCGGCTGATTCCGACAAAATAAAAAAGAAAGGTTCGTGCAAAATTTCAACTCTCAAGCTCACAAACTGAGAGACTAGTTTCCATAAATACAGGCGGACATGGCTTAATCAACTCGTCATGTCGGGCTGATCAAAAATATGTATATTTTATGGGGTTTCCGATGTCTCCTTCTTTCTGTTAGAAACTTCATGATAAATTTATAATGCTATGCACTGCGTGAAGAGTATGAAAATAAAAAAAGAAAAATGCAGGAGGCAAACAGAGATCAGAGATTATTAATTTAAATGACTTTCATCTCTGAAATGAACACTGAATATATGACTTAACTTAGTAGGAGGTAATTGTGGTTATAAAATATTCTTAACTTAAACAAAGAAGTTGAGATGGGGCTCTTAGAATTTAAAAAAGATGTTGGCTTTCATTTTATAGAAATAAAATGAATTTTAGAAATGTTAAAGATGATTGAATTGAGGGAATGCATTATTCTTAAAAATGAATCAATTTTACAAAATTATGACTTCAATTGAGGTTCTTATTTTTCTTGCATATAAAGATTTGTATATTTTTAAATCGCAGCTCATTAAATGAATAATGAAAGAGATACACATACAAAAAAATTTATTTTAGCAGTGCATTGGGGAGTGTTGCTCCTTATAACATTAAGAAGATAGAAGCAAAGCAAAATAAAACCCTTGGACGCATAAATGGTGCACATTGGTTTGTTAGGAACACCATATTTCATTGTGTTCTTATGATGTCAACGGTGGTCGGTACCACGAAAGATGGCTGAAGATCCCAAATCCCCTGTTGAAAAGACTTTATCCCAAAGATTTCCTTAACAAGAGATCTTAAAACTACTTAGATGTCATATTTATTTTATGTTTATGTTTATTTAAATTTGACGTAATAAAATAATAATAATAATAATAAAGAAAGTTGATCTTATAAGTAATTAACTTTAATATCACCAAAGCTTACATAAGCTTCACATAAAACTACTTTGATATCTCATAATATAAATTATAAACAACTCAAAATACATATGTTAAATGCATCTACTATAATTTGATACAATTACAAGTTTGAATTATTGATTCTGAATCACTGGTTTTATCGTAGGACACAGATGGTTAGACTTGACCAATTCGTTTCCCCTTTCAATACTGACTAATCATACCAATAAAAACTTAGTAAAGTTATTGATACACGGTTCTAACTTATATGTAAGTTCCAAAAATAAACTAAAGTAAATTCCTCAACTTAAAGCGAATCTATACAATACTAAAAAATATCTTCTATACAAACCAATTATTCAGTTTAAAATATTGTATAATAGTAAAAAATATACATACGAGTATGTTTATTTCAAGACTTGAAATCTTCAATAAAACTAAATATATTAAATTTTCTAGCTCACAGTTCCACGAGAAAATGTTCATTTAATTGAGTCATACTCGTTCATAATTGAATAGATGAATTAATTTAAATTGGATAAAAACAAATATAAATTTAGAAGGAGGTGTGCGTCTATTTGTGTGACCTTATTTGTTTAATAAAATAAATAAACAAAAAACGTGAATTCCGTTCAATTGGTTGAAAAGGAGTAGATGCCTTTTAAGATAATATTTTATATGTTCATTTATTAAGAATTGCATTATCAGCATATTTGCAACAAATAAACTCTCTATGACTATTTCCTGTTTCACAAAATAGTAAATAGTTCAGGCAAATGATAGTGATGACTTAGAAACTTGTTTTAAGGACTCTGGCGAGGATGTTATATCTATTATAACAGACAGATACGCTAATAGACTTGGAATCGTTTCGAACGACTTCTACAGAAGTTCTCGGCATGAGGAAGAAACGGTTGAACATTTTCTGTATTACTTTCTTGGTTAAGCCAGACGTATGCAGACGCCATTAGGCAGCTACTATCTTAACAGTCTAGCTGGCCTGCAAGGGGCCAAAATAGGTAATATCTCCGACTTTATTAAAAACACAAAATGATTTTAGAGAAAAGAATAAAGGGAAGGTCTTGTTCTACTCCCTACTGGTATCACAAGGGGCTCAACTGGCCTAACTGTTCCCTATGCTTTTGTGGCAGGCAAATAACGTAACTATGGCACAGTTTTTTAATTGGAAAAAACTTAACATATTGAATAAATGTTGGACTGAGTGTCTGTGAGATAAACGATGGCAACGTTGAGAAATAAGAAACATTAAAAAAAAAATGAGCCAAGAGGGATTGTTCCGTCCCAGATTGGGTTTTTTTATGAGAGGTCCGATTTAACCGATACCAACAAATGTACCGCACCTATATCAGAAACTTATAGTGTCAAAATTTCAGTTCAATAGTCCAAAAAACAAAAAAGTTTTTCGAATAAGAACATGAATTTTAATGGTGAGTTATGGGAGGTACCCTTCCTAGTTGGCTGATGCCAACAGATGCATAGTGCCTGTATCAAAAACTTACAGTGTCTAAATTTCAGTTCGATAGAACAAAAAAACAAAAAAGTTTTTCTAATAAGAACCTGAATTTTAATGGGGGTTTGTATGGGGGGTACCATCCCTCTAGTGGTCCGATCAAACTAAAATTTCGACAATATAAGTTTCTGATGTATAACCATCAACCTTCCAAATATCAAGATCTTGGGATCACTGGATCGTATAGCTGCCATACAGACCAAAATATTTCTTGTATGGGGACCGCTTTAAATTTTTAGTTTTGGTATTTGTTGCTAATGCCAGGATAGAACTACACCTTCTGTGAAAATATCAACTCTCTAGCTATTACGGTTCATGAGATATTAGCCGAGGATGGGCGCACGGGCAACCCCCCTTCGGTACCCTTTGGGTCCGTAACCCTAAAAAACTTGATCATGATTTAATTTTATAAATGCAATAATTATATACGTGTAAAAAATTGGTTTTCAAAAGAACAAGTACAAGTTTTAGCTTCAGTAAGTTTTTATACTTGTCTATAAACTTTAATTTTATAAATGCAATAATTATATACGTGTAAAAAATTGGTTTTCAAAAGAACAAGTACAAGTTTTAGCTTCAGTAAGTTTTTATACTTGTCTATAAACTCAAGAGCAGAATCAACTTCTACAACAATAACAACTAACATTCAATGAAAACAGATCAACAGATTGAGACTCACCTAAGGGGGAAGATAATCTATTTTAATCATTATTGTCATTATTATTAACTGGCAGTAGAAAATTTTCCCATTATAGTATTTAGAATTAAATTAGTTTGCATTGAGTTTTTTATAGATAAATAAAAGATAAAAGTATTTCTTATCTCGAAATTTACAACCTGAACTCCTCTGTCTGATAACATGAAACTAAATGCATTGTATATTGAATTCCGATAAAGATAACCCGCAATTATCAAGTTGAGAGCTTCTTATCATCAAATGGTAAAAGTTTTATTGCCCCGAAAAATGTTAACTGCAATTAGAGTATTTGAGATAAGATTAGGAATGCCACATAAGTGTGGACCACAACACACTACGGAAACATGATAATGAGTTTAAAGAAAATGTTTATTTTCCTTCCTCAGCGTTGTTTTACGAATCCATACAAAATGTCTAAGAAAGAACCAAAGGATGATGAACAACAGAAGAATGGTGGCGTCGGTGGCATTGGTTTTATCAAACGTCTAAGGCGATCTGCATCCGCAACAGAACACAATTTAAGTGGTTTACGAAATCGTAAATCAACACAATATCTCTTTGACCAGAATGGGCAGCCAATCGATTTACGTCAATATCGTAAAGTACTTGATCGGGATGAGAATGGTAATGGGACTGCCGAAAAGAAGCTGCGCTATCGACGTACACAGAGTGTAACGCGTGCTGAAGAGATTAGCACAAAAGAGGAAAAGCAACGTAAGGCACAGCCGGATAAACCGTAAGTATTCTCAATGGGACATTCCTTACTCAAAATAATTTAATTCTTTTTCGAATAGAATACATAAACCACGAGATTCTCTATTCTCATGGAGTTCTGGTTTTACAAACTTTACAGGTTTGGTAAAT
This sequence comes from Amiota minor, assembly GCA_037043295.1. Taxonomy (NCBI): domain Eukaryota; kingdom Metazoa; phylum Arthropoda; class Insecta; order Diptera; family Drosophilidae; genus Amiota; species Amiota minor. The sequence goes on from JBAMAW010002153.1 coordinate 69,127, forward strand.
TGGGGTTTCCTGTTGCTGGGAATTGGTGGTCTACGCTTATGTTTGGAAAATTTACTCAAGTACGTAAGACAAAAGAAAGAGATCACAATGTGAAAAAGTATCTTAAAATATGTAAATCTTTGTCTATAGATATGGAATACGTATAAATCCAATTGACTGGGTACTTTTCATAAGCGGACAAAATGAGGGTGAAGGTCATACGTCGTTGTTTTTGATTTTATGTAAGTAAATTTGAAATCTGAAACTATTCTAATTAGTGATCTTATGCATTATACTTTGTTTTTCTTTTTTATTTTCTGAAACAGACTCATTTGTCCATATTTCAATGTGTTTGTTTGTGGAAAAGGCACTTGCCATGGTAAGTCCCCATTTAGGTGTAGAATTTTTATTATTAAAGCATTATCCAAAAGAGGGTGGCGGTTACTTACTTTGTGTTTCCACCACCGCATAATATCTGCAAGGAATTTTAGGTATTTTAGGTACTTGGCTCTTGAACAAATTAATAATTTTGAACATCTTTTCTGCTTTGATTATCAGTGGTGGGGTCCACACACTCACAATAGGTTACCCAAATTTTTTATTTATTTTTCACTGGATTTACTGAATTTTCTTTTGTTGTGACAGGTAAGGCAAGTTTCTTTTTTAACAAGTTTAATTTAAAAAATGTATACTTTAATGCTTAAATTAAAATTTATAAAAAATTTGTTGTAATAAGTGTATAAAAACAGATGGAACGCCATGATAACTTTTTTAATGATTTAAAGAAAAATGAAAAACTTTATATATACTAAAAAAAACACTGTCAAAACAGACGCACACCCGCCATATCGGTGTATTTCTGCAGAACTCGTTTGTGTTTACCGCTGACCGTTCCAATTAGAACAGGCAATTCGGAGTATGTCTGTGACAATTTTGCAAGCGAATCGACAAGATACATACGAGCGTCGTTGACTTGGTGCACATAGTCTTCTTGTTTTGGCTGCGCATAACTGAGCTGTGAGAATGCAGCCTGATAGCCAGTAAAATCGGGATCAGCGGCATTAGCTTCATTGGTTGGCTTCTCTGAACTTGTTTCAAATAATTCAATAATAGTTTGTAGCAATGGGGTCCAATATTGCAAATATGGTTCTGCAAGCATATCTGGACATTCTGTAAGAATTTTTGCAACACCAACAATAACAAGTTTACGTTCTAATTCGTTAGTAACTTTAGTAGTTTCCGGAATAAATACACGTTCCAGGACCATGCCAAACATGCCCCTCTGTATTTCATCGATTAGTTGCACCAAACGATTCGCACCAAATTTCCACACATAAAAGCAGAAGAATACGATTATCCCGCATAAATATTTTTGTGTCTTGGACACCGAAAGACGTTGGAATAGTAATTCGAAGATTTGCCGCATATTCGTTTCCAATTCCTGAAGTGGATAGTATGTGATCAGACTCTGAAGCAAACGGAAACCTTCTTGATCATTCAGCTTGGAAGCATTCATTTTTTGAAATACACCCAAAAGTGCATTCTAGAAAGACACAGATATTATATTATTGATGATGCAATAAAAAAGAAATCGGATAATTGGTAGATTTTTGCTTTTTTTTTCTTACCAATTTGCCCATAGATTGTATCTGGTTTGAGCCTTGCTTTATAAATGCAATAATCAGACGTACAAGGGGTGAAGCATTTCCCTGATTGTAAAGCAGAGGAGATAGTAAACATGGGAATAAGGCCCAATAGGGCTCAGGTATGGGTCCACTGCCCTCACGCATTTCCAATAGCAAAGAGAGCATTTGGAATACATACGGCATGAATTCGAGTATTTCCTGTTGAAGTATTCCTTGAAAGACTGGAAACAAGGCTTCCTCAAATGAACTAACCGCAGAGGCTTCCGCTTGACAAACGATTCTGTTGTGATTTATGAGAATTGTTTCATGCAATTATTCATAAGGATGGAAAGGTTAAATATGATACTCACTTGATTGCCACGGAAAGTGTCTCGAAGAGATAATGATTGAAATTAGGTCGCGATGGATTTTTAGCAACCATATTTAAAATCTCAGTGAGACGCGGCAAAGCAACTGCCATGAGTGGCATAGTAGCTGCTTGTAGTGTGTTGAAGCTGCGCATGATTGCTGCCAAAGATATAAAAAAAAAACATGAGTTTAGATTACAAATTTCCCTGTCAAAGCTCAGACTCACCCTTCATTGCATATTCGTTTTCCATCGAACTGGGTCTAGAGAGTATCGCAAAGAGGCCACTAATTAAATCGTTTGCAACTGGCCCCAACGCTTGTTGCGCATTGTTTAGATCACGCATGACAAGTATCTTCTCAATGGTGCAAGCGGCATAACTGTGAACAACAACACTATCTGCTGCCATATGTCGTATTAGATGTGGCATACAGTGGAGTACTACGTCGGTGCCCAATATAGTTCGAAATATCATTATATATTTTAAAGCAGCGGATTTTAACACGGGTAATTCATTCACTGCAGCAAAATGAAAATGAGAAATAAATTGATGCTATCATTATAATCTTCAATGTAGTTACCATTTGGTCTTTCCAACTCTGGAATAATATGTAGAGCACAAAACTTAGGTAATGGTACCAATTCAGAAACTTGGGTGACACCATGCTTCTGAGTGCTTCCACGCGAAGCAAACGATGTTACCAAATAAATTGCTGTATCCTTTGATCGCCAGTTTGTTTCAGGATTCTCTTTGTATTTATCCAGCAAAATCTCAAGATAGTTACTGAAAATTCCAAAGATATGAACCTCATATTTTGTAGATAACATTTTCACGAGATCACATGCCGCACGCCTGCGCGTATCTATGTCAGAACCTTCAATGTCACGACGTATGTATTCCTCGGGACTGTCTTCAAACAATTCCTCGTCGGATGGCCTAAAGTCAAGATTGGGTATAATAACATTTTCACAAATCGTGGAAAGAGTTTGAGGATTTTCGAAAATTCGTGAATATGCTCTGCGCTCCGCAACAACAGAAAGGAATTTCAAAGCATTCGAAACCAACTAAAATAACAAAATTATTAATTCAATCATTGTAAATCGCAATATAATTTGATCGCACTTACAGAATCGTATTTTGTAGCTAAGCTCGTTTTCACAAGCAACTCCCAAATGGATTTGACGAAAGTATCCATATACATATTAAACTCCTCATCATACCTCTGCGCATACAAAACAATATTCTCGCAAACCTGCGATCGCAAATGATCTAAAATACCGGCCTCCTCATCATCGGCAGTTTGCAAACAAGGCACATCAGTAGATAGTTGCTCTAAAAATGCAGGCATCCAAATACCCATGTTATCTTCAAAAAACTCTGGCAAATCTTGAGAATTCAAAGAATAGAAAACCTTATTCACTAACAACAGTGAACTATAGATTACTTTAAGTGCTTCCGGGTTATTTGCATGAACCTTCGTTAATTGCATAGTTGCTACAAGCAAATCAGTCAAAGGCTTCGCCAAACGATCCAACACGTGTTTAATTTCTTCCCACAATGCTTGCGATTTAAATTCATATCGATAGCGTTTGAAAAGCGAATGCGCTGTCTGTAGTACACCATTGATCATATTGAAATCACCCGAAGCGAATTTCTCAACCATCTCATCAATTAGATTCGGCCATTTTTTTGGAAAATCATGTTTGCCGATTATGCTTACTGCGTCACTTAATTGTTTCTGCAGCGCCAACGGCGAATGTAACATGAGTGTCACAATAAGTGTTTTAATTGTTGTGCGATCCGATATATGTATACGATCTGGTCCTGAGCAATCTTCATGCCCCGCCCAATTGCGTTTGATATAGTTTTTGAAAGCAATAGCGCCCGCGACACGTATTGTCATATCCATGTCTTGTTTGTCAATGAGTTTCAACAAAAGAACCGGATAATTCTGCTGTACCTCAATTGATTCAAGTAATTTTTCCGCTATACAAATAAAATTATTATAAAATTTATATTTCTGACCAATTGGCATGGCACTCGTGCTGTTACTTACCCGGCCGGCGCACATTTTGATCTGGGCTGAGAGTTTGCTGCAAATAACCGGCGAGTTGTTGCAAATTTGTATCTGTCATTTCCATGTTGCTTTATTTATTTATTTACAATTAATTATCGATATATTCAATTAAATTTTGTATTTGTATTATATTTTAATGCAATATTTATATAATTTGTTTTCGTAAAACCAATTTACCGTACAATTGAGAAAAAGAAAATTGTGAAATGACGCCAGTGCAAATCTGCTTCTTACATAAATTACCATTCACAATAAATAAAATTATTTTTCCAACCAGGGCTGGATTATAAATGGTTTTTATATGTCTGATCTTCATTTCGAACGCGTTTAAATCATCATAACGAATTTATGCAAACGCACTTTATATATATTCAATCAATTCATCTAATTGCTGATACTATTATCAAATTTTATTACAAAGACACAATGGAGAAAACAATGTAACCAAAATGGACATTCCAGTAGGATAACGATCTGAAGCTTATTTCTAAGTTGATCATGGTTGATTGAATTTAATGCAAGGGTGTGTCCTTGGTTATCCTTGCTAAGTAAATCAAAATGCTATGGGGCGTTTAAAGTAATCCTTTGGTACGAAATTGTTTCGAAATGAAGAACCAATTGTGGAATTTTGTGCAAGAAACTTGGTATTAGATACTGATCGATACTTGCCAGAATATTTTACCTACATAGTTGCATATTTCCTTGGGAACACGAATAAGGGAAGAAGAACAGGGTTTGGATTTAAAAAAAAAAAAAGAATATTACTGATCATGGCCCTACTGCATATATTTTTTGTATATCAATTTTATCAAGAATTATATGTATATTATCTTTGCAGGAAATCATTGCAGAAAGTCTCGGTATGTTTATACAAGTGACAAATATCATTGTCACAGTTGTGTTGCCAGTCGTGATAATACATCTTAAGGGTCATGTCTTTAGTTTAAGTAAGTTAATCAAAAAAATGTTTTCATACTAATTTCTCAACAAAAAAAATAAAAATTTTATTTAGTGGGTGCCACGACAGTTTGCTTTTTCTATTCCGTGTTGTTTTTGAAACTCTGGAGTTATGTGCAAACCAACATGTGGTGCCGCCAAACTTATCATTTAAAGCATCCGCGAGAGCGTCGTCCTAGCATTACATTAGCAGAACTGAGTAAGTTCATACATGTGATTATGATTTAAAATTTTTATAGGTGATCTTAATTTGAAAATTTCTAGAGAACGGACAACTTGATGATGGTGTGGACAATGATGAGGCCATACCCAAACTAGTGCAATATCCAGATAATCTTTGCTATAAGGACATTCTCTACTTTCTCTGTGCGCCTACACTGTGTTATGAATTAAACTTTCCGCGTACTCAACGTGTTCGTAAGCGTTTCTTGCTTAAACGTTTACTAGAAGTCATCATTGGTATGAATGTGGTCATGGCACTCTTTCAACAATGGATCATACCATCGGTTCGTAATTCTCTGATACCGTTTTCGAATATGGATGTTGCCTTGGCAACAGAGCGTCTTCTAAAATTGGCGGTAATTAAAGTAAAAAATATTGATTGCATTATTTCTAATCCATGACCATTTTAGCTCCCTAATCATTTGTGTTGGTTGTGCTTCTTCTATTTGATGTTCCATTCCTTCCTGAATGCCATTGGTGAGCTTCTGCATTTTGCCGATCGTAATTTCTATTGTGACTGGTGGAATGCCAACAACATCGATACATTTTGGCGAACATGGAACATGCCAGTGCATAGATGGTGTGTCCGTCATTTGTATTTACCAGTTGTTCACATGGGTTATTCCTCGCGACAGGCATCAACAATTGTCTTCTTGATAAGTGCCTTCTTCCACGAATACTTGGTAAAATATACCAAATAATCTTTGCTATACCTACCATTCTACTGTTCTGCCATATTCATTAAAATTTTGATTTATTTCTCATCAGGTATCAGTTCCTTTGCAAACATACAAAATTTGGGCTTTTATGGGCATGATGGGGCAAATACCACTTTCTGCCATTTCGAAAGCCATTGAGCGTCGATTGGGTCCACGAATGGGAAATATTATTGTCTGGGCATCTATTATACTAGGACAACCGCTTTGCATAATGGCTTATTACCATGATTACGTTGTCACACATTTCCAGGATACGATAAAGAATGGCACCATTAATTAGACAATCTAGACTATATTATGGTTATGCATACAACAACCGGGCACAGTACAGTGAGGCATACAATTGATTGTACTTAGACTGTTTAAGATTACTTTTGAAAAAAATTGCATTTAAATACTCACAATGCAATAACTTTTTGTACATTTTTGTAAGTGAAATTAGTTGTTAAAACTAACTTAGTACTGGAGACATTTTTAAATATGTTGTTATTTAATAAATTTTGTTAATGAATTTAACTATGTTGTATATAAACAAAAGTGGAACTTTACAGTGTTTACGTATCATATCATACATTGTATATTGTATTATTTGCAAACAGTTCACAGTTGACAACAATATATTATGCAGAGAAAGTTTTGTTCAGAAACCAAGACATTCTCTTCTACTTGTAATATAAAAGAAGTTACAGGTCAATCTTCTGTTAAGGGCCAACCGAAAGTACTTGACCTCGAAGAAATAAACGTACTATGTATTTCGGAAGATGGAAGGTTAGTTTAGGTGCCTGAGCGAGATTGTGTCATGAGTAGACTTTTCAGCATTTAACACATTACTTTAACCAAAGCATTAAGCATGGAAAACTGACGTTACAACAGAGTAGATACATTCTGGGAATTTGAGAATGGCAATACAGTTTGGTAATGACGATATGAGATTAAGCCTGGTAAAAGATGAAGGTGAAAACATATATTAATCTTCAACAACAAAATACTTGGCTAATCTTCATCAACTTTCATTGATCGACGCAGACTAACGATTAATAGATGAAACGGCATTGCCAGCTATAGTTTTTAGGTCTTTGATTTTGATATAATTTATAATTTTCATTTTCTTTCACAATTAACGCGACCAAATAAGAAAACACATTAGCATCCATTCTACTGAGCATTAACAGTGAAGACATCTCATCGTAGATGCTATCTTGTCATAGCAAAATGCCATTAACAGCCATTAGACACTCTGTTAAGCTTGTGATGACAACGAGAATAGATCGGTTAGTCTGCAAAAGAAAGTCCTTTTATACTAAAACTGGTCTGGATTTATGGAAAAGACCTATGGGCCACTACTAGCCATTAAAACATAGCAATACTGCAATGGTATCAATCGTGGCTCATCACAAACAAAAACACTCATTGAGATCTGCAAATGCCATTAATAAAAAAAAAAAAAATTAAGTTAAAAACAAGCGATGTAAGTATATATTGATTTCCCTTTAATCCATGCAGGAAATACAATTTCTTATGCTTCCCCTAAAACACGTAAATTTGTTAAGCAATTTATAAAAGGAAAGTTGTATTTTTCCCATCGGTTTGAGAGATGTCACCCTGCCGCTTAAAGTTCTTTCAGAGAAATACCCATTCTGAAAAAAAAAAAAAAAAAATTATATCTGTTTCCACAAGTCAGAGATGTATGAAATCAACCGGAATAACATTTTTTAAACAACAACATGAGTTCGGAATATTTGAATATTGATCAAAACGGCTTAAAATATTTAATGCTGCAATGAGGACCAAGTGAAAATTTTTGTTCATTTTGAACAAACTACATAAAAGCTTAAGAACCGCTGCAAAACAAGATTGGCGCAAAAATCTATTGTATAGATTCTATACAAAACACAAAGGTTATCTTCTAAGTATCGATATTTGCGGACCAAAAAACTGAAATTGTACACTATCGCGTGCGTGCGTACAAATAAATAATAGAATCAGAGTTGCTTTGATGTGTGTACAAAAAAAATGCAGCCCCTTATGGATTCTGTCTGTCTGTGTATATGTGTGAAAATCGGTATTTTCTCCCAAGCCAAACAATATAAATTGTTATAATAAATTTTGTTTGAATAATTGAGAGTAAATATTGCAGTGATAATTAGATTTGCTGTTTAGCAATTGAATTGATATATCGAAATATTTCAATAAGGTGAGGAAATTTTGGATTTATTGCAAAGCAAATCGGTTGCGGCTTTTTTTTTAGCATTGTTTCACCGCGTCATTCGTTCAGGGGCTGATTGCCTATGATTGTCAGATAGTCAGTCCATGTGTGTATGTGAATGTGAAAATGAAAGCAGCACTAGAAAATTTTATTTCATTTTTGGGTTGATAAAGTTTTAAATGAGTTTTAAATACGAGAAAAAAAATGTTAACAATTTGCAGAAGATTTGGTCACAGTCAACGCATCTGCGACAAGCGAACCAGTTTGTGTGCGACATTGATTACCGGCAGCGGTGGTGGAAATTTTAAGAGCAGCAGCAGTATATTTGTGTTACAGTCGACAGAGACGCGAGCAGCAGAAAGAGAGTCGATTAGCGCAGTAGCAGAAAGCAACGCGGCGAAGATTAATAATCACGTAAGTTGTTACAAATTTTATAAGGCGGCGCGCATTCCAAGGATCTAATCAATCCTCTGATAAATATATCACATGTTAATGTCACAGATGAAGATGAACGGTGGTCGTAATCGTGGTGGTGGTGGAGGTGGAGGTGGAGGTCGGTTTGGCGGTGGTTATGGCGGCGGCGGCTACGGCTACAATGACAACTTCCGTGGCGGCGGCTACAATGATAACTACGGTAACAATTGTATGAATCCATTTAACAGTGAGTTAATATGTGTTAGATAACGAAGCACGAAACAATTAACACGTGATTTTCTGTGTTTAGTGGGCAACAACATCAATGGAAACGATCTCATGCAACTGATGAGTGCCATGGCAAGCAATTTTAGCATGAATGCTCCAATGCAGCAGCCACTGCGCATTTCATGCGGCGATTTAAGGGTTCATCATTGCGGCGCGACCGTTGAGTTGACGGGGCGTTTGATTAAGAAGCGCGTTAATCGGTTCGCTGAGCTACGTGATCGTAGTGGTGGTGCCTGTCAGCTTGTAGTGCTTGAGGATAAGCATCCACGTATTGCAAGGCGTATGAACAATATGCCAGAGAATACAATGCTTACAATTATCGGGCAGGTTATGCGACGTCCAAGGCATTCGTGTAATCAAACTATGCCAACTGGTGAGATTGAGGTAGAGGTACAGGATATTGGTAATATTGTATTCCCAACGGGTGGCAACAAGCGGGCCGGTGATAAGCGCACTTATAGCACCATGGCTGCTCAGCAGCAGGGTTTAGGTATTACAAGTACCGAGTATAAGATTGCAAGTAAGTGATGATAATCTCAATTTAAAATTCAAATAAAACTTAAAACTGGCTTTGACTTGACCTTGTAGAGAATGAAAACATCTTAAAGTATTTTGAAAATCGTGACATGACTTGCAATGATTTACGGCGCGATGATGTCAATAAGACCGTTTCATTAGTGGGTTGGATACCATCAACAAAGAACACAAAGTTTATGCAACTTAAAGATGGCTATGGGCAGACGCAAATTATGATTGAAGATCAAACTTTGCAGGAGACTTGCTTGGCTGTACCAGATCACACTGTTGTCCAGGTAACAGGCAAAGTTGTGAGCAGGCCCAGGGCAAATATTAATATGGTAAGCTGGAACACATTAAAAAACATAGTTAGAAAATTATTGAAAAAAAAAAACGTGCCATTTTTAGAAATATGATACCGGCGAAGTGGAAGTTATGGTGACTGCAGTTAAAATTCTAAATCCTGATGATCCCTATGAGGGACCTATTAAATCTAAAGAGAAGGTACAAAAGTTATCCATTGATGATCTTGATGCTGAAGAGAATGCAGCCACCAAGAATGGCGAAGGTGGTGATGGTGATGCAGCTGAGAGTATTAGCCTTACAACATCAGCTGTGGTAAAAGTGGCGGATACAAGTAAATTTGCCGATCGTACACACCATTGCGGTGAGTTAACTTCAAATGATATAAATGAGAAGGTCGTTTTATGCGGTTGGCTTGAATTCCAACGCATGAATAAGTTCTTTATTCTACGCGATGGTTATGGACAAACGCAAGTTCTTATTACTGATAAAACTAAGGTATGGGAGAATATACCGATACTGGGTTTTCGTTCGAATCAATATTGCGTGTAGAAGGTACAGTTATACCACGTCCGGGGGCAACAGTTAATCCTAAAATGAAAACTGGACATATTGAAATTGAGGCTGACAAGGTGACAGTCTTAAATCCATCAAAAAGAAACTTACCCTTTGAGGTCCGTAAATTTAATCGGGCTGGCGAACGTTTACGTTTAACTCATCGTTATCTTGATTTACGGTTAGTCTCCCTCATTCTATATATATTTACTTCAATTTTTAGCTAATTCAACAAAATCCAATCTATTATAGCTTCCCCGATATGCAACGCAATTTACGTATGCGTTCGAGTGTCATTATGCGTATGCGTGAATATTTGATTAATTATTTGGGCTTTGTTGAAGTTGAGACTCCAACCCTTTTCCGACGTACACCTGGTGGCGCTCAGGAATTTGTTGTCCCAACACGCAAACCTGGACATTTCTATTCGCTTGTCCAGAGCCCACAACAATTCAAACAAATGCTGATGTCTGGAGCAATCGATCGTTATTTTCAGGTGGCTCGGTGTTATCGCGATGAAGCAACTCGTCCGGATCGACAGCCAGAATTCACTCAACTTGATATCGAATTGTCATTTACAACTCGTGATGATATTATGCAACTTATTGAGGAAACTTTGCGTTATTCATGGCCAAAAGAATTTCCAAAAATTCAAACACCATTCCCACGTATAACATACGAAGAGGCCTTGGAGAAATACGGTACGGATAAACCTGATACCCGATTCGGGTTTCTCTTGAACAATGTTACTGAGGTTGTTGAGAAGTGTGGAAAATTCGAAGGGAAATACAAAAACTTCGCTGCATACGCTATTGTCATACGAGCATCGGAAGTCTATTGGCACAACTCTGCTCGTAAGCACTATGAAACCATGGGCAATAGTTTCGAAGGAGTTCTCTTTGTTCGTAAAGTTTTGGTATGTATTTTAAAGGAAGAATACACTAAACATAATAATAAAACAAAATTTTATTTCAATTCAATAGAAACGGGATACTCAGGATCGTTTGGCTAATTTGTTAGATGCTGATAGCGCAAAGGAGTTTGTGAGCAAATGCGATTTAGAAGAAAATGATTTATTGTTCCTCGCTATTGGTAATAAATCTGAAGCGGTAAGATGCAAAATGATAAACAAATCGTAGTTCTATTTATATAAAATACTTTGGTAATGACTTTCCGCTTTTCCGCTAAAAGAAATTTGAAACTTAATGGGGCAAGCAAATAAAGTACCACTTTGCAATTCAGTAGGTCATTTGAAAAGACATGACTTGCTTCAAGTGACTTTTGTGTCGTTCGTTTAGCGCTTTTTTCACAAGTGGTGGCGGCTTCGGCTTTATAGAGCCGTCGAAAAGGACACAACGGATCCTCTACTCTGTGGAGGGCAAATACCCACTGATGTTGACAAAAACATCGAAAAAATCCACGAATACTGTCATGCGACTGCTAAAAGTGTTTAGATAAGCAATGAAACTTTCCATAAGCTAAATAATTAGATGTCAATCAAAAACCAAAGCGACCTAATTTCCATCGGCAAATTAATACTAAAACGCAATAAAAAGGTTCGTTAGAAAACAATCGTGGACTAGCAAAGCGTGGAGAGTTCAAAACGTTAAAGGGGTGGGAATTGTGTTCCAACAGAACAACGCCACGCACGCATATATTTGGTGCTCCGTTGCAAGCTTCGTGAACTGGGATGGGATGTGGTGATATGTCAAACAGGGACCACTTGTCTCAGTTTGTTAAGTTTAGCTAAGTATATTAATTAAAACATTAAAAAGCGGGTAGTCATTACCAAATAACCTATTATTAAACCTTTCTAATCCACTAACTGTCATTCTGTTTAACTTTGCAGCAAGAAATACTTGGCCGCATTCGTTTGGATTATCGTAATTTCCTTATTGAAAACGAAAGGGCATCGAAATCCTATGATAATCGTTTTCTATGGGTCATAGATTTCCCAATGTTTGTACGCAATGCTGAGACAAAAGGATATGAAAGCGTGCATCATCCATTTACTGCACCACATCCAGAAGATTTCGAAAAATTCATTAACGAAACTGATTCATTGGAAACTGTACGCTCACAAGCCTATGATCTTGTGTTGAACGGACAAGAGATAGGTGGTGGGTCTATACGCATACACGATCGTGATATGCAACACTTTGTTCTCGAGCAAATCTTAAAAATACCACATGAACATCTGTCACACTTGCTAAGCGCTCTCGAATCTGGTTGCCCGCCACACGGTGGCATAGCTTTGGGTTTGGATCGTCTTATTGCTATATTATGTCGAGCTCGGTCAATACGCGATGTTATTGCATTCCCGAAATCATTAAATGGACGCGATCCACTGTCGAATGCACCTATTCAAATATCTGAGGATGAATTAAAATTGTATCATTTGTCAGTGGTTAATGAGGATGCACCAAGCAGCAGTGCTCACGAAGGTCAAGAGGATGATGATCCAGATGCAGAGCGCGCACCACCATCACCATTGCCCGGTGAGCCTGAGGTAAGTGAGGATGAAAATACAATGAATGCAATCGTTGAGATGGCTGAAATAAAATCTGAACCCGATGATCAAATGGTGGTGGATGCAATTGAAAAGCCTGCTGCCGCTGCCGCTGCCGCTGCCGCCTCTGCTGCAGTTGCTGAATCCCGCACTAAGCGTGCTTTGCGAAAGAAGTAAAACTGAAAACTGATTGAATTGATTGAATTTGTAGTAACTCAAGTCTAATCTTTATTGTCATTAACTTTTTAAGTTTTATTTTAGCATTTCAAATTAGTCAGCAATGAAAAAGTTCAGAAGTAACCAATATCGATTCAAATGTAATCCTTGTAGGCACTCTTCATGATTATTGAGTATTGAAAAATCAAGTTTCGTTTACCCTTCATCAATTACGTTTACATTTAGAAACCCATTGAGGTTTTATATCACGATATATTTCATTTCTCTTATATTTGGAATTTACTCAGTCACTTGAAATTAATTAACTATATATATATATATTCATTCTTAATCTAAATTTAATTATAAATAAGTTAAAAGTTTTGCAAAATAATAAAACATTATTGCTCCCGAAAATATTAATTGCAGTTAAGAAATTATATGGATGACGACCACCACCAACAACACTATTGTCATTTTCATTACCCAGTTATACGTGGCACTTTAAATATGCTGTTCTCAATGAAGCCTTCGGTTAGATTATATCTGTATTCATGCCAATTAACATGATTCGGCGGCATTGTAGTTGTGTCCACGATATCATTCGGCAATTGGTCTCTTTGTTTTGCAATTTGTGAGAATTCGTCAATGGGTTGTTCTTCCACCGAAACATCAATACTACTTGAATCATCATCATTGCTTTTGTCTGCAGTGCCGACACTATTAAAATAAGTCCAGTTGTCACCATAATAATCTTGTTTTGCTGGTGCGGCTGCCGCATATGCATCGTCCAAGTTATTAAAGTTGGATGACAATTTGCCAAATGTATCAATTTGTTGCAAAAGCGGATCTCTCATTAGATTTAGCGGATGAGTTAATGGCAGCGTTGGTAATGATGGTATGCCAATTGGTGCCTTTACACCCAAAGTCGGTAGATCAGTCCATTTGCCCAATGCATATGGTGGTGTATCATTTGTGTTGACTAGAAACATGCCCTTGGTACTGCTTCTAATATTCTCACCAGCTTCCAAAAGGAAATTGGTTGGGGGACACATGCCCAATAAGTAAGAAATGTATGAACTACAAGACCAACCCCAGAAACCTTTCGGTGAACGTATCGATTCGAGAAAATATGCGGGTGCACGTTGATGACTGCATGCAAAAGGATCTAAAAAATTGTATTAGAAAAAAATGATGTAAGGAAATAAATAGAGTCAACCTACTTGTGCCCGTTGCATAGCAACCTGGCTGTGAGATGCCACCATTCATATAGAAATCTGCGTGACCACAACGTTCTAGTTTACCCTGCACTAAGGCATTCGTATGTATGACATCCACATAGACGGCATCAGTTTGATCAAGTTTATCATCTAGTGAAGCCGTCACGAACAAAGGCATTGCCGGATCCAAGCCGGTTACGCGAGGCAATACAAATGATCCTAAATTGCGCGCAATATAATTGGGAACTTGTGCACCCAACGAGAAACCAATGACATGTATATCCTTAGAACCCATATCCAAAATACGCATTACCAATTGAGCAACGCAAGTGCCAGTATGTTTGGTGTTATGAACGGCGCTGACATAGCATGGTCCCGGTGAAAGCACACCCCAATCCACATAGAAGATATTATAATCAGATTTGGCTAAATATTCTGTTATACGGTTTAAAGGTACAATTAGAATAGAAACTATGTTTATTGCGATTAGATGATATATGTAAACTCACCTGTGCGCATCATTTGCAATGGATTCAGGAACATGTCCGAATTGTAGCCATGAATAATGATTTTCGTGGGATGCTTTACATTAAAATAAGATGTTGTAATATTCGACTTATCCAGCGTCTCATCAATGTGTACATGTTGCCTATCCATGGGATTATGTCGTGTATATAAATAAAATTTTATATCATCATCTGGACATTTACGTTCGATGGCCCAAGTACAAGGACCTATGGTGATATCTCGACTGGTAAGTGGTGCTTCCGTTGTAACATTGGACACATATCCCAGGAAAGGTTTACCAAAAACTGTTTGTAAGCGCACTGTAGTTTGGGTATTCAAAGAAGTGAAGCAGTGGATAACACCGGATTTTGAATTAGTTAACTTACCCAAATAAAATAATACAAAAAATAAAAAGCGCGCATTTTTTCGTATACTTTTCTTGATGTTGTTAATATACATTTTCTTCTTGGTGTTTGTGTTGTTATTGTTGTGGTTATTACTGTGTCATGCCTTCCAATAGCTCAACTTCAACAGTCTGTGCGTCATGAGTGCGTTAGTGAAACTAAAGCTGCGTCGTACCAAGTCAATTCGATTTTGTCCAAATTACTTGAACGTTAATACAAAAAAAAAGTGAGAGTTTAGAAATATCTGCATGCACTGAAAGCGAATTACTAAGAATATGGATAAATCGTTGCCGACTATGTTGTTTTTAACATACACTACACACGACACGAACCTTGTTAGGCTATGTACATTCGCAGCCAGAAGTTATAGACTCATTTCACCGCTATTTCATTTATAAAAAAAAAACATAGACAAGAGGATTTTAAACTATGGTTCACTGACATCTGAAGGTCTTCACTGTCATTGTCGGGAACCTGGAAAGCAATTTTTACCAATATTTATTATACATTATATCTATGACTGTGATTGCAAACGCCATGAATTGAAGAATTCCAAGAGACCTAAAAATTGTAGTTTTCTGAAAGATTTATTTAAGAGTCATGAGATAAGTGAGCTACAATAGATTATAAACTCAAAAATGACAGAAAATTTCTAGGGCTTGGATGGAGTTTGCTAGAAATATTTTTCTATATAAGATTGGCAACCCCTGCCCTAGACTTTCTATAGTACGCCGTCATAAATGCATGTGCCATTATGCTTCGCTTAATCGCTCTCTCTATCTTTCCCGATCTTTAATAATTTATTTACTCTTTCTCTCATTCATAGTAAGAAAGTCATGGTATGGCGGATTACTTATGCCTTCTATAAAATGAAAATTTATTTAATGAATGAATTCGGTCGGTCGGACTCTGTAACTTGGGAACCATCAACGGTCATAAATATTTCTGAGCACGTACGCCTAGCTTAACTTGTTTATTTTAATTATCCACTTTATATTTGAGCTGCATTTGTGTTGACAAAGAGTTTTTGTACAGAAAGTACTCTGAGATCATAAATCATATTGCCAAATTATCGGAAATGTAGAGCAAGTTAAAATCTCTTTAATTACCCTACTCAAGTGTCAGCTTAACGCGTTCTTTGCTTAGCATTACTTTGTTACGAGTACCCGCCCACATCAGAGATAACAAGTTCATTGAACTGAAAGTAATTTTATTTTTTTTTTAATTCTTTTTAACATAAGCACGATTTAAGTATTTAACAATTTATTGGCAACATTACATTCGGAATTCTCTAAGACATTACCGCAGCAAGACCAGTGACGGCGTCCCGGGTGACCAGCATGACCGTGACCACAACCATTATAACCAGGCATGCGTCCTTCGCATGAGCACTTCACGATTTTATTTCCTTTGCTCGAACAAAAGGCACAGCAATGAAAGATTCCATTATGAGGACGCACCTGGCGAGCCAAAAATGTAAAAGGACTACCCTGAAAGAAGCATATAATTGATGAAAGAAGTCATAATGCTAGTTCGTTAGAGAATTGTGTTACCTTTATGGGCTTGTCATTAATGGTAATAGTTAAAATAATTGTGCCCTGAGCATCTGGTGAAAAGGATACACTATAGGTGCCATCACGATGATCGGAAATATCAACAGGCAGAAAGCGGGTATTGGATTCTTTATATTTAATGACGCATTGCAATTGTAAGCCGCCATGACACAATGCTACGCCATCTGCATCTCGTGAGTGTAGCAAGAGATCGACTTTTTTATGGAGACGCAGTTGAGAGAAACCTGTAGAAACAAAACTCCGAAGTATTATAAATATGCATGTGACCGATATGATGGTAACTTACCTTCCCACTGCAACGTGCATAGACTAGGATCCACAGTTTGCATTGTGATAATGCCGAAGAGCGGTATATCATTTTGTTCCTTTGTCGATGGAGCCCGAATTTTTGGCAAAAAATGCAATGAATCTGAAATTTTGGGATCGACAGGCGTTTTAAATTGCTGACAATACTCAAATCGTTTGATGAGTATGCCTACAAAGGAAAGTATTTCAGCATCGCTACCATGTTCGGTTAGTTCCTGGCTAAAGCGCACTGCTTCCATAGCTTCATGCGTACGTTTCTCTAAAAATTGAGAATTTTTTAAAGATGCGAAATGCAGTAACCAGATCTATCTTTCATCTTACCTAAATCAAGTTGTTGTTCAAGAATCATTTCTACTTTAGATTCACGTGCTCGTTGAGTTTGTTGCATTAGGGTTTTGCCATGAACCTCAACTGCCTTATAATAATTTTGCATGAAACGTTCTACTTCCGCTTGTATAGCGTCACACTTCCGGTTAATACTACGCGCAATCTCATTGAGGCGTTCAATTGAATGCTCCGCATAATTGCAAAGTGGTCGCGTTTTTTCGGCTGAATCGCGCAGCAGTTTGGCATGATAATGTATTGCTTTTGGAATAGTTTCATACTTGTGACCCTTATGGAGTAATACTAAACAGTCTGCGCAAGCGAGTTGTAAACAATTCACACAAAAGGATTTCATATCGAAGCCACCATGGAGGCCACATTTGGGTATGAACTTCAGGTGGTCATCTTGGCCATGTTGTTTCTGTTTTCGTGCATGTCGCAACTCCATGATGTTCTTGATTCGATGATTTGCCGTCACACGTTGACGTTCATGTGATTCCTTGCAAAGGGTACAAAGATTTAACGTGCAGCTTACGCAGTGATAGGTGGCCTAAACTCAGATATCATAATATGGTAAATTTAACAAGATTTGAAAAAGATTTGTGACTCACATTGGTATCCTCGGAACATAGTGTGCACCAAACACGTGAGATCATCTCATCACCAGCTTTCAAACGGATCTCTTCGATTTTCCGCAGAATCAGTAAGTTCTGTGGCAATTGACATATCCCACCCAGGGGTAACTCGGTAAGATATTTGCAAGTGCGACATTCAAGTTTCTTAAGTTTCTCATGTACCAAACTTGTAAGTTGTGTAGTGGAAGAGCAAATTGAACTCTTGCAATCTGTTTTCCCTTTTAGTAGAATTTTATCCATGGATTTCTTACGACGTAAGCTAAATGATGAGCCACGTTGACGAGCTGGTGAAACAGTGGCAAGTTCATTATTGGCGTTGCTACTGGAACTGGGCACTGATATTTCTGGCGTTGAGGAGCGTAGACTATAGTTGGAAATATTTTTGACTTTAAGAAATCAGAAGAAAGGAAACTTTTTTAATTCGCTTATAATCTACGAAACTGTTATATATAACCGTTATGCTATCATTGTGTATAACGGTCATGCGCAATTGAAATTTAACACTAGATGTCGCTAAGGAGATAATTTATTGTCAGCTGATGAATTTTCCGGCCTTGGTCAGACGTAAGCAGGGAATCTATCAGTATATAACATAAACTTACTGGAAAAACTACTCGTCAACAACAATAATACAAAAATTAAGCAATGTGAAAGAGAAACATAACGAAATATTAAAAAAGAAACACATCCAAAAATGTTATTTAAGAAATATGTGAAAAATCGTCGAAAGCTTAAAATCCTTCTATTGCTAATGATACTCGCATTAATTGTATTGACCGTAATTTTTCTTGGCTCCGAACAACACAATGAGCACTTGGATGAACGTTTTATAGCGCGTGCTTTTATCCAGGCAAAAGAACAAGCAGCATCAGTGGCCGTTTCACACTTGAAATCGCCTCGAAAAAATGGGGTTATTGTACCGGAGAAGTATGATGAGGGCAAAGTAAAGGCACGCATCATGCAGTATAAGATTGACCAGCTTAAGCAACAGAAACAGCAACGTGATGTTGAACCAGGCGATGAGCATATAACATTAGATGTGGTCACAATGGCCGTGCATATATTCTACAGTGCACCGGTGCCATGGTATAAAAGTAAGAAGACGCCATCGGCGATGGCAGGAGTGATGGCGATGAAGACAAAAGTGGGCAATGCTAATATGGCTGTGATTAAAGGAAAGGAAAATGGAATGAAGAATGAACGAGTTAACCGTAAGACTACTGATTCTGAATTATCAATGACTCCAATGGCGCCAACAATTTCAATGCCAAAACCTGTTAAAGTACTTAATACGGCATTCTATCCAGCTTTGGGCCTATACAAGCCGACAGAGAGTCTATTATCAAAGCATTTCGATAGTATACGTAATTGTGGTGTGGGTGTACTCATATTGAGCTACACTGGGAAATCTGCCGATTTGGATTTGCAACGTCAGATTCTAGAACTTGTGCCAAATTACAATTTAACTGTGACATTTGAGTTAAGCGTGGCTAACAATCAAAGTGTTGAGTTTCTAAGGCAACAACTTGTGACTCTGAAACAATTAAGTAAAATGCCAGGGTTCCATAAGGTCTTTGTATTGAATCGAAATGCCTGGCTACCGGTAATCTATGTGAGTAATGCATATAAACTAAGCGAAACGCTGCCACACATGCTTTGTCCCACGCATATGGATAGTTTGCGTCATACATTAGATGCCTACTATATTGGGCACATACGGTAATTTATCGTATACTCGTATTATATTTGATGAAATCAAAGTTGTTAACCTAATTTACTTTTGTTAAAAACTTCCTTTAGACTTAAAAATCATGCAGAAACAATGCGCCGGTTGTGTTTTGATGGATTCTACAGCAAATTGCCAAGTAATGGCGCTACATTTGCGAGCACCTGGAAGAATTGGTCATATCTTAAGTCATTTGCCTTGACATATAAAATGTTGTTTATTCCAACAGTTGGTCCAGGTTTTGCCGAACGCAATAAGTTTCCAAGACATGGTGATATACAACGACATCGTAGTAATGGACGTGTAAGTTATTGTGTACCTAAACTTTAGCATAGAACTTCAAGGTCAACCTGTTTTACTTATGATCTTATTTCAGTATTATGGTGTTGCTTGGCGTACAGCTATACTTAATCATGTGGGATTTATTAATATTGCAAGCTATAACAATTGGCCTGATGGCAGTCAAATCGAAGAAGTTATACCACGTGCTGGTTTTCTTGATTATAATCCAGGTTCAAGGACAAAATACTTGGATCTAACGACTCACTGGGTGGGTAACTTTCTTAAAACGCGCCAAGAAGCAGCCGCTAGTGTAGCACAACTTAGTTGTTATGAGCTGCTGAATAATACAATTTGTTAAGAAGAAGTACAACTAAGTAAGCAAAGATGAACGGATGATATGGTATAGTAGTATGCCGGGAATTTTTACTTTATTGCCAACTTGAATTACTTTCCTAGTGGTAGCTGATATTAAACTTTTAGCATACAAAAACACAATAATCTACTTTATATACAGAATGTTTACAAATATGGACTATACTAGTTAGGTATTTTATTTCTTTTTTTCTAATTACTTATACTATATATTAGAGAGAAGAGGTCTATTCCGGATTCCTTAAAAAAATCTCAAATTCATTAGGAATTTTGGCATAGATTACAGATCTGTTGAACTTAAAAAAGAACTCAAAAGACAAATCTATAACACATATGAAGCAATATCTAGCGTAGACTATATTCTAAACAAAAATATATACATATATATATATATATATCGTTATTATTGACTTTATTACAATTGATCGATCACTTGTTAAGCGAAAAGGTACTCTCAAAACATTTTACATTTACTACATACATACATACATATAATACTAATATTAAATTTTTCATAAGCTTTAATAGTTTAGTGCAATGAAACAAATAAAATGAAATATAAATTATTATAATCTCCATCCAAAAATAATAAACTAAACATACCATTATTTATTTCCTCGGTATTCTGGTCTACTTGTTGTGACCATAAATTCGTATCACTTTTAAAGTTATCATCGAGTAAACAATGAAAACAAAATGAATGTAAGCAATGCAAGGTTCTCGGATCTTGAAAGGGTTCCGTGCAGATGGTACACTTAAGATCATCTGGAAAAGTTGGGACTGCATCAGTTGTAACACGTATGGATATACTTGGTGATGGTGATGGAGTTCTATATGTATGAAATTTTTATAAATCATGTGAAAGATTGTAGTATTCATGCCCACCCACCTTGAACGCATTGAGGTTGCATCATAAACATCCGGTGTCAGTGGTAGTTGCAATGTTTGCTGAAATTGCGGTTTCTGTAACACATGCAATGTGTCTCCCATATTGTTAACCACACCACCACCACTACTAGCATTACTAATGACAGTCATACGCTGTGGTTGTTCAGTGCTTGGTGTTGCTGGCAACACGCGCAACTCGGGCGATGCCGTGGATTTTAGGGTCAACAAGCGATTTGTTTGCATTTTCTTTCTCTCTAGCGTTGACGCTATACTATCGTTGCTTGCCTGAGGCATATAAATAGAACTTGAAGTAGATGGTGGTGGTGGATGTGGCTTTGGTGTGGATGGTAGTTGATGTAACGTTGTGGGTTTGAGACCAAATTGCGTCACACTGCCCGAACTGCTGCTTTGCACTGAGACCGATGAGGCAGCACTTAGTATATGATCTAAGAGCGATTCGGGTGAGGTGGAAATGTTTCCACCACCGACAGTGCTGCCGGTGGTAATCACTTCGGTTTGCGAATTGCTTTCGCTATTATCTGATGAACTATGTAACTTATCATAGACTTCCGCAGTAATTTGTTGAGTGTTGTTGCTATTATTACATGCCGGTGGCTTAATAGCTGCCTTAAATGACGTCAATTTCGTCGTTGTTGCTGCTACCGGTGCTACTGTTGTTAATGATGACTGTTGTGGTGGAGGTGGTGGTAGTGGTGGTGGAACCGGTACACATATCGTTGTCTTCGATTTTCTATATTCTTTTAATATAGATTTACTTGTGGTGCCACCTTCATCGTTCTCGTCTGTTGCTTGTCTTGCGGAAGTTAGCTTAATTTCAGGAAATTTCGTACAATCATTTAGCGTTGGTGCAAGTGTTTGCCTTGGTGCTATGTTAAAGCTAAAGCGTCGCTGTTGTTGTTGTGGTTTTTGTGTGCTTCTTAATGAGGACGGTGATGATGACGACGACGATGATGATGATGACGTTATGGCTTCCGTTTCCGTTGCAATTGATTTATTGATTAACTGTTGTTGCGTTGGTTGCTGTTGTGATTTAAGCGTTATTTTTTCAGCACCCAATTTTATTATCATCGGTGTGCTTTCCTTTGACAAAGCCAATGTTTCATGCTCCTGCTTCCCTTCACTGGATGATGCCGTTTTATCAATTTCGTCAATTTTATTATAATTAATTGCACTGAAATTCTCATAAATTATTTCAGTTTTGATTTTTGAATTCTTGCTTAATCTCCTTGTCCCAAAACTATGAGTAGTCATATAATTATTACTCATTATAAATTGTAAAGAAAACCACAAACTCGGATTTATTTATATAACTTGATATTTTTTTAAAACTGAACAATAAATTGTCTTACGATTCTTGGCACAAATTTTATTTTGTGCTTTCGCCAACACGTTTCAATAGTCACTGCATTTTAATTTGCTTTCCAACTGTCAAACTATTCTATTCTATTCCATTTCGATTTCAATAACTTAGTTCTTAATCTAATTATACTCTTTTGCCTATAGTGAACAATAGTATGTTACATGCAATAAAAAGTTTGAAATGGTAAGTTAAAAGGGGCCCACATACACACACATCATGATCAGTATAACAAGAGAAATATATAAAAATCTGATTATTTCTGTCTATAAATGTTCATTTGTTTCGACGGAAAATTATTAACTTATTTAAAATCTGATCTTTTTTAGAATATACCCTTTAGTTGCCTTTTAGGTTGTTTTGATGTTGGCATTAATTTACTTGTAAACAACATGTGAGAGTATCAAATTTTTAAACGTCTTAAGTTAGGAATAGAACAATTTTACTTGATTCTGTCGGTTTTTATGCTTGAAATTGGGTCTAGAATATGTAGAATATCATATTTTGCTTTATTGCTTTAAAAAAAAAAAGAAAGCAATGTTCCGTGATGGTGAATTTGTCTTCTTAAATCTCTTTAATGGCTATTGGATGGGACTAGCCTTCTCTAAGTTGTTTTCATTCCGATGCTTGTGATAAGTAGCAAATAGAAATTTAGTTACCCCATTGGACAGAAAAGTCCTGAGTCCTGATCGACCATATGTAAGCAAACACTATGGATATTGTGTAGACTGGACAAATCGTTCACTAAAAAAAAAGCACTCTCTTGGTATACACAATAGGGGCTAAATTCGAAATACCCAACAACAAACATACACACAAATTAGTTGTTACTTGTAAAAGCAAATTACAAAATGGTGGTTGCTATATCACCCATATAATCTAGACCATGTTTCCATTTATTGCGGTTCTCGCATAACTTCTTGAATGGTACGTTTGCTCCGATGATCTCATGCAACAACACGTTGCCATATTTTAAAGGAAAATAGGAAGAAGAAAGAGATTATGAAGTTGCCCGAAAGATGGTTATCGAACAATATATAAAATACAATGCATTGATTGATTCATTTTCATCACATTCATTAAATGAACACTCATAAAAATGACCTAAGAACTGATAATTCAAATTTTAGTACATGTAACGTATTTTTAATATTTGTATTTGTTGTCATGAGATGCAAGTGCCAACTAGTTCAGTTCAAAATTAAGTCAGATTGGCAGTTCTGTTTGTATAGCCAAAATTGGCGAGTTTTTTGAAACCTGACAATTTAGTTTATAAGGAAGTATTACGAATCACAAAAGGCAAGAAAATTTATAAAAAACAATGTCTGAGCGGGGCGGAAGAAAATCAAATGGTCAACGTCTATTTAAAGGCTGCTCTTGCAAGAAATCCCAGTGTATAAAAAACTATTGCGATTGTTATCAGTCCATGGTTATTTGTACAACATATTGCAAATGTATTGGTAAGTAAGTCCCCAGCGCAAATACCCAAAACTTGAAATAAGCAAATCGACATGATTTACTACAGGATGTCGAAATACAGAGCCTCGCATTGTTACGGCAGGCGTCAAGGGTGAATTAAAAAACCTAAATCAACAAAGAAAAACCCAAGCATTGCAATACAATACTATCAACGCAGCTATGATGAGCTATGATATGCAAAATGCAGTCCTGTGTCAACCAGCGCCATTACCAATATCCGAAGAAATAATCTTTCAAGATCAGCCACCGCAAACAATAATGTACCAACAACAGGATGTGGAGCCGTTTATCTATCAACAGCAGGAGCAGCCGTTTATCTATCAACAGCAGGAGCAGCCGCAACAGCAGTACAAACAACAGCAGCAATCCGAAAACTTCATCTACCAAGAGCAGCAGCAGCCACCGATACGAGTGATTAAACAAGCGAAAAAGGAAGAGCAACTTACGAATATTTCTGAAAATCCAAAGAAAAAAGAAGTTAGTTTTATAAATGTTCTCACACCGGAAGTATGCGACTGTGCATTAGCCAATATATTAGCACAAGAAGAGGAAGCCCAAGAAGTTGGTTTGAATGATTTGGAGCGTAGACAGGTTTTGCTAAACGAAATGGAACGATGTATGTCTCTTATTTTTCTTGCCCAAAAGAAAGAAACACTATAATAATTTATAGTCTTTATGTATACAAACATATGTACGAATTTATTTATAATACTAGATCAATGCAATGTATACCATACATACATATGTATGTGTATGTATGTATTACAGTTATATCTACTCGGTATCACAATATGTACTTAGGATTTAAGCGGATTGAATACAAATTCTGTCAATAATTCATCACAATAACTTAATTTCTTATTGGAATTTTGTAAATTTTTATTATGCCTTAAAAGGGGCAACTCATTATCGGAATCACTATCGGTGGCTTCCGCTTCAGCTTCTACTCTGTTAATATCTTCATCATTATCATCATCAAGGTCATCGTTATCTTTGTCCATATCATCTTGATTCCTGTTGCGCCTTCTGGTGGGTTTGTTTTTTGTATTTTTTGTTGTGGTGGCAGTTCTTTGCTTTCTGTATTTATTCCAAAATTCAGCCGGTTGTGCATAGTCTATGTAGCTGGTAAAACGTTTTGCCAATGCTTTGCACAATTTATCAAATGATTTTTGTAGTGTAGGATTCATGACATCTTGAAGATTATTATATATGGTATATATATAACCAATAGAGCGTTCAAAAATTCTTAGCTGTTGAAACGAGAACAAGATTTATATACTCTCTATAAATATGTTAAATAAAATATAATTCTTACTGCATCTGTCATGACCAGTTTCTGTTGTTTACGCCCACGACCACGTCCTGTTGTCGCCGCAGCCTCTGCCGACGGTGTACCATCTGCTGCTGGAGGGTTTATGTTGGGCATTTCATCAAAACTTTCATTTAGATCTATATTTTGGTTTTCGCCGCTACCGCCAGTCACCTTTTGTTTTTTCGTTAAATAACAAATGCGACGTAGAATGAAAAGCAAATCATGCACAACCTCAAGACCCTCTGGTGTTTTAAGCGATTCTTCAAGTTTTGATTTCTCGGCAATAAGTTTTAATTGCTCAAAATGCGCCACCAACTCAACTTCATCAATGGTGGCCATGAAATGATTGTAGAGCAAACGTCTATTGCGACGCATTTCTGCACCTTTGAGCGGTGATATAAAAGAAACATTTAAAAAGTTGTTCATACTATTGAAACTCTGTAAAAGAAAATATAAAAAATAAAAAAAATTATTATTTTGCTATATAATTTTAGCTTTCTTCTCACCAACCAACCTTATATTCATTCAGAACGAAGGGACACTCGGAGAGACACTTGTGGAAAAGTGTTGGACCCTTAAGCTTTAAATAGTTTTCGAAAAATGTGTTTGCTTGGTGAGCCACGTCGTAGGTATCGTCTACAATGACAGCTAGCAATGCCAACAGCACCGAACCTCGTAACTTAATCTGATCTGCCATCACCAATACTTCGAATAATTGAAATGTGGCAATGCGATTGCAGGAATATTGCGAGGATAATTTTCGCAACAAATGCGGAAACATGTCTTCTACCACTCGCGTATGTCGTTTACCCAAATCACTAAGCGATATGAGAATCGCATTTACAATCTGTGGACGATCATTCTTTCTTAGTATAGTCTTGTAGATACGACAAGTGTTGAATGCATCGTGATTGTCACGCAATGATAAACGCGCCGCGATTACAATAAACCAATTAAAGATTCGCTCATTCTCTGTATCGTATTGGCTTCGACTAAGTTTCGTACATGCTGTCATATAATCTTGAACAAACTTGATTACATGTCGATTAATTTCTATGGGCAGCATGTTTACCACTTCGGAGTAAGCACCCATTTGGCCTAGAAATGTGTAACGATTTTCGGGAAAGTTAGCAATGCCAGTTTTTAAGGACTGCACAAGATCATCATGCAATGGATTTAGCCAAGTGTTTTCTTCTGTTCTTACTAGTGGTCGTTTTAACATTTGTTTTGATTTACCAAGTGATTGCTTATTGATTTCAACCAGGAAATCCATGGCCTTAGATATAAGCGAGAGTAGGACACGACCTTCGCGTATGTTCTTTAGCACAAACTCAAAAGCCAAATTTAGGGCTGCATGTGAGAAGTGTGGCATGCAATTAATAAGTACTTCTAAGCATATAATCATATTCACTTCAGCATCCCACTGAAATTTAATAAAATTGTAAGTGTATTTTGTCTTTAGAATATTTATACCATGTACTCGTATAGTAAGTAATACAAACCTTTTGTTGTTGTGTAAAGTGTGTTATAAGTGCATCAGGTTCACGACTTCTTATTTTACCGCTGATGAAATTAAGCAAAGCCCAAGCTTCAGTCGATGTAGATGCCAGCAGATGCGATTCAATCATACTCAATACATTTTGACTTTATGAAACGAAAGTAAATGCTACAACTGAACCAAGTTTATTTAGTAAATCAAAATTGTTTACACTCACTCTACATAGCGTTCATGTAACCACTTTTGTATACATTTCTGTATATAAGCTCTTGGTTGTGTCTTTAGCAATTCACGTATGATGGCCCAAGGCATATAGTGTTCTGGTTTATTGGAATGCTCAATACCTTTTATATTGAGTAGGACACGTTGGCGAAAGCACTATTTTATATGCATAATGTCATACAATAATTAAGACCATTGGGTATATTTCATTACGTTTTCATACACTCCGTACAACTCAAAACAATGCAAGTGACGCGGAGAGTATATGTTCTTACTTACCTCCATGGCCAAGTCAATAATCTTAACATCGTTATCGGACAACAAACATGCCCAGATGCGACACCAAACATAAATGATAGCATAGCAATTGGGATAACAATCCAGTAGAGCATCTACAGAAACCATCGCCTGTTTGCGTACCATTGCCACTGGATCCATGGACAAGGAAGCCATTTCGGTTACAAAGTTTGTATTATAAATCACTAAGGGATTAATCTTAATGACCTGTTCAATGAACATGATGCCAGCACGCCTTAAATTCGAAAGAGGTCCACGAAAGAAACACATATACACATAGTACGGCATCTTCATGATGGCTACGTCGATGAGATCATGTCCTTGGAAAGTGTAGGCAGCTGGAATAGCATTTGGCTTTTCAAAACGCAATTCATTTTTACTAATTGTTGGCTCTTTGGGCAAAACAATGTTTAAGTCATTGAATACTGCGAATTGTATGCTCTCTAGCAAAATTTTCCGTGCATTTGTGGAGCCGCGTGTTAGTGCAGAATGAAGAGCTTGAATTGATCGCAGTCGTGCATTATTGTTAACATCTTTCAGATGTTCGATGAGTTTTTTGATGAAAAATGCTTCACGTGGTATCTCGGATACTTCATGTCGGAACATTTGCCAATCCACATGAGATTCTAGTAACAATATTCGACCAATTAATTCAATAGCTCGAACGCGCAATGTGGATTCTTCGGCTGTCAAAGCCGTGGAAAGAAACTCTGAGCAGGATTGGTTGCATTTTGAAAATATTGCTGCATCATATTTAGCCGCAAAGTCAAGTGCACGATTGATTTGTTCAGTTTTCCACTAAAAATATTAAGATTCATAATTGATTAGTCAGAGATTAAAAGTAAAAGAAGGTAAAAATCATTTACCGATTTAGGTGGATTTGTTACGATCCATTCAATGTAAGTCTTTAATACTTTACACAATCGATCCGGATATTTAGGAATGATCTTTATAAGCCAATCAGATATATGATGACAGTCATTGTCACTGCTCGGATTGAAATAACCCTTTGGTCTGTCTGCATAGATGTGCATCGATAGCGTACGATTCATTAGTAAGG
Organism: Amiota minor; assembly: GCA_037043295.1. NCBI lineage: Eukaryota > Metazoa > Arthropoda > Insecta > Diptera > Drosophilidae > Amiota > Amiota minor. The sequence continues at coordinate 97,505 of JBAMAW010002153.1, forward strand.
TTAAAGTGTCTTCCACTTCGCCATTGTGAGGGTTTATTGCTTCTTCAAAAACTTCAAAACAATTTACATGAATATAAAAGGCATCTGTAAATAAGATTTCGATATTTCAAAATTTAACGATTGTCATTCACAGTAAATTGACTTAAATCTGTAGCCCTGGTATATCAGCCGTTTAATTGTTTCCAAACAAAGTGCATTACAATTATACTAGACATAAAATAATTTCTTTAAAACGCAATATTTTCTTTTAATACAGTTTCGCGACATGTTTTTAATGCTACATATACCTCGTAATGTGGCATGCGCTCGAACAATTTGTAACAGTTTCACAGTACATACCATTCATCAGCACCAGCCTGCAGCTGAACCGGCCTCTGCACCCATAGAGCACTATGACATTATTGTTGGTGGAGGCGGTTTAGTTGGTGCAACACTTGCAGCTGCAATAACCAAGAATCGCACGCTGGCGGATAAGAAAATACTACTACTTGAGGCGGTGGCACCATTTAAAGGCTTTAATGCGTCAGCGCCCTACAGTAATCGTGTCTCGGCCATAAATCAACACTCGATCGAATTATTCAAGACAATTGGCATTTGGGAGCGGATTAAAGATGCACGTATTAAATCAGTTAAGCAAATGCAAGTGTGGGAAGCAAATAGTGATGCTATCATACAGTTTCAACATGACCACTTTGCCCAAGACATCGCCTGCATAGTAGAAAACAATTTGATTCTGGATAGTGCCTATAATGAATTAAATAAGGCCAATGTTTCCGTGGTAAATCGTGCGCGCGTCAAATGCGTTAGTCTGCCTATGGATACTGGTTTAAAACGTACTGAATTGACATTGCAAAATGGTACGACATACAGTTGTGATTTGCTGATCGGAGCTGATGGTGCCAATTCAGTTGTTCGTAAATACATGAATGTGGATGTGTTTACATTGAATTATCAAAGCATGAGTTTGGTAGCAACATTGGAACTATGCGAAGCTGGAGACAATTCAGTGGCATGGCAGCGATTCTTACCCAATGGACCAATAGCTTTATTGCCACTTAGTGACAAAGAATCATCACTTGTTTGGAGCACAGATATATCACATGCGCGTCAATTAATGGCAATGGAACCAGAAAAATTTGTGGATGCACTTAATGAGGCCTTTTACAAGCAATATGCTAAGGTAGAAGTGGCCGATAGAGCTTTGCAGTTGCTAAACTCTTTTTGTGGTCATTCAATTGATCAACAGTTCAAACAGTATCCGCCACGCATTGCTAATGTGCAAGAAAAGTCACGAGCCACTTATCCACTAAGCTTTTTACATGCATCTTCTTATGTAACAGAAGGCGCAGCATTGATTGGTGATGCAGCGCATCGAATACACCCGTTGGCTGGACAAGGTGTGAATCTTGGTTTCAGTGATATCAAGTACATGGTGGATGCTTTGGCAGAAGGCGCATATGCTGGTGCTAAGCTAGGTGACAAACAATACTTGCTCAAGTATGAACAGAAGTGTTTGGCAAAGAATGTGCCAATTATGGCGGGCGTTCATGCCATGCATGCACTTTACGGTACATCATTTACACCAGCTGTGCTCTTGCGCAGTGTGGGACTCCAGCTGACGCAGAATATACCCGCAATGAAACAGTTGTTTATGCAACGTGCTATGGGGTAAAGATGAAGATATTGGGAACATCTTACAACGAAAAATTTCTCTTGTTATTATTGGTTTCGACATTAAGTTAGAAAACTGCTTTAAATCTTATTTTATAAAACAAAAAATAAATCTTAGCTAGAAATAAAATATACTTACTTGCATTAGCATAACCATTTTTGTAATTCATATAAAGTACATCGGTGAGTCGACGCAGTATTAATTTCTTTAGCTCGAGATGTTCTTTGAAATGCACGAGTCGAAACAACAATTTTAGACTGTCCGATAACGTTAAGAAACTCATCCAGGTACTCGAAGTCTGCGTTCCATGAGTATGTATGTGCTCCAAAGTCCCATAAACTTTCATACAATGTTCAATGACAGCTTCGTCAAACGCACCGAAACCCTTGGCTCCTGGTATTGTCAATGAAAGAAAGTATGTGTTTACTGCAGCCAACGAGAGTTTAGCGTTTTCAGATGATTTTGGATCAAGTAATGTTAAACTGGCCGTCGTATATATGAAGGCTAGGTATGCTTCCACTGGCGCCTGCTCCGAAACTCGATCCCAACAATCATAGGTGTTAAAAGAACTACCCTGAGATTCAGTGCGAAGGTTACCAATGTAACTAGCAATATCGTTTAATGTGGGGAGAGCATCGTCTATTTTGGTCAAAATATCCAATTCAAAGAAAGACATATCATCCGAAATGCGTCGCCGAACTTTTGCTTCATTAGTTGATCCGTCATTTTTATTCTTTCGCGCTTCCAGTTCCTTTAAGTAAAGTCCATCGACGGTGCTCCAATTTAACTCTTGGTCTAAAAAATCACTTAAAACTCGAAATAAACCCAATAATTCGGACATTGTTTACACGGACATCAAATAATTGTTGCAAACGCTCTATTTGTCTGCCAACAAATTGTTGACATTAACATTTTCACAAGTGGTCAGTCCATCAAATTTTCAAGGGTATTTTCAAGGAGGCAAGAACGCAACACTGTTTTGTGTTTTGCTTTGTACAACACTATTTCTTGTGAAGAAGAAGCAGCAGCAACGTAAAAGAGAGAGAGAGAATGAAGAAGAGATAACCAGGAGAATTTTTTTTTATTAAATAATTGTCTGTGTCGTTCTGTTGGAAAAATAATGAAAATATAATTTCGCGTTAACAAAATATTTGTGTAACGTGTTCGTGTGCAACTAAAACTAATTACAATATGTTTAAGTATAATTTTTACGGGTTCAATTGTTGTCGCTCATCATTGTGATCAACACACAAAAGTTTCGTGAATTTTATTTTTGTTTTGTGTAATTTGCAATAAATTGTGTGTGCGCGCGGGTTTTATGTACATACATAAATATATATTGTGTGCCCAATAACAAAGCACTTAATTTGCAAATCGGCAGGTAAAATACAAAAACCATATTCATTAGAAAATAATTCAAATGCATTGGAATTTGTTGTTTTTTTCTCTTTGCTGCGCAAAAGACAAAAATTTCAATGTGTAGAAAAAAGGGTGCTCCTTCTTGAAGCGACGACGACGACCTTTGCCTCATTTACAACGAGCACAGACAAATCATATGTGTACGTAGAATACAATGCTTTTGGCAATTTACGGGGCTTACATGTGTAGGTGGTTTTCTTATTGGGGCTCAGTCAGATTCAGGTATCCCCGTATTGTTCAATTACAACAACAACAAGAACACGCAACAACACTTGCCGACCGACTACTGTTGCCGCATAATCACTCACGAATTTCACTTTAGTATTGCAAGGTTAATTTGGTATTGGACCAAGCACCTCAACGCAATGCAATGCAAACCATCAACCTGCACTTTTACCTGGCCTTTCTTTTTCAACGGTTTCATTAAAATCCCTTTAGCATGCATAATAGGTATAAACCAATTCAATGGTCATTATTTTATTTATTTCATTAATTTACTTTTATTTATTCAGATTATCAAGGTGTTGGTTGTTTGATTGGTTGGTTGGTTGCTTGGTGCGTACTTTATTGCGTTTTCTGCATTTCAAATTCAGTCAGTGTTGTCGTTGCTTGTTGTGTTATTATTGAAAATCGTTACTTGTGTGCTTATCGTCTCAATTACTTTGTACTTTTGGTTAGTCATCATCCGTTGTTTCGTGCTGTTACATTAAGGGCTCTTTAGTATTATTATTATATTTCGTTTCTCTCGTTCAGTGGTTCTCAACTCTATTGTCATATAGGTGCATTTTTAATAGAAGTCAGATTGCATTGCAAGTTTCCCGGGAACACTAACAAAATAGATTCATTCGATTGGTGGTGTGCAATTCATATACAATCAGTCTTCAAAAAAAAAAAACAAAAGTACATAGATTAAGAATCACTGCTCCAATTGCTATTCATTGCTGATTTTATTATTATTTTCTGTTTTTCTATTTTATAGATTTATGTGCAAGTGAGTTAAAATTAGTGATAGTCATGCATCAATATAAAGAAATTGTATTTTAAAAAAGACTGAATTTCATTATCAAACTCTCTATTGACTTATCTTGTTTACATACATACATATGTATGTACTTCCTTTGATAATTGCAGTTCTTATCTACAACAAATCAGACATAAACAAGTTTTTTTTTTAAATATTAATATTTCAGTTGCCAATTGAGAATTTAACTTTTACTTAAATAATATTTAATAATAAAAAAAAAAACTTGAACAAATATTTGTATACATATTTATATCTTTAATGAAAGTATCTTTAATTGTACTGAACAACCAAAGTTCAACATGTTTCCACAAACGATTGTCAATACCAAATTTAGTATATTTATTGGACAATTATAGGTGATATCAAAACAATTTGATTAATCAATATTTACTGAAAACAGATTACTTCTAAGACGATATTAGTTGCCATTGTCTAAATAAAAAGATAATTGTTAATATTCTTCTTTCATGTCAATCAAGGCAATATTTAATTCAATCGCATTTACACACAAAAACAAAACAAAAAAAAAAAAAAAAACTTTTTGAAACGGAAATTGTAATGGGGGAAACAATTGCAACAAATTATAAAATTATTAACAATTAAATTGCTGTAGAACTGTGAGTGCTATAAATAATTTATATGGCATGTGATTGTTGTGACGAATTCAAAGTAAAGTAAAACGTCAGGTGAAAAAATCATGTGAAATACCCAATCAATTTAGTATTGTAGATACAGTAGAAGCTCGAAAATAAGAGATACAGTATATATTCTTCTTAGCATATAAGTACTTAATTTCTTCTATTATTAATTTTTTTTTGGCTGTTTTAAAGATGATATGATGTCATTACAAATCACCAAGAGATTGGTTAATGAGAGATAGTTTGTCCCACACTGCATTCCATGCTTCTATTGCATCTACAGACCCTTTGGATCAATTTCTGTTAATACTGCTTGAGTTTCTTGAGGAATTTGATCATACTCGCTTTTGATCAAGATTTTTTCAATTATTTTTTGTGGAAATTTATACCTTTAATCCTATGAAACATCAAGTTCTCTTTTCAGAGTATTTAATGCTTTACAAAATCTTTGTTTTAATAACTGGAGAATTTTAATTTTACAGTGTTCTAATTTGTGAGATTCTACTGTATCATCAATATGTACTGTCTGCCTGAAGACGGTTTTCGAAAACTTTTTGCCATAAATTGTTTGCAACAAATTAGGCTAACTTAATGAGTTAAGGGAGATAGAGAGAGCATGGCATTTGGAACCTCTAAAAGAGATTAAATTCTAGTAAAAGAGTGTTGTCTGTTCTACGTGTATAACCATTTTGTTACTAGCTAATCTTATCATATTTTTTATGATATTAATCATAAAGCACCTGTCATAAATGACGAAAACCCAAAGAAAATGAAAATTTTTTTTTATTGTTATAATCATAATTCTCGCTAAAAATATTTATTTTGGTTTATTTTTTTTTAGCCTAAACTAAGTCAACTAATTTGGGACGCGTTTTAAAACTGCAAAATAAAATATAAGGAAAGAAACGATATTGAGAAATATATTAGATATATAAAAACATTATAAAAAAGGGTGGTGAAATCTACAACAACGAATAAATGGCCGATGGAAATGCTCTGTTAGCGCCAGGTACAGCTTCCGGTGGACATGGCATTGAAGGCGGTGGTGGTGGTAGTGGAGATAGTACAACAACAAATACAGGCAGCACAAATACAGGCTATCATCAGTTGAGCGTGACAAGTGAGTTTATGTTTTATACTAAATCATTCCTTGGGAAAATAACATTTGTTTAATATATAATAAGTATTGTATATTGACTGACTGACATTTCTTGTTTGTTTCTTTCTATACAGTTGAGGAGGCAACGTTGCGTAATAATGGTTTCCTGAAACCGAATCCATATGTTGAGCTAATAATCGATAATAAGAGTAAACGCAAAACGGATTTGGTAAAGAACACTTACTTGCCCAAATGGAATGAAGAGTTCACAGTGCTGGTAAGATCATGAATTTAAATGTCTATAATTGAAAATGTTCTCTCAACTCCTTTTCTCTTTGTGTAGATAACACCAAACTCGACTTTGCACTTTAAGGTGCTCGATCATTCAAATTTCCGGAAAGATGCAATGCTTGGAGAGCGTATCATACACTTAGCTCATATACTTCAACATTATAACGGACGCTGTGAATTTCTTGAGCTGACAATCGATCTGCTTGTCTCATCAAAATCAGAAAATCGACAAACAAAGTGCGGTGAATTGGTTGCCATACTTAACGGTTTAAAGTTAGATATGAGTAAGGTTGTGCTACAAACTACTGGTACTGGTCAAATGCCGCTCGCAGCAGCCACACCTCCAGTTGTTACAGATCCGGCAAGTGCTGGCCGTAGTTGCATCATATATGGTGGCGTACGAGCACGCATGCGTTTGCACGATAACAATGTTCTTGGTTCAGAGAATGGTGCATCACTTTCCCCATTGCCAAATGGAAGTCTTGTGGATAGAAGCAATACATCGTTAGTAGATGCACAAATGCATCGATCGCCTGGTGGTCCAGTTTGGGAGCGTGTCATAAATGGCAGTCCATCTGCGGCGGGAGTATCGCAAGCGCAAGCGACAACTTCACAACAAACGCAGCATCTACAACAACAGCAATATCCACAAATGCAACGTCCTGCACAGCAATTGTATCAGAATGGTGTGCACATCAATCAGCAGCTGCAGCAGCAGCCGAAGCCCCCAGAAAACGGTGTTTCTAATTATATGACGCCTGAACAAGCTGCAGCAAACGCAGCAATGGCTTGTGCTGCAACTGCGGCCAGTGCCAATGTGTTGCCAGTTTCTAATGTTGCGGATCCACAGCTGCAAGCACAACAGGCTGATGATGAGCCTTTGCCAGCTGGCTGGGAGATACGTTACGATCAGTATGGACGTCGTTATTACGTTGATCACAATACACGTTCAACGTATTGGGAGAAACCAACACCGCTGCCTCCGGGCTGGGAGATTCGTAAGGACTCGCGCGGTCGTGTCTACTATGTTGACCACAATACTCGAAAAACTACCTGGCAACGACCAAACAGTGAACGCCTTATGCATTTTCAACATTGGCAGGGTCAACGTGCACATGTTGTGGCACAAGGTAACCAACGTTATCTTTACTCGCAGCAACAACAGCAGCCGACAGCTGTATCGGAGCCGGTCACACAAGATGATGAGGATACTTTGGGACCGCTGCCCGATGGTTGGGAGAAGAAAGTGCAATCAGATAATCGTGTTTACTATGTGAATCATAAGAATCGTACCACTCAATGGGAGGATCCACGCACGCAAGGGCAAGAAGTGAGCCTAATCAATGAAGGGCCATTGCCACCAGGCTGGGAAATACGTTATACGGCCGCTGGTGAAAGATTTTTCGTCGATCACAATACACGCCGAACTACCTTTGAAGATCCACGTCCTGGTGCTCCCAAGGGCGCTAAGGGTGTGTATGGAGTACCACGTGCGTATGAGCGTTCTTTCCGTTGGAAATTGTCGCAGTTCCGTTATCTGTGCCAGAGTAATGCGTTACCTTCGCATATTAAAATAACGGTGACACGCCAAACACTCTTCGAAGATTCCTATCATCAAATAATGCGTTTGCCAGCATACGAATTGCGTCGACGCTTGTACATAATCTTTCGTGGCGAAGAAGGCCTCGATTATGGAGGCGTATCACGTGAATGGTTCTTCTTGCTGTCACATGAAGTCCTCAATCCAATGTATTGCCTTTTCGAGTATGCAAACAAAAATAACTACAGTCTACAGATCAATCCCGCCTCATACGTTAATCCGGACCATTTGCAGTATTTTAAATTTATCGGTCGCTTTATTGCTATGGCACTCTACCATGGACGCTTTATATACTCCGGTTTTACGATGCCCTTCTATAAGCGTATGCTCAATAAAAAACTAACAATCAAGGATATCGAAACGATTGATCCAGAATTCTATAATTCGCTTATTTGGGTGCGTGACAATAACATCGATGAGTGTGGCCTAGAATTATGGTTTAGTGTGGACTTTGAAGTGCTTGGTCAAATTATACATCATGAACTAAAGGAAAATGGGGAGAAAGAGCGTGTTACAGAGGAAAACAAGGAAGAATATATAACACTAATGACAGAGTGGCGTATGACACGGTAAGAAAAATATTATATATTTTAATTAAATTGGTTACCTATTGCCTTTCCTTTTTACAGAGGAATCGAGCAACAAACAAAAACTTTCCTTGAGGGCTTCAATGAAGTTGTACCACTTGAGTGGCTGAAATATTTCGATGAACGTGAATTAGAGCTGATACTCTGTGGCATGCAAGACGTTGATGTTGAGGACTGGCAACGTAATACAATCTACCGACACTATAATCGCAATTCTAAACAAGTTGTTTGGTTCTGGCAGGTTAGTATTGTCATTGCTATATATAGAAAATATTTTAATATGAATTGTATATTTCTTTAATTGGTGTTTAGTTTGTACGTGAAACTGATAATGAGAAACGTGCACGTTTACTGCAGTTTGTCACGGGTACTTGTCGTGTGCCTGTCGGTGGTTTCGCTGAATTGATGGGATCAAATGGACCGCAACGTTTTTGCATCGAAAAAGTTGGCAAGGAAACGTGGCTACCACGTTCACATACCTGTTTCAATCGACTTGACTTACCGCCGTATAAAAGTTACGATCAACTTGTTGAGAAACTGACCTTTGCCATTGAAGAGACTGAAGGCTTTTGCCAGGAATAAGTTAGGCCTATGTTGCGTGTGTTGTTAAGTGCTGGCCTTAGACGGCCTTTGAGTTTATTCTACTAAAGCTGAGGCCACAACCAACCAACCACTTTTTCAAGCGTTTCCATTTTATGTTTCATAAATTCTTATTGTTGTTTTCTTGTTACAATGTTTCTTCGTTACTAAGGTTCCTTTATATTATATATTTGAGATGTTAAACATCAGTAATCCCTGAACAGTAAAATAATTAAGGTTTACTAATTTTTTATAGAAAAACAAAATTTTCTTTTCTTTTTTAGAAGATTATGTAGTGATTTATTATATAAATAACATTTTTCCGTATTTTTTTCTATTTGGTCTAGCGTTTTTAGTTTCATGTTGATTAAAGTTATATTCTTCTAATTTCATTTTTGTTTCCGTTTTGGTTTTTTGAAATTGAACTTCAGTAAACTAAAATATCAGTTTTTTTTTTTATCAATTAATATCTTCATTATCAGAATCATCAATTATTATTATCATATTATTTTTTTTTTACCAAATAATGGTAACTTACATTTTCACTTAAAAAAAAATTCATCATTGAATTATATTTTTTTATTTTTCTTCAAACATTCTATACCAAAAAATAAGACTAGCATTATGACTCAACTTATTTATAGTTTATTTCAAAATCTGAGCATATTTTTCATTAGTCTTAGCATAACTTTTTGTTCACTTCCTGTCCCAAATTAAATAAATTAGACGTTTACATAGTTTTTAAATTCTATTGTATTAGAAAAACCATGAGAACATCATTTAGGTTGTTAGTTAGACAGGCAAAGGAGCAACACACAGCAACTAAAAAATACACACACACACACACACACACACACACAAAATATAACAATGAAATAAAAAAGTTAAACACACGATTTATAAAAAAGAATAAGATTTTAAAAATTAATGAAATTGTGCGTTCAACGAACTTTTGTTATAAATTAAGCAATTTGGTCACCATCCTCTTTTCCTTGACCATTGACCATTGACCAATGATCGAACATATTTATAAGTAAACATTAGTTGCACTATTGATTTGTATTCGTGTTACAATTGTTAACTTGAAATTGTGTATTATTATTTTATATTCTGTAAAAAGAAAATGTATATAAAAAGAATTGTGCTTTGCGTGAAATGTGCAATTTTCCTTTCATTTATGTGAACATTTGTATCTTTAAAAGTTATAATTTCTTCTCTTCAATAATAATCGATCATATTTTCATAAGTGCAAACTTTTAATTTTAAATTGTAGTAATATATAAATATTTTAATTATATAAATAATTATCAAAAAAAAAAAAAAAAAAAAACTAAAAATCAAACTAAGTATTTAATGCAAACATATACATAATTAGAAAAAAATTAAAACACAAAAAAAAAAGAAGTTTTTAATGTTCAATTGTTCAAAATTAGTGAATTATTTTTTAAAGCAAAAACAAAAACACACAAATATAGAAAAAAAAAAAAAAAAATGAAACAAATAGCAATAATATCAAGTGAAATCTATTACACCGGCATCATATGCAAAAAAAAAAATATATAAGAAATATAAATTAATAATAATAAAAATACAAAACAAAAAATTAAACAAGAAAAGTAATGTGAGAAAACTTACTCAACTACAATAAAACAAATATAACTATGTTTATGCAAAATGTAGATTGGCACTCAGTTCAAAGATATTAACTGAAACAATATTAATGTATGTGTATTTATGATGTATCTATATATGTATGTATGTATCTATGTGTATGATAAATAAGTAGTCCTTAATTAGTTTATTGAAATTGTTTTCGTCTGTCTGTCTGCAATATGTACAATAAATAAATTATAACACATATATACAATATATTTATTTATATGTTTATATACATATAAAAATGATAAAAATAGGAAATACACAATAAAAGAAAATAAGTTTGTTTTGAAATGCTGCAAAGTAAAGACGTGTATCTCATACTACAAGTATGTTTTGTATGTGCGAGTATTATTAGAACAATATTCAATATGATGTGTTTTATTTCAATCAAAAATTGTTATAATTTGGATATCATTATTACAAATCTTAAGCGTCACTGCAGCATATAACACAAGTAGAGTAAAGGCGTGCCAAAGATCTGAGAAAAATTATGAGGGCCCATGATTTGTCTGCAACACTACAAATCAATCAGCGGCTTCAAAGGCATCCAAATTAGCACAGTGTGCGACACGATGAAGACTGAAAAGATCCACCCAACCAACAATATTTTTTGAAATTATACGATTAATGTTAGAATATGTTAATAATCCAGAAAATATAATTTAATATTTTTATAGTATCAAAGTCTTCAGTTTAAAATTTGAGATGGAGCAAATATTATTTGTTTATAGAAATTTTATGGTTTTGTGTTTTGTTTGTAAGATGGCGGAGAAACCTCGAAGACTATATATCAAAATAGTAGGTTTGGGACATCTTAAATTACTTCCTTAGCTATTCATAAATAAATGTATCTACGTCTCATTGCTTCAAAGAATATTTTACCAACTTCCCAATGGTCGTACACGTCGACGAATCGTAGGAGCGCTTTTTACATTTCTGATTTTTCCTTGATGATTTTTTACCAACCCGTTCGGTTAATAGAATCGAACTAAGCTGATTAGATGATGTTATGTGTTAAAGTGTGTGAGAAGATGATTTAAGCTGATCGGAAGAAATAGAGTTAGGTACTAGGTCGTAGTATAAGTTGTATGCTTGACATAAGATGCGAAATAGATCATGCCACAAAACATAGGAGAATAATTCTTTGTAACCCATGAGGAAAATTTATACTACCAAGCATAGATGTGGAAAAGATACTGCCAACAATGAGTTTGTGCAACATGGCCCCAAGGGTCGATAATTTCGGGAAGTGGATTAACTTTAGACAACTTTGAAGGTAGTTTAACATTGGAATCCCAGTGTAAGCTTATGTAGAGCAATAAGTAAGAATTGTTTTTAAAAAGATTCAATAGCATCTCTATCCACCCATAGAACGACTGCGGGTTCCATACACCAGATGCGTTTTTCAGAATTGGTCTTATGGCAGATGGCAAACCATTTGTAAAGTTATAAAATAATACTGGGAAAATTTTTTTATTTTTGTTTTTCAAACTAATTATTCTGTTATTCATAAAACAACTTAAATTAAACTATATACAAAACAATAACAAAACAACTTATATTAATAAGTGGGGAGGCGCCTGGCTAGTATGTTTGGTTGATTTACCAACCGATCAATGTAGTCCTTGGCCTGACGATTAATCACATCGCCGATTTTTGATATTTTCAAATCGTTTTCGAGCTGTGTATAAACCATGGAGCCCAGAAATCATGTGCAATACTTTGACCTTGGAGATATTTGATTTTGCTGCTATACCGTACACCTGTAAGCCGTAATGCCAAGCAGAAGCAATTATTGCTTTGTAGATAAGTACCTTATTTCTTATTGACAATTTATTTCTACTATTTAGGAGCCAACGCAATTTTCTTATTCTCTGTCCGAGCGATTTCGTTATATCTGAGATATGCGATTTATATGTTAACCCTCGTATCATCAGCAAACGTGGCGGTAATTAAATCCTCAGGATCTTCTGGCGGTAGTTTTGAGCCATTGGACATATCATGCGTGAACAATGCATAGAGTGTCAGCCCCAAAACGCTACCCTGGTGGCCATCTGCGCGAATAGCCTTCATAGACTCCACACCATCCAGTATCACTGTAAATAATGGGACAAGTGACACAAGAAGTTCCACAAATTGTCTTAGATATAGCTGTTTTAAAAATATCTCTTTGGGTTCTGGAAATTAGATGGGAAGTAATCCAGCATTGGGCTCGATTCAAAAGCTGGTGAAGAGCATGCCAAAAACAAAAAAATAATAAAAATTTCAAAGGACCAAGGACGAAGTAATAATTTATAAAATTTGCATAATCATCATGTACATAATTTATGCTGACTTTTTTTCGATGAAATAATATTTTTGTTATAAAACTAAAGATTATCACTGAATTGAAAAATTGCATGAAAAACATTAGGCAAACACACTGTTCTAGGTATTTTAAAAAGTTAATAAGTCAAATCGTTTAACATTTATGCTGGGAATAAAATATTCAATATCTGCAGGATATAAGATTAAAATATTAAAATCTCTTAATGTATTATATATGACACGCTTAACGCTTGCAGGTGTTGTAGATTCGTTAAAAAGAAGAAATACTACCAAAGGCAAATAAAACGTCGACAGTCAAGTTTACCTGTGGTTTGGTTTTTTACAAGTATATATTATTGGTTTTCTTTGATTTTGCAGCATGAGGTCAAGTGTACAACAATACTCGTATAATTGCATATTATCATCAACATCATCAATGTGTGTGACCACATATGGATGTATGTTCTACAATATGTAGGTACAATCATCATACTCCTACACGATTCTCTCTGAAAATATATGTTAACTAGCAGCTTTATAATTTATTGCGATAAAATTGTAAAAAAACTCAGCATGCAACGCAACAACAAATGAAACTACCTCACCAATGGAGATGAGATATTTCATGGTCCTTACCTTCAACATCTACCTATGTATATGCAGTTTATATTCATATACTTGGGCTCAGCTGGAGCAACATTTTTTCAACACATTTAATTAAATGTATGTTATGTATATAAGAGTATATTCTTTTTGGTGTACAAGGACTCTTCAGTAGTTGGTAATATGATGCAACACATTTTTTGTTGTCTTGATTTTGTTTTTTTATATTTATTATTCAAAATGTTTTATTCTGCTTTTATTTTAGAGTGTTTTCCGAGAACGTGCTAAAATTACACTTTATATTCGCATGCGATATTTTTTTGGTTGCTGTAGCGTATCTGTGTTATTCTATCCCTCAGCGTTCGTCGGTGTTGAAATAATTGAGCCTATATATTGTTTCTGTTTTTGTATATGGTTTTTTTTTTTGTGTATGATTTTTGTTGAACTGTGTAAAATTAACATAAATCATTTACATCGTGTGAATGTTAATTTGTGAAAAATAAAAAACAAAAGAAAAACGTAAAAGATAATTGCAAGAGATAATCTTATATTTCGATTCTTATCAATGCCACTTTAAATTCTACTGATTTCGTTTGGTTGATTTTTATACGCAATTTTTTCATCCAATGGAAAACGCTATTTAATGCTGTCTGAATTTTTTTTGCTGAATCTCTTTCGGTATCACCAACAGCGAGCAACACTGTGTCATATGCGAATGTGGCTGTGACGCAATTTGGGTCAGATGGTAGGTTATGTGTAAACAATATATAAAGTAGTGGCTCCTGCCTTTATTTCTTTCAGTCCAGAGTAAGAGTCATTATGCTTAATACGAAAATAGCGATTTAATAAATATGACTGTAAAATTTCGCAATATTGTTTGGTCAGTAAAGTATTTAGTTTTTTGAGAAGTCCAGTATGGCAAACTTTGTCAAATGCCTTTGCAATGTTAAACATACGGCGGAGCAGAATCTTTTTTTTTTCAAGTGTTTTTTCTAAGTATAACATGTGTAATTCTATGAACTTGGTCAATTCTAAAGTGTTTTTGTCAAAATCCAAATTGGTGATTTGAAATCAATTTCTTACGTTCTATTATTGCACTAAGGCCTTTGACAAGGATATTTTCAAATATCTTTGATACTGTGGCTAGAACTGATGTTAGCCTGTATGATGATGCTTCGTGAGGTGGTTTACCAGGGTTTTAAAGGACAATAATCTCTGCTGTCTTCCAATATATTGACACATAACATAACCTGAACGAAGCGTTGATTATAATTATCTTTGTTAGGAATTCTATGCCTTTATATGGTAGTTGCTTCAGGACCTTAGCAGTGGTAAGTTCATACTCCAACCTTTTTGTAGTTTTGAGACTGTAAATCTCTTTGCTCAGTTCATCACTTGTTACAAGTGAAATAACGTCGAACTTTAGAGCGAAAAACAAATTCTCATTTTCAGAGGGCGCTTCGTATGGAGTTAATACGTCACACAAATATTCTGCAAAAACTTCCGCTTATTTTGAGAGTGTTGTTTGTCCCTTTTTCTGTTATTTTCCCATTTCCCAAATTACACGTGAGTATTAAATTTTGATTTGATTTTTTTGTTAACAAATCTTTTTGTGAAAAACTCGTATGTATTATTTGAATATCCATACGAAACTTGGTTTTCGATCATAAGTTCCTATTATGGGACATAAAATAATTGTCGGCTTAGTCTTATTGCACGATATGTTGAGTTAAGTGTCATTTTAAAAGGTTTTGTGAAGTATAAATATAGTAAATTGGCATTCATTCATTATTACAATTATTATGCTTTTTGTTTGGTTTTCTTTCTCTTTAAATACAATGAAGTGATATTATTGTTATTAGCCGGAGACATTTATTGTAAATTGAGCATATTAAATTTACAATTTAACAATTTTAGTATGTTGATATCTTAAATTCCTTGCCATTTTCTTGGGAAAAGAACTCAATTTGTATTTTAATTGTCTTCAGTAAAAGTATTCTTTACACATTAATTTACTTATTTACAAAAAGAAACACTTACATACTACTAAACATTAATTATACGAGTTGAATTTAAAAAGTTTCCCAAAGAATTGACATCTTTCGAAAAATATAAAAATGATTTCCATTGAATTTTATTATTCTTATTGATTTAGTTATACACACCAACAGATGTTATCTTCCTCAATTGTTTCATTAAATTGTATGCTTAAAATGAATCAAATTTGTCAAAGGTTCTTTATGTGTTCCGTTGGTATAATATACACAATATACGAGTATGTATATTGTTTATGAGATTTACAACTTTTCATTTTCATCTCGTATATGCATTTAATTGTATACACTCGTGTATAGCGTTGTTCATTTACTATTATAAGTATTTTCTATTTAATGTCAAAATGAAACATTTAAATGTATCCGGATCACATAAATACAATAAAATTTAGATGGAATCTCATCTATGTGGAAAAATATATTTATATTTACTGCAATTGTTAATGCTCAATGGTCAGTAATTCTTGAAAATTGTCTTTGTCTCAAGTTTTAGTGTGGTTTCTATGCATGTAAGTGCAAATGAACATTTACCATGTGTGTGTGTATTTTTAATAGGATTATTATGATAGGATTTAAAGATTTAAGGAAACAGTTCGTTGGGCACTTTAATATTTACTTTATACTCGTTTTTGTCTATTTCATTTACAAGTGCAAAATGTATTTATTAATTCATACAATTCTCCGTTTCTGACATAAATAACATAAGCATAAGCTAAGACGTTTTTATTATTCAATTTATTCTATGTACACACATAGTTTGTTTTATTTCAAACTAGAGCACCCGGACCGGCGTCGCACAGGTAACCGATCATGAATAGAAAAAAAAGTAATGCCTCATACTCTATTAAAGTAAAACTGATGAACAAAATGATGAGGAATCAAGTTTGATTATAATCATTACTAAAGTTGTGTTCTATAATATTATTCAGTTATTTCATTATTTTGTGACACAAACGTTATTAGAGCCCTTTGATAACTAAAATTTATGTATTTATGTCTATTGCTGTTATTTTGCTGGTGAATTTCCCGGATCATTTGACACGGTCAAATCAAATTTTTGTTTGAGAAAATTTAAAAGTGGCACTGATTATTTTTTGGCACAACAACAGCAACAAAGCTGCAACGACATAAGCAAATCATAGTCTTTGGTAAACGTAAGTAACGTAAACAAAGAATTAAAACATCTCTCTCTCTCTCTCTTTTACTCATGCACAAACACTCATTCTCTACACTTCAGGCACACAATCCAATGCTTATTCATTTTAATTTCCGTCACACTTTTTTAGGGTTCCGGACCCAAAGGGTACCAAAGAGAGACTTCGTTGTCCCTCCGACTTCGGGTCATATCTCATGAACCATAATAGCTAGAGGGTTGAAATTTTAACACAAGGTCTATACTAGCATCAGCAACTAAAACTAAAATATTTTAAAGGGATACCAATAAAAGAAACATGTTGTTTTGTATGGCAGCTATACGATCCAGTAATTCCACGATTTTGAAATTTAGGTAGTTGGTGGCTATACATCAGAAACTTATACTCTCGAAAGTTCAGTTTAATCGAATTACTAGCGAGGGTACCTCCACCATTACAAACCACCATTAAAATTCAGGTTCTTATTAGAAAAACTTTTTTATGATAGATGTTCTTCACTTTGGGTGCGCACCATCGCAATTAATAAGTTGCATTACATTTGTAGTATTACATTCTGGTTTCCAGTTTATTTTGTATAGATGGACAAACACAGTCAAAATTCTAGTGACTTATCAAATGAACAGCAATGCTCAACTCCCTGGCCTTGTCATCAGTAATTTTATAGAGTCATTTTATTCAAATCAAACTGTAGTACATTGTGCATCACTTGAAATAGTCATCTGTGTAAAATATATCTCTATGTTTTATATATACATATATATATATCCTAAAACTATCCTATGTGCAAGGCTGGAATCAATAATACACATTTAAATAATTTCATTGCAATCAGATAAACGGTATATCCGCCCATAAGACTCAAACAAACAAAGAAATTTTAATTTTTATATGTTAAATACATAGAAATGCATTAAATAGTACTTTAGTATTATAAATATTGGAGACCTTGGATTAGTTGCCCTTAAAGTTAAAAGTGTCATCTTTGACAAATTTTATTATCAATTTAATGTACGTGTGTTTTACTCGTGGTACTAAAATAGAAGAAAATTTCTCCTGTTTCAATAAATTTTTTTTTTTTTTTTTTGGGTCTTATTTTAGTTTTAGTTCGTTAAGCTTTCGTATTGAGTTGCTTGTTCATTTTGTTGTTAGCTAAATCAGATTTGTATGCATTCCAAGTTCTTCCATTAATCTGTACATTCCGCGCGGGCATGCATTCAATGAACTTCCGTTTCCGTTGACAACGATTGATATTTAACTACCATCCTATCACATGACAGATATGTATGTAGTATATTTTAGTTTATTTATCAGATTTTTCCTTTCCAAATTTTTTCTGCAGATTTTGCCGATTTTTTACGACTTGAGCAATTTTCGTAAATGCCTCCGAACGATTTTGATTTTTGATGCAGTTTCATCAAAGGAAAACGGAAGTTTAAGTTGGTTGGTGCATTTGGTACAAATTTTCAGTTGTTATTCGATACAAATAAATAAATGCTTTATCAGATGAAATGCATTCTTGTTAGGCTATTTGTTTTAGTTTATTTAACATTGAAATAAATAAAATAAATGAAATTGTACTTTCAATCGCATCTTGATTAGAAAACTGCTATCACATACAAGTCAAACTAAATTGAAGAGTAGAGCAGAAATGTGTGAAGTGTCACCATTGAAATTGTGTTCTCGGTGATTTCTTTCTTTTAAGTAAGTAAGTAAAACATAGGAATGATTTCATTGCTCATTTTACTCATACTTTTTAGAAAATTGGCATTGATATTTTACATTCAGTAAAGAGCAATACATTCTACGATTTCATCTACTGTAACATTTCTTCATACAATATGTGTTATTATTTTTGATAAATGTACAATAGGTAAAAATTTAAACATGTTAATTAGCAATAATGAGGACTGAGTGTACTTAAAGATGCATTAATAGAGTATGCAAGCTATCTTAAAGTCAATCATGGCTAAAAAAAATCTTAAAAAATCAATCTTAATTCTAGGTAATGGAAGGAAAATAGAGAAAGAAATTTGAAAATATTTGCTTATGAGCAATTCGGTAAGAATAGGAGTGATGAAAGAAAAGGGAAAGAAGCTTTTTGTTTGACATTTTAAAGCTTGAAATATACATATCAGTCATATTCACTTAAAACAAAAACAAAATTCCGAAATATCTTTGATTATGCTATAATTTACCATAGACATAGAAATATGTCATTTCATTTTATGTCCTACTTCATAAATTCGAATTTTAGTATTTATAAAATGTATTTTACACAATTTTGTATATAGTATTTATGTATTAACAACATGTGTTGTGTGAAGTCAAACGATTATTTGCTGCTAATGACTAAATAGAATTAATGGTAATCATACGCAATGTTGCACTTGTGCATAATTAACATCGAATTTAACAATTTTCAACTGATAATGAATATAAGATAATGTTAATTTTTTTTTTAATTTTCATTTAAAATCCCTTGCTCTTAGTTTGATTATTTTATTAGATTTTTACGAATTCCAATGAGAAGAGTTCAATGGCACAATTGAACTAAACCAAAATCAAATTGAAGCTAACATGCATCTATTGCTATTAGCTAAGCACATGCAATGATGATGATGATGATGATGATGATGATGATGGTGATAATGATAACAATGATGGAGAAAGCATCAAATCTGCTTTAGCTTTATAAGTAACATACAAAAACCAAACAGAAAAGGAAACGGAAATGCGAAAATGCAATTGTCACGCAGCTGCAAGTGAAGTCAGGAACCATTGCCAATGGCAAAAAGCGAACATAAAATCTCTACAAAATGAATCTAAGAAGGAAAGAACTCAAATTTGCTCTCTCTCACTCCTTTCCTATTAATTCTCTTGTTGATTATATACTAGTAGGTCTGTGTGTTTGTATTTAGCGAGCAACGCTGTGTTTTAGTGCGTGAGAATTTTAATGGAAAATTGGTGTCCTCGTCGTAGTCATTGTTTTCGTCACTGCTCTTGTTCTTGTCTTTGTTGTTGTTGTTTGCTGTTGAGGCATAAATGAACATTTTACACGCGTTGTACTAATAAAAAGGCCAAAAAGGACATTGGCATAACGATGACAACGCCACCAACCACATCAAGAGCAACAGCATTGTTGATCTTGTTAGCAAACTGACATACGCAATGCAATAACAACAAGAACAACACTACGATGAAGAATGATAACCACAAACAAGCATTGAATTTGAAAAAGGTAATGAAATAAACGCAATATAGGGTATGTATTTAACTGGATTTTGGAGAAGTGCGAAGAAGAGGTAGATGAAGATGATAGTGATTCGCAATTTGTAGCAGCAGTGTTAGAGAATCATAAAGATTTACAGTGAAAAAAAAGAGGAACATATGGTACAATTGAAATTAAGATCCCATTGAGAACTTTATTATTTTAACAATTTTTTGCCTTCTACTTGAAATTTATAACAGATGACGAAACCAACTACAAAAGAAACATATTGTATGTTTCGCAAAATTCCATTAATGCAATCTCCTTCAATGATGATCATATGATGTAAATACATATTTTTCCATGGAACTAAAAACTGGTATCTAGATCTTGTCATTGTGATGTATATTTATTGTACATATGATGATTTTGAATATGTCACACAAATTTCTTTTAGTGCATCAAAAATATTTTGTACTTGTATGTGCGTAACCACATCCGAAAACACAGTGACACATTGGCCCCCACCAAATCCAAAAAATATGGCATGGCAAGGCAATTGCCAGCTTTATCCTGTCTATCTGTCTGTCTGGTTGTTTCTCTTTCTGACTGAGTATAGTGTACTGATTGTAAAGGAAGGAATAAGATGAAATTAAAGAAGAAGGAGAGAATAAACATGAACCGAGTTATTTGATTCATATGCAAGTATGTACCTCAATGTAGTACACACATGCAATCGTTGTTGCCATTGTCATTGTCCTAGGTGGAAGAGACACGGACACTGGCACAAACATGAACACGTCGTGTGCCACAAGGATAAACATTGAATTTGCATATTACATAATTTTGCGAATGAGTACGTCGCCGTTGTCCATCTCACCATTCTCATTCCTACTACCCCCTTCTGCCTCTCCCATTGGCATCACCATTCGTATCTGTCTCACTATCGTCTATGGACTATATACTCATGCAATAAACGACTGTGGTATGTATGTCCTTGTTGGGGTCTTATGATGAGAGTCTGTGAGGCTGTAACACTTGAAAACCTTTTGCAAAGCTTGTTGAAATGCTTTATGGTCACTTTATAAATGCTACGTTTGGATTAATGTGCATAATCTAAGGTATAGGAATGGTTGGTTGGATGGTTGCTAGATAGGAATATTGCACATACGCCATGGTGTGCCATTTATTGAATATTTACCACACTCACATATTGATTATGTATAGTGTGAGTACGAGTGTGAGTGACTGTGTATCTGTGGGTGTTGAAGAGATTGTTATGCTGGTATGTTGATAAATGTCACATCTATAAGTATGTGCGCTTGTTAGTTGTACTCATGATTCGCTTTGGTGCGCTCAAGTGGGTCCTTCTTTATGGGTTAGGCGTTACTATACTATATTATATTCTATATAATTGGATTAGCACTATTTTTTGTTGTTGTTGTTGTTTTGTTGTTATTGTTGCTGTTTCTGTTGTGGCTAGTTCAAACACATATCCAAATGAGATCCAGCAAGCTTATAATGCTTTTGTTGATTGCCAAAATATAAACATAGATTTACCAGAATTTGGCTTTAAAATTATATTCAAAACTTGAAACTAACTGCAATGCAGTGATAAATTATAATTCGTCGCAAATTGCTTAAATAGCAAAGGACTAAACAAGCATTTAGCCAATTGTTGTACTATTATTGATATTGAATCTTGTACTCGGTTCAATTGAGACAAATCATGCAGATTTCTACATACGAATTCTATCTAAAATACTTGTGTGATTTGATTTTTGCAAAACATTTTCAATTTTAATTGTTTTTGTCTTGTAATTGGCTTAAATAATTGTTATGACTGCAGACCAGGATGAAAATGTGTTAAAAGATGATGAAAAATGACAATTTCATAGACACTTCATAACATAATGAAAAAGGAAATGAAAAATTGTTGTCGGTTTTTAATTTTTATACTCTTCACGGAAGTGAATAGTATTATAAGTTTGTCATGAAGTTTGTAACAGGCAGAAGGAGACAAAAAAGACCACATAAAGTCTATACTTATATTCTTGATCAGCTCGTCTGTCCGTCTGTGTGTATGCAAACTAGTCCCTCAGTTATTGAGCTAGAGATCTGAAATTTTGCATGAACATTTTTTTTTACCATACGCAATACATTTGTCGGAACCATCCGAATCGGACCACTAGGGGAGTACCCCCATACAAACCACCCATTTGATTTCTTGTTGTTATTAGAAAAACTTTTTTGTTTTTTGTCCTATTGACCTGAAACTTGCGGGTACCTCCCATACAAACCACCCATTTGAATACTACAATGAAACATTCACCGCGTCACTTGAAGAGTATTTCTTCTTCGGCATAGTCGAAGATAGCCTTATTTCTAGTTTCATTTTGATTTTCCATTAGTAATATGTACTTTGCATGCAATTGGAAACAAGTGATTTATGAATCAACAAAAACTCGTGACAATGTGGAACTTATGAAGTTGATTGCGCTGTCTTTCGAAATCAATTTAAAAGCGATTTACTTAACTCACAAGAAAGAGGGTAAGAGTAAACAACTGAATTTGTTTTTCTATGAAATCTGTTGTAGATGTTTCTATATTCTTAACTTCAATGGGATAAAGTTATAGCAGAATTGCGATTACCAAGTTCATTGGATTCGATTTCTAAGCAATTAAATTACGAGGGTCGCTCAATAAGCCCTAGAAAATCCGATATATAATATTAACACATGGTCAATTAAAGCAACAAACTTTTATGTTTTTGGAAAAATTGGATAAAGGTGAATTTCGTGTGCCATCAAGCATTATTTTTTTGGGTAAAAAAAACATCACCGAAATCAAGGAAAGACTTGAAAAATACTAGGTGAACCATCAATTTAAATGGTTAAGTAGACGTTAACTTAATTCTTTGTGGTCGTACCAACACAAGTGAACGTTCAATTCGCCGAAAAGAGGTGGTCACCGCAAAAAACTTCGATTAAATGAATTTGATATTGGACGGTCGGAAATTGAAAAAGCGTGAGGTGGTTGAGACTGTAGGCATCTCAACTGATCAAGTACATAACATTTTACAGGATTATTTGTAATTGTAATCCAATGATAATGGCTAGGTGTTGTGGGCAAATCCTGCTGTGAACTCTGATGGAAAATTAATGTAATATATTTGATTGAATCACTTTTTCCAGCATCCTTTTAAGTGTACATACTTGTATACTTCGATGTATTCATCTTGGGATCTACTTTTAAAAAAATCAGTAAGTCACTTAAAGAAAAGATTAAAGGACATATAATGTCTTTCTACAGTTGCAACGGACCAATAATACAATATTAGTAATATGTTCTATGAATGCAATTGGGAACAAATAACTTACAAATCATGGGAGAATGTCCAACTTATGAAACTACTTGCGCTATCGATTGAATTAAATTTAAAATCGATTTACTTAACTAGTTTGATACATATTTGTCTTCCAATGACCTTAAAGGTAAATAAAAAGTTAACAATTAATAATAATAATGTTATGTACTTCTATAGAACCTTTCTAGGAACTTTATCTTTCATATCAATTGTCAAGAAGCATTAATGTGATGTGGTCTACATTTTAACCTTGTGCCACTTGTTGCATTTAATTGCAAACAAATAAATTATATATCTTGCATACATATATGTAAAAACTTTTGATGGAATGTTAGATGCGCAGCAAACTTGACATTGCATTCTTTAAGCATTTGTAATGAGATTATTTTACTAATTAGCAATAACTTTCTTCTTTTGTGGCTATGTCACACTGTTGCACTAAATATGCAGAAATTATATGATTTTGTGGTTTCTTATATTTATCTATTTGATTTTGATCAAATTGATAATAACTTTCAACATCCCTTTCGAAATATGGTTAATACAAATTTATACATATAATTACTGTATCGTATATGTTTAAGCCCCACTTGGCTCATTAGTAAGCGCAAAATAAGAGAAATGCACTATTGTAGACACTTTTAAATGGCCTCACAATTTATAAATTACAATGCATTTTGTGTTATTTTCTTATAAATATTTGCGCCCATTCGTATTTGATAATTAGCCCTCTCTAACATGTCGATGCCTTTCTTGTAGATGGATTTATCTTTAGACTGAAAATAATCGCTTTTTGTGGATAAGAGTTTAGTTAGCATTTGATATAAATTTTTTACCCTGGAAATTGTCTTTTAGGCATCTAAATCGATACTAAAAGCTTTTAACCAGATTTTATGATTGTGATGGATGTTTATTGTATTTAGATGACTTTGAAAATGTTGCACAAAATTCTTTTCTTGACACAAAAAGCTTTGGATGTGTATAGTGCTAATGTATAAACACACCATAAAACAAATCCAAAATATATGGCATGGCATACAGCAATCGCCAGCTTTATCCTGTCTGTTCTTCTGTCTGTCTGGACATTTGTATTTCCTGCTGAGTTTAGCGTACTGATTGTAAAGGAAGGAAACAGAAAAAAATAAAGAAGAACAAAGTTTTAAATCACATTCATCAGTTGAAACTAGCTGCACTGCAGTGATAAATTATAATTCGCAGCAAATTGCTTAAATAGCAAAAATAAATGTGTCCCATGGACTATACAAATATTTAGCCAATTGTTGTATTATTGATATCGATTCGTGTCCTCAAATCAATTGAGATAAATCATACAGATTCCTACATACGAAGTCTATCCAAAATATGATTTGACCAGGGTGAAAATATGTTAAAAGAAAATGACAATTTCATAGACACTTCATAATGAAAAAGGAAATGGAAAATGTTGTCAATCTTTTTCAATAAAAAAAGGTCATAATTAACTGTGAATTAAAAGTTTAAATAAAGGAAACATTTTAAGTTTTAAATTTGTTTTTGAATCTAAACAAAAGCTGTAATTAAATTAAGTTCCATAAAATGACAATGATGTCAATGTAATACTTAAGTTTAACGCACAACAAATAATTAATTTGGAATATTTTTTTTACTTTCTACGCTTATTGTAAGTGTAGTATATTATCATTTTCATAAGACGTTTATAACGTTTAGTAAACACAAACTTTGAAGACCCAATTTCCATTAAAAAGTTTAGCTATACGAATGGCATTGAGTGAGTTAATATAAACAAGTTTTTTCTTAAGAAAAGTGACTGATTTATTTATGAATAGATTATGTTATGAATGGTTTATTTTTTTCAGGTTTGGTAATCTGACTCTTAAATAACGTAAATTAATATTAGTCCATCAGTTAAAGGCATTAATCAGATAATTAGAAGATTTTGTTACGACTTATGATCCATGTGCAGCGTTTCCCTAAAAAGAGCAGCTAAAGAAAATAATAAAAATAGCATGATGAAATTGGTTAAAAGTCAAAGAAAAAGAAAAAAATATGGCTTTTGAAATAAAATATATTCCCGCCCATGGATAGCAAAAAAACCAAAAATGATTTAATGAAAAAGAAAAACGAAGATTTATGCAAAAACGGAATCTCGTGATGGTCTGATGGTACATGATGAGTTAATAGATAATTCATTGAAGTATTCTCGTGAGTTGGGCCACCAATAACAATCAAAGTAAAATCAAAAAGATTGTAACAATAAAGAAATCTATAATCGAGAACCATCTATCTTTATCCCAAAGTCACAGATCTAACTTGACGACTGCCCTTACTATATACAGTATAAGGCAACCGAGCTTTGCTATGGTAAAATTGGGTCGTACTTAGAATCTTGAAATTTACATGGTTGGTGAATATGAGTCAGACACTTATAGTTTTAAAATTTTCATACAAGTCGTTAGTCGTTTATATAAAAGAATTGATCTATTAGTTAAGTATATAAGAGTATGATTTAACTTACATTAATATATTTTACCGAGTTTTCGACCATATTAATACTTTTGTATATAATACTAATGTAGCAAAATAAATAATATTTAAAAAAAAAAATAAATGTATAATTTACTATTTAATTATATGGAGAGTAATAAAATAAAATCTTCGGGCGATGTGAATTTCAGTTATTTACAGTCAGTTGTGTGTCAAATACAAATTTATGAGAAAATTCGACTTTTTCAGTGCATTTTCCAAAAAATTATTGCATTGCATATTGTCATCAAAATTAGAGGTGTGCACGATTTCAGATCAATCGGTCAACAGGAAAGGGGTGTAATTTCAATTACTAGATTTGAAAAAATCCTGAACTTATTAAAACCCTATTAAAAAAAAAATAAATAAATCTATATATATAAAAGAAAGTCGTGTTAGTTACACTATTTATAACTCAAGAATGGCTGAACCGATTTGGCTGAAAATTGGTGGGGAGGTAGCTTAGAACCAGGAGACGGACATAGGATAGGATAGGTTTTTTTTCGTCCGTCCGTCTGTCCGTCCTCGGGTCATGTCTTAAAAACCGCAATAGCTAGAGGGTTGAAATTTTCAGAGAATGTGTAGTTCTATCCGGGCATTAGCAACAAATACTAAAACTAAAATATTTTCGAAAACTTAAAGGGGTCCCAATACAAGAAACATTTTGGTTTGTATGGCAGCTATACGTTCCAGTAATCCCACTATCTTGAAATTTGGATGGTTGGTGGGTATACATCAGAAACTTATATTGTCGAAATTTCAGTTTGATCGGACCATACAAAGCCCCATTAATATTCAGGTTCTTATTGGAAAAACTTTTCTGTTTTTTGTTCTATCGAACTGAAATTTAGACACTATAAGTTTTTAACATAGGTGCGGTAAATTTGTTGGAATCAGTCAAATCGGACCACTAGGAAGAGTACCTCCCATACAAACCCCTCCGTGTACGAGTCTCACTTGCACTTGGCCCATTTCTTTTTTTTTTTAATAACTGGGCACGCACAGGGGACGTAGCAACGCACGCCGGGTAAGGCTAGTAAAATATAAAGTGTATCTATGTTTTAGTGAGACCTGATAATATTTCTCAAATTTTTTTGTTTCTTCTTTCTTTGATTTTTTCTACAATATAATTTGTTGTCTTAAATTTTGTTATAAAGTCAACAAGGACAATTACAAAATAAACACGCCCTCATGGGAAAAAAAAAACAATAATTAGTTAAGGACACTATGAGCAAGTGAGAAAATGAAAGGAAGAGACAGAGAGAGAGAGAATGAGAAAAATAATTTAAGTGGGAGTTAGTGAATTAAAAATGGTAACAAAGCAAAAATAAGAAAATTAAATAAACGTTAATAACAACTGAGTTACTAGACAAATGTATAGAAATGGTGAAGAACCGTATAATAATAATAATAAGAACTAAAAGTATGTAAAGGCAGTCCATAAAAACAATTAAAAACTTTGACCAACTCATGGAATAGAAAAAAATAAAAATATTTATATACAAATCATGGGTTTGAGCATAGAACACTATTAAACAAAACAACACTTTTCATAATTTCTTTTAATATAAGTTACGATGTACTTATTTACTTATTATATCAGTGGCATTAAGTAAGTTGATTATCAATTTATGATAAATAAATTTACTCTAGTTAATGTACCCATTTGTAACGTTTGAAATTGAAAAGTGAAAAGGAAAATAATATAGAATTTAGTACTTAATATTACAATATATGAACCCGTAATCTTTACAATCAATTTAACGGTGCCCAGTTTTTCAATTTTTTTTACCCATTTCCTTTACCCAATACTCAACAAAAAGTTAAAAGTCAAAAACACTGTTTTATATTACTTTATGAGAAATATTAAATATCATCATTTGTTCTGATTAAAAAATAATAAATTTGTAGATTAGTGTTCAATTGCAAACACTATTGCTGCTGTTGTTGTACTGTTCCCTATATAAATTGAAAAACCGCATTAGACAGTCGCTCAGTCAGGAACATTCATTTATTCATTCAATGTTTCTCTGATTACTTAACTTCAGTTATCGTAGTACAATCATATTCCAATTATTCAACATGTTCGAGTTTGTGGGACCACAAGTGCCCATTGCACGTAGCTTCTATCGCATACCGCGTTTCTCGGCGCGCATTGTTGGCATCTGGCCACAAGAACCACGACCATGGTACACTTATGTGCTCTTTATATTTAGTGCCTTTGTTGTAGGCTATGGTGGATTTGGTGAGAATATCTATGGTCTTATTAATATAGAGAAATTAGTGGAAGCGCTTGAAGCCTTTTGCCCTGGCGTGACGAAGTTAGTCTGTTTACTGAAGATGACAACTTTTTTTGCATTCAATAAACAATGGTTACGTATTGTAGAATCTTTACGACAATTAATAATGATGGGTAAGTACAGTTCAGTTAATTAAAGATCAAGTTGTCTAAGTATATTATGTATTGTTGTAGATAGAAATGGTCTAAAGACAATTGAGAAACTCTCATCCACATCGAATATTTTCAGTTTGGTCTTGCTTGTCTCAGGTTTCTTAACCAATACGACCTTCAGTGTCACTCCATTACTGGTGCATTACTATCGTTGGTGGCATGACATGCCAGGCGAACTAAAATTGCCATTTAATTTGATGTGAGTAATCAATGTTTAATAAAGAACACAGCATTCCATTGGCTTAAATCAAATGAGGAACATACATACATATGTGTCGATGTACGAGTATATGTAATATGAATACTTAACTCCTTTATAACCTCTTTACATACCACTACTGCATATATACATTCATTCATATAAGGATTCGGTTTGTATTGTCATGATGTTTTGCTCTTTTACCGTAGTTTGCCAGAATTTGCTGTGAATTATCCAATGTTCCCGTTTACATATTTGCTATTGTCGTTATCCGGTTTCTGTACAGTGTTCACATTCTCTTTCGTTGATGGATTCTTCCTGTGCAGTTGCATGTATATCAGTGGCGTTTTTCGGATGGTTCAACAGGATATACGTTGCATTTTCGATGATTGGCGCGAATGTAAGTTGGCTGCTAACGCATGCCATGAAGTATGGGTTCATCGATGTGATGGAGTTTAGCATGGAGTTGGTATGGAGTTGGCATGGAGTTGGCGTAAAGTTGAGTGAGCACGCGAGTACCACCAAGTAGAGTTAAACCAAGTTTTGTTGTGTTTGCCTCTATACATTTGTGTGTATATCTGCGTATGTTAGTCAAAGTTATACGTTGTTACGGCAGCTTAACTTCAAACTTTGCTAATTCGTTTTACACGATGCTTGTTACATGCCTTTAACTCTCATGCTTCATGCTCACTTACTGCCTTCTATTCTCTATTCGCATTCTGTTCGCATTTTGTTCACTTTATAATCTTCCACATCGTTGCATTGCAGGTGAAAGTTTCTCTGAATTGGAAAATGCCATCATTCAGTCCAAACTTATAGTTATCGT
This sequence comes from Amiota minor, assembly GCA_037043295.1. NCBI lineage: Eukaryota > Metazoa > Arthropoda > Insecta > Diptera > Drosophilidae > Amiota > Amiota minor. The sequence goes on from JBAMAW010002153.1 coordinate 126,766, forward strand.
TCGCCGCCACAATGCTATTATCGATTTGTGCACGGATCTGACGACACAGTTCACGCTTATCGTTTTAATGCATTTTCTGTCAGCAGCTTTCGTTTTATGTTCTACCATTTTGGACTTAATGTTGGTAAGTTAGCATGACGTAAGCGACCACTGAGACAGTTGCCAACTATCTATAAAAACATACCTATATAGTTTTTCATTTGTTATGAGTGTTTTTTTAAGCGGATAATGATCATTTCTTGTGGAAAAGTTTTTAAACTCTTTTTATAGTCACAAATTATGCTTTTTTCTTTTATAACAATTTTTTATTACATGAAAACTATTTCCAATTTACACAAAGTACGCTGGATTAAAGGACGAAATGATTCCACCAAAAATTTCGAATATATTTTAATGGAAATTGGAATAAGTGACAAAAATTTACTGAGTCCATTACTCTTTTGTGTCTGTAATAGAAATCGTTTCATAAAGAAATTGATATAATAGATAAGGAAAATTGTTATAGAGTTTTGCTTAGTATAAGTAGATGTTCTAAAAAATGATTTCATCTTATAATATGATAATGGAAATAACTCCAGACATGATCCATTTGCACAATGTAATCCGTTACTTACGTTAATTATAAACATGACTCCATATTTTTGTTTAGTCTATTTGTAATGCATAGATCAATGTATTGTATAATGTTAGAATGATCATCATCGCTAAGAAAAAGGATTAAAACATGTTCATCCTCTCCTTCGCCTATCTGCTCCAGAACTAATTTATTCCTAGGTCTGATCACTAGATGACATAGCTACCAAATGGTGATGTTCTTTAAATTCCAATCTGGTACGGAACCCTCCGTGTACGAATCTGACTCGCACTTGACCCATTTTTTCCTTTAATTCATTTTAAATATTGTAGTTTATTTTATTTTAATTTTCTTTTTTTTTTCCATTTAAAATTTCTTTTAGATTCACTGGAAATGAAATTCATTTCACTTTAACTCATAATCTCTTTATCCAAACAGGTTTAATGTTTTGTGTTCTTTTCCATTGCAGAACACGGCATCTATTAGCGGGATTATCTATATTTTCTACTGTATTGCAGCGGTGACCCAACTCTTTCTGTATTGTTATGGCGGTGAACACGTTAAGGAAAGCGTTAGTATATTTTTGATATATATTTTCTGTGGTATTATAGACTTAATCAAAAGAACATTTCTATTTTATTATAATGCCCTTCACGAAGTGAATAGTCATAAAGATTTGTTGAAATTTGTAACACATACTTGTAGATGGAGGCATCGTACGCCCCATAAAATATATAAGTATGTAAAATCTTGATCAGCTCGATGAAACAAGTTGATTTATGACTGGCTCGTTGGCCCAGAGGTTAGTGCGCTGGCTGACATCCCACGAGTCGCGGGTTCGATTCCCGCTCAAGGCAAGTCTTGGTCCCTGCACTTTTCTAATTTTCTCCTTTCCTTCTTAATTTTCCCCTGAGCTGAAGGCCTATGTCGCTATTGCTCATAATAAATACTAAATATGTAAACTAATCCCTCAGCTTTTGAGCTAGAGAGCTGAAATTTTGCATAATGTCTGTTTACCTGACGCTGTAAATTTATCGGAAACTGCCGAATCGGTCCACTAGGAGAGATACCTCCAATACAAACCCTAATTCAAATTCATGCCCTTATTAAAAAAACTTTTTTGTATTATCGAACTTAAATTGGAATAAGTCATATACTTATTCTCCAACCATGTCAAGTTCAAGGTCCTAGGTTTACTGGTCGTATAGTTTCCATACAAATATTTCGGTCTCAATAATGTAATATTTCTGTATTCTCAATTAAAGGAGCTTAGGCAAAAACGTAAAACGTGAAGAGTATGATTGTTTCGGCATAGCCGAAGGTAACCTTCGTTTTTCTTGCTTTTAATTATCATTGTGAATAACAAACAAATTCTAATGTTTTGATATAACACATTTCTTTGCTGTTATATTATCGTTTTTTCTAATCTATATAGAGTGCTGCTGTGGCTGACACGCTCTATGACATTGAATGGTATAAATGTGATGTGAAAACTAGAAAAATGATTTTAATGATACTGCGCCGAGCACAAAAGGCAAAAACAATTGCAGTTCCATTTTTTACGCCATCACTGTCGGCCTTCAGCTCGGTATGTTTTTCGCGATGCATGTTTGTTGTTTTGTTTGATTGTGTCGCTTTATCTCTAAGATGGCAACATTGCAAATTGCTTTGCAATTATCATAACACTGTTCATTTATTATATTTCTCATTCAATAATTTTTCTATTTCACATTCCTTCTTTCGTCAACAGGTTCTGAGTACAGCTGGTTCATATACTACATTGTTGCTTACATTCCTATAAGATGTCTAAATGGTGGATAAATGAAATAGTAGAGAGAAAAGTAAAATATAAATAAAAAATAAAATAAATGAAAGAATAAAAATGAAATAAAGTAAAACAAGTTATGCAAATTTAGCAATTTTCCCTTTATAACTTTTTATGTATTTACTTATATCTTCTACCCCACAAAGCTATAATATGTTTTCTGTTTTTGTCTTCAGAAGGCCATACGAATCTATGCTTTGGGCATCTTTTTCTAAGAGCTACAAAATATTGTTTTCTATTTGGTTTTTAAATCTTCGCATCGCCTTCTTAAATACTTAATATGGGTAAGATAACATTTTTGTTACTAAAATCTAGTTGTTTCTTAAAAAAGTCCCGCATTCATATTGGTATTTTTTCTCAATCGGTTTAAGTACTGAAAATATTACATTTTTTTTTTTTTTTTTTTTTTTAAATCTTTAATTGTACTGTTATTATAAAACAACTTAAATTAAACTATATACAAAACAATAACAAAACAACTTATATTAACAAGTGGGAATAATACTAATACATTTAATATGCTCTAGTAGGGAGGTCGACAGGATGCGATCTTCTCAGCCTCCTCGCCACTCTGACCCCTCCCTTTCTGCGTTGCCTTAAAAGCCGCCTGGCTAGATTGTTTGGATGATTTGCCAACCGATTAATGTAGTCCTTGGCCTGATGATTAATCACGTCGCCATTATTTTTGGTATTTTTAAGTCATGCTCAAGGTCCGCTGTGCGCATGAACCAAGGGGCCCCAGAAATCATGCGCAATGTCTTGGCCTGCAGTACTCTAACCTTAGCAATATTTGATTTTGCTGCTATGCCGTACACCTGTAAGCCATAACGCCAAGCAGGAGCAATTATTGCCTTGTAGATGTGTACCTTATTTTTTAGTGACAATTTATTGCGACTGTTTAGGAGCCAATACAGTTTCCTGATTCTCTGCCCGAGCGACTTCGTTATATTTGAGATATGGGTTTTAAACGTTAGCCGCCTATCCAAATATACACCAAGGTATTTATATCCCGAGTTTTGCTCCAGCAACTGATTGCCAATAAAGACGCCCGGACAAACATCCGGCCGTAAGGCGTACGTCACGTTGGCACATTTCTTTTCGTTAATGCCAATGTTCCATCTTTTTGTCCAGACTTCAAAACTGTGCAGATATTGTTGCAGGTTGTCCGTGGCTTCATATATGCACCTGTTTCTGGAGAGGATGGCCGTGTCATCTGCAAACGTGGCGCGATGATAAGATCATCAGGATCTTCTAGTGGTAGCTTTGAGCTATTGGGCATGTCGTGCGTGAACAGGGTATAGAGTGTCGGCCCCAGAACGCTACCCTGGGGGACACCTGCGCGAATAGCCTTGATGCTAGACTCCACACCATCCAGTACCACTGTAAAGGTTCTATTATTGAGGTAGCTGCGCACTATTAGCCATAGTTGAGGCGGTAAGAGGCTCTTGAGTTTACTGAGCAACCCGTCGTGCCAAACTCGATCAAAAGCCTGCTTGATATCGAGATACGCTGCCACAACGTACTCCTTGGCCTCAAATCCTTCAAGGATAAAGTTGACTACCCTATTCAATTGTTCTGGAGTACCATGGGCCTTACGGAACCCGAATTGAAATGGAGGAACAATTTCCTTGACCTCTTTCAAGTCAAGTATGCGTGTCAGCAGACAGCGTTCAAACAGCTTTGCTACAGTGGGTAGCAGACTGATTGGCCTGTAAGAATCCAATATGTAGGGGCTCTTACCAGTCTTATGAATCATGCAGATTCTCGCCTTCTTCCACTGTTTTGGGATATATCCCAATCTAAGCACAGAGTTGAAAATGAGGACCAAGAATAGCACAGCTTTGATCGGCATAGCCTTTAGTGTAAAATTATCCACACCATCTTCACCTGGAGCCTTTTTTGTATTCAACACTTTAATGTGACCCGAGACTTCCTCTGCTGTGATGGGAGCAACTGGGGGGCATAATTGGCCAGCGCTATCAAGTCTCATTTGGACTTGGTGAACTCTATGTGTTGAACTAGTGTCAAATGGCTGAAAGCGAGTTTCTAAGTCCTCAGCAAAAGTCTCGGCTCGATCCTTTAAGGATCTGGCCCAGGATCCGTCAGCTTTCTTGATTGGAAATTTGGGGGTCACCTGCTGCTTAAACCTTCTAGCCAACTTCCACAAGGAGTGCTTTGTGTTGTCATCGGAGGAGACACTTGACAAAAATCGGTCGTTTTCCTCCTGTTTGTGCAGTTCCAGCAGCTTCTTGATTCTATTCGAGACTCTACGAAAGGAAAATATTACATGGAAAGCAAATCGAATGTAAATTAAAAAAAAAAAAAAAAACCTATATCAACATTTAATTAAATAACGATTCCTTAGTAATCTCCTTGTACTGAGTTACACTATGCAGCATAGTCTATGCATTGATACCTTTATAGTACGTGCATATGATGTGATAATACAAAGCGCATCTGATAGTCGGATCCATCTTGTTATCTATATATTTTTTTAACTTATTTCTCTCTTTTTACATTATCATAACAAGATCCTTCATATGGTTGATATGGGATTTACCCATTGTACTCAATGTCAATCATATTATATTGTAGTAAAAGAAAAAACACTTATAATTCCAACACATACGAGAACTTATAACATTTATATATAGCGCATTCAAGTGTAAGCATCTACATACACACATAGACATATATTTGTATGTACATAAGTATGTAAAAAGACAAAAAATTTGTATTATACAATATATGAGAATTTGATCCTGAAGTTATAATAAAAGTTTGTTACATTAATGTGTTGTTGTATAATGAAGGCACTTAAATATTTGTAGATTTAAAATTTAACAACATAATCTTGTGGTAAAAAAGGTGTACAATCTCCCCAAAAATCGATTTCTTTTCTATTTACCTTTAAAAATAATATATATACTTATATCAAATAAAGATCTCAAATCTTCTTATGAAGCGGTTTGAGGCGTGTGCCTTGTCGAGAAAAACTAAAATTTTTTTAATTAGATGAAACCAATTGTTGTCATAAGTGTCCTTCCGCGTCCAAATATAGTTGGGAGCCAACCAATAAAAAAAAAAAGAATAAAATATTCTCGGGTTGTGCGCTTAGCAATACATTTAGCCATTCAATTTAATGGTTCCGTACCCAAAGGTTTTCAAACGGAACCCTATTCCTAAGCCTCCGCTGTGTGTCCGTCTTCAGGCTGTATCTAATGAACCCTGATAGGTAGGCAGTTGAAAATTTCACAAAATGTATAATTATATTGCGGCTATAATAAAACTTATAAAATAAAATAAGGTTAAAAAATTACAAGGTCTCCATACAAGAAACGTGCACTCCATACTATACTGCGTACAGCTTGCACAGCACTGTGAAGAAGCGGCGTTCTTTTGTCCACACTTTTGTGTGCATGACATGTATTCTGAGCTACTCAAATGTTAACTGTCAGTTTAGAGAGGATAGAGCCAGCGCCGGATAAAGCATGTCTGGACCCCTAGGCAGTTCTTAGCCTTCCAAAAACGTTATACCGAAGAAATAGCAAGGACCAAAACCTCGCTTGTGTAGAGCATGACGGTTCAGTTCTTACAGCAGGGTGGCTACCAGAATACTGTTCGGGTGGCTACCATCCTAAACGCAGTGCAAATTGTGAAACAAAGTACAGGAAAACATGATATTTTTACACACAGTTTCTCTACAGTCGATGCTATCAAAAACCTTAGCAATCGCAAGCATACATTTGCCAAATTTGTGACATCAAGACATAGCAATCACCGTCATTAACCACAATTCATTCCGTAGAGAAGGACATGCATAAGTCAATCATGGGTATCCTGTAATCTCATCAATATGAAAACTACTTAGTTTTTCAACACAGGTATAAAGTCTTTAATTCACACCTGGAGAAACAACACTACTCGGACAGTTGCTCCAGTAGAAAATATACTATTTTCACTCGACTTCGAATTGGTCACAGTGCCATCATTCACACTTATCTACTCAACGGGGATGCACTCTCATCTTGTCAACTATGCGGTCATGTGGATGTATCTACAATACACGTCTTGGATAAATGCCCTCATCTTCAAAGTATCAGAGTTGCCCTCTTTCCGAACACAGCCCTTATCCCAGCTTTTAAATGTAATATAGAAAAGATATTCAACTTCCTAAAAAATTGTAACCTTATAAATTAAATATAATATTTTATAATTTCTTAGAGTGGAATTTTTATTTTTGTTTTTTAAATTGTACTATAATTAATATTAATAAATAAATAAAATTAAAGCTTCTCTTGCGTTTGCGTGCCATCGTACCATCCTCGTTAAAGCCGCCGAAAAAAAATCGAATATTAATATTGTCATTGAGGATACAAAACTTTAAATTAAATTTTCCCTCGATGAAACATTTTCAAATTTGTTTTTCTCAGTGCTCGGGGTATCTAACTAATGCGTGCTATTGCCTACACTGCTGTATGGACAAACTGGCCACGGATAGAGCGAGCAGTGATACTCAAATGTTGTGTCTTTTAAATCTTGTACGATAGTACGGAACCCTTTGTCTGTGAGTCCGACTCGCACTTAACCGATTTTTGTTAAACTTGTATGTTATGAGTTCATATGTACAACCTTTAGAACAAGTTCCTTATCAAATTAATATTGTAGATGTGATAATTTTTCTATTTCTGCACAAATGTTATGCAGTTTTACCCTAAGGTTGTTGTTGCTCATCTTTACATATTGTACATGTCTTTTGAAACTAAACCTTCTCATTAAGGTTTATGTTTCTTTTTTAAATCAAATGGATGTATGGCTATACTTAATTTAAATCCAATAGCTGAATTCAATAGCTGAAATATTAAAGTCCATCACAGAGCGTAGGCAAAAACGTTTTCTAGGAGGTGCATGAATAGTATTTCAACTGCGGCTTAGGCGAAGTTAAACTTCTTTTTACTTGCTTAAGCTAAAACTGCTTACAAAAGGATGACAATTATGAAAGTATTGTATAAGAATGATGAGAACACTATTTGTTAAAATGACCTAAAATTTATAAATATTGTTTAGTCAAATAAAGTTGGTGTTTTATTTTGTTCCATTTAAGAGATTATTTTGTTTTTTATTATATTTATTTTTATTTATTTATCTTATTATATTCTTTTTCTTTTTTTTTAAATTAAAAATATTGATTATTCATACATGTACATATACATTTATATTTTAAGAATTGGTTTTTATTTACAAACTGTCTGTAATCTTATTTTTGGTTGTTTTTCTTTTTTTTTCTATTCGTTCAACTGTAAGGACATAGATTTGCACTTAGGAGCTACTATTTAATGTTGTTGCCATAAAATACTCTAAATTCAGTTTTATTTTTATGGTAACAACTTCCTGTAAAGTTTTTGCAGTTTATACAAAATAAGTTTTTTCAATTTTCATATATTCTTAGAAATAAAAATGAAAGAAATGCTAAGTTGTCTTTCTTTTGCTTCTAAAAATTTTCTTTTGTAATTGTAAATGTTAAAAAAAACATATAGAAAAATTCACCTTGAAAAAAGGAAATGTTGTTGCTCGTTTTCTTTGGCATGCTTTTCTTTTTGTTGTGTAAGTTTTCTTAACAATTGCGTTTGTTGTTTTTGTCATTGACTATGGTTTAGTTTTTATTAAAAAAAAAAAAATGAAATAATTTTGAAATGAGAAATATATGTAATATGTTGGTTTGGGAAATGAGCGCATAGCGCTAACGTCATCAACACCATCATAATCATCCTCATCATCATTCCTTAATGAGAAACATCAGTATCATCATCGTCTATGTTGTTAGTCATTGTGCACAAGCACTAGCAAGGACATCGGAAACGATGGCGATGACAAGGAAAACGACAGCAGCAAAAACAAACATGATTAACAACATTAAAAGCAGTAGCGGCTGTGGTAGAATTATCCAAGCCTTGCTTTGGCTTCTTCTCAGCACACTCCCACAAATCCACACTTTCTATGCTTTCACTTTCCTCACTATGGTTTTTCACTCATACGAGTACACAGAAGTTATTTAACCAAATAACAACGGTAACAGAAGGATTAGGTTCAGCAGCAGCAGCGGCAGTGATGTATCCTTTTTTTGCACACCAATGTCATGACAAAATTTACCATTCAAATGTATTCCTTGCTGTTGTTAATGTTGTTCATGATACTGTTGTTATTATAGTAGTATTAGTAGTGGTACTAGTAGTAGTAGTAGTAGTACTTCTCTTAGAAAAGTGCCTTCCAAACTGGAACTTGAAGCAACGCGAAACAAAGCAACCGCGGCACTTTTTTGCATTGCGGCAGGATTCTCATCTGTAAAATGTAGAATATATTTTTTTATATTTCACAATATACAAAAATATAAAATATAATATAATATGCATATAAGTACTTATATGTGTACGAGTATGTATGTATACATATGAGTTACTAAGGAAAACACATTCATTCATTTAAATGTGACATTTAAATTAATTATGCGCTAATTCTTTTGACACTTAAAATAAATTTATGTTGGATTTATTAAATTGAATTATATGAATAATTAAGTAGGTGCAATAGAATTTAAATACAATAAATACTCTTCTATTTGAATCAATATTTATTGTATCTAGTGAAAATGTTTTTAGCGTGAGAGCCAGACAAGTACATACAAGTATATACAATATTAGATCAAAGTGAAATAACACATGGCTCAATAAGACTTGAACGGTGTTTAACCACAATATCCAAATAACAAAATTGCGCATCTTAATGACCAATGTATGTTATGTAATGAAGAAGAGGAAACGCAGACTATCTACTATTCCAATGTATTGGTCGAATGTGGAGCAGACTTGGACACATACTCTCGGAACAGATGCAACTATGAATTTCAAAAAGCTCAATCGAGATCGCAGTGATGAAGTAACTAGTAGGAATGACTATGAATATAAAGAGACAAATCCTCCTCTTCTTCTTTCTTAACATTGGCCACATTTGATATCCCGCGTTATTCACAAAAACAAATTGCATGTAATTTTGTTGCTGGGTAAACACAATTTGTATATTGTAAATTAATGATTGGATCATTTAAGAGTTGAAACTAAGTACCAGTTTTGAGAATTATTAAGTGTCAAGATGCCACATAACAAAGAATTGCAAAGTTGTCTCACAATTTATATTTAGCAAAATATTTGACATGAAGTAGATTTTTATTGATTAATATATTTTTCTATTTGAACTTTTTTAAGGATTTATATTTATCATATATTTGATCTTACTAAGCTTAATTTTTATTGTACAGTATTTCTTTCAGTGTGTCTATGTATAAAATGTACATTTGTGTGCTAGGATTCAATGCTTTTACAACTCACCCATGACACTTATTCATTATTCATATTTCTACTAACATAAATTTAAGATGATTCCTATACATCATCATCATCATCAACATAGTTTCTTAAATTGTATGTATGTTTTAAGAAAAGTTATGCCGAATATTGTCAGATTTGAATCTTCAATGAGTAAGTAGATATATATTGATGTTTGAATATATATTAAAGTTGCCTTATGAGTCTTTCTTGTCTAAATCGCGCTTTAATAGCAACAAAACTAAAAAACATAAGAAGAATGTCTTAATTTTTACAAATTTATGAGCAAAATATGCAAAGATATTCAGCTTAAAACAAAGAAGGATAGTTATAAAGCATGAATAGAAGTAGTGCAGGTGGAGCAGAAAGCATGTTTAAGGAGCAAACGTTTAAATGCTAAAAGCACATTACTCATACGAAACGCATTCTGACGGGGATAACAATAACCATGGCGGGAACGAGTAAGATAATGTTTTAAGACGATGACGATGTGCAGCCAAGTAAGTGGCTAAAGTATGCACTAACTATTTTCAGCTAAGCTTAAAGTAACAACTAGTAGTTGAAGGTCCTACAATGATGAAGAGAATAATGTTGACGGCGCTGAGCGGCTTTGAATATTAGACAAAGCTAAGCAAACGTTAACAAGTACAAAAAGTACTTAAAAAAGATTTGCATAACAAATGAACGTAAGGCAAATTACGGTAAAAGAGGCATGAAGGAAAGCTAAGAAATGTGAAAACAAAAAGGGAGAACTAAAAATATGAATGTAACCAAAAGAAGGAGAGGATATAACTAGAACCGAGGGCGCCGAAGCATGCATTTTCTTGAATAACCCCTCTTCAAAGAAAATGTTTATTTATGGATTGAACTTACGCTTGCTCCGCCTTTAGGGTACTCACTCTCAATGCCTCTAACGACAAATGATGACAAAATCATAGCATCATTTCTGTTTTATTCTACTTAGGTGGACTAGTAACTTCCTTGGAGCAAGTTCATTTATTGTAGGGCAACTACTTAAGGCTAACTGGACACTTAGAATACTATGCTTTAGTTGAGCATCTCATAGCATATTTAAGTACTTACCATTAATCACATGTACCATAACGCTGGCACTATTTGCCGTTGTCGGTTGGCAAGTGTAATTCCCCGTATCCATTGTCTGAGCGTTCGAGATGCGCAATCTAACAAGATGAAGTGGTATAGGTATAAAAGGACATTATACAATATATGAGTTCTAAGGCTTCGAATTCTACTTACCTTGACTTTAAGGTATCGCCCAGCTGTGATTCCATAGCAATGCGTGCTGCAAAATCCTTTTGTTGATGCACAAGTATGTCATTTGTCATGAGATCATTGTGTTCTACCCCAACTATGGCACTAGGCTTTGCTTGCAGGGCATGTGCTGTGGTAGCATCATCATCATGATCATCATTAGTATTCATCGCGTCGTCAGCTTCAAATGGTGTTATCATATGTTCACCGCGATACCAATATATGGGTCCAATATCCTTTACATTCGAGGGTTGCTGCACCACACAGTTGAGTATAATAGCACTGCCAACTTTGAAGTGCAAATCTGGTGGTCCACTGATGATGGCCTTTGCATCTGGTGATATTTCTAGTTTGATAGATGAGTGTGTCATATAAATTAATTTACATTTCTTTAAAAGGAAGGCACAGCATATGTGATTCGGTATATGTATTTATGTCAAAATCCAAGGGGTTTTGTGTTTGTATGGGGAGTGTGTTGCCAAGATGGTTTAGATTTATGACGTGGATCTATTGATGATATATCTTTGCTTCATTGCGCATTCAATCAAGCTTGTCTTTTGCATCTATTTGAGGCATATAAATGCCTTTTTATGTTGCTCATAACAAATTATAATTTAACTTTGAAAGAAAGGAACTGACGTCACATGTAAGCTTATGAGAGTAAAGTTATATGAATGTTTGTAAAATGGAAAAGTTTAATTGTTTTATTTCTTTTTTAGAATTAAAAAAATGTAGAAAGGCAGTTATGCAAAATTCACTTAACTGTATTTCAATAAATCCTAGTCTAAATCTACTTTAAATACTGTCACTAATCATGTGCATTATAACAAATATCACGTATGGATAATCAATTTTCACAACACGGAAAAGTTATTCAATTTAAAAAGTGTTTTCCTTTTTACATACACAGGGAAAAGAGATTTCTTTTTTAAAGCATGAAAAATGAGGCAAAAATGTTGGCGAAATGAAAAACTTTCGGAAAAAGTGATTTATTCTCGTTGCAAATTTAATGTCGTTCAGTTAAAAATAAAAACAAAAAATGTGAAAATAAGAAAGTGTGAAAACAATGAGCGCGCAACCCAGACGCTGGTAGAAAGTTATATTGGGTTGAGTTGAGTTGAGCTAAGCCGAGACGAGTCACGTTGAATTGTGTTGAGTCAATGGCACCAGGAACAGTGAATGCTGCTAGAAATGAAATCCCGTCGCAAGAACATGCGCCGCAGATACAAATACTAGAACTCAGCTATAGGACCCACATTCATACTTGTACATATGTCTGAGTACATATCTGTATGTATGTATGTATTGTAGATTGGCTGCCTGACGCAAAACTGGGTTAATAATAATATTTATTATGCGCAACATTCTACAAGGCACACTCACATGTACACTAATACTTGCACACAATGAACTTTTGCAAATAATAATAATTAAAAAGTATATACGAAAGTGTCTGCAGAAACAAAGTGGCAGAAAAAATTGGAATATGAAAAATTCAGTCATGCAACCGCGCTTTTTCATACAATTGTAATTATACACGGCAACAAAAAAATAAAAGGCGTGAATAGATTATGTAACAACCAAAAACCCTGCTGGCTACCTCTTACTGTCTGCCTCCTAGTCTATTAACTTGTTTGTTTTTCTGGTTGTATGTCTGTCTGTCCCTTAGTCTTTCGAACGTACTCACTCACATACGAGTACATATGTAGGTATATATGTGATGCGTATATGTTGACACTTACTTACACTGTGTGTACTGTTGTTGCAATCGCAGAATTTCCCTGAGAGCTTACAGTTAAAGGCAATTAACACACCACATTGACACTCTGTAATAATTGCACTCCCCTTTACTTATTAAATTATTTAAAATTTACCACCATTCACTTTTGGTTGACCAAAGCTTACATATTGTTTACACCCAAGAAATTAAGGATATTAAATGAAATTTGTCCAATAGAAATTATAATTTAAAGAACTTTTGATTCCAATACGAATAAGTAATGCAATTGTTGTTTTTAAGGTTCCGGACCCAAAGGGTACCAAAGGGAACTCTATCGCAGAGTCTTCGTTGGCCGTCCGTACGTTTTCAGTCCATGTCTCATGAACCGTAATAGCTAGAGTAGTTGAGTTGTCCGGGCATCAGCAACAAATACTAAAACTAAAATATTTTCAAAAACTTAAAGGTGTCCCCATACAAACCACCTTTAAAATTCACGTTCTTATTTTTATTCTATCAAACTGTAATTTAGGCGCTATAACTTTTTGATAAAGGTGCTATACATCTGTTGGAATCAGCTAAATCGGTCAACTAGGGGTGGGTACCTCCCATACAAGCCCACCAATAAAATTCAGGTTCTTATTCCAAAACCTGAAATTTAAATAAAATATGTGTCTAATATAAACGCGGTACTTTTGTTGGAATCAGGAAAATCGGACTACTAGGGGGAGTACCTCCCTATAGGGAACATGCCTATTTTAGTATCCAGGAAGACAACAAGATGAGCCTGTACCAAAGTTCACCCCGATAGCTCAAACACTATTTCCGTGCTGACATTTGAATTACCAAAAAGATATTGCACTTTACCAAACCAGAATACCTCCCGGTCTATTATTTTCCTAGATAACTTGTACGGTAGCCTATTTTCAGAATATTCAAATATATGTTTGATACCCAGTTGAAATACCTGAACGACTCTATGCTTTACACATCACACTATTGTGAAAGATGTAAGAACTTAAATCGTTAAATTTTCATTAATTACATACTCGTAAATGGTTGTTTTTATCGATAAATTCATTTAATTTTATTGCATAAATAATTACCACAAACTGGATTTTTATTTTTTTTTGCAAAAAAAGTAAAGTTGAAATAATAAAAAGAAAAAATGTGATTAAAGTCAATAAAATTTATTAATATGCAACATTCTTGTTAATTAAGCAATAAAAAATTTGAATTTTTCATTATTTTTTTTATTAAATTTGTTGCTTTGTTTTTAATGAAAAGTTAAAGAACAAGTAAAAAAACAAAAAAAAAAAAAACCAGAAATGCATTTGTGTTAAAACAATAAAAATTTATAATTATTAAAAATCAAGAATAATAAAAATTTTACTAAAACAAAAAACAAAAAAAAATACATAAAAATTGTGGTTCAATCAGAAATTTAATAAATTTTTTAAATATTACAAATCGGTTTCCGTCGATATTGTTATACTTATTAATATGTACGAGTATAATAAATGGGTCATCTGATAGGTTTCAATTTGTAAACACACAGAATCGAAGTTGGCTTAAAAGCACTGACGAATCAACATTACCAGAAATAAGTTTGTGAAGAAAGCTTATACCATGAGTTATTCGGCGATTTTGCAATGATGAGAGATCTATAAGAAGAAGCTTGTTAAAGTATGAAGGCAAACGTACACGTGGGTCCAAGTTTGAATCACGAAGTGCAAAGAGAAGGAATTGCTTTTGTATCGACTAAATGCGGTCTTGATGTTTTTTATATTGGGGCCTCCAGACACACGGACAGTATTCAAGTACTAGGCGGATTAGAGTGATGATTAGAATCTTAGTAGTGTATGGATCATTAAATTCTTTAGACCATCTTTTAATAAAGCCGAAAATAATCTTAGCTTTATTAATAGTTGAAGAAATATGATAGTTGAAACTCAATTTAGGGTCAAAAATCATTCACTGCATTTAGCGCAGTTTTGTTCTAAAAGATTACGGAAACACGAAAAATGGAGTTTTGACATCATCAGCATACATCAGAACACGAGAGTATTTCAAGTTAAGAGGAGGAACGTTAATAGTAAGATTGAACAATAATGAGCCAAGATGGCTTCCTTGAGGAACTTCAGAAGTCACGTCGACTAGACTGGAAAGAGTGGAATAAAATAACACTTGTTGAATTCTATTTTTAAAATATGAAGAAATCCAATAAAGAAGATGTTGCGGATATAGAAATTTGACTATGCAAGTAAACTTATATGATCTTTTTGAATTAATTTCGATGATGACTATCAATAATCACAACCCAGTGAAACTTCAATGCTTGAGACATAGTTTCTTCGCAAAAATATCTATATTATTAACAGAATATTTTGTTATTATTATTAGTTTATGATACAAAACATGTATTATAGTGTAAATTTTCATTTACATTATTTTTTAAAAATAATTTTGTATAGAAGCATTATTGGTCCATACTGATTAATTAACATTTAACATTTAACATTTTGAGGTCTCAAATATCAAGGAAAAATAAGAATAACATTCACATAAAATTTATAGGCCACAAACCCAAGAATAAGTACAAAGCTGTGTGTGACAGCTGTTGTCTGTCAGTGCTAACAATGGTTTTCATGTAAATCAACTGCATTTTCTTTTCCCACTAGTGGTTGTTAATGTTTATTTTCTTTTGTCAATTAACTTTTCCTTTTATTCACATTTTATCATGGTAAATATTCGTACTACTTATTCTTACATATTCACATTCACATTCATTCATACGGTTTGGGTTTTCACAATTCTCATTTCTTGTGACCACGTACTTTCTTTTAATTCTCGGTTTGGTTTTTATTGTTTGTTTACATCGCACATGTGCATACATTCATATGAAGGACTCTTATCTTACGTTTTTCTTTTCCGTATTTTAATCTGTGTTAATGAAACGTTTTCATGATAGGTCTTTTTATTCTCTACTTCTTTTATTTACTTATTATAAAGAAAGTTATATGCATGTTTACATATGGATGTATTGTATATATATATATTATATGTACATATACATATAATAAGTATCTGTATAGATAACGTTCATTGTGTGTGCTTGAAGGTACAGATGCTGGTCGTGCGTGTCGTTTGCGTAATGCGCTTTCATTGCCTTGACGTGCTCTTGTGAAATGACATCTCTATTGCTATGGAAGGTCTTGATTTTAATTTAATTAATCTCTGATTTTTATGATAAGTAAAATACTTCCATTGATGACTTGTAGGTACGTGGATGGAAAATGCAAAAGGCAAAAGGGGAAATAGTTATAAGCAATTTACATAATTACATTAAGAAATCGTTGAACATCAAACTTAGACAGAGTATACTTTCTTGTCAAATTCCAGCATTGTATCTCATTTCGTTGCATTTGTTAAGAACGAGGCGCTTGGATGGACTAACAGACATTTCTAGATCAATTCAACTTATCGTGTCAAGAGAAATATACTTAAATACTTGTTGAGAAGGAGCGCTCTTCAGTATAGGTCTATCAAGCGAAAATTATGGCTATCAAAAGAGTAACAAACTGACTAAATTATGATTTCCTGTAATAAAATATTGTAATAAATCTATGGATTTGATGGTCCTAAATTACAATGTTTCAACATATTCCAATGTTTTCAAAGCAAGGCATGAATATTGAGTCGGAAAAGATAACCCACAAGTGAGTCTATACTCAACTGTCTTTAGGGAAAAATGTTAGGTTCTTATTGGCAATTAAAGATTTGCAGCGTTCGAAAACTTTAATCTGTACAGCGGATATCGCTTTATTAGCAAATATGTGATCTTTGTCTTGCAGAAGATGAGAATGAATGCTTTTAAGAAATCTGTATACTTGTGTCCTATGAAAGGAAAATACCATAGTTCAGATTGATGCCCTAGAGAGTAAAACATAGTAAGTTTGAATCAAAGGATTAGATATTATGCCCGTCTTATATGTCTTAAATGAAATCAAGAATACAAAATTATGACTTAAGAAGTGCAGATATTTTTAATACAAAATACACATGTTTAAAGCGAATTTAGAGAATTTAAGTCAAGTTTTCACTTCTAATTTTGAGATGAAATAAAATTGATATACATATTATACATGTAGGTATGCAGAAGTGACAAAAACATATTTTTATATTTTATTTACTATAAGTATCACAAACAAATGTTGCAATATCGTTTGTATTTATTTATTTTTCATTTTGCAAAAATGAATTTTATAATAAAATTTCTTGCCGTCAGTTGCTTATTTTATATTCTAAAGGAGCCAAAGAGCAAGCTTCATTAGATGAAGAAAAATCGATGGGGAGAAAGAGAAGAATAGTGCATTTGAGACAGCAACGTCTGGACTGGTAGCAATGAGTCTTAATTAACATTTTAAATAAGCAAAAATCGCTCATTTAAAATGCAAAAATGTCTGATCTGCACAAAAAGCAAAAATTGAATGAGATATGAAAAAATACAATAAAATTGAAGAAGAAATAATGTAAATGAAATTTAATTCAATTAAATTCGTTGGCAAGTGAAATTTTTGCTCTTTTTATTTTGTGTGACGTTACCCACCAATAATATTCAGTCGAAAAGCCATAGACATTTTTGGTTCCGTGTTTACTTGACACTCATAGATGCCGCTGTCACGAGTCTGTGGCGCTTTCACATGGAGTGTCCATTCACGTGAATCCTTTGATTCGGTTACCTGAAACGAATAACGGATTAAATCAGAAGAATTTATTTTACTCATTTTTTGGCTTTCAATTAGTAGTGATTTCATTTTTGCAGTGCCATGGGCAATTGCGTTTCTTTTCATTCGTTTTGTTGAAAATCTTCACGAAGTTGACAGTGTGTAACGATCCGGTGGACTGGTGGTGATGATATGGAAGCTTTCCAAGTCAAGGCATCATGACCAATTAATAAATTAAAATCTACTAACGACCGATGACTGAACGAATGATTGAAAGAACGTAAACATTCTCCACAGTGAGTTGAGCTCAGATGTGCACACTCACCTCGAAGCGTTTATCTGATGTGTATGTTGCAGTTGCAACTGTCAGAATGTGCAGATCACGTTTCCGTATCCAAGATACCTGTTGAACAGTAAATTGAGTGGAATTGATAAACGTTTGCATTATGCTCGGTCTCTCCTCTTTTTATATTATATGTTTTTATAGTAAGTTTGTCATTTACCGATTTATCATTGAGCTTATCGACACGGCATTTAATTAGAGCTTCCGAGTGTCCCGTCCTGCCCGTAATATTACGAGGCATGCCAAAGTCAAAAATTGGCAGAGCCTCAAGTGATTGCTGTTCAACTTTTGCCACTGGCAATGATGCTGATGATGCCACTACATTGAGGCGACTATCATCAATGAATGCTAAGCTCTTGAAAGTGTAATTCGTGGTTTCCGTTTGCGGTTGCGATTGCGGTTGCTTTATTGATACAAGATCTTTTTGTATGTTTTTTTCCTCTCTGGAAGAGCTAACTAAGTTGTGGTGTTCAATGTTGCTGTGGTTATAGAAATATGTTGCCGTTGGTATTTGTTGTGTTGACTCAACTTCTGTTGTTGCTGCTGCTGCTATGTAGATGCCTGTAAAGAATCCAATGAATGGAATAGAATGAAGTGAAAATGTATCATAAAATCAAAATAATCATCATCACTATTAACATCATTAAAATTGTCATTATTAGCAGCATTTTGGTTTCATTATCATACTTTACTTTTATATTTATTCATTCATTTATTATGGCATCGTTTGTGGCCTTTTTTGCCTCTTCTTATTTTCATTTGTATATCATATTTCACTAGAAATGCAAGTATTCATTCTGTTCTATATACATATTTTAGGACCTAAATCTTACCCAACCAATCCCCTAACATTGAAAATTTCCAAATATTAATGATGGCATATTCGTAATGTTGCGCAATAAAAATTATTTTCGGCTTTTTGTGAATTTCAAAAGCATTAAGTTGTCTATAAATTCTACAATATTTTTCGGTTGTGGGTCGAGTAAATCACCCGTATATAGTAACAGGAAATTGAAGTACATGGTAGGAAAATTTGAAAAAAAAAAATAAAATAAAAATTAGGAGAGAGAAAATCAATATACCAATTTAGGTACTAAATTTTTTTATTTTAGCAAACCAAAAACTCATAAAGTCGGATACGCACTTTTAAAAAATTTCATATAAAAATATGTTTAGTAAAACATAAAGGAAAGAAAATAAATAATTTCAATGCTGAGCATATATTATTGTGAGTATTAGATTGGAAATTCTATGAAGTTGCAGAACTCATTTGCTGAAAACATTTTTATTCTATCTTTCTGTGTTAAAAGAATAGAAAAGTTTATTGTGAAAATGATGATGCTGATGCCATGTTTTTGTATTTGATATGCTAGTTGTTAGGATATTGAATTGAAGCACAAGGCATAAGGAATCATCTTTCTAACAGATAATTTTGTATACTTAAATATAAATATATTATATTTTATTCAAGCGATACCCGACGCGCTTTCTTGCTCCCTCTTGGTCAAGTTCTTCGAGCGTTTTTGTAAGGACTGTGCCCATACCAGAATATTTGCTGATTTTGGATATATGTTTTTCGGTATGGTTAAAATTCAACGGAAAATTGAGGGCTGAATGCGCTGTATGACCGCCATTGAGTATTGTTCAGGGAATTCACGTTGATGCGACCAAAATCAAAACAGTCAACTATGTTACCCACATTACACTGCTTTGTTAGCTACACTGCTTTCTGGTGTCGACGACAATGTCGTCAACTTGGTTATGTAATTAACACAGTCCAAGGCATTATTTTCTTTGACAGTTTCAACAATCATCATCTTATATCAGTTAAGTTCACAAATAACCTTAATAAATTATAATGTATATCTATAACATATCTCATGATCTCACTTCATCCATCGGTGAGATCTGTGTGAAAATACGTTCGATACTCTTTGTGTTTATCGCTTTCAAACAGACAAATGTGGCCGGGAGGATATGTTTTTTATTGTGTATAAATATAGATTGTTACGACAAATAAAATGATAGTGAATGGCAAATGCCGCCAAGGTGCTGATTGAAGAGTATGATGCACACTTGATGAGATTGGAAAGGAAAGAACTTATGTCAATGATAAAAGACTGGATTTTTTGAAGCATTGGAATGGACTTCTGCTGAAACACAGAAAGAAAAGGATACCTAATAATAGTGGAATTATGATTTTTGTTAGTGATATCGTGTATTTTTGTATATATTATATGTGCAATGTCAGATATGCCGCTGGTGAGTAACAAAATATAATTATGTGAACTTGAAGTACAAAATTCGTAACAATATTATCATCTAATATGGTAATTTAGATGGGAGATCTCTGCCGCCGTTTTTTTTTTTTAATTGAGAAAAATAATAAAACATGTTCAACAATTTAGATGTGAAGAAAGCTGGAAGATACTAGCCAAGGGCTATTGATCATAGTTTCCTACTTTTTCTTTTCTTAAGTCACGAAATTCACATTTCATTAAAATTTGTTGAAAGCACAATTCTTTCACTGTATGTATGAACTTTTGGTGCAAGTAACAATCATCCTCAGCCAAAATCAAAATTGATTCTAGACATTCCTTCACAGATACTTGCACATGATCAAGAAAAAGATTGACCTTTGAATTTCGAAGACAAGTCAGGCGGTAGGTAAATTAATTGAAGGCTTTAATATACAAAGATCCGCTATAATTTATCGACTCAAATAGCTTGGTAATCTATAAAACTTCAGGGCTCCCTTGAATTTTCTGAAAATTAAGTCGGAATGTGTAAAATTTATTTGCAAAGTGGTAGAAATAATTGAATTCTTTATTTTGCAGACCAGCATTGAATGCATTAAAATTATAAATTAAGTAAGATCAATGATGAATTCTTACATATGTAAAGCAACATATTAACATAAAATCAAGTAGAGAAGATTACTGAGAGTGTGACATGATGAATCAATCCTTAAGGAATCAATCAAAAACAAACAAATTTCTATAATACTTACTATAGTAGTAATTTTAATAAGTCAAAATTTGTTCAAAAGTTGATGACATGAAGTCTTTTTTAAATTACGTTTAATTAAAAACAAAAAGAATTAATATCTGTCATGATGACAATACAAATGAAAAAATAGTGAAAAAATGGAACTAAGAGAAAATCGCATTAAATCCTTATGAAAATGATATATGCAAATACTACAATATAACAAGAGTAGTAAGTATGTGTATGTCACACACTCACTCATTGCCTACGGTAGTTTAACATATTTCGTATTTTTCATTTTTTCCATTTCATATGTTAAGCATTTTTCATTTTTGTTGTTTATTGATTTAACTATAAAAACGAAATCCTTTTGTTAAGCCAAAATGAAAACAAAAACAAATACAAAACAACACTCACTATGAATCCCTGTTTATGTTGGGTGTGAGATTTTGCTATGTGTTCGTTCATTTTGTTTTTTTTATTAAGCTTTTGTTTTAAATGGTATCAAGCGCAGCTTTTGGTAGACTTAAATAGAACATGTCGACAACAGGCGTCATACTCATATAAGCGACAGTTTTCAACGTCGCGTCGCTTTAATGTTTCCTTTCTCTGTTTTGATTTTCATTGCATCTTTTACTTTTATTTTTTATTGTTGTTTGTTTTGTCGTGTGTTTGTTTGTTTTGTTGTGTCATTGCCATTGTGGCGGTCGCTAGTTGTGTATTTTTTGTTTTTTTAATATCGCAGTTGTGCCTTAGATTGTTTTTGAGTTCCTTTTTTCGTATTGTTATTTTGTGTTACTTGTTGTTTTTGGCATTTTAAGAGGAATTGTCAAATGCATACAAACAAACGAACGCTTTAGGCGCACATGACATTAGACTAAAAACAGGAACCATATACACATATGGAACACTCAAATACAATATATAGTATACATATGTATAGTACATATATGCAATGTAGCTATATAGTCATACATATTTGAACATCCAGTTAATAGTAGACGTAGCCAATCGCAGTGCCTTTGTTTGCCGGAAGCTTTGGAAAGCACTTTGGCTAAGAATACAAAAAATTTAAAAATGAAAGAGAGGTTTAAATTTGGTCTTACCAAAGTTTATGTACGCTACACATTAGATGGATTTTATAATACATGATTTATTGATTACGGAGGATGCGACAAATAAACTGTGAATGGGTAAGAAGTGACCATTCTTTGAGACTTTCATTTACAAATTGTAAATTATAAAATGAAATATAAAAGCTTGAGCACAAACACCAAGAAAACTGTAACTGTCAAGGCAAA
This sequence comes from Amiota minor, assembly GCA_037043295.1. Classification (NCBI taxonomy): domain Eukaryota; kingdom Metazoa; phylum Arthropoda; class Insecta; order Diptera; family Drosophilidae; genus Amiota; species Amiota minor. The sequence goes on from JBAMAW010002153.1 coordinate 148,892, forward strand.
CATTCCAAATATGCCATAAGCTTAGAAAAATACATTTTAATAAAAAGTGTTTAAAAAGTTTCTTATATAATAAGTATGTTAACATATAAGACATGACAACGTTTAAATAAAATGGGCCAAGTGCGAGTCAGACTCGTCCACGGAGGGTTCCGTACCAGATTGGGGTTTGTATGGGAGGTAGTTCCCCTAGTTCCCCTAGTGGTCCGATTTGACTGATTCCAACAAATGTACCGCGTTTATATCATAAACTTTTAGTGCCTAAATTTCAATGCAATAGTCCAAAAAATCGAAAAAGTTTTTCGAATAAGAACCTGAATTTTAATGGGAGTTTGTATGGGAGGTACCCTCCCTAGTAATTCGATCAAACTGACCAAATTTCAAGATCGTGGGATTACTGGATCGTATAGCTGATAGGACCCCTTTAAGTTTTTGAATATATAATATAATAAATATTTTAGTTTTAGTATTTGTTGCTGGTGGCTGGATAGAACTACACATTCTTTGAAAATTTCAACTCTCTAGCTATTGCGGTTTATGAGATATGATCCGTGGACGGATGGACGGACAACGAAGTCTCTGCAATAGGATTCCTTTTGGTACCCTTTGGGTCCGGAATCCTAAAAAGGATTCTGGGAAATTTTGTGCACAAGAGGAAATATATTTTAATTTATATAATAGTTTTATTTGCATTTAATTTGTCAAAAGTTTAGGATAAGTTTATTGAGTACCAGATGAAGAACATTATCCTTTTTGGAGAATTATTTATTTATATTGCCAGCTATTATGTGCAAAACGTCCTCGTACAGCTGTTCATATGCGCTTCGAGCTTGTATATAAATACGCAGCTCTTTGAGACTAAGATCATTTACTCCTTTGATATGTCATAATTTTCATATTACATACAGTTCTATTTAATTTTCAATATGTTACAAATATCAGCTTAAAGTGATCATAAGTTGATGCAAGTATTGTGAAGTGTATACATATTTTAAAAGGAAAAACATAAAAAAAAAAATATATATATATTCACTATAGTGTAAAAACTAAAAAAAATAGTTGCAAACTAAACACACATCCTCACATACACAAACGTGTATTCAACCATAGAATTCTGCATTCAAATGCACGTGTTTCAAGAAAGTAAAAAAAATACATGCAGCAAAAAATACAATACCAACAACTTTAGGCATGATTTTACCCATTTCATTTGGTATGAAAGAGATTCACAATAAGAACAAAATATATACGAAATTCGTTTGGAAAACTGTTTGGCAAAAATGTGTTTTTCTATAGTGAATATCCGAGAAAATATAGTTACAAAATGATTTTCTTGTTGTTTTTTCTCTTTAAACACTTCAATCCTTGTGTAAATATTGAATATTGGGTATGATGTTTATTAAGAATATATTGCGTACTTAACAAAGCTTGCGTATATGGGGAATGGTTTCCTTAAAACAAGGATATTTTCTTCAATTTTTTCTTCAGAACTACAATAAAATGCTTTAAGCTGAATAAATATTTGTTTAAGCCAATATTCTAAGATGTCATTATTTAACCACAACTCTTAACTTGCAAGAATTCTTAGTCAATATGGTGTAAATGAGAAGCGCTCATAAGTATGCTACGTTTTTATTTTTACCAAGAGCAATGAAGCATTTTCTAGCAAATTAAATTTAAATGTTTTTGTTTTGTGTACATAAAAATAAATAAGAAAAATACTATATTAAATAAACATTTTTTTCTCGTTTTTATTAACTTAATTTGGCATATAAAAGACAAAATGAAAATTACTCATACGCAACTTTAAGTACAAAAAAATATAAAAACAGATTATTTTTATTTTAATTTCGTTATTTTTTTACATATATTTTTTATTTATTTTAATTTTTTTTTTTTGTTGTTTCTTTTATGTAGTTGTTGTTTTTGCTGCTGCTTTACACAGTCTGATGATGACTGCAAATAAGAAAACAATAAAATACAAATTTGCTACTTTATTTCTTTTTTTTTACAACTCATTTGCTGTTGTTGTCGTTAGTGTCTGGCAAAAATTGCTTTTTCATGACCTCATGTGGCGTGAAGTAGCAAACAAATGCGAAAAACAGCTGGATGAAGGCAAGAGATAGAGAGAGAGATAAAATAGAAAATGAAAAAAAAAAACAAAAAATCAGGACAAAATTTTTAAGAAATGCACAGACAATAGAAAGAGAATCATCAAAATTGAAATGAAAATAAGAAAGGAACTAAGTTTGGTAACAGCAACATGAGTGAAAAGTTGTCTCAAGTTGTCTCGCCTTTGAATATAAGACTCAAAATAGTGTTACAGACGAGGGTAGACTGATAAGTCAGTAACTTTTTCAATTTTGCCGAGTTGTACAATAACTTTAAATGCAACTTTGCATCTGTCAACTGATACCCATAATCAAATTTCGAGTAAGCGAGAGTGTTTGTCTATGATCAACGAGTTTTTGTGACATTTCGTAACCGTGGATGAAATATGAATCCATTACAAAGTAACAGGAGCCCAGGAACAATCAAAGCAGTGGGTTCTTCCGTGTATGTCAACGTACAAGCCGACTGCATTTTGTAAAGAAGAAAGTGTTTTTTCCACCATGACTATACTTGACCACATGTGTAGTCGCCATGGAAAAAAAAACTATAAATTAAGCTACGATTTGCCACTCCATCCAACATATTCTCCAGACTATTTCCTATTTCCAAATATATAAATAATTGTTCGAAGGTAAGAGTTTTGCGCATCTTGGGGTGATCATTGAAACAATTGCTTATTTTGAGGACCTTGAAAAAACCTATCACTATGTGAAAAGTATAAAAAAAATAAATTAGAAAAACTCTGGACTAAATAAATATCTAACTAAAGGAAGGCTAAATTAAGAAATAAAAGCTTTTTTTTGAGGAAAAAATCTTTTATTCAGAAACTTATCAAATTGCCCTTGTATACAAAATATATATGAAGAAAACGGCAGAAAACTTACAAAAAAAAAAAATAAAAATAAACAGAAAATGAGCAAAATACAATACTGTTGTTGTCGTGTTGATTTAAATTTAAAAGTAATTTTTGTGAAATTTTGCAAAATTTGGTTTTCTTTATTTGCTTTCATTTTGGAATTATTGTTGCTTTTATGGTTATGGTCCTTTTTTACTAAGGATTGTTGTTGTAGATCTTAACTCTCTCTTTTTGCATTTGTATTTCGATTTTATTTTGTATTGTATTTATTTTATTTTGATATAAATGTCTATCTCATTTAATTGAAATTTTTGTTTTGATCTTTTATTCTGTATATTCCATGCGATAACTTTTTTAAAATTGGTTTTTTGTCGACTTTATTTTTATATGAAAATCCTATTTACTTTGTGCCTTTATAAATTTGCTTCAATTTGAATTCGGCATTTTTCGTTTTAATTCCATATCTTTTTTTTTTTAGTTTATTTTATTTGATGTCCCCATCGTTTAATATAATCAATTATAAACGAATTAAATTTGGCAGATTAAATGTATTTTATTTTTAAATTGTAGCAATATTGCAATATTTTAAAATTTCAATGGATTTCTTTTGGCTCGTAGAATTTTCAAATAAATAGTAAAATTCAGTAAAATGAAGATTTCAGAATTTATCGTCTAATCATATTTCCTTTTAAAAACTGAAATACACGTGTGATAGGTTTATTTGCCTTTCGTTATGCAACTGATTCGTTCTTATAACATATGTATGCATTTTTGCTAAATAGTTTTATTGGAATTGGACATTTTGATGGAGATATGATATATTTATTTATGAAAGGAATCAATCCAATTTTTAACCAACACCGAGAAATGATGAGGTTTTATATTCGAATCTATGTCATTTTTGCATATGTTAACCTATTTATACGTCAAATGTGAACCGATTTTGTTTGAAAGTGTATACTCTCAAGATGATCTAATTGTCATCAAGTCGGAATCTGATGAGGGGATCGTAGTACAGTTCGCGTAAGTCCTATCAAACTGAATTTTCAACACTACTATTTTCTTCCTTCCATCTTCCACTAACCAAGCAAATTTCAAGATCGTGGGGTTACTGGGTCATATAGCTCCCATACAAACCCCTTTAAATTGTTGAAAATATTTCAGTTTTAGTATTCACATTCTGTAAAAATTTCAAATTTCATGAGATAGAGCCCGAGGGCGGAAAGACGGACGGACGAACAGATAAATAGAAAGCTTAATAGAGTTCCGTTTAGTATCCTCTAGGAGCTTTTTCTGGTTTTTGAAGGCGGTTGATTTTTTTTAAAGTTTCTTGTATATGTTGATGTAGTCATATATTCTCTCCTTCAAAATTAATTTTTCAATTACATGTAAGTTTCTTTGGATTGAATCATCAAGTTTTTTTTTTTTTTATTAGAACTAAGATTATAATTAAAAATTATAACCTAGTATTTAATACGAGCAATAGCGACAGAGGCCTTCAGTTCAGGGGAAAGTTAAGAAGGAAAGGAGGAAATTAGAAAAGTGCAGTGCAGGACCAGACTTGACTTGAGCAGGAATCGAACCCGCGACTCTTGGGATGTCAGCCCATCTTATAAAATATCACTGTCTCCTTTTGATAAAATAATAATGGAATAGCATTTAATTAACTAAAATACGGGTTGGAGTAGAATTAAGAGTTTTGTGGACAAATATTTTAACTGTAGAACATACAGCAAATAATAATTGAGGAGAAGAATATAGTAATTTGTACAATGAAAATCGATATCTACTGAAAGTATATTAAGCACCTCTAAGCTAAGTGGCTTGAGAGATGATCTTAAAACAGAAATAAAAATTCAATTTCAGCAGTAAGTAGGTTATAGAAATGAAGAGGAATTAAGAATACCATTTAAATTAGAAACGAATTAGATATAAAATCACAAAAGCCTTTAAAAAGAAATAGTCAATTTACTTTTATATTGTAAATATCAAGCAACTTATTGTATGTAGATATTAATTTCCACTAATTCCAACACGTGCTTTCCTTTTCATGCCTCTTACCTCCGCTTATACGAAATCATTTATTCATTCAATTATGTATTCAGTGGTGGTTTAATGGGGCAAGGGGCAGTGACTCGAATGCCTAACAACGAGGTGAGAACTCAATCACTCAGCTTAGTAACGAACCATTTGCCGGAACAATAAGAAATACAGCACAACAAAGTGTTGAAAGTGATTTTCTTGCTGATATAGAAAGACAGTGCCAAGAGTGGGAAGAGTGCCTGACATACAAGACGAAAGGCAAGGTGGAAAAGATTAACATCATGCAGAATATGACTTAGGATGGAATAGGGACAATGAAGCAGAATCAGAGCAAATTGAAAAGAGTGAAAAGTGGTAAAATGGGAAGAGAATCCTATCATAATAGAGATGGTCCATTGTTAGATACTGTCCAAAGATCTCGAGATACAATAAAAGCAAAGAACAGATATTTCAATTCAGAATGGTTTTTATATTACCAAATGAAGAAAGAGTATTCAGGAAGTGTATGGTTATAGTCTCCAACAAAACATAGTTTATACAATTTGAAACAAAATATCAGAGTTTTGCTAATGAGTTTAATTTATGATGGAATCTAAATCCTAAATTGTCTGAACACGAGAATTCTGAGAGCCATGAAAATGGATTGAGGCTGCAAAAAGCTATCAACCATGAGCATCAAATAGTCTTAGTCTTTGGGAAAAGATGTGAAAAATAACATTATAAAGAAAGCTTAATATTCCGGAATTCTTTTCGATAGTTGTCTAGACATATCACGTGCTGATCTGATGAGTTATGTAATCAGATATGTTCAAATTGACCGTCATGTTGAATAAAGGAATCATTTCTAGGTTTTATTCCTACAGATGGAAAAATTTCAGTTGAACTTTTTGAAAATACCCTTATGCAGCTTGAGAGTGATAACTTCGACTTACATCCATGTCGGACTCAAGAATATAATAACGGTGTACATGCATAAATCAAAGAACACAATCCTAAAGCATTTATTTATATATGCCTCGTGATAAAATCTATGTGGAGTGCATTCTTTTGGTAGTCTTTAAATGAAACTTTTTTTGGAACAGTAGAATGAGTTTACTCGTTCTTTTCATTATCCACACATCGATGAGAAGTTCTCATCTACACTCTTACCAGGTTTGTGTGACTTTACTTTTCACGGAAGTGAATAGTATTATAAGTTTGTCATGAAGTTTGTAACAGGCAGAAGGAGACAAAAAAAAAAAAACCACATAAAGTATATATATTCTTGATCAGTTCGATTAGACGAATTGATTAAGCCATGACCGTCTGTCCGTCTGTATGTATGCAAACTAGTCCCTCAGTTTTTGAGGTAGAGAGCAGAAATTTTGACCTCTCTTTTTATCTTTTTACTACCTCCCATACAAACCACCTATTTGAATTCATGTTCTTATTAGAAAAACTTTTTTGTGTTCTGTTCTATCGAACTAAAACTTGAGTTTCCAAGATAGGCACAGGACATTTGTCGAAACCAGCCCAATCGGACCACTAGGGGAGGTACCTGTTCTTGTTCATGTTCTTATTAGAAAAACTTTTTGATTTTTCTCCTAAAAAACTGAAACTTGGACACTATCACGGACCACTATTGGGGGTACCTCCAATACAAACCACCCATTTGAATACTACAATAAAACATTCACAGTGTCCCGTGAAGAGTATTTCATCTTCGGCATATTCGAAGATAACCTTCTTTCTAGTTTTATTATGTTATCTTTTTTTTTTTTTTTTGGTGTGAAGTCCTAGAAGAAGTTAACCAGACACAAAAGTATATACAAACATCTGGGCTCTTTCTGGAAAAGGCCGCTATGAAAATGAAAGTCTTAATATTTTTTTTTGAAAGCTAACGTATCCAAATAGTGGAAAAAGCTATTTCCTACGCAAATAAAAAATGTAAGGACTTGGATGTTTTGATTGAAATAGAGAAATTCCGAAAACCTGTGTCAGGAGAAATGGCCCAAGAGGCTGAACTAACATTGCCAGAAGAGTTGCAGAGAGCTATGTGAGAATGTCTTGATAGATTTAACGGTGCACTAGACAATCGTTACAGGGCAATGGATGACATTCTCAAAACATTTGGTGTTGTTCACCCTAAAACTCTCCTTACGTCAACAGAGAAAGAACTTCATGGTATAGTGGATTACCTTGAAGCTTCTGAAATTCATAATACAATTGGACTATTCTGAGTTTAGAAACTAGTACTGTTTTTAAAGTATTTGTGTTTCGGTGACTCCTTGTGAAAGAAGTTTCTCAAAATTAAAATAATTAAGTCTTTCTTAAGATCCTTAATAAGCCAAGTGCGACTTACAACAGGAAAGTTAGTTTTGATAATGTGATCGAATATTTTAGCAATTCAAAGTCACGTAAGTACTTTAGTAATTAGTTTGTTATTTTATGTACGGGGGTCTCAATAGAAAATTATTGAAATCATCATCATCATCATCATCATGAGCAACGCTTAAAATAACAGTTATCTTTGTTTTCTTACTTTCCTCCAACCATTGCCAAAAAATCTTCTTCACAAGGAAAAGGGAATATAAAACCCAAATCACGTCTATAAAAAGCAGTTGCAAATAGCAACACCAGACGCATAATAAAAATATGCGCACTTGTCAGGACATTGTCAGCGTCATTCAAGCACAAACTCAAAGGCACAATGCCATGTCACAATCGCCAGATACAACTCATGTTAATGTCGTCGTCATAAGTATCTGTACGGGACGTTGCAAAAAAAAGAAAAAGAAAAAAAAAAAGAAATCAAAACAAAACAGATTGTGAACTTTGATTCTAACAATACTTTAATACCTTTCACAGAAATAGAAATGTTGGAAGAAATTTATAGAATTAAGAGTTTATCATATAAAAGCATTGAAAATAAATATTATTTATGAGATACATTTGAATCAGAGTTAGAAATATTGTGTTCATCCCGAAATAATTTAAAACATAAAGAATTTTCCTATAAAAAAAGTGTATTTTTCACTATTTAACTGGTTTGATTGGAACAATTTGAGAATATTTTGTTTGATTTGGATTACTTAGAAAAATCAAAATGGCGAAGTATTCTAAAATTTCGATATTCTTACCTACATGTTTACCCTGGATTTCAGTAAGGCATAACTTTCTAGCAATTGGGAAACTTTGTCTGAAAGACATTAGAAACATAGAAACAGACAAATTGACGACACTTCTTCTAATGGTGATTCTATGTATTATTGTTGTATATTATAAAGTTGCAAACATCACGTCAAATTGACTAATGCCGATACACACTGTGTAATAAAAATAGAACTTTAAACGTGCTCGCACTTACCACAATTAATTATGCGTCTCTGTACTGCATGTACAATGATTTCCCATTTGCGATTTGTTTTTGTGTATCTATTTTCAATATCTTTATCTTTATCAACTCAAATAATGCAAATTTTGTTGAGTCAACAAACCAACAGAACTAAAAAAGGAACTTCTGCCAGACAGAAACTTAGATACTCAATTTATATGAATAAAATCTCGTAAAGAGGCAAAACATAAGTTGGGTTTGTATACATTTAGATATTGTACAGATATAATAAATGGAAGGAACCCTTTCTGACTTCATGCTGTTTTGCGTTTTCTATTTGAGTTGAGTCGATTTATGTTTCGTTGTTGTTGTTATTTTCTTTTAATAAATTTTGTTGACAAGGAAATTGACCGTAAACGAAGCGAAAAAGCAAATAAAATTAAATTTGACATTTCCTTTTAACTCAATTTAAATGTCAAGCGAAATTGATTTTGCTTGCATTATTTGTGATGTTCCGATAAAAATGTGTTATAAATTAATGAATTTGTTGTATACTCTTTAGTCAGTTTTTAGTTCTGGTTTGGGATTCATTTTTACTCAATTGAATGAACCATAAATTTTATTTACATTTTTGTAAAATAAAATCAATTTCAACATTTAAAAGAAAGAAATATTGAAATATAGAACCAAACTCAAATTGGGAAATTTCATACAGGAAATTATGATTAAAATTAATTTTTTTTTACCTAAGGATGTAAAATTTTTTAAGTTTTGTGTTTGTTTCCATTAAAAGTTCTTAAGTTATAGGATCTTCCTACTTGGATTCCATGTTTGCATCTATGTCCAAATAATTAGAAAGGAGAAGTCAATTTAATCAATATGGTCAACAAAGATTAAAGCATTACATTTCCGACCAATGAAACTTAGTGCTTATCAATTTACTACAATAGAGAAATGTAGAAATGTTACTGATAGGTGACCCAGGTGACCCAAGCGTATACGATATGTTACTATGACATCTGCTTGGATGCATTCATATACATGAGCACACATGAACAAAAACGCACATACATACATACAAACACACTCTTTGGTATATCAAACCAAATTAGCACTTTATGTACTGATGTTGAAAATTACATTTCGTGCAGAAATTGACTCTCGAAAGCAAAGCTTGACTGAAACCTGACAAATGCATGGTTGCGCGCAAGACATTTGCCATACATGTTTGGGTAACAACAACAAATACAACAACAACACATAGTAACCTCTGATTTTACCTTGCTGTGGACTCTATGTGTAATATTTGTGTATGTTTGCATGTTTATGTTGTGCCATATTGAAGTGTCTATCGAAAGAAAGTCATCACCATCACCACACTTTCTTAATTCCTTGCTCTTAGGTTTTCCATTTTGTGCTTTTGTTTTTTGTTGTTGTTGTAGTTGTTTTATCGGATTTCTTGCTTAAAATTTCCATAAAACATGCAATAAAAGTGCAAGGACAGCATCAACAGCAACAACAACAGCAAAATTGGAACATCGACAACAATCGAGTTCTTCTATACTCAAGTGATTGAAACAAGAAAAGAGCTTGGTTCAATAAGGTAAAATGAATGAATGACGATAAAATAGTGCGTATATGACAAGTTGAACCAATGGCAGCCAGTTTAGGGCTTACTTAAAATCCAACTTAAGCGGGCAGCATCAGTTGATCAAGTGTTGTGCAGCTGTAGTCCACAGGGAGAAACACTGGTAGAAATGCAAAGAAATATCATCAACGATTGACAACGTCATATATTTTCATTGAACACCCATACACATACTATTGTGTTTTGCCAACATATCACACACAGTGAGATCTGCCAAAGTCGAACGAAACAATAACAAAAGTGAGCATATCCAAGGTAATGAAATACGGTTAAAACATTAAATTTTATCTTGATCAATGGGTTGACATATTGGCAGGAATTATATTATTAAATTTAAATTCTTAGAATGAGACTTGAACATTTAATAAGAACAAAAAGAAATTTTCTTTCTTGAAATCACATTTCCCATCTCCATATATATTCCTTAGAAAAATTGGGCTAAGTAGTATAAGTATGGAAGCCTTTTTAAATAAATTTTCACGTTAAAAAGGGGAATTACAAAATTCATTTGCATCAATATATTGTATATGACATAAGACTTAGACAATTTCTCCTGCTATATTTGAACTCTTCTTAATTGTAGTGTCCTTCTTTTTACCGATGTGCCGCGTGTAGCGTGTCGCTTTCTCTCCATCATGATAAAACATGACTACATCGGGAAATTCCAACAAAGTTGTTGTTAATTTATTTGGTCGCTTGAATAATAAGTATGGCGTTATTTCTCCTCGTTACAATATACCAAACAACGACATTGAGAAATGGACAAAGAATGTGTAGCCATCACGTCAATTCAGCTACGTTGTACTGGCAACTTCCGGCGGCATCATGTACCACGAAGAGGCTTAACGCAAGCATCTTGGTGAGAAAATCATTGGCTACTTCTTCTAAGTTTTTTATTTTATGGTATGCTAAGGATTCTATGTATTATGAAAAATATCTGCATCTGGAAGTTGTTTGACTATGAAAAGTGCGCGTTATGAGAAGTTTCACCGTACATGCACTTGCATGCATATCCATAAGTGTTTCGAATATGTAAGCTCGTCCTTCTTCGGTTATTTAGGTTTTCTTCTTGCTTCTTTCTATAAAATTGTAGTCCTTCAAGCGTGTGTGTTTCATTTTTCAACAAAACATAAGTGAACGAAACGGAAACGGAAATGTTTTGTTGCGTTTCAAGTGTTGCGAGTAGCAAGCAATCTACTTCACCTACTACTACTTCGACATCAACTGCAAGAAAGTTACACACAGATGTTTGAGTGAGTGTATCTGTGTGTAGATGTTACTACTATGTAATGGTTTTTAAGTTTTATTTTTATTTTATTTTCACTTTTTTTCTATTGTTGAACAACCAGAATGAACGTGTTCATAGACGAAAGTTGGAGTCACTCAGTTGTCAACGACCGTCCAAACCATATGAGAAAATGTGGGTGTGTCAGTCAGAAGCTTGTATTTTGTATTATAGTATCTTGTCGCTTAGTGTCATTGCATAGTCATCGGCATTCGTAACCATGTTTATCTTCATGTGTGTTCTCGTTCGCATGTTTATGTGATTTTATACACTGATTAAAGAGTTACTTGAAGTGCTTAGAAAACATGGGGGCGTTCTTTTTCATTCTTGAAATATAATAATGAAATATTTGTAAAAAAAAACTTGAACACTTTTGCATTCATCCAACTAAAGTAACTCTTTCAGTGTAAATATCTTTTTCAGTAAAGTAATAGATACTTTCTTGTGAAGACAGCAATATATTGCTAATATGTTGATTTTCATTTAATTTTAAAGAAGCTTTTACGCTCATTAAACTAAATCGAATTAAATGATTATTATTCCATTTATTATGTACTTTATAAATAAAAAGGAATGCAATTGAAAACAAGTTTCTTATAGTTGAATAAACAAATAGAACTTGAACCTGAGTTAAGTGACTTAACAGCAACCACAGAGAGATGCTATGTGTTTTCAATGCAATAATGTATCTCTTATTACATCTATTTGAACACAAAAACTACACAAACAGATACTTCAGCCCTTTTCGCAGACATATTAATGAATAGTAGCTACTACCAAAAACACTTGTAAGCCTTGTATAAAGAGAATCGTGCAAAGTGGGTAGCAGCAAAATATTGAAGAAAATGCAACTGGCAAATACAGCAAAAGGTGCAATTTGTAATTAAAATCTAATTAAAAGCCGCGGAAGCATAAACACAAACAGAAATATACAGAAACATTTACGCACTTACGCACACGAAAAGATACCGATACAGATACATTATCAAAGACGCAAAGATACCTGTAGCGAATTGCAGTTAAACCCTCATATGTTTTTGCACACATACACAAAGAGTAAGCGGATATATACACATGCACACACGTATGTGTATGTAGAAATTTTCAAGTTTATTTGGCCATGAAAAAAGGCGTAGGCATGAATTTATAATACAACAAGAGAAAAAAAGGTTAGCTTTGGTTTTTCCAAAGTTGTCATACTCTTCATGCCTGCGCTACTGTGATTGAGCATACAGAGCCAGTACATACCTACAGCTGTTACAAACTTCATGACAAACTTTTATACAATGCACTGCGTGAAGAGCATAACAAGAAGGAATTTAAAAGAGATACACATGATTTCATGAAAGAAGGAACTCTATTGACATAAAAATGTATTCATTTTTCTTGCTGCACTTTTGAAATGTGGCACACACATATGGAGTATGTACAAAAGTATCTTGAAACCACTATCCTTATGATTTTGCAATGGTATTTGTAACAAATTAAAGGGAATTAATGGTTTATGATTTTAATAGGCAAAATTTAATTTACTACTTGTTAATCTTTCTATCCGATTTTTACAGATCATAGTTTCAGGGGCTATATATAGTTACAATTTTCAAATAAATTGTACAGTACAGTATGCAAGTACACACACACATATTGTAAAGTTATTCAAATTCAAAATTTTTGGTGAAAGGTTGACAGCTTGCCGAGCTAACAGATGAGTTCAATAGGTAAATAATATTCGGTGGAGCTGAAATGTATATGATGTCTTGTTATCCTTATAGATTAGATTAATCGAGCATTAAATATTGAATAGTTGTAATGCTTAGAACCTATGTCATCTTTACCATGAGGGCACACGGCCCATGCCCAATGCTTCCATCCTAACGGGGGCCCCGAAAGGCCCCGTTACACATTTTATATTAACACGCTTTTATTAGCTTGATTTGGTATATACTAGAGATGGGCTGAGTACTCGGTTGATACTCGGTACTCGGCGTACTCGGCGGGTTTTTTGATACTCGTACTCGGCCGAATAACTCGGTTTGAATGCCGAATAACTCGATTTGAATGCCGAATAACTCGGATTGAATGCTGAGTATACTTTGTTTAAGAAAAGTAATATATTTAGTTGCCAAACTATATTTGTCTCTTTTCGGTAATTTTAGTAATTTTTTCGACGGTTTGAGTAATGTAATGCACTCCCGTAGGATCTCCCATTGACGTTCAGTTAATTGTTGTAGATTGGCTGTACTTGGGTTGTCCGTGATGTAGAGAGATATTGCCCTTTTTGCTCTAATAATCCGTTTATCATGTAAAAAGTACTGTTCCATCTTGTGGTAACATCTTGCACAAGTTTGTGCTCTGGCAGTTTTAGTTCTTTTTGTATCAGGGTCAGTTTTTCTTGTGCCACTGCAGACTGGTTAAAGTGGCCTACAATTTTTCTAGCTGAGGCAATAACGTTGATTACATTTTGTTCCTTCAACAAAGCTTTTACGGCTAATTGCAGCGTATGTATATAGCATCCTTAGCCAACATATTGACTATCATTTATGGCTTTCACCACATTGGGTTCATTGTCTCTCAAGACAAGATGAATGCGAGTATTAATATCCCATTTCACGGATAAATCTGAAAGCACTGATCGAATATTGTCCGCCGTGTGGGGTCCTCTAAATATCTGCAACACTCTGTGCGGAAGCTCAATTTCCTATTCTAGCCAGTGAGCGGTGTAGCTTAAGAATTCGAGTAAGTTATTCATGCAGGTCCAAATATCAGTAGTTCTTGATACAGCTTTACCTTTTGCAAGTTCCGCTCTTCCCCTCGCGAACCTGCTTGTACTTGCTTGCTCAAAATGGGAATTTGATAGAACCGAGTTACTCGGCCGAGTACTCGGTTGAAAAAAAATTGAGCCGAGTAAAACTCGGTACTCGTTACTCGGCAAAAGTGTTACTCGGCGCATCCCTAGTATATACGTAAATGTCGAATTTGCATTGCTTTTATCGTTGATAAATGAATATGGCAGGAATGTGTTCTGGTGTTCAGTCAAGAATAAAAGAAAATGGGAATTTGCATTTTTTTTTCCATGTGCGGACCTTCGCAAAATTAAATGCGTGTTAAGGCTGTTGAGTGTGTTTCTGAAGCAGTAGCATACTTTCAGGTTATCCAAAAATTGTTTCATTTTTTGTAGCTTCTACTAAACGATGGATAGATATGATAGATCACATGGGTGCAAAATAAAAAACTCATGAAGTCTCCCTCAGAAACAAAATGGTAGTGCGACATGCTATTTCACATTTCATATTCATATTTTTTGGAATTACTTACTTCGATAAAGAAGTTTTTCTTCAAAAATAAATAAAATAAAAAATATTCTTAATGCAGGACTCGAACCGCACGTCCTCGATTTGCAAGTCCTACTCTCTAACCACTATGCCACGAAGATATTTCTACTGTATTTGCCTAAATAGCTCGAATATAATAATAACATTGTCAAATTTTGATTTTCGTCACATTTCATTTTCATATTTTTTGGATTTACTGTACAATTGAAACCCAAAGAAAAGGTTCGTTAAGATACATACGTTTATTCCTATAATCGGCACATTTAAAAAATCGTTCAACAGCATAACAAGAAATTGATAATCGTTTTAGTTTAAGTTTAGTTTTTTTTAGTTGTTAACAACAATCGATTCCAATGAGTTGATCAAATAGTGCAGAATTCTATTACGAACATATTAATACATCTGAGTTCAAAACAGAATATTTTCATTTAAGACATATTTAAAAAACATAGCAGAGGAATCACTCATTGGATTTAAGTATCTTAACTTTACATAATGTAATGTTTTAAACCCTAATAAATTAAAAGAAGCTTTTCCACATGCTAAAGTTGCTGTAAGAATATTCCTTTGCTTAATGCAATTGTGGTGTAAGGCGCTCCTTATTATAACTAAAATGCGAACATTAATGTTACAAGAACGACTAACACGACATAGAACTTCGTATTCTTAAAAAAAAAAAAATAGATTTTAAGGATATAACAGAAGATTTCACTCAACAGATATTCCGAAAGAACTATTAACATATTTATTTAATTAATAACATATGTATAGTTGATGATTAACTCTAATAAATATACGATCATAGCAGAAAAAATGTTTGTATCATTCACTTTCTTTACCTTTTAAAAGGGAACTAAATTCTTGTGTGCACAAGGTCCTCGGCAAGGCCTAAGACGGCATTGTATAGAACCCTGAGTTGATAAAAGTGACATAAATAACCAATTGGGCTTAGTTCATCCGTCCATCTGTCTTTATGCAAGCTAAGCCATAACTTTTTAAGCTCTCGAGCTCAAATATTTTCTTCTCGTACTTATCCAATATTGTCAATAACATAGTTCTTTGATTACTAGAAGAGGTAGTTCCAATATAAACTCAACTATAAGGCCGGGAATGTATACTTACATATATTAAGATTTGAACAGTTTGTAATATTAAAATTGTTTTAAGATTTTTAATTCAATACAATTCATTGAATGAGACGTAAAACTTCTATAAGCAAAACACCTGTTGCCACTGAGTATACAAATAACGTTTGAGTTTTTGTGTTTCATAATAAAATTTGATTGCTATTTAATTGCATATTTTAACAGATTAAATGAAGCGCTTATATTACCACAATTATGAATTTCATAGCAGTAGTTATTTATATTAGTCAACCATAAATAAACCATTACCAGCATAAACTCTGAATGTCTCATCATTCTTAAATGATTCGTAAATATTTTGATCTGCACGCAAATGACAAAATTTAAAAGAATTTTAATTAAAAACATCATTCATTCATTCGTTTTTTGTATTATCATCCTAGTTTATGGATATTATTGGTGGTGCTTTTGATGTTCGTATTTATCGTTTGGTGTTGTTTCTCCTACAGCTACATACCAACATTTAATACAACTCAGTCTGGTCTCATTTTGCTGAAGTTTAATCCTTTACTGTTTTGTTTTATTAAAACTCTTAGGAAATACAATAGTTACAACAATGAAAACATTTTCAACAATCAAAATCAACAAAACGAGAAGACAAAAAAAAAAAAAAGCAAAACTTCTATTGAAATTAATTATAACTTGCTTGACCTAAATTCCATAGAAGGAATGTTAAAGTACAATAGCATTAACTCATATAAAATAAAATATATAGTGAGTGCAATGAACGTTAAATTATGTCTGTAGAATTTATCTATTGATTTGATTACGAGTATCTAAGATGGCTTGGTGAACATGTGGTTGGTTAGAGTTCCTCAGGGTAGTCAACTTATTTATAAATGATTTTCTTCTCTCCATCGCACGTTCTTGTATGGTTCTGTACACTGATGATGTAAAACTTTGCCTTTCGTTTAATGATGCAGCTTCTCATCTTAGATTGCAAGAAGATCTGCAGTCATTGCTTTATTGATGCTTAACAAACAAATCATTTGAATATTAATGGTTCTAAATATATATTCATTACTTATCATTATCGTAAACCTCATTTGTTTACTTATACAATTGATAACGGTCAACTTAAGTATGGCTTCATATATAACGATTGTGGTGTTCTTTTTGATCCTTTGCTGTATATCAGCACCGTCGTTAATAAGGCAAAACGTTTTTTACTCAAAGCATCAAGATTGAATTGAATCTGTTCAGAAACAATTCCCTTTGATTTCTCATCGTGACCTAAACTGGAATCGTGCTTTCCGCTTGCCTTCTTACTCTGAAAATTTCCTTTTCATCAGTCTTCTATTTTTGGCTCATTGTGGGATTAATTTTCTTATTAACCTTTTTATAGTTGGGGCCATAGATCCTCGATCCGTTTCCTTAAATCAGCTTAAGTTTTGTATTGTATTAACCTTGAATAGATGTTCTATATGCTCCTTTCCAAGTTGTACTCATTTTTTACAAAAATAGCTCTATCACGTCCTCTCGCCTGAGATCTCGCCCTCTGTACTCAACATCATCGCTGCCTTTGAGAATCGGAATACACTACAGGCTAGATGATCTAATCGGTTCCCATTGGTTCACCTATCTTGAAAGTTCTTTTTCGATTAAATATCTCTGATACAAAAGATTGTAAATAGCCTGCTATTTTTTCCAAATGACCCCAACGGGGTAGAGACGTGTTAATTGAAGTAAATCATGTTTTAAACTGAACTTCAGTTATTACTTTATATTCCTATTATATATCTATATATAGTTTATTATTAACTAGAGTACCCGGCCGATATCGACCGAAACCTCTGAACTTGTGTGATCAGTACGATCTTGAATAGAAAAGTTGAATTATAATCCTCTTTTTTGACAAATGGCCAGACACTTAAACAATTAAACACCTCATTGGCCATGTAAAAACTTGACAATCACAAAATATCGAAACTCTACATCGATTTCTTTACAAACAAAGTCTCATATTTTTAGATCCCACAAACATATGCAGGCAAGTTCCCAAATGGAAACTGCAAGTAAGTAAAAATAGATTATAGATTGATTAGTAAATAGAGATTTTTCAAGGAATATAAAGTCAAGATTAAATATCATAGCCGATAGAAACATTTATTGGAGACTCTAAGTGGATAACAGGAAGTGAAAGAGATAGAAATTTGATTATAATACATATAAAAATCTATACAATCTTGAAAGGGCAAGAACAATTAATGGTACTTCAAAAAATCCAGCTTAATAAAAAGTTGTTTATCAGTTGCTTTTTACTAACCATTTTCAGTTTTATTCTAATGGACATACATACTAAAAAGTATCTTTAAATATTTGAAAAACGTTAATTTTATGATAAAATATAAAATTAGCTCATTGCAAAAGACTTCTTAATTTAACAATACTTCAGTGTTGCATGCCTCGAAAGAGAATTAATGAACTCCAATTGCTTTTTCACTTTCTTCTTCTTTTCAACGCACAATCGCATAGCTCAGAAGCATTTTATTTTATTGTTATAATTTCCATTTTACTTTACTACTCCTTTCGTACAAACATAGCTTTGTACTAATATAAGTAGTATACAGTGAAATTCTGTGTTGGATGGATGCGTGCGTTGTTGTGCTTGATGAGACTTTTCCAAGTGAGCACGAGGATGCTTGCTTTACACATTTCTACGCACTCATGCATTCTCACAAAAACTATACATATTTCAAGGAGTCATGTAGCATTCGAAAAATTACTCAAATGAAACTTATTCATTATGTTCATTTGAAGTTGTTAAGAAATTTGTTGTTAAATGTTTAACTTTTTGACATTTAGCGTTTGACATTATTGTGTATTGTATACGAGTAAATAAAATATGTGTACACACATTTGTATATTTAATATATATATGTATATATATGTACTCTAAATGGATTGTTGCTTGTACTACTTCAAGTCAAATTGTGAATTACGTAATTTACTTTGATAACCTTAAAATGAATACATTTTACATGCTACGCAGAAGGGTATTTTTATTAAATCTAATTTTTGTTTGTTTGTCATTTAAATGATTACTTTTTCTAGACTCTCATACACTTTCTACTTATTCTACAATATGTATCCTTTTTAGACAGGATATACATTTTTCATTTATATATAATATTAGATTTGCTTGGCTTACTGACAACTTTGTGCTTATACGTTTTGAAGAAGTTTGGTTGAAAAAGCCAATGGAAATGAATGTGGAAATTTACTTAAGTTAAATTTAATTAAATTTGATTTTCATTTAAATTTCATAGCAAATGTTCAAAGTCTTTATTTTTTGGTTTCATAAGTTTTTGTTATGCAGGTACGATATTGTCTCAAGTACAATGGAATCGGGGTCGTATACTTAATATTGTTGAGACAATTTTGTTTGTTGCTGTTATTATTATTGTTCTCATTTTGTACATTAAATACTTATATATTTATTTGCATATAAATATCAAAATAAATATATTTTACAGTCTTTTGTTATGAGAAATTCTCAGTTAGACTCCTTTACCTTTCCTTTCCTTTCCTTTCTATTCGTTTCTTTATATTCTCTCTCTCTCTAACTTCATTGTTGTTTGCTGACAATAAAATTTTCTTTTGTATATTTATATTTATTCAGAAAATAAATATTATAGTACATTATTAAATAGTTATGAAATTTATTCAGTTTACTCAAAAGAAAATATTAAAAAGTTTTAAATTTTTTAATTAGAAATTTTGTGTTTAAATGAAATTCTTTTTATAAACATTCATTATTACCTTAAGGTAAATAAAATATGTTAATAATAAATATTTGCTTATAAAAACAATGGCAAATAAAAGACAATGGAAGAAATATAATTCTGTATCGATTAAGAGAGCAAACCAAATGAACTGAAGAAGTCTTAAATTTTCATTTAGCCACAAAACATTTCATAAAAGTTTTCTTTTTTATTGGTTCAAAGTAATAAAATGGCAATGAAAAGAACGAGGGTGGATTGAAAATGACTGGATCCAAAGCAAAAATGTAATCAATTCTTAATACTGCAGACACTTAAATACACAAGAGGGTATGAGACACAAAAATATCGAACAAACTAAACTTCTATGGTATATGGTTTTATAGAAAGTGTACAGTTGAAAAAGAATAAGTAGAAGAATGGACTATAACCACTAGAGTAATGGTGCTTTATAAACGTCTTCAGTTAAGTGCACATGCCACCGCCATTATCCTAGAACAAAAGTACTAAGTAAAGGGTTATGTATGGTAGACGCAGATGGAAAAGAAGGTAGGGAAGGTAGGGAAGGTAGAGCAAATATCTGGCACGTAATTATGATTTATATGCCATGAAAATGTGTTAAAGGCGTTGGCATACAAGCAACCAACTGAGCAAGTGCAAGAGCAATTAGAGTGACCAATGTGTTTCACTAGGGTCAACATGATTATTGCCCAAATGATGTACATACGTTTGTACTATGTACGTGTGTACGAACATTGCTAGCAAATATCCATGAAATCTAATGCGAAAAGCACATCAAGTAATTACAAGCTAAGCAGGAACAAGGCTCATGCAAAGTAGCCAAATGGAAATGTTAGTTGTCATGTATAAGTTTAAAATTTAATTTCCTTTAATGATCTTAGACTATGCAAAAGTACAAGTAACTTACCGCTCATCATATGACAAATGTGTTTAATTTATGCCTAATGAAGTTAACGGTCATTTTGGTTCCATACCAAATCATATCATTCAAATTGGCAGCGACCATGAATGGGAGAATAGCGAGATTTTAATGTAATGTCTAATGATTATGACAACAATGACAACCATGTTATTGCTGATAAAAATGATGATGATGTTTCTGATCCATTGTTAAGTGCTATGGTATAGGTATGAACAACTCTCACTATCGTGGAAGAGTATCATCACAATTTATCATCAATACGGCATCCAATTACAAATTGATAGCGTGTTGGTCATAATAACAGCCATGATATTAACTTAAGGAGAATTTCAATTGTAACTGTGTAACTGTGTGTGTGTGTGTGTGTGTGTGTGTCTGTTAGAATTAATTAATGAGACGACATCGTCAAGGACTTATTTCCTTTTAAGAATCAACCAAACAGACAAACGACCACACCAGCAACCAACTAACTAAATAACATAATATTCTGCCGTCAAAGAGGCATCAAGCTCGTAACATTAAGCATAAGTAGACTGGAATTTCATTAAAACACTGAAGACGTTGTGAATGAATGGGAAAGTCGCCGCCAAGCTCCCGACAAACCATCCATGCATCGCGTTTCGAAATCAAAATTTAATTTACGAGTATACTGATATTGGAGTGTCTGTGTTGTTGGGTAATTAAATTCGAATGAGTTGTGTCAGTTGAGTTGAATAAATGAATGCTTTTGAGCATCACGGCAAGGCATGGCGCGATTTAACATTATTGCCATCCACAATTGAAACTTAGAATACTTGTAATATGGCACAAATATTTCGCAATATTTTATAATAATGGCAACGACTCGAGGTGCTTTATGAACTTCAGAAGCCAAACTTGAGCAAAAGTAAGTATGAAAGCTAATGATGACAGACAATTGCTCATTATAAGCTTCCACTAAGTTAAGTCATTATTGATTTTTTGACATCAGTATACAATTATTATTAACATGGCTGATTGATTAGATAAAAATGAAAATGTAATTGATATCAATTCTTCATTATGAGAACATACATATTAGGATGTGGTTATAAATGTGGAATGAAGTACATTTATTGTATTTCTTTAAGTAGTCTAATTGCTTGAGTTGACTGCATATTCTTAATTATGCCAATATCAGGTGACTTGTGATTTATTCATCATTTAATATGCAATTTCTTCATACTACTGGTATACCTTATCTAAGCGGGGTATCTGAACTTTGCCAATCATCTCGCTACCTCTAGTCTTCCCACGTATTTTCCTTTGAATAAACGCTCATAATTTGTAGAAGTCAGGTTTGTTATCTTAGGCCGCAATGGATAATTTTTAAATTGCTTTCTTTTCCAATTAAATTCTTTTGCTTCAACAAATAAAAAAATGCTTATATTCATTAATTAATAAAAAAGAAAAGATGCTGAAATCGCCAATTAAAACTCGTGAAAAATTATGCACATAGATTTTCTCAATGTTGCTACATCAAACTTTTGGCGTTTAACAATCAAGATGATTCTTATAGATAACTAACACAGTGACGACTTGTGAGTTTAGTTGATTTTATTGGGATTTTAGTATTTATTTCAAAGATAGAAAGACAATGAAATTTCCTTTTGAAGATGCTACTTATAATTGACTTAAATTAAATACAAAATTATTTATTTATTTTTGGAAAACTTTTCTTATCATCGTATCAATTTAATTAAATAATTTCCGTATTCTGTTTGTGTTTAAAATATCCATTAATAAATATGAAGGTCGTATACCTTCAACTACTTGTATATATGTACTTATTATACTTTTATTAATTCCATTAAAGATTCTTTACTTGGATAATAAGGGTAATTTGTCTTGACATTTCTACAATAAATTGCATTATAGTTTTTTTTTAACCTTTTGGATGTTAAATTAAGTATCAACTTAGTTTTAAATATGTCAGTCTAATGATGATCTGTTTATTGAAGATAGTTTCTAGAGGAACATGGTGTGCTAAAAATAACCTTATAACAGGAAAAACATGGATATCCAAACGGACAGATACACATGACTTTCTTTATATGGGATCAGAATGTGTTATTAGACTAAAGTGATTATACATATGAAAATAGAGAGAAGAAGAGAGATTTCCTAAATTTAGAAGGTGATTGACCTCGACATTGCAAAGAATTTACCATGACTAATAAAAATCGTAGGCCTTTTAAAGAACTGACCTGCAGTACTCCAGGACGGACAACTCGAATCTTCTCGAGAGGCTGATCATGCCAATATACTTATACTTTCAAGAGTAAATTCATATAATTTTTTGAATACTAAAAGAATAATTTATTGTATTCAAAGAATGTGTAAGCTTTGGGTGATACGAATTAGTGTCATAAACTGTTTAAAATGCGAAAAAATCAGAGCACGCATCCATTATGTTCAAGTGAAGTGGCTCATTAGCCGTTTACTTCGAAGCGCCGTCTGCTATGCTACACTTATTTTCAGAAACATGGGCAAACACAGGCAGCGCCTGCTCAAGAGGCATTTTTGCTCATCCACCTAGATCCTTGGTTGCTTGGCTCCTTACTAAGCCAGGGGCAAAAGCAGTGTCAGGTTAAATTGCTCCTGGACGACTATGAAGATGAAGACGACCAATTCAGACAACGTTTATGCATACAAGTGGTACTCGTTGAGGATGTTGAAGATTGGGTGTTGTAGTTGACACCATCTTTACGATACGATATCTTCTTCGCTGGGCTCTTCACCACCTTTGTCAACTTAAAAAAAGAAAGCAGCACCACTTCACTTCTTAGTGGATCTTTACTGGTCGGTTGTTGCTGAGTGTCCATTGCTTCGCTTTGCTTTACTTTACTTTGACTTGACATAGTTTTAGTTTATTTTATGTTATTTTTCTGTTCCTTTCTGTGACTAATTTGTACTTAGAGAGAAATATTTGGGTTAGGTTCACTTTGCAATGCTAACTAAGTGAAAGAGTTAAACTTGCCTAAGAACTTCCGGATGAAAGTGCTTGTCAACGAATGAGAGTAAGAAAAGGGGTTGGAGACAGAGCGGAAGAAGAGTGGAGTTAAAGTGCACATTTTAAAAGTAGTGAAAGAGTAGCAACAAAAAATATGCTTATGGTTTGTTTTCAAAAGATGCACTCTTCGTATTTGACTTCTTTGTTTGACCTTTAAGGCTGGCACGAATTTAGTTCTTCGTTGTTGTTGTGCTCATGTTTCACTCACTTTAACTCAAATGGAAATAGTACTTCAGTTAAGTTTACTACATTGCGCCTAGACATTCGAACGTCATGTGTACCCCTTAAGCTAAGTACAACGTTAGTAACATTTTTAAATAGGAGCATCAAACCTTATACCAGACAAGCTTACAAATTTGGAAAATTGGTACACATGACCCATGAACTAAATTAAGGAATTACTTAGGAGTCGAATTCGAGCATGGTGACTACTTACCCCAATGTAACATAGTGTCGTTGTATGTTAGTATCTTTTTAAAATCAAAAAAGTAGAAAACTGCTTTGATGGCAATTTTCGTTTTTATAGTTTTGTGTTGGCAAGTGTTTGAGGATATCCTTTTTTGACCTTAAGAGTTTGATGCTCTTCGTGCCATAATTCTTGCCTATTTGACCAAGCAACCTTCTAGTGCAGCTCTTGAGTCTCATCAACAGTTGAACTTTGTCATTTTGCCTACCACATATACGAGGGGAGTCAGATTGATTATATTTTATTATAATTTCCAAGGTAGTCTCCATTTAATTTGATGCCTTATAATGTACAAACTTTTTTTTTTTGCCTTCAAAAAAATAATCTTCTTTGCAGTCCCTTAATTGTCCCATGAAATTTTATATGTTTAATTTCTCTTATTACTGAGATAATAATCAGATAATAAAAATAGTGGACCAATATGATGGATAATGTGTTACGGACGCAAGTCCTGTACTTATGCCAATGGGATGTGTGATTGGCTTAATAGAATTGCAAATTTTGTAAACTCAAATGCAGATATTTCATTATTGTTTAAAAAAACAAAGCTAAAATTTATTTAGTTGAAGCTGATACATGGTTAAACACATATTGCTAATGGATTCATTATAGATTCTTTGTTCAATACTAATCTCACACACCAAGTCAGCTGTCTCGCACACTTTTACTCTTCGATCATTTGCAAAGATGTGATTAGAAATCCTTTTTTGATTAATTAAAATTAAAACACACGATGGGAAATGATGACAAAGTTTTGCCTTGCACTTCATTCAACTATGCTCTGGTTTCTTTCGCATTGTTTCAATTATTTCCAAAAAAAAAAAGAAGGACACAAAGTAACATATAACATATCAGACATCCCTCTTACATACTTTTAATTTCCATGCTTATATGTGAGTATGCGTGCTTTGCTTTGCTTTGTTTTTGTCTGTTTGCCAAAAATCTGTTTAATTAAGCTCACTCCCTAAGCAAACGTAAGCAAAACTCTACATACAAATTACATCCTTCTGTTGTTTCCAGACTGCCTTTCTAAGTAGTGCCAAAGTGTGATAGAAAGCAAGCAAGGCTTCGTTTCATCACATCCTTATTAAATCTACTTAACTTCGGTTCTATGCTTGTGTTTTAGTGTTCAGTGTATGTCATTTGAGCAATTTTCCTTTCTTCCTTACTTCATGGTTTTCTACATAGACGTACTCCTAGTTGAACACAAAAAGTTCTATGTACCTTCGAATCAGCATCAAATTCGTGGTTGATTTCAGTTTGAATTTCAGTTCCAGGACTTTGTTGTCGCAGTCGTTGCCTTTTAGCTGCTGACAATGTTTGTTGGCAAGATTGCAAAAGTCACAACCTCTTGTAAGTAACATGCTGTGGCAAATACAAATATAAACAGAGAAGAAGAATAAGAAGGAGAAGGAGAAGGAATAGCAATAGGAAAAGAAATCAGAAACAAAATCCATTCCGTCAGCATGCATTCAACATCAGTTAAGCACTTACAGCAAAGATAATGGCCATTTATAAAGAGTATCGTTTTTCAGTATTTATGTTTTATAAATGTTTTGCCATTTACATTTTGGTCATCTGAAGATAGTCTATCATTCTGATCTGCATTCTCTTCCCTTGTAACGAAATGTTTTCCTTTAGGACTCGAATTTTCCTTACCAATTTAGGCTCATTTTTTTCTCGCTTCGCTTTCGGTGGCTTCATTATTTATTTTTTTGTTTATAGTATATTGTGAGCCCATCAAAAGACATACACACACACACACACAACGAAAAAAAAAAAAAAACACACAAAAAATGAGAACTCATTTAATATCATTTTGCTAACGTATCCTTTTTCTTGTCATATATTGTAGAATTATTTGCTTTGAATGATGTTTGAATCGTGAAGATTCAAATCGATTGAGTTTCATTTCTTTTCGAATGGGTTCCATTATGTTTTGCTCACACTTATAATTTCGGTTCGTTGATTTTAGTTATTTATTTTTTTTTATTGTATTTTTAAAATTTAAATACCCTTCACAGTTAGTGTAACCTATAAGGTTAGAGATGACTTTTCAACAGATAACTTATATTCATCGGAGTGTTTCTATTACTGAATGGTTTCCAATAATATAATGAATTGTTTTTGGTGTAATTTTAATTTTTTGTTATTATGCTAATGGTTTGACAGTTGTAGCGCTAAATTAATTTAAAGGACTCGTAATTTTGAATATAAATTAATGTTTCTGAATTTAAAGTTACTAATTTGTAACTTATAAAAAAATATATTTATTTTATATTTTATATATTTTATATTTTTATTAAAAATTATGGCATTTATTTATCAATGCGTACATAGAACTTAATTATTTCCATTACCTATTTTCTTTAAAAAATTGGGGACTCCAAATATTAGTTAAAGACTGAAACAAGTTTCTTTTATCAACCAGAATAATTCAATTACTATCATATCAATAGTTCACAATGAAATCTTAAACTCTTATACTTTTGTTTAAAAAACTTCCAACATTTATGATGAAAATTTTGCTAAAACAACAAAATTGTAAAGTATTTAATCTTCGTTACATCGAATTGTACACGTATGTGGTTTCTTTTATTCTTTTTGCCGATTTGATCGTAATTTATTTTGTATGGAAGAAGGGAAAATGATGGAAGTTATAAATAATTCTAATGCCTTAAATCAAAGCCCATGTTACTCGGTTCCATTAAAAGTGATTTTGTCGATTTTTACCAAAAAATAAGAGAAAATAAATAGAAAATCTTTAAAAACATATTTAATTTTTTGTTGTTTCCAAAAAAATAAGGAAAAAAGGGAAAATTCCATACGTTGTCTGCTATCAATTTTGAATTTTGTCGGTTGATTTATATACAGATAGACAGATAGACATATCGACGAATGCGGGGAAAAAAGAGTGAACAAGTTGATTGAGCATCATGTAAATGTGACTTGATGACTGACAGTCGTAAGACCACTAAGGCAAAATTGAAAAAATATTTGAAAATGATTGCAGCCTCTTTTGAATCAGAAGTAACACACTCAGCCAAAATCAGATATTCGAAGTGTACATACGTGTGTATGTACTCGCACTTGTTTGTGGTAAATTTTCATCTATCTTGACCCAAACTGACCTTCTTTCTGTGGCCTGTCTTCATGTCATGGCTCTGAGTTTATTTCTGTCTCGCTATGCTAGGTTAACTTGCATGTTTAAGTGGTGTCCTGCGGACGGCAGCTATCCATCTATGTACCATGTATCTAAGCAACGATCCATTTGTCCTTCAGTAAACTTTTGTCCGAGTGACACAAGGTACACTTTAAGACAAACTGACTAAAAGACTGACTCTGACCCTTCCTCGCACTGGTGTGGCAATCAACTTGGTTGAGTACGTTGACTCATGTCATAATACGAAGCGACATGAAGTAACAGCAGAAGCTGCGTCCAAGTCTAACAATAGTATGCAGTAACAAGAACAAGCGGCATCAAATGCTGCAAATGCTGATGTTGCTGCCGCAGTGCAGTGTTGTTTATGTTGTTCTTGCAACAAACAACATGCCAAGCTTTTTATTCACCAGCTCCATAGATCTCTCTTACTAACCGGCATACGAAACTATTTATTATTTTGTATTTTAAATCAAAATTTTTGTGTTCTTTTCGGTTTTATGCAACTGATTGTTGCAACAACTGTAAATGTCGCCAACTGAGAGAGATACTCACACTTGTTTAGATACTTAGATGGATAGATTTTCATTTCGTTTTTGCTTGTTGTGGTATGTTGCAGTATTTTGGCTTTTCCCTTTTCTTTTATCTTTTTTTTTTTTTTGGTTCTTTAGGAAATTCATTTTGTTGTTGTTACTACTCAGATTTGTTGTTAAGCTTGTTGCTATCAGCAGCAAAGGAGGCAGCAACAGTGTAACACTTTGGCAAATATTACTAAACTTTGGCTCCAACTTGTGCCAACTAAACTAAACTCAACCCAAGTAAACTAAACTAAACTGGTTGCTAGTCTAAAGCATTAAAGCTTGAAGAAATGAATGATTGAGTCAATGAATGAATGAGTCTTGTTGTTGTTGTTGTTGTTTTGTGTTTATTTCCACTGTTGTTTTTGTGGTGATATTTTAGATTTTTTTGTTAGTTTTCATTGGTTTGTGAATGTGGCTTAAATTTGGCTGCACTAGTCCTTCGCTTGGTATTATTTTTTTTAGTTACTACTGTTGGCCACTGTGCACTTTTTATTCTTGTTGTTGTTATATGCTACTTGTTGTTGTTGGTTAGATTACATTTTAAATGCCATGACATATTATGGTTTAAATAGATTATCCATAGCTTTGCTTTTCAAAAGCAGATAGCATTTGAGTAGACAAAATATGGATACATGTACTGATATAGTTTTGTTAGTATAAAATATATTCCAAAATTTTCTTACTTTGTGTTTGGTATACAACATAAATAATATTCTTTGTGTACATAAATATATTTCAGTTAAAGCTTGTTAAGAACTGTGACTTTTAGCTAATATAATAATATTTATGAAAACCTAATGTCATCCACAATGGAATTAAAAACCATTTGGAAAAAATAACTCACTCGTAATTACATATTTACTATTATTTAAACAAAATGTGGAAAATATATTGTACATTAACAAATAAGTAACAATTTGTCCTTAGAATATGAAAGTTGTACTTGTTGCTTAAGTAAAGTATGAAGCTAATATCCATCGATACATACCATGTATTTATAGGAAAATACAAGTAATTTAAATATCGAAACAATATTTTATGCTTAAGCCATGGCTACAGCATAACTCTTTGGTATAATACATCAAATAATTACAAAATCAATTCAATTTAACAAAAGCAAAACCAGTCCACTGCTACTCATCGGTAAACATTCCAATTCAACACAAAATAACTTAGTGTGTTTAGGTAAATTTCGAAAAGAGACAAAAATTTAAGGGGCTTAGAAATCCTTATTCAAAGATTGAATTATCTGATGCTCTTTTGTGTTTTATTTACTGTTACATTAAATATAACATTTCTCGGATCTTTTTTTATAATTGTATTAGCGTTAGGCAGCGTTCTATAAAGCTCATAAATATATTGACCATTGTGACCACACTTACGAAATGAAGATCTAATTGATCGGAAATCGTTCTGAAGTTCTTTTGCCTTCTATTTACTATCTTCATTGGTCTTAAGTTGGATGTTAAAGGACATTGCAATCGGAGCAGGCTCTCCTCTTCTCCATCTATTCTAATGAAATCGATTATCTTTAGCATAATAAAGAGCAATGTTCTAATATGTAAAAAGTTTCAGATCATTTTCCACTATGATAAATAGTTACCGCAAATAGGAAAGTTTAGGCACATTAAATTATTGTTAAGAAAAACCAATTGTTTCAATCCACAAAGTTTTAAGTGACACACATTTAATAGAAATAAAAATAAATTCCAATGAATTGGATCCTTATGATTTTAATCTGATTAATAAATTTCATAAAATAATAAAATATAAAGAAAATAGTTGGGCTCACTGAAGGCAAAAGTACAAATGCGAAATGTTGAAGTATATCATATAAAATATTTTTATTTGCAGTTTGTTATTTTTCAAAATTAAACTTTAAATTTATTTTTGTTTGTTTTTTGTATATTTTCCTTACTTAAATTTAGATTTATCTAAATATATGGTAAAAATTTATTTATATCAATTTTATGATTCTTTTTGAAAGCTCAAAACTTAATCTTTTGGAAATCAATATAAACTTAAAACACACATTTATTCTTTTGTTGTTATATGTATACAATACTACATATATACATATATATAAATATTTTCTTAACAAATCAAAACTTTTCGAAAACTATTTAGTTTTCTATCTAAATTTACAAGAAAATAATAAGAAAAAGGATTAAATGAAACAAAAACAATCTCAATAACAGCAAATCATTGAGGCAAAATGCAAAATGGAAAAAGAAAAGAAAACTGCAGCATTCTCACAGGAGCAACGCTAAGAAAACTCAGAAAACGGAAAAGAGAACAAAAAAAAAAAGATTTGCATGTGCAAAAATAACAAAAGCTGTTGATGAAAAAAAGCAAATGATTATAATAAATGTGGAGGAGAAAGGAGAAGAAATCTAAATTGAAATGAATTGAAATGTGTTGTGTTGTGTAGTGTGTTGTATTTGTAAAAGGATTACAAAGACTACGGCCGGATGAAACTAACTAAGCGACAACAACAAAACAAAAACAAAATAAAAAAAGAAACAAAGAATGAGCAGCACACAAGCAACAACAATAGTGGAAAAAGTGAAAATAGTTTAAGGCATTGTGTCAAGATAAACGGGTGAAATACAAATAAGTATCATTGTCACAGTATAGTACTAAATATACTTATATACATGCGTTTGTCTCGCCTAAGGGGGCATTCCGTTTGTACTGAAAGCTGGAAGGATGCAAAGGCGAAAGCTTTACACAAAAAACCGGATACAATGTGATGCTATTAAGAATACTTTACTCAACTGGTCTCGGAGACTTCTATATTTGCATAAATTTTTAATATATCTTTCTATACGATTACCAACCGCCTTCCTCCTTTAGACGCCTCTTTTTTTTATTATTTTTTTATTCAACAAAAGCAGTAATAGTTGTCGTTCCTATATATGTAATTTATTTATTTTGTCACCATAGAACGGAAGGAAAACTTTTCGATGACACACGATGAAGATGAAGAAGAATCTCTTTTTTCTTTAAATAAAGAGTAGAATAAAAATGAATGAATGAATGAAAAGAATAAGGCTAAGAAACCACAAATGTCCTTGCGCCACATGTGCAAAAACACGCACGTTTGCACACACTCACTCAAATATAAGAAAGCTTGAAACATTTTCCAAAAGTGATGACTGCTTCTGGCTATAGACAGTAGTAGGACAGAAAGATATATAGAACGGACAGATAGACAAAAATACTTTTGCATGCACTTTTTGGTAAAGTTTTCTATGGAGAAAAGCAAGCGTATAAACCAAAAAGTCAAAAGGATATGCAAAGACTTTCCATGACTTTTAAACTTAGTATAAGTTTATTCGCCTATTTATTTCTTTCTCCCTCTCGAACTTCTCATCCACTTTCATTCTTTGCACTTTTGTTCCATACAGTATTTGAACGTGCATTTTTCTATGTGGTTAGCCACAATTCTACTCTATTCTATTCTATTTCATTCCCAAAAGTAACGAATACATGTGCTCACAAGAGGAAATTTGAACAAATGAACGCTTTCAGTTCAAGGATAATAACAAAGTATACGAAACGAAAACGACACATTAAGATTTTTACAAAAGTATAAAGAAATAATAATAATAATAATAAATAAATAAAAATAATATTGAAAATTGTTGCTTTTATATTTGTGTGTCTTGTAGGCATTGCAAGTACAATACCATTTAGTTTTATTGCATTACATGTCATTTTCAGTCTCTGTCTACTAAATATTTCTGGATGAAAGTATTGCAGTAATTCTTAGTAAAATAGTAACAACATGTTTTTTAAACAAACAGAGACTGTTGCACTCACTCAGTTGTGGTATGCGGTTTTCATAGAATTTTAATTTTATTTAGTTTCATTTTCTACTACTTTAAAAAGTTAGTTCAAATCTATAAAAAAAAAATGGGCTTAGTACAAGCACTTAGACTTTTGCCTTTCCAAACAGAACAGAATTTGAATTGATATATGGGAAATTATTAATAGAACTAGACCATGAATATATTAAATATTGAACTGCTGTGCCATCAGCTTATTATTTTTTTCATTCTACTGTTAACTTGGGGTACCTCTACACAACATTCTTTGTACAGAAACAAGAAATAATTTCAATGGGGGTACAAGTAGCTCTCAAACTTTAGTGATGAGATTTCTCTTAGGTCCGTTGTATATTATCTAGTTGAATTGCAGAACCCATTGAATAATATGGAACTGAAGTTTATTAAATGCTATACATCTCGTGAAATGGCTTAATTATTACATAAATGATTTTCTGGTTTGGTGAATAAAGTTGCTTTTGAAATTATACTAACGTGACGTTCCCTTCACAAGCGATGTTTTGATTTTTTATTTTTTTTTTTTTTGAGATTATAATGTTAAACTAATATGCTCATGACCACCCATGCATTGAAGTAGAATATTAATCGCTTTATTAAGGAAATTTAGCTACAATTATGGTAAAATGAAAATTGGAAATTTTATACATAACTTTGAAGTTGAAATGATGAAAAACTTAAAATTTGTGAGTGAACACAATTTCTATTAAAATGACTTCTAATTCTATTTACATCCGATCTACTTCATATGTCATATTTTTATAAAATACCAATCTATTTTATGATTTATTTTATTTAGAAATTGTAAAGATGAGATGACAGGTTTGTCTTTATTTATATATTTTTTTCTTTCTACACATACATTTCCACAGTAGAACAAGCATTAAGTAAGTCACAGCAATAGAGAAAGTCGAAGCGTTGCTGTGATTTGAATCAGAACAATCAGCATTTGAAGTGAAAACTAAATCGTTGTATTTTAATAGTTTCCACGCACATTAACATTTTTAACTTTAAATTAAAATACAATAGTTTTTACACTAAAATATTACGCATTGAATTACTTGTATAATAGTTTTTTTTATTAATATTCAATACAATAAACATTGATCTTACATACATATAGCATTGTCCATTGTTATAGGAACATAGATTCATCTTACTATAATGTTGCACACTAGAAAGGTTTATTAACTGCAGCACTACCTAAATAAAAACTTCTGGACACAGCTATTGTTGACAGAAAAAAGTACTTGTTAAAAGTACCTTTTTTCAGTGATTTGCAAGTGGAAGTGTGCCTCACCCTCATAAGCACAATATTTGTTGGATTTACTCACCTTCGCTAAAGAAGTTTCACTAAAAAAACTTAAAAAAAAATTCCAATGCCTGACTCGATCCCTACGCCCTCGGTTTGCAAGTCCTACCCTGTAACCACTACGCCACGGAGACATTTCAATTGTATCTGCCTAAATAGCTCCAATATAATAATAATATCGTCAAATTTTGATTTTTGTCACATTTCATTTTCATATTTTTTGTAATTACGCTAAAGAAGTTTCATTTCAAAAAATTATTTTGGCAGAATAATGCGATATTGGTTCAGGTAACAAGGACAAGCTAGAAATGTAATTATATGGATTTTTGTGCAATTTCGAACTTGAAAAAAGAGCATAAGAGTTACCACAAGGTGAGTATAATACACAAACCAATATACGTAAGCTCTAGCTCTTTTTTTTATTACAAATAATCTATTCTTTCAACAAACTTATGTGCAAAAATTTATGTTCCTGTTTTTAGGACATCAGTCTGAGTTTATTATAATATAATATGATTTAATAAAAAAATTAATTAAGGGCGCCCATAAAAAGTGGTCAAATTCCCCTTAGTGCTATGTGAATTTAATTTAAATTTATTTCTTTTGTAGAAGGCATTGTAATTTTTTTATATGTTGTTTAATTTTTTTTGTAACAAACTTTAATATTCTGTTCTATGTCTATTTGCTTGAGTGCCTCTCGGTGTGTAATTGTGTATCTGCAATTTTTGCTTTAATGTCTTCTTTAATCTTTGTCTCTCTATACTTGACTAAACAATTACTCTGACTCTTAGTCTTAGTACAACGACAATGAAAACAACATGAAACACATTGTATTTATATAAAATGACGTCCATTTGTGTGGCTATGTGTGTTTGTGCGTGTGTGTATGAGTAGATCTATGTACATATGCTTATGATTACCTTAAAGGCATTTCATTCTGTTCCTACTCATGTTTTGTTTGCGTGTATGTATTTGCATTTGTTACTGTTAAATGTTAAAGTCTTTTTCATTATAAGCTTTAAAAGGAAACCAAGAACAAGGAAAATTACTCTTAACTACTTGAAGTATCTTATGTGAATCAACACGAGACTTGCTATTTATTTTTTTTTTCTTATATCTTTCAATACTTCTTATCTGTGTTTTTAAGTGTGTATCTGTGTGTGTGTGTGTGTGTGTGTGTGTGTGTGTGTGTGTGTGTGTGCGTGTGTCGTCTATGTTTCTTTTATATTTTCATTTTGTTTTGATGCTGAAAACTTTTGCAGTTGAATGACTTTTTTAGTGTCCTGTAGAGCAAAGCGTCTGTGTGACTGCTGGTAACAAGTGAACTATACTATTCTACTTATAAGTTTCTGACTCTTTTTGTAGCATACTTTGCGGCACGTTTTTATTTTGTCTGTAACCAGTACAAGGTTCTACTTATGTTAAAAACTCTGGAATGCTTTCATTCGTTTCATTTCATAGTTGAATTTATAAAATCGATATTCATATCGCGTATTATATATGAAATTCGCATTTAAGAAAAAAAAATTTTTGGCAATTGAAATCTAAATAGTGATTTTGGTATATTTTTACTAAAGATTCAGATTCAGTTTTTCATTGATAGTAATAAATTCCTTTGGTGAATGTTTCCATCCTTTAAGAACTTTCTTTGGAACAACCAGAATTGATTAAAACTTTGCCTCCGTGGCTTGACACAAAAGGCCAACAAATTAAATAAAATCATGTTTTTCTTAGCAAAAGGCAAAAAAAAAAAAGAAGAAAAACAGTGAAACCAAGCAAAAAGTACATTAACTTTTTTCTATGATTAACACAAGTAAAAAAGGAGAAAAAATAAAATTGAAGAATAAGCGAAATTTAATTAATGAAATGTGCGCGCCACACTGTAAAACTTTTAGTTTGGCTAAGAACATCAAGACTAAACGGAGGAAACGGGTAAAATTTAAAGAAATACATGCATAAACAGCTATGTGGTTGTAGAAAGAAAAAGGAGAGAGAAAAACCACAGTGAATCAGAAGGTTCAAGAGATGTTAAGAGTGTTGTGGTAAAAAGTATGAAGAAGTAAGTGTGTGGTAAAAGTAGTGATAGTGACACAGTGGAAAATGAAAAGACAGAGGAGAGAGACACGTTGAATTAAAGGAAAAGTCACAAGTTACTAATATCACTTATCAGAGGATCACTAGTCCGGGAAGTGGAACTGGAGATGCAGAGAGTGCTGCCTTTTTAAGCGACGCGTGTGACAACTGTTGTCCAGCAGGTTGATTGCCAATTGATTGTCATGGTCTTACAATAGTGAATTGTGTCTATTGGTATACAGCCGATCTCCTCTCTAATCGTTGGAATCTGTAATTCTCAGTGAATTGCCGAGTTTCT
Source organism: Amiota minor (assembly GCA_037043295.1). NCBI lineage: Eukaryota > Metazoa > Arthropoda > Insecta > Diptera > Drosophilidae > Amiota > Amiota minor. The sequence continues at coordinate 184,057 of JBAMAW010002153.1, forward strand.
GTCGTAAAGAATATGCTATTTAACAACAATCGTTCAGACAACTGTGAAGAAGTACTTTTACTTTGGCTTGGTATTTGTGATCTTATAAATTTAGTAGTTAGGGTGAAATTCAAAATTTTTTGTTTGTTTTTCTTCATGCTAACGGATATACCATATTTCTAGTTTTTCATTTATATATATACAAATATTATTGTTATTGCTTTTGCTGTTTCTTATTCTTATTTACAAAAGTAAGGAACTGCTTTAAGTTACAAAGCTTTCCTTGAAAAATAAGCTAATTGTTTGTTTTTTTTATAGACTCTGTTGATCTGAGCTGGACCAAACTTCACTCTCCAGACTATGCTAGAGTTTCTCTGTAAATTTCATCAAAATCGGTCAAGAGGTTTCGGAGTCCATAAGGAACATACATACATACATCCATATGTTAAAATTAAAGTTACTTCTTTCAAAATTGACTCAGAAATTATGATTGTTGTTTTATTATTCCATAGCCAAGTACAATTATTGAAAAAAAATTTTTTTTTCTTAAGTGCTTCTGAGGAAAGTTTTCAAAACATGAGTGAAAGGAAGCTATGCGGTATCCAGTGAACTGAATTCAATGTTGTTGTTTTATTTCTCTAGACTATTAGTTGAGTTGTGGAAAGGGTAGAGTGATAAATGAGGAACTTTTGCAGTAATAAAAATTACAACACTAACTAAATTAACTAAATTAGCAGTAAATGCAGGCATTTCTCTTTAATGATTTTTTTCCACAATTACTTCGTTCTTGGCATTTCAGCGGAAGTGGCAACAACAAAAACAACAACTTCCGTTTTCGCTTATACACTTTTGCATTATTTCTTCTTTGGTGTTTTTTCCATTTTCTTCGCTTAATTCTTATAATTTTTTTTTCTGTGTTCTTATGCCTGACAGTCAGAAAATTTATAAAATTGCATGCCATTAAAGCGTCACTTTTTCTCAGCATTTATCTTATTCTAGAACAAGATAACATGTATTTCTTTCTGCACTTTACTGTTGTTTCTGTGTCTTTATAATATTGTAGTTGAACTTCGAGTATTCAATGTGACAACTTTGTTTTTCTTCCCTCTTCCTAACTTATTTATAGAGTGTCCTACCCTCTGCATTCCTATCATAATTATTTTTTATCATTTTATTTATAATTTTTTTTTTTCTATTTAATTGTGTTTTTAATTCCATTTCTGTTTCTGTTTGAATGCGTTTAATTTATTTCCATATATAACTTCATTTGGATAACATCATCCCGTTTGAAATTGTTGTAATTTTGTTAGTTTCGGCTTGCTTTTGTCTTTGCTGTATTTATCCTTCGTACCCAGCTGAGCGGAGCGCATTCCTAACATAATTTAATTTTACTTTTAAGTTTTAACGCATTTTAAATTTTTTCCTTTTTCTTTTGTTTTTTTTCTTTTTTTTTTTTTTGTTCAGTTGCAAGTAAGTTTTTCTTCTACTTCTTTATGTAGTATTACTACATCTCATTCTTGTTCTTAATATGGCGATGGTGGTGGCCTGTGCCCTGGGCTGAGTCTCTGTTGTTTGTCATCCTTTTTCTTTTGCTGCAAGTTTCTGTTAAGTTTTTTGCATAATGAATTTCATGCTTTGTGTAAATTATGCAAAAAAGTTTATGCTAAATACACCAACTTTTGTCAATTTATTGTATTTAATTTTTTTCTCCTCATATTCACACGAACACACACACACACACACACACACACTCACTCAACTAAGTTCACACAAAAATAGAAGATTTAAATTTATCTCCATATCAGGTTTGTTGTTTTTTACTTTTTACTTTTCAATTTTCTTTTTATTTCTCATTTTTTTGGTTTGTTTCACTTCCTTTTTTAACCACATTATGGTGTCATATCGCGTGTATATCTTACCATATATCTGTGTGTGTATCAGTATGTTTGTAGTATGTAAGTGTGTCATTGTGTGAGTTTCAGCATATGGTTGCGGCGGCCGGAAACATGGCAATATCCTGCCATAAGATACACTACCCAATGTGGGGCTTACTCTTTGTATGTTGTTCTGCATGAGTTCGTGAAAGTTCATTGGTAACTATGTGTGAGCCTGTGTATAAGTATATATATATATGTGTGTATGTGTGTGTTTGTTTTCCATATGCGACATATACGCAATTGACCTAATTTTTGGTCACTTATGTCTATAGAACTGCAGCAAATTTCAATTGTTTGTTTCATGTTTTTTCATCATTTTTTGGGTTCATCTTTTTGTGTAATTGTTTTCAAAATTTTATATATTTTTTGTGATGTTGTAAGGAGTGTAGATCGTTTTTGTCATATGACCACATAAAATCGGATATGATTGCAACCAAAGTGGATTTTTAATGAAATGAAAATAAAAAATTTATTATATTATTCAAATAAACTCTTTTGTATTTTATAAAATATTAATTTTTTATGCCGTCAATAATTTAATTAATGCCTAATAGTATGAAATAGAATATAATGTACGCAATATATAAACTTGAATGCACACTTCATGAACTTCAAACTTAAAATTTTTTGTTTTTACATTGTTCCTAAGTACGAAAATTGTTGTTGTTGTTGTTGTTGTTGTTGAAATTACTATAGCATACATAGTGCAATGGAATGTTTGTGTGTGTTTGTGTGTGTGTCTGTGTATACTTATGTGTATAAGTTAATTTAATATTTTACATAATTAAGTTGCTACAAAGAATGTTTCCGAAAATATGCTTACGTTAAACCTAACTTACTTACTATTAAGTTGATAATATGAAAAAAAAATTATATGTTTAAAGTTAAAAATTATTTATTTTTTGAACTCTATGGTTACCTTTAAGCAACACAAAACAAGTTTACTTCCGTTACTTCTTTTGCACAATATTTTTGTTGCATACTTTCCGGAATTCCCAGTTAATATGCTTCAGTGGTTCTTGCGGCTGCTGCGCTGCATCTGCTTATTATTATAATTTTATGATAAGTTTTTACTATTATGTGTGTATTTTTTTTTTCTTTCTCAAGCAAACATGCATAATACAATTTAAACATAACAAGTGCATAATTATACTAATTGAAACAGGTAATTGTATTTTATTATGCACTGCAACTTGTTATTCACTCAAAAAATAATAAAAACTTTTCACTATTAAACATTTTCGTATAGGTACTTATATATTTTGATATTCACTTGTAGAGTTTAAATAACAATATCATCTCTTAAACAAGGAAGGGAAAAATTATTCATTTTAACCTTTTCCTCGTACTAAGCTTAATCATCATTGAGTTAAGTTTTGTGTTTTTATTCTCTTTATAAACTCAAGTATACTATCCCCTTCCATTATGTTCGTATTCTCATTCGTAGTCTATTTTTGTACATAAAATTTTCTTATTAGCAAAGTAAGTTAGTTTATGAGTATACAAAATTTATAAAATATTATTAAAGAAGGTTGAACAATATCAACCCAGTCACTAGAACCAGCAACTTGTAATAATAAAATAGCAACTACATAAATTTAACTTGAAAATACAAAATGCAACAATCTGTTTCAGTTTTTATTGGATTTTATTATATTGAAGTTTATAGTAGTTGCTTTGCCTTCTTAATTTTCTATTGGGTGTATGCATATGATTCCGCCCTTTTTTGTGAAAACAAAACAAATTTGCTTGTTTAGAAAAAGGAAAATTTATTTATTCAAAGTATGCCCCATCTGCAGCTACAACCTTTGCCCATCTTTCAGGCAATTTACGGATTCCTTGCATAAAGAAGTCCTGGTCTTTTGAGGCAATCCAATTATGAAGCCAAATTTGATATCTTCATAAGAAGTGAATCGCTCTCCCGTAAGATCAGACTGCATCCTTCGAAATAAATGAAAATCTGAAGGGGCTATATCTGGTGAATATGGCGGGTGGGGTAGCACTTCCCAGTCTTGTCCATTTAAATATGTTTTCACAACATTTGCCGTATGCGGTCTGGCGTTGTCATGTTGAAGAATTAATTTGTCATGCCTATTCACCCATTCCGGTCGTTTTTCTTCTATAGCTACCTTCAACCGCATTAGTTGTCGTCTGTAAACATCGCCAGTGATAGTATCAGACGGTTTCAGCAACTCATAGTGCACAACACCTTTCTGATCCCACCAAATACAGAGCATAACCTTGGTACAATGAATATTTTTCTTTGGCTGTGATGGGCCGGCCTCACCTGGCTTCAGCCAAGATTTTTTGCGTTTAGGATTCTCGTAATATATCCATTTTTCATCTCCCGTGATTATCCGATGCAAAAAACCTTTTCTTTTTTGTCTTTGAAGCAGCATTTCACAAATGGTTTTGCGACGTTCGATGTCTCGGTCTTTCAATTCATGTGGCACCCAGTTATTGACTTTTTGAACCATTCCCATTGCTTGCAAACGTCTTGAAATAGTTGATTGATCAACATTTAATGTTGTTGCCAATTCTGATTGTGTTTGACAACAATCTTCGGTCAATAAATCTTCCAATTCAGCATCTTCAAATTTTTTGGGTGGTTTTCCATGTTCTCTGTCCTCAATGTCAAAATCATCATTTTTAAATCGTCGAAACCATTCTTTGCAAGTTGTATTCGATGGAGCATGCTCACCGTAAACATCAGCAAGCAAACGATAAGTTTCCGCTGCACTTTTCTTTGCAACAAAATAGTGCAATAAAACCTCCCGCAAATGATGTTTACTTGGGATAAAACTCGACATTTTCAATGAATTAGAAATATTTGTTGTTTATGCTTCCACCGAATGTTATACACTGTGTTTAACAGCTGATAGAAGGCACTATCGAATGCAAGTATTAGTATTTTAGTGTGCAAGTGTAAGCGGCGATACTAGCGAAACTATCGGAAAGGGCGGAATCATATGCATACACCCAATAGTTTAATATGCAAATTGTTTACTTATTTTAATTGAGATTGGTTGTTTTAAGGAGGCAACAGATGCGCTTATTTTGCAATTTTTACTAGACAAGCGGGTTGACCGGTCAACATTATTAATTTATAGAAATTAAAAATCATCTAAACTCAACATTTTATGTAGCAATCATAAAAACTTTTGGTACAAAAACTCATTAAAAATGTACTCCTTAATGAACCGAAGGATCGACAGACTCAAAAGAGAAACATGAATATGAAGAAAAATATATGATATATGGAAAATAGTATTTATCATTGAGGTAAAAAGTCATAGAAATAGTTGTTTGTCAAAATAACCATACAAAATTGAAAAAGGAAACCAATTCAATGCTTTTACAAAAATAAATCAATTGAAAAATATTAATGAATTATTTATCAGCTGAAAATAGAAAATGGTACAAAACATACACAAATAAAGATTCATTCGCATACTAAAGAGAATCGTAAAAAATATTCTTCAAAAATTGTAGCTAGCAAATAGACAAACAAAATAGATATACAAAAAAACAAAATAAAAAAAAATTTGATCAAAACGCCAAAAATCAAAAAAGTAGATGAAGAGCGCCATAAGAAGCCCCAACGGAAATAACCACAAAAGAAAAACAAAAAAGGGGGAAAACAGACAAGACAAAAGCAAACAAATATACAGCTATATGGTATGTTCTATATGGTATATACTTATATAAATCCAGTATTCACGTCGAGTGACTCAAAACTGAGAAACATTGAAAAGGAAAATTGTATGAAACGAAAAAAATGTTGAAAAAATGGCAAAATACTCACTCATTCGTTCAACTGTAGAAAAATTACACTGGAGACTAATAAAACAAGATTATTGCGGCATAACAGACCAACCGACAAAGAGACATACTCTTAGATAGATAGACAAAAAGACTGATGAACGTATGAAGGAAGGAAAGAACCCACAGACACCACAGACGAACAACACTCAAAGGAAACTAAAGCAAAGCAATGGAAAGGGAAACGCAGTAACGAAATAAAAATAGCGCAAGCATACAAATGACAATGAAAATGCAATAAATCACGCGCACGAAAATTTATATATATTATAAATAAAAGAAAAATGCTTACAAAAAAAAAAAAAAAAAATTCCAAAGAAAACACACGAAGATAGAATACATGAAGGGAGATTCAGCGTAAATATGTCATGAGTATAAACAAGTGTATTCAGAAGTCCTCGTGTGCTAGCGTATCTGTGTGTTGTTACTTTGTGGACTTTTATACAAAATGCGCATAAATGCAACGACATGTGTATATATAATAACTGCATTTAATAGAATGGGACATATAAAGATAGAGAGGGGAGTAATGAGAACTCAGCTATATTTATAAAAAACAAAAAAAAAAAAAAATAAAAATATAATCAAGCAGACATAAATCAAATGCATGTTGCGTGTACGTAATCAGTGACAATGATAATCAACATGAAGATGATGCTGTGATTGAAGTGGTCATTGAAGATGTAGAGCGTGAGAGGGAGGGGGAGAACTAGCGAGGTTGTCAATAATATTGATGTTTCGCTGTTCATGATGGCAGCATTATTGGCCAAAAAGTTAACATAATAAACAACTTTTGTTATTGCTTTTAATAAACGCATACCAAGCCACAACACACACTTATAAATTGACTTTCAATTTGCAACACGTGTTTGAGTAATTTGTGGTAGCTGATGATGATGATGATTACGACAATGTTGATGCTGGCGATGATGATGATGATGATGATGGCAATTTATAACAATAAATTAATATCTTCTTAGGTAACAATACCAAAAAAATAAAAAATGATACAGAATAATGAGAAATTACATACAAAATAGAATTATTGGAAAAACTAATATTTAATTAAGATAGTTGTTATACATTTCTTGTAAAACCAGAGTCAGCAATCAACAATGAAAACTGAGAAACTTTTCATTTTTGGAAATTTTATGAAAATTGATTCTACAAAAACAAATTTTTGGAATCCTTTGTGTACTTAGAGTTGCATTAATCTGAAATTCAAGTGATCACTTTGGAAACAGAAATGGAAACATTTAACAAACTACAAAGGAAGGGCAAGGTGCGTTGGTCTAGTACAGGGGTGGACTTATTAGGTGGACGCAGCAGGCAACACTATAACTGTGACAAGACACTTCAGCGCATGTTGGAAGCGTTAGTATTTTTTTTTTTTACTATGGACCACTAATTGTTCAAAATAATTTCTCAATGTGGGTGGAAACAAAAAAAGTGAAATTGCGCCATTAAAGTATTTGCATGAAAGATTTTTGCCTTCTGTTACTGTCACTAATCCAAGGCGTCCAAAAAAAAAAAGTGATCAAGGCAATCTGATGAAAATATCGTGGCCGTACAAATGAGTCGCTCTAATCTCTCGACAACGTGTACTCGTAATCCATTCTGATTTAAAGCAATTCCTTTACAAAATTGAATTGATCAATGGTTTTTGCAGGCCCCAGATTCGCATGATTTCAAGGACTACTTAAAGTCAAAGGTTTATATCAACAAGCCAAGCAACCTAGACGAACTTAAGACAAACATACGCCAGGAAATAATTGGCAAATACGATGGAAAATGCCCCAAAAAACGAGCTTATTACACAATTCGAGATCTGGTAACAACTTGCGCCATGGCATCTTCGTAAAGTGATGTAATCAAATCTCCTTAAACTAAATGAATTGATCTCTCTTTTATGAAGCATTAAGCACGCAGCTAAGCTAAGCCTGAAAATCAAGTTATTACTCTATAAATCCATACTTTTTCCGGTGTGGACCTATAGAATACAGCGTAGACTTGTTGGATTTCAAAATCTGGAAAGTCATATTAATCATCTTGCCGTCAACCCGCTTGATAAAAGCCAGCACACCCGTAGATAGAATCGGCGGCATCCACTGGATTTGCCGATTAGAGTTTATCATTAAAATTAAAATGGAAACGTAATAAGAGTGCACAATCAAATTCGCTGAATATCGTATACGATTGATTGCAAATAAAAGCTAATTTAAAAAATTTTATATGAAGCAAAAAATGTGTTTTTTTATATCTTTTTGTTTCTTTAATTAAATGGGTCCACCTAGTATGTCCACCCCTGTAAAACTTGTTTGTAAAAATCATTTTCAATTCTACGAACATAATATTTTGCAAAAAAATGTTAGCTGAATAATAAGCAAATAACATGAATTGTTAAGCAATGACAATTGGAGTATTAAAGTCAATCCGGATATACATATGTTGCACACTCAACCAAAAAAGTTACTTGAACAGACGACTCATCTAGTGGAAGCATTTGAAGCCGAAAAAATCAGCATGAAATTAAAATCTCAGTCTTTCCATTGGCTTTTAAATCCAAGATCTGGTCATGCCTCGATCTAATATACATATATGTATAACAGCTTAATAAAGCCAATCTGGATATACGGTTCCCAGCTTTTGAGGAATGCAAGCCCAAGTAACGTCGAAGTCACCCAAAAAGCACAATCGAAGGTACATCGCTTTGTAATAGGTGCTCCCAGATACATGTCAAACGCGAACATCCACAGTGGCCTCAACGTCTCTCTAATAAAAACTGAACTAGCCCAACTGAAGCAGAACTTCTCGCAACATCCTAACCCACCAGCTCCCTCACTTTTACTGACGAGCAACCACACGCGCTTAAGTCGGAATAACTTTTCTGCCCCATAACCCGGGGAGGACCACTTTACATACAAAAGTTTCTTCAACTCACTACAAAAAACAAAAAACTTGTAAATGCACCAATAGTTTTTAAGATTTGTAAAATATTGTTATGCTTTGTGTTGAATACAAATTGATCCAACTAGAACTGTTAATATTACAATTGGATTAATTGATATATTAATATTTCATAGCTACTATATCAATAAATATTTTTAAAATAAACTTTCAGACTTTCAATTATTTATTATTTTTATTTTATTTTTTATTAATGTTTTTTATATGCATATTTAATCCCTCATATAATGAAAGTTAATATTTGCTTGCTTTATTTATTAGTTTTGTATTTTATGTAACTTTTTTGTTTTCAACAAAAGTTATTTTACTACACCTAAAGTATACATAAAATTGAGATTTTTAGTTGACTAAATGTCAACTACTTTAGTTTTATTAAATTGAATAACTAAAAATACAAAACTTATATCATACTTAAATTCAAACAAAATGTAAAATATATAAAAAATACATAATAATGCCATTGAATTTTCTATTCAGAACAAAAAAGAATCACTATATTGATCAAACCGAAGGTGACATACTCTGCAAATTTTGTTTCTAGATAAATTTATGCATATATGCAATTATGAGTTGCCTTATACGAGTTTTTGGTAGTAATTTGAGGGGTTCTTATATTCAATAAAGTGAAAAAAATTAGATTATAATGTCTTTATGTATTCCAATGGTTGGTTGGACTAAGACAAATATTCTGATAATAAATAACATCATAAATCTCAAGTTATGTTGTCCTCATAAAGAATTGTATGATATGATAGATAGATACAATCAGATGAGTTTTGTGTTACGAACACCAGTCCAAAATGATAATATATTCTACACCAGCAGAGCGAAGTGTACACAAAATGTGCTTAGCTTTTGTATTATTAAATTGAATTTATATTTGTTTTTATTTTCGTTGTTCTGCTGTAATAAATCCAATTTGAAGTATTAAGTAGGTCCTCCTCATGAGCAAACACTCCCAAAAAAAAAAAAAAAAGAAAGGACATAAAAGTTTCAGTTTTACTGAAATTGAGATACCATTTATTTTTATTTTATGTTATTTTATTTAACCCATATTCATAACTTTACTATTAAGAAAAACCGATTATAAGTCACAATAGTTTTACAAGTGTAGTTTAGAAATATAATAAAATTAGGGAATATCCATATATTTTATAATTTCTCTAAAATACTTATCTATCTTACCATTTACATCCTAAAGAAAAAAAATTAAAGCTTTTCCAGTTTATATTGCGGTTACATGCTACATAAAATATTAGTTCTAGGATTCTAATTGAATATGAATTGCATAATAATTCTTTAAACTATTACAAAAAGTTATTGAGGCAGTTTTTTTTTATCAGAGGCCCTCGAGATTCTAGAAAGTCGGTATTATAGCTTTACGCGAATGATGGAAGTGAAAATTGTGTGTTATATGAAAACAAAAAAAATTGTTCAAACATGACTGAAGTATTTTTGCACCAACCCAAAGTATTGAATGTCATATCAGTGTGCAAAAAACAAAAACAAATTGAAAACCGAGACTGTTCTTGTATAAGAAATACCGCATATAGTAATTATGGTTTTAAGATTCTAGCATTTTATAAATACAATAAGTTACTATATATCCAATATCAGATTTTAGCTGTAGAATTGGAAAACTAAAATACTTAATTTTTTGTCTCCAACACAAAATTCTTTGCATTGCAAACATCTTGACAAATCATAATAAGACCAAATCACATTGCATTGAAAGGTATCTAGCTAAAAACAGTAAAACTATAAACTATTTTTTCCTGTATTTCTCAATTACGCAAAAAAGTATGCTGCATAAAATATCGTTATGTTAATAAACAATAAAAAAAAAGTACGACTACTTACATAATAAAATGGATACGATTGAGAAGACAAACAATGAAGACAATAAAAAATGGTAGTAGGAAACAAAAAACAATATTCTATAGTATTGTATATGGTATATGAAAATAAACACTTACCATTATGCCATGATAGTTTTTCCTGCTTTTGCTGTTGTTGTTGGTTGGAAATTATACCAAAAACTAACGTCATTATAATAATAACTAAGCGCGTTGTTGTTGCCACTCGACGAGTTGCTTTAGTATTTGTGGCTGCCCTTGATATTTCTGAGGCCCGCTCTATGGGATTTACAAGTATTATTGTTCTTGCTGATGTTCTTGTTGGTGATGTTGTTGGTATTGTTGAATATGTGTAAGCAGAATTTTTCATGGTGTTTTTGGCGCCATTCTGACGGTGTTGATAATGTTGCTGATTATCATGTTGTTGCTCTTGATACTTTTGATAATTATGTTGTTGTTGTTTCTGTTGCTGCTGCTGGTGTTGTTGTAGTAGTTGTTGCTGCACTTCCTGTTCCGTTGCTCGTATTTGTGTACATAAATTTATATAGGAGTTTGTTATGCTATGCAGTTTTTCTTGTTTTTGCTCTTGTTCTTGTTGATGCTGCTGATGATATTGAGGATAATGATAATTTTGATAATGACTATAATGATGTTGCTTATAGTCTTTTCTCTTCTCTTGCGCTTCCCCTTGTTCGGCCTCTACCTCTAACTGTTGTTGCTGTTGCACATTAACTATTGCTGCAGGCATCCAGTTGTTGAAATTTTTCTCTTTTATTACTTTATTATTATTATTATTATTTCTTTTCTTACAGCTTTTATTTACTTTTATTCTATTATTTACTGTTATTGTTGTTTTTGTTATGCACTCATTGCTAATATTTTGGATGCTGCTGCCGACAGAATTCTTATAGTTGTTTTTCTTCTGATGTTCTTGTTCTCGATCTCTTTGTCGATGCTGATGTTGTTGCGTCTTTTCTTGTTGCAGCAGCAGCATTGAAATTGTTTAAAACAACTTTTGTGGTATGTATTTCATTTGTTGTTGTTCTTATTGATGTTGTTGTAGGTGTTTATATTTTTGTTGTTGCTATTTGTGTTATTATTGTTGATGTTTATGTTATTGTTTGCCATTTGTTATTGGTTACTTTGGTTTTGTTGTTGTTGTTGTTGCTTATGTTACTTATTGTATTTTTGTTGTTGTATCTCTTATTGAGTAATTGCAATTTTCCATGGATTTCAAAAGATTGTTGTTATTACATTTCTTATTGTTATCAATGCAACAATGTTCTGTAGGCAATTTATGGAAAAATAACCGCCATTTATAAATTTGTTCATCATCAAGTGAAATCTGATGCTTTAGATTTAGAGTAATAGATGCACTTGTTATTCAGTTGATTTTCTTTTAACAATTGTCAATTATCTCAGAAGTCTAAAAAACCTAATTGCTGAATGAAATCTTTACTAATTAACTAAGCATATAGTTTAGATATTTCAATTTTAACAATAAAATATTAATAAAAAGCGGCCAAGTGGGAGTCAGACTCCTACACGGACGGTTCCGTACCAGATTGTGGTTTGTACGGGAGATACTCGGCCTAGTGGTCAGATCAAACTGAAATTTCAGTACTATACTAAATTTCTAATCAACATCTACCAACCAACCAAATTTCAAAACTTTGGGATTACTAGATCGTATAGCTGCCATACAAACCAAAATGTTTTTTGCACAGGGACCCCTTTAAATTTTTAAAAATATTTCACTTTTAGTATTTGTTACTGATAACTAATACGGTTTATGAGTTATGACTCGTGGACTGACAACGAAGTCTCTGCAATAGGGTTCCGCTTTGTACCCTAAGAATGAAGAATACCATCATTAATTAGAAGAGTTCTTTAAGTTGCTTTTAACTATTACGAATTGCAAATGCAAGTAATTGAACGCTATATTTCATTTGATTAATTGAGACATTTATGTTATGACTAGCTCACGCTTTCCGCTTTCTCACGCTTCATTATAAAGTCATCTAAGGGATCTTCTTCACAATTTCTTATTGTTGAAACTTTACTTTTTTTTTTACCTTATTACCTCCTCACTTACACCATATTCCAAACATTAAACTAAAAAAAAACAATTTCCTTTTTATTTGGGTTTTCTTTTGTGGCAGAACTTTGTTGTTAACGCTTTACAAGAATAATAACAATAACAAATTTTTTCCTCAATGATACTCAGAGAAAATTTCTATTTCTTTCCCTTTTTTTGTACACTTCTTTTACTTTGTTAGTCAGTCATTTGTATGCAATTAAGGTATTTCGATTATTGCAATGAGTCTCGCTGATATTGATTGATCGAACGACACCAATTCTTTTGAATAAGATCTCTTCATGTTTCTACATTTTCACGACAATGGAGTTGTAACTATAAAAATAAATAAAAATAAAAAATGTCCCTTATGTCTATATCAAGAAAACAATTCAGATCTAAAGATGCTATACAATTTACCATCCAGAACTTTACCTATTCCCATGAACATGGTTTCTATAGCAAAAAGATAAATGTACTATTCATAAAATGCTAAGACTTGCTTGAAAATAACAAGATTAAACAGAAGCAGAAATAAAGAAAAAAAAAATACTATAAACTTTAAAATCTAACCTATTTTAAAATAAACCTCAAACAATATTGATTTGAATTGAAGTATTGAACAAATGAAGTCATGTTTTCTGCTCGGATATTTGATAAAATCGTAGACTTTGAAATTTTTGTTTGTTTTTCTGTGGGTTTCAGGTAAACTGCACTGATTGAATTTCAAATTAATTTACTGAAAAATAAGAAGCTTTATGGTGAGTAACGTTTAGTGTTTATTTTATCAAAATTGACTTACAGGATTAAAAGATATTACTCTCTTTGATTATTAACTGAATACGGTTACGAATATTGCGCAATTTCTGTTTTTGTTTTTTTTTTTTTCAATAAAATTTAATATCAAAATGCAGGATATTACCGTTTTTGCAATAGAGCATAAACTATTTACTTTATTTTGCAAGCAACTCATAAGCAACGAGGAAAGTAACAAGATAAAGAACTTGTTGTTGTAAAACAAGAATCGCTTATTAGTTGCTTATTCTGTTCAAGTGAATGCAAGCAATAACTGATACAAATTGATCATGCGATCTGGTGGCAGTGCAGTGAAGTTTTTTGCCAGTGCTGCGAAGTTTTTGCCAGTGCTGCTTACTTTGTATGTGCTAATTGTCTTCCTATTTTTTTTTTTGCGCTCCAACATAAAACAGCTGATGATGATTAATTTATGATTTGATACTCATGTAAGTACATCAAAAGCATTCTCATTTTAACAGTTCCAAACTTCGTATTGACTTAGCTTGACAGGCATTTCTTATTTTTTAATTTAGTGTAAAAGGTATTTAATTCCCAATGAAACTGGAATTTTTTGGTTTTTCTTTTTATACTATTTTTGTACTTTCACTTTTTCTTTTATCCACAATAAACTTTTTTGTTTCAACATTTTCGTTTTATGGTCTTTTTGTGTTGAAAGAAAAGAAAATTCTCTCGTCATTTGGTTGCTTGCACCTTTTCAGCTTTTCTACAGTGTCATTTTTTTTTTTCTTTTTTTGCTTTTACTTTATTGTGCTCAGACTAAAAGTTGTTTTCTATTGTTGATGTTGTTGATATTGTGTTCTTAATTTTTTTTTTAATTTGTTTCATTTTTCAATTGGCAACTTTCATTTAAATTCCTTTTTGTTCTGTTTTTGGTCACTTGCTTTTGAGTTTTGTTTGAGGTGTTTCCGTTTATCCTCTTTTATCTTCAACAAAATTTAACTAACAGCGAAACCAATATTGTGTAGTTTTTATCAAAGAAATTTTGCCTCTCACACCCTTTCTAACTTTCTTTTTCCTTAGTATCCTGTCAGTTATTTCTCAAAATATCTATTTTCTTTTAATGTTTATTTAGCTTTTGTTTGGTTTATTTGTTTTACTTTTCTTGTTTATTTTATTTGCGATTCTATAAAAATTTGTTAGTTTTTACTTTTCCCTGATAACAATCTCACCAACAACAATACAATTGCATCACTGACCTACCTAACATTGGCTCTATACATATACAATATGTATCAGATTCTTTCTTGGTTCACTTTCATTACGAGTAGAAGCTTGTTTTCACTATCTCTATACACTGTTTGCTTGTGGTTCTTTAATCCTTATCAGTTGCCATTGCATCATTACTTTTTGTCTTTCATACTTTCCTTATTTATTTTGATTTTTATTACTTTTCTTTTCACATTTTCTTTATTTGTAGTTATTTGTTGTTGTAAATTGTTCTCTTGTTTCTCTTTTCCTTTTATTGTTTGGGTAGGTGATGAAGGTAAATGATTTATTGTCGAATTGTGGTTTTGTGGTTTAGGTTTCGATTTCAGTTTGGTTTGGTTTGGTTTGGTTTTGTTTACTTTGCCTTTTTATTTCTATTTGTATATAAAAATATGTATTTGTATAGTTTGAGTTGTTATTTATAACATTTGTTTTTTCCCTTTCAACTTAAAAATATGAAACAAAAAAAAAAAAATGTTGTAATTAATGAAATGAAAAATGAATTTCAATACCGAAAAATATAAGTTTTATTTACGAGTTAAGTTGTTTGTTAGTTGGCAATCTGGGAAAAAGGAAAAGTTTTTATTTTTTCTTTTATGAATTTTATTTTTGTAATATTAATTTAGTACTATGTATGTTTAATTATCAATAAGAAAAGTTAGAAAGCCGAAAAAAAAAAACAGGAAAAATAGAATTATCAACAAGGGATAAATATTTATGTGGCCCTAGAGTTGCATACGTTTGGGCACAGTTTATTTTTTATTGTTTTTTTTTTTTTTTTTTAAATAAATCTCACGGGTATTTAAAACATTAAGTGAATTATGTTTACCATAAGTTTCAGCTTTTTAGCAAACAAAATTTAATGCCAAATTAAATTACAACTAATTAATCTCAATTAATATCACTTAATAAAAATGGTAAATAAGTTCACCGGCATCTATTCGAATTCAGTTTCTTTCAATTGAAGAAGAAATATTCGTAATATTTTTATTTAAATTGCACAAAGCTAATGACTACTATATTAATGACTACTATTATCTTCTTATATGTATTTTCATTATATATGTACATACACAAACTAGTAAGTAATCCCTTACTAAATGAGTTTTCCAACTGAAATTGTCAACACAATATTCATTTTCCGTTTTAAAGGAAATCATGTACTGGTTATTATTCTGAATGAGAACGAACAACGGTAGCATTTCGTTTGAGTCAGTTTTGTGTTGTTAAAAGATTGATTCGAATTCATATAAATTATATGATTACCATTCAAACTGAATTTTATGATTGGAAGCAGCAACACTTTTTAATAAAGAATATTAAATTTGATCTTGATAATACAAGAAGAAGAAGAGCCACCTAAACACTTCGTCACTGCGGTCTCGATAGGCATTTCATAGAATTTGAAATATTTTTTATGAAAATCGGATCTATTGGATATAAAAATAATAATAAATAAATAAGTTTCTGCCTATAATGGGATATCTTTATAAAACCACAAAATCTATGAAAGTTGTAAACATTTATTTCCAACCGATTAAATCCTTTTGTCCTTTCTTGCATAATTTTTTTGATTTAAAAAAGTTTTGCCTTCTTGATGCCGCAACTCATAAATATTTATTATAATTTCTGGTATTTGTTTTTTTTTTTTTTTTCTCTTATCAAACATACATAATTTTATATTTTCTCATAAAATTTAATTAAGTCTGCTATTTCTTGCATGAGAAAATATAAAAAATATGTAATAAGATTTTATTAAAAATATTAGGAAAAACAAAAAACAAATACAAAAAGTATCGAGAGTCCTTTATGCCATGAAACATGAGAGCAAATAAATTTAAAAAATGAAACAAAATGAAATTTTCTTTGGCGCCTTGGGGAAACTTTAATAAAATTAGTCTACGGTCTACTTAACTGCGTCATACATAAGTAAGTTAAAGTGTAAAACAAGACAATTGGATAAAAAAAAAAAAAGAAACGACGAGAAGACAAGCTAAAAGTTCATAAATTGTAAACAAAAAAAAAAAAAAAACTCCGCCAGAAAAGTTCATTGGCTTTAATGCTAACAAGCACTTTCAAGGACACTGCAAATAAGCAGGAATGGGAGTCAGACAATTACAACTTAGTTAGTCACTCAATCAGGCAACAAAGCAGTAACTCAAACAGGTAAGGTAAATACATGATTTGCTACATGGTAAATAAGTAGTAACTTGCTTGCTTCCATAATTTAATAAAGTTTACTTTGAAGCTTCAATTTTTTTGCAAATTCTACTTCTTCACACATTGTCATCATCGTTATCCAGTTTTTCTTTGTTCATTTCAGATAAAATCAATCAAAATGGTACACATACACAGGCAGTTAAAAGAAGAGAAAAAGTGATAAAGTCCTTGCCAGCGTTGGTATTCTTGTGTCATGTGCTAACTTATGTGATTGACAAAGAAAGGATGAAGAAAGAAATGAGACTTTGAAAATAAAAAAAAAAATAAAAAAAAAAACCAAAAGGTGTTCAAGTTTAAAATTAAAAACATTGAAAAAGGTTCATTGAGTTAAAGGCGAGTAGAAAAACATTATAATAATATTTAACAAAAGGCCATGAACATGAACAAGAAAAAAAGAAAAACACAAAAACAAAGAAAACGTTAAGCATCTGTTAATAGAAAATAAATAAAAAAAAAAAAACGAGGAAAAGGTTATCACAAGAAAAGGTTTCACAAAAATAGGGAAATAGGGAGGGTATACTCGTCATTATTAAATAAACTTTTTTCAATTTTTATTTCATTTCGAAACATGAAGTATCCTTTGTTTAATACATTGTTACAAAGAAAAAAGGAAGTTTTCTCCATTAAGCTCTTACTTAAAATGTCCAAAGATAATTAACTAAATACAAAAGATCTTCTTAGTCATCAAAAGAAAGAAAAAAAAAAAAAATAATAAACTTATCGATGAATGTATTGAATTTCTTGGAAGAAGGACATAACATAATCCATTATGTATGTTCTGTTCTGTTTTGTTCCATTTTGTGTGCGATGGGTTTCTTAAAGGTACAAGTATTTTATGGCTACCTCGTATACTCAATTACTCTTCTACACTTTCTCAAATACACATACAAATGATTACATAAATGCTAATATTTCAAGGAAACACACATTTACTTATTCATCCATACAATATTCATGGGAATACATATGTCAAGTGTATTTACAGGTCGCCTCGCCTACATGCACGAAATGAACTAACCAACTATAAGTAAATATAATAAATGCCAGAAGGCAAACCTACAGAATAATACCAAAATGTCCTCATGTTTACCTACAATGTGGTTACGGTTGCTCTGTTACCGGATTACTTTGCGTACAATTAATAATGTGGAAATAAGCAAATCTTTAAGATATCGTAGGCATGTTAAATAGTATAGCAGATGCTTATAGTAAGCCTAAAAAAGCAATGTAGAGAAAAGAAGTGACAAAATGAATTGCTTATCTTAATTATTAATTCACATAGGTATGAATGATGTCTTTAGTAAGGAAGTCATAAGAAAAGACAAATAGAAATACATAGAATAAAAGGTAATTTTTTTTTATATGACAGTTTGAACAAAACTTATGGCGATTATTTAATTATTTTTAACCATAGTAAATACTCGGTATTTTTCAGTGATTAAAAGTTGTTGAGTTATGCTTTATTTTATTTTTTGTTGTGTAGTAAATGAGACTCTAGAGAGTCATTGATTATGTTGAACATTTCATATTTTATAAAAGTGCATGATTTTTTTATCTTCGTTCAAAGGAATAATAATATCAAATTAAATAGAATAATCTGCAGTAAGCCTCATCGTATCTTCACCTATTCTATTTTAGTATTGTAAACATTAATCCTTTCCTAACTGATAGTATCAACCAGTTCTATTGTATTAATCCAATCATATATACTATTCGAACTTATTCTAACTGATTATCTTTTTCTCAATCCTTTTATTTATTTTACCATAGCATTTCAAGCTCAACTTATCTTATTTCATCATATGAAATGTGTACAATTCGAATCTATAAATACTTGACATATTCTAATCAATTCTATACTACCAAAACTTTTCTTATTCTATTTTTTTTTTCGTATATTGCTTATCGGGATCAAATTTATCTATTTATATATAAACATTTAAATGGATTTGCTTTAACTTAAATCTTTTTTATCTTAGTCTCCACTCCACTCCACTCCACTTTAATCTATTCTCTTTTCTCAAATTTTCTTGAAAAATTTAAAATTCGTTTGAACATCCTTCTTTTACTGCAGCCGAATCCTGAAGTCATTCGCTTTTGAATTTGTGTGCAGAAGTATGTACATGTGTGTGTACGGTACACATATGTATGTATATCCCATAGACATCAGCACAGACATTTATTCCAGTTTAAGCCCGCATAAATCACGCAATTGACAAAGTGATGGACAACAAACGAGCAAAATCGCATAGCGCAAGTGAATGTGTTTTGAATGACTAAATATTTAAGCGTTTGTATGTAGCGCGTGTGTGTTAACCAATAAATTTACTAAAAACTGCGTACATATGTGTGCCATCTCAACATATTTTTTTTTTGTTTTTTTTGAAGCCTACTTTTGAGCACAGCATAGTTCAATGCAGCTCAGAGTTCATTCGATTTGCTTCGAATCACTGTGATATTGACATCTTGTTAAAGTTTTATATTTTAGTGTTTTGTCCCTTGTACTAGTATTTGTGAAGTTACATATAATATTTCGGTACAAACTGACACGCATGGATGCTCCAGATACACATGTTGGTTTGTATATTTTTTATGTCCTTTATCACATTGTTCTTACATGTGTTCGATAAATGTTTAAAGCAAACGCAAGCATGAGATCGAACGTTTTATTTTCTGCTTAATCGGTTTCAAGTGTCAAGTGTCAATTGTTTGTTTTATTTATATCAAACACAGAACACAGACACACTCGGACATACACACACACAACACAGATGTACATACATATGTACATACTATATGTATATTTAATCAACATCACACTTTCAAACAGCATTTGTTACTCATTTCATTTAGTACTTCTACTAAATTTTCAACGCTAATTGCACTCGAGTGTAGTCACAAGCGTGTGGTTTTGCAATACAACACAAGGATTCCACCATTAAATACTCAGAATACTTGCGTGTCAAATTGACAATTGACAAGAATAATCACAACAACAATAACAACAACAACAACAACAATCATAAAAATGAAGGCAACTTATAGTGTTAATATATGTATCTAAGTGAATGAGTATTTGAGTGTTTGAGTGCGTGAAAACGAACATGTTTGTGATATTTGACTCAATTTGTTTTGCGGTTCGAAGGCTCTTAACAATCTTTTTATTTTGTGTTTTTGATTTTTGTTTGAGGTATTTCTTTTTCGTTCTCGTTATGTGTTGTTATTGTTGTTGTTGTTATTATTTTCTATTGATGTCAAATGTTATGAAAATGTATAACAAAAAGAAGAAAAAAAAAAGAAATATCCAACAAATGCAATCGAAAGGCTCTTCATGAATATTTAAAATGTTATGCTTGTTATTTGGTTTGGTGAGCATTGTCATTCACTTGTTATTATTCTTTGTTCTTGTTGTTGGTTGCACTTATTATCCTTATTGCTGATTGTTAACCTTGTTGTCTACTGTAATTGACATTGTGCATTGCGCATTGTGCTGCTTGTTAATAAAGCAATTTAAAAATTTCCTTTTCATTTTTTACTTTCGATTACTTCTGATTCAGTAGTTTTTACTTCATTTGGTCATTCAAACCAATGAACCACAAAAACGCATCTTGATTAACGTTATGATTTTTCACTTATATTAAATTTACGAATTTTTGACGTATTTTCATTTGTTCTATTTTAATATTTACCGCAACACTTGACACTACCGCATTGTTCGCGTGCATTTACTGTTATGTTATTTGTTATTTTGTTCGTTGAGGCACTTAAGCAATCAAGCAGACATCACCGATCATCTTCGTTTTCCGATACTTTTTCCTTTTTATTTTTCAAATCGACGTCGGCTGAGGTTTTCGGAATGACATAGAGCGGCTAATGGAAGCAGCTGTTTCTCAAGTTGCTTCGTATTCGCCGTGATTTCTTATCACCCCTTTAATGTTGTTTACATTCCGAAGCAGTAGACAGAAAGCTTTTTTGCTGTTATTTAACATGGAAGGGAAAAATCATAATGTTATTGAACAAAGGATGTTGATGTGCAGTAGCAGATTCACATTGCCAACAAGGATTGTAATGTATGAATATATGTACAATGAAATACCTACGTTGTTTTTGTTTTGCGAAAGAAGAAAGAAGAAGAAGCATGCAGGTTTGCTATATTCAGTGTGAAACGAATGGAATGAGTTTGTGGCTTCGCATTTGAAACACTCAGAATGAAACCATGTGTACAACTAAAACGATGGGTAATACAATTGTACACTATTAACAAAAGAAAATAAACCGTATTATATAAATAAAATAAACAAAATAATAATAATAATATACATACGCATGTTTGACGCGAGGTGAATGCCTCTGCCGACTTTTCTCTTTGTCTTCTTTCATGTTTTTCGTTGTAGTTTTACTTCCTTAAGCAACGCGTTCATTCATTTTCATAAAATGAAGTACTCACAATTTGCCAGTACCAACATTCAATTTTATGCACAATTCATGTACATAGGAACATGTTAATGGATATTTATATTACAGAAACGAAATTCCACATACATTTACATTCACTTTAAATGGTTTTTGCAAAAGATGTATTCCTTTTTAATGTGAATGATTCAAACGGCGTTTTGAACGTATTCTTGTAATAACAATGTCAGGCTCCAGACTCGCTGATTCAAAAGAAGACTCCAATATTTTTTCAGGTTCCTTGAATCGAAAAAAAACTAATTTGAACAATTTGAACTGATTGTAAATATATGAAAGAAGGCCTAGTAGGGTTAGCATGGCTACATTATATAGCGAGTGAATGGATGATGTAAGAAGAAAAGCAAAGAGTATCATGTGAATGTCTAACAGAAGATCAAGTCTTCGCCAAGTTGTCAGCAATTGCAGTGGCAAGATTAAAGTTGTTAAGCAGTAATTCAGTTGTTTCATGTTTCTAATTAAGTTGCCTTTGCATTATTAAAACATTTTGCTTATTATTAAATAAACTGATCTTATCAAGATATTAATTACATACGTATATAAAAAGATACTATAAAAACTTACAGAAAATGTGTACATTAACAGAGATCAATAACTATTGTAGCAACGATTCTGTTACTAACAGAGCTTAACAGTTGCTAGAAATTTATAATTCAAATAAAAGGGGAAATTTATTTTATTTTTTTTTAATTTATTGTAAATTTTATTTATTTATGTTACAAAACAAAAAACCTGCATTAATTACTTTGTAAAATTAACAGAGAACAAAAATTGTTGCATAATACTTAATATTTACATAAAAGGAAAATCATTTTTTTTATACAAAACGATACAACTGCAACACTTGAAATACATCAACTGAAGGTTGTCTAATGAATATTTATATTTATTGTCATCACTTGTCATAGCAACATTTATACTAACTTTGTGTTAAAATCTGCTATAAAAAATTCAGAAATTCAAAAGAAATATGAATAAATAAACAAGTAATATTTATTAGATTAGTCACAATCGGCTTGGTTTTAATTTCATTCTTAAAGCTAAATCATTAATTTTTTAAACGAAAGGATTTAATCAAATTACTATTAAACCAATTTAAGTAATCGTCTGTTGCAGATTCAACATTGCTTCTATATAAACTTTTAGAATTAAGGATATAACTATGTGTATATAAAATTAACCTGTATTTTTTATCCATCTATTGTACATTTCAAGTTGTTCTGTAGTCAAGGCAATTCAATTCAATTGAGTTCAAAATATTAATACGCGTCACTAATTAATAAAATTCTAAAAATGAATACAACTGAATGTGTAAAGTGCAACGATGCGTTATACGCTTACTAATAAACTAACTACAAAAAATCATTCAACCAAAAACTATATCAAGCAACATTCTCCGAATTGAATGAATGCAATAACGCATTTTCACATGCCACACCATGAATGGAAAAACTCTGATAGTTAAATGATAGAATAAAAAAGAAATACAAGGAAATGCGCTAACTTTAGTATTACTGAACATAAAATACCTTTCACTAGGCTGAGATTTCATCTTGTGCATTATATAAATTCCTTAATAGAAAGTTTGACCGAAGAGAAATAAGTTACCAGGCAATAAATTATCTTCCCTGGACAAAAATAAAACCACAAGAACTTATTGTAATTTTGGATACTTCATATATTGTAACAACGATCACAAGATTATACTCATTTATCATGTGTCATTACTTTCTTTACAAAGATCTCATTCTTAAGGCTGGAACAGAATGATGAAAATGAAGGCGGTCAAACAAACAAATGTATGTGAACGAACACAATATGAAGCTGAGTCTGAAGATGACGCCGTGAAGTCAAAATAGTTTAAATTCTTGATTTCAAATCATCTGTCTCTCTCCTACGCATTAAAAAAATTATAACTGTGCCCATTTTTAATTCATTAATCAATGTTTTTTTTTTTACATTCCAAGACTTGACAACCCTACTGAGGCTGAACATCGTATTCTGTTCACTTTTTTTCAGGTTTCAGCTTCACCATTCTGTTTCAGCCTTTAACATGCGATAAAGAACTTCGTTCTAATAAATTGACAATAATTTTTTTGTTTTTCTACTTTTAATCAATCATTAAGAACAAAACCTCTTCTTTATGCATATAATAAATTCCAACTGGTTAGCACAAAAACTGATAAACAAAGACCAATTTAGTCTACTCATCATGCAGTTCATTTCCATGAATAGTTTATAAGATCTTTAATGCATGTCCCCATGTGTACATGTGTACAACCATCAACCATCAACAAAGTGAGAATACCTTTTGAAAAATAGAAAAATGAATGTCCCTAAAATTGTATTCGGTCATCAAATGTTGTGACGCTTTTGTTGCTGATGCTGCAGTTTGTTGTTATTATTTTAGCAAAAATAAACAAATCTTGCAATAGGAAGAAAATCTGCAAAGAGTCTGATAACATTTTCATAGATTTCTGTATAAATGGATTAGAAAAGCGAAAATATAAAATAAAATTTTGTTCATCAATAACACAAAAAACAAAACAAACCAAAATAGAAAGAACAAAACAAAAGGAAATTCAAACTAAAAAGTTGCAATGTTTGCCATTTTGAGTATCATAAATCAGTTTTCAACTTTTTTATTCTTACATCTACCCCCAAATACACAAAAATAAGCACAAGCAACCAGATACTCATCGATTGACAAGTAGAGGATCCACGTATGTATGTTCAATGACATCAAGTGACGCTATTAAAACTGCTAACTATGTGAGTGGATCTTTCCTTTTCCTTTCTGACTTTATTTGATCCTATCCTTTCGTTTGCCGATTTGTCTTCCCAACCAAAACATCAGAACACGTACAAACTGCATTCAGTTTTTGCACGATTTCTTTGCTTTTCATATTCCTTTTTTGCTTTATTAAATTTTAATGTTATAGATATTTTTTTCCCGTTTTTTTTGGCACAAAATTGACATATTTTTTGTGGGGAAAAGCCAAAACCAAAGCATGCAATAGAGAAAATAGAAAAACCACAAGAAAAATGTTGATTTTAGTCACACCAAAGTTCTCATACACTTCACATAAGACATTGATTCAAGGTAAGTTTTTTTTTTTTTTTTTATGTATTTATGTATGAAATCATGGGAGAATTTAGTGGTTCAATTGATCTAATATTTCTACGCGAGGATGTTAGGCAAAAGATCGCAGTGTCTTCTCTTCTTCGAATATTAAATAATGTTTAAATTACATGATGGCAAATGATTTAAGACCAAGAGTTTGTTCAAACACTGCTAAATTAATTTCTCTTATAATGTTGATCATTAGAATTGATAGAGTCTCCGATGCTCCGAGGTTCTATATTCTTCAAACATAAGATTTAAGTGAAAGTACAAGTCACATTTATATGAAGTGTATACAAAATAAAAAGGTCCGCAACAAGAGCAAAGTAAAAGTAATGTAAATTGAAGTGAAGTGAAGCAATGAAAACCAAGTTAAACTCATGGTTATGGTCGTTGCCATCGTAACTATTTTCTCTTTTTTAACCACAAAAAACGCTTTGAGCTCTCAATGGCGGAATGGAAAAATTACAAAAAAAAAAAAACAAGTTAAATAAAAAGCGCAACAGGGAGTCAGTGAAAATACTTTGAATTCCCGTTCGCGAAGTTGATAAAATTTGTCTTTGCTTTACTATATAAATCAATCGCGCATTCTCAGATTACGATTCCATAAAACGTGCTCCGTGCTCAGATCAGCAAGCATAAGGAATTTATTTATTTTGGCCAATTTGCTGAGCAAAGCATTGTGCATCTTGCGAATGAATATTTAATATGTAAGTCAAATGAAACCACATAGATATTTTTCATAAAATGATTATGATTTTAAAATGATTAAATTGTTAGTAAATATTACAATTCTCTAAAGTCATTAATACACTAGTATTCAATTTAAAATCTACATAAATTTTAATTAGGCGCTTAAAATAAATATTAAACAAAAAAATTAAGTAAAAATCAAAAACTTTATATTGTACATTGATCGAAAAAGTGATTTTTAAAGGTTCGTTGTAATATTGTACTCATAATTATATTGATAATTAACTTATACATTCATTGATGGTTCTGGTGAAAACGAATTATTTTTACAGCCCACCGAAGTTTGTCTTAAGAAAGTATAAAAGTCCACAATCCACACACACATTTAATATAAATTTATAAATATGGCAACAAGAAATCTTAAAACCTATATAAAGATTATATATTAAAATTATTATATTATGTTATGAATTTGAAAAAGTACGAGTGCAGTACCAGAACAAACCGATCTAACGACGATTCTTATTTGAACAGAACGATTATGGCTGAAACAGCAAACATTATGAAGTGTAAGTTTAAAATTTGGAGATACAATACTTTATTGTTTAGTATTTATTTGGCATTCATAAATAGTGAACGCACACAGTGTATATGTATGTAAACAAGAAAAAATAGAGTATCGTTATGTGATACAATACTGTCATTTAAAAGTCCTAAGTCTCTCGCTTACAACTCTTGGGAGGCAGAATTTAAAAGAGGCTGTTCAAGCTGCAACCCAAAAATTTTGTATTGTATTGTATAGAATATTCACAAAATGGTTTTGGATGACCGTCAACTGTAAATCATATTTTGTTTGAATATTTCGACATGAGACAGCTGTGCGTAATACGAGTATGAGAGCCGTGATTACTCACTCACAGTGCTAGAAAAATGATGTAGTATGGATGTTAAAACCGAATGTTTGGTAAGATAGAAAGTTTTGTTTCATCAAGACAATACATCAGTTCATACATTCTTTATCACTATTTCAGAAATCAATGAGTCAAAGTTCAAACACACCCTTTTCGCCATCTTTAGACCTTTCGGATTATTTTCATCAACAATGAAATGGTAGATTCTTCGATTCTGATTTTAAACAGAGTATTGAATACATTGAATTTTGCCGGTGAAAGTGTATCAAGGCTATATGTTTTTGTGTCGCCTTAACAAAGTAATAAAGTTAACGAAGTAAATTTTCTCTTTATTAGAAAAATTTTCAACTTAATGACTATCAATGCACAAGAAAACACTATTTATAACTGAAAATCAATTGAAATGATAATTGTAGAGCTTCAGTTCACTTAAATGGGTCACAACCAATAAAACCGAACACCTCAACACACTTATAATGCATAAATCAATCAATATTATCAATTAAATGATTTTGTTCTCTGAGGCAATGTACTAAAGTATCTAGTTGCATATATACTATTATTGATTGAAAGTACATACATATAATCAAATAATTCTATAACTGCAGTCATGCAAAAAACGGACATTTCCCTAAACAACAACTAAAACAAGAATAACAAAACAAATTTAATCGGAATCGTACTGAACCAAATCAAACCGAACGAAACCAAACTGAGTATACAACATGAATGAAAACCTGCAAACCTGAAGAGAAAAATTTCTCGTAAAAATTTAAATTTGAATATTTCTAGTTTTAAAATGTTCACTCTGGATGTCTTCATTTTTGATTTTCCGTATGCACTTTTCTGTTTTTCGATAAAGGAAATAAACTGCAAAAGTTTGATTTCCGGCAAAAATATTATGTCAAAGTTTGTTGCAACAATTCGATAAGCGTCAAATGATGCTTATGTAGACAGACATACAGAGATGACGATGATGATGTTGATGAAGATTAAAATGACAATATATTGAAGATGAATTTTGACTAGAATAAATGAAGGAGAAACACTCATTGAAAGCGTACTATGTACAATGTATGTATGTATGTATGTATGTATGCACATATGTTCACTTTTAGTAAAAACTAAAGGAAATTTATGCCAAACTAGTATGAAAGCACTTTGATTTGAAGTATCTTTTTAAGTAGAAAACGTATTTCATGTAGACAGATCTCATGAATATGAACGATTGAATGTTTTCCCATGAATGACACACATGTTTGTATACAACACACATACCCACATATGTGTATCTATCAGAGAATGCATGAATAGGTATAATATTTTGGTTTGGGTATGAGAATTATGTGTCGGCCTCATAGCAAAAATGTCATGCCAATGACAAGTGAAAATGCTTTGGATTTTTGTAGAATAGAAATATTTTCTTTTCTATTATGCTCGTATTTTCCTTATTGTTGTCGTTGTTGTTGTTTTATTTTTTTTTTTTTTATGATTTATCATCATCATACATATAAATCAATTTCAAATCTACGAGGCAAAGAATATAAGATTTATTATTATCCAAATCAAGTTTGGTTATTTTGTTTTTTGTATTTTGTGTTCTCCTGCTATTGATGTTGTTACCGTCATTCTTGTTGCTGTTATCCTTGTTGCAGCTGGCTTCACCGATTGCTGCCGGATGCAATGAAGCATTTTTTTGAAATCAATTGAATGAGAAAATTTTCAATTAAATTTGCAGTTTTATTTTTTTATATTTCAATTTTTATGATTTCCCTTACTAAATCAATATATTTTATATACATATTATAATAACAAAATTATTCTAGTAATTTTGTTGTCTGATGTTGTTGTTGTTGTTGTTATTATTGTTTATAGTTAATTTTACCAAAGGAATTTAACGTTTTTTTTTTTTGTGCTAATGTACGATAGAATAGATAAATGCGAGAGTAAGTTAATATATTGTTACAATATAAAAATTATAAAATAAAACATTTTAATTTAAAACAAATGTCAGGTGGATTTTCTAAAATCTAATTATTTTACACTTGTGTAGATAAATATTTTGATTAAATTTGTTATTCAATTATTACGAATATTTAATCCTGATATGTGATTTATAAATATTTGCAAAGTATGCATAAATTTGTATGTTCATATGGCATGTTTATTGAAAATAAATTAAATAACTGAAAGACACATTTAAATTTATTGATTACAAAAGTGGTTGCATATAAAATATATTAATATTTTTCCATATTGAATGCATGGAAAAAGCATAAGCTTATTTTGATATTAAACAAGAAAGACAGAAAGACAGCCAAACTATAGATTTGATTTTGGATTTTGAAATAATCTGTGGTTCTTCATCTCAATCAAATACCCAGCATTTACCTTCATTTGTTTTCTATTGTAAGGCAATAGATGGTGATTTGTTTTAAATTTTTTTGGAGGATCCTATATTGTTGACATTTACCAAAGTTTTTTTTTTCACTTTTTAAGCAATATCTCCAAATTAAAACTTCTTAGACTTTCTGCGTAATAAACATTTTTTAGGTATGTACACACTAAGTGAAGAAAAACAAATGCATGCGGCCCAGTGGGTGCATCCAAATTTTAAGGATTCCAAGTTACAATACTAAAAAAGGCTTTTTGCCAAAATGGGCTTGGTAAAAGTTTTTTATTTTTCAGAACTGGATTGTAAATATTCGTTTGTCAGTGCTGAATTTATGTACAGCAAAGGAGAGATATATGTATGATTCAATATCAAATTTAATTAAATTTTCTTAATATAAATACATTGTTGTTCATTTGGTAAGTCACTGGAATTCTTTATGTGTCTATCAGTTTGTTCAAAATAAAAGGCAGCGAGAAGCAAGAATGAAATACCAGAAATATAGTTAAATGCTCTACTGAAAGTAATTTCTTTACATGGTCATACTGACAACACAAGTTCAAGGAATTCGATTGACCGTATGATGCCGGGCCGGGTACTCTAGTAATACACTTCTA
Organism: Amiota minor; assembly: GCA_037043295.1. NCBI lineage: Eukaryota > Metazoa > Arthropoda > Insecta > Diptera > Drosophilidae > Amiota > Amiota minor. Next base: position 213,144 of record JBAMAW010002153.1, read on the forward strand.
AATATAATTGCGTTTGTTCTTTGCTTTTTTTTATTTACTTGCCAACTCAATTAAATGCTTTTCTGTCATTCTATCCAAGTTCGGTATGCATAGAAAAACTCATTAAATAAAATATTATTGTGAAATATATTGAACATTGTTTTCATTGATCAGTTACTGTTGTTAATCGAATTACTAAGTATGACGACAAAGAAACTAAGTAAAAAGTCAATTTTTAAAAACATTTCAATCAAAAATGTGTTTGACTGTACATCCTTATAAGATTATGTTCAATAATCAATGAATTTTCATGATTTTATTTGGAAGAGATTAGTACTAAAATATTTAAAAGTGAAGGGGTCCTGAAGGTTTATATCATTCTGTTATATGAACTCAAGTCTTTGGGAAAGATAAAGACATCGTGCTCGTTAACAATGATGCAAAATAAATATTTTACTACTGCTATTACTGATTATGATAATAAAACTGTGATTCTTACTAAATGAAATGACTGTCATTTGCTTACTTTGTTTCATGTCTGGAAAGTCATTGAATAGGCTTAACGAAATTTATGTTCATATGGGTGCGCCCATCTTTGCCAATGTGGAGCAAAATTAGAATGCATCGTTATCTCTCCTTTATTACCCTGCATCTACAGAAGCTATATAATTCATTATAAGTCTTTTAGACTTATATTGTTTGAAGATTCCCAACATTTGTTGATGTTAATTACTATTCAAAGAAATTTACAAAGTGAGAGTGGAAAAATAATGCAAATAAATATTAAAATTTATATCAAAGCCTCTTTTTATTGTATATATTTAACAACCTAACATAACATTTAAAACTTTAATGTGCCCTAAAGATCATTGAAAACAATATTAAATGGATGCACTCAGATACACAAATACTTTTGCCTCCTCCTGCTCTTCTTGTACATATGTGAAAAACTTTTTGCGAAGCATAAAAAACAAAAGTAATAACAACAAAATGGAAGTTATTAAGTCAAGTTCTGTGTGTGCATAAAAAGAAGCAACAGAATGATGGCAGAAGTAAGAAAATGAATTACAAGTAAAGTGTGAGTGATTAAGTAGAAACTGCGCAGGAAAGTATGCTACACTTGCTGTTTACTCACATTGAATGATTGAAGTTAATTTAAGCAAATGAAAGTGCGCGTGTTTTTTTTTTATCGTTAAAGGTAAGTAGTATGGCTCTGAGTGTCTACAGAAAAAAACAAAAAAATATATATAATTATATACATATGTACAAGAATGTATACATGTGTTTATTCTTATCTTTTTTTAATGCAAAGACACCAGTCTGTGACTTTACGTTCGATAGCAAGTCCTCCTTGGTATGTGAGCTATTTCAAAATCCACAAAGACCTCAATGTGGTTATTTTGAATACAGTAATATATTTTATATTATTATTCTATACTTCTATACATTATTATAAAATTTTTTTTTTTTCTAAAAAATGTAAGGCGCTAGAGCTTCAAGATATGTAGGGACTTCTCATCATCTACTCCCGCAATAAATCAAATCAATCTTAATATTGTTCATGTTTTATTGTATTTAAGAGCTTAAGAGCTCAAGTGAGATGTAATGGATAAAAGAATTACACTCTAATGAAATCATTTCGACATAACTTGATGGTAAGATATTTCATACCTTTCTTCTCACATTATAAGATCAAAAATTCTAATAAGAGGAATTAATTATTTATAACTGCTATTGTAATTATGTATATAGAAGAAGACAATTATTAAATTTATTTTCGAAAATGAGACACATGTCACTTTCAGTATGAATTACCCGTACTCTTTTTACTTTCTAACATTCTTTTACTCTCAAACACTTATAAGAAAAACTTTGCCGCCATTATTGAGAAATCCTTACATGAAGTTATCGTTCTTTTAAATTTCAATTTGTTTTTTCATTCTTCATATTTGTTTTTTCCAAGAGACACTCACCCATGCACTCTATACACCTGTTTAGTTCATATAATCACACCCTGATTCTCTTATCACATTTCTCACAGTATTACAGTACTATATCAATTTCCCCACACTTGCATGTATAAATACTTATATGCTAATTGCTCCCATAAGTGTCCTCACGTGTAATTTGTGCATTTCTAAAGCTTAAATGGCAATCTCTGAAGTTATATCCTGACACTTTCACTTGCTTAAATTTGGCAGCGATTGAGTGTAGTTTGTGTGTACGAGTGAGTATTTATATTGTAAATAAGAGAATGAAAATAAATGAGTTTTTTTTTTTTTTTTTTTTTTTTCCGATGAGGAAGCATTAAAAGCCAACCGAATCTACTATTCGAAGTGTGGGACTTGCACCCACTAAACCTCACCGTCCCAAGTCCTACAGTCCCCCTGGCACTACCGCAAAGCATTACGTCTAGGAGGAAAGTGGGAGCATAAAAGCTCAAAGTCTGCTTTTACCCCATGTAAATCAAAACAAATTTACGTTAAAACTTCTTGTCAGTATCAAACTAATGACCTATCACGTCTTCGTTCGTCTGGACTCGTCGTAATCGTTCAATACGCCGCAGCTCTGTCATGATTTGAGCTGCAGCCTGACTTACCACGTCCCAATTTTGCTGCGATTCACACATATGCCGGATGCAGTTCGACACAGTCGGCACTTCACCAAACGCAGATGAGATCATTGATCTGGCAACAACAAATCTAGGGCAATGCAGGAAAACGTGTTCTGCATTTTCGTTTTCGCCTGTGCAACTCGGACAGAAGGGATCATCATCATATCCCCGCTTATACAGGTACTCCTTAAAGCACCCGTGACCGCTCAGGAACTGGGCTAGGTGATGGTTTACCTCGCCAAACTTTCTGCGCACCCATCCTTCGACGTTGTTAATGAGCCGATGGGTCCACCTGCCTTTGTCAGAACTTTGCCATCTCCTCTGCCACTCCAGCATACTGAGGGCCCTTTCATCTAGCCTTCTCACTTCACCAGTGGTCCTCTTAGCGTCAAACAGCCGACTTATTTCTGCAACAACTATGTCAATAGGCATCATACTCGCCATGACCAGTATTGCATCGCTGGATACCGTTCGAAAAGCAGCACAGACGCGGATGGCACATGATCTGTATACTGCGTTCACTTCTCTCATGTATGAGTGTATTCTACTAGCCTCCATCCAAATCGGCGCAGCATAGACTAGAACTGACGTTACGACACTTGCTAACAGCCGTCGCTTGCGCTCCCGTGGTCCTCCATAGGTCGGCATCAGGCTTAGAACAGCACCAGATACTTTTGATGCTTTAGCGGCTGTTAGTGTCAGATGTTGCTTGAACGTCATTTTTGAGTCGAATTCCACTCCCAAATACCTCAAAGAGGGCTGTGACACAATTTCGAGGTCGCCAATCGTTACACTAAGGTGTTCCGTCAGTCTGCGTTTGCTGACAAGCAGAACTTCTGTTTTGTGCTCGGCAAGGCGCAGATCTTTCTGGCTCAGCCAGACACCAACTCTCCTAACAGCGTCGTTGCAGTCAAACCTGAGCTCGTCAATAAACTTAGCCACCACCACAATTACCAAATCATCGGCAAAGGCCACCACCCTTACGTTGTTGGGCATTTCAATCTTAAGGACGCCATCATACAAAGCATTCCATAGCAGGGGGCCTAAAACTGACCCCTGCGGTACACCTCCTGAGACTTCATGCTCGAGCTCTCTGCCTTCCGCACAGTAAGTTAAACGTCTTCTGCTAAAATAGTCGGCTACCACTCGGATCAGGTACTGTGGAACGTTGAACCCTCTAAGAGCTTCCATAATGTGCTGCCACCTTGCAGTGTTAAACGCGTTTTGGATATCGAGCGTCACTACAGCACAATATTTCTTAGTGCCACCTTTCCATCGTGTACCTTTAATGGCGTCCTCAGCGATGTCCTTGACCACTTTCATTGCATCGATCGTTGAGCGCCCCTTACGAAAACCAAATTGATGTTGTGAGAAGCCGCCAGCAGCACTTATTGCAGTTTCCAAGCGATCTCGCACAATCCGCTCAAATATTTTCCCCATAGAATCCAACATACATAAGGGCCTATATGAAGAAGGTTCCTCGGGTGGCTTATTTCCTTTCGGTATTAGAACCAGCTTTTGAATTTTCCATCTATCCGGAAAAATTCCCTCCTGCAGGCAACAACTATAAAGCTTGCTAAAAGTGTCCGCTCGTTCGAGCATAGCAAGTTTCAGCACTTTATTGGGAATCCTATCTGGCCCTGGCGCCTTCGATGCCTTAAGTGTCTTCGCCAATTCTAACACCTCCGTCGGTTGAACACCCGTGACTTCTCCGCTGTGGTTTGAGTCGGTGTAGCTCAGGTTACTTCTCTCATAGCGCGGGAACAGTGTTGTCACAATCCTTCGTAGCAGTTTAGGGCAAGTTGGCTGCTTTGAATTGCCACTTTTCAGTTTTGCGGTGACAACTTTGTAACCTAACCCCCATGGGTCGGCATCTGCTGATTCACACAGCTCGGCGAAGCAGGTTTTTTTGCTGTCACGTATAGCATGTTTAAGTTGACGCCGCTTTAATCTAAACTGCTCCTGTAGATGGCTTCTAAGTACATCATTCCTACACCGTTGATATACCCGGCGCGCATGGTGACATTGGGAACGGAGGTCTGCAATATCCTGATTCCACCAGTAAACAGGCTTTCTACTACTTGTCCCAAGTTTACGTACCATAGAGGCATCACATGACATAGCAAGTGCCTGTGCTACATTCTCTGCGAAAATATTCGCAGGCACCACCGGTAGGGTGCAGTCATTCCAGATGTATGAGAAGGCCTCCTGATCAAACGTATGTTGCTTCCAACCACCAAAAACACTAGATCTGCAAGTATCAGTGCCAGTGCGTCTATGCGTGTCGAGATCGATGATTATAGCATGATGGTCACTATGCGTATATGTCTCGCTGACTCGCCAAGAGGATTTCCGCAGGAGATTATTATCCATGAAACATAGGTCTATTATAGACCCTCTGGAACCCTGCTGGAATGTCTGCACTGTCGTGTTGTTTGCCACAAAAAGGTTCAACGAAGACATGGCGTCCACTAATATACGCCCTCTAGCATTTGTCCTACTGCATCCCCATGTTGTCGACCACGCGTTGAAGTCCCCAGCGACTATGATGGGACTTTTCCCTCTAGCGTCCTGCACCAAGCTATCAATGACTCTCTCAAACTCGTGTATGTCAAGCCGGGGAGGAGTATAGCAGCTGTACACATGAGTTCCAGCAATGTTTGCTCGCACGTAGAACTGGTGAGCTTTCACATGCATACCCAACGGCATATCTGGACCGCAAATCCAAACTGCTGAAGTGCTATTCGCATCAGGTAGCCATTGTTGGCCATCAAAATTTCTGTACTGCTCACTAAGTATAGCAATATCGGCCTTAGCATCCTTAACGTGCTGCACAAGAAGATCCTGCGCAACTGCACAATGATTGAGGTTTAATTGTAGTACCCTCATTTAATTGCGTTTCTTCACAGCTGCCTTATAAACACGACATTCCGTGCTGCGCGCATCGTGTTTTTCTGAGCAAAACATGCACTTCGTGGGTCCTTTACAATTCCTCGCTAAGTGACCTTCCTCACCACATCTGTAGCACGATCGCGTTCTATCCAAGTCATTTTTGCAGTTGCGCCCAATGTGACCGTATTCGAGACATCTAAAGCATCTAGTCACCGGATCCTTGTCTACCTGGCGGAGTCTGCATAAGACCCACCCGATTTTAACCTTCCCTACTTCCAAAACCTTTTTGGCATCAGCTGCTGGCAACGATATAAAAGCCGTCCGTGTTCCACCGTACGCATTTCGGATGCTCCGGATTGCAGATTCGTTGATGGATGAAATATTGCAAGCCTCCCTTATCGCCTCGCAGATTTCATTTGCCTCAGTAATCTCATCCAAGTCCTTGCACATGACCGTTATCTCATGCGATTTTGCTTTTATCTCTGCCACCTCTCCAATAGCATCACTTAAGGTGGAATGGAAAGATTTAAGCTTACTTTCCCCATCAGGCCTCTTCAACTGCAAATAAAGCTCCCCTTTCGCCGTCCTTCTTATCTTTGTGGTGTCGTTGCCCAAAGCCTTTAACTCAGGGTTACCTCTCACCTTCCGGAGAATGTCAGCGTATGTCACATCACCCTTTGCCGCAATGATAATCGCTTCTGGCTTAGCTCTTATTTTTGAGGCATTGCTTTTCTTGTTACTGACAGCAGTCCATCCGTTTTTGTCTGCAGACCCAATTTGTTCGCCAGTCTTAAGAGTTGCCTTTGGTACCGCTGCGCCGGAATCATCACCATGTAGTGGCCGTCCCGGATTACCTTGCCGTCCTGCATTATTCTTCCGCACAGGTTTTTCCTTCTGCGTCCGTGCGGGCTTCAAGGAGACGCCTACTTCAATATCAGTTTGAGATCCTGCATGATTGGTAGCCTTACAAGCAGTTGCTCCCATTCCATGCATATGGTCGTCAGCCATAACCTCAAGAAATACCGTCTTGATCAAACGGCCCAGCCTCTTAATCTCGTGGTGAACATTGTTCTTGTCACGATAGAAAACGTTGAGGCTATCTATCGTGTCACCCAGCTTTTTCATCTTCGCTTCAAACGACTCTCCGTTTGCACAATCGTTTGCCAAGGGATTAGCATCATGCGCAGTCTGAGTATTCATCGTTGGCGTCTCCAAATCCTCCCGTGGTGTCCGCGGCGTTTTCGTGCTACTTCGAAAAGGGTCCAGAACATCCTCTGGATTCAAATAACCCATATTATTGGTAGTCGAAGCCATACCCAACGATTGCCCAGTGTGTTTTCCCAACCGATGCAATCAGTTGTCACAGCTCCAGATTTCCAACCGGGGTACTCGAACAATTTGAAATTCAACGGCCCAAGCTTTAGTAGAGATGAGCTTAAAGCTTGAACCAGGATGAACTTCCGAATAGACGAGCTTAAAGCTCGGAATAGGTTGATCGTAACTAGGCTAAGAGCTTTTTTTTTTTTTTTTTTTTTTTTAAGCTCTATATTATCAAAGCTTGTATATATATATATGTTATCTAAGTACGGCTTCAGATAACAGAAAAACCGTTTTCAGCGAAAACGATTTGTGTATATTAACACTCACTTTGATTATTATAAGCGCTGATGTCTGTATTTCGGGATATGTCACCCCTTCATAAATCACCTCCTCATAAATCACCTTATGTATAGGTGTATATTAATAATTTCCAAACACTTTATCACACTCGATTTTAACAGAAAACACAGAGCTAAATAAAACACGTCTGCACGTCTTCGTCACTCACTCTCTGTCCAAATGAGTAAGGCTCTGTTATTGTGTGTGTGTGTATCTGTGTAAGTTTGTGCATATTTGGTTGAGTGTTTTAAGTATACGAACATAATTTACAAATTTCTTTGTGTGCCTCGTACTTGAAAAAGATTTCAATGAATTGAGTGAGTGAAGTAAATTGAATTTCTTGGTGTTTCATAACAAAATTCCTTTAATGGCAAAATGTTTAAATATTGTAGTATTTTATGTATTTACAAAAAAAAAATAATTTTATAATTATGTGTACTTACTTCTTGATATCAACTTTTCAAAATCAATTTTTTTATTATTAATTTTTGTACCTTTTTATTTACCAAAAATTCTTCTCTAAAATTAACGGAGACATACAGGATTCAGCTGAGGGACACCAATTAAGTTTTTTAAGTTAAAGCTTAAAATATGTCAAGAATACAATCATAAAATTATTTAACCTGAGGCCTACTAACTGACATCTAACGAGAATAATAGATTTGCCATTTAGGTTATCTGATTTATATGTAACTAGCGTTACCCGGCGTGCGTTGCTACGTCCCCTGTTCATGCTCAGTTATTAAAACAAAAATGGGCCAAGTCTGAGTCAGACTCGTTCACGGAGGATTCCGTACCGGATTGAGTTTTGTATGGGAGGTACTCCCCTAGTGGTCCGATTTGACTGATTCCAACAAATGTACCGCGCCCATATCAAAACCTTAAAGTGTCTTAATTTCAGTTCGATAGAACAAAAAACAGAAAAGTTTTTCCAATAAGAACCTGAATATTAATGGGGGTTTGTATGGTCCGATCAAGTCCGAATCCGATCAAGTCCGAAATTTCGACAATATAAGTTTCTGATGTATAGCCACCAACCATCCAAATTTCAAGATAGTGGGATTACTGGATCGTATAGCTGCCATACAAACCAGCTATCGATCTAATAGGTTTAACTATCTGGTATGTTAAAATCAGATCTCTCTGATTACTGGAAGAGGTAGCGCCCATAAAAAAGTTGCTTGAAAGGCATGATTATTGTTGTATTCAGAAAGGGTGAAAGCATGTATGGTTTAATTTCCACACAAGTACAATACAATATTAAGGTTACTTTGTCGAAATTCCTTAACTCTGCATTACCCGTCTTTAATTCTACTATGTATAAAACATTCAAGTGGTTGTACTTCAAGTTCTTAAATATGAAACCATGATTCCTTGTTCTCTTAATTTCAACTCAGTTTATTATGATTTCAGCATTAACTATTAACATAAAATTGCATTCAATTATGTATCTTTTAAAGTCGGGACGGCGCGTACGCCATTCCCGGCTACCAAAAACTACACGCACGAGTTATTCACATTAGGAATAATCGCAGGGGTCAACTCAACCGAAGTGCAATGGGAAAACCGCCTTCGTGATCACGGTAATCCCTACGCCAGGTAAGTATGCATTCATCTGCTCTCAATCCACTACTTAAGCCAAATTGGTTAAAAATCGTTTGAGAATTATAAGACTTTAAACGAAAAATTAGCCACCACTATTCGTTAATTTCGTTTATATACTGCATACATTCATACTAACATACGGCATATTAAATTTGAAATCTACAAATAGCAAGAATATCCAATAATAAAGTCTCTTATATACTGCTTTCTCCCTAGCAACATAAAACATTAAACAGATGTACTAATAAAAGTATCTCTAATAATGAAGTCTCTTATATACTGCTTTCTGCCTAGCAACATAAAGCATTAAGCAGATGTACTATTTATTACAAGCATCTCCAATATTGAAGTCTCTTATATACTGTTTTCTGCCTAGCAACATAAAGCAAAGGAATGAATGAACTTGATGGACGGACGAAAAAAAACCTATCCTATCCTATGTCCGTCTCCTGGTTCTAAGCTACCTCCCCACCAATTTTCAGCCAAATCGGTTCAGCCATTCTTGAGTTATAAGTGGCGTAACTAACACGACTTTCTTTTATATATATAGATTATATTTTCCAAGAATTACATAAGTATATGTCATTAAAGCCTTCGCTGTGGTTTTTGGATGGCTTCATTTCATATTTTTTGATGAATTCTTAGAATTCGTCAAAAAATTACATCAATTTTCATGTCAGCATGAAAATTACTAGTTAGAATCATGGTTTCATGTGAAAGGAAAAAGAAAACAAAACAAAACAAAACAAATACATGCCAGCTAGGATACACACTAATACAAATACACATAAGATGAATGAACATATGCAATCAATTTACTTCTCATTCTAGAGAATCTGAAACTGTCACAAACCGGCCAAGAGTGTTTGCCTCAAAATAAATTATTTTAGGTTCTATATTTGGAACATGTTACTTGGTTGTACTATGAGATGGATGACATCTAAAAATATGCACAAACTGAGATTTGCCATTATTCTCTTGTTGCTGGTGACGCTGATGTTGTTGTTCTTTTGTTTAGTTGCGATTAGATTTGGTTTGGTTTGGTTTGCTTTGATTTGGTTTGGTTTGATTTGGTTTGGTTAAGTTGAATTTGTGTGATTTTGTTATTTCTGGTCAGATCTCTCTTGTGAGACTTGAGCTTGTAGTGCTTTTTGGGTAATTTGTTTAAATCAATAATTTAGTGACCTTGTGGTTGACAATGCAGTGACATAAACATTTTCTACACGTCATGAACGGGTTGCCAACATTTTGTCCATACTAAGTTTTACTTGCAGTTGACATTGAAATGGCTACCAAGTGACCAAGTGAGTGGATGAATGAAAGGATGCAAGAATATAAAATTATTGTGAGAATATGTTGCCATGGGCGAATCTTAAATGACTTGAAAGTTTAAAGTAAGCAAATTGTTTTCTCTGAAATGTATAATACATATTTTGCTTAAGTAATATTAAAATAAGAGTAGATCAAGTAACAAATAGTATATTATAGTACAAATTTGTTCAAATTAAAAATCTTTAGTTCAATTTGATTGAAATTCTATCTACTTTTAACATTATTAACTTTATTAAGCAAGATGATCTTATGAATTTAAATTAGTTACTTAAAACAAATCAAACAATTGTAGATACAAAGTATCTATGTATATGTCTATCTATCTATCAATCTTCACAGTTCAGAGTTCAAAATGAGGGAATTGAAGTTAATTTTGTATTTGAAATGTTCGTGAATAATTGCTTTAATTTAAAGAGAACGATAAATTTGCAAAGAGTCTCGTATTTATACTTAGTCAGATGAATAAAGTCATTTCAAAGATAGAGAAAGATACAAATTTTGTTAATCAAATTGTGTCTAATAAGACATTGAGAAACCAAGAATACACATTTTATCTAAGGAATTGACTCATATTTCAAACGAAAACATCGAAACATCGATTATCTTAACGCAATTGTGTAAAATTAACTTTTACAACAACAAGGAGAACAAGGAATTATAATCATGATAAATTATGATTGATTGAATGGACATCGACTTATGTATATAGTACAATATAAAGATGATAAATACCTTATTATTATCATTATTATTAGTGATCCCTTCATTGCCGCAAAATAGAAAAAAAAAAAAAAAAAATTCCAATTATTATCATAATTTCATTTTCTGTTATGGTGAATGCATTCAGCATAACAAATTTTCAATTGAGCTAGCGGAAAATATTATATATAAATGAAATTTCAATTTTCCAATTTTTATTCCTTCCATTTTCGTCCCGCTTTTGTCAATTTCCTACCTCTTTTGGTGTTGCGGAGTTGATGGCATAGGTTTGCCTCATAGAGTTGGCTCAATTTGACTTGACGTTGAGGCGAAATCTACTTAACCAAATTGATGACAATACGATAAGTCATTCTTCAGTGAGGAACGAGTAAATCCGCTTAAATGCTTATAAACTGCTTTGAATGATTGCGAATATGAATACGAATGCGAATGATGCTGAGTAAAACGATTTAAGCAAAGCGAATAACAAACTGTGACAACAAAGTAGACTGAAAATAATGACGAGAATGGTATTGATGATGATGACGACGATGCTATGGTTAAGAAGGAAATGTAACGGTTGTGCCTAGGCCTAAAAAGCAAAAAAAAAAAATAAATATAATGTTATATCTTACAATGGAAAAGAAGTAATAAAAGAATTGATGTCTCAAAATGCAAGGACCAAGAAGGAAAAATAGAAAAAAACAACAATTTAATGGTTCAACATTGTGTATGCGTACAATTTTTGTGTTGGTTGCCAGTTGATTTATCATAGACCACCACATAGTGTGATACTCTCTGCAAACAAGCCTAGAATGTCTGACAGATTCATTTTTATTTTTTTTTATTTTTGTACTATATACTATACACATATAGTACGTTTAAGTATTGTCATTCTATGGAACATTAACTTCAATGACACGTCAAAGACATTTAAAAGGAAGAAACTCCTTCTTGTCTTTTACCTGTCATCACTATACATTTTTGTATAACAAAAAAAATTATTAAAAGCAAAACGTGTTCTATGTTCTATGTGCATTTTCTTTTTTTTTTATATATAAATTTCTATCTTTTATTTTGACCAATACTCACTAATGTATGTACATACATACAAGTACATTCACGTATGTATATATACATACTTGACAACTTTTGTATGTATTTTATTCGCATAAAAATGACTTCACGAAGTACATAAATATTGTACTATAAGCAGAAAATTCCAGTACTTGTTACTCATAATTGCCAATTTGTGTTTTCCACCAAAATAATAATAAATTCATGTTGATGTTCAACTTTTCTTGCATTACCTTTTGGTTTTGTTATGTTTCATTTCCATTTCCATTTTTTTTTTGTTCTGTTTGATTATTCTTTGGGTTAAGTTGTTGTTTCTGTTGATTTTGACACTGATTGCTAAAAGAAAATTGTTTATTATTATTTATTTGCAGTTGATGACTTAAGTTTGTGTCACATTGAATTGAAGCCAATGGAAGTTGAGTCAATCTAGTTCACGTAAACATATGTATGTATATATTTCAATTGAATGAGAAATTTGTGTTCGGTGCTTGTTAGCGCAGAAATAGCATTTAATTTTCATCCAATTTGCTTTCAACTAATAGAAAGCCATAATTTGTTAATAGTTTTATGTAACGCAAATTGGTTCAATGCAATATATTACATATTTGACTTTAAATGAGCGTTTTGTATTAAAGTGTTTGTTAGTTAATATAAGAATGAATATAATAAAAATTCAAAAAAAAAAAAAAAAAAATATCGAAGATCAAATATACATATGTATACAGAAGAAAAGATTCTTAGGTTTCCCAAGTAATGACTTTAAGAAAAACTAGATGTTATCTTTAAGAATGCAATTTCGCAACACCTTTACATATTAAAGTAAATAGTGTGATTCCCCAAAATTTTCGAAATAATAGATAAAAATTGCACTTTTTGAATTATTTGCATTATTAACCGGAGTTTTTTGTGAAGTAAATCTAAAGGCTTATCAATTAGAATTAATACGCGATGGAGTAAGGTCAAACAATCTGTTTAGATGGGTTGAAAAAGCCACAGGTCGCCTGAAGAGCGTAGATTAGTTTTGCAGCTACGAAAAGAAAATCTTTACGATGTTTTGCAAAAATGTTGAATTGATCTATCTACAATATGAAAAAGTTTTTAAAATAAAACTAATAAGGGAAATCCGTAGAAGCAAATAAAAACAACTCCTACTCTTAACCACCGCATTGTAATTCCACAGAATTTAGGTCGATTCAAATCATCAAGAATGACCTATGCAGAAATTGGAAATGTTGTAACCACTTGACATTTCCAGAATGCCAAATTGCAAGGATGCATTGCTACTTGAAAGCAATTAGTTAATCCAAAAGTATAGGCAAAACAAGTACAATAAATATATCAATTAATAGTATTGTGTATTAGAGATCTGCACAAGTGCATTCACTTGCATAGCATAAGTGAGCACCATTGAATTTTGTACTCACTTTCAGCAACCAGACACACCAAGCAATGAGTACACATTTTTTTCTTTTGAGTTAGAGCTTCATGGTAAACAATTGAAACTCACAAAGAAATGAATGAATATGAATGAGTACAAAAAAACAAAAAGATGAAGAAAAAGTTCATTATACGCCTCTCATTAATTTGGTCGTTTGCTTTGTTACATACATATAGAACACAATTGAATTTGTATTACCTTTTATCTTTTTTTTTTTGTATACTACACAAATTCCTCCTTTAACGTTGAAATGAGTACAAAAATTAAAAGAAATCTCTTCTTACTGCGCAATATAACACACGAGTACAAACTTAATTCAATTCCCCAAAGGTTCGTTTCAATGAATACATAAAACTTTCACTCACGAACATTCATTTATTCCAATTCATTATATATGAGTTTCATATTTTTGAGTACCAAAAATGCCGATTTGAATGCATTCATATACAAAACAATTCAGATTTAAATCTCTTATCCCAATGTTACAGCGATTGTTCTAACTCAAAACATTTTAATATTTTAAAATAAAATGTGTAAAATCATATTTGATTATTTTTCTCAATTTAAATAAACAACATTTTTGAAGCTTTTTACTCCCAACAATTAAACAAAAATATAATAGTAAATAACAACAAACATCAACGGAGATACGTACATACCTACTCCTATATGTTAGGTATGTACATATACATATTTTGTACATGATCCCCGTACACAGACATCTATCCAATAACCAAACATAAAATTGGCTAATTTTGTTGTTTATTTGTTTATTGAAAGACTAAATAACAATACACTTGCCAAATTATCTGCTAAATTAAGCAATTTCAATTCAACAAACGAAACGAAACGAAACCAAAAATCAAAAGAAACCGAAAAGGATTTCTTAACATGTTTTGTTTTTTTTTTGTTTGTCGTAGATCAATTTTGTTTATTTCTATACATACGAGTATGTAATGTATATGTTGTATATGTGTGTTTATCTATGTATCTGTTCGTCTTTGTATGTTTTTCAAAAATCAGAACAATAAAACAATCTACTTTGCCTTAAGAGCAAATTTAGTTTCAGGTAAAGGAAGAATACAAGTAAAGTGTTAATTTATTGTTTTTTTTTTTGTCGAACGACTGACATTAGAAGATTTAATATCTTGTTAAGTAGCCATCAGATATACTTATCTCTGTCCCTCTTTCCTTTATTCTTTAGTTCTTTCCTGTTTTCTTCATTTTTTTTATTTTTTTTTTTGTTTTGTGTGTTATTTTTCTTGTGTTTCTTCATTTTTCCCTTAACTTATACTGTTTTTCCTTTCCATTACTTTATACAGATGATTAGGTAATTGTGTATTTGTATGTGTGAATGTATGTGTGTATATGTGTTAATGTTTATTAATGTGTGTTTGTGAGTGTATTCTTCACATTTGAATTGAATAAATGAATGAATATTTCGAGGTAACATGAAAAACACGTTCGTTTAGATAAATGTTACTAGAATGGAGAATATTTTTCTTTTTGGTTATGTTTCTTTAATTATTTGTTATTTTCTTTTCAATGACTTTTATTTAATTAAGCCAAAACATGGCTTAAAACTTTATTAAATGTATTAATTAACAAATTTCTGCATAAATACAATACATTTATGATTTTTTTTTTTATATCAATAATTCAAAACGTGGCTAGATAAATTTTATATTGAATTGTGAGGAAAATTAATTGACCAGAAATGAAAAAAAAAAGAAAGAAAAACCAAAAGAATACTAAAACCATAAATTAAATAACATGCAAATTGAGGTTACTATTTTCCACCGAGAAAATTTTACAATTGTGAATATGAAATTAATAAAATAATATTGGTTAAATGGGATATTTTATCTTCAACAAGATGAGGTAATGACAATAAGAGAATAGTAAGTAAGTTCAGACAATAGAAAACTGGAAAAGTCTAAAGGATGCCTATGTTCAAAATTAAATAACATTTAACTATACGATGATGATGATTACAAAGGTCACTATTGTAAAGGAGTTTGTCAAGTCTTTAAAAATATATGTATGTAAATATTGTACATATGTATAATTTTTTAACGATGTAAACCCTTATTTTACACCTTTTCACTATTATTGAATTTACTGCATTATTCATTTTGTATAGTAGTTATTTTTTTAGTGTCGTTGCTTCCAATTTTTCAGTTGCTTTGTTGTGGTAAAGTAACATATTTACACGAAATGCACGTGGCTGAAGGAAAAAATAATGCAAACAAAGGAAGAAAGCAAAATAAGCAACAAAACTGAAAATGTTTCATTTAACCTACTGTGCTCGTTTCCGTTTCGGGCGTCAAAAACATAACATAAACAGACAATGCTTACAAAAACAAAAACAAAAATAATAATAACAACAAAAGGTAAAATAAAAAAGTGCCACAGAATATAAAGAAAGAAATGAAAAATTTGCAGAGAAGTGTGAGAGAAACACACATTCAGTACTCTGTTCTTGTGAATAGAGGAAGGAGACTGACTCTTATGCCATGCTACTACATACTTCAGCTGTTGACGATCGCTTGCCATTTTGTTCAGTGGCATTTCTAGCGCACTAAAGTATGCTACAACTTTTTTCTTGGCACCTGCTACCGCCACCGTCATTTTCCCTAAGCCGCGACCAAATTTATTTTTTCCATGGGGTCTAATGCTTCAACCGCAGTTTGTGCTTTGGAGTTTATGCTTATATTGATGGTGTTGATGGTGTTTGTGTTTGGGGCAAATGTAGCTTGTTAGCGCACAACAAACGAAATATTTGTTTGCGGAAATCATCAGCATCATCATCATATCCGTTATGAGTTTCAAACAACTCTCACACTACTGCACACACTTCTGGATAAATATAAAAAAAAAAACCCCACCACTGAAACCAATGCAGTCATCCATGCGTGTTTGCCTGGTACCTTGCGCCTGTTTGCTCACCTGTTATGTCCTTATTTTTGTTGGTGTTTTATTATTGTTGTTGTTTTTGTATGAGCTTCAATGACCTCTTTCTCCTTGTTCCCTTACACCATTCTTCGTCTTTATTTCCTGTTTTTTATTCATTCTTAAACCAGTGAACACTTGGCATTTTTCTCTATAATTTCACTTCATTCAACCACAAATTTAACATTGCCGGCATCGTTCACTTGTTTGCCTGAGATGCTTAGCACAACTCTTCACCCTTTGGTGAATCCGTCTCGTCCTCATTCATGTTGATTCTCTTGTGTTTTGTCCTTAGTTATGGAGATTCCTTCTAACTTTGCTTTGGCAGCAACAGTCATACTAAGAGTCACCGCATTATCGCGGTTTAGCTGTTGATTTCACTGCACTCCTTTGTAATTCGCCTTATTTTTATTCAGTAGTTGCTTGTGTGCTAGTTGTTCCTGTTGTTCGACAGACTAAAAGACAGTCAGATAGACAGGCAGACTATGTGAATTGACTTAAAACAAGATAAAATGAAGAGTATTTCAAAAGAGTTGTGCTTGCCTTCTAGAGATGTGTGCATTTATCTAGACACATTTGCTTGAAGCAGGACTTAACTTATTCTTACGTGACTTTAAGGAATAAAATGTAAACGTGGGAAGGCAACACATGTAATTTGATTTAGTAAGTAAGCGTAAATTTTATTGATGTTGTCGCTATTGCTTGTGGTAAATAAATTATTTTGCTATATTTCATGTTTCTCGTAATGTTTGTGAATGCTCGTGTCTGTCATTTTCTGTTTTGAGGTTTATGACATCACACAATTAATTGATGTGGTTTATCATAAATTAACTTTGAGGTACTTAAGCTACGCTTATTGAAATAGTTGTCATTTAGCGATTAGTTCCTCCCTAAGACTTTCAGTGGTTTCAATTATTTCGATTCAATTTGAAAGAAGATTTGAAATACAAGATTTCTTTAAAAAATATGACAATTTATTTATAATTACAACTAGGCGGGTACCTCCCATACAAACCACCTATTTGAATTCATGTTCTTAAAAGAAAAACATTTTTGCTTTTTTGTTCTATCGAACTGAAGCGCAGTACATTTGTTGGAATTAGCCGAATCGGACCACTAAGGAGAGTACCTCCCATACAAATACCGTGAAGAGTATTTCATCTTCGGCTTAGTCGAAGATAACATTCTTTCTAGTTTTCTTTGATGAAGGTTAAGGGTTGTGGAGATGGGATCTACGTATAACAGAAAGAGGAATGGAGCGCTATAGACGATGACCGCCGTTAAAAATAATAAATGTAAAGTGAAGAAAATAATATATTTTGTATCGTAAATCGTAATCGTAAGTATAAAAATGAAAATTAATATTAATTTCGAAGAACAATTGAGCATGCCATGATTCCACCAAAAATTACACTTACAGAATTTTTCGAATTATGTAATCCTGAGGATATTTTCGGTGCCTTTGCACGAACACTAATCTATTATGACATACCACGCTACTTCAAATGGAATCAAACAAAAAAATTGATGCCCCGCAAGAAAGGTAAACCAGTTGATGCGTGTCCCGGTCTATTCAATTCGAACACTTTCGGCCTAGTATATACAGTCAATCCAAGGCAGACTGAGAGCTTCTAATTGCGATTGTTGTTGATTAATGTCACCAGCCCATTGCCATTTCAAGATATACGCAACATGAATAGACAATAGTATCCAACATAAAAAGATACATGCCTTGCACTTGGATTGCTCGAAAACGACAATCACTGGGGCTGCCAGATCGCTCAAATAGGCAAAAATAGAAAAATCGTGATTAAAGAGTGGGTGGTTGGTGTAGGAGGATAAAAAATACCTTACGACCTCTTCTCAAACCTATCAATTATATTTAAAAAAAAATCATAATAATTGGTCGAGCCGTTTTGGAGGAGTTCATACACTAAATCCGTGACACGTGAATTTTATAGATTAGATATAATTCTGTCAATTTTTATTGTTTTTATAAATTGACCAGTCATGCAACTTGTTGTTCGTCTATTTATGTCTCTTCGCCTTGTCTTCACTTTAATAGAAATATGCTGTTAATTTCATAATTCTAGGTTCAGTGTTTGATATGGTAAAGTCTTTATTAATCTGTGCTTAATATGATTCTAAAAATTTGGTAAACAATAGTAAATTTCTTTAAAGTACCACAGATAGGCGATGTCCTGTAATAAGTAACAAAAGGGAAAAGAACTCATTGACGATAATGTGTAAGCCAAGTCTTCATATAGAGTCAGCAAGATATACGAACAGGAGAGAGATGGAAAGATGGTTCAATGTGCTTCCTTTCTTGTTATCGTTTTTTTTTTTTTTTGTGCAAGCCCCTGCAAATAAAACAACAGCTGTGTAGGACGCTGCCTATCACTAACACAACCTAGTGGTTTAAGTAGCGAGTTGTTCTAATTGGTTAATTGCAATTGATTTTAAACGTTAGTTCACAAACAAATCTAAAAATACAATAATCAATTCTGTTTCTTAAATTTTGTTAAATAATGTTAAAAATTTTAAAATATTTTTGATGCATTTCCTTTCCACACATTTCATTAATAAAGCCATCAAAGGTGACTTATGTTGCTAACTTGTCATGCATAACAGATGTGTCTCTAATGAAAAGAGTAGAAAACTAAAACAAAAAATCATCATATAATGGGACACGAAATACGTGCCACGCTAAGTCGCATTTATACACAAAAAAATTTGTATCTTCAAAGTAATTGGGAATTTTATGAACAACACAACAACATTTTTTCTGTCTGCAACCTTTTTGTAAATAGATCTATTTTTTCGAACACTTTTCACATGTACATAGTAGTTTGAAATGGTATAATCACTTAGTCATGGCGATTGTCTTGCATTGTGGGCAAGGATTCGAAGGACTCAGAATATAGGCGTATGTAAGTATATGTGGAGTACATATTCATCCATAAAGGATGTGGAAAACTAACCAATTGATTCCAGATAATATTGTATGTTAAAATTTGATATCTCTATAGAAAATATATAAGCCTGTTTATAATATCTGTGAAATAAAATGTTTAATGTTTTATTACATTGTTCAGTTAATGTTTCTAAACTTCTCTGAAACTATTTGTATTAGATTAAATATAATATTGCATTTGTCAAAATAAAAACGAATGAATTAAAATTGTCATATAAGACAATCATTTGAAGTTTAGATTTTGTTATTTATGATTCTTTCTTAGTGTTTCTATTTACATACTCGTATATGTATGAAAGGTATGACACTTTTGGTAGAACCGAAATCAATGTTCTACTATGTTCTATTATAAAAAAGTTTTAACTACTGAAAACTGATGTTAAAAGTTGAAGTGTCGACATTTTTCATTTTTTTTGCTCCTCTGTGTTTCCCATATGTTTCAGGTTGACATCAATGGCACAAAAGGCTTGAGTGTGAAAAATTTGCAGAGAATTTTCCAACAGTCAGGTGTGCGTCTATATATTTAGTACATGCAGTGTTATGTGCGAGTGTGCGTCATGAGCTTGTTAGAAGTATATGGAAGAAAAAAGAAAAAAATAAAGTTAGCTAATTTGGTGTCATCATTGTCGGATTTTCTACAAAAGCAACAATAAAACATTTTTATTTTTCATTTGGTAGACTAAAAAAATTGTTCGGTAAAACAACTTCTTCAATTAACTTTAAGTAAACTTTATGACTTAAATTTTGAATAGATATAGGATTCTATATAAGTATTGACAATATTTTCTTTCAGTTTCCTTTTCATTTTGCGAATAAGGAGTTAAAATTCTTATTCTTTTATAATCTGCTTATTTTCTATGGAGTCGACGAAGCATTATTTTGTAAGGAGAGATCATATCCATACTTAGGAGCCGTTAATTACTTTCACATACGAAGACCACGCATTATGCTGGAGTTTTCATCACAGTAAGTAGAATGACGACTCATCATTTGTTTTATTTTATCTTGTGGACTACAAGGAGATCCAAGGAACGCATAAAATCTCCTCTGTGGTGCTTCAAATCGAGGACAAACGTCAGATTTATATAAGTGTTTAATACCTGTTGGTTGTCACATAAAATAGAAACAGATCCAGATTTCAGTACAATTACGTCAGGATCCAGTGTAACAAAATGACATTTGCAACTAACACAGAATTTAGGGTTTTTGAAACAAAACCAGAAAGAAGATAAAAGTTCTGCCTGTGACAACAAGGCTTTAACTTCATTACACTTTAATACAATACAAGTTTTACAATGTTGTAATACCACGTAAAAATGTTATCAAATTGAAAATAAACTCAATCGCAGCATACTTTGCATAAGTTTTCACTTAATGAGAACTTTGTATTTTTAAGTTACAACCACATTGTCGTTAAAAAAAAAAAAACCCCAACGCAAAGTAACACGCAGTACCTCAATGTGTTCTTACCGTACGAAATAGTTTTGAAAGATTTTCCAGCTTTTATTCAAAATGAAAAAGTTTAAAAAGTCAAGGTGGATTTTCGAGGTTATACGTGTGCTACATGTATGGTGTATATCTTAACAGACACAAAGTGTGTTGAAAGTTTCGAGCTTTAGGTGATGTCACGAAGCTGGCGCTCATTAAAGGAGTCTTTTACAGCAAGTTATAAGAATGGCTAAAGAAACTGTTTTCGATGACACACGGTAAAACAGATACATATTTATATATAGGTCCAGAGACAGAGCAAGAGATTATATGAATATCAATTACGAGGTACTCGATAAAGTTGAAGCCACAAGTAACTTATTTTAAGTGTCATCAAAAAATATTATAAGACTTGATTATGTACAACGCCATGCAACGAGATTATTTAAGGCAACAAGGAACCAACTTGTTTTACGATTTTTCTGTTGTAATTTTTGAAAAATTAGTCTATAATTTTATTTGTTTAATTTTTTTTTAATTCTTTTCAGTTCGTCTTTTTTATTAAGCATTCAAAACTTAGCAATTTATAAATTTGTGCAACATAAATCGTTACTTAACAGCGTTGCTCAAAGAATTATGTCACACTAAGTAGTATTTCACTGTATTGCTGCAAATAATGCTAATAGATAAATGGTAAAGACATTGTCATTATGATAAACAAAACTATAATCATCAACACCATCATCACAATCATCGTCATCAACACCATTATCAACATTGGTGCCATTGAAACTGTTCAAACTGATAACGAAGCACTTTTATGCAATAGGAATTTACCTCAAACAATCACCAAAATTATCGTTTACGAATATAAAAAATAACTAAAGAAATTAAATATTAATTGATTGATAGGAGATTAATTAAAAATGGGCCAAGTGCGAGTCATACTCGTACACGGAGGGTTCCGTACCAGATTGGGGTTTGATTTGACTGATTCCAAAAAATATACCGCACCTATCAGAAATTTATAGTGTCTACATTTCAGTTCAATAGTCCAAAAAACAAAAAAGTTTTTCGAATAAAAACGTGAATTTTAATGGGGTTTGTATGAGAGGTACCCCTCCTCATTTCAGTTTGATAGAACTAAAAACGAAAAAGTTTTTCTAATAAAAACCAGAATTTTAATTAGCGTTTGTACCATCGCACCATCTAAATTTCAAAATCGTTTGATTACTGGATCGTACAGCTGTCATACAAACCAATATGTTTCTTGTATTGGAACCCGTTTAAGTTTTTGAAATTATTTTAATTTCAGTATTTGTTGCAGATGCCCGGATAGAACTACACCTTCTGTGAAAATTTCAACTCTCCAGCTATTGCGGTTTATGAGTTATGACTCGAGGACGAACGGACAACGAAATCTCTGCAACAGGGTTTCTTTTGGTACCCTTTGGGTCCGCAATCCTAAAAATGAGCAATGCTAAAGTGTTTTATTTATATTTTGATTTATCTTTGAACTCGGCTATGCTTCCCCAATTCTCAGAAATTTATGTCGCTGTGTCATGCTCTACAAATATATTTAATATTGTGATCGATATCATATTAAAATCAGCAATAGTCAGATCATACCGGCTTCGAACTGAAGATGAATTATTTGTATATAGTGAATTCTAATTGTCATATTTCCTAAGAATTTACCTCCATCATCCAAAGTGGGTACTGTGTGTTGAGGATTTTTCTTTAAATGTTCAAGTTAAAGATGTTCGCGATTCATAAGATTGACTTCAACCAACTCAACAAACACATAAATTTCAAATTATTTAGTACTTATAATATAAACAGATTTTTTCAATAAAAATAAATAACTTATCAAAATGTATATTATATACTAAATATTTTACTAAGATTTCTTATATTTGATTACCACCAAATTAATTATTTGCCAACTCATTCTTTTACTCGAGAGACAAAAACAGAAAACCCATCTTTTGGAATAAATATGAAATTATATGATTAGATAAATAAAACACAGCTTATGTGATAGTATTGTTGTTCACCATAATTATATGGTAAACTGAAAGAAAATCATATAAAAACAGAGATAAGAAAATTGTATGCTTCATTTTCTACCAGTCATGTTGGGATTGTTATTAATAAGAACTATTGTTAGAATAATATTTTGTAGATCTTATACATACTTGTATAATTGATTATGATATTATTGTGTGACTGCAGGAGACTCCATAAAGTATAAAGTATATATTGTATATTCTTGATCAGCTCGACGAGACGAACTGGTTAAGCCATGTATACAAACTAGTTCCTCAGTTTTTAAGCTAGAGAGCTTAAGTTTTGCTTGAACATTTCTTTTTACTAGCCGCAGTATATTTATCGGTATCAGCTGAATCGAACTACTAAAGACGTACCTCCCATTCAAAGCAGCCATTAAAATTCAGGTTCTTATTAGAACAACATTTTTGTTTTTTATCCTATTGAACTACAATTTAGATACTATAAGTTTGTAATCTATGTCCATGAAATACGCGAAATTTCAAAACCCTATAATTACTGGATCGTATAGCTCCCAAACAAACCCAAACCCAAATTTAGGTTGTTATTAAAATTTTCGTTTTTAGTGTTATCTATTTGAAATTTGAACAGTATAATGGCCTAACCCATATTCAACAACCGTGTAGATTTCAAGACCCTAGAATTACTGGATCGGTAAGCTCCCATACAAATATTTTGGACTCAGCTTTTGAAATGCTGTATGTGGACTGACTATACCCTAAACATAAGACAAATCAATAATCAACTATATCTGAGTGCTCTATCATAGAGTGTAAATAAAAACGTGCGTAAAGAGTATATCAACTTCGGCATAGGCGAAGTTAAACATCTTTTTACTTGTTTTTATATTTAACAGAATTAAACTACTGATTTATAAAAGTAACAAAAACTTTTTAGCACTAAGTTTTATTAAAACTGAAACAAATTTATTTGCAAATTTCCAACGAAAAGCTCTCCATTGAACTACTCTCTATCTACCTTCCCTCAAAGAATTTTTCTCTATCAATAAAAATTTCGTTTAGATTGTAACACAAACAGGCTTTTTAATTACATATTTTAATCAGAATTTATTGTGTGTAGTGTGTCTCTTAACTCTACTCCTCAATAGTTAAATTATTTGATTTTATAAGACTTATTATCGAAGCCAATCCTTTTCCATTTGCTTCAGCATAATATGGTAACTGTTCCATCCTCTTCACCCACGCATCAAGTTTTGGATATTTTACTGAGTCAATATCAACAAAAGCTGTTAGTGAAGTTATAGTCGTTATAAGACTGAAATCGGCAATAGTCAAGTGGTCGCCGGCTACATAAGAATGTCCAGTTAGGAAAGTCTCAACAAAATTAAAGACTTTATATATTCTATCCATATTCTCTTTTGGTATTACCGTCTTTTTTTTCCATATAACTTGTGAGATAATGCTACCCAGAGCAGATTGAAAGACTACACCAGTCTCGAAGTGCAGACGTTGGTCAACCACAGCACGTTTTAAGAAATCTTTTGGATAGAGTTCATCGGTTTTTCCGTACTTGCTAACCAAATAGGCATTGATGGCATGCGAATCCCAAAGGAATTGACCGTCATCTTCCAAAGTGGGAACCGTGTGTTGTGGATTTTTCTTTAAATATTCAGGCGAATACTGCTCTTTGGCTAGTACATTCACTTCCACATACTCATAGGGTAATTCAAGAGCTTTCAGCGTAAATAAAACCGCACGAACCGGTGGACTAGTTTCAGTGCCGTAGAGTGTAAGTTTACCCATCTTAATGATTTGTTTTTTAAACACTGACTGTTCGTTGCGAAACTATAGTCAAGATATTTATACCTTTGTACATAAATATATATATATGTATATATTGTAGAACAATATTCTTATCTAATCTATGGTATATTCGAACACACATAAAGGGAAATGGTAGACTTTGAAATTTTTGTTTGTTCGCCTATTCGTTTAGTTGCTTCAGTGCGCTTTCCGTAAACACAAAATCAAATGACTGAAGGATAAGATAAGCTTCATTGTGAGGATCAGAAAATATTAATTTTTATTTTAAAAATTTAAAGAAAAATTTATACATAATTTGATGTTTTGATTTTCCACTATGTACAAAAATTATCATTCGTTGTTTATGCTTTGCTGCTTTGGCAGGTATTACTCACACACCTACATAGATAGTACAACGACAGAAATCTCTTTCGAAATTTTTGTTTGAAGATAACGAAAGCACGCCTGTTGCGAGAAAGCCGTTCTGCTACTACCAAAGACTCAGGGCTGCGCAGAGACGTTTTTCTTTGACTTCTTTCGAGTATTTCGTTGTTACTTTGTTTATTTCGTTCCGAGTTTGCAAATAACAGTCAACACTTCACAAAACCAGTCTTTTGCGGAGACAATAAAAAAAGGTTGAAGAAACAGTTTCAACGAACAGTTTGATGAAAAATAAAAAAAAATAAAAAATTGAAAAGTGTTTCTGTGTATCTATGCATTTATATGTCGCTTCAGTCGACTTAAGGTAGGAATCCACTATAGAAATATTTGCGCAAATGTTATGAAAAGAGAGAGAGAGAGAGAGTCAGTCATTTGTGTCGTCGATGGCCATGTTTGAGAGCTTGTGCAAATGTTTGGCGAAAATCAAAACGTTTTTTCTTCAAATCGATACTCTCATTTTTTTTTGTATGGATGATGAAATTCTTTCATTCTTGTGAATATTTTGATGTCAACGAACAAAACAAAGAAACGGTAATTGGTTTAAAAAACTAGAGAAATTCGAAACTATGAGCGATTTATGATTAGAACAACAAAAACAACAATTTGCGCAAATATTTGTATAGTGAATTTCTACCTTTACACTCACTGTCTATTCCTTCCCAGTAGTATGCTCGGTGGCAATTGTCCCCGTTTCGATAGTTATTCACTAGTTCCTTTTCTTATTAGCTCGGAACTAATGAAAAACCACTCATGAGATAAACAGAGACGAGCCAGTAAGAGAGAACAATTGAGTGGCAACAAATTGTTTACTCTCTTCTTTGAATTGGTGTCGTAAGCGGAAATTCTGAACGAAAGAATGTGATAACGAAACGTTGTGAAATTTTGCGAAGTGCAAAGAACATTTGTATTGTGGAACCAGTGAAATTAAGAAGGCTTTTGTAATTTTAAGTGGTGTTTCCTGTAGAAAAAAAAAAAATACCAAAAATTCTGAGAGACGCCTGTCTCATTATTTCTTGCGGCGTTATAAAAGGAAGTTAATAAAAGAAACCCATTTCTGTCGTTGCGTTATTAAAACAAAATAAAAATGAAATTAAGCGCATTTTATACAATTTTAAATGTTAGTTTCTTTATTTCATAATTTCTAACTGTCTCACGACAACAAGAATCTATAAACAACAACAAAACAATTGTTGTTGGTGCTTTATGAAGAGTTGGAAATGGGAAAAGAAGAAAAATAAATGGATGAAGTACAATACTTTGTTTATATATTTACATAACCTAAATTTAAGACTATGCTCTAACTGCTAGGCCTTCGAGTCAATAAAATAAAATATAAATGTTACATCCTTTTACTTAAATTATTGAATTATTAATTGAGGAGCTTCAGTTTCCAGAACTAGAGAATGGTAACTGTTTCCAGAACTGGTGAACGGTAAGCGAGGCGGTGGCAATTGATGCCTTCCAATGTCCTATGTCGCCATGTTAAATTCACCAGTTATTTGCATGCAAAAGAGATAAAATGGAAATGGAAATATTGCTAATTCCAAAGGGGCTAGTCGCGAACTTGTTTTGGACTAGTGATTCATACTAATAGATTTCTATTCTTTATCTACACCTATCTCTTTCAACGACCAACATGTTCCTCAGGTTCATTTAAGTAAATATTGGATGGGTTACCTGCCGCATTAGATCAAATGTATCATTAAAGAAGGGCCTAGATTATGACTATATGTCGTCCAAAGGTGGGAATAAATTGTAAATGAATATAAGGTGTGGCGTTGAAGGACACATCGCCAAGAACTACAGCTGTGATCCAAGATGCACAAGGAAAATGGTAGATGTAATCAAAACACAGTTTTCGATGAGTGTTTTGCAGGAATATTCCCGGTAAGCGCTGACAACTTGTTGATCAGGGTTACAAAGTTTTTGACCAATGCTGTATATTTTTATGTGTTTATTGGCTGTGTTTCATTTTGTTTTTATTGCGCATAAACAAAAAAGAGTTGATGATGATTTTAGTGAACATAAAATTGTAATTTTTCTATTAAAAGTTTAATGAAACACATTGCTAGAATGAAAAAGCGAACTATTTCCATACACTGTAAATTTTTCTAAATCATATGAGAATAACTAAAAAAAAAAACAAATATTCATAACACACAAAAACTCTACTTTGGTCGTAAAACCAAAACACCCAAGGTTATTAGATGAAGTGAATAAATTCTATGCGTTGCAATTGTTCTTATAATTTCAATGAATTTATCTCTTTTAAAACAAATCTGCTTATCGACTTAAGAGAATAACAACAATAGAAACAAACATAATAAATTCTTGATGTACAATTGACGATGGGAACAGTAAGGAGAAAAATAGAATATGTTAAGTTGAACTCCTTAAGGGATTGTAAATAATAATAATACAGTAAAATCATCAGTTTATAAATGTTGTTGTTAAATCGAAAAGAAATAGCAAAAATTATGAAAAATAATGGTATAATAACAAATAATTTTTCACTTTTTTGCATAGTTTCTGAGTAAGGAAAATAATCTTTGGCTCATGTTTCTTCATTGCAGCAAAATTCAATTATGTATTATCATAGATGTAATAAGTAGAACAAAGCCGCAAACTACAACACTAACAATAATATTAACAGCCACAACTATACAACAATATACTTAAATATACCTATAGTATCTATATATAAGATACATACATATTGTATATAGATATATGTAGGTATGTGTATCTATATGTTTAGGTACATTGTATGCGCTTAGCTAATCTTAAGGTGAAATCTAAATTGAAATTGGAACATGTTTGTAACATATTTAATGTAACCAAAACATAGTAAAGCTGTTGAGCTAACACAATAGAAGAAGCACATACACAAACATATACAAAATACTGTTCACATAGATACGAAAACAGATGAACAACCAACATACACATCAACACAATTTGTCGCATTTCAATCTCTTGAAATAGAGAGAGGAAGGGAGGAAAGGAGGAAGGTCGGATAGAAATGGACAAATACTTCAATTGTATTGTTGTTGGCACTACATACTTAAAAAGATAGATTTGGTTCATTCGTACACGATACAGAATAGTACAAGTGATGTTGGTCATACAATACAACATAATAACAAAAGATAATCGATAGATTCAAACATGTAAGTATCAAAGTGTATATATAGAAGTACACTATCAGTCACTTGTAATCATGAACTAAGAGTAGATCAAACGAATCAAGATAAGTACCTCTTGGTCGTCATTCAGGATGAGAATTAGGTATTTCACATTCTTTGATTGGAGGATGTACAGCCGGTGTGTCATTCCTTTTCAGGGTAAAGGAAACGGTTGCGCATTTGGTACTGTTCTTCTTCTCACGCTCCAGCGTGTCGCCCAAACGGTGGAGGTATTCATAGTTTTGTACTCCCTTTGGGAACTGTAGAAGATGCAATACCCAATAGCGAACATCTTTTGCTTGGTCGATGCAATTCTCTTCAACAGAAGGGACTGCTGCCTTGGGAAAACCCAACCAGAACGGGGTGAGTGTCCGACTGAAAAAGCACTCCTCCAGTTTTTATTTCATTAGTTGAAAGGAAGATGAAGTATGTTAACGCTAGCCCACGGTCAAAGCCTGCTCGACATCTATAAACACAATGTTCAAACGTGAACGCATAATATGGTTTTGGTGACAAGCAAATAAGGTTCATTAATCAGACGGGATCCAGTTAGTCTATACACTAGGCTAAGGTATTTACGACATAGCCACAGTGAAAGCCAATACTCATGATTTGCGGTTGGCATGTAATCGACAAAAAGGCTCATTATTTTAAAACGAAGATTGAATTCATTAAACGTGGCCAAACACAAAACGTGGATATAGATCTCGGTGTAATCATGTCCCATTTTAATAACGATTAAATTGTAATATAAAATCAATGACAGTGCCGGTCAAAAGAATCACTCCTCACTTATAAGGCAAAGTGTGATTCCAAATCATTGATTTGACAGCAAAATACATAATCCACTAAACAGTTTCTCGCTTGAAATTCCTGTGAGCTTTACTAATGGACCAACATGCCACCACATAAAGCAACACCACACCATTAGGCTGCATCCACCATGTTTTATTATTTGTTGTACATGGTGCTTTTGTAAGGGAACATGTAGACGTCACCAACAATATTGCTTCCCATCGGATTGAAAACGGTTAATTTTGATTTCATCAGACCAAATAACACGTTTCTAATCCTCCACAGTCCAATTTCTGTAGCCTCGGCAAAACTTCAGTAGAGCTTTTATATTATTTATCGACAAAGCCGTTTTCTTCTGTATGATGGCGGACACATAGCCAATTCGTACAGCAGCCTCTTTAGCGGTTCTCCCCTTTGTCCGGTATTTTTACTATTTGGCGAGCTTCGGCATCGGTGAGTTAGCGTGGACGTCTTCCAACCTTCGGGGCAGCTGTAATTTCTTACATCCACAATGGTGCTGACAGCTAGTTTTAATTCTCAATTACCATTCCCCATTCATTTTGCCTGGTTGGCCAAACATTGGATAAACGACCAAAATGTCAAATTACTACAGTGGTCGACATAGCCCCGGAAATAAATATTTTAGAGAATGTTTGGGGGCACTGTATGCCCGAGTATTTACCATATTTAGTTACCCTTTTACGCTTTCTCTCTTCCAGTGATCACGCTTGTTATCGAAATAAAATATTCAGTCAGCATTTCCTGCAACAACTTAACATTCTTCCCAATTAGCACACATTTCATCCACTTATTCACACATATTTTTAAACTTCAATTTTCTTTACTTTTAACACATTCAACAAACAATCTTGATTGCTGTGATGAGGAAGGCACGTATAGTACGATCGCTCAAGCAGCCATGGAAGAGGACACCACCATAGGTGCGCGTTGGAGTAATACTTTTCAATTTTTCCTTCATTCACTACGCTGGGGCACATTCTTTGCTGTCTAGAGCAGACGACTGCCACATATGGGCAAAATACGCGTCCTGTTCGATTTGGTAGTGGTTGTAGGACAGACGCCTTCTCAAAGTTAACAAGTTAATCATTTTACGGCTTCAGGAAATAAACTAAAAAGATAAATTCAATGAAATAAAATTTTCAAACAAAGTAACCTATGACTTTCATATATAAATATATGGCAGTTGTGTAGTAGTAGTTCATAGTCATTTCAATTTGGATATCACAACGTTAAGATATCTTAGAAAATAAAATTGTGTCTCCGTAAAAAAATTAAAAAATTTGGGAAAAATAAATTTTTTTCGGAAATGTATAAAAATTTGTATTTTGCGCGAAAAGTTCTATTCGCAAAACAATTTCAAAGAGAATTTTCGGTTTCGCAACGTGTAATTCAAAATTTCTTGTCGCAAAATGCTAATGGTGGCGTTGGGCGTCCTCCGATGTCTATGATGGTCATGCCGTCGTTTAAGGAAATAATGAGGGATAAGTCAAATGGTGGACAAATATCTGACAAAACCTTTATACGTAATTTCATAATAACCTCAGCCGAACCGCCATCTACAAAAACTACGCCGGACACAAAGGAGTTGTGATATTAAATCGTATGAGGCGATTGACATAGATCCTTGGGCTGATGTGGATATTGACGGAGCAATGGATAGCGATGCCACTGGTTCGAAGGATATTGGGGCCGATTTCGATTTTAGAGGACCAGAGTACCCACCCATACCGGAGAATCGTACTGGCGAGTATCAGTTCAAAGGCATTAAGGTGAAGTTGCCACAAAAGCTACTTGGAAAGGGTACCTATCGTTATTGTCTGGACAAAGAAGATCAGGGTTTGGCTGATGACATACGTGTGATCCGCTTTGAACGACGATAGGAAAACATCAAGACGCTAACAATCCAGTGCCTGTCCATGATGTTGGTGTAGCTATTTTGCGATGACGTTTGTTTTGGCTTCAATTCAAGTTTGGGACTTGGAACTTCCAAGTAGTAATTAATAGTCTCCACAAGAAGTATGCAATAACCACAATTATGTATGTCAACCTCAATCCTATATTTCTTTATAATTATTTTATTTGATTTTGTAAGCAACCATAACTCCAGACACCTAATGTAATTTTTTTTTTTTGTATTTATTGTGTTTTCTCAATGAACAAGAAGCGTGTATGATAAAGCATAAATTCAAGTTTTTCGTTTCTTTCGCCGTGTGATGTTGTTTCCACTTTCTTTAGATAGTTTTCGTTTTCCTTTGTTTTCATCGTCGTCGTCGTCATTGAAACTAGTTTCCGGTTTACCGGTGCGAACTTCACGATTCACTTTATATGCTGCGCTCATGCGTTTAATGTTCTCCTTGTGAACAACATCATGATCGACAATGCGATGTGGGTAATCTGTGCCCAGCACACAACCATATTCACGTTGTGCGCTAAGCGTTGCCTTCCATGGCTCATAAATGCAAGCATCAGGATAGTTTTTTAATTCAGGTACATATTTTCTTATGTATGCGCCAGTTTTATCTGTCTTCTTTCCAAAGGCAACTGGACTATAGACGCGAAAATACTGATGGAAAAATGCGGAGGCCGACAGCCACATCCAGTTGCCTGCATTTAGAGCCCAGTCTTGATCAAGCAGCAGTTGTTCAAAAACACGTTGACCTTCTTCCCAGGAGATCCACAAATCGCCACGTGTCAGAAAACAAGCAACAGCATGACGTGCAAGATGATGGATCCAACCCTCTTGGCGCAATTGACGCATTATGGCATCAATAAATGGATAACCAGTGCGCCCGCGTGTCCATGCTTCTAAATGCTGTGGGTTGCTTTGCCATGGGATTTGCATACAGTAGGCATTGCCAAACATACGATCAAAGTTTGGTTCCGCAGCTGCCACTGTATAGTAGAATTCTCGCCAAAGTAGCTGACCCATTAATGAAACAGGCGGGTGCGAGTGCTTTGGATGACGCTGAAGTATTGCTTTAAGCTGCTTATGAAAAAGGCGCGAGCTTAGACAACCAAATTTCAAATAAGGACTTAGAACAGTGGTGCTCGGTTCAAGTGAATTAGGCGCAGTGTTTGGCTTTTCAAAACGTGCCACCCAAGATTCATTTTCCAAAGAAGCAGCCAATCGGCGCAAAGCCTCCGTTTCGCCTAACAATAACAATTAAATTTATAAATGGTAATTTAAAATGAATCAAACATTCGATAGCTACCTCCAGGAAACTTATTTACTCCCAAATCCTCTGGATGTTTAACCAACTGCTCTAGAGTTGGACAATCATAACAAGATGCATCATCACATTCTGCAGCGTCGGCTATTGGTTTTGTTTGCTCTGGCAATGATTTTGGTACTTCCACAATTGCTGGAACCTTAATTTGTTCTGCAATACCCAGAAACTTTTGATAAGTTATGGGCGCCTTGCCTAGATTCTTGTTAATTACAATTTCTGGATTGTATATTGTGTGCGAACAATGTGAATCTACTTTCACATTGGCTGCACGTGCCAACTTTTGTACTTCTGTATCACGGCTTAAGGCATAAGGTTCAATATCCGATTCAAAGGTTAAGATTTCCATGTGCCATTCCTCAAAAAGTCGAGGAAACACTTCCACCGGTTTACCGCGTACAACATACAAACGCGAATTGATCTTCTTTAGTTGCGTGTTTAAATCTACCAATGTTTGTTGCAAGAATCGCCAGCGATTGGCGCCAACTTGCATCCAATTCAATATACCGGGATCAAGTATAAAGATTGGTCGCACATAATACTTATCTGGACATTCGCGAGCAAGTGCAAAGACTTGTGCCAAGGCAGGATTATCATGAACACGTAAACCTTTGCGAAACCAATGAACGAGTGTCTTTTTCGTATTTTCCATATGTTTGTTTTATTTTATTCAATATGAATTAAGTTTAATTAAATAATTTCATATAATCTAATTCATCTAACGTAATTAAAATACTATTCAATAGAAGGGACACATTATTCGAAATGCAGTAATCTAACAGGAAAATTGTAATAACATTGCAGCTGATTGAGGAGCTAACAACTGCGCTTTTTGACATTAGTTGGCAGCCCCAAACTGTATTGTTGATTTAGTTTATACCAGTTTATTGCATCATTTGCAGTGATTGTGGCCAACTGAATCAATTTTTCGAGGCTACTTTTCAAGGGTACGTACACCCACCCACCACACATATTGTTACATTCCGCCGGCATTGCATTTTGTTGACGTTTTTGTTATTTGCATTAGTTATTTACTATATTTATTATTGTAAGAAATTATGTCTTCAGAGTCGCAATGGGAAACTGTCACAAAGTCCAGAAAGCAAAGGAACTTGGAGAAAAAAGTCATTGCACACACGGAGCAAAAGTCAGCAGTCCCAAAACTTGAGGAGCTTAGTAAATAAAATTCA
The DNA here is from genome assembly GCA_037043295.1 of Amiota minor. NCBI lineage: Eukaryota > Metazoa > Arthropoda > Insecta > Diptera > Drosophilidae > Amiota > Amiota minor. Next base: position 246,485 of record JBAMAW010002153.1, read on the forward strand.
AAATACATTTTGTGTTTATCAAAAAATATAAATAAAATATACATATATATTTTGTAATACATAGTGCCTGAGTACCAATATCGCAACCTGTTTGTAGGAAAAAACAACACAAATACGAATAACGATAAAAGTTCAAAGAATAAGTCCAAGTCACCGGCAAAGAAAATGACAGCAAAGCAAAAGATTCGTGACAATATGGAACAAATAGCAGCTGTGAAGAAGCATGATCAACCTCAGCCTCAACCACCTAAAGTGCCTGCGCGTCCACGTAATTTGGAACAAGCGATGCGTCTCATGACAGCAGATGAGTTCAATTTGCAACTGGCACAAATAAAATTAAATTTTCCTGGTGCGGAACTGCGCTGGCTCAGTAATGTAAGACTTCGTTTGCATAGTGTTTTACATCTGCAACGTACAACAAGTATGTATAAAAGTATGTCACTTAAATTTTTTGTATTTGCCTTACAGGTTGCGGACTACTTTAATGGAGCATTGCCTTATGAAAGTGATCCCACCTTTTCGGGTAAATCCATTTACTATCCTAGTTTATTGGCCAGCGCGGATTTAAAAACTTCGCTGATTGACTTATTCGAAAGCGTGGGTTATACGAAACTCGATTATTTCTTCTCGTTTCTAATCGATAGCATGGCTCATCATTTAAATAACAATTCGCCTGTCCTTGGACATAAGTTTCTTTTGCAAATAATTGGACAAAACTGGCCAACAATTTGTTCTAATAATTTGGCTAAAATTGCGGTTTTGCGCAATTCTTATCAAAATCGGAGCTCTACTGGTTTAAGTATATTATGGGCCGTTGGCCAAGGTGGCTATCAGGTGCTCATGGAAGGCATCAAAGTGTGGCGGAATATAATGTTGCCTAATCTCGAGTTGCGGCAATATACAAAATTTGTAGTGGAATACATTGAGAGAGTGCTTACTAGTGCTACGGATCAGAGGTAAGTACATACACGCACACAAATGTTATTGTAACATTAATATATTAAAATGTTGTTTGTCTTGCACCAGCATAACTCTTAACCAGACTGAGTTTTTTGTATTATATAAAACGCTTCAAGGCAATTACATTAACATACCAAAGGAACTGCAGGCATCGTTAAAGCGTAGCGCGTCCCTATTTTTGGTTAGTTCAGATCAATTATAGAGAATCTGAATCGTTAAATAATAGCCTACATTACATTTCAGAATAAATATATTGCTTGCTCAACAAAGCACGCTAATATCTTCCTTACACTCTTGCGAGACATTGAATCCCCCAGCAAGAGTCGCACTGAAATTGATGGTTGTATTTCGTGCCTGCTCAGTGACAACGACACTTTCAAAGTGTGGAAAATGAATTATAAGAAGCAACCATTGCCAAGCAAGTTGTTAATGCAAGAAATAGGTGAGTGACTATTATTTAACAAAATATATAATTTCAAATATGTATGTAATTGATTTCACAGTGAATAACTGGGAGAACTCCACACATGCTCTGGCTAAATCAAATGCATTTCAAAGTTTCCTGGTAGATGCGTATCATCTGAATGCAGCTTTGAAAAGCACCAAAAAGTCTGAAGAACATATTGATTCACTTATTGCTGCTCTTCAAGTAAGTGCAATAGTTTATTATTTATAAAAATTCCTTTAACTTTATAGAAGATTATATACGTTTGTGTTCAATACGGTCGAAACGTGAAATGTTGCAGTGCAGCCAAGTTGCTTTAAATTTATACCAGTTCAAAGCACTTCGGCAGCACTGTTTTATAATTGGCTGTCATTAGTCGCTGGCAGGCAGGGCTGTCGCCTATTGTGTTTGTAACCCTCTTTTTGGATTCATTATCTGTGTGTAGTGTTTTTTTTCTCGCCGCAGTTGCGTTTCGTGAAGAAAGTGAAGAAAGCGAATTAAATGTAGTTAAAAAGAATCACATTTTAATTAAATCAATATTATACATTTGCAATTATCTGTAATGTGTTTGTGTGTCTATGTGTGAGAGCATGTTTTGAGTCACATTGCAATTGAAAGCAAAGCAGGCACAGAGTTTTAGAGACGCTAAAGCGTCAAAAATGCAAATCAAATAAGATGAGAGAAATGTTTGACGTGGAAAAATGTTGTACTTAAAGTGGAATGGGCGTCCGCGTGCGTTGACTGCGCAGTCTGCGTCTTAACTTTCACACAATCGATTAAAATGACTGACCGGCTTCATTGGTTATAATAAAAATGATAATGGAAAATCTTTGTACTTTTCCACCTATTGAAAATTTTTCAACTAACGTAACCCCGAATTTTCGACGATGATGGTATGAATGGTGTGAGCGACCGAGCGAGCAGGAGGAGTGAGGAGTTCTATTGTTGTGTACATAGGATAGATAGCAGCAGTACATACTTATGTACATAGTTTGAAAGTAATAAAGAAGAGGGTTGGTGGCGTGGCAAGCGGCGTATGCAATTTTTCTCAGCTAACATTGCCATGCGTGCGTGTGCGTTATACATTAAATTTCCGATTGGCAACACTTTTTCCTTTTTTCCTTTTGTTTATTTGGTCAAAATTTGTTTCTTATACATACATATTTAATCAGAAATGCCCTTGTCAAAGAACATTTGATTAGTTTCTTCTAATGATCGATCCCCATAATGGTTTGTTTGATAAGGCAGCACAATCCAACAATTTAGATGATCTACAACGCTGCTCTCCTTATCGACATTGCTAATGGTTCGCTTAACAGCTTGTTTTAATTTATGAAATTATAAATATTCATTTATTAGTTGCTTATCGCCATTGTTTCCAATGGTTCAAGAAGAATGTGGTGTTGCGGTGATGATGGTGTTAGTGAAATTTTTCCTTCTGAGAAACGTCAATCACATTTGATGACACAAAAGGTCTTTTTCGTCGTGTCCGGCTGTCTGTCTACTATAAGACCTCGAATTTTGTACCTTCAGTTGTCTTTCCCTTAAATTTGTATTCTTCTTGTTATTCTTGTTGATAACTTCATTTTGTATGATTCATTTTCATTATGCTTTGCTTATGTACAACATCTTTTTGTATGTATAAGTTGAAGAAGTTAAGAAAGAAACAAAGGTCGAGACTCGTTTTATACCTGCGTTCTGCTATCTCATCACTTTTTCTGTTACTATGGTATGGATGCTGTGTTGGTGCCAACATCAAAACTGAAATCAACATCCAAATATGGAAAATTAGAAGAATTGAAAGAAGAAAACAAAAACGCTCAAAAGCAACAAGCACAGCATTCTGCTGATTTAAAAGACAAGAGTATTTCTTCATGGTGAATTTCTTTATTTTAGGTTCAAATTTGTTTGATTTAATATTTTGTTTTCCACATATTTTCGCGCTTTCTCAACACGTGGCGGTGTTGGTTTTGCTTGTTTTTTTTTTCTTTTTGCCGGCTTCTTACAATTTTCTTTTTTTTTTTTTTGGTTAAGAGAAATGTTATACCACTTTGCCAATTTGTTCTTCTCCACAATTAAATGCTCTTCAATTTAATTGCTCAATTTTTTGAGTGTCACTAGGAAAAATTACTCAATTTATTAAGAACAAAAGTATTTTAGTACGTTATCTTTTATAATTTTCTTATTGTTGTTAGTTTGTTTTCCATATGAGTTCATTGATCCCTGCTAGCAAATGTATGTATGTGCGTGTGCAATGTATTTTTTAAATTTCAATTGATTTTATAATGGTTGCATTTTCACTTTTTATATGATGTAATTATTGTTAAATACACAAATGTATTTTCTATTTCCATGTTCGTTCGTTTTCGTAAAAACTTTCTTCATTATGTTTAAACGTTTCAATATCAGTTGTATAACAAATAACAAATATTTACTTGTTTCTTTCTCCTCACACAATCTATTCTATCATTTGTACTGTGTTTGTATGGTGGCTTTGAGTTCATTACTTTTGTGTGTGGGGGTTAGTGGGTTAGAGTTGATGCTTGCAACATACTCGCAATGACCGTGAGTGAGGTGAACTTTGTACACATCAAGTTGAGCTTTTTGTTGTTGCTGCAATTCATCATTGTTAGCGCTTTGTGTAATTGCTGCAAGTGAAAATTAAGACGATGTTAAAAAAAATGAGGTGTTCATAAGCTTCTATAAGCTATTTGTTCAGCATATTCATATGTATATGCATACAATAGAGAGCGGAAGACAGTGATTCCGGAGAGAGAAGAGAGCAGAATGACATTGTTTCATTTTTGTTAAGATGGAATTGATGATGGTGCTGTCATAGAAATAAATTAATTGTTTCCTTCTTCCATTGAACTTAGATTTGGGTTTATTCTTAAAACAAAAAACATCATCAGCTTAGATTTTTTTATATCATTTAATTACTACAAACATTTTTGCTTGAGAAAACAGAATTGCAAATATATAATAATGAAAATAAAATTGATTAAAATTTAAAGTCTTAATAAATTTAATATTAACTCAGATATCTTTAGAAATTTTAAGTAAAAAGTTGATAAAATTTTATAAATAAATAAAAGAATAACAACAAAATGGCACAAAATACTAAAACCAACAAGAACAAACAAGCTAAACAACAACTACTGGTTAAAAAGGTAACAAAATCAACACCACAAATAACAAACACAAACACTACTTGACCTAACTTGACAAATTTCATATATTTACTTTTATACTCTACACTCACTTTAAACTTTTCACTTTGTTTTATTAGACCGTTCAGGAGAAATCTGCGAGCCAACAAAAAAGGAACAAACAAAATTCAGAACAAAAGAAGAAATGCGGTTGCTGCAAATGGGTTCTTGGTAGCTTCTTATTGATTGCCCTCATCGCTGGTGCTATCTGCTATGACACTGAAGTCAATGGCAAAGGTGTCTTTGAGCGTTCCGCTACTGGTAAACTACTGAAGAATGCTGGTGTATTGCCGCATGTCCAAAAAGCGTGGTATACATCAATGAGCGCCAGTGCACGTACGCCAGTGCCGTGGCTCTATGCAATCTATTCAAATTGGCAAGGAATGCACTGTGCAATACATGCACGATCTTAAAGGAGACATTCGCTGCCAAATGGCCAGTAGTAGCGAATTTTGTAAGTATTTAATACATTTTATCATCTTATAATCACATAAGCTGAAGGCCCTGGCAGCCATGGCTATTTTTGTTAACTTCTAGTTTTAAGGTTAGCATTATATAAAAAAAAAATAAATATAATCACATAATAATTAAAATGACATATAGAAAGTATTGATAAAAGAAAAACTAATTTATATTTGAATACTATTTCAGGTTGATCAATATGTGCCTGGTTTATCTAAGAAAGTTGAAAACACTTATTCAAATGTTGGCCAGTTTCTTGTGGACTACACTGCGTACTTCAAAAAAGAATTTTTAGTGTAAGTCGAATCAAATACTCTAGACATTTCAAATTCAATAAATAATAAATTGTATCCTTCGTCTAATAATGCTGTTTTCAGTGGACGTTTATCGCCTGATAATCTCAGAAAAACGCTAAATGCTACGCAAAATGTTGCTCTTGAATATTATGGACTTTTCCAAAGAAAGTCGATGCTTATGCCAAGCTGAAATGATTTTAAGGATAATACGTCTGGCACGTTCCAAAGCAAAAGCAAAACAACAAAAACATCAATAAAAAATATAATAATAATTGAAAGAAAAAAAAAAAAAAATTAAAAACCATAACAGAATCAACGAAGTAGGCGAGGCAGTGGGATATCATCATTATCATAAAAAACAATGCGAATTAGTAAAAATATTAATAAGCAATCAAAAGAAAATTCTCTTTTCTCCACCTCCGCATGCTGCAATGATCTTTTAGAAACAAAAAAAAAAAAAACATTGAACAAAAATTTAAAATTGAAAGAGAAAGTGCGATTTTGCTCTGTTTGCATCCTTTTGGTGGATTATTATTCTGTCGGACTCTCCCGTAATTTTAATACATATATATTTTTTGGAAATTCTTTTTTCATTTTTCATAAATTTTCTTGAAAAAAGAAATAAAGGAGAAAATAGTATTTCAACTAATTGAAATTCGTCGTGTGATGTAAACGTACACGTTCATTAAATCATTGATAAAAACAAATCCTAGTATCAATATATTTTTCTGTGTTTAAAGAATAAAACTAGTGTTCTGAAAGCCATTTAAACATAAAAACAAAAATTGTGTGAAGTCAGTCAGGATTAAATAATATTAATTTAAAAAAAAAAATAAAATAAAAAAAAAACACAATTTATAAAAATGCATTTTTTCCCCCCGAACTCATAGTACTATTATTCTTACTATTATTAATAAAAAAAAATTATAATGTTTGTAACAATTCCATTGCAATTTTGAATTAAGAAAATTGTTTAGATGTGATTTTAATTGCATTAACAATGATGTAATAAACAAAGAAAGTTTCTCCGTTCTCTTTTTATTTAATTGGAAATGATTCTAAATCTGGAAATGGCATTGTACATAACATAAAATCGTAGACTTTTCGTTTGTGTATATTAAAGATTTTTTCAAAAAAAAGTACAAGATGTGTATGGTGAGCCAATGTCATTGAAAAATCAACTATAATCAATACTAACAGAACGCAATGCAATCAGGCCACAGCAATTAATGATAAAATATTGACAAGTGCTTCGGTGGGAAGCACGGATTTTGTCACCTTGCGGCACAGGACACAGCGTTTGGTTTTAAATGCATCCAGTTTCCGGCGATTTGATGTAATGCAATGAAAAAGAAAAACGTTATTGTATATTATAGAGCACATTAGCATTGGTTGCGGCTTCATTTACGTAAGTCATTATCGAATCATGTCTATAACCTGCCAAATCAACACTCCCAAGACAATGTAGTAATAGCCCAAAAGACACGGATGGATATAGTATAATAACATGAAGACTATGTAGACTGGACAAATAGCTCTTCATTTTGATGTTTGATAGAAATGTTGTAGGTTGGTGGTTGTTCACGATAACGAGAGATTTGAAGAGCATTTGATACCGTAAACACAACAATTTCTTCTTGTTTTACTTTGGTTATGCGAAGATCACGGTGAAAATTTGAATTTTTGACGTGATATGAAGCTTCAACAAGTTTGCGGAAGAGGATAAATTGTATTTATTTATTTATTTATTAGAACTAAGATTATAATTATAAATTACAACCTAGTATTTATTATGAGCAATAGCGACAGAGGCCTTCAGCTCAGGGGAAAGTTAAGAAGGAAAGGAGGAAATTAGAAAAGTGCAGGACCAGACTTGCCTTGAGCGGGAATCGAACCCGTGACTCTTGGGATGTCAGCCAGCGCACTAACTTCTGGGCCAACGAGCCAGTCAATAAATTGTAATCTTTGCAGTATTTTAACATTGCTTTATCCCAAAGTTGGATTCCATATGTCCATATTGGTTTGTACAGGTGTTTAGTGTTGACCCATAAAAATATTAAGTGATTTGTTAAAAACTGTGAGTTACAACTTCATGGTAAAATAAATCCGGTATATTAATACGCACAAACTGCGAATACAGTTCCGGTTAATACTGAGTTTTCCGAGAAAAATATCCGCTTTATCTGAAGTCAGTAGTATGACAGCTCGGACGAATAATTTAGTTCCTGCTGTTGTTCTCATTTGTTTGTATTGTAAATAGTTCATCGACTATCAGTGCGATAAGTTTTATAGAAATTTTCTTACCAAATATTAGTTTGATTAAATCACTGCAATTTTCAATGAAAATGCTGGCACCATTGGAAAATCATCGTCATTATTATTATTTATTAGTATTTTTATTAATTTTAATTTGTAAAAATAAATTATAATTATTTTTAAGAAATAAAATATGCCAATTAAAAAACCTATCGTGCTGTCGATTGAACATTTTAAAAATATTAATCTTTTCTTCCCCACTATTATTTAAATTAAATAATTGTTTATTAGTTATTTTACCCTATTATCATATTTAAATACATATGTATATGATCATATGTATGATATATAACAACAACATCCATTCATCCACCCACCACCAGCGAAAATACTCAAAAGAAGACGGACAAACAAAAACAGATGCTAATTTTCTGCGCTGTTGATAGTAGATATATAGGCAATTATCAATTGCCCGAAATCACCGAAACTGTTCCTGCTATTTTATCATTTTGTCTCTCCCTCTCTCTCTCTTTTACACAGCATTGTGCGCTGTAAATCAAAAAAAAGGCAATAACAATGAAGCGAACAAAAACGTCGCTGCGTAGCCTTTGACTCAAAATGTTTGTGTCCTGTTTTATTTTCTGCATGCCCGTTAGTTTCCAAAATATGGAAAAGAAAAATTTTGCAACAAAAATATGAAATTTGTTGTATTACGTGCCCCATTTCGATAAATTTTCCGTTTCCATGATCAAAAAGCAACAGAAAGACTGTCGCTGGCAGCGCAGTCCGCTGAAGAAGAGCAAAAGTCGGCGTCGCTTCCTCAGTTAAAACAATTACAAGTAGATATCTAACAACCTTTAGATGGCGCTGCTTATATTGTAAAAACAACCACTTGATGGCGCTACTGTCTTACATTAGTACATTAGTAGTGATCTTAGTTCATTTTACAAAGAATTAAGTTTAACATAACTGAATGTAATATGCAATAATACTTATTAATATTAAAACGACCTTTGTTTCTCACTAATGCAGCGACACATGAGTGTTAATAATATTGACAGTCGCTGCTTCCCCTTTTTAGAAAGTTAACAGCTGAATAACAGCAGTAGTAACAGAGCAGTGACAGTTACAGAACAGGAGCAGCAACAGAACAGCAGCTTTTACTACCCCAATTTTGATTTAATTTCGCCACATTTCGCCTTATTCCGATTATATTTCGGAGTTTGTCGCTAGTCTGAACATGCTGCTGCTATTGTCGACGATGAAAGGACTCAATCGTTAACAGTCGACAGAGTCGACAGTCGGAAGTCGGACACAGAACACCAGAAGGAATAGCAACAGTGAACTGTTTAACGGTTAGCCTGATAATCGGCGGCGGCATTTGTTTTTATAATAGTTTTCGAAATTGAAAAACTACGAAATATGAAATATTAAAATTGGAAATTTCCAAAAAAAAAAAAAAAAAAATAAATAAGTTTCAAAAATGAAGAGAAAAATTCTTTGCAGAGAAATAATTAATGAATATTTTTCAAAAGTTTCATCTATTCATTCCATGAAGTGTGGTTTTGTGCACGTGTTGTTATTGTAGGTGAAATTATTTAAACTTAATTATATATATATTATCGTAATTTGCTTGTAAATTAAAAATTGACCAAGTAACTTAGAGTTTCATTGAAGTGCAAATGACATGAGAACAAATTGCCTGCAATAAAATGAAAATGAAAATATTTTCAAAATATTGAAATAGTGAACAAGTGAAAGTGATTAAGGATATAATGCTACATACCTATGTATGTACAAGTATGTCTGAACAATAATAAGACCAACAATACTAATAACAACAACTCGAAGAAGAAAGCAAAAGCAACCAGAAGTGGCTAGTTTGATCTAATTTCATGAGAAACAACTAAAATACACAACATCAATAATAGTAATAACAACAACAACAACAAAGCAAATAACAACTGCAGCAATAATAGTTAGTCACTACAGTCAACATCAGTGAACGCACAACAATTCCTTGCTTGCTGCAGTCATCAAATAGGTAAAGCAATATACATACGTATGTGTGCTGGCCACAGCCGCATCTAAAGGACATGCAAAAGCTTCATATGCTATTTGGGATCCTATGGTTTTTTTCTCTGAGTTCAATTTTAATGCTGCCACTTTGGCGGATTTTATATGCTCAGCATTGCAGCTGTGACAAACAGAAACATACACACATACATACATACACTCATAAACGCATATTTTATCTTTTGTACGTTTTTTTTAAATTTAAATACTATTTTTGGTTGTTTGTGTTGCTATTGTTGTTGATAAAATCCATTTTCCAATTTTCTTACCCGGAAAATACGCACAAAAAAATTCCGTTTTAGTTTTTTGTTAGCCTTGAAATGGACGCATGAAGGAATTTATTGCTTATCGACGTGCAATGTGCAACATTTGGTTGCCAATTGAAAAGTAAGTAAGAGATGGGGAAAAAAAGTAAAAAGTTCCATTCAAAATGATTGCATTCCACAACGGCAATGGCAGCATAGTAGTGAAATGGACTTCAATAAAGAATTCCTGTGATTTACTTTTGTTGAATGATGCAAATATGACCGCATTCAAGATAAACTTTGTTTCCTTGAAGTTCTTTCATAATTTTTTTTTATTATTTTCTTTTTTTTAAACTTTTTTCTTTGACAAAAGAGAAAGAGAAAGTGTTTTGAAACTGTGCATACAGATTTACTCAGTAAATCAATTAAGAGACAATTAAAATTCTTTGATAATGGCCAAAGACCAATGAAGTATCTCTATTGGTAATTCCGGGTATTTAAATAGAAAATATTTATAAACAGATTTTCTTTTTTAAATATAGGAATATAATCCGTTTTTTAAATAAAAGTATCTTCAATTTTCATATTTGCCTTTTCTATTTCTAATGATATTTTCCTGATTTTAAAATATTAACTTTATTAATAATTTAAACACAAAGGAAGTTATTCTACTTCAATTTCCTTTTCTTTCCCATTTCCTGTTTCGCCTCTTGATATTACAAATTTCTTTTACAAATCTAAGTTCTTTGTTTTCACATTTGCTTTTGCATTCAATTTAAATTCTTGTCTCTCTTTCAATTTCATTTAAAACCATTTTTCTACTTCTTTCTCTCTTTCTACTTTGGATTATCATTTCTGTATTCCGATAATCTTAAGTACTCCATATTGCATTTTCTTCAAAAAATTTCTCTTATTTGTTCATTAACTTTATTGAACATATTCTTATTGTTTTTTTTTTTTGTTTTTGTTTGCTAATATTTAATCTCACACATATGTCACATGTCGTATGAGTTATTTTCCTACTTAAGTACATAGGTATGTTTGTACCATAGATAATTTTATAGGAGGCATGACTGCCTTATTATGCGTCCTTATTGAAATTTTACTTTTTGTTGGAGAAATTCAATGTAACTCGATTAATTTAATTAAAGTATGTAGTACAAATGTACAAACATAACTGTAACAACATAACACAACATATGCAACCGACAGTTGAATTTTTGTAGGAAAACTGGCTTTGCTTTCAGTCATCAATGAGGCTTCTTGTACTGTTTCTTTTGTTTTCTTTTTATAAGAATTTTAAAGGTGCAAGATAAGATGTGAGTATAAAAAAATGAACATTTTGTCATTCTCGCTGCCTTCACGTTTCCAGAAAAATTGTGAAAGAATTCCTTCAATGGAGGAAGCACAAGGCGCAAAAGGAAAAATGAGGGAATACAGATAAAAAATGAAGGCAAAAGTCACGTGAAAACACAAAAGCATCACAAGTAATCGCGAAACATTTCGCGCAAAGAATTTAAGTTGATTTTTTTCATAACAAAGATTTCTTTTATTCTTTTTCCTTATATTTTTTTCCTTTCGAATTCTTTATGTTTTGGCTTCGAAAAACAAAAAAAAAAAAAAAAAAAACAAAGCCGGTAAATCAAAATAAAGCACAGCATACTTTTATGGGCTTTGTATCATATCTATTTACTTTGCTATCTTGTTTGGTTTTTTAAAGAATCGTAAGTTGATGTCATGATTTTGTTCATTTAAGTAAATTCAACAATTAATTAACTTTGAAGAGAAAAGGAAACATTAAGACAAGAAAGACTTTCTCCTCGTTTTAAACTCTTTCGCTCTTTCTTTAGGAAGCAGCACATTAATCAAAACGGAAAGGCCTAAAGCAATTTAGTAGAACACTAATAAAAAAAAGGACATGTGTTAGCATATTACAGGCCGCAGGTTTTCTTGTTTTTTTGTTTTTTGAGGAAATGACATATGGCTGGACCTTATTAGACATTAGACATGACCATACACATTATACATTCTACAGCAATAAAACAAACTCAGAAATACATGAGTATGTATGCAGATGTATATACTGTGTACAGGGTTGGATGGATGGATGGATGGATGAATAGCTGATCAAATAAAGAGGTGCTCAGCTTTATAGCTTTTATGACCAAAAGTCCTGTCTTAGACTTTGGAAAATCATATTCTTGGCCTAGGCCAACCAAGTGATTAACGAGCATTTGTGGCTTCTTTAATTAACTTGTCTTTAAGTTATATATACCATATACATACAAGTATTCATAAAGAAATATACAAGACAAATGGTATTATGGGTCTTCACACATAATTGTATCTACATCTGAATATGTGAGTTGTTATTAAGCAACAACAATTTCTATGGATGGTTTTTACATGTTGTTATTGTGTTAGATGCTATTATTTTTGCCCTTTCTGAGGGATACATTATTTAATAAATACAATGAAATATTTTTGTTGCGAATTAAGCAAAAAAAAGAGTTGTAAAAATCCAATTAAAATGCTAATATTTTCATGTCATGTTCTATTATTTTTTGGAATTTTAAACAATTGCTATAATAATAACAATGGCCAACAAACAATAACAATAATTTAGACATGTTATATATATATACGAGAATATATGCTTGTGTGTCTGTGTGTATATATATACAACATACATAGATGTGTGTATCTGCAACAATTATGACACTTAACTGCAACCAAAATGCGTGAAATCAATTGAAATCAACTGAAAAGCGAAATCATGGTATTAACAACAACAATTACAATTATAATATCAACCTACAACAACGACAACAACAATAACAACAACACCATCAGATAAGTTATGATTGTTTTTGCTTATGTTCATTATGCTAATTAGCTTTGAAAGCCATAAAATACATTAGATACATTTGTATTGTACTTAAATGGTGTGTAGATACATTTGTACTATAGACAGTGTATAGCTACATTTGTATCTATGAATAATATACAATATGATAGTATAATAGTACAATATCTAATAATATTAAAGGTAAAATATAAGACAATTGATTTAATTGTTGGTAATTTTATTCTATTTCGATTGTTGTTCCATCATTTACATGTAAATGTATTATATATCTACAATATATATGTGAGTGTGTAACTGTTTAGGATCTAATGTATTTATTGTACAATAAATTGCCTTTATTATTGTATGGCCAAAGGCATTAAGTATTGACCGAAATAGAATGCAACAAAGTTTACTTTGAATTTGCATAATTTATGAAATTGTTGTTGAATGGAATTATAACAAGTGCTAAAAAAAGTCAGATACAATAGATACATAGATAGATATATGAAAATAGGAAGTTAGACAAATACAACACAAAGGGCACCACCAACTACCCTGTCTACACAAATCATTTAGAGGGGGACATTGGTTTGCATAAGCAGGCACAACCAGATAGAAGGATGTAAGAACAAGGCTTAATAGATTTTGTATTGACATGGCTCTAATCAAAGTTTAGACTAGAATCACAAAATCAAGTTAGTACGTTACAATTTGGTGGGTCCAATGTTGGTGGGGTAAAGGACAATATGTTATAAAGACTTGACAGTATAGTACTTACTAAATATTTTCAGATTAAAACAAAAAAAAAAAGAAAAAGGTATTACAATAGTAGTAAGTTCCTTTCGTTATATACAATACTGCGGCAGTTATAAATGGTTTACGATTTACTCATTTAATGCTTTAAAATTTATGAGCAATTGCCATCTAATTGATTCAAACTGTTTCATTAGGAAATATACTTCTTCTGCTCAGCAACCAAACGAGTATTCATGACAAATTTCAACTTTACAGTTTCCGTGAAACAGACGCCCGGATTAAGAGACATCATACACAAAGGCAGATCAACATGACTTGTTTAATTTTTCTCAACATTTCCTCAACATTTCTATATAAACTTAATATAATATTAGCTCACAACCTCAGCCATCTACAACGAAAATAAAGAAACTATATCAGTCTTAATGAATGATCAGATCAGCATGTTGATGAAAATGAGTGATAGAAAAGTTTGTTTTAAAAGAGATACAAGTTTGCTTATACGGCGTACATTCCACGCAAGTATGTAGGTGTAATGGGTGTAAAAATAAAAATAAAAATGTATAAATTGATATAATAAATTATGTATAAAAAATCAACAAAATTCAATCAATATATATATTATTTAATTATCAAATTTCAGTGATGGCGACGATAATGAAGCGAATGGAAAAGCAACAACAAAATCAACTGCAAAAATTAAATATTCTTGCAATGAATTTCAATGAATGTTTCATGTTCTATGATATTGATAATGTTTATGATGATAACATCCACAATCACAATCATAAAAGCAACAATAATAATAATAATAATGATAATTAAATGTGTAATTAATTTTATTAAAAAAACAAAAGAAAGTGTGTGATAGAAATTAAATTTTATATGAAAATAGTAAAATAAAACAAAAGTCAGAAGAGGAAACTAAATTTGAAACTAAGTAAGATAAAAAAGAAATACTTACACAATTATAATAAATTTAAATTCATATTTTAATAAACATGACAAAGTGCAACAATAAAAATAATTTTAATAAAATATATAATAATAACAAATATAGAAAGATCAACAACAAGATGGCTTCACTTGATAAATGTGCAGCATTAACATCAACAGCAACATCAACATCAACAGAAACAAAATCATTAAGAATAACAAGACAGTTAAAGTTACTCATGTTGCTAGCAACATACACATTAATTACACAAATAATAACAACAATAATAACAACAGGAACAGTAAATGCAACAATCATTCAACAAACACAGATAGAATCAGAATTCGAACAACATCATCATCATCAACAACAGCAGCAGCAGCAGCAGCAACTAGAAGAACAATATCATTTGCGCAACAACATTAAATCAACATGTAAGTACAAAATGTACAACTATTCAACTATTCTATAGTACAATTGTAATAAAATGTTCATATTTATTTAATGTACAAGTTATTTAACTTTAATTTGATTGAATTTTACTTTGTTTATATAACAAAACTAACAACAATAATTTTATGTTTGTGCATAAACTTAATGAATTTTCTATGCTATAATAAATAATAAAATATATATGCATTTCATTTATCATAAACTATTAAAATGAAAAATTTAATTTAATTTGTAAATTTAACTTTTTCCGAAATGGTTTTAAATTGATTAAATGCAATATACTTGTATGACATCAATCTTTGGAATACTCATTTTTCATTAATAGTTCAGAAATGAATAATAAATTATATATAAATCTACATTAAAAAGGGGGGTTTTTTTTTTTAAATTATTATAATTGAAATTGCCATTTCATTCTCTCTTTTGCCACTGTGAAATATACTTTTTGCAATCCATTATGGAATTGCGTGAATATTTTACTAAGCCATAGCATACTTTTAGAATTACAAAGATTATTTCATCAACAAAATTTTCAAGAAATTTTTTTGAAAACAATTGAACTACAATTTATCCAGAATGAGTTGGCCCATATGGGGTCACCAAGATGGCTTATGTTTCAGTTGGACCCGGTAGATGGCGCTATTGTCGAAATAAATGCACTTTTTAACAAAATTTTAACATTTTTTATCTACCGCACAATATACTAAGCTGATTTTAATAATTCATTTTATAAATAACAAATGAATGCTAATGTTTTTAACTTTAAATATAATTTTTTTAAGTATTAAGTTTTTGAAAACCACTGCAAGAGCAAGCATAATGTTTTTAAAGCTTTACTTCTTTCCCGTATTTAAGTATGACAAACATATTCCGAATACCACACGTACGAAGTCGCGGTTACAGCTAGTACAATATAAATGTCTTATACAATAGTTGGTACTAGTCTGCATGGAAGGCATTTTCTTCTCATCATGGTCTATCTATATATCTGTCACATCTATGCGTCGCATGGTTTTGTAATATATAGATGTTATTTTACTTCGGAATATATTCCTAGTACCCGCTCAAATCATACAAATCAGTTCAATCTCTTAAGGAGGCTTATCAATGCTGAATGTCCACGACTCTATCATTCAAAGAGACCTGCAGGTATCAATGGTGGTCAATGAAATCGTGAATTTTAGCAACAAACACATCAGCCGGTTTGAATCTAACGAAAATCATTTTGCCTTCAGTTTATTGGACAATAGCTTACACTTCCAATCCCTTAATCTTTCTTTCAGGTCACTAGAGGGCTAATCGAAGGAATCCATCCAATATAATTACTTGACTTGTATAACAACTCCATGTCAATCCATTTTTTGTAGAATTTTTACTATATATTCACCTTTTGATACAAAATATTGTAGTTAAAGATCGATAACAAAAAGAAGATTAAAAAGACAATATAAAATTTGATCACTATTAAGAATCACAAATATACTGAACACGTACCAGGTCTCTACTTTCGTTTTTCTCTTTCTTCTTCATCGTCTTGTTCTTTTTCCATCCATGCTAATTTTCCAGGGACGCGTATCATATCGATCAGCATCTTGTCATCACCTACCGATCGCTACGATTTGTCGTAACTAAAATATATAAATTTGTATATTTCTTAAGATTCTAGTCAAAAGAAATTTAACAATACAATGAAAATGTATACAAATTGAATTGATCAGATATATAAATTGTATTTTTGCCATTCTATATATTCCAATCTACAATTCCACAGTTTTGGCCGTGAATCGTATAAACAAACATTCAATGTTTTGTTTTCTTATATTTTTTATTGATGTATGAAAATTGAAAATAAATTTATGAAAAAATAAATGTAAATCGAAACAATTTTGTGTTCGTATAATCGTTTTAAATTGTTTATTTATTTGGTCAGTTCTATTTTAGTTTTTTATTTTTAAATTTTTTTTAAATAAAAACACCATACAAAAATATAAATTTACATGGACAATTTTGTGTAAAAATCTAAACGGAAACATTTGTTAGCATGAAAGTATGCAACATGTTTTCTTTTATGTTTTACAATATTTCACTTTAAATTACAGTTGAACCTCGTTTATCTGGACCTCTATTAATGGGGAACATCTGTTAAATGGGATGCTGAGTATTTGTTTTGATGGTTAATAGAGTTAACCGTGATTTATCTTTTTTATCCATGACAAACGTTTATGCATGTGTCCGTATAATGCTATCATATTGAAATACGAGAATTCCCCGTTTTATATTTTATTAAAGTGAGCTGCATTGATATTGATTGCATCGGTTGCTGTTATATCTGAAAACGAAATCGTAAGCATGTTTCACCAAACCCAAAAGGATGAGATTAGCTCAAATTCCAAGAAATCAGATGCAGGATGACCTCATTGGCTCAGGCAATAGAGACTAGTAATGTTGTGTTAAATTTCTTAGGTGTTTAAGATAACCTGCATATATGTATGTATCAGATATAACTCATTTACTCGATCAAAAACTGAAGAGAAAATACAGATCAGTTTAAAAGGAATTTTTGAAGTGAAACTTCTTTAGCGAAGGGGAGTAAATACAAAAAATATGAAAAGGAAATGTGACGTAAAGCAAAATTTGTCGATGTTATTATTATATTGGAGCTATTTAGGCAAATACAATATAGAAGTGAAACTTCCAAAGTCGATGATCAAGCAATAATACAGAATATTGAAGTGTTAAATTGTTTCAATACAAAAGAATTATTTTATTTTTCGGTCTTTCGCAAAATAAATACAATCAGTAAGACATTTTTTATCTCTCTCTTACTCTACGCTGCAGACGAGCCCGCACAAGACAATCGCATTTTGATTTTCGTCACATTTCATTTTCTAATTTTTGGATTTACCCTCCTTCGATAAAGAAGTTTCACTTCCATATTGTGCTTAAGAGGATGAAGCACACTACTTGAATTTTTTAAATAAATCTATTTCATCAAATGGAATAAGACATCTACATGAATATGTAGTATATTTATAGGTGCAGTTTCACTTGCTCTTGTTAAAAATAATAAGCTCAAGATCCCGAACATCAGGAATAATCGATGTTCAACTGTGTTTAACAGAGAAAGTTTCTTTTTCTCTTATTTTTTCTTTTTTTTTTTGTTAAATTGTTTGCAATTGTTGTTTTTTTGTACTTGTTTGTGTAGATTTTTTGTTTTTGTTTTGTTGCATCACAAATTTGTTGTTTATTTTTTGAGCTAGGAAAATAGTTACGTCACGATTTATATCATTTATATTTATTGTAGAATGAATGGTTTTATTTATCACTTTGCCATAAAGTTTGAATTGTATGAAGTCATTTCTATTTATCATGCGGATCTCATGTTTCTTAGTTTTTGAGTTGATTTGAATGAATGTCATAGATTTTTAGATAAACAGAGAAATGAAATAGAAAATAGAAAATAGAATTTAGCATTGGATTTCTTTACAATACATAAACCACTAGATTTTGTACTTCCTATAAAAGAAGAAATATTATTTAACTCTTATTACCATCAATCATTTATAATTTTCATTCATACTTTATAAAGTCTCTCTGATAATTCCTACCAAATCTTATATGCATTTAACATCAGATTGAAATCAAAATATAATCTTATTAAGAAGGGAAAGTGAAATTTTATCAAAAGAAAATTCCTGAAGGTTTCGGAAGGATTTATTTATATTTTAAATTCGATGTAAGTGCGTTTTAATGAAGTTTGCTACTTTGTGGCAACTGGTTTTGTTGTGTTTTTGTGTGTGTGTGGTGTGTGTGTGTGCATATAAAGTTAATTAAATAGCAACGCTTGATTATGCCTTACTTCTATATGTATGGTATAAAAAACTATGCACATGATGGAAATATTGAGTAAAACGACAGTGCGGTGTCGTTTAATAGCAAAGTTAAAATTTTTAATTACAATAAATAATTTGCAAATGCAATTAACTTTATTACTTATAAGAAAAGGTTTTTCCAGAAAATAGTAATCAATAAAAGCAGGAAATTAACAAACAAAAATATCTAAATATATATAATTGAGAAAGACAAATACTTGTAATGGTCCTAAAGCTTTAGCTTGAAATCTAGAACGGATCGAAAGTTCCTTTCATATAGAAAATTATACTCAAAAGATCAAAAATATCATATGCATTATACTTATTCAATTTCCAGGTATTTTATGTTTGCCATTTGGTCCTCCTTGCTTCCAAATTCTTATGATTCGCCTCCATCGTAAATAAATTCGCCGACTCTTCCTGCAATAGATCAACAGTCCTAGTGATGGCGTCTTAGTTATTATGAATCAAAATAAATACATTTGAAGTTAGTAAATCAAACAATGCTACATACATTTTACAAAAGTACATGCTTATTTGTTTGGACCTCAGGAAAAGATCATATAGATCAATGTAGAATACTAAATACATTCAGTTTACCGACTTAAGACACACAATCACATTTTTAAATGTTTGATTTCGATGTCACACATGTACGTACGAATATAACAGTTTTCATAACACTCAATTATTATTAATTTCAGGTGGAATTTTCGTTAAAATTAGAACTCAACAAGTGGTTTTTCACTCAACAGAGTAGATGCATTCAAAGTCTTTATCTTGTACAATACAATGACAATAAATATGATTATAAAATTGCTTTCTAAATTAATTTCAAAATAATATTCCAAATAGTAACCATCATCTTTCCATAAATGTCAAAACACAAAAAAAAAAACAAGGAAATTATTAATTATTGAAATATGGAAAACATAAACAAAAGCTTCTTAGAAGCATGTCAACTTTAATTAAATCATGTTATAACAAAATACACACATGCTTCATTCACATATACACACACACACAAACATGCACACACTAAATGCATATAAAATATTAGTCATATGTGTATGGCAATATAAATGCATTAGGGTGTCCCGAAAATTTTGGTTGGAACAATGAAATGACAGAAAAATGATTGTAGGCGATGTTGATAAGAAAGAAACGGTTAGTTTAATGAAACGACAGCAGATACAAGTTGAAGAATCAATAAGGGCAGCAAAAAAAGTCACGTTACAGTCCAAGAAATCGATTCTGTCTCATGAAATTGTGATGAAGATTCGATGCGTTATCCTTTCCCAGAAAGGTATCTAATAACAGAGGCATTCCCCATGCATCTGCAGTTTTGGCAGACATCATCTTGGTTTGTACTGAAAATTTAACACTGTTTATTGATGAAAACAAGATCCACAAAGCTAAAGCCTTCAAAAGAGTATTAGAGGTATTGTATTAAAATCCAATTACTTTGCTGGACCAAAAGACGGGACTCTGATAAATGAGAAAATATGGGTTAGTTACCATCAAAGTTTCAGAAAAGCACATCTCAATTTCAGCAAAACCTGGATTAATTTAGTTGGGGCATACAACGCCGTTACAGTTACGTGTTTATTATGTTTTATGTGTATCAGTTACCCATTCATTATTTATTTCTTGATCTTGTATGGTTGCACTACGGGTACTTCCGGATCTAATGAAAGAAAGTAGCTGGTTGCAAAAATAGCATCACGGTGTTGTGCCTGTTAATATGTCTGATTTATTTGGTTTCTTGTGCTTTGTTTTCAAAATTGATTTTTGTATTATTTTATGCATGCGGTTGGAATCTGTAAAATCGTAAAATTTACTTAACTTTAAACTACATAGAACTCTAAAGATGTCATGCAATTCTAGTTTATGTACTTTTTCTGTAATCTGTGCAAAAATTAAGCAAATATTCGTTCCATAAGCATAGTGTAGCTAAAACCAAAAATTCTCTCATACACGGAGGGGACACCCTAATGTATGGACTACATATGTTTTTATATTTGATGAGTTTAGTTTGCCTCTGTTTGAATAGTTGCAGTTATATCATTCATGTTAGAAATACTTAGTTATGTTATTTGAGAACTTTAAAAGATGCTTTCTATCTATCTAACTTTATTTCTCTCTCTCATTTACCCTACCTAACGTTCTCTATATTCATTTCAATCTCACTGTTTATTATATTCCGTCTTTAGTGTCATATGGGCGATATCCTTTTTGTAATCTTAATTATTTGCTTTTTGCTTTGACTGCTTTTTTATGTGAACTCATTTCTCGTGAACCATCGGGTATAATTTAAGAGGAAAGAAATGAAACTCATACATTTTATGAATCTACTTATTTATTTATATGTTATTACATATATGTATCTAGTATGAAAATAAGTGAAACTGTATTTCTTTTCGACTGGATGGATAGTTTGATTGAATGCTTATAAGTATAAAAATAGTTTAAATTAAGTGAATTTTTTCGCAAAAATAACTTATGTAATGATTAATTCTTTGTACGCGCAAACTAAATTTTAATATTCATTTTCGACCCCATGATGACATAAGTTCATATGCCATAAGCATACTAAAAGGCGTCGCGACCACTTCTATTTTCAAAATATATACACTACTTTACACTACAACTATTGAGTTACGAGTTATATTAAAATTATTGGCGACACCAAAAAAGTGTTTCATCGAACTCTGACGGAACCATGATTTGGCAGCCTTTTTAAAAAAGTTATCAACAAAGAAATAATAAATTAGATTATATATTGTAAAATTGTAAAGATATGTAAGGGACAACCGTAGCAAGGTGCTTAAAATGACAGATATTGGTGATGTTAGAAGAAGATTAGAAGCATGTGCTATGAAAGTCACATCCTACAATGTTCAACTCAAAATAGTCAGTAGTTACTAAATATATAGTCCAACAAAATTTTAAATTCAAGGACGAATGATCTTTATATGTGTTAGCAATGATCATGTAGCGAAATACATCTAAACTGTGGACCTAGATCAGTGATTGTCAATATTTGTTATGCATTTTTTATTAATTAAATATGTATTTTTGTGGCACCTTAAGGATTAAGGGACAACATTCTTTTAAAGAATTAAGAAATACTTTTGTTGGGGAACGTTCTTTTGATCATGATATTCTATATTTATTATCCTTTGTATGTAAATTACGAATAATAGAATTTATCTCTTAAACTAAGTTTAATATAAAGAAACTGGTTGTTGTTGGTGGAAAAGAAGAATCCTATTATTTTGTACATTTCTTTACAATTAAGTTTATAAGTATATTGAAGTTGCAATATTGGACATGTACAAAACTTAATTTAAACTGAAATGTATAAGTTTGACCGAAAAACAAAAACTTAATTTAAACTGAAATGTAGAAGTCTGATCGAAATGGATTTTGTAATAGAAATTTTTACAATTCGTAAGTAAGAAATTTTAAATTGTCTTTTGTTTTTGTGACTGAAAAGACTTAATAAATTATAAACGAGTATGTATGTATACCTATGACAAGATTCTATACGAAAATTGCTTCCATACCAAATAATTCATAGAATTTAAGTTGATATTTTGAAAACTTTCACATACTTCACATACCACATGGCCCAACATATGTATCAAACAACTACAAGTAGATTCTAAAAATAAGTTCTTTTGGAAGAAGTTTCTTGTGAAAAGTATATAAAGACGTACATGTGAATTGTAATTTGATCAATCAACTTAATACAAACATTGTATGGCTAGACTCGCCCACATAAACTAAATATTTTCCCTCTGCATCACTTTGATGTCAGATGATTCGCTTGCATGTCGCTTCTCTCCTTAGTATTCCTAATTTCTCATTTTAATATAATTTAAGACTTTTGTCAGACCCACAGAAATGTTTACGTTTCTAAAGCCTTTGTTTTGCATTAAGGTAACTTTAAAAGATCGCATCTGAGACAAATAAAATGAATCATTTTCATTCCAAGAAAGAAAACACATCTAATGAATAAGTAAATACTGAGCGTATTGTTGTGTCGTTGTTGCTTATAATTTTGATTTTGTTTTCTTTTAATTTGTTTTTTGCTTCTTTAGGTAAAAAGTTTCAACACCATGCATTTAACATTTCACAAGAAAAAATCCCTTTTATATGTTTTAAATATTTTTAATGTCACATCAAAAAATACTTGCTCTTATTTTCTTCTTTGGGCTACTGGTAAAAGGATAGGATAGTGTGATGTTTGTAACCCAAAGAATCTATGACACGGAAAGTAGTCTCTCAGTTTTTCAATTTATAAAGTGAAATTTGGTTTGTACACATCTTGTAGTCATACACAACTTGTAGTCATACACAACTTATAGAGTTCCAGAGTATCTCTATTAAGATGTAGTAACATTAGTAATTTGCGTCATATACCATAGAGTAATATAATATCATACATATACAATAAATTACAAAATTTTCTATAAGAATAAATTCAAATTAGCTGAGGAATGTAAAGTAACTAAGCTTTGGTGAGTTGAAATTAAAGTTCTGCATTATTATTTTTTTCTTTTTGTTTCTTGTTTTTATTCAACTATTCTCATCTCATCATAGTGTCTCTCAAAAACTAAATTCCTATATACCTAAATGCATCTCGTACATAAATCACTTTGACTTTTTGGCCTTTTTCCCTTCAATTGACTGCATTTACTACTTTCATTGCTGTTCCAACTTTATTTTATTGTACTTGTTTATGCAGCATGCATTCAATCTCATCTTATCCCATCACATCTCGACTACTTGTCTTCTTGTCCTTATGTACAACCTCGTATTTTGCTTTGGCTTTTTAAACTTTACGCATTGCGCATACGTCACGTTGTCGCGCTTATGTTTATTGATGTTACTAAAACAGAGATACAAAAACCAAGAGGGGAAAGGCATGTTTGATGGAATACTGACTGCATAAATTCAAGGATTTTCATGAGATGAGTATCCAGGGTTGTTTGTTATACTTTTTAATGTTAATGTTAATTTTTTTTTTCCTTCTGAAAGTTTATTTAGTAAATACAATGAGGGTGTCTCAGTCATAAATAAGCTTCAAGTAGCTTAGCAAAGTTGCAGGATTTATATAGATCACAACTGTGTCATGTTCACTCTGTTTCAAGGACTTGTCCCAAACATGATTAAATAATGATATCCCCTTATTACATTTTACTGAATTATCTTTTAACTAAAATTAAGTAAATTTGTATTTCATTCACTAAATATATACTAATTAAAACTCTGGAATTTCCAGATGATCTTGTTTATTTAGCCAGTCTCGTTCCTACCATAGGGGTCCAAGTTTTGCCACCTTGGTACTTTTTCTCACTGCAGAAAGACAAGTATATTTTTGTTTTGTTTCACATTTTTTCTCTTTGGCAAAATAAAAGTCCCGTCTCAAACAAAATTGAGTAGCTAAAGGTCTGCGACTCATTTCTTGTGTTCTTGAGGGCACAATTAATTGATTGTAATATAAATGTTTTCTCTTTTTTGACATTAATAGATTTTATTATGAACGAAAAATTATAAAAAATATTTTGAGATAATTTACCTAAAAATTGCATATAAAGGAATGCCAAAGAAACTGACTTCAAAATTTCATCATCATCACTTCTTCGGCTATAGAAGATTAATATAACTGAACACAATCAATTGGATTGTTATACTTTTAATTGTGTTATTCAGACATTAGTTTTCATAGATTAAACTTTTAAAATTATAAATATTTTTCAATGTTTAAACTATTTTATTAATTTAACTGATAAATTTGACTGAAGTTCAATAAAATGATTTAAGAATATTTAAAGAATTTCCAAATAAATGAAATTATAATAAATTTAAGAATCTTTAATTTTCTATTTATGGAAAACACAAACAATTTGGTAACCGAATCCTGCTGATACTTCCTCTTATCTATCTATTTTTTATGTTTTAAGTTCATATACGCATAGCATATATATTTTTTAGTTATGTCAAATGCCAAAACTAAACCGATTCATGCTAGTTCAATTGTATTTGTGATGTCAAAAGCATAACATTTTTAAAATTTATAAAATTTTTAATTAAAATGAAATAATACAAAAACAAAAAAAATCAGTTGGTTTTCACCAAAGTTTCAACACACTTCACATATATAATTTCTTTTTTTGATTTACCTAGGTTTAGATGTTTTTATTTAGAATTGCTTTCAAAAAATTACCGATTCACTTACATATATGTTGTATATACACGAGTTAAAGCCCTGCACCATTCAACACTAATATAGTGTTAACAGTCGATAGTAACACTGTGTACACTATGAAATCGTGTCACATGTGCTTTTTAAACGAGTCAATCAACTCATTTTGTTTTATTTTCTTTGCTGACTCATTGACTTGAATATATACAGTCGTGCGACTCGGGTCTTATCGCTTGATTCAGTATCACACTATCATGAAAATATACTGTCGTATGACTCGTGTCAATGGGAATAGCTCGGATAGACTTGGTGAGAATCATTTCTTCGCATGATTCGGTATCACACTGTTATGAAAATACAATAACAAAGCAAGTGTGAGTAGGAGCGAAAGGATATGAGAGAGCAAGCATGCGATAGCAATAGTGTGCGCAGTATTGAAAACTCTGTGGACACTATGAAAACAAGTGTTTCTAATTCGAATCATTGAATTCATGTTGTCTAAGCTATCGTGTCGACTCGTGTTTTCTCCTATGATTTGATAGCACACTGCCTCTGTTGACGAATTCAACTAGATTATTGATTATCCACACCACAAGAGTTGATTTGTGAAAGTGTTTGTGACTATTAATGGTGTTGCGTGTAGTAAGCGCATGATTCGTTTGAGTGAGTGAGGACAAATTCTTGTTTAGTGTTGAGTTTAATACGATTTGTATTTTATAGTTCAGTAATTGAATTATTTTGACTGTAACAACTGATTTGGCAAGCAAAAGGAAAACTTTACTTTGGCAATTGATGTACATTTAAAATATGTAAGTATATACGATAATAATTTTTATACATTACAAATATCAGACCACAAGGATGATATTGTATATATTACACTATTGTAAATGATGTAAACTACATTTTTGGACAAAATTTCGTTCGCAATAAATACGCTGAATAAATCATCTTTTTTTCTCTTAATCTATTAAGCGATGCGTTTCATAAAATACAATAATTAATAAAAAAGAAAATTTATAATAGATGAATAACAAAAGGAAAAAAACATTTTTAATAAAAATCATTAAAGGATGTAACTTCATTGTTTGTTCTCTTTCAATTATAAAAATATTATAAAATTTAAGTTCTCCGTCAATCAAAAGTACACTAAAATACTATAGGTTAGGCATCTGTTCGCATGATTGATCCAGAGTTGGAGAGTTGAGGAGGAACCGAAAACAAACCAGCATTTGTTCAGAACAAACGTGTTTAACTCTGACAAAATATTGTGAAAGATTTTAGGATTCTTCGTCATAAAAGTTATTGACAAATTATATTAACTAGAGGTCTTTTTGGCATCAGCCTATCTATCTAATACCAGTTTATATGGCAACTATATCCTTTATTTATTTCATCAGAGCATTTTTTGGGTGTACATATTGTACTGTTACTTTTAATTTCGAATTCTTTTTTAAAGTTGAAATTAAATTAAAATGAAATTAAGTTGAATTTGTTGTAAAGGTTGAAAGTGAAAACTTTTTTGGTGTGTTCCAATGCAATAAAATAAAAATTGTGAAAATTATAGAAACATTGTAGTATAGCAAAAAAGAGATTTTAGAACCGACAATCGGAGTATATTTTGGTCTATCTATGATGGTTTTTTAATCTCTTCCAGAATTCTGGTTTCAATATTTTAACTGTAGCATTGCAACAGTTAGACATGAAGTTAAAAAACACTTGGGCAATGGAAAAACGGATGGACAAGGCTCTTTATTGTCATAAGTATATATTGAATAGTTTTTTTGTGTTACAAACATCATAACAAAGTGATGATACCCAATTAAATCAGTATGAAACATAGAAAAATATGTGAAAAAACATAAATATTAAAAATGCAATTTGGTATTTTATTTATGTTGAGCATACGCAATGTTGGCACGTGTTGTTCTTGTCACCATAGTAACTATGGATTAAATTGAAAAGAAAAACTCCATTTTACCAATGCTAATGCTGTTGCTGCAGATGTTGTTGTTGTTGTTATTATTGCTGTTGTATGTTTTTCTATATTTGCGTAATTCAATAGTAATAACATGGACAACAACAATAAGCATAACAACACAACACGCAGAGCTAACAATACAAATTGCGTCGTAACAATTCATAGAAAAGTATAAAATAAACCAAAACCAAATTGTGGAAAGACCAAAAAGAAAAAAAAAAAAGAAAAGAAAAATACAAAAAAAAAAAAGGAGAGGATTTTTCAATCTAAAGGGAGGATCAAATTCAACAGCAAACAGTAAAACAGTAGTTGTATGGTAGATGAAAGGATAATTTATTTGTATATCTGTGTTTGTATCTATCTACGTGTGTATTTGTTTGTTTGTAAGTGAGGACAATAACCGCTTGACATGTGTTTCTGTGTGTTGTGTTGCATCTGTGTGTGAGTTCTTTCTTATGCATGTTAAACAAATACATACATACGTAATATATATGGTATGGTTTGGTGTCTACAATGATTTTTATGAGTTTTTTTCTCCTTCTTTTTTTGCATTCATTTTTATTTGCTTTATATCCTTTTTTCAACTTTCACACTGTGCCCTTTCTTTTCTCTTTTTACTTAAGATACAAAATAAAATTGTTGCTATATTTTATTTTTAGCATGCGACAGGATCACACACAAGAGTTAAAAGTAAATAATAATAAAAAAAAAGGAAGGAGAAAATAAATAAACGAAAAAATGAAAATAGAGCAACTTTCGTAAACAACAACAACAACAGCAATAGCAACATCAACAAGAAGGACAACATTTGACTTTTGTTGTTGAGTTTACTGGTTTGCGCTCAATCCTGCTGTTGCTTTGTTTGTTTTGCTTCGTTAGTCCTGTTCTTGTTGCTGCTGCTGATGTTTCATTTTTTGTTATTGTGATACAATAGATAAAGGGTCAGAAAACTACCATATATAATAATAAAATAAAATTACGAGATGTGCATACGAGGTTTACACCAAAAGTATCCGGCTTATGTTTTTAAATCCATGCAGGCATTATTTTTCTTTAGCAGAGACTCAGCCTATTGAAGAAGTAATTCTTAATTGACATCGTTGCTTCCTTATAATGAAGATCTTCTGGAAGTCATTTTGTCAGAACCGATAGCCTTTGAGTGGAATTTTTAAATGTGGTTTCATTCAGCACACTTTCATCAGCACCGACTTTGATGTAGTAAACTACGAGCTAAGCTATTTTTTGCACTTCTTCATATTAAGATAGGATACGATTTTTCGTTGACAAGCAAGCAAATTAGCGAAGATTTTGGATTCTTAATTTTTGTTGTTGTCTCTTCAAACATTCTGAACCTTTCTCATCAGCAGTGTGGATTCATACAATTACATATGGCACTGCTCTTGTAGTTTGATGCGAATTTTCTTGAGCTTGGCATACCAATCATGACTAATACTTTCCGCTATGGCAATCATCAGCAATTTGTGTCATTCCTAAAATCAATATAGGTTAATATTTTGCGTTATTATTGGGCATTTTCAAAACGCTTGTCCCATTCCTTTATTAATGTTTTGCCCAATCATTCAACCTCAAATAATTTCTCTATATTATTTCACGCAAAAGAGAATTTGGAATTTTTTTTATTATTGGGCGTACAAATAGAAAATCGCCGTTTTTTTTTTTTTTTTTTTTCATAATTTGAGGCTTTATTATAAAAAACTCGTTACATACTCATCTCCAAAATAATTTCCATTACTAGCCACAACTTTTTCCCATTTTTCTGGTAGCTTTTGAATTCCCCGTCGGAAAAATTGTTCCGTCTTTTGACGCGATCCACGAATCAATCCAGTTTTTGGCTTCTTCGAAAGAACGAAAGTGGTGTCCTGCCAGTTCATACGTCATCAATCTGAATAAATAAAAATCAGAAGGGGCGATATCTGGACAGTACGGCAGGTGGGGTAGGATGTCCCATTTCAAAGTTTCCAGGTATGTTTTCACTACCTGGGAAACATGTGGCCGAGCGTTGTCATGTAGAAGTATCACCTTGTCGTGTCTTTCCGAGTATTGCGGGCGTTTTTCCTTCAACGCTCGATTCAAACGTATTATTTGAGTCCGATAGAGGGCTCCTGTGATG
This sequence comes from Amiota minor, assembly GCA_037043295.1. Lineage (NCBI taxonomy): Eukaryota > Metazoa > Arthropoda > Insecta > Diptera > Drosophilidae > Amiota > Amiota minor. The sequence goes on from JBAMAW010002153.1 coordinate 275,629, forward strand.
GTTTCCCCTGGTTTCAAGAGTTCATAGTACACTACACCGAGCTGGTCCCACCAGATACACAGCATCAGCTTCGAGCCATGAATGTTCGGTTTTGCGGTCGAACTTGATGTATGGCCGGGAAGCCCCCACGATTTTTTCCGCTTCGGGTTGTCATAGTGTATCCACTTTTCATCGCCGGTCACGATGCGATGCAAAAAACCCTTTCTGTTTTGCCGTTGGAGGAGTTGTTCGCACATGCAAAGGCGCCGTTCGATGTCCCTCGGATTCAACTCGTACGGCACCCAATGTCCCAGTTTCTGGATCATTCCTAAGCTCTTTAGGCGCTGAGAAACGGCTTGCTGAGTCACGCCCAATAAACTTGCAAGTTCCTGTTGCGTTCTACACGAATCTTCATCCAGCAAAGTCTCTAATTTTGCATTCTTGAACTTTTTAACGGCACCGGGACGTTCCTTGTCTTCCACGCCATATTCGCCATTTTTAAACTTTTGAAAACATTCCCGACACGTTCTTTCACTAATATAGCTTTCACCATAAGTTTCTACAATCATTCGATGCGCCTGAGTAGCATTTTTATCGAATGATATGCAAAAAGCAACACTTCCCGCAAATGGCCCTTTGTAGGCACGAATTTTGCCATTTTCGCTAACGAACTGGACAAAGCACAGTCAAAATACACAAGCGAGATTATCTAGGGTTGTTGACCGATACCTCAGCTGGCTATGTAATGTTTCTGATCGTACTTATCGACCGATTAGCGGCGCTGGCGCCATCTATGGGAAAACGGCGGTTTTCTATTTGTACGCCCAATATTTTATTTATATTATTTTTTTTTTATATTTATATTTATGTTTTATTTTTTTTATTTTTTATTATTGTGTTTTTTATTTTTTTTTTTCTTATTTTAAAGAAAAACTTAATTAATTTTAAAACAAAATTCGATGAACGCAAAGGCACTGTAAAGAAATACACGCTGCTTAGTAAGTTAATCAATAGTCACTGATTTTGTTTTTAACCCACAAAGGTCACTCTTACATTCTCGTGCAGGCTTAGCAATGCGGGTCAAATACGTTTGGGTTACGTCTCGTGCCGTGGAAGTAAAAGTTTGAATCAACCACTGCACCCACATTACACACACGTTTTGACTTTTATTTTGCCTTTTTTTTTTGTATTTTAATAAATATTTATATTTAAATAATATTTATGTTCATTAAATAACACTTTATTTATGTTCCTATTCATTTTATTCTTTCTTGTTATTTATGTTATTGTATTGTAGTTGTTGCTTTCTGTCATTCTGCAGTCCATTGAATCCGTAAAACTTAATGAATCACCATCATCAGTAACAATCAACTATATCCTTGCATGTAAATTATCCCTATTGTTTCATTCATTCGGGCATTTCGGCTCATTAGTGATGCCTTTTTGATTGTCATTTAATTGCCTTATGCTATTTTGTATTTGGCCAATTTGTCTTTATTAGAAAGTCCTTAAATCAACTGCTGACAAAGCTACAAAAATGATCTAAAGTTTATTGCAATTAATGATTTCCATAAACACTTTACTGACTTTTTAGCTGCATCCCATTATCCTTTCAAGGTTTCTTTAATGCTCGACACGTTGATTGCTGAGTAATTTTTCGGAAACTTTTTAATTGCCCAAACAAAATTTCTGCTGTTCGCAACTTATTTAATACAACGTTTTCTTTTTTCTCTGCTCTTACCTTCTTCCACTTTCGTTAAATTGCTTTACTCGTTTTGTTATTATTTCTTTCCTCTGATCCTTGTTTAATTATGCGGCCACTCTGACGCACCATAAAATTTTATAACGACAATGACGATGGCGTTGAAGACGACGAAGTTTGAGTTTTCTCCATTTTCATCGTTTTCGTTTGTTTCTTATTGCCAGTTTTGCGTGCAAGTGCATTAAAAATGAAAAGAGGAAAGAAAAATCATATTAAAATTGTGTTAATTTGCCTTGCAAAATGGAAAAAAAAAACCAAAAAAACAAAAACGAAACCACTCAGTAGTAAAGTTATTATTATATGAGGGTAGCCAGTATATGAACTCATATGAAGAATCTCTGTTCATGCGGAAGGAGAAGCCATTCTCGTTGTACCCGGACAAATCATATTCTCATAATGAAGCAGTCAGTGAACGTGTCCTGGCATATTTTATTAACTTCAATATTTTATGGTTCAATTTAATTGACCAGAAAAGATCCTTGAAAAGAGTTGGCTGCAACTTTGTTGCATATTCGCATTTTTTTTATTGTTTTTTGTTTATGCTTTCTGCAATTCAGTTAACTTCATGATTTGCCTTTAAAAGCAAAATATGAAACAGAAGGTTTCTCATTAGATGTATTTGTGAGACATGTGAAAGCTGCATTGACAATTGAGTTTGTGTTTAGATAAGAATGAGAATCATCATCAATCATTTTCAAGAATTTCTCTTTGTCTTTTGTGGAAAATCTTTCAAGCATCAATTTACTGATTCATTTCTGGCCTAGTCTGTGCACTTCTTACTATGTGTACCAACTCAAGTTTTCTTTTGACTGGATAAATGATATACAAGCAACACACAAATACACAGTCAAAAGTTAAACTTCATGGTGAATCCGAATTCATGTTTACATCATGTTGTTCTTAACTATTCCATCCTAGGAGTATTTCATGTGTTTGGCCAACTGTATCTGTATTTCAGTTATGTTTTGCATATTATGGAGTATGCACATGTTTTTTATTTGCATTCTAGATACATGGGAATATTCATCTATCGTTTGCCATGCCATCTGCATGGACTAAGTAATGAGCAGCACGTCGCTATGATATGCGTGCCTGATACTGCCAGGAACTCTTGCTCTATGCCAGTCTCTCCTATGCCTGTCTATGTGTATATTGTCTAAGTCCACTGATATGCAAATGTTTATGACTGTTACATTTACATGAATGCAAGAGAAAATTACATTCCAATAGAAAGTGGTATTCTATATGATATATGATCGGAAAGGTAAATAGGAATCATAATTTCAAAATTAGAAAATTATGCACACATTACATGCAATTTTGCGTATCTAAGCAAATTTAAATTGGTTAAGGGTTTAACATTTTCATTAATGTGTAAACTATATGATTATGATGATGGTGTACAGTACTATGTATATTCTCATTCATATTTCCCAAAATGAAACAAAAAGTGATTTATTAAAAAATGCATAGAATGTAAGAATTACGGCTGAGCCCATTGGTCAGACTTGTCGTCCTCGATTCATAGCATAACATAACATACAATAACATACAAAACATAACATAGCATAAGATAAGCGAGAAATATAAAATTACAACTGTGATTTAATGCATAGAGCTTTGGCTCGCAGAGTGCACATCGCGGTTTCGAAGACAGCACGGGCTGTTCAAATCTTTTTTGCTTACTTATCACAATTATGACAAAAGTTCAAGAAATATCTCTTAAACTCAACACACATTTTGTGATTAATTTCTAAGAAAGGAAGATTGTATTCTAACAAATGGATTTAATTGCAGTTCATGAAAGGCAAACCAATCAATCTCAATTAACTGAATAAATAATGATTACCAGAATAGTAGATTAGATTAGATTAGATGGAAACAAGGGAGGGAACCTATACACCTCGACACTGCAGCCTCGAATGGGCGTATTGAGACGTACCCTCTAATTATAAATCATCCGATATCCTAATATTTATTAAGAATTCCAGAATCTTCTTCGGAGGTAATTTCCAAGTGGCGGAATCTGGTCCAGATTAGGCCCTCACAGGTGCACAGCATGTGCTCAGCTGTTTCCTCTTCTTACCAAAGTCCACAATGATCATTTTGACTGATCTCAATGTTGGACAAATTTTTCATTACTTCGCGATGTCCTTTCAGGAAGTTAGAGACAATGCGAATACCCTCCCGAGTCATTAGTTCTTGTGTTCTGTTGTGAGTTCTAGATGGAATTAAGATTTTCGCTACTCTGATAGACGTAGTGTCTCACCAGTAGCTGTGTGATTTATTCTGTAGCCATTGTTTTAATTTAAGCTTTGTGGAGAGCCAAGGCAGCTACAGAATGGCTCTGGTCCAATGAGGATGTTTCAGATCCTACCCTGGCGAGTGCATCTGCTTCATCGTTCCTAAGAAACCCCCATATGTCCGTGAATCTAGATTAGATTCACAAAGTTATTTGATGCTAGTGTTTTGAGCAAGATCAAACAGTCCCAAACCAACCTCGCGTTAAACTCGAAAGCGTTGAGGGCCTGCAGCATAGCCTTGCTGTCAGAGTGAATGAAAATGTGCTTATTAATTGTGGTTCATCCTAGTTCTTCCCTAAGACAAAGTTCTATTGCATGGATCTCCGGCTGGTAAACGGAGTTCTCTTGTTCAATCCTATGGGTTTTCCCCGTAGACCACTGATCCAATATCAGTGTCTATTTTGTAGCCATCAGTAAACCACATAGGAGCCATGGATGATTGTTCTCCGTTCACTGTGACCGGGAAGATACCAGATAAGTAAGTAAGCCTATGGAAGACTATTCAATTTAAAATTAATCAAAGCTCATTTCATAAATCATCATTATTCTACAACAAATTAGAATTTAGGTAAGCAACTTTACTTGGCTTTGTTTTAAAGGCAATAATGCAAGCAGGTTGGACCTCTAATTGCATGACACCTGTGGCAACTGTATGGCCTTGTGAGAGTAGGAGACAATCAAGCAATTATTCTGGAAATGTCCACCACTGACTTAAATCTGGAAACGTTACTTGTGATCCCTTTTCATAAAAGGTATTTAAGATTTATGTATATTTGGGATTAACAAACCCATCGTTTGGCAACAAACTTAGAATTTTTCTCGAACTTACGAAGGAATATTTTATGTTGTAGATGACTAGTCGACTATGTGTTGTCGTTGCTGTGTATTCTGGCTGCTAAAATACAATATAAAAATATATTAATATTAATCATATAAAGTGGGAAATGCATAATCGAACAAAAAGCAAAACAAGGAAAATTTGATTAGAAAAACCCATAAATGTTGGTGGAAGTAATGAAAACCAAGGGAAACACAAACTACTTATTAAACATTAGGAAAAACTACAAAATAAACTAAGAAATATAGTAATGATTCTTGCGGCATTTCCTTCTATTCTAATTCAATACTTAGTACATATGTTGTGTGTGTGTGTGTGTGAGTGTATGCAAAAATATGCCCCTAGAGAATGGATGTGTATGTGTTGTTTTGTGAGGGCTGTTGGTAGTAATGAGTGGCTGTTTCCGCTTCCGCTTTGTTATGTTTTGTTGGCATTTATATTCCTTTTGTGTGTGAGTGTGTGTATGTGTGTGTGTGTGTGTGTGTGAAACATATGTGCTTTGAGGTGAAATAATAGCAAGTCATAAATTATACCAAGCGACTAAATTTAATTTTAGTTTTTCGCTTTTGTATTTTGTTTGTTTTTGTTTTTGTTTCTGATTCTATTTCGTTTTGCAAAAACTCGGAAAAAGGGAATTACAGTATTTTATGCTAAAAAGAAATAATGGTTAACAAAACAAAAAAAAAAAAAAAAGAAGTAACTAACAACAAAAACATTAAACCCAAAGAGAAAAAATGTTTGCACACTCTGACATATGTGAAAGTATATTTTAGTGTTACTAGGATGTGTGTCCTTTGTGTGGGGAACAAGAAGCATAATCTATAACATTTTTTATTTTTCACTTTCCTACTTTTTCTGTTATTTGTTATGTTTTATATTTCTCGCTTTTTGTTTTGTTTTTTTTTTAGTTCAACAACAACAAATGTTGCAAATAAAACATTAGCAAAACAAAAAGGTTTAGGTTTGAACTGAGATCTAACAATAATAATAACAACAAAAGTAATAACAAATAACAAAAATGTTTCTTGTATCTTTTGTTATGTACGCGGGTGCGGGTGCGGGTGTGGGTGCATTTATATTATGATTGAGATCACAAAGTTCGCTTGCTGTATAAATTGACCAAAAACAAAAGCAAATGGAATTTATTTTAGTTTTCGGAAACTTTCTCTTTAGAAGTCCCAAATAACATAAAAACACATTTATTTATTTCAGTTTATATTCTTAATGTATAAAAGATTTTTCTGTCTCTACACACAATAGATCGAGATAACTGGCAAATCCAATAATAATATATTTTTGCTTACAATTTGAATCTGATGACTTTCCATGAAGATTCTTTTAGAAAATGAAAATCTCTATAATTTATCAATGTACATAATAAAATTAAGAAAAGTGTAGCCTCTTTGTGAATGTTTTTCTTGCGTGTTTTTTGGCAATAAGTTAGCAAATGAAATCAAAAGTATATATTTACTGCAAATGCCTTGCAAAGATTCATACTAGTTAGTTTCCTCTTTTAATGTATTAAAAAGATACAAATTTATTAGTCGTTTTGTTAAAGTAAATATATATTTAATAATAATAAAAGTAAGTAAATATGAGCATTTGCATTGCTGCTCTTTTCTATTCTATTGTACTTGCAATTTGTATAGTTTAATGGGACTTTGTTTCATAGAAAACATAAATACTTACACGTGAAATGATATTTACCTTGCTAGTTGAAAAAATTTGTACCTTACTTCTAGTAAAAGAATTTTCCAGAAGAGAACGTTATGTTAAAGAAAATTGATACAACTCCCAATGCTTTTCATGCAAATCTGTTTAGATAAATTAGTGTTGGACTTTATTAAAGGTAAATTTAAACCAAGTTGTCAGTGGAGTGGCTGGTAAGTAAAGTGAACGGTTGTCCTTCAAAAGATTGACTGCGATCGAAATCATTTGGATCTCTGAATGACAAAATGAAAAACACTTTGGTCTGATTGCTGATTTTTGCGATCGATAGCAATCATCATCTGGCTCTTACGACATCGTGGATCAAAGCACAGTCCGCTAAGCTATTTTGTGTTTAAGACACGGCGTGTGGACAAAACAAAAAGCGGACGTCAGGCGACAACTCCAAAACATGTCCTAGCCTTATTGTCATAAAGGTTTCCTAATGGAAACCATCATCATCTTCTGTCAATAAAGCAGCGATGAAAGTGGCGAGATCACGTCTGTTCATATCGAACAGCAAAATGTAACCATCGTCGCATTGAGTGCAGTACCCACATTTGTCATTTCATTGGCTGAAGTTACTTTGTCATTGAAATAGTATGTTGGCTGCCCTTTCACCATTCTTGTCATTCAATTGGCGATTGGAATGAATAAGAAGTTATCGTTTGGCCTCAAGGTAGCACCTTGCCACATGCCAATTTAATAAATTGCAATTAGTGAAGGATACTTAGAGGGGTGGCATATTGTAAATAAGAACCTGAATTTTAATGGTGGGTTTGTATGGGAGGCACCCTTCCTAGAAATCCAAACAAACTTCGGAAATAAAAGTTTCTTATGTAAATATAACCACCAACCTTCTAAATTTCAAGATCGTGGGAATACTGGATCGTAAAGCTGCTGATGCCCGGATAGAACTACACTTTTCGTGAAAATTTCAACTCTCTAGCTGTTACGGTTTATGAGATATGACTCGAGGACGGACGGACGGACGGACTGACGGACAACGAAGTCTCTGAAATAGGGTTCGCGTTGGTACCCTTTGGGTCCGGAACCCTAGAAAATGAAAACTTACATAAGAGTCAAATGAAAATCCATAAATTTCTAAGCAAAAAGTTGGATAAATTGTTTGCTGTCACAAGAAAAGTTAATTTTCAATTTTCACAACACAAAAAGAGCATAAAATTATGCTAATGATAAACGATAGATGACATTGAGTGAGCTGCTGTAAACTCTACAGGTTGACAAACAATTTGTCATATTTTCAAGTAAGTTTGCTATTCTGTTTCTCACATGGCTTCCTCTATTCCATCATTCATTTCTTCTTATACTCATCCTCTCCACTCGCATTTACTCATTCCTTTCACTCGTTTTGTGCGTTTAGTTGGTTGGTCGAATGTTTGGAAAATCTTTGCTCGTTGTACGTTTAATGATTTATGTAGTTTAAGCGTTAAAAATTATGACCGACATAAGCAAAAAAATTTGACAAGCCATGACAGAGAGTGTAGTTAAACACGAAATGGAAATAAAATTGAAAAAGTAAACACGAAATAACAAAAAAAAAAAAAAAAAGAAATAAAATAAAGAACGAAGATGCTGGGAAGCAAACGATAGACATTTAATTTGTTGTAAGGTGGAAATCTTACGGATAATCAGCTAAGGAACAGTGAAGCTAAGCAAACTCAGTTTGAGCCGAGCAAAAAGCAACGTTTATCATTTTAAGTCAACGCAACAGCTCAATCAAATTTCTAATTACAAATTTCCCTGAGGTAATTAACTTAGAATGCATTACCTAAATTACTTGAACGCGCCAAACGTTTTATCAACTCAATTACCCAAACGCACATACACACACAGACACACAGATGCTACATATAAATACGCATACTTTTATATACACACAGAATGACTGACTAAACTAACTAAATTTAAGAACGGAATAAAGATGGAGCGAGAGAAGGAGAGCGTGAAGGGAGTATTAAAGAGAATGTGAGAATTATAGTGAGAGTAAAAGAGAGTACGCTAGTATCCAGTGACAGATACTTTACACAGATAAACAAGAATTGGGTGTAATTTAACGAAATTGTCCTCGGTTATCAGGCAAGAAGGATCACAGGCAGCAAGCAGTCAGCAGTCAGCAGTCATGAAGGCAGTCAGGCAACCAAAAATATTGTATATTCGTACAAGCAGCAATTCTCATGCATTCTACTTTATGCCAACAGCAATATAAGCAAGTGACTATCCTTTACACACACACATACACACACACAGATACTCACACAAATGTAGATAATAAATAGAAGTTGTTTATATTTTCATATAACAAAGTATCGTTGACAGTTGTTCGTTGTTGTTGTTAGTGTTGGTTTTGGTTGGTTTGTGGTTTGCGAGACTTTTTATGTGGGTGCATAAATGTGAATTTGCTAATATAAGTATCTATGTATGTGTGAGAACAGATCTGTGTGTGTATTTAGTAAAACTTCTGTTATCTGCTTGTGACACTATGTTTGTCTGTGCGTGTGTGTGTGTGTGTGTGTGTGTGTGTGTGTGTGTGTGTATGTTGCGTGTGAAGCTGTACTTTGTTATTATATTTTCACTTTTACTGTGCTATTTTTCTACCATATCTTGTCCTTTACCAACCATATCTCTATCCAACTGAAACTTTGGCACTTTCATCGTGTCAACGCGGTTAAATTAGTGACTGTGCAAACAAACTTATTAGGTCTTGTCACAACAACCACCAACAACTAAACAACCAAGACAACAACATAATTACACTTCAGTTACTTTACCTTACTATATTTTATCTTACCATTTTCACTTTTTTTCCACATTTTCTATTAGTATTAGATTTCATTTGGCCACAAGTGTCAGACAACTGACTGCACAGTGGTCATTTGTAATTAGCAAACTAAAAATAGTGATAAAAAAGAGTATATTCTTGGAATTCTCTTAATAGAAAATGTGGTCTTTCGTGAGTTTTCATTTACATTATTAATTTAATTAGGAGTGACGAAATACATTTGAAAAAGAACAAGATTCCAAAATTAATACTACTTCATTGAAGCTTACATAACCTTGTGTAGATATTTAGAATTTATCAATAAATCTGCTTTTATGTTGTATTTTAAAATTGTAAATTTTTATCTAAAAATATAATATTTTTTTCAAGATGATCTGATTGATTAAATATTATGAATGTGTTCCTGTTCCCCCACTCTCCTAATCCTACATGAATTTGTTCAGTTGTCATTTCTTAAATGTTTTTTAACTTCTGTGATTTTAGTAGGCTTTTTAATTATGGTCATTTTAATTTTATTTAAAAAGATTTTTAATCAAGAGAAACAGCAAAAACATGATTGACGTATCAGAACTGCAAAAAATTGGCATCGGTTTAACTGCTTTTGGGATATCGTTTTTATTCCTCGGTGTATTATTGCTATTTGACAAAGGACTACTAGCTATTGGCAATATACATCTCATTGCCGGACTTGGCTGTGTGATTGGAGTGAAGCGCACATTAAGTTTCTTCTTCGAATGGAATAAAATTAAAGGCACATTGGCTTTCTTTGGTGGCATCTTTGTTGTACTATTGGGTTTTCCGATTATTGGCATGCTTATCGAAATATATGGATTCTTTGCCTTGTTCGGTGGTTTCTTTCCAGTTGCCATACATTTTCTTGGGAGAGTTCCTATTTTGGGATCTGTGCTTAACATGCCTTTTATTCGAAAGGTCGCTCAAAGGCGTGACGGCGATGCTTAACGAACAACCTGTATAGAGAAATATCTATTTATTGTAAATAATATTAATAAAGATAATACAATTTTACTACAAATTTTCTAATTTGGCGACTCTTACTTTTAGTGTTTTGGATCATAATAGCTAAGACATATGATCTGGAAACATATTGACAAAATAAGGAAATTTACAAAATTACTTCACAGAATTTTAACTAAAGAGAGAAATTTCCTTTATAAAAACTTTAATTAGAGTATAAGTTGAGATTACTAATTTTCAATTGGTTTTATAAGTCAAAGAAGTAGATATACTTAAAGTGTCTTTTCCTTTTTTGGGGTTTCGTATTCAAAGGGTAGCAAACGGAATTTTAAATTTTCACTGAATATGTAGTTCTATCAGGGTTACAGCAGCAACTACTAAAACTAAGATAAAGTTAAAAATTGAAAGGCATCCCCATACAAGAAACGTTTGGGCTTGTAAGGGAGTTATATGATCTAGTAATTCCAGGGTCTCCCATACAAAACCACCATTGAAGTTAAGGTTCTAAAACATCTTAAAAACAGACAGAGATCATCTCAAAGTCTGTCAGTCTGTCTATCTGTTCGTATATTTATTGCTTTTTGGTTTCTTTGGCATGCCTAATTGTTGTTATTGTGTTTACATTTGCCGTCTGTCCCCTTTTACACATAAATTAGATTATCAACGAGCTTCTATGTATTTCTCGTTCTCTATTTTTCGTACAAGCTGTTTGCTTGCATGTTGTTATTAGAAATATTTTTATACACCCATACTGCCTGTTGTTGTTTTGGAAATGTAATCTCTTTTTTGAGATTTTTCTGGTGGATTTTCCAAAAATTTTATTATATATTGGGGATATGGCAATAGAAATGCACATTCAGTGAAAAATTTGAAGTCTCTACCTAGTGCGGTTCATGAGACACATAATGACCAAAACGTGACGATTTGTATTTTTTCACTCCAATTTTTAGTATAAATTTTTCCTCAACGCCGCTAAAGAAGTTTCACTTCAAAACTTTTTTCTTTTTTGCATCACTAGAGGTGGTCCTTCCCCATTTGGTACGTAACTCTCCGTGTTTAAATGTAATGGTGTATTTAAGGTGACTATTTCATACAACAAGCATACAGAAAATGCCGTAATTTAGAGGCTGTTTCTACGCAAAAAATATGACCAAAAATAAGATTATTTATCTTCATCATTTTTTTCAGTACCGAAGCTGCCAACTGATGCTTCAGGGGTAGTGCATTTTATTGCCAGTGTTGCGAAGTTTTCCAGTGTTTCTTTGTTGCGCGCCAACACAATAAATTTTAAATTGCAAACTTTTTGTTAAAATTTTAATGAAAAAGAGAACTGCAAGAACTATTTGCATTCATTGCAAATTATTCTGAATCATGTAACGCAACGTGCTCCAATTAATTAAGAGTACATAAGCTGTTAACAAATAGAAAACAACTTGTTCTCTTGAATCGCAAAAATGTTCTGATCTTTATTCAAAAATGTTTCATAAAACTAAGCTCAGTTGAGCTGTACAAAGATGCTTACAGTTAACAGTTTATTTGTTAGTTATATTGTTTCATTCTTATTACTCATATTGTATGTTATTCTTAGGAATAATGCAAACTGCTAACGTCAGCTTCTGGGGTTTGTCGTTTGATACATTTATTTCTTTATTTATGTCACCGTTGGTTGCCTAAGTATAATCGTTCATTAATGGTCTCATGTCTTGTCGATCAATTGATGATAAAGCGTTGTATTTTCTTTATATTCAAAGTTTGTGTGGGTGAAGTTTGGTGGTGGAGTGAAGCGGTAATTCGCGTATGTTCCACTACTATGTATAAACAAAACAAAAAAAAAAAAAAGCTGATTACAAATCAAAATAATCACTATTACTCGCAGTTGATAGATTTTTTGTAAATTTTTTTTTATTATTATTATTTCTTATACGGTTTCTCTTTCATAAACCACTTAGTTTTACTTCAACTGCTATCACTTGGTGCATATTTTTGTATGAAAACTGTATGAAAAAATCTTCAAAGATCCTTAAAATTTAATAAAGAAAGTTTTTCAATATTTCCAATCTAGTAGATTAAATCTTTTTCGAATTTCAAAAATTTCCATTTTCAACGTAATTTGATAATAATTAAGTGGTATGTTGTTACTGACTTTTTTGTGTGTATTTCTCCACTTCTTTGTGAGTAGAGAGAATTCAAATCATTGCATAATATTGTCGTTTCAGCATCAACTTTATTCATTCACTTAATCCTGCATGAAAACCTTTGAGAAACTAAATCTAATATGTATTTTGTATTCGTTTTTCAAAGATTCTTAGACCGGAAGCATTGCCTCAAAGTTTTCCATTTCCAATTCCAGTTTGATAAAGTAACTTCGCTGAAGCAATAACCACGCAATTTCAAAGTGATTTAAAACTTTATTTATACTAAAGTCCTCGCTCAAAAGAGCGAGTTTGCTTCGCTAAAGCTTTTCTCATAGTAGCGAAAAACGATTTAAAAACAAGAAACCAAGAGATAAAACGAAAGAAGCAATGAGCAATTGCAAGTTAAGGAAACTTACAAACCGCAAAATAAGTATCTTAATGATATACTAATACAAATCGAGGGAAAAAGTATGAAATAAATAAATTCAAATATAAATAAATACCTTTGTGGTCAAGTCAAATGTGATAAAATAAAAAAAAAAAAAAAAAACTATATAAAAGAAAATATCAAATAAACAAAATAAGAATAAGTTAAAGCGGATATAAGAGGAAAAGGCGTGAAAATTGACTGCAGCTTTTTGTGATTTAATGCGTTGCGCTGCGGCATAGTTTTCGGCATTGAAAAAGTTTGTGATATTGAGATTATGGCATTACTTTTCCTCACTCATTGTGGTCAAAAAGTAAAGGTTTTTCAGAACAAACAATTCAATCTTGGCGCATTCTGAAATTAAATTCGCTTACTTAGCTTCCTTCCACTTTTGCTTTGTTTCTATATAATAAATTCATGTATTGTTGATCCCATTCTTTTGTCTTATTTCTCTTATCAGGCCCATTGTAGTTGAAACTAATTTATGTATATGTATTTGGTATTTCGTTTTGTATCTATGTGGCTAAGTTTGTAAGTGAGTTAGTTTTCGCTGCCAAAAAGTTTTTGCCTCATAAATTTTATTCAACCTCATTCATTCTACACTCACTCACTCACTCGTTCACTGTGTCTTCTTTACAAAACTATTCATCTATGTGAGCCCATCTAACTACGAATGTCTACTGGAATATACAATATTGTATAATATTGTATGTTAGCAGTAGCATATCTTTCAAATTTGTTTCCATACTATGCCAATTTTTGCTTTGTTCTTATTTTTAATATTAATTTTATATTTTTATTGTTCACCCGATGAGCTCATTAGTTTATTATGCTAAAAGTATTGAAAGTATTCAGTAACAATGAGTCTCATTTGAGACCATTTACTTATTAACTTCCTTAAACATTTAATATCAATGGTCTATTGACTTTAATACAAGAAATGTACTTATGAATATTGAAAAATAAAATGATGTTAACCTTCGACTGGAATAGACAATTTTATATGCAATATTTTGTTCTACAATTGGAAATTAAAATCTCCCCTTGAATATATTTTTCAAATATTTTTCTTCCATGTGAATTTTTTTTTTTTTTGTCAAAAGGGTAATTTATGTATCTTTTCTTATCTTTTGCTCTTGTTTTTGTTCTTATTATGCTTTCGCATTTTCTATTTTGCATTTGCAATTAATTAAGCATTGCCCCCTAAAGCATTTTAATGTATTTATTTTCTTTATATTTTTTGCACTTTCTTTCTTTTAGTGTTTAATTTTGTTTCCCTTTTTGCGACTTTGAAACTTTTGATTGTGTGATTTCCATTCTCAATGTTTTCATTATTGTATCCATGAACTTTAGTGCTCAATCTCAATTGATTTTCATTTATTCAAAACTTTGGAAAAGTGTCATCAACTAATGAATGTCTCTTCTTGCTTTCTTATTCCTCTCTTTTGTCACATCTTTTAAGACGTTAATGAACGCATGGATGATGGATTGCATGGAGGTTTGAATGAATGAATAAATGATGGAATGAATGATGTTTGACCTTCAAAAAAGTTTGACAAATATTTTTCATTTGCAATTTATCAATGTGCACTGCACTAATTGTCATTCCATATTTTTTTTTTTTTTTTTTTTAGTTTTTGTTGTACTTTTCATATTAATTGTCGTTGTTATTCCTTGAATCAAATTCATCGATTGATTTTCCACAATTTTAATTGAATTTCATTAAAAGGTTCAGGTGATGTGAATTGTTAAAAAATCCATTGCATACACATTTTGTTTGCATTTTGGTCATATTTGTCAGTCAACTGTGGTATAATTTTGTGACAATTTTTATCGAAAAAATTTTGAAAGAAAAAATTTTGCAACAACAACAATATGAAATTTGTTGTAATACGTACGTGATTTTTATGAAATGCCCAAAAACTGACCAAAACGATAAAGGCGTAAAGACAAAGCAAAACCCTGCGACATAGAGCAAAATAGAATAGATGTGAATTGTTAAAAGATCATTGCATATTTTTAGACAATACAATTTTAATTCAGCAGTTTCTATTTTTAAAAAATATATATAATACAATAAAGCATACTTTTAGGCTAGGAAATAAATGAAAGAAATATCTAATGCTCTAAAATTTTCTATTGTCCATTCTCAGCTTTTATTTACTCGAAGACAATCAAACTTATTGAACTGAGCCGACAAACAATACATTCCAATACAATACAATACAATTGTCCTTGGATATCCTTGAAATCATCTATACATCTATAATCGAGCACATGACCATGACTGTAGCTGTGCACCTTGTTCTTTATCGTTGAGCGAATGTCTTTAATGTGCTTTATTTCTTCAATAATTTTCTTAACATTCTTCATACATACGTTCGTCCTCCATTTTGGAAAGTTTACTTACTATAGTGATGTTGTTTTATAGCTTTATTTGTTGAAATCAATAACCTTCATTGATATTGAATTTTACTTTTTATGACTTTTACACTTCCACACTTGTGTGAATTGTTTTGCGAAAAACTTTGTTAGGCTGTTGATTGCTAAACTACCTTGTACTAAAAGGACATTTTTCTCTTTCCCTTCATTTCTTTCAATTTGCTGTTAACTTTTCGTAGATTTTTCTTTTGTTATAAAGTTTTATTCAACTACAATATTTTGCCTAAACTTCCAACTAAACAAACTCTCTCAAAGTAAAGAGTTTTTCTGCTACTCAGAGGCAGTTGATTTCAAGCATATTTCTGCAATTTTGCAAGTTTCAACATTCAAATAGATACTACTAAGTAGATACCTGAATGCAAAAGTTCCATAGCAATTTATTATGCCACTTGCATAGTTGTCTCCTTTGGGTTTTATTTGTGCTATCTTGCTATTGTTGTTTGTTGATTTGCCATAAAAGTAGCTCAAAAATTGCTTGTGGCCAAAGCCTCCAAATATAAATTGCAATGCCGGAAATGAGATGACAATGAAGTAAGAGTAGAAGGAACTTAATAGTTCCCAGTCCTATCTTATTTTGTAGATTATTATCTTTTTGCAATCAAATTGTCTATGATAGCAAATTAAATTATAAGAGAATATTTGCATTACAAAATACTTAAGTATTTGTTATAAGTGTATTCTATATAGAGTAATGAAGAGCACTACTTATATATGCCTCATTAGTTGTATATTTGCCCTTTTACAGTTTTAAAGCAAACAAATAGTTGAAGAATTTAATATCAAAAAAGATACAAGAGTCTGAGTTTAAGCAGATAAAGTTTTTTGCACTCACTTGAGTTTCACTTGAATGATTCCTTTCACATGATTTTATTGTATATGGGAAACTTTCATACCTTCAAATTTAATTATAGTATTTTACACTGCTTTATACGTATAATTTTGCTTAGAACCTTGTTGCTTTCTTGTATTTATTATTATTGACAATATTTACCTCTCACCTAGGAGTTAAGTTTGTAGCAAGCAACCAACATATTGTTCAGTTTTATTATTGTTGTTGGCTGGAGTTTTGCTATTGCATCTTAAGTATCTTTTATGTGAAACTCATGTTTATCGCTTGCTACGTGTGCATTGGCTCAGCTATATAGAATGAATTGAATGTGTGTAGAATATTTTGTTCATATGCCGCTTGCTCTTCTCAAATGATTTGGTTTCATTTTTTCGTGGTTCTACGTGCCTTGGTTAATTTAATGGGTGGTTTTCGTTTGCTTCTACCTTTATAAGTAGTATGTCTATATTATATATAGAAATGATTGTATATACTTATATTGATCACTAAGCAGTAGTTGATTACTTTGTCTTGATCAAATATCAAAAACGGTGAAGTATGATTACTGCACCGGAAGTGACTGCGTGATGTGAAATATCTGTAAGCTGGCAGTCACTCATGCACACACTAAGTGTCTAAAAATGGAATATGTATCTGCATCTGTGTATTAACAGCAGTCATGACGACAAAAAGGAAATGTTCATCGAAGTGTATGTCAAGTGAATTTCTCCGTCGGCATGCAACAAGTGAATGAATGAATTCCTTATGCATATCATTTGTTCAGCGATTCATAGGAAAATCTAAGGAGTAAATTCCCTGCTATTTTCCTATTCAATTTGAATATACAAATACATACATATATATTTGGTGGCTGATGATGATGGTAGGTAGCTTCATTTATCCTTTTTTTTTTTGTTATAAACATTCCCTCTACTAATTTTCTAGGAATTGATCTGTTGGTTTTAGTCCTCATTTGCTGTGCTAAAAGAGTTTGAAATTACACAACATTTGTTATTGACTATTTACTTGGTTGTGAGTCCTTCGTAGCCTCATTCCATTTCATCCTATCTTACATTCTGACATGACTAAGTCCTTGTTTCCTTGCGTTTATTTCTTTCCTTTCTTTGGAACGAGCAAGTAGTCGAAGCTTATGTTTGCTGGTGTTTACATCCTTCGACGTAAGGAACAAAGATAGCAAAATAAAGTAAGTAAGTGAGTATGTGCACGTGTGTCTGGAATTTCAATTTCTTTCTCCACATATTTCTTGTGCTTTATTTTCCCACAAACACACACATACACACAAGTAGACATTCATCATATGTTCTACTAGAACAAGAATTGTTTGATGGCTTTAAAGCAAAGGACTAGTGGGGGAAAGACATAACATTCTAGCCAAAACTGTGACAAATACATACATACGAGTATAACTATTTCTATTCTTTATTTTTGTTAAGTCTTTTGAAGGAGTCTTCTGCTTCGTTGTTGTTGTTATTATTGCTAAGGATGACATTGTCGCTATCATCATCATCATCATCATCCTTGTTGTCTTTGTAGGCGTTTTCAATTACCATTGATAGCTGCAATTTGCTGCTGGTGTTTCTGGTGTCTGCCAGTGAAAGTATCTACAGTAAAAGGATGTTAATATAAAGAAGTGTGTGTATTTGCAGTTTTGCGTAAACGTTTCTATGGGAGAATAAAACGAATCCAATACGTGAAATGCAAAAAAAATGAAAAAATGTCCTTGCCGTATGAGAGTGACATTCCTTTGTATAACTTTTTGTAAAATTGTTCTCATTCAGCTTCCCTTTTTCTCTTTTCCAAATCGATATTCCTATTAGCATTTCTCTTTTAACCTTTCTTTAGTTTTGCTGTATTTCAAAAATTCTAATTTGGTTTGTCATTTTTCCTACTTCATCTCCCCTTTGGCAACAGGGAGGACAACTCTAACAGGGAAAAAGGACTAGAATTGTCTTTGAGTGCGTGTGTACAATCATAGTCGAAAGTCTGGCGGCAATAAATATTGTATACATACCACATATGGTATATTTACAAATTTCATTGGATTGTTTCAGTGTCCATGTGTTTTTTGCTTTAGTGAATAGTTTATGGAGTTTGCCTGAAAGTAAGAAGTATGTCTCAATAAATTGATTAATACATATTTTGAATTTTTCATCTGCAAAGAAAGCATAGGTTATATTTACATCGAATGCGATGGCTAGTGGTTCAAGATCAGAAACCGTTGAGCTTCCAAGTAGTAAATCAACAATTGTCTCAACGTAGTAGAATTATTTCTTTCAAGAGCAAAAAGTACAAAATGTTTGGTGAAACTGGATTAAAATTCTTTTCGAAATTGAAGTTTGCATAGAAGGCAAAAATTTCTTTTACAATATAATAAAATTCTATCTTGAAATGAAATAAATTGCAAACCACAATTTGAATGACACCAATGCAGAGAAATAGCAAATGGTTGTTGTGGTTGAATTGTTGTCAAAGAAATATTGAAAAAATTTCATATTACTTGCTTTTTTGGTAACAATAATTTTAAAAATTGCAAGGAAGAGTCAGTTTAAAGGAATCTACGATACCATAAGTCATTCTCTCTAATAAAAAAAACGTGATAATTTTGTTCTCGTATTTTTGGCAAATGATTTTATTTCCAACAAACAAATACAAGGCTAGTCCTTTGAAAGTAGTTTAAAAATATAAAATAGAAAAAACAAAAAAAAAAAAATTGCAAATTAATGATGCTTGACGAGCAAAAGGCAAAAGCGATAACTTCACTTTTTATGGTTCAAAAACAAAAAAAAAATAAAATAAAAAAAACTTCCTAATTGTTAAATTAACCGTATCGAATCCCTCTTATGAAGTTACGAAATATATGTTCACTAGGCAAAAATACAGTAACAAATGTGAAGAAAAATAGAAATATGGAAAGGCAACAATTATAAGTGTAGTGGTTGTTTGGAGGAAAATGGGCCACTCGAAATGCTTTTAATTTCAATCAAAGCGCGCGCCCATAAATATGCCACAAAAAATGTCAGTTGCTAGTACCACAAAGCAAACAAAAACATCGCACAATGTACAAACAGCAAACGAATAAACAAACAACTGACTGAATGAATGAATGAAGAAGGATGCAAAAGGGCGAACGACAAACTGTGATGCGAACGATGCGCATAACTGAGTCAGTGAGGAAGTATAACATGAACGCAAACAACCAACAACCAACAACAAACAACAAAAAACGAAAACCAAACAAGCAACAAAGTTATGACACAAAAACCAACCAACACTTATGTGTGTGTTTGTGTGTGTGTATGTGTGTACATGTACCTAAGTGTATACTTATAAAATGCAATAAAGTACATAAACAAACATTTAGACATAAATTTTTCCATATTCACACCCCTATGTCTCATGCTAACGCAAAAAGTATAAAATAAAAAAAAAAAATAATTTAATTCAGTATGGTCGGGTGAGACTGACAAAGGGATTCCCTTTTACTGCCAATCGTTGGATGGGAAGTGTTAGGGGATTACCATATACTTACTACTAATGAATACTATATAGTTTTAAAGTATCGATGTAGTAAGCAATCCATAACTCTTTCATGTTGCCAGTCTTTCCTTTTGAAGGATATCATATTCCTTCACATCTTGAAAGAACTTACTAAACTTTAATTATTCACCTTTTATAATTTCCTTAAAATATGGCAACCAATGCTCCTCGCTTCGGAGTTAATTTATTGGGGTCTCCGAAACAAAATTCTATGCGTTACAAACATAACAACAAAGTGACTACACAATCTAATACTTTCGTTTAAAAGGTATAAAAAGAAAACTGCGCACATATTTTTGAGGATTTTACATAATTCCACCGAGAAAAGAATTACTTGAAAACATGCAAAAAATCATAAATTGCTGATGCATACTCAGACAGACTTATATACACATATATGTAGAGAAGATAGTAAATATGAATAACTTTTCTATTTTTGGCCTAATAATTTCAAGAAAACACACAAAAGAAATAACAAATGGAGAAGAAGTCATGAAGAGACTAATATTATACTGAAATGAAACTTTTGGAAACTCTTTATACTAAGTAAGACAAGAAAATTCATTAAAATAATTAACTAAATTACAAACTCAATAAGCTGAGAAGTCATTATTCAAGTACTTTGGTTCCAACAAATATAAATATCATACATTTACTACAGAAATATAGACAAAAAGTGCAAATAGTGGAAAAAGAATACATAGAATATAACATTTCTACATGCTATTTCATTGAAGGGAATAAAAATTAATAAATATCTCCTAAGCAATTCTAAGGCAGACAATTAATTAGGCGTGAAGTGTTCAAATTATTAAAAAGAAAAAAAAAAAAAAGAAATAGAAATAAGTGCTTCCTAACTTTAGTTAAACTTAATGAACCGAACTTGGTGTGAAAGCAATAAAAAACTGAATTTGAACAAAATTGGATGACATAACGCAAGGAGCAACTAAAATGTTTGGTGTTCTGCACAAAAAAAGAGAAAGTGTAAGTAAAATTGAATTATATCCAAAGTTAGACTAATGTTTTTTTAAGGACAATATATCATACATAGTCAGACACACTAAATGCTTTTTGTCAAATTCTTTTAAAAGTATTTGTAAAAATTTGCTCGAGGTAACCAGTAATCAAGGTTCTTGAAGTTGGGATATACAATAGATAAAAACCGCGATATTTTTAAATCAGTAATGAACAACAATTCAAAAAGACAGCAAATATTGTATTTGTAAGTCAAGTTAACTTATTATGACTCTGGAAGAAATAAATAGATGAAAAAAGGAAAGATGGCTTTAAAATCCATTTATAAAGAGGAAAGTCCAGTTGACTTGCGTTTGATCAAACAAAATGACTTTAGTATTTTTATATGATTGACGCTGCCTAGCTTCCTAACTCGACCGTTATTTGAGAAGTGGGAAGCATTATATTTAATATAATTTGACTAAAATACGAGTATATAGCAACCATCAAAAGATTTATATATGCAATAGAAAATGGTGGCATGAATACATTCTCCAAAATTTTATAAAGAAAATTTCAATTAAAATTTAAAAAAATATATATTTATTAACACATGAAAATTTTGTTGTTATTTTAATGCGAGGGCAGTTACATGAGATAGCGATTTTTCCATAAAAAAAAAAAAAGAATATTTTTTCGGCCTCGTTGGTTTTTGGTATATTATGATGATGATCCATGTTTCGTCCACAGTTACAAGACGGTGAAAAAGTTGGTTCGGATTGCGGATGAACATCGCCAAACACTAATTTCAAATGGCCACAGTTGCGCTTCTGATCGAGTGTGAACAATTGCGGCATCTATCTCGTGGATTTTTTTTTTCAAATATTCATGTTGAATGTGATGTACATGTTGAGTTGAGATGCCTAAAGCCTCAGTCCTCTTACGCATTTTCATTCTTCAGTCGTCCAATCTCGTTCCATGTACTTTATGGACGATTACTGTCGTGAGGACCTTTTTTCGACGTTCTAGACGTTCGGCGTCAAAATAAAGGAATTAAGTAAACCACTTCTTAATCATTGAAATTTATATATCAATTATTAAATTCACTTTTTTTAATTTCATCAAAATTCATGAGGTTGTCTGCTTTCAATGGCTGTCAAGAATAAACTAAATGACGCAGGTTGCTCAAAATTTGACAATAGCCTACTAACAGATGACAGTTGATAGGATCAGCACTGCATTGAAGGTTTTCAAATGCTCACTGATTATTTAACTGCCCTCGTATTTTAAAATCTCATTTTATGTTTGGTCAGTTCTGAATTAGCGTCCAGTTTTATGTGTTGGATGAATGCCTTAATTTATGCAATTATCCTGTTTTTTTTTTGTTTGAATTTTTTTACCCTCATTTTATTGCAGTTGGTGTTGCTGTTGTTGTTGTTGGGTGAATTCGTTGAAACATTTTATTATGCGTTGGAAATTGCTAACAAAATCTTATTTGTTTCGTTTGTTTGCTACACCATGTCCTTGTAGTCAGTTTTTGTTTACAAATGCGCGAATGAGCGCGTTAATGCTTCCTTTGGGAACTGCGGGTAATAGTTTGTTAATGCACGTTTTATGTTGTAAATAAGAAAAAAAAGGGGGAAATGGGTAAAAGGACTAAATGGAGTTATTAACAGTTGTCGAGTGTAGCATGTCTGTCATGTCTGGGAGTATGTGGGTTAATTGAAGCCTGTTGCTTCAATCGCTACTTTAAAAGGGTTTATTCATTTTTGTTGAAATCACCTTCAATACCTTTAAATCTAATCAATGATGTTCAGATAATCTTTAATACAATAAAATTGCAATAGACAATTTTAATATTAAATTCATATAAAATGATTTCAATATATTAGGAATGATTTTCTACGGTTTTCTTATGGCCATTTCCGCCCAAAGTGGAAAACTATCGTATCCGGGAAAAATCCAATAAGCCAAAGATTGTGAAGTAACGAAAATTGCAATGATGCCAATCAAAGAGGGCACAATGCCGGCAATGAACTGAAAAGAAAGAAAAGTGTGGAAACTAGTATCAATAATATCGTTTTTTGCTCCTTGCTGCTGATACTGCTGCTGTTGCTGCCAACAGCTATTAGCACGCATTATACTCGAGATGGCAGAAATTGTAAAAACCAACCATGTCCTTGCTTCTTATGTGCGCCCAAGCGGCGACAATCGCATTCGGTGGCGTGCTAATCGGCAACAGAAAGGACATACTCAGCGCCAGGCAAGTAGGTAACGTCAAATACAAAGGATGCACACGAATGCTCAAAGCCTAAACGGGACAAATGAAATGGAGAATCAGTGAGGCTGCATAAAAGTAACGAATCGAATTGAATTGAATTGGATGTGTTGGAATGGGAAGGGATGGGATGGGATGAAATTGAAATGCACTAAAATCGATAAATTAATTTAGAACAATAGCATTACGATTTCCATGAGTATCGGCATGATCATACTGCCCATGGCAATGTTCGAAGTGAGGGTGGTAAATATTGTCCCAGTGCAAATGCAAATTAATTGCACTAAAGGTGCTGGTAACGCAGCTAACGGAACAAATGAGTTGCCAACCATTATTGCTAGACCGGATGTTGAAATGCCCTCGGCTAGGGCCATAGAACCCCCTGTAAAGAAAGAGAACACACAATAAATGGAAATGGAAATGGTAAGGAAAATGAAAAGGAAAAGTAAGCACATTGCGGCAATATGGAATTAAATTGCACTAATTGTGAACGTCAATCGACTTAACGATATCGACATCCTACCAACGAACCTGTCAACAACAGTAGCCCCCAATGATTGTGCGTCTGCACAAAATTCCAATGGAGCAACGACGGGGTCTCATACAACTGGGCAAGTGCCTCACTTGGCTTTATTAAATGTCCAATGAAATTATAGTTAACTGGCAGTATGAAGAGCAACAAAACAATCAGGATCACAGCAGACGAGTTCTTGGCAATTCTGAAAATGAAATTAATCGAAACGAAACGCATCGAAATGAAATTAAATTAAATTAATCGAAGGCTCACTTTCACCAGTTAACAAGTGAATGATATATTGCAATATGTATACAAGTCTCTCATACTTATTTTCTGGAATCCAATCCGCCCACCCATTGCACCAGCCTAGACTGCGCGTCACAAAGGCAACAATCATGAGGAGAAAAAGCCCAGCCACTTGCAACTCATGACAACTGATGGGGCCCAGTTCGTTGGCACGTTTACTCAGAACACTGCGTGCCACGGACTCATGCTTTTCGCTGATTTTCAACTCTTTGGCAGCCTCACTGTGGCTCCGAAAGAGTCCAAAATGCAACCATTGTAACCACATATAGACGAGCATCAGGCAAACAATCATTGCTGGCATAATGTAAAGCATGAAATTCAAGAAGTTGATATTCGGAGCCATGGGAAAGCGTCTAGTAGATGAACAATTAGTATAAAGTGAATTCATGAGAAGAAATATTGAAAATTACCGGTCATAAATGCCCTTGAACCCAATATTGGTATCCATGCCTATTAGTGTAGTACAACCGCCAATTGAAGAGGCAAATGATATACCCAAATAATAGGATAATACAAAATTCGTAGGACGCGGGAATCTAGAAAAGAGAGATAAGAATTAAGTAAAATTAAAGAAAAATTACTCCATAACTGACTCACTTACTCGTCATTCTGTGTTGTCGAATCCACAAGTATTAACATTTTTGCCTAGGATTGGATGATCTAAAGAAATATTGTTAGCTTAAAGAAATTATTTCAACTCACATTCGACAATTCAGTCAATATAGCTTGCACAATGGGACACATCATTATGGTTGCCGCCGAGTTCGATAGCCACATGGAGAAAAACATTGTAACCAGCAACAAGCTAAACTGTAATCTGAATAGATCATCAACAGTATCAGTATCACACACAAAGCAATCTTGATGATGATTAAGGAACAAAACAAAAAAAAAAAAAAAAAAAAAGAGAAAAAACAGTAATAGACTTACTTGCGCAGACTACAGCCCACATGGAGGATAACGAACAATGCCACACGTTTGTGTAGATTACAAAATTCAATGGCCAAACCGACAATCAAACTGCCAAACAAGACTATCAAAGTATTTGAAAAGTACGACTCGCAGACAATCTCCGAATCCTGCAACAAACAACAACAACAGAAACCATGAAACAAACAAATATCAAGCAGGAAAGCATCAGACATCCGGTATCAAGAATCAGACATTGACTATAAAAACGAATGGATTTTTCCATTTTGCAGCTTACCAAAATGCCAAGCAGTGGAAAGATTACAATTGGTAACAATGAAGTCACACACAATGGCAATGCCTCGGTAATCCAATAAATTGACATTAGACAAAGCGCATAGGCACATCGACATTCCTATTAGAGTATAAGATATGACAAATGGGTTAAAAAGGTTAACATTCTCTCTTAAACTCAGTACTAACGAAAAGTAACTTACCATTTTCGGTTCTCTATATAGAAGTGGCATCAATATTATAGGTGTAACGCATATAACCAAACCAGCCCAATGATATTTACAAAAATGCCGCTCGAAGATTGTAAGATTCTCCACATGGAGAATTCCATCAGTAGTTAAATTCATTTCCTTTAGATTTGCTTCCTTACTGTTGGGTTATTATATTGTGTGTATGAGTTTTTCTTAATTTATTTTCCACATAATCATTTATGTCATTACCTCATTTTCTTTGAAATTTTATGATTTTCCCGTTTTGAAAGATGCCTCCTTGTTCATTGAATGTCTTTACTCCAGCAATGTTCTCTTGAAACTGTTTCTTATAAAAGGCTTTACTGGTTATGGTTCTGTGCTCATTGAGTTCTTATCAAAAATACTTACACATTGATACAAAATTGTATCTTTCTTATCTCTTATAAATGTATCTAAACACACCTGTTCTGTCTGTAAGTAGTATCCATCGAGTGCTGTGTGTCTCAGTCTCAATGTGCCATTGCATTTTGTATCTGTTTTATGTATCTTCTACAAATTCATTGGAATTTGTATGGAACATTTGTTTTTATTATTTCTGTATATGTTTCTTATTTGTATTATTATTATTTTTATTATTATTATTATTGTATATCATTGTTATTATTATTATTTTAATCATTAACGAAGGTGGAATTATGTGTCCATTGATGTCTCAACTTTATTTTAAATAGAAATTTTCCGTAATTTTATACAGTACTGAAATCACAGTTTGTTGCTTTTGTATTCTAATTCTAAAGAATTTTATATACTCGTATTGAGTTAAAAAGTGTATTGGATCAAATTGTGATTCAAATTCCAGAGAATTTCATGCAACTTGATTTGAAGAACAGAATTCATTGATATTCAATCAAAGTCCATGGCCTTGCAAAACCTATAAATTTATTATTTGAAGCCGACTAGGTATGACTTATTTATACAGAACGTTGGTTAAACTGAATCTCAAACATGAGCATATTATCCAGGAAGATGGTGAATGAGAGCATATTGCTCGTCAAATCCAGATTTGACTGTTAGTGACCTCATTTCAGTTAAAGAATTAACTGGCGTAAAGGAAAGGAAAGAGAGTGCCCACAACGGAAAATAAGCTCTGCCATGAAAAGTTCCGCTGAGGTGATTTTGATTTTCGTGTCATTTGATTTTCTAATTTTTGGATTTACCTCTCTTCGCTAAAGAAGTTTCATTTTCATATTGTGCTTATAAGGGTGAGGCACACTAGTTCAATTTTTCCATAATTTTCTATTTATTTGTTGGGTTCCTCAATCCATAGGATTTCATGTAACTTGAATAAATGATAAAAGTTAATTCTTAATCAATCAAACATCGAATCATGTCAACCTTTTTATATATTGTACAATACTTAGTTTATGTTTAGTTAGAATGAATTTGCTTCTTTAATTGCTTATATACTTTTCTCTAAGGCCTGGATACCTGTAATCATAAGACTAATGTGAAATAATGATTCAATTTTATGCTCATAATCAAAATAGATTATCTGAAAGACAACAGCAACAACAATAACTTCATTAGCCGCAACGATTCGCATCGCTGCGGATACAAAGATACATTTTTCAAATGCTAAAAACGCGAAAGTGTGAGAGAAACACCATCTTACTTTTTTTTCCAAAGCAAACATGCCAAATATTTTTTTTTCCAGGTTTTGTTTTTATTTTCACTTTCTAAAAAAATAAAACAAAGAAGGTAAAAAAGTCCTTTGGCACTTTCTAAGGAATGCGTAGCTGGAAAATTGAAGTTTAAGTTTTGTTATTGTTGTTGCCAATGCTGTTGGGTGTTTGTGTTCTCATTTGTTCAGTTTCTTCTTTTGAGAGTGGGGGAAACAAAGTATTTTACGCAGCATAATCAATAAAAGCTAAACACAAACATAAATAAAAAGGATATAAGGATAACATACAACACACAACACATAAGTGAATTGTGGAAGAGAAAAAGCGGCAAAGGAAGGGAAAAGCACAATTTATTAGCCATCGGAAAGATGCGCTAGTCTGAACGAAAAAAAGTGAAAAAGAAATGAGAGCAAGAATTAGAGGAGCACAAAAACGAAAATTCCTTTTGCATTTTGGTAGAAAAATGATAAAAATAAATAAAACAGTTAAATTCGGTCAAGCGTAGCAGTCGTAACATTTCAAGGACTCATTCATTTTATTTCCTTCATTCTTTTTTCTTTGTTTCGTTGTTCGAAGTTTGGCGTTCTTGCTTTCATTTGGTCTTTGAGATATTGTAAGATCAATAATAAAGAACCGATGATATAAAACGACCATTTTTCAGCCAAAAGAAAAAAAGTTAAATCAAAAAAGGAAAAAGACAAGCAGTCAGGCAAGCAATTGGTCGCCTGACCAAAACTCAATTCAAAGAACTCGAAACGCAAGGCAAAGTAACCGCAATGATTTATTTACTTGATGTCTGATACTCGCAGAGTTTGACTTTTAACTCGGTTCGCTAGCATAAATGTATCTATGTGTATCCACATGGTCGTAAGCGAGTGGCTTTGACGCTTTGTCCAATTTGACTTGGCATAACTTTATTTCACCTTTTGCTACAACAAGTGAAACCCGTCACAACATTTAACTTTCATTTTATTGACTTAGGCTAGTGGCAAAAGTACTAGCATGATTCAGCGCTAAACTTTAGGCTAAATGTAGCTTACATGAACATTAAGATATTGTAACTGCCATTGGAAGCATTCAACCAATTTTTTGTTTATTATTTCTTCTTTGACGTGCTATAATGCTTTCCGCTCATCGGCGAAACAAATATTCGTGACATTGAACTGTTGTTACCTTAAAGGCCTCTTAACATGACCCCAACAATTCTTGGGTTGGATTGGATTTGGATTGTGTTCTGTTCGGTTATTACAACATGATTGAAAGATTGATGGAGCTTTGCTCGAAATTGTATCGAGCCACAGCATAGAATCATGAAAAAGTACGAGGTTATCAGAATGGGCATGGGTGGGATAAAGACGGTATTGAACATATAGCATGTGTGTGGCAAGATAAATGACCTATGTCCTTTTTTACAATAAATATATATATATATATATATATATATATATATCTATATGTATATGTATATACAGTTATGTATGTTTGATAATGTTTCCTTCCTCGAAAATCAATCGAAAAGGAAATTGTTTGAAATTTGTGAAGTTTCAATAAATAAATGACTGCGAGCGTAATTCAGCGTAGGGAATCTTATCCCTTTATGCTATTGTGGTTTTGTTGATACACAATTTTTGCTATAATATTCTCTCCCATCTACACAAAATGTTAGCAGATCAAGTGTAATGAATGATTTCATTTAACCTTATATAACAAAAACAACAACTAGAACAGTAACAAGAAAAGTCAAGTTTTGTCTGTCAAATGAAAAAAGATAAAAGAAAATAGGAAGGAAACTAACTGAATTCCACTGCCATAAATTTGTTTGTTCAGTAAAGGAAGAAGAAACAAAAAAATTATATCTCTGATAGAATGGTTAGTTGGGCGTTGGCTTTGAAGAAATTATATGACTGCACTGAGAGAAATCATTCAACACAATTATAAAAAGCATAGAAAATTGTATAGAAAAATAATGAATTGAGATACACTGAAGTGTGATTACTATATTTTCACAAAATATTGTATATCCCGGTAGATTAAATCATGCGACTTTTATTGCAGGAGGATTTCTATGAGATTTAGAATAAAGTATGGAATTGGTATGAAGTGAAAATTTAATCTAAACTCTGTTATCAAATTTATTTTGAAGAAAGTCTCATGTGCCTCTCATGGCTGGAAATATGTTTTATATTAATAACAAAAAATTCTCCAATTGAAATTTGATTATTGTGAGAACTCTTGTGGTATCTACATATCAATCGGCATTGATAAAATTTAATTAAGTGGTAAGTTATTTAGTTTATGCTTTGGTGTTGTCTTCCTAAACTTGTGGTCTGCCACTTTAGGTCACTGCTTATGCAAACTTCTTTGTTTTATAATAGTATTTAATTGTTAATTATTAAAGATTTTACATTATTGGTCAATATCTAGAATTGGCCAAAACGACGTCTTATATAAATTACAAAATAAAAGAGAAAAAAGTGTCCAATAGATGGGAATACATAATAAACATAACTATGGAAATATAATCCTATAAAATGTAAAATAGAATAAAGTTTTTATTACATACCTGTAAATATCCTGGAGGTGGTGGAAACACTGCCAGTATTCACTTCTATCGCATCCTGGTTACTTTTTCCATTTGCGTTGCCAGCATAAATTAAGACACAACTTTAGTTTGAACAAATTGTGGTCACTAACCTCAAAAATGAAAAGTCCAGACCACGTCCTGTTTCAAATCTTGTCCATTTTGTAAACTAAGTACAAAATGAACTATTGTAATCAGGCTTAATATTTTTCAATTCCAACAAAATACTCGTAATATTTTTCACTGTGTTTAGCTAAATACTTAATCAAGCTAACCATTTCACACCAACGTACTCAACTCGAATTCAAACTCAGCTCGAACTCAATGCGTAGTCTATGGGTGAGAGACAGTATATCAATAATGTATAGGTGAGTGTGTCTGTGTGTCTGTGTGTGCGTGAGTGAGTGAGTGAATAAGTGAGTCAGTGAGTTCAATATAAGTATAAGTCTGTCCGTTTGTCTGTCTGTCTGTCTGTCTGTCTATATATCCATATAATAGCTTTTATAGTAGCTTCCGGCATGCTTGACCAATTCACAGTCATTTGGTGGTCCATTTGTCTTTCTGTTTGTTATGCTCAGTTCGATGAATTCGATTCGACACAATTCACAATTCCTTCACCACATTTCCACACACTACAAAAGTGCTTTATGAATGTGTAGTTGCATGCATGTATGTAGGTATGCGTATGTAAACAGAGAATATAACTATATTTTTCCGAGTAACGATAGTCTCCTCCGATCCATTGACACAGCATTTGTCTGAGTGACATTCGATGTAACTGGTGAGTACGAGTATTTGCCTCTTTGATTGAACGCCACTCATATTCGCTGCTACTGAATTTGAGTGCCCACTTTGACTTTGGTTCTTTCGCACTTTGTCAATTTAATTTGTTTATATCTCTCCTATTATTCTGCTCTTTCAATAATTTCTTTATCTTTATTTCTGCTTCTCTTTTATTTATTCTTTTTTCTGTTTCCTTTCCTCAATAAGAGCGACTTGTATTTGTTTGATAGACACACACACATACAATTCATTACGAAGCCATTTCGTAGCACATTTGTTTCTAGGCAAAAATAAAAAGGTTTTCGTTTTAAGTGTTTTTTTACTTTTGTTTATTTAATCGGAGAATTAGATGATTTATAAATTTTCATATTATTGAAAACAGATTTCTTCTTGCAAATTTATTACACATATAAACACATCTGTTTTTTTTTTACATTTAAATATAATTATTAATTGAATGCTCCATAAACTTCAATTTTCATAATCGTGTTCTTCCCATATTACTTCAAATTCAGCCCCATCCGACCATTCTATGTACTCAATGGTTTTCCAAGCACAACCGAGCAAGTATAGCAATTCCTCCTTCTTTTCATAAAATTGCTCGTCCTCGGGGCTCAATACATCAAGGAGCATTTGATAACGCTGATAGGCGCCTATTTGTTTTCGAGCCACTTCTAAACAAGTTTCGCAATAGCAATAATTATCGTCTTTTGATTCTAAGTACCACTCAGAATAGTTCACCTCTTGATCGTTAGCCTGTTGAACGTTGGCTTCTTCGTTGTTCACCTCTTGTTCGTTCACGTCTTGATCGTTAACCTGTTGAACGTTGGCTTCTTCGATGTTCACCTCTTGATCGTTCACCTGTTGAACGTTCACTCCTTGATAGTTGTCCTCATTGATGGGTACATCTTGAGAAATCATCCCATTGTTGACTGCATTACCCATCGGTAAATTATTGTTAGTTTGATCCTGTTGATTCTCTTCCACCTCAGTTACTGCTACCAATTCATGATAGCGCAAAAATTCTGGTGTAGTTGGATATTCCATACTTGTCAAAACACTTGTTGTTATCTTAGATGCGCGTATCTGCAACTGTTTCTCAACAACGATGAAAACTTAATGATTCTCAATCACAGCTTTGCCATATATTGAGTGAATTTAGCTCAACTTCTATTAAGATCGACTACTATATTTGAGTATCTTATGCATGAGCTCAGTTTTTGAGAGCATTTGACTCAATTTTCGATCTTTTGTTTATATAAAAAAAGAGAGAATATTGACTCGTTTAGCTAAGCGCAGCAATTTGATGTTGCAAATAAAAATGGCAATATAATAATAAAAAAAAAATAAAATAAAAGCAAAACAGAAACAAAAATCAATTATAAACATTTTTGCATGAGTGAAGAAGTCAAAATGAATCAACATTATTTGTTTACTTTTTGATTTACTTGGATGAATGTTTTCTTATCAACAAAACAACAGAATTAGTTTTCTTTTAATTTTTTATTTCACTATGGTTGATACAAAAAATTAAAACATCAGCAAATTTTGTTTTAATTGATTTAATTTTTACTTCGAGTCCTTTATAATGTGGATTTTTGTATGCGAACTTATTTGTACTTAATAATCAAAGCACTTGAATATACAAACGTCTCTAGATCAACTTCTTTAAGCTACCATATGTTTATAGGCATACAATATTAAAACTGATTTCTATGTTAAGCTTATCATTCCCATATACCACAGATTCTGACACACTGTTCGATGCCTTAAAACATTTAGCCAAAATAATAATATCTGTTTATAAAAATGAATAATTTCAGTTCTATTTGGTAAAACTTACATTTATCATAGGTTCATGTCCAAATTGTATAATATTTATATTAGGATTTCTATTGAGTCAAAATATGTATGGTTAGACTTCATTAAAACACAAAAAAAAAAAAAAAAAGAAGACAGAGCAATAGAAAGATAAACAGATTATAGCTGAAAGGCATATACAAATTATTAGTCCTGTCTTTAATATCTCTTTGAAAACCTAAAACATTGTAACAATATGATATTAAGTAAAATTAACATTTAAAGTAAAAAAACAAAAAAAAAAAAAAAAAATATACGGAGTTATTGTTTAGGTATGAAGTAAGATTCTATGGTACGATTTTGTTTGGTTTGTATTTACAAAAATATTGTTACGATAATACAATAATCGTAGCGATCGGTAAGTGCTGCCAAGTTGCTGAACGCTGCGGTGCGCTTCTCTCGATCGTTGTATTGGATGCAAGAGGAAGACGAGAGGAAGAAAAAAGAGAAAATATATAGCGTTTAGTAGATTTTTGGGAGTTGTAGGGCGATTAAGTGTACATGATTCTGTTGTCAACTAAACAGAAAATCTGGTCACGCCGGTTTTAATTGCAGGAAAACTGTACTTGTGAAGTTGAATAGTGATTCTTGTTCGTGATCTTGAAAGACCCACAAAAAAAAAAAGAAGAGTTTTTTCAAGAATTTCTCCTGCGAAGACTTTTCTGTTTATGAAAATACAATTTTAACATTTTCTATTTGTAAAAATAATTGTCTTGACGCTCTGCCACATTATTAAAAATGTCCGTGAAAATATTTGCCGAATTGACATGAAATTTTCTGTATGTGTATATGAAATAAATCAAATTTCTGAAAATTCTGAGTAAACCGAATGTCAGCCGCCAATCAACTTTTTGTTAATAACAAATAATTATTTGGTCCACAAATCGTAACTACTTTTAACAAGGAACTTGTATACCTACCTACCTATACACCATGGCAAATTCTGATTGTCGGTTATCATTTAATTAATTTCATTAAAACACATACATTTACATATAACATTTTTGTATTTGAGTATCATGCAAATCTTCTATTAAACTCAACATACCATTTCAACTATGTCATGGGTCAAGAAGTGTATTATAAATAAAAAAAAAAAAAAATCCTTATTAATTCTGTTAATGAAATGCAAAGCCTCAATTAGACCACAAAAGAATATTAGAAATATTTTAGCATAATGAATTTTGTTGTCATACAAACGTAATTATATAAAACCACAAAAATTAGCGAAATATGCGAATAATGGTTAGCGGCCATCCAAATTGGAAAAACAATAATATTAGAATACTGAATTTGAATTCGAATTTAGTGGTTTACAGAATTAAATTTTTTTCTTTCCTTTTTGTTTTATTTTTTTGCAAATTTCGA
This sequence comes from Amiota minor, assembly GCA_037043295.1. Taxonomy (NCBI): domain Eukaryota; kingdom Metazoa; phylum Arthropoda; class Insecta; order Diptera; family Drosophilidae; genus Amiota; species Amiota minor. Next base: position 309,107 of record JBAMAW010002153.1, read on the forward strand.
TGTGGGTCAATTTTTAGATAGAAAAAATAAAAACCTAAAGAGACAATCTATGGAATATTGAATTTTTATACCTTGAAATTCCTTGTAATAAATTAAATTTGTGTAAAATTGCTATGAATACAAAGCAAACAGATTTACAGCAGTAAGACGCCTGGTTGAGGAAGACGCTGGTTTGTGTCAATGTTGTTTTTCGTTCACTTCCAAAAACTAGCACTGCACTGTAATATTCGAAGTTATTGTTGTATGTCTATAGATTATGCTTGCGTTGCATTTTTGGCTGTTGTTGCTCAATGTTTGTTTGTTGTTTTTAAGCCTCGATATTTATTGCAATTTATTTACTTCATTTTTACTTCTGTTTTTATTAATTTTTATGATACACAAATGTTGTTTATTATTGATAACTTCCGAACATTGAGATTGATTTACTGGTTGCTGGTTAAAACTGAACTGTAAATGTGTGTAACAAACTATACGAGTATATGCAAAAACGAAATTCACGAGCTAAACCGAGAGAACCAAAACATCAAAGATCACATAAATGTGAATCTCTCTTCCATGGATTCAAAGTTACTATTAATCAATCTTGCTTAAAGTCGTGCTCCCGACAACTTCATTAGGTGATTAATAGATTTGGCTATGTCTGTTCAGCTTATTAAGAAGCGTCCCCTTTAAAACTATAGTTATTGTAAATTACTGCATATTGGTATGTGAGGTCTGTTGGTTATGACCCAACTTTGTTTAAAATTCTTTCAATGCCCTAGAGTTCTGCCCAATTTATGGAAAACATATTTCTGGAGATAAAAAATTTCTATTGCTTATTGAGCAGACGTGAGTTTTTTGTATTATAATAAGATTAACACAAAGTGTGTTTGTTATAATATCCTCTTTTTACATAAGATTAATGATTAATGCCGAGTAAATTTATAATTTAAGGTATGCTGAGTTTTAGTAAATAAGTATAATGTAAATTTCTTTAATGAAATTGTCAAACATATTAAAAGCGTATGATTGATAACCATTGCCATTTTCATTCTTAAATTTCGATATGATTTGTGAGAACAAAACCACCGGACTTAACATTCTTATCAGTTTTAATACTTTATGAATTGCATTTTGTAGATTTCACTGTAAGAAAAAAGATTTCAAATCAAAAAGAAACCTTTATTGTGGTTCTTAATCGATTTGATAGTCAAACACAATGGGACTTGATGGGGTTTCAATCATTTTAAATTTTGTGTTATATTTTTGTTTATAAATAAAATTTTGTATTTGCCTAAATAAAGTGAAAATAAAAAAAAAAAAAAAAATAAATTGTCACCTCTTATTTTCTAAGTAATGTACAAAATCTTTGAGTTCTTTGTAATATTTCTATCCTTTAATTGGTATTTGCTGTCACATCTTCAAGGTAACACATTTGTATTATTATATATTATTCCATAACTAGGACAAAAAATGGAGAAGAATTTGCAAATAGACATGCCGAGACAAATCATTAATATGGTTTAGTATAACTCACATTACTTTACTTCACTTAGCTTTTCACATTCAATCACATAATCTACAAACTTTTACTCAGACAAGGACATAAGTTCAAATCATCATCAAGTCATCATCATCATCATCATCATTGTTATCGTCATAGCCATGGCAACATTAAACTTGTGACATATCTTTAAATTCATCATCATTGTTATCGTCATAGCCATGGCAACATTAAACTTGTGACAAATCTCTAAATTCATTTGCTATGACGTTACGAATTTTGTTGCAAATTGACCAGTCTTTCTCGAGTCACAGAATTTTCAATTACGACCAACGTTTCTAAGTACAAGAGAAATTTATCTTTTACTGTTTGTATTTTTTGGGCGAATTAAGGCCTTTATTAACAGTACAATAAAAATCAAAAGCGAACAAATGAAGCAATTTTCAATTAATTTCAGGATTTTTATTTGATTTTCAATGCCCCATAATGAAGCAAAATGAAGCTCATTAATAATAGGTAGGCCGAAATTGATGATGATGATGATGATGATGATGATGATGATGATGATGAGGAAGAAAAAGATAAAATCAGAGATAAATGATTGAATAGTAAGTATATAGTTTTGTTCATGGTTTGGTGAATTATGGTGTATAATGCGAAAAGTACAATCAGTATATATACATACATATTTATGTACTAACAATACCCAAGAGTTGGTTTTGCACAATAGAATTTTTTGCTAAATCAGGATTCAAAGGTTGCGCAATACAGGAACTAATAAATAGTGGAAGATTGGGAACTAACTTTCTCGTCACTGCGGTTTTATAGAAACGTTGAAAGGAATCAGTTAAAATAAAGATATACGAGTATTTGCCTAATAATATTGTACGTCTACTGACCGCTTAAGATTCACTGCAGTGGTGAGGTGAGTTAGTAAGATTTAATTTGAGCTATGGGGTAATGTGGTGTGTTGGATTTGTTTTTGTGAAGTAGACTGAAAGAGTCAAACATTTAGTGATTTTAAGAGGCACGTGTTGCTTTTGTGACTTTCATATTGTTGAGTAGTCATGTTTTAGGAATTTCTTTATATACGAGTATCTTCTTTATATTCCTTCCACATGTGCGAGTTCTTCTTATTGTATTTCCTATTGTTATGGTTTGCTTTAGTTATTCTACTCTTTTATACTAGTATTCTCTTTTCATCGTAAAGCGTTCGCTTTTTTGGGTAAGAAATCTAAGAATGATGTTCTCCTGCCAGACTGTCTGCCTGTTTTGCTATTGTCTCGTTGTCTGCTTACCTTTTAATGATTCTTAATGGTAATGAGGACTAGTATATGTTGATGATAATGATGATGATATTAGAGTGTATAGGAATTTCTTAATGACCGGTTGTTGTTATTTTTTAAATGCAAGGGGGCTGTACCATGTACAACTGTATCCATGACGGCGACTGGATGTATATCTGCAGTAGGAATGAGTGGTCCTTGGCCGACTGATGTCGGGAGATAACCGACCACTCAGGGGAATTTTAATGGCCGGTAGTTGTTGATGTGTCTATAGTATCCTGATACTTTTTGTTCTTTATCTTCTTTTCTTCACATTCTTATTGTTATTGTACAACGCTTATTTAGTTTGTTGTTGTTATGTTCTATTCAGTTTCTGTACTCTTCATTTTCATACTCTTATTCACTTAAAATGGAAAAAAGAACAAAAAGGAAATTTTACGAAATTTTTCTATTTCTAGAATTAATATTTTTAATTTCCCTGTTTTGTGTATCCTCATGAACATTTTAATTAAAAAGTGTAATTTCACTTTTTTATATTCTCATATGTTTGAGGTTGTGAATGATGTGCGTATAAGTTAACAAGAGTTGGAATTGTTATCCTTGTATTGTTTATTATTTGAATTTTTTTTTTTTTTGTTTTTGTTATCTTGCATAGAATTACTAAGGCATATAAAAAACAAAATTATGCTTTTACAAGAGAACAACATAACATTTATAAATTTACATAAGTATGTTACCTACAATCATTTAAAATACACAACCGTCACATTTGTTTTTAACATGTCTTTCTGCTTGTCCATTTATCAGTCTGAAAACACACCACTGCTATTTCCGTTTCCGCTTCACATGAGAAAACTTTTTTATTATTTCTTTTTAGCATTTATTCATTTTTTTTTCTATTTTATTTCTTTTAGTTTAACATCTTTAGCTACTAAAGTACAGAAAAGTGCTCTAATACTAACAATAGTTTTTTTTTTTTTTTATGAACTATTTTCTGAGTAAGAGTTTTGTTGAGTTTTGTTTGTAGTATTGTAGTTACTTATAATTTAGTTTTCTAAAGTTCTCTCGATATAATAAAAGCTTATGAAAGGAGAAATATTATAATATAATATAAATTTGTTTTTTTTTTTCTCTTTACAATAAATATTAAACATATAACAAGAACATTTCAGTTTAGTTGGGAACTTGAGGTGGTGAGAAGTAGTAAAAATAGTACACAGATTAAGATGATATGAGATATATTTTAAATTGAAATTTGAATGATTGAAAAATTATAGAATAATTTTAGTTTTTTGTAGAACTAAATCAAATCTAAGTCAAATATTTCTAGTATTCAAATGTGAACCGTAAAAGGTAGAGAATTGAAATTTTCACAGAATGTGTAGTTCTAATCGAGCACAAAGTACTAAAACTAAAATATTTTCAAAAAAAAAACATATTGGTTCCTATGGGAGATATGTGATTCTGTAACCCCAGGACATTGATATTTGCTTGGTTGGTGGCAGTGGCTTACAAACTTATTATGTCGAAATTTCGGTTTGATCAGACCACTTTGGAGGGTGCTTGCCATACAAACCCACCATTAAAATTCCAGTTCTTATTCGAAAATCTTTTTTGACTTTTGTACTATTAAACTGAAATTTAGACACTATAAGTTTTTGATATGGACGCTATACATCTGTTGGAATCAGCATCCCATACAAGCCCCAATCTGGTAAGGAATCATCCTAGTACGGGTCTGACTCCAACTTGTCCGATTTTTAAGTTGTTAATAAATTAATATTTATTAGTTTCCTTCTTGTCATAAGACTTTTTCAAACAGCACTATGTGCTTTTATGAGTGTTCAGTACAGACTAAAGTATCATTTTGATTTTTAAACTAAAGGAGTTTAGCTAATCAATTGAACATGTTTTATGTTCGATGGGTGTTAAAGTTGATGATTGCTAATCCCATCATTATAGCGTATTCCATCTATTGTATTTTCCCTTTGCATTAAATTTGTTTGTGTGATAACACTAATACTAGCCGTTACTTTTGTTTCTTTTTGCCTACCTAAGGTCAGAGTTACCTTTCAACAATCTAGATGAATAATGTTTCTTTTTCCCCTATGTTAACTTATACCATAATCATTTCAAATTAGCTAAAATTTGGCACTATAATCTTCATATACTCAATGTGGGGGAAAAAATGGCAACAACCTTTCCCCAAAATCACATAAATACCGTACAAGATTGGTTTAAAAATTGGAAAATAAGGTTAAATTGAAACGAAATGCGTGCATATCAATTTTACTCTATGCTAAGACACTTGCCCAGCTATTAAAATTAATGGCCAGAATACACTCCAGCAAAATGAAATGAAATATCTTGGTTTTCACTTAAATAGAAGACTCACTCACATTGCGCATCCATTTTGATAAGAAGGCATTAAGCTTAAAATGAAAAATATGCAGTGGATTCTTAATTCGTTATCAGCTTTACCTTATGGGTAGAAAGCTATACTAAAAACCAATCTGGACATACGATATAGAATTGTAGCAAACTGCTACACCGTGAAACAGCAAAAAACTGCAGCAAATTTATTATAAAGCCTTGAGATTAATCACCATAGTCTCTTGGTAAAGAAAAGCTGCTAAAACCCATTGGGACTAAAACACACCAATTGTTGCTGACGCAGTGGTATGGCTTAAATGTGTAATTTATATAAATATAACTATTTTAGCATTGGCAAGGAAAGAGAATAAATTGGAACTCGATTGATATAAAAACTCACAAGAACTTAAAGATTAAAAATATGATTTTACCAAATTTGAGATTTATGTACAGATGATTGAGAATTAAATTTGAAGAGTAACGAAAGCATGGATCCATTGGATACTAAATATGATCTCTGTGATACACACTCTGTGATGTATCACAGAAATCATAATAAAAATATCATACTACTCTCAGCAGTATATAAAACTTTATTAATTTAGGAAAAACTTCTCAGACTCGTTTGTACATAAAATTTCCGTTTTTAACAAAGGAAAAAAATTACGTTATTATCAAAGAATTTCACCCTTTCTTGGCTTTGTCTTCTTTTTATTATATTTGATGTTATTTTCTTGCTTTTATTTATTAACTTTTTTTTATTGTACACACAAGTTTTTTTATTCCATTTCTTTGCTCTTACAATTCTTCATATATGACCATGTTTGCTTCGCTTAAGCATTCAACAACAGTAACACCAAAACCATCACCATCTCTAACACCATTACCAATGTTTAACTTTGTATCTATGTGTGCGTGTTTATATTAGCCCAAAAAGGGTTACACATGAATGTTTCCTTCATGTGCGAAGAAAGAAAAGAAAGAAACAAAAAAGCGAATGAAAAGAATCTCGCAAGAAGCCAAGAATTTACTGTTGACATTTCAAATGGCATGTTTGCTGTTGCTCGTTGTTCGTTGTTGTTTGTCGTTATTGTCGTCGTCTAATTCTGGTTCTTGTTCTTGTTGTTTCTGCTCTGTTTTACTGTATCGTTGTTCCTGATTGTCGTGGTTTCATTTCATGTCTTTCTGTTGCCCCTCCGCTTCGCTCAGCAATTATTCTACATACTTATATGTTCATATGATGATGGTGAAATGGAAGTGCCATGAGCGTGTTATGCCATTTGTGTTTTCCCTTTTCCACTTTGGTTCCTTCCTCATTCTCTATGGCAGCATAATAAGCCTGAAACTATGGGCTTAGGCAATATACTCATATATCTTTTAACACACAGACAAATGTACGAGTATAAGTACGTTAGAATGTTCATGTGTTAGTTGAGTATGGAAAGATTTTCTTTTATTTTTCAACTGTTGTTTGCTTATAATTGCGGTGTCGCCTTTTTGTCGCTTCCGTTTACTTTGTTTGCTGTTATTTACATAACATCCTTAGTTGTCGTTCACGCTTGTCTTTTGCCTACTATACTACATTTCATACTCTCCATCTTCATCATCATCATCATTGTCGTCATTTCTCTATCGTCAACATTGCCATGATCATTGTGATTATAATGTTTATGACGTTTATTGTTTTATATTGTTCTTTTTGTTAATTCTTACCTCAATTTCCAACAACTTGCGATTGCTCTGTGCTAGTTGTTCTAATTGTTATCCTGGTTGCATGCTACATTTTATTTAATTTTATTATCGCATAAATTCTTTTCGTTCATTTACTACTTACAATATATTGTTATTGCCTGTTGCATGTTTTAAAATCATTTGTTTATGATTTTCACTAATAAAATAATTAAAATCTTGATTTATGGCATCGAAACATGCTTTTTACTTTCAACTTTGCCTAAAATTGTTCAGCCTTCTGTTTGTAAATGAGTGAAATGTCATCAGCTAAAAAAGGTAGCTAAAGCTTACAACGAATAATTTAATACACTAAATGAAATAATAAAAACAAAATTACCTTTACCCATTGTCGAGGTACATAAATAAGATTTAATTAAATTTATAGTTAATGAGATTTTAAAAGTGAACTCACAATGTTGAAGACAATAAAGTTCTAAAGATTAATTAATGATTGTAAAAAGATTGTTGTTTGCATTGATTTCAATTGTTGTCCTTAGAATCTATGTGATGCTTTAAAATTATATTTATTATTTATTATATTATTTATTATATTAAAGAATATATATTATTTGCTTTAAAATCTATTTGGTAAATCCAGAATATTAAATCTTTTCAACAGCTTGAAGTGAAGCGAAAAATGTAGTCAATTCATATGAATACTCAGATTTGAAATTTCTTCTATCAAATCAAAAGAAAAGCTAAGTTCATTTTGTATTTAAATGAAATTTATTCAATTGCCAATCACACACAATTTGTAGAGATAGTTGTAAGTCCATTATGGATCGATTTTAAATTGCCATTAGTGAAAGATAACCTTTGAACCATAATTTCAATTAAATTGAAAACAGATTTGTTTGATTTTATTTGTTTTTGTAAAATTTAATTTTTAGAATATTTCTTTCATCTTTCGATTTTATTAATAATATTGTAAAAAAAAAAATACAAAATTTATCCTTTTACTAAGGAAACGAGTAAAAACAACTACAAAAAGGAAGGATGTAATGAAATTTCTACACTCCTACTGGGAAGAAAAATTAAATTTTCTTTTGAACCATGCAATACATATGCATGAGTAAAAAGAGATAGAACTCGGGGTAGATTGTAGTTTCCAAATTGGTAGAAAATGATAATTGTGTGCGCTCAGTTGGCCATAAACCGTCTGGTTTAGTAAGAAGAGCCAAAGGTTTTAAGCATTTTGGGTGCATAAATTGTGTTAACGTTATTCTTATTTACAAAATGCATGTGTTGATAGAGTGTGTATGTGTGTGTGTGTGTGCATATAAACGTCTGTATGTTTGTGTAAGCAAAATGATGGAGCAACAAGAAGTGCTTGCTTGCATAGTTCAGAAAGAGATACAGACATACAAATAGATTTGTTGCATGTGCTGCCTGCACAAGAAGAAGAACAGAATAACATCAACAACAACAACAACAACAACAACAATAGCAACAATAGCAAGAGTGAGAAACGAATCTTTGCTTAAAACGCATACAAGCTTACAAATATTTATGTGAATGAATTTTTTAGTATTTTGAATATTTATCATGGTTACACAGTGTCTGTTTGTTTGTTTGCTTGGTATTCTTACTTTTTTATATTGTTTTTTTTTTTTTTTTACCATATGTGAGTAAAAGATACATCTCCTATAGTAGAAGCAGCAACGCAAGAAAATGCTAAGTAACATGTGGATATTTGTTTTTGCTTTGTTATTTGATTATCTCCTTCATGTTCATGATCTTCCTTTTGTTTTCCTCTAAATATTCATTGCATGCATGAGTATTAAAGCGTTTTTTTTTTTTTGGTTCATATACATATTTATTTTCACTTTAATTTTTTATTCTACAACAAAACAATGTTGATTTCACTTGGAAGCATTGTGAAAAAGTATAGGAAAATTCTCATATTCATACAATATAATAATAATCAAATGAAGGAACATCTTGCGTATACGCTATGTTGCGCCACGCGCCAAGAACGCTTCGTTTGACTTTTACCCATTATGCATTTAAATTTAAATAATAATAATAATAATATCACATGTGTGTGAATCATTTAAAATAGCAACAGCTGCCGGCAAATTAGTGTCGTATTTGTCTTTATAAATTTTCACCATAAAGTGAAAGAATCTGAAAAATGATATAAATGAGAATGCCATTATACTCGTATGTATTGAAGCTGACAAAGAGCATAACCTTTGACATCATTATTAATAATTTACATTCACATTGTGTGCTTATTAAAAATCTCCATGGTAATTTCATCAAAATGAAACTAATAAGAGAACAATAACAATTCTGTGAAAAGGTTAACATAATTCTTGTATTTGGTTTCAGTCCCTTTTCTACCAATCACTATTCACTATTGTCTTTTGATAAAGGTGAGACATTAATTTTCAATTCATAGATTATGGTTAAACAGTGAGATAGAGGAAGAGACAGAGAGAGAAAACAGAAAGGGGCAACTTCATTTTCTTAACTAAAATTCCAAGTACAATAAATACCTTCACGCAATTCTACCTGGCTTCCCTAAAACATTCTCATTTCATTGTTCATATCCTTGCTATCGTCCTACAATATAATTTCAATAGATTCGCATAGCATATGGTAAGCATTATATAAATTTATTTTGTAGTTTCATTAGACCTTTTTCTACTTTGGCTGCTTTTAAGACCTTTTAATATTAAATTTTCTTTGGTAAAATGAACAAAATGAGGGTAAATACTTGGGTAAACCCAATTTTCTGACACGATGCGTTAAATAATTTGAAATATGTTAAGCATGTGGTATGTGTAGTTCGAAACTAATGAAAAGAAAGGAGAAAAGTATCTTATGAATTCCTTACTAATTTATTTATGTTGAAATAATAACTTTATTTCTGCACTATGACATAGTCAAAACAGAATAGTTGTGATACTAGTGGCATTTTTGTCTTAATTAAACACATACCAAAATATGTATTGTATTCTAAGTAAAATATTCTATTTGCACATACTTACATGGTTGCATGAGTATAGATACATATTGTTGTTGAAGAAAGATATCATATGAGCAAAAAGTATCTAAACAACATTAATAAGACAAATAAATACATGAGCATTTTATTTCTAAAAGTTATAAAACCATGAAGTAAAGTTTCCTTTAACAGTGGCATTTTCTTTCCTCTAGAATTATAATACAATAAGTGTTTGTTTGTTAAGTATTTGTTGTTGATTTACAAAAGACATTAAAATTTTGTTTAACAATATTCAGATTTAGTTTTTTGGTTTCAGTTTTGCATTTGTATATATTGACATTGATAGTTTCTGCCTGATTGCCTGCCACTCAAACCTTCAACATCATTGTTATCAGCATGATATTCATTCTCTGTTTATCGGTAGGATTCTATTTGAGATTATCTATATGATGTACAGTATGAGTTGGTATTAAAGGCTTTGTCAGTATCTAGAATAACTCTATATAATTAAGAGGAATAATATGCCAAAGTAACTGACATGGCAACCAACTTCTATAGAAACAATCCGTTTATATGACTTAAATTAATATTAATACATACCATAAAATATAAACTATTTAATGAATTTAAAGATATATATAGGTGTGTGGATGGATCTGCATGTGTGTGTGAATCTGAGTCTTTTAGCCCGCATACTTGCCTTAAGTAAATTGTTGTTGTCAACTGTTTTCATTACTTCGGGTCATTGCGATATCGACTTTTGCTTCATCTTCACTTGACTTTCTGCCTTCGAGTCTTCTTTCTATAGCAGTTAAAAGGTTTAATTGTGTCAATATATACATGTGTGAAGGATTGTGAGCCTGTCTACATGAGTATTGAAAGGAAATTGCTGTCACCCTTTTTTCTTCTTCTCCTTTTGTGGTTTTAATCTCCGAAATATAAACAGAAAAAAGAAAACCAAAATCTACAGAAAAGGAAATTGTTAATATTGCCAAGGACATTTTTTTAAATGAGATCATGTAATTAATTTCTTAAGCAATTATTAGCAGTGAGAGAAAAGTCTTAACTTTCAAAAGATTGAAATCAAAAAATTTAATTATACTTTTTTTAATTCTTCTTAAAATCATACAGGAAATTGAAATTGTCAAAAAAAAAAAAAAGGAAGCTACTACTTGTTTCAGTAGAAACTGGTTAAGTGCAGCATCCCTTAATTGAATTTTTACATAGGAGGCGGACTTTTTAGACTTTTCTTTTATTTATTTGAGCGGGAAGCATTTCTTTTTTTTTTTTTTTTTTTTTGAAAGGCCTTCGAGCAAAATGACCAACTTGGCTTAAAAAAAATTTCCTTAATCAAAAATTATAAAATTAACTACAAACTATTAAATCTTTGAAGAACACTTTTCCTTAGTTTCTAGTCTAAATCCAACAACTTAAAAAATTCTCACATCTATTGCACTGCCTTGCTGATGGTATTGAACTTACTTTATTTTTACACAATATTGAAAAGCTGGCTTAAATGCATAAAATAAAATAAAATAAAAAACCAAAAAAAAAAAAATACAAAATTTTTCCAAGACAGGTTAAGGTTAATTACTTTCAAGCACTTCATATTTAATTTTCGGACTCGTTTCAATTCAAAATTCATTTAAAGTTTAATGAATTTATATTAATAATATTTTTTTTTTAAATATATAATATATCTGAATTGCTATTATTGTTTAATTTTTAATTTAAATAAAATTTGTACGCTTTAATGCAAAAATTGCATAAATGCAAAGTTTTATCTGCATTTTCCAATTTACACTTTTGCGATATGCAACTACTGTACTATTGTTAAAAGGTATTGTCATCTTGTAGTTCTAGAACCAAACCCTTTTTGTACAGATTTGTTTTATATAACATAATATTTTTTGATTACTGGAAGTAAAAGATTCCATACAAAATTCTCAATTATCTTATAATTTCAATAATTTGTTGTCAAATTACTTGCGCAATAAATCTAAAAAATAAAATTATACATATTTACATTGGTTATAAAGGCCATATAAATGTTAAAGTATATGTATATGAACTATTGTATTAAAAACTTATGTATTTATTAAAACACTTCAAATTGGAAATAAAACTTCATAAATTAAATAAAATTAATCACAATACTAAATTAAAAAAAATTGTTGTTGCGGTAAACCAAAGTTAATGTAATTGCATTAAAAGGATTAATTAAAAATAATTTAAAAAAAAAAAACATGTAAAAGAAATGACAAAAAACAAAAATGCTTAAAAATATTTTGAAGAATGGAAAAGTGACACATACAAAAATGCAAAAGTCAAATTTAAAATGCAATTATATTTTTATTTATTAAACTAGAAAGAGATTTAATTAAGTACATTCAACTATTAATTATTTTACAAAATAAGTTAATGTTTTTTGGTCTACTAATGTGGTCTTTACTTAAAACAATAGGAATCCATTACAAAAAGGTTTCCATGCCCCAAAACCATCATAAATTGCGATTAATTTTACTATATAAACTTCTATAGGAAAATCTACAATAACAGCAACCCAAAAACAACAACAAAGAGTGGGGGGAAGCAACCGCTAAAATGAAACCGCAATAAAAATCATCAAACATGTCTCGAATAACATCATGGAGAAAGAAAATCATGTGATTTTGTTTGGTATCTGTGGATGTAAATGATATGTGAAAGAAAGAGAGAGAGAGAGAGAGAGAAAGAGAGAGAGCAAGATGCCATAAAAAACCATCGACTATAAAGTGTAAAAGAGTACTAAAGTGAAAATAAAAAATGAAAGTTATTAAATTCGACACCAAAAATTCAGCAGAAATTCAAAGCACGAAAAATAACAAAACAAAGCAAGAAAGAAAACAAAATATAAAATAAAGAAGAAAAATCACAAAAAAGTAAAATGAAAGTGATGTGAAAAAATAAATATCGCGAGCATGCGTTTCCCTTTTTTTTTTTGTCATTTTGCATCTGAGAAATATAAACATGCTTTGCATTAACATTATAAAACATCATCGAAGCTCAATTCGAAGTAAATTTACTTACTTATGAATATGAAAGCAAATCATGTGAATAATGGACAAGGGAGAAAAAAAGAAAGGGAAGAGCTTAATGCCATTGGCAATTGTAGAATTGAGTTGTGAACTAGAGAAATTTGATTGCTGGAAAGAAAATTTAAGAATGCGACGACTGACTTTGACAAAGAGTTCATGGGGGAAATGATGCTACGCCACCAACTACCATCACCATCAATGGAACGTGACACGTTTAAAAAGTAACGTATTTATGATTATTTTTTTTCTTTTCACTTTTACATTCTTATAAAGATTATTCAAATTCACGCACTCAACGAGGCATGTGGGTGTATAAGAATTTCTTCTTGTAGAAAAAGGGATTCTTGTCTTCAATGTGAAGGCAGAAAGAAAAATGGGATGAGTTTACTGATTCCAGCTACTTTCATTCAACATTCATACTGACTAACTAACTGCTGTCAAACAAAAAACGCAACCAAATCGCACTTGAATCAATTTCTTCGCTTTCCTGCAACATACTTTTTGGAGCAACATTTATTTTTTCTTTACATTTTCTGCATTATAAAAAAATGTGCTTTTTTAATTCGAAATATTGAAATTTGATTTTTAATAATCACGATTCATCCTGCCGTAATGAAGCAATCGAGATCATTGCTTAATTAAAATAGAAGAACCCCAAAAGATTGTCTGATTTTGAGATACACCTATGAAGCGAAGGAATTCAAGAGTTATTTTTCTTTTCAAATGTGCATATGACATGCCGGCAAATTGAATTTTCACACTTCAGCGATGAGGCCTAAGAAGGCTTCAACTTTAACTTCAACTTTGTATTTGCGTTTTGGTTGCTGCTTCATGTAAAATTCTAGTTCATGAACCGCAAACATTTCACTCTGTTGTAGCTCGAATGAGGAAATGAAATAAATCAAGACTCATTAAACCGCAAAAGCTCAAACCACACACGCACATGTATGTATGTACATAAACACACACAAACAGGCATACGTATGTAGATAAAAAGATAGAAAGATATGCGGACAGACAGTCAGACAGGATTTGGTAGAGGGTTAACAGAAAACCAATTGAGTTTGGAGGAAATTTAATGCTAAAGAACATGTTTTGTGAGTCTGATAGCTGGTATGGTACTTGTGCGTATGCTATTTTGTATGCTTCTGTATCTGTATCTATGTAGTATTAGTATTTGTGTGTGTGTCATACTCTTAGTAGATTGCGTGTTAGTGGCAAGAGAATGGATGGGTGAGTTTGGGAGTGTTAGATTTTGTCTGAGCTTCAAATGTCAGCACAAGAAAACAAAGTTGACAGTTGATGTCATCTAAATCATCATTATCGCAAACATTACTAAAATTCTACACCAACACAGATTCGAGTAGATATGAATTTCTACTTATATTGTATATTGAGTTAGATGTGTGTATATACATACACATAATAATGTGGAAGCAGTTGGATGCGTGCTAACAGAGAAGTAAATTAGGAAGGCAACAAAAAACAAAAAGAAAAAAAAAAAAACAAAATAAAAGAAAACTTCTTGATAGATAAATAGATAGACAGACATACAGACATATTGTATGTGCATTTAATGAAAATTCTTTGTCATGTCAATAGTAATATGGGAGTAGAAATACAGCTACTTCAAAGAAACTCATTCTCATTCTCATTCACATGGTTGTCCCGTCACCCACGTTTTTGCTATTTATTAATAACAATTAGACAAACGTTTAATATGACATTGACCCAAACAGGAAAATATTCTTGTCATGCCTCAGATACATCCTATCCTTTATCCTTTACTCGTTTATATACATTTGTGCGTATATTTGTTGTGTCCTTGTTTGAGTATTTTGCTTTCGCTTTGTTAGTAACATCCATTTTATTTAATAACTTCATTATACACAAATAATTAGTCATATATTTGCTTCTCTTATTCACTATATTTATTACTATGCTTCGATATGTGTATATGTATTTATATACATATGTGTGTTATTGCATACACATGCCTTTATGTGATAAGCAGTAATCAAAAAAGACAATTATACTTTCCTTAATAATAATAACAATAAAAACCTTTATTTCATTGTTGAATAAAAGCCAATATGAAATGAGGTGTCATTAATGAAAAAAGTGTGAAAGAGAATCGAAAGACCAAGGTAATTTTCAAATTTTTATTAAACAGATGCATGCTAAGAGGCATTTGAACGTGTTAATTTTGATTTACATTTTTTATTGGGGAACTTTTACCCATTAAAATTTTGCATATATTTAAATAAACGACAATTAATGAATACAAAAATATCAATTTCAGTTCTCCAAAATTTATATAAATTTTTGTTTCACATCTCAGTTATTGTGGAGTGTTTCTAATGCAATAAATTGTGCAATCATATTCTGTTTTTCGATAAATTGCGTCAAATTTTCTTAAAAATAGGATGAGAAAGTTTTTAAAAGTAGAGTGACTATCGTGATGAATTGGGTATGTTGACAAAATTCCAACTCAGGTTGATTTCAATGGCACTGGCGGACCACTGCAACCAACTAGGCATACCTTACCATTAATTCCTCTAAACCCCTCTTCTCTACATCAAATTTAGGGATTACAATGAACCATAAGGTTTCTAGATGAACTTACCTTTCCTAACCTAAGAAAGTTAAGTCAAATTGGATTACCATGATTTCTTTATGTGGAACAACTTACTCCAGTAATAGAAATTTTGCATAAAACAACACAAAATGTATTAAAATCAGACATATTTCTACATATGTCAACTCATTAGCTAAAAAACTGTTTCATAAAAATAATCAAATGAGAGGCAGAGGGAAGGACAAGGACCAATCGTTTGTCCTGATTGTAGTTTTATTATAAACATCAAACCAACGTAATAAAAATTAATCACTTTATTGTGAAAATTTAGACTTAACCTAAATTAATTCTTTTAATGTTTCATTTCTTCATAAAAAAAAAAAACAATTTAGAATTAATTAAAAAAAATAAAACTAAAAAAAAAAACTTAATTCTTAGATTCTTTTACTTTTAAAGTTTGATGTTATTGCATTTAAATCATCCATGGTATTGCATATTTATTCTTTTGTTAGAAATTCTTTCTTCTTTGTTATTTTAAATGAAATTTCGTAATAACATGTTAAGTTATTATTGTATGTTTATTTGTATAAAGTTATTAGTACCATATTTTATATAATGTCTTTTCTTCTCAACCTCCTTTTTGTGTCCTCTGCGCATTCGTCAATGCGAGTATATTTCTTGACAATCGGATTCGAAAAAATGCATGCCAGTATGAGTGTAACATCACCGAGCCACACTAAGAAACAAGTTTTTTTTATTCTTATCACCAAGGGACTCTAATGTAATGGGTTTTTTTTCCGTTTATTTTTTTTTATTGTCTGTGCTTAATCCTTTTTTTTTTAAACCAATTTTTTCGCTAGCCAGCATTCACGAACTACCTTGACTGAGTAGTATATCGACTTCTATACGATTTCACCAGCTGCATAGGATGACCAACCGTCACGCACTACACTTCATTTATATTCATATAAAATTTCTTATTACTTGATCGCATTACGTTTCAACTCACAGTTCGATTCATTTATTATGTAATAGAAAACTTAATTCTAAGGCGTTGAATATTGAATGATAATGGATTATTGTTGAAGTATAAATGAAGTCTACTTATGTTTCTTTTATTTATTAGTTTTTTGTTTTTTTATTATTATAAACATATCTTCGGAACATTAAACCATTTAAAGCTATAAAATATTGTTGTGAGGGAAATAAATTACATGCATTGATTTAAACACATTTTGAAGAAAAACAAAGAAAAAAGAATTTTATTAATTAATAATTAGTAAGTCATTTGAGTGGAGGCATGTTGAGGTCGTTATGAAGTATTGAGTTCCTAACGAACTAGGGGGCATTGGTGATTGTCCTGAGAGCCTTATCTTGTATGACCTGAATTTTCCTACGATTAGAAGGGCGTGATGTACCCCATAACTTAATACCATATTTCCTGGAAGAAGTAACAATTTGCTAGTAGATTAAAAGCTTATTTTCCAAGATAATTTTCTCTTTTAACATAGGAGCCAGTTCAGCATTTTCATTTTGTTGGAACATGATCAAGCAATGGTGATGATATGATATTTCAATGTCAAGCATTTATCAAGGAAAAACCCCAAGTATTTCACAACTGAAGACTGTGGAATCGCAACGCCCCCAATCATTACCGGAGGTATGTTACTTATCCTGAGGGTGAATGAACACAGTTGTGATTTACTTGACATTCCATCTAGTGCACCAGGCTTCCAAGCAGTTCATATATGATTTTATTAGACGGAAATGGCTTTTATCGGAGATTTGTCAGAACAGAGAACCGCAGTGTCTTCAGCGTATGTAGCTAGGATAGTGGCATTGGGGATCGATTGGGTTATATCAGCTGTAAAAATGGTGAAAAGCACAGGAGCTTATACACTGCCTTGAGGAACACCTGCCTGAACAGGTCTGATTGAAAACTCAGCATTTCTGTATTTTACGAAAAACGTTCTGTTCGACAAATAGATTTTGAGACCTTACAAAGAGCAAACGGTAGGATATCCTTTAATTTATGAAACAGTCCTTAAAGCCAGACACGATTTTAACTCACTTAACTTTGCAAAGAAGTAAACTCAATAGAATCATAATGATGTTTCAAGTTTAATTACTAATGCAATCATTGTCTTGAAAGCTATGAAAGGAAATTCCGCTAGTATAGTGCAGATCCTGAAAAAAACCTTATCTAAAAAACTTATGTTCTATAAGATATTGCGATATTGAATTTAATTTTTTTAAACTTATAGTGATTTATTAAAGTATATTACTTCAATTTTTCATTTCAACACAAGAGACTTATATCATTCTGTTTCAAACAATCTTCATTCTGTTCTATTCTGTTTGCTGATTTACACACAATCAACGTGTACCCAATTATTTGCAATAAATCAATGATTAATTGCAAAAGGCATGTAATTGTAATTGACAATAACAAGACCCGATTGCCTTCAACAACAAGAAAGTCAAGAATTCACTTCTAACAAAAAAAAAAAAAGACAAATAAATGTTTTGTCTTAAATGCTGACAAAATTTGACAGCTGCGCTCCTTACACAATTAGGTCAAAGTTTTCGCACGGTCAAGAACACGTACGCTAGGATAACAAAAGGACAAATCAAGGATTGCTTAATGCCAATGGCATTACGTCACGCAATGTCCAAAATGTCCAAAATGTCCAACGTCCAAATGAACGCAAACTTTCAACGTTTACTAACTTTTTTTATAGATCACGAAGCGGAGCCAGGATATCATACAACGAAACTAACAAACTTAGTTATTGCTGAAGACAAATTTGCTGGAATCTTTTTATTTTTTTTTTTTTTTTTTTTTTTGTAATATTCTTAATATTAATGCAAGTTACATAAGAAGTATTAATTTCAATTGGATTTAATATGTTGTTACTTACATTATTTATTAAAAAATTTCATATAATTTTTATATGAAAAATGCTAAGGATCATGTGTATTGAATAGGTTTTTAAACAAAACTTAAAGTGCAATGAAAATTGGTTCTTTGACATTTGTTGCAATTCTTTTTTCTTGACTTATTTGCTTGTTGAATTGTTGAGAATAACGAAAGCAAGTGAAGCATTGAGAAGTATGATTTGCCAAGTATCCTGGCGGAATATTTGAAGTTGTCTTTCAATGAATAATGCAAATCGGTTTTTTTGTTTTTTATGAAACATGAAAGCAAAATGTTGATTTCCAAAGCAAAGCGAGCTGCCAAACACAAATAACGTCAAATAAATTCACTTCAATCGAATATAAAGTGAGTCGAGTGAACAAAATTGTGAGTGAGTGAATGAACGAATGATTGAGTAAGTGAGTGCCTGGAAGGATGCTTTCCTTTGCCTTGTTTGACTTTCCATTTCTGTTTCTTGACTTGCCTTGTTTTGCTTATTTGTTCAACTTGTGAGTGAGTGAGTGACAGCAGACAAGCAGAATTCCTTATACAATATTTCTCTGATTCCGATTATCGAAATAAAGTCAATAGTATCTTCGTCTCTGGCTGGGGGCATTTGCTCAGACTATATAGTATACTGATAAATCAACAGCGGAAAAGCTTCCAATTAGTAATCTTTGATTTTACTTAAAGCAAAGCAAAGCTTAAGCAAATTTACTTAATGTGTCGAAACTTTTAATCACTCACACATTGCAATGAATAACGAAACCAAACCAAACCAAACCAAACCGAACTAAACTGATCCACACTAACGAAAGTGAAAGGCATTAAGTACAAAATTTCCAAGTTCTTGCAATGCTAAGAATGACTGAAAATGGTAAAATGGTGAAGGGAAATGAAATAAAAAATTGGTGTCAAAAACTTTTACCTAGAAAATGTTATACAACAACAAAAATAAAATGGAAAAAACGGCACAAAGAAGAAGAGCAACAAAAAGAAAAAGAGCCTTAAGGCAAGAAAGTAAACAAAGTCATATGAAATGAAATAAACGTAAATACATTCAATTTTTATATACGAGTTATAAACGACTCAGAGTGAGTTTTATTTTAGCAAATATGTGAGTGCGCATATGATTAAGTTGTATTTGTATGCTGCTTGCATCTGTGTGTGTGTGTGTGTAATCCCCATAAGCTGCATACATAAGCCTCCAGTTATATGTCGTGCGGCAAGGCGCAGAATAACAAAAAGAGAATAAACTTTAGGAAAGAAGGAGAACAAGGAAATATTGGAAAGCGTGGGAAAGCAATTCGCAATGCAATAAAGAAAGAGTGAGAGATGGTAATAAAGAGAGAGAGATGGGTATATAATAAATGATGAAAACATTTATATCTTGAATGGATCTCTCTCTATATCTCTTTTTTCTCTGATGCGCTTTTAGTTTAGCTCTGAAAACTAAAATTATATACATGAAATTCTTTATTTCTGTACGTGTATGTGTAGCTTGTTATGCATATATGTACTAGTTGCTGCAGCTTTTCTTTTTTTGGTCGACCTATTTGCTCAGCAATTCAACTTAAAAACGCAGTTGCACTCGTTTCGTTTCGCTTTGCACCTTTTAGTAACGATTACGCCTAAAGCTATGCTACAATGTCTTCTATATTCTGAACCAAACGCGTTAAAGCATAGCAGCAACACATTTCCAACACATTAGAACCAACAACAACAGCAACAACAAGAAATAGTATATTACAAGCAAAAATAACAGACAACTTTCGGAAAGGGGGAAGTGAAGTGGGGTGGTAGCCTTCATAATGACTGCTCCCAGTTGATTTTAATTCATTGTGCGTGTCTGTGCAGTGAAATGCGCTCTTACATATGGTAATAGCCTGCAAGACCCACCACCAGTTTCACTTATATAAATTTTCAAAATATGCAATAGTTCTGTTTTTTTTTTTATTTGCATATTATTAAAACCAACCAGACTCCATTTGGATTTTAGTTGAGTTCTTTTTGTTGAAGTAACATTATTATAAAAAGTTTTGTGCAGTGGTACAAACTCGTTCAGGACCAAGTTCATTCTGGTTTATCTGAATTCTATTACCTTCAAAAGCTTGTTTCTTGAAAAGGTTTGTATGCAATAAAGTTCATAATAATAGAACAATACTACTTGAGTCCAATTGAGTCCTTCTTTCCTATTTCGTACATTCTTATATTTGATAAGCCATTGAAATATTATTATCACAAAACTATGTTATTCAAATTTAGCAAAACCGACTTCAAAATCGGTTTGAAGTCACACCATTGCTAAGACAAAAAAATTTCGATTTACGGAGCAAAAAACATTAGTCATTAAATTTATCGTAAAACCCATTAAAACTGCATCAGGAACATTCCGTTTGATGGAGCAAGTACGCTGCAATAACTGTTAAGCTGAAGAAATCTTTTTCTGTCACTGTTCAGAGTGTCACTAGAAGACGTCAAATGTGACTGCGTCGCATTTCCGTATTGGTCGAAAATTTTGTATTAGCAAATGATTGCTATAATAGCAGCAAAACAATTTATCACAATGATTTAAAGGGGCACATACATTGATAACCACAAATCACTTGGAGTCCATCAGATCGAAATGTACAAATCTTCCTAAAAACAATTATTACGGCGGATGCAATATGGTGCTTTGAATCCTATCAAGAAACTCAGTGACAAAGAGCGGAATGAAAGACAATTCGAAGACACTAAAACCATACAAGAAGTTTCGACAAGAGCTTTGAAGGTTATTCCATAAAACAAGCTGAAATTGCATTTCTAACGCTGTTATAATTTTATTGAAGTGAGAGAAGAATAAAAAAAAATCATTTAAAAACAAAATTCCAAATATTACATTTTAATCACGTTTTTCCGGACCAATACTGAAATATTAAATTTTCGCAGCGAAATAGCGGCAATCAGGGTTCGACTGTAATTAGTTTCTTTTTTTTTTATATATCAGACTAATGTGACCTTACAGTAGACTATTACGAGGGATACTATTTACACTTCTAGCCTAATAATGAATAAACTAATATATATGATCGAAATTGGTTTGATTGATTTTCAAAGTGAAGATAAAGAAGAAGATCAATAAACTTTAACATAAGTTTGAACAAATTTTCTATACACTTTTTCCACTCCGATTGAGGTTACAGCAAACTTTGTTTAAGTTCGCTTTTGAAAACCCATACAGTTGATTGCTCATATCCATCGATCCATGATTTTTCATATGTCATGTGGCAATCTTGCTTTATTATTTCACGCATAACATCGATATTCTCTGGCAAGACAACAGAAACGCTCTTCACGGAATTCGTCCTGAAGAGAACATCTACCACGATTGAATTTGTTATAACAGTTTTTCACAGTACTACAGGATAGAACTTTATCGCTAAATAAAGAATTAAGTTCATCGTAGAAGTTATGATTAAAAATATCAAAATATCGTTTGAAATCGTCAGAGGTCGCCAAGGCTAGAAATATAAATAACAACCATCGTATTCTATTCTATATCATTTGGTAATATCAAACAATTAATCTGAAATGAAATTTTCAGATGACACGTTTTGTTTCAAAAACACATGCATAGTTTTCCTTTCAAACAACTCATAAGCCAATTGACTGTTAGTTTAAATTGGTTGGTTTATTTCATAATTTTTTGCATTATGACCTACACTATTCATCATGCTTCATTAGAATTGTGTAAACGGGTTTGAGAGAGAATTTATTTCAAAAAGAATGTTTCAAATACAATTTTCTAAATGTTGGACATCCAATTTGATAAGCCATTTCCCAACCGAAACGTGCATAGCTTAGTTCAAAGATTCATATTTTTCTTTCAAATAAAATCCATTCTCATCTAACATTGTAATTCATCTATGTGATTGATAATTGCAATTTATGCAAAATTCTATGCTGTATGAACAAATTACTTCCATTAAAATTCGTTTTATTTTTTGTTTTGTGTTTTGCAACATAGGCGATATTCATTTGTGTAGAATTACTGAAAATACTTTGCTTGTCTAATTATGAAGAGCAAAAGGGATTTGTTTCAAACAAATGAAGCGTAACATTTCTGCAAATTTGCATATAAAAAAAAAATCTACAATATCTTCTTACAATATACACTCACCAATCACTTCCGACCTTTTGAATCTTTTGGTACACATATACAATAAACAAACATACACAGCCACACACATTCGTAAGACAAGAAATCTGTGTATGTTTGTATCTAAGTTACATGTTAAGATAGAAAGTTATTCATACAATAATTGGCAATTTAAATTCATAAAGCAAACACATACTTCACTCAACTTACAACTTTTGTTGCGAGACCAAGAAACCCAGAAAGAAGAATTGGGATTTATTTTTTGCCCAACGCAACCAAGCAGACGCTAATAGCGGCTTTAAAATTTTACAAAGTGTTCCCATTTTGAGTCCAAAAATTATGATTAAGAAGAGCCCAAATAAATAAAACACAAACCAACTTTATAGTCGCAAGAAAAACGCAGCCTAAAAGTATGCTATGCTCAAAAGTCTCCCTCCACCATCCAAGTTTCCGTTGCCTTGTTGCGTTTGGATTGTGTTGTGTTATGTTGTGTTGTTGTCGAAAGCCTGAGGTCTGAAGTCGTCGATCTATGCTTCTTGACATATTACAGCATAATTTTAGCGTCAAAAAATGTTTAGTTAAGCCACATAAATAAATAATAAAAATAATAAATATTAAATAGAAGTATTTTGCCTAATGTACAAGAGTAGTGAGCTTTAATGTTGAGCCATGAATTTTACTCACATTTCCCCCTTAAGGCTTCAAGTAAGGGAATTTTTCTGCCTTTGCTTTATTTTCCGTTCTCTATGGTTGTAATATGAATATCCTGCAGGATGGTCGTTGAATGATTTACAAGCGTTTATCAGTGCTTCTGAATTAATTTGCATTTTGTTATGTTATTTACCAATTTAATGTCCTTTCCATTCCACTTAGTTCAGTTCAGTTTTATCCTTGTCTGTTGTGTTGTATTGTGTTTTGTTATCCTTATTTGACTATTGTGTCACAGTTTGTTTCGCATAGATTTCGCATTAAAAATACTCGTAATTTTACATTTGGATTTATTTACAATCTAAAGTTTTGTATTATTGTGTTCTTGTCTTTGTTGTTGTTGTTTTGCCCAATGAAGCTTCTTTAAAGTTACAATTTTTATGGATAAAATTTTCGTAATTATTTTTCTGTGTATGTATGCGTGCATCTAATGTTATGTAAATTATTTCCATTCCTCTAAAATTGAAATAGAATCGAAAAGGAATAATTCTTTTTTTTTTAAATTTTTTTAATGACTTTTAATGGTTTTTTTTTTGTTTATTTATTGTAAATTCCCTTCACATTTATGGGAAATGGAATCAAATAATGACTTTGTCATTATACTTATGTATTTGTAATACATTTAAAGTAATATCGGTAATTGTATCAATATTCACAGAGATTTTGACTTCATCATACTAAGGAGAATCAAAGCCCTAATCATTGTGATACATTAAGATGTAATGTTCATAAATATGATAAAACTAGGAAGAATGTTATCTTCGACTATGCCGAAGATTAAATACTCTTCACGGGACGCAGTGAATGTTTCATTGTAGTATTCAAATGATTGATTTGTATGGGTGGTACCGCCTTGATGGTCCGATTTGGCTGGTTCTGACAAATGTATTGCGTATGGAAATCTGTTGATCAAATCTTAGTTTAATACATTTCAATAAAAAGAAGACAATTTTTACATTTTCGTATATGCAATTGTTAATTTTTTAAATATTTTGGGTTTATCTTTATCATATAAAAAGTTTCCGCTGCTTTTTGGTCCATTTTTAAATAAACATTTCCTTTATTCAATATCTATTTTAATCAAGGTCATATTGTCCATTATTATCTACAACCTTTTGCAATTTGCCGGGTAGCTTTATAATTCCATCGGTGTAGAACTTCTGTGGTTTATTACCAAAAAATTTGGCCAAGTGATTTTGGGCAGCTCTTTTGTCGGCTATTTTTTTTTACCATAAAGAAAGTTTTGCGGAGACGGAAAAAATGGTAGTCAGAGAGTGCAAGGTCCAACCTATACCGTAGATGCCGACCAGTGCAAGCTGCATCTTTTACATCAAAATTTCCGGAATGGAATCGAGCTTACCATCAGTATAACTTTTAACACGAGCAACGAATGACACAGTTGTCTTCACAAAAAATTTAGCCTGAAATGTCACCTTTTAAACGTGACACATGGTCGTTTGACACAATCAGATTAGTGTTGCTTTATCTATAGACACCAAAATAAAATAAAGAATAAATACAAATTTTTACTTTGTAACTTATTCAAATATGTTACTTATAAAGAGCATTCAATCTACAATACAAAATCAACGTCAATGTATTTACAGTTACATCAATATAACCGTGGTATTTACATAGCAAAATAGTCAAATGAAAGAATTTTTTACATTTAATATCAAGATAAATGTCAATAATGAATATATATATAAAAAATATATATGAGTTTATTTAATGTTTGATTAACTCGTAAAATAAACATTACTGTAGACTTATTATTCTCAATCCAAAATAGGATTAATGCAAGTAAGATTTCCTAAAACAACCACAACATTTTTGTAAAAAAATGTGAACTAGTTTAGATGAATTTTTAGAATTTGTAAACTCATTTACTATCTTTCCAAGAAGTTTTAATAGGTTCACCATTTCATAGTGGCACCATAATTTGCAATCATTTTTTAATGATTTTTTTTGGTCAGTTAATAATATTTAATTTCAACACTGCAAGCAAATACAAATTTCCTTAAATTCTTTGTTTCAATTCTAATTTTTAATATTGGTTTCTAATATGTGAGTTGTAAGATGCAATTGGTTGAATTTATATTCAAGTTCAGGACTAGTCCAAATGATAACTCATAACAGAACCCTTTATACGTGACTTTAAATTTCGAAAAATATTGTCATTTCATTTAAATTTTTTTTAAAGAAAATAACCAATCGATTCCATTAAATTGACATAAGTAATTATTGTCCAAAACATTTGGTCCAAAAGATCATTTCATCTCATAACTTTTTGCTGTCATATTCCTTTATCTTCAACTTTCATAATTTTCAATATGTCAGGGAAGGACAGTAGCATTTTAGGATGCACCACACTAAGAATGAAAAACTATTCTGTGATAAAAAAATTGAAAATGAAAACCAAGTGCCAAGTTCTGCACTAACCAACAATGACCAACTTTTTTTTCTGAGGGATGCAACATGATTCACGATTCAGAACTAAAGTTACCAAAAAGCAAGTGAAAGGCTTTTCTGGCATTCAGAACTCATTCATGGCTTTGAACTCGTGCGAATTGGCAAACTTTTTCGGTTATAGTTATGAAACCACTTAGGTTACATCAATACACTAAGACTTTACAGTTTCTATACCACTGTATGGAATTTACTTTTCATTTTATATGATATACTAAAATGTACTTATATATGTGGGCATGGGCGTAACCAGGATTTTGTTCAGGGGGAACCGAATAGTATGCATAGTACAAAAGCATTTATTAATAGAAAAAAATATTTATTTTTTTACACTAATTGTAATCGGCAATTTTATCGATATTTTCTAGTACCATTTTTCTGTATACACTTAGCATATATTGACCATTTAAACGGTTCTCTAGCATTGTTGACATCAGCCACGTTTTCATATTACGTAGTGTAGAGAAGGATCTCTCTACGTTGCTTGTTTTACAAGGCTGTGCCAAAGAAATTAGTATATTCGCCTCTATTTAACTTGACTTCATTATCAAAAAATTTTAAATGTTTAATATCAAACTGGGATGAAGCGACATCAAACCGAAAGCATGTTAATTTTTATTATTGTAGCAAAGCGCTGGTCCAGTACGTATATCAGGGAATCTAAAAAAGGGGGATGATCGATAGAACCTCCAAAAATCGCATGAAGACTCAGCAGGGTGATTTGACGATGTTGTTGGTGAAATACAATGCGCGAAATTTGTAAATTAGATCTAGTAGAAATATTTAAAATATTTTGGCTTTCCATGTCTGCGCTGCTGATCTTTTATGACAAATATTATTATTATTTTTTTTAATGTGATTCACGCACATTTTGATAGTCTTTGATTGTAAAGCATTGGCAACAGGTTCTAATATGCCAGAGTATTTGGCTGTCAATCCAATGCATATCATGAATTCTCACTTGGCAGTGGCGCAATATAGTTGGTAAACACCCATTCCTTCTCTTGAAATATTTTTATATTTGTCGTATTTCTATGGAAAGCTGTTCTTTTCCAGCTATGTCACACGACTTATCTGCCATTATGCTGCAAGCATAAAAACCAAGCCCTCCTGCCCGTACACGGTTACGCCATTGCCTATGGGTAAGTATGTGTTTGATCTACATAGAACTGACAAGTTTCATAAAAAAGTTTGATTGCCACAAAACTCACGCACTAAGACCTTTTCAGTTGGCTATACTGTCCTGGCCGCGTTGGAAGTACGTAAGTACTTGACGCTTTGTTATACTTTCTCGAGTGCCTTTTGCTCCTCGCCAGATACTTGAAGATTATATTTAAAATTTCAAAAGTTTAGTTTATTGATTTTAAAGTGTTTGCAAAATGTTGCGTATTTTAAAAAAGTTTCTCTCTCATTCTATTTTTTTTTTTTTAGTTTAAATATTTAAATGTTTTAAAAGCAGTTCAAATTTGTTTGATATTGGTGGCCCTTTGAGCAATAATAAAACTTGGTAACAAATAAATAAAGGAAATATTCGATTCTTTTCTTTGGAAAATTGTGATAAGTGCGAAAAGCAAAAGGAAGCTTTATATCACAGTCTCTCCATCAAGTTGGGCAAAGTTTTACTTTTTTTACACCTTTGTTGATAAATTGGCATTGGTAATAATGTTTGGCAATTTGTAGCCTACTTAAAGGCACATAAGTAGTCAATACAATGATATATGAATATATCCATACACATTTTTGCTTACAATGCTTACTTACGCCTTTAACTGTAAGGGCAACATCTTGCGAACTCATCATCATCATCATCATCATGTATGAAGTGCGTATATACGTACACATTCAGTTTATTTATCATAGTATAGGTAAGTATATCTACATACATATGTATGTGTGATATGTGTAATGATGTTTTTCCCTTAAGCACCATCATCAGTTACAAGTGCGAACAATAAATTGTCATCATCGATTTTTTTTTTTGTATTTTCCTGCCTTTTAACTCACTCTTTTTGTTTCGCTTTGCTTTTCTTTTTCTTTATGTTTCCTCTTTGCTCATTTTCCTTTTGTTGTTTCTCGCTTGCGTACCTTTGTTTGGTTTTATTCTTTTGTATTTTCAATTTTATTCGATTTTGCACGCAGTGAAGTGAAGTGGCTTTCTTTGATTGTTTTTTTTTTTCGTCTTTTCTTCATTCTTGTTTTCAATTTCTGTGACTATTTATTTGCTCTTGTTTTTGTCTCTGGCCTTTGGCGGCTTCAGATTTATTAAATTTTCAATGATTCACATTCGACGCACAAAAGTATGCTACACCAAAAATATATATTTTTTCTTCTTATCGATTTTTTTATTATTAAAATGGAGATGATAATTTCCAAAACTAAAGTATCGTTTTCTTGGCATTTTTATCTCTGGTAACATGTGAAACTTTATTATCTTCATCGCACTTAGTGAGTTGTTTTGCCGGTCCCTGTAATATACATCAATAATATGAATGTCCTGTCGCTTTGATGTCAGTAGTGTTTCGTTGTTTATTATTAGATGATGATCAGATGGTGAAATTGGGTCACAAATTAGTATTTTAGTGGCGTTGTGACAGACAGACAGATGTATAATGCAATTGTTGAACAGACAATATGCCATAATATAATGTGCCAAAATTACGTATACGACACATTACCTATATTGCTATTCTTCACTTAATGGATAGGCAAAAATGTGATAATACCATTTTCATTTCCATTACGATAGTCGTCGTACATAGAACATAATCACAGAATAATCAAAAACAGATTATTTCATTCATATTTGAAGTATAGCAAAGTGTATGAAGAATAATAGTGATGATGTTGATGATGAGGTAAATGCTTTTAATAATAATGATAATGATTATAAAGACCATGTTGCTGATACTGATGTTAGGGCTGATGATGCTGCTGATGATGATGATGATGAATTGTGTGTGGCATACAACTACATAAAATTACATTTATTTTTCACACATAGTAACAGTAATATGGTACCATAGCCGTGCTGCAAATGTTTTTACTTCTGCAACTCACTAAGCTCAAGTGAATTGCAAGAAAATGCATACATTTGAATATCTTCTCCATGCATAATGATTGTGTATTTTTTTTTTTTTTTTGTTGTTTGTGTTGTTGCATTTGCCAAAGGCTCACAAAATTAAAATGACGTTCTGCAAGTCATCATAGGACAACAGTAGAATATGCAAACTCATCGTAAACCGCAAGCAGCATATTTTATTTCATTCAACTCAAAAATAAAAGAGACACTAAAAAAGATTTTAAAAAAAAAATTGGAAAAACCACACATGCCTTGCCATGCCGCCGGACATTTACTTAGACTTGCTTTTTTTTTTTCTACTACCACATTCTACTTGAGCTTAGAGAGATACAAACCATCTCTGGCATATTAAAAACTTCGAAGAAAGTACCGAAGTAGATAATAGAAAAACTTTTTAAGGTGACTTCCTGATTTAACTCATTCTTTCTCCTCACATTTTTTTTTTTTTTTTATCAAACTTAGAGTAAGAGTAAGTCCTTTCGTTATGGCATCTTTCATCGCATAAATGTGTAAACATAGGCCAACTAACCGACTGTCCAATGCCTCAGGGTAATACTTTTCTACTACATTCATAAAAAGAAAAACATCTTTGATATGCAAAACATGTTGCTACAAACAACTCTTTCTCTCCCTACAAAAAAATAACAAAATCATTAGAGAAGAGAAGTAGAATGAGATGAGGATGGGAAAGGACATCAACAACAACTTAAACAATTTTAATAAATACCCACACAAGTATCATTGTACTATCTTATTGAATATTTGAAAAGGCGTTTGTAGCAGCAACAAAGATGTCCTTAGAGGTTGTTTCAAAAGTGTTGAGTGCTTTTAAAGTGGCACAGTTTGTTGTTACTTCAAGGATGCATTCAACAAACAACACCAACTAAAAAATAGTAAAATAACTTATACCATTCATATCTTTGGCAACGAAATTGTATCTGAAGCCAATAATATTAGCACCACCATAGTAATAGAAGCGTAACTAATTGCAACTCGCACTTGACTTTGGTTTTAGTTTTCATCTTTTTAACCAAAACATATCAACCACACACATAACCAACCATACACCTTGATATACTCGTACATACAAATATATTTCCTTCGACTTTTATTAACTATTTTTATGGTTGCTATTGACTTTGATCAGAAGTGAGCACATAAGCAATCGAGCAAAGAACGCTAACGAATGCCAACGAGTTGCATTCAACGAAGCGTGTAGATTCATTTAAGGCGCAGATACAAAAGCATACAACAAATTACACAAAAATATCTATAAAGTGAAATAGATACATTTGATGCACACAAACATACATGTTACACTTGAAAACTTACATAGATACCTCTATGGATGCATTCATTTGATGGCTTCATAAAAACTGTTGGCTTTGTAAAAATTCAAAAATGCGCATTCAAGTGACTGCAACATCATTAGTTGCACAACATCACAAAATATCTGGCAGATACATGGAATGCCAACACGGTTTAGGGGCAACATATGATGAAAGTTATGAGTTTATTTTTTCACGTGTATAAATGAAATTTGCATCACTTGCCAGACAAGTGTCTGCTGCTGCAGTTGCTGCTGCTGTTGAATATGATGCCAAAAACCCCACATATCTACATATCCACATATCTATAGGCGTGATTTCTCACATGTGTAACATGGAACAACATAACATATTAGATACATAGATATTTAGATACATTTGTGTATGCGCCACACAAACACTTATGCATTCACTAACTCACACTTTCCTTTTTCACTCATCTGAGTGAGTGAGGTTAGATTTTTATTACTGTGCTGCGCATCGCTTGAGCTGCGTCTAAAGATTTTTTTTTTTTTTTTTTGATACAAAAAATTGTAGTAAATTTAGTAAAGTTCTACTGAGGATTTTTCGCATTTTTCTTTCCATTCTCTTTGGAATTTTTTTTTTTTTTTACATTTTTTGTTTGGCACTTAAATAATTTAGATTTTGGTGTCTAACATGCACAACTACTTGAGATACATTTTTTTTTTTGGATACAACACGAGCCTATGTTCTAGTGCGACTGTGTGTAAAAGTGACCTAGTTGTATGCACATGTGTATATCTGTGAGTTATACCCGTATGTGTTGCTTGGTTGCACTACTTGAATAAGGAAACCAAAGAACGCAAAGCGGCAATGACTGTCACGGCTGATGTTGCTCATACTATTTCCATAGTTGTTGCTATTATTATTATTATTATTATTATTATTACTACTACTGTACTATGCTCCTAACTCTCTCTGTTACCATCTCTTTCGCACTTTATCTATCTGTCTCTCTTTGTAGTAGATTGTGTAACTAACTATATGTGCTTCTATCTATGTTTGTCGCTTGCCCATTATGCGCTCATTAAAATGTCAAATAAATTCAAATAAAAACATTATTTTGCTTTTGTGTGCAACTTTTTAAGTATTTCATAGGACATACTCACACAAACATATATAAACACATAGATGCATACATACATCATATATACAGTACAGTACAGTACAGTACTGAATAGTACAGAATGTAATGCATACAAATTTGTTTAGTATACAAAAGCATTTGTTGAGTGCCTAGTTGTGTTCTTCTTGTTGCTTCTGTTGCTCTTGAGGTTTCTAATATAATAAAATGCACTCAATCTTTTGCTCGTTCTTTTTCCTATTCCATTTCTCTCCCTCTTTGTATCGTCTATGATTTTGCTTTTGCTTTGTCATGCAAATTTATGCGTTTTTTAATGTTGGTCGTTTACAGATTTCCATTTCTTATTTAAGGACATACAGAGTGTAGTACAATAGCAAGATATTCCGTTTGGTAGAGTTAGTTGTCAATGAGAAACCTCTAGTCCACTTTGGCGTCGGTACATCCAATGGGATGTCACAAACACGTGCCCTATATCCGATCAGCATTGGAATCTAATATGACATCTGGCATCTAAATATAATAGGTTGTCAAGATAAGTAAGAAGGACTTATAAACTAAGTATTTTGCACTATCAAGTCAAAAGCGGTAAACAAGATATCTTATTCAGATAAATGATGTATTTTGGGATAAGAAAAATGTAATAGTAATTTTCGGAAATCTTTACACATGTTATTAAATGTTTGTGTATGTTCCAGAGCAAATTTTGTATGCATATTTCTATAACGAAGGTTCTTACAAGAATGTCAAAATGGTGACATACTCATAAAGTTTAGAGACAGATTTCCACAATTGGATTTTTCATTTAAACCATCTTGCAAACAAAAAAAAAAAAAAAAAATTATTAAGTCTTTACCATACAGAAAAAGTCATATATCAGTATATCTAAAAGAAACGAGCAATAGGAAGCAATACTGGAGAATTAAGAATGAAACAACAGAAGTGTATTTGAAATAATGAAATGCAATCAAACCACTGAATAAAAAGGTAGCAGGCCTGAGCGTATTTTTTTTTTTTTTTTTTTTTTGTTTTTTTGAAAATCTTTTATAAAATCCTTATAAGTATTTAAGAAGTAAGCTGAAGTCTGCTCAGTCTTTGGTTATTATTTGGATATCAGTACAAAAAATCACTTGTGTAACTTATTAAAAGTCACTTTAATAAAATTTTCACTTTTTACTTTGCGAAGTTATATTAAGTTGCCATCATCAACAGAATGTAGAACCTAATCCCTTTTAAACACATTTTTAAACTTGACTTAAACAAATATTATATCACATCATTTTTGCATATGACGACGCTAAGTGCATTGGAAAAAGTCCCCCGAAAAACATGAAGGAATGAAAGTTTGTTAAAACAAAACAAAAAATGATTCTATTAAAAATCACTTACAAAGCGACATCAGTGGGCCCCAAAAACCCTCCAACATCAACCATCTCGTGTCTTTTGTAAAAGTTCATCAAATTTTTACACTTTCACTTTGCTTTCAATACAAAAACGAATATTCAGCCATATTCTTTTTTTTTTTTTTTTTTTCTTTTATTTTAGACAAGTGTCTGAAGCAATGGAGGATTGAATGGGTGGATGGGTGGATGGATGGATGGGTATTGGGAGCATATCGTTTATTGCCATCGCCTGCAGTTATTGTTGATTTTTAATTTTTCTTTTTTCATCCATCATTTCCCCCAGATACTTTACACATAGTGATTTTTTTACGTATATACAGTTTTCCCTCGCATTGTCTGTCTATCTGTCTATGTATATATGTATAATGCATGTCAGTTACTTCCGCTTTCTCTTAACGAGCAAGAAAAATGCTGTTTCATCATATGCCTTTATACACTCTCACATATGTTTGAACTACTTTGCCTTTGGCATCATCGTCGTCATCAACTTTACTGGGCTCACTTAGTTTTTCGTATTGTCTTTGGGTTATTGCTTAGGCATTGAGTGGCATTCAATTAATTTGCACTGAATGCAATCCTTCTTTGTTCGTTTATTGTATCGTGTCTTTATAAAAATTCGTGATGCTTTCAGCTTTAAGAAATTCCAATCAGCTTTAAGTGGTTATTCACAGATTTCATCAGGAAGTTACCCAACAATGAAATTTGTGAATGTTTTCTTTTAAAACGTTTTTCTCAATTGAGTTTCTATCGTATTCTATAATGTTATTGCTTCTGCTGTACCTGCCTGCCCTGCTCCTTACTTCGTTTTGCTCCTGTTGATGTTGCTCTCGTCGAGCATATTTCGCATTTATTTGTTCTTGACTTTAGGGAAATTTATGCAAAAAAAAAAAAAAAAAACCAAAAAGGACAAACAAACGATACACGAATAGCGAACGAGAAAGTAAACGAACAAACTAAAATTCAATCAACTTGACATAACATAATTTCATTTTATTAAATTTTCAACTTCCTTCCATATTTTGGGTAGTCGGACCCACTAGCATCTACTAACACCCCCCCAAAGTCCTCATATTCTAACTTTCTCTCATTCTCTCATTCTATCTTTCTATCTCATTTTATTTACAGCAAGTGAAATAAAACCCATTGAATTGTTACCATCCACCGGTGGTAATATCAACAGTCACAGCCATGGACACGGAACCAGTAACGACTTGTTAGTTCAACATGGTGATGGCGTTGTTGCTGATGATGATGTCTACATCGCTTCGCTTGTCAACAGTCAGAGTAACCTCAATACAAATCTCAATGGTCATAACCGAAAGAGCGGCAGCGGCGGCCTCCTTAACTTGGATGATTATAATGGGCAAAGCAACGCACTGCTGGATGAGCAGAATGTTATTGGCAGTGATGTTGACATTGAGGAAACGACATTTCCACCACCGGTTTTTGACTTCGGCATGCCAAGGAATATAACCGCGCGCACAGGACAAACAGCTGCGATCAATTGCCGTGTCGAAAATCTTGGCGATAAATCGGTGAGTGTGATTTACGAAAGATTTTCATTTTACTGTCACTTTTGCTTTTCTATCTTTGCGCAATATTTTTCATAGAATTAATTGAATGTTTCCTGTGCAGGATATTTTTCTTTTATGTTACTATAATGTTTTTCCGCTTAAACGATCAATCGGGTGAAGCTGAAAGCGTGCAAAGAAGCTGACTCTCTGCAATGGAGTTAATGTACTTAGCAATGTACTCAAAGTACACTTTCCTGGTTGCCATGACTGGCCGGCACTTGAATGTGTCCTTTTGCTGTCCCTTGGTTTGGCTTAACAGCAGAGTCACGCTTCGTATCCTTTCAGCACCACCATCATCATCATCACCAACAACAAAAGTTGTCCACACCCAGACTGAAAGTTTATGAGTTTGTTCTGGCGTCATGATTTCATTTTTCTTTTATTTTTATCCTCAGTTTTTTTTTTTCCACTTTTTCTAATTTTGTTAAAGTTGATGATAGGAAGACGCAAAATTAAAAAAGAAAATGAGAGAAAAAAAAGAATAGAGAATGAAAAGTGCGAAAGAAAAAATTTTGCTTGCTTCATAAAACTTTTAACATTTTTTTTGTACTTTTTATCATTAGTTTTTCCTTGGCCAATGTCTTAAGAGTCTTTGTTATTGTTGTGAATGCTGTTGTTCTCCTCGAAGGACATCATGTTTGCATGACTTTTTCAAAAGTGTTCGATTTTGTATGTAACTATTTTGCTCTCTTTGATTTGATGTAGTTGATATTGTAATAGATTTTGGGTGTTTGTTGTGTTCGTTGCGTTCCATTTGGGCAAGTGCTGATAAGTTGGACGCAAGTGGTAATGGGGGATAAAGTAGCTGAACGGTCATGGTCTAATGTACTTAGATAGATGCAAACAACCACGACAGTTGAGAAAGAACATATAATATACGTAAATATATTGTACATTGATGTATCGAAATGTCTTTGGAAATAAGTTGGACGTTTCTAGAAGATGCCTAAAACGAATTGAAAAATTTATAAAAAAAAGAAGATTTCAATAAAGTTGAGTAGAGTTCTCTAGGGAAAATAATGAAGATTAGACTTAATTAAATTATGCTAAATTAAGAGACTAGTGGATGATAAAAATTAAGAAAAATTGCTCCACAGTTGATAAGATTACAAAATATGAGATGATACTAGAATAGAGTAGATTAAATTAGAATCTTTCAAAACAAACAAACATATCTTGTATAAAGGAAAGTAAAAGAAGGTATATACTAAACAAAATAGTTGGCAAATTTCTTTCACTGCATAATTTATTTCTTGAACTTCAATTAGTAAACACGAGCACCAAAAACGCGGATGATGCAATTGCTCTTTCAACTGTAAATGTCTCACGGTTTGATTTTATAGTTTTCATTTTTATATTTACCATTTTCTATTTGCTATTGGGTCGTTATATTTTTGTAAAGTTAAAAATAATTAAGCACTAAATTTGCCATTGTTTGTTAATGACGCTGAAAAACAAATGAGCAAGATATTCAACAAATACGCCACTGCTTTGCAACAATGCCACAGACGTCTATATATCTTTGCTCCAGTAAATTTTTTGAACATATTCACGGTCTGTGTGATTTTTGCTACTGTAATTGTATGTCTTAAGAAAAACTTAATCTAGTGGATTAGATGGTTTAGATGATTGTCCTGTAGATTATTTCAATTAGATTTATTTACAAAATTTGAGAGAAAATTTACTTCATCTGTAATTGCAAAATCTTTATTATTATGTAAGGCAAACAACTACTACTTTTTTGTGTTATTTTTACGTTTTATTCTAATGATGAAAAACCTCTTGGGGAATAATCATTTGATTCCTTTGTTACCCTACAAAGTTAGAATGTTTTCTTGCTTGCCACTTTTTATAATTTTTTGGCACTTTCACTTGTTATTTTCATAAGTCTATTCATTTCTTCTTTCTTTTTCATATCACCCTCCCACCGATTTTCTTTTCACATACACAATATTTCTTTTTATAGTCACGTCAATGGAATTTTTACATGCGCCCAAGGGCAAATTAAATATTCTTTCCAAACTCACCAAAAACCCACGCACACAGTTTAAGAGCCTCCCTCCATCAATGGCTAAAATAACCAAGTCAACCGGCAGCAAAAATAACCACAGTAAAGGCAATATTATGAACCGCCCTTTGGGCGTCACATTTAATGATGATAATATTGATGATGACGACGACTGTAATCATGATGATGCAGAGTACGAAATGGTGACATTGTAACATTATTGTATGTGAATCTAACCTCTTCGCAACAACAAAAACAAAATGAAAAAAAAAAGAAAGAAAAAAAGGCGATTTGCCAAAACTGTTTTCCCATATCATTTTTAACTGTGTGCCTGCGATGTGTCTCCTCATTCAATTTGAACTTTTGCCAAAGATAAACGCTTCAAAATTCAATTTCAATTCATTTAATAATTTTGTATTCATTCTTCACTACTCTCACTTTTACTCTCTTAACTTTCCTTTCCAATTGTGTTTTTTTTTCCTTACAGGTCTCCTGGATACGTAAAAGGGATTTACACATACTGACGGCTGGCATTCTTACATACACGTCCGATGAACGTTTCAAGGTGCGTAATAATACGATTGAACTATATTATGATGATTTCAGCTGAAATAGATTTTTTGTTACACACTTACCAAGTGATGATTTCCAAGGCTAAATTGTCGAGTTGGCCAAAGTTCATTATTAGCACGAGAATGGAACTCAAGTGAATTGCATTGAACTTCGCTTGAGCAGCAACTGACAGAATTTAGTCCTATCAAGTATGCTAAGCGCGCAACATTGTGCAACATGTAGCTGCAACTTGTATGCACTGATAACATTTGCCAAATGCATACACAATGTCAAATGCTCGAAGCAAACAATGCTCCTACGAGAAAGATCTAACTCAATTTATAGGGTCGGGCAATGTTAGACTGAACTTTGTCTGTCACCATGAATGCGCGCAGATTTGAATTTCAATCAATTTACTTTTATCTCTTCTTTCGAATTGCCCCCATCATCATCGTTTTTTTCTTTATGTCTTCTTGCAGGTTGTTCGTACAGCGGATTCAAAGGATTGGACATTACATGTGAAGTATGCACAGCCACGCGATACTGGTATCTATGAGTGTCAAGTGAATACGGAACCAAAGATTTCAATGGCGTTTCGTCTAAATGTCATAGGTGAGTCTGAGTCTGAGTCTGAATGAAATGAAATCGTGAACATGATAAAATGTTTTTAATTATTGTGATAATGGAGAGTTGCGAAGTGTAAGCGAACTGTAAAAGTAAAAGGAACTTAAAGATTATCTTATTGAGCTAAATTTAGAAAGTTTAAATCACAAAAATAATAGTAAATAATATCTTCATAATAAGATAAAATAGAATCAGTGTGTATGTGTCGCTACTGCTGTTGTGAAGTGTGCTAACAAGTTTACGGTTTATTCGCATGACTTACACTCTTCGGATGGAATTTTATCTGTTTCATGCATAAAATTTCATGCTATTCTACTTATGCTTCAAGGTTTTCCTTGTATGCTTTTGTCCTTTCATAGCACAAATTAGCATTTAAATTTTACACTAAATTCATATGCGTTCCCATCTTTCAAAACCTAAGACCTCAGCAGGACTTTTTAACATTCACACTAAGGAGTTTCGTCTGAGTTGTTTCAGTATTTTAATATTTGTAACAATTGGGTTAGTATCTCTTTTCATTTACAAGTTGTTTCCATCCGTTTATTTTCTCATCATTTTATTATATCAGTTTCCTTTATTTCAAATTAAAGTCCCCAGACGAATTTCAGACAAAATGAAAATAGAAAAATATTGTAGAAAAATGAAATCATTTTTACAAGTTCTATTCTTGTTGGCAGATTTCGTCAACGCTTGTAAAAGTTGGTTGTTTGCTGAATAAATCCAT
Source organism: Amiota minor (assembly GCA_037043295.1). Classification (NCBI taxonomy): domain Eukaryota; kingdom Metazoa; phylum Arthropoda; class Insecta; order Diptera; family Drosophilidae; genus Amiota; species Amiota minor. The sequence goes on from JBAMAW010002153.1 coordinate 347,217, forward strand.
GTTTTGGCTTGCAATCAAACCTATTGAGATTACACAGATATGTTCGTACAGTTCGTGTCAGACAATGTGTCCATGTAACATTTCGTAAAATTGATTTGAAAGTTTTGCCAAAACTAAACTAGAAGAAGAATCATTCATTCAATGCGATACTTTGTCCTTCTTTCCAAGGGGTATCACAAGATGTTGTTGATGTTGATGGTCCTTTCCTTTCCTTTCCTTTCCTTTCCTTTCCTTTCCCATTTTCCCTTTGTCTATTATCCTTGAATTCACCTTGATCCGGCAAAATTCACCTTTGCGTCATTCTCCAGTTTATCACACCACAATTCAATTGAACTCAATATTTTTCTCACTCACTGCCTTACTCTACTAACTATCTTTCTTTCTCCCCATTCTCTCCTCCACATACATAACATACAAAGAGTGAAAGTTAATTGAAATTATCGAAAAAGTTTTACGTTACATCTATGTTCGTTTGTGTGTGTGTGTGTGTGTCTGTATTTATGTTTGTGTTTGTATTTGTATGTTATACTTTAAGCCACTTTTAGCAATTCTTCGCTCTACACTTTTTGGTCAATTTATTTCATATGTTGCTCACTTTCTTTTTCCTCATACATACATACATACATACTTATATCAGAGTTCAGTTGCTCGATTCTTTAATTGTATGTGTGCATTTTTATACATGGGTTAGTGAGTGTGTGTTCGTTTGTGTGTATTCGGTCTGATTGCTAAAAGATTTGCAATCACTTGAGAGTCATTCATGTGATTCAATTAGGTAAAAATCTTAAATACACGATTCCATTTCCAGTTTATTGGGTACATTCATCTATATAGCATATATGTACATTGTACATTATAAAATATTTATGTTTGTGTTTCTATAAAAAAAATTCAATCAAAAAAACATGTTTTCCCATACTTTACTATACTAAACTGTACCATGTTATACGAAGAAATACATATAAGGACACATGCTTGTGTTCATTTTTGATGTGTATTGAACCGATTTCGGGTGATTATGGTTTGTAGAACATAGTTCGTATGCCTGATTGCTTGTGTATGCTTTTAGATTGAAAAATGAATGCTTGAATTTATAAATAAAAGTTATGAATTTGAAGATTTTATGCAATTCTTGAATTTCATTCCAAAAAATGAATTTATGTAATTTTATAAATAAATCTTTAAAGACATTTTTTTTAATTGAAACTGAATGAAAAGTTAGTAATTTAAATAAAAACTAGAAGCCTAGGGACCACAATGCACAAGAGCCTTAAACAAACTGATTTCTATTTGTTCATCGGCTTCATCATTCAAGAACAAATGATCTCTGTTTTGCGTTTCTTGTTCTACGATAACAATAAATAATATAAACTTCTTACCAGAAATTGAAAATATCGAAAAATTTCAAACCAGCAGTTATAAGCTACCCAAAGAATATTTTATATTATGTCCAACTCACTCTAGCTACCCGTAGTGGATTTGAAAATTTGTTATTAATTTTTTTTTTTTTTGTTTTTTTTTTTTTTATAAAATTCAATGAATGGAAATGAATTAAATCTTTTGGTTATGGAATCGATTGTTTATGTACATATAAGCCTTCCTCAAAAAATTCTTTAAATGACCGTGAAAACCACGTCAAAATCCGTTGTATGATTTACAAATTCTCCATTTCGGATCGGACAGGAATCTCGACTTTATTACGTAATAGTGGTTTTTTTAAATTGCTTATAAATGTTTTTGCCTGAGTAATTTGCAAAATATAAAAAAACTATAATTGAATGAAACTTTCTAAATAGGAGAATGGTGGGGTACCATATAATAAATTTTGTAGAAGCTGACGATATGTGGATGATACAGTTTAGAAGATGATTCAATTCTCTTGGACTCGCCTTCTCAGCAACATCATAGAAATCGCTCAGAATTATGTTACGAAAAGTGTTAAAAGTATGTGATGATTTAGCACATTGGCATAGAGGCTAATTCGGTTATGAATATGTGTCCACTTAAGCTAATATAATATGCTTAGGGCATATTTTTTATTTTAATGAACAATGGACAAAGGCATAAATACTTCACTTGAAACCTTTTAAGTTCTCTCACAATATCGTGCTAAATAAAAATGATATAAACGATTGAAATTTCGTTAACTTTTGTAAATGGCACAGTTTTTAGGGTTTCGGGCCCAAAAGGTACCAAAAGGGAACCGTATTGCAGAGACTTCGTTGTCGGGCCACCCGTCCTCGGGTCATATCTCATGAACCGTATTATTGGGATTATGCATTAATTTTAAAGGTTGCACACAGATGGCGTTATTTACAACAGTATCGCATCTGGCAATACTGTAACTATATTCATGTCAAAGCCTCATCATTAGGCTTTGTTTACCAGTATCTGTCATTTCGCTGAAGTGTACACAACATAGTTTTTTTGTGCTCCGAGTATGTCAACTTTCGTGCCGTCAAAACGCAATTTGCGGGAAGCCTTGCTTTTTTGCTTCAATTTGAAGAAAAATACCACCCAAGCACGTCAATTGCTGTTGGATGCCTACCCGAACCATACTCCATCGATTTCAACCTGTGAGTACTGGTTTCGACGCTTCAAAAGTGGTGTTTTTGATACCGAGGACAAGGAGCGACCTGGCCAGCCCAAAAGGTTCGAAGACGCAGAATTGGAGGCATTGCTGGACCAAGACCCGTGCCAAACGCAAGAAGAGCTCGCCGAAACGTTGGACGTTGACCAAGCAACCATTTCCAGACGTCTCAAAGCGATGGGAATGATCCAAAAGCAAGGTAATTGGGTGCCATACGAGTTGAAGCCGAGAGACGTCGAACGCCGATTTTTCACGTGCGAATTGCTGCTTGAACGACTTGGCCGGAAGGGTTTTTTGCATCGTATTGTGAAGGGTGTGGTGTACTATGAGCTGCTCCAACCCAACGAAACTATCTCTGGGGAAGTCTACCGACGTCAATTGATGCGTTTGAGCCGAGCATTGCTTGAAAAACGGCCGGAAACGATCGAAAGACACGACAAGGTTATTTTGCAGCATGACAACGCTCGGCCGCATGTTGCACAGGTCGTCAAAACATACCTTGGAACGCTCAACTGGGAAGTGCTACCCCACCCGCCGTACAGCCCAGACATTGCTCCTTCGGATTACCACTTGTTCCGGGAGATGCAGCGTAAGCTGGCTGGACACCGCTTCTCTTCATATGAAGAGACCAAAAAATGGATCGATTCATTCATAGCCGCCCAGAAGCCGGAATTTTGGAGAAACGGAATCCGGAAATTGAAAGAAAGATGGGAAAAGGTTGTGGCTAGCGACGGACAGTACTTTGAATGATGTATCAATCCATTTTGAAATCGAAATAAAGCCCCATTTTTGGTGAAAAAACCTTTAAAATTAATGCTAGAGAGTGAAATTTTCACAGAATGTGTATTTTCAAAACATTAAAAGGCTCCCCGTACAAGAAACATTTTGGTTTGTATGGCAGCTATACGATACAGTAACCCCACGATCTTGAAATTTGGACGGTTGGTGGCTATACATCAGAAACTTATATTGTTGAAATTTCGGTTTGATCAGACTACTAAATATACCATACAAACACCAATTAAAATTCAGGTTCTTATTAAAAGACCTTTATGTTTTTTTTCCTATCGAACTGAAATTTAGACACTATAGGTTTCTGATATAGGTGCTGTACATCTGTAAGAATCAGCCAAATCGGCCTAGGAGAAGTACCTGCCATACAAACGCACCATTAATATTCAGATTCTTTTTCGAAAAACTTTTTTGTATTGCGGACTATTGAACTGAAATAGGCGCGGTACATTTGTTGGAGGGGGGAGTACCTCCCAAACAAACGTCAATCTGATACGGAACCCTCCGTGGACGAGTCTGACTCGCTCTTGGCCCATTTTTGATTGATTCTAATTGTATGACTTACCATCTGGCTAACTAATGGGTCTATAGATATAATCAATTGATAGATATTCTTTAACCTGCACTTGTACAACACAATTCCTTTCTCTTCTTGAAATATAACATTTAACTTTAAGCTATTCACTCTTCATTCTCCTATTATATTGTAATAACTATTTTGGTTATAAGAAGTAAAAGTGTATAAAGCTTGTTGTTCATATATAAGAAAAAAAACAAAAATTAATTAATAAAAAAGGAAATCATATGGTGGCAAGTGAGTGCATAGTTGAAAATTGAACAAAACGTAAATACTTGCCACCTACTAAGGGAAACAACCCATAAACCAGTATTTTACAAACTGAGTGCTAAAAGAGACAGAAAGTAAGACTATCATAAATGGAAAGCAAGTCAAGGAAGAAAGTAAGAAAGAAGAAACACGAAAACAACAATACAAGACCTGAAGCAGAAACATAGCTGCACCATTTTCTTGTTATATCGCGTTGCATAAATTTATGTTAATAATATGAAAAATTGTTTCTTTTTTCAACCAGAAACAAGAAGCAAAAATATATGCAAACATATTCGGATTCCTTGTTCTTTTGCTTTTGTTTTTCTTTTCTTTTTTTTTTTTTTTTTGTGAAAAAGTGTTTAGTGCCACTTAAGCCAATAGAAGAAATGCACCAAGAAAAACAAAAAGTATTAAAGTATTTAGTTTGTAACCACAAAAACATAAAACTAAAACAGGTAAAAAGCATTTGTTGTGTTAATTTGGAATTGTATTTTTTAACTCATTTTTTTTTTATTTTTAACAAGCTTAATGAAAAATTATTAGCAGAAGAAAAAGAGAGTAAGGGAAAAGAATAATGTGAAATGATAGCGAATGGAAAATGACAAAAAAATAAAACTACAATCACGACGAGTTGCCAATTAGAATAAATTTAAATTATTTTTATGGAGTCTTATAAATATCTTTCTGAAAGTAGTAATAAATCAAAAATCATGTAATCAGGACTGAGGGAGGAAAGTAGGAAGCCATTACATTGCTGTCAATAATTGTGTCGTTACTTTTATTGTTTTACTACTTAGTATTGTAAGTATATGTGTGTATCCTGTATGAGAACTTGTGTCCTTTTTGTTTTTTGCTTGCTAAGCAGTCATTTTATGTAGCAAATGCTATAGAAGACAACAAACATCAGAATCATATTCTACATTTAGGTCACACAGGCACATTTTTCTGTTTTAATATACAATAGTATCTATGAGATTGAGCCTCTCTCTCACACTCTTTCTGACTCCATGTATCTTTACCATTAAGTGTTGTTAGTGTAGTCATGTCTGTGCGCGCTAAAGCGGCTTTTGTTTAACATCCTAAATGTCATTAACAACATCAACATTTGACTTTGTAGTTTGTTGCCGCCGTTAAATCTGGTTTCTCATTGTTGTTTGAATCTGTTACATGCTATTCATAGTGTCGACGGCTTATCTCGGGGCTCAAATCATTGTGAAGGCCACCACCACCACCGCCATCATCATTGCCATCAGAGTCAAATTCACTAAAGTCAAGACAACGAGTGTGAAGTTTTCTATTGTAGCAAACACACAAAAATAACACAGAACCATGTTCACACATCCTATAACATTATATTGTAGATTCATACAAACCGCCTCAATAGTCGCCATTATTGTTGCCACATACAAAAAGCAATACCAACCTAAAATTGTATTCTATAGATTTAAGTTTGTGTGTATTTTACTGTGCAAAACACAGTCAATGACAGCTTCATTTTCTCTCCCTTCACCCATTCTTCTTCTCCTTCACCCCGTCTTCTTTATATACCAATGGCAATTCAAGAGGTCAATGATACTACACTCATAAACCGTATGAACAAGGCATAACCAGATATACAACGCCAAAGACTTAACCCCAAAAAATAGTCTGTTGCCAACCTTACCCAACTTAGATCAGCTCAGCTCAACTCAGCTCTACTCAACTTGATTGTATAACAATAACAGTTGACCATTATGGCATTTGTATATTGTATGTTATAGTATTATTGTAGTCCTTTGTTATGGCATTCCAAATAGAGCTACAAATTTTTATATTGTAGTCCCTTTAATTTGTTTCCTTTTGATTTTAAAATGGTCATTTTCATTCCATTGAATGGTTTCAGAATCGTTAGATGAGGTTTTTTATGAACATCACTAAATCAATGACAAATTTAAGCATAGAAAATAAATAAAAATAAATAAATAATCATAAAGAACTACATAAAAATACTTTAAGTTCATTTTGTAAATAAATAAAACAAGAAATAAATACTTTTATACATTTCCCCTGGAATCATACATATACTACATGTATTGAGTTAACATAATCAGCAAAACATATGGAATCGATTTAAACATACCTATTTTTTGTGTAGAATATTGCTTGATATAGAAATGGTAAATGAAGTTTTTATGCTTCTCTTTTCGAAAAAGAGGATAGACTCTTGCCTAATGTTAATTACTGCGTTTATATGATGTCTTAATCCGATTTACTCTTAATTGAAATCGGCTTAGAATATATACATATTTACACGCTTTAAGCGCACAAATAAACTATTCTTTTGATTTCAATTGTAATTGATTTTTGTTAAGATTGGAAACAAATAAATTTCTATTACTTACACAATAACATTGACATGTGTTGCATAGAGTCGTTTTCATTCTCTACTGATTCGAATGCGTTGATTAATAAAGAAATTTATCGTTAAAATAAAGTTTAAAATTGAATTCATAGGAACCGAACTTGCTTTTTGAAAAAGTTTATCTAACTAAAAGCAAAGTTAGACGTGCAATTACGTTAACTTTAGCAAATCATTTCTACAAACAAAATACAATGTACTCAATGGGAATACCGAGGACAAAAACAACAAAGCTTCATTAGCTAACGAACATCAACAAATGTGATTTAATGACAGTAAAACTCATTGCACTCACTCCCTTATCCCCTTATTCCCTCATTCTTAATAATTTCTTACTGTTCATCTCTGTTCCCTTTTCCACCCAAATGCAGTGACACCACCAGATGCCAAAGCGATTATTGCCGGACCAGTGGACTTATACGTTAAAGTAGGTAGCGTCATAACCCTAACCTGCCACGTACAACAGCCGACATCGACGCCACACGATATTGGACCCATATATTGGTATCGCGGTCAGTATGTCCTTACACCTTTTGTGGCGCATCCAAACGATGCGGCCATAGATCTCCAACGCATTTCAATGGAATCAACACTTGCAGAGAAATTGCAAAGCAGGTAAGCAGAATATCTGACCAACTGGCATAAGAGGCTTTTCGTCTCTGTCTACACTAGAATATATAGAAGATATAAGGACTACACCCAGTTAAGTGGATAGCAACATTTGTAAGCACAGTTGAAGCTTCAAGTGAACGTTTAAAATCTCGTCAATAGCATGTTCGTACTGATTTGCGGCTTAATGATGATTATGTTGGAGATGCTGATGAGACGACAGCGATGACGACGTCCATCATTTCCAGTTGAGTTATATTCTGCCACTTGGGCCTTTGATCAATGAAGTTGATAAACATACAGCATTTATGTTGATTGCTGCTGTTGCTTTGACTTCTATTGAATAAACCTTGAATGAGTGAATGAATTTGGTGATTCTGTGGTATGGTTTACAGACAGGAAATGCCAATTGTTCGCTTCAATGGTTGCTTTATTTCAATGAAAGTGTTATATGCTTTATGAAAATGTTTCTTGTTTCAACTCTCTAAATTATTTATTATTTATTGGTTTCAACACATTTTTTTCACATCTCCATAATTTTTTTTACCACTATCGCAGACTACGCATTGCCAATGCACAGTTGGTGGACTCGGGTAACTACACTTGCATGCCAACCACAGCCGAGGCGGCTAGCGTCCTGGTAAACGTCATAAATGGTGAGTGTGGGCATTAATTATCTCAGCAAGGAAATGATCATGGGGTCTGGCTAGGGGATGATTCAAGATTGCGTTTTCCACTATAATTAAAAGAGAAAAAGAAAAAATAAATAAATAAATAAATAAAAAATTGCAAAATGTTGTAAATAGAGGAAAAAGAGAAAACCTTAAACTAGTAGCGCCATTGGTGTTGATTTATTAAGTTAATTTATGGCTTTTGTTTTCCTTTTTTTTTTTTTCCATTGCATAATTATTATGTTTCTTTGTTTTCCAGATGAAAGTCCTGCTGCGATGCAAAAAAGTGGCGCTTCGTGCAGCGCTTTATGTCATGGTCATAATACCATTTCTTTCATTAGTTGCAATTCGATGACAACAATCACAGCAACCATAACAATTGCTAGCATGATAAGCGTTAACACAGTTGTACGATGGTTCCAGTATTTCTTGCATCTTTCCCAACAAAAGCAACAGCAGCAACAAAAGTATCTACTGTTTAACTTTGTGAATCAAGTGACAATTAAAATTTTATCCTTTGTGCATATCAAATATCTAATAAAATTATTTCATCACCTGCAACTAAGTTCATCAAGAAGAATCACAGGATCTACACTTATGAGTTTGTCATGATGAAGTGTCATTTTCCTCAAAGGAAATAATGAAAATATGAAAGATATTATCATATAAGATATACTTTAATATTTAGAACAAAAAATCATGAAGACGATGAAGGGTCAGAAATCATGTAATTAATTAAATAAATTTTGTGTAAATAAATACTTAGAATTGTGTAGGTATTATTGTAATCAGATACAATTGTATCTACAACCAAACAAAATATACTTTAGTTATAGTAAGTTAGCGCAAAGCTTTTTATTTTAGTTGTAAATTGATGCATTCACAAATGAAAAAAATAACATAAATAAATTAATTTATAAGTAACTTAATAAATATTTAAATAAGTTAATGAATAAGTAAATGAATTAATGATTGCATAAGCAAATTGCATTTGCAACTAACTAATAAATAGTAAACATTCAATAATAATTGAAAAAAGAAAATTGAAGTGAAATTTAAATAAATGAAAATATAAATATGATGATAAAAGAAACAGAACTAATAAACATTTGAAAAATTAATTGGAAAAAATAATTCATCATCAGAAACCACGTTTTATTATAGTGAAAGTGTGAAAATTCACACACAATTTCCAATTCTATATATTATATATCAACATACAAAAAATATAAATAGAGATTTTATTTCTATTTTATTTTAATTTAATTTGTTTGTTAAATATTTCATTTATTATTATTGATTCTATACGTTTAACTAAAGTTGCATAAATTGCTAATAGAAAAAAATACAAATAAAAAAAACAAAAACAAAAACGATTACCCAATGTAAAAAATTATGTTTGGCTCCACTGAATCTTAAATACTCAACACACCTAAAAGTCAGACGTTCTTATGGTGAAATGGGTATACCAGTCCTTGTAAGTACACAATAACTATATATACATCATTGTCTGGCCAAATCAGTAGTATTTATATTGGATATTAATAGATCGATTTTAATGAAATTTACAGGGAAACTCTAGCATAGTCTGTAGTGTGTTTCTGTGAAGTTTGGTATGGTTCGGATTTACTGTATCAAATTATGCATATGTTTTGATAATTTGGACTTTTAGAGTAAAGTCTTTCAAATAAGTAAAACAAAATTTGTTTGCAAATGGAACCTCATACGGAAAATTATGCACATATGAACTATTTTTTTGTTTTTATTTGGACCAAAATCCCTGTTTTCGTATCCTAAATATATTTTCTACCAATTTGTAAACATATGTATTGAGAATATTATTCTATGCTGCATTCGACCCTAAACTAAATATTCCATAGTGAGTGCTGCATTAGTTTTTGGAAGCCAATGTCACCAAATTTTCTCTAAGATTGAAGACTGGATTTAGTATAGCCTCGACTTCAACATAATTAGTGAGTCTGGAAGCTATAAAATGGAAAAAAAATCGATAAAAAATGAAGTGAATTGCATCAGAATCTGGCCAGACTAAGATGTACCATAGAAATGTAACAAATTGAATATGCCCATAAATTTTTTAAATTTTTATTCTAGTTCATTGAGGCTAACCTGGAATCTCATAGCTGTAATTTAATTCTTTGAACTATTAAAATCAGCTTAAAGTCAAAAAAGTTCTGGCCAAACCATAAAGTCCACATAAGGGTTAACATTAACACATAAAAAATACTAAAGTTTTCAATATGAAAACTCCTAAATTACTGCCATAGATTTAAATCTTATATTACTTATTGTTTTGATTGATTCAATTTTTTTGGCATCTTTGTGAAGAATTTACTAATGAAATTATGGAAAAAGAGTACATATGTATCATATCATATAGGTTTCATCTATTTTGTATAAGCTATATATCTTCCTGCTAAAAGAAAAGTCTGTTTAGGAAACATAATGATATCTGCTATATAATCAAGTTGAAAGAAAAAAATATCTTAGAAACAGATGAAGAAAAAACAATCGATAGGCCGCATCAGACTGATCCATATTTTCATCTCCGTTTCCATTGAAAGCTTCTGTACATGTGTCACAAGCATCATGACAAAATGATAAGACCTGTTGGCTTCAAAAATAAATGTATACATAAATGTTATAATAAACAACATAAACTGAAGTTGACAACATTGAGATACACAATTTGAAATCATTATTGCAATCAAAATAAAAATGTCAATAAAATCAGATTTAAATTTAATTTCATTCTTTTGTTTTAGCAATAATAAATAATAATCCATTTTATATGATTTCATTTCCTTTTTAAATTTAATCATTTTAATAACAAATTAAATCTCAAAATGTATCTGTTAACGATATCGAGTCTATTGTTTTTACAGTAGTGTGAAAATTTTTTGATTTTGGCAAATTAAAAGAAACATTTTTCCTTCATTTAAATTGTAGATTATTCCAACCAGCATTTAAATATTACATTATTTTATCCATTGATTTCAATATATATTATACATAGATTAATGGGTTCTAAACATTTTTGCTTGTATGTAAATTTAATATACCTAAATTTAAAAGAAGCAGTTTTTAAATTGCCGAGTCTTTATAGCAAATTCAGCTAATATAGTTTTATTTTTAATGGTTTCCTTTTAGTTAATTAGTTACAAAAATTTCATACAAAACTAATAAAATGGTATATGATGGAATAATAATAATAATAATATACTAAAATATACTTTTGCGTAAGTGTATTATTTTATACTGTGTTTACAATGCAGAAATTGGTGAATAATGTGCAAATTAACAAAAATATTACAAAATAAATTATAATGTTCCGTGAACAGCTTTTATTTTTTAGAATTTATTAATTTAAAATATTTGGCAATATTTGTTTTTGTCGTAATGAGTCTTTTTAGCAGCAAGATGTACTTTCATGAAATGGTCATTCCTGATTCCACATGATACATTTATTAATTGTTAAAAGCACTAAATTATATTCACTTTATTTTTGGAAGAGTCTTCAAACAGAGCGATGTGCTTCCATTAACATTCCTTATTGACTAAAGTAGTATCATAATTTTTAACCTAAAGAAACTTAGCAAATCAAGCAACATGTTTTATATTCGATGAGTATTAAAGTTGTTGTATGCTAATCCATCATTATACCATATTTCTTCTATTCCATTTGTTTTATACTTGCTGGTTCGAATACACCCATCTCATCCTTATTACGCAAGATCAGCGCTAACTTCCTATACTTCAGTTTAGTAATATCAGTGTCAGTGACAGTGGCCTGTCTAGCACTTCCCGAGTGTCAACTTACATAAGGAAGTGTAGGGTAACATTGAAAATTTCACTTAAAAATTCATTTAGAAAATTATGTTTATTTTATATGTACGAGTATATTTTTCTCTCCTCCTTAGCATTGATGACATGTCACACATAAACGCAATAAATAATATTATTATTTTCTAATTAGATAAATTATACATATTTTCATTTATGCAATTAGCGACAAAACCAAAAAACTATTGAAATAATAATTTTGCATAATCATAATGATTTTATTTTAAATTAATTTTTGTAAATTTCTTCACATTTTTTTATATCACATACACAATACACAATATATACTAAATTAATTTATCTATATAAGGTACCATATATGTATAAGTATGTTTGTATATCTATAAATTATACAATATAATATAAATAAACTCAAATATAGAAAAATGAAAACAAAAAAAAAAAAATTAAATAAAATAAAAATATTAGCCTAATTAACAATTTTAGTTGAATTACAATAGAGAAAATTAAACGAAATTATGATACTAAAAAGTAAAACAAAAACCACAAACAAACATAAACACAACAGACACAAAATTAAAATTAAACACTCAAGCAGAAATGTTAAAAATTACATTAAATTAAAAATAAAGAAAAACATGCAAAAACATAAATTCAAAGATAAAAAAAAAAAAACAGAAATGTTAAAAATGACATTAAATTAAAAATAATGAAAAACATGCAAAAACATAAATTCAAATACAAAAAAAAAAAAACAAACTTAAATATCATAAAAAATTAAATCAAAATACAAAAAATGAATGCAGACAAATTAATTTAAAGCAAATATAATATTTTCATTATACAAAATAATAATAAATTATTTAATTTCATTTATTTTTTTTTTAATTTCTCATCCTTGATGAATATTTGTGTGCAATAAATAATTGTAACGATATTAAAATGATAATTTTTTTCGGCCAAGTCAAAGGTCAAATATTTTTGTAAATAAAAAACAGTTTTTAAGTTAATTTGCCTAAGTTATTTGAAATAAAAATAACAATAAAACAAAAAACAATTGGAAAAATAAAATTTTGAACAATAAATAAAAGGCATTTATTATTTCTGAAAAAAAAAAATGGATAATTACGGAAAAAGGTAAGGACTCTGTAAAAATTTGGTAGGGGTAACCCGAAATTTGGATCTCTAAGAGAAAAGAGAGAACAGCAATATTTCAAGTTAGAAAAGAACAGCAGCTCAGAAAGTGAGAAATAAGTATATTTATAAATGAATTCAGAATATATAAAGGAAAAAAAAAGTCGAATTGACCTACAATATAACCAATCTTGTCTTGAAGCTACTAATATTTCACTCATTTTCAATTTAATTTGTTAATCCGATTTTCTTGATATCAACGTCTGTTTTTAGCCTTTGCTGTCCATCCGTCCGTTGGTTGAAGGTACCCCTCCTAGTTAGCCGATTTGGCTGATTCCAACAGATGTATAGAGCCTAAATCAAAAACCTATAGTATCTAAATTTCAGTTTGATAGAACAAAAACCAAAAAAGTTTTTCTAAAAAAACCTGAATTTTAATGAGGGTTTTTATGGGAGATACCCTCCCTAGTAATCCGATCAAACTGAAATTTCGACAATGTAAGTTTCTGATATATAGCCACCAACCATTTCAAGATCGTGGGATTACTGGCTGCCATACAAACCAAAATATTTCTTGTATGGGGACCCCTTTAAGTTTTCGAAAATATTTTAGTTTTAGTATTTGATGCTGATGACCTATCCGGTCTACACACTACACATTCTGTGAAAAATTCACTAGCTATTGCGGCTTATGAGATGTGACCCGAGGACGGATGGACGGGCGGAAGGACAGACAGACAACGAAGTCTCTGTAATAGTGTTCCTTTTGGTGCCCTTTGGGTCCGGAACCCTAAAAATGAACTGCGCACAGTTTGCATAGCACTGTTACGAAACGTCACTCTTTTGTACACAAATTTTGTATGAATGATCACATTGTGCTCTGCTACTCGAATGTTATGGTTAGTTTAGAGGGGTGAAGTCAGCAGTGCTTCTCAAATGTTGTTTATATTTCAAGTCTTATTCAATGGTACGGAAAAATCCTTTGTGTGCGAGTTCAACTTGCACTTTTCCGAATTTTTTAAGTTAGTTGCGGGGGACACAGTTTTGTGTCATCGTTCTTCCTGTGCCGCTGCTGTACCTGCTGCTCTTGTTATCGTTGTTACTTTATGTTTATTTTTTGTTGTTGTTACCTGTTGATTTTGTTACTTCTTCCTTTGTACGTTGAGTTAAATGAAAATATTTATCAATTTATGATGAATAAAATGAAACTCTAAACATATCATCCTTTACTTAAAACTTATTATAAATAAAACTTGAGCACTTCATTCACTTGAGATTTGCGTAGCGGTCTTAAATAAAGAAATAGTCAATGTGACGAAGATGTACTTAGAAAGACTGAGCAGCCATGAAATCGAATTACCTACAAATATCCTCGACAGCAACGATACTATCAGGCGGCTAAAAATATATCATATCATTGGCTTGCCTAGGTTTACAGTATTAAATTTTGAAATGAATAATTAGTACCAGTTTACTGGAGCTTAACTATGTATTTCTTTGTATAAAGAATATAAAACTATTAGCTTATCATCTATTGTATAAAACAGGAGCACATAAGTAAGTATTTAAAATACAATATTACTTGAACTACAGATGCAAAGACCAAATACTTTGAAATCCATAACCACAGTCAGGTGGTAAGTAGATAGAACCAAAATGTCAAAGATCACGTGCATGTACTTACATAGTTTCAAACTTAGTGTTGACTAAGCTTGAATATAGTCCTGCTTCCGACAAATTTATTGCAAACAATCTGGCATTTTAACATTTAGCTTTCGTAGTTATTCTATTATATTATGCTACAAGCACTTCAGTTGCTTATAAATTCAATATCAAAAAATGTAACAAATTGTACTACATAAGTGTAGTGTATAAGCATAGTCGTAAGTTAAACATAGTGGAATGAAAAAAATAAAAATAAATAATAAACATCTAAGTCAGACATAGCGAGATAATAGAACCTAAGACGAGTCAGTATGGGTAATCTATAACCATAGTTGTGAATCAGACTTACTTGAAAACAAAGAAATAGGATTCAGTCTTGTACTAAATGTGTCAGTGACAAGTCCAAAAACATGATATTCTAAGCTTCTACACTAGTTCCAATTAGTTTAAGTTCTATAGGAAAGTTTTCTGACTTTATATCATACTAGCGCTATCCAGCGAGATTTGCTACATTCCCGACATAATGTTAGTATGTGATTGTATTTGTCATAATTGTTTTTTCTCTTGAGTTTAGCACCGTCAAACTACTTTTTTCGTCCATTTTAATACAAGCATATATAAATTCTACTCAATATCTTTACTCACAACTAAAAAGTGACATCGGTCAGAGCGTTGTCTAACATAATTATTATTTACATTTACTTAAAATTAATTAAAATCTTATTGGGGTTAAAATATTAAAGACTTTAAATTCGAAAAAGAACAACAAGAGCAACAACAATTATAGCATCAGCAACAGATGTCTCCATATTCAATAAATATTTCTTTTTTTTTTTAACATTTTAAAGGAATTTCAATGAATTTGAAAATCAATGTGTGTCTTTTCGTCTGTCTGTGCATAGTAGAGGAAATCCCTTTACATTTATTGAGTCGCCATTTGACAGTGATAAATCCTTTCAACAAATTCAAACAAACCGAAAGAATATTGTATAATCAGATAAAATAATTACGCGCACGTTTATTTAATTACAACATTAAGAGTCATTTCGCCTCTCTTTTTGTTGTTATGTTTGCTTTCATTATTGCTATTGTTTTTGTTTTTGTAGTTGTTCTTGTAGGTTAGTTGTTGTGATGGAGAGATAGGCATGGTACGGTTGACGATGCCAAGACACGATGAACATCTGTGAACGCCGGCAAATGGTAAATTGCAGGAGTAGATGGGATTTTTTTTTTTATCCAGATAATTTTACACAATCAAAATGGTGGACAGAATATGATGAGAAAGAAGAAAGCGGGAAACATGAACGAATGAATGGCAGCTTTTCATGCGAAAATGTAAAGTAAATGAAACCAATTCAAATTAAGCGCAGCGCATCAGATAAACCAAACGATGTGTCATTAATTCTTCTTTTTGTTTGTTATAAATACATATTTTGTATCTGAGGTAATATGTGTATATGTGTGAGTGTGTGTTGCTGAATGTGTATTTATGTGTATATTGAGTTCTATTTTTTTTTTTCCAGAAATGTTTTAGTTGTGTGTGCAAAAAGTTAAATAGACCCAACACAGCGTATGAGTAATATGATGCTTAATCGCTTTCATTGTTGATTTGACGCACTTAGATGCAGACGCATTTAATAAAGGTGCGTCATGTGGTTGTCATTGATGTGGTTAACAAACATTTCAGAACAAAAAATTCTCATAATATCAGAACTAACATATGATACGGATTATTGTAATGTTAATGAATGAAAGAGCTTTCTATATTCATGAAATACCTTATATATTTTGATCTGATATATTATTTTTGTTATGCTTGATATTTGATAATATTTCCACACATTCAAAAATGTTAGCGTACTGTAATCAAAAGTACATCTGCATAGGTTTATGTGCAATGTATTTTCTGTATGTGCACATACTTGTAAATAACTTCTTCCCCTGCCAATCGGATTTGTATTTAAGCAAATGTATACATAAATTATGCTTGTCACTTTGGTATTTCCCATTTAATTGTGTGTAAATATAAAAATTTGCATAGGCTTGCAGCACGTTGAACTCATTTATCACTGAACTTGTCATTTGTACTTTTTAATTATTGTATTACATATATGTATATAAAATATTTTTAATGTACATAAGTAATAAAAATGTAAACGAGTATGTATAGTAGTAGGTCCGACGATAATAATAAATCAATGGAAGTTTCATGGTGATGTCTCATCAAATCTTGAATACACTTCACATATGAAGTGGATTTGATTATTAAAGTATTAATTTGCCTTGATATACACTCATGATGTAAAAATAATCATCCTTCATCAGTTTTTTGATTTCTCTCCTTTTGCTTGAACAGAAAAGTAAATACCATATTCATCCATTTTTTAGAAATTGCAGTGAGTAAGGTTTTTATTTTTTATTTTTGAAATCATGATTTTTTACATTCAGCAATAATTTTACTTTTTCAGTTTATTAGATTTGAAGGGTATTAAATTCTAGTGAGATCCAAACGATTTGTTCATTTTGCTGTATTCTATATTTTATTTTATTTATCTTTTACGCTTTTTTTTTTCTGCATTTAATTATTAGTCATTGGCCAATGACCACAATGCAACCACAACACATCATGACCAATCAATCAAAATGTGTGAAAAGTTTTAAAATAAAAATTTAAATAAAATAAAGTAAATTTAAACTTAATCATTGGTTTTGAAATGAAAATTATAAAAATTAAAAAACGATAAATATTGTATTAAAGCGTGCAACGTTGTTTCTCAATTAGGTTTTTTTTTTGTTTTTTTTTTTATGTGTTAAAAATCATAAAGATTACATCATACATGTAAATCCTTATTAAAATGAGACAAGAGAATGAAGTACAAAAAATAAAGACACAAGACAAATGTATGTATTGAGTAGATCTGTAATCAAGCTTAGTCCATTCTAAGTTTTAATCCATAAAGTAACAAGTACTTGTACAAAGTATTAACAACAACAAAGCGAACATACAACACAAATACGACAATTCACGATGACTGTAAGAGTGGTTTCAAGGACCCAACGCATCAGCAGCAATTTCGATCTGAATTATTGTTGTTCTGCTTCCACGTAACTTATTGCTTTTAAGTGTAAGAAGCGGGTTTCAATAAATTTGATAAGCAAACAAATGCCCATTACTCCAATTGCGAAGTGGACTTATCAACGAGACTATATGATCCATCCTTATGATATGAAACTCCAACTTATGACCGGGTAACAATATAATAAATTCCCATAAAACAGGGGCACCATTAAGGAAGGTGCCACAAAACAGTGTCTTCCTCAAAACAACTTAAGTACTTTGGAATTCCTTGGAAAAACGAATGAGAAGTTTGTTTATTTCATTACGATGGTGTCCATCAATTTGGAAAAATATCCTAATTAATCTGTAATTGAAGAAAGAAACCTAAAAATAAAGAAAATAGTGCTTACTGTTACCATATGATGCCAAATGATGAAATGTCGTTCGTTGACCGCATGAAACACAGCGTTACCGAAACGCTTTTGTCTTTGCCAAAGATTTAATAACATATATCTCGCGATACAAAGGTTTTAGCGGAAAGTAGTGTACATATGAAAATAGACTTGTGTTCCTTCCCTTTTAGTGCGTTTATTCCTTTGTGTGATTACGTCAAGCGCATGATTTCATGATAAGAAAAGTAAAGCGACATTTTTGTTTATTACAATAGCTCAAGCAAAGCTACAAAACTTGAAACAATTCATTATTTATAATAAAATGTATTTAATTAAATATATAGTTTATTTTATTTATCATATCCAAAAAAAGAGAGATCAACTCATATTAAATTTAAGCAGCTATATCCGCTTCTTAACAGTAGATCTAAGTTAACAACCAATGGGAAATTGGTAATATACAATAGTGTAATTAAGCCTATATGGACGTACGGCATGCAATTATGGGGTACAGCCAAGAAGACTAACATTAACATTATTCAGCGTCAACAATCGAAAATACTTCGATCAATAGTTAATGCGGACTGGTTTATATCTAACTATGAAATTCACAAAGACCTCGGCGTAACTGTGATTCAGGAAGAAATCATTAATGCTAGCAGGAGGTACCACAAAACATTAGAGCGACATACCAATCTAGAAATAACAGAACTTCCATCACACGAATTGTCTAGACGTAGGCGCTTAAAACGAAGCAGACCCAGTCGATCTGACCTAACTTAGGTTACGGGTGGCGCTGAGAGGCATCTTGCGGTTGTTGGCCTGCCGCAAGTAGCTCGCAAAAATGAGGCCTAAGACACCGAGTATCATTATTCAAGAGACAATTCGAAAATGTTCGATATTGTCCACTGCCTTTTCCCCTCTTATTGTTAAAAATGTACTTAGTGTTTTCTTTTATATTTAAGATATTGGGTGTATGCATATGATTCCGCCCTTTCCGATAGTTTCGCTAGTATCGCCGCTTACACTTGCACACTAAAATACTAATACTTGCATTCGATAGTGCCTTCTATCAGCTGTTAAACACAGTGTATAACATTCGGTGGAAGCATAAACAACAAATATTTCTAATTCATTGAAAATGTCGAGTTTTATCCCAAGTAAACATCATTTGCGGGAGGTTTTATTGCACTATTTTGTTGCAAAGAAAAGTGCAGCGGAAACTTATCGTTTGCTTGCTGATGTTTACGGTGAGCATGCTCCATCGAATACAACTTGCAAAGAATGGTTTCGACGATTTAAAAATGATGATTTTGACATTGAGGACAGAGAACATGGAAAACCACCCAAAAAATTTGAAGATGCTGAATTGGAAGATTTATTGACCGAAGATTGTTGTCAAACACAATCAGAATTGGCAACAACATTAAATGTTGATCAATCAACTATTTCAAGACGTTTGCAAGCAATGGGAATGGTTCAAAAAGTCAATAACTGGGTGCCACATGAATTGAAAGACCGAGACATCGAACGTCGCAAAACCATTTGTGAAATGCTGCTTCAAAGACAAAAAAGAAAAGGTTTTTTGCATCGGATAATCACGGGAGATGAAAAATGGATATATTACGAGAATCCTAAACGCAAAAAATCTTGGCTGAAGCCAGGTGAGGCCGGCCCATCACAGCCAAAGAAAAATATTCATTGTACCAAGGTTATGCTCTGTATTTGGTGGGATCAGAAAGGTGTTGTGCACTATGAGTTGCTGAAACCGTCTGATACTATCACTGGCGATGTTTACAGACGACAACTAATGCGGTTGAAGGTAGCTATAGAAGAAAAACGACCGGAATGGGTGAATAGGCATGACAAATTAATTCTTCAACATGACAACGCCAGACCGCATACGGCAAATGTTGTGAAAACATATTTAAATGGACAAGACTGGGAAGTGCTACCCCACCCGCCATATTCACCAGATATAGCCCCTTCAGATTTTCATTTATTTCGAAGGATGCAGTCTGATCTTACGGGAGAGCGATTCACTTCTTATGAAGATATCAAAATTTGGCTTCATAATTGGATTGCCTCAAAAGACCAGGACTTCTTTATGCAAGGAATCCGTAAATTGCCTGAAAGATGGGCAAAGGTTGTAGCTGCAGATGGGGCATACTTTGAATAAATAAATTTTCCTTTTTCTAAACAAGCAAATTTGTTTTGTTTTCACAAAAAAGGGCGGAATCATATGCATACACCCAATATAAGATGTAGGAAAACAATAGTACATATCCAATCGGGAACAACAACAAAAAAAAAAAAAATTTTATTTATTTGAACTAAGATTATAATTACAAATTATAACCTAATATTTAATATGCGCAATAACGACACAGGCCTTTAGCTAAGGGTAAAGTTAAGAAGGAATTGCGGAAAATTAAAAAACAACAGGACCACACTTGCCATGAGTGGGAATCGATCCCGCGACTCTTGGAAAGTAAATATTTATTTACACTAGATACATATTGTATAATATCTTATAAAGGTTCAAAGAAAAAGTATAATGAAACAGAATCATAAAAAAATGACTTTCATTTCATTCTTTTTAAATTATACCTGATGATTCACGAGAAACAATTCCAAACAAAACACACACTCCGATGTTTTGGTATGATCACAATTTCGTAACAAGAATAAAATCAAAAATGGCATTTAAAAATTAGTTTATGATAAATCGATTCAATAATGTTGCAACATCAACTATGCTGTTATACCATTGTACATAAGTAGTATGATGACATAAGATAGAAATAATTTAGAATGCATATCAAAAAGATATGTAATTGATAGAGAGTGTATGTAAAAGATTGTGCTCGAGTGGACAGTGGGATGAGAAGATAGGTAAATTTGCTTAACTGAACTCACCACAGCTGAATTATGATTTACAATAGTTTTGTTGTGTGCAGGAAACTTTTCTTTCTTTGGCAGTAGCTTTGATTGATCAAAACAACAGAATAGACACTTACGAAAACCAAAGAAACATTTTATTTATCATTTAAAAACAACTTAATATCTATATCCCAGACATCTACAATTGTTAAGTATTAAAATGGCAAATTATTTGCATTTATGTATTTATTTTTTTTTTTTCCTTTTTAAATAAAAAATATTTAATTTGAAATCTCTGAATGTTTATATCCCCAGTTGAGTATTTGTTGACTTAACGTGACGAACCATTTTCCAGGAAATATAAATTATTAAATAAAATTTTATAATGAAATCGGATGTACTTATAAGCGATTTTGGTGTTGTTGCTCTTATTGTTGATGTTTGTCTAAAGTCATAAAAAAGTTTTATCGTTTTAAAGTTGCATTGTGAACCATGTAAAATAAAAGTTAATTAAACACACACAAAACACAATGCAAAAAACAAAAAAAAAAAAAAACAGAATACAAAGTATGGAAACAACAATAGCCAAAAGGCAAGGAACAAAAAACTTTTATAATGCTTGTGGGTGTTTGTAAGTAAGTAATGTATTATATAATTTGATGGTGACTGAGCACGCGTCTACCGAGGCGTGTTCTTAATCAAAATTAATCCGATGGCTTGCTTTGTTTTTCTCGCATACGATTTTTGTTCTTTGTTCTAAACTTATTTTGTTTTATTTTGTATTTTATTTTGGAATTTACTGTTTACGGTCCTTGCCGGTTTTTATTATTGTTGTTGTCATTGACTGGCTGCTGAAAGTTTTCTACGTTGTTTTGCTACGCATGCGTGTTAAGATCAAGGATAGAAATCACGTGCGATAGAAAATATACACGTGCAGGGCAAGAATTCCAACAAATATCTAAAACCAACAAAAGAGGAAAGGAATTAAGGAAGAAAATTTCACTCACGCACTCATATGTAAACAAACAAACTTCACTCACTCATACTCATAATAAGATTGTGTATTTAAGATAGTATTTTTGTTTAAGTTTTCCTCGTTAAATACTTCATAGATTATTTTAATTTCCTTTCCTTTACTTTACTTTATGTACTGTGATTCAGAACCTGAATCACTTTAGCAACTTTTTTGAATCCTTCTACAAGACGACCCGATTCAGAAAAAACGACAGCAGCTTCATTTAATCTAATCTACATCAAATGAATTAAATTAATCCTTGCCAGTTTTAGCCAAGTTTCAGTCATTTCCTGCTTGCTCTTTTTGTTTAACTTTGGGACTAGCCGCACTAATTAAGCGTATACATGGAATGGATATTTAGGCCACCAAAAAACTAAAGAGTCATGGAACGAATAGGAAGAAGATAAAGAACGAAAAGGAACAAACAAACAGATAAACAAAACACAGATGGATGAAAAAAGAACATGACGCAACAAATACATGAAATGCCGCAATCCATTGAAGAAATATAAAGGGATCAACCTTTTTTTGGTTGTCTACCATTAAAAGAAAAAAGAATGTGGAAAAGCGGAGAGTAGTGGTGGTCTATAATTAGAAAATTACACGCTTTTCATTAAGATACACAAATGTTTGCCTATTTAATTTTCACTTCTTCTTTTCTAAATACCCAAGGCCTGGTCAGAAGGATCCGTAACAAGAATTATACATTGTTGTACTTTTTCTGTTTCCAGATTGGAGACTGGACATGTGTTAAACTTTAGTATTGAATTACCTTTTCTTTGTTTTAATAAAAACATGTATGTTAAACTGAATTTTTAATCTCAAAACATGTGTTCATTAGTTTGAAAACATGATAATATGTTTCCAAGGCTTATAAGTTTTGGAGTGAAAAATGATTAATGAACATACACAATAACAATTACAACAAAAAAGGTGCTGATGAAAGTTTTACAAAGTGACTTAGTACCAATGATTACATACAACATGATTAAAATATTTTGGCCTCCTATAATCAAAATAAATTCATAGTAATAATGGCTTTTGCTACAACAAAGAAGCCAATTTGGTTACCAACATAGTAGTTCAGTTTTTTAATTTATGAGTGCAATGAAGTCGTAATAATTTCTTAAGAGACAGCAGAGCATTTACTATGCTACTGTGAGAGATTGATTTTGGAATTAGTATATAGAATCAAATGAAATTGCAGGAAAATCTCCGAAGAAGATCTTCGAATTCTTAACGAATTTCAGAATCTCGGAGGTACTGTACTTTTGGGGTTATCGCAATAAGCCCATTCGTTATAGGAGTAACGAGGTGTACTAGTTCCCGCGCTCCTCAAATCTAGAAAAAGTTTAAAAATGTCAAAGTGAAAACTAAGCCCAAACTTGACAACATTTCATACCAAATGCATTTAACAAAACAAAAAAAAAAACTTTTATATAATGAAAATTTCAATTGAGAATCTTAGACTTAATATTCTGCAGATAGAGTTGGTCAATAACAGAAATCAAAATTCAAAAATTGTACAGCCTCTTTAATACATTAGATCACCAGCGTATGTTCCACCCTCAAATATGCTGCTTTTGAAATCTTCAAGAAGACCGAGGGTATTATTTAGCAATCTACTCAAGTTTCCTATCAAAGCTTTCTGGGTCAGAATAGCAAAAACTTAAAATTTTGGTATCAACTATTTGATTTATTATTTACAAACAATTTGCAAATTGTTCCAGCAAATATTAAACACAATCGCACATACTGTTATTACAGACTTTCTTTAAAATCTGTTTGACACATAGAATTTTGACGATTAAAAGTATCCATCCAATACTCCAAAATCAAAACCAAACGACATCAAAATATCACCTTCATTTACTCAACTTTGCACCTTCACACTTTGGGTTTTCAGGTCTCTGATCTGATGGCATTCATTTCAATTGCTTGTCTTTTCCATCCCTTTGTTTTTTCAATGACAAAAGACGGTTACGCAACTCATTAGGATCGACTGAGCCATCAGACCGTGGATAAGGCGTCAAGCAGTAGCGCAAGCCTGTCTTAGGAGGTTCCGGCTGATCACCATTTTGTCCTGGTTGCTTGCCGTCAAAAAAAGTGACGTGTTTCTGCTCAGTTTTGCCCATCTTTTTTAGGTAGCCTTTTTCTTTTAGTAAAAGGTTTATCCTCTTTACTTGTGTAAAAGATCAGTTTTTCAATGATGAATTTTTTCCTTTTTTTTTTTACAAAATAATTTTTATCTGTATTATAATTCCGACATTGTCTATTGAAGGAAGTATATTAAATGTAATATTTATAAGGTTACTTTGTTAAGTATCGATGTAAAAAATATGAAAAAAAAAAAAAAGTTTGACAAGAAAATAAATTATTCATTGTTTCTAATAAATATTTCAGTTGGTTTTTAGTCAATGGACACATGTATAAAGATAACACATTAGGGGCTTCACGCAACGTGTTACAATGTTAATTTGTTCAATGGACAATCGCAATTGCGTAAGCAAACCGTTTTCTGTTAAATCAGCTTTTGTCGTAAACTATTGAATTTAAAGCATCGATTGAAAATGTCGAAAAAAGTAAAAAAAAGATATACAAACCGAAATTGCTACAAATAATTTATGTCTTTATGTATATATTATTCATATTTGTACTAGCTGTAACTAGCAAGTCCAAGCAATCGGCGTCATTAAATATATTTATAAAATGAACTAAATTTTTCGGTCAGTGTTATGAGAATTTGTCTACGCCTTATAGAAAATATATTAAAAGCCCGAAGTCTCAGAAATGTAACCCTTTTATCAGAGAACAATGTCGATGCAATGTTGAGGCTTGCAAGACATCATATGAATTGTTGAGAGCAAAATTGTTTTGCTTGATGGAACAATATAGAATACTACCTCAAATACATCATCAAGAAGGAACCCAGACCCAGAGAAATATCTAAAACATGTAAATTTTAGTACTATTGATTATTTTGGTTTTTTTTTTTTTTTTTTTTTTTTTTTTTTGTAATGATAGTGAAATCTACAATTTTGCTGAACAACATAATTTTTATATACTCTATTTTAATGACTTTTATTCATGAAAACAAATAAAAGTTTACAACAAAAACAGTTCCAGTAAATATGCTCGAAAATTGTTAAAACAAAATTATTTTCATAACTTCATATTGTACGAGTACTGTAATTATCATTTAATTTAACAGTTAGAACTTATGACGCAACTGCACTACTATTTTTATGAACACAGCTTAAATAAAAACACGTATATATTTACATACATGTGTATGAATTTGTACGAATATATAAATTTAAATTTTTTTTTTTTTTTTTGTTTTTGCTTTCGGCTTGTGTTTCACTGCTGGAAGCGCACATAGTTTGGACTATTGTTTGGCGTTGAGTTATTTCAAGCGCTTAGCATTTGAGAGCATTTTATTGGCATTTAATAGTAGGATGTGCTTATTTTGAACAGGCACTGGGCATCTATACAACAACTCAAAACAGGTAATAGAAGCGAATAAAGTAAGAAAATTCCAAATTTAAAAAAGAAATGAGAAAAATGTAAAAAAAAAAATTTAAAACTAATCATCTAACTATGATATTCTTTCATTAAAGTCATTTCGTTTATTTTCTTTTCCTTTAAAATTATCTAGAATAATTTTCACTTCAAATTTATGTATGCATTTTTAAAAATGAATTGGAGCATTTAATAATATTTATTTATTGTAGATATGTACATGTGTATTGAATTTTACTATAATATAATCATAGCATTTATCCTTCAGCTTGCAAACAATTATTTCATTTAACAAAACTGGTAGAACCCTTAAGGAATTTTAGTACTGTCATATGTTAACACTCACCTCTGTCAAGTTTCATTTGCACTCATATTGTATAAAGATGTAGAACGTGTAGCAATGCAGTCTCAAGTCTCAACATTTCTACATGTGCACAGCATAAGTTCTATTTCAATTACATTAAAGAGACTAAATCTTTACTCCAATAGCTTCTCAAATTATAAAACGTACAATAAAACGACCTATTAAACAAAAGGCTCTATTCAACAATGAATGAATGAAATGAAGAACTTGTTAAGTTTCCCTATCCAGTTATATAGAATTACTAATCTCATGTCAGTAAGACTGGGTAGAGAGAGAAAGTGACTGGGAATTAAGTGCAGACTACCGACATTAACTGAGACTATGAAACATTGATACTAAACACATTGATTTCATTTTGTCTTCTACTATATTTCATTTAAAATATTATTTATGCTTTATTAAATAAATGAAAAGCTTCAACTTTTAGTCACCAAAGTGAAATGTTTAATGCCACAAAAGGATTTATTATTCCATCTTTCATCGTTTGGCATCATTTGGCATCAAAGCCAACATAACTGATTTATGTAGATATTCTCTCATATTAATTTTGCAACGAAAATTTGAAAAACAAAAAAATTTGTTAAAGGAAAAAAATCTTAAACAAAATGTTGATTTCAGATGAAATCCGTGCTGTCTTTTCTTTCTTCCTTTTGTGCTGTTGCGTTTTTGGTGAGAAATAGAGAAATGAATGAATTTCGATATTTTGTGGGATGATATAAAAACAAATTTCTTGGGAAAATTGCATGTAAATTTGAAACGGAAAATCGAAGCTGATATTGTCATTTTCAGTTTGCTGAATGCAAAAAGGAATTATTTTTTACAATGCGCTCTCGTGCTACTTGTCATTGAACCAAGGCAGTAGTGGCTCCTTGATATGGCAACGAAATCAAAATGAAACGCGGTCACCAATCAACCAAAACCAAAATAAAAATTGCAGAAAAGTATCTAACTATCTATACTATATAGGTTATATTTTAGTATACAATGGGCGAAACAGGAATATTATTTTAACAAAAAAAAAAAAAATTACAAGAAATGACCCTAAATTGTAAACCTCAACAGCGGAATTCAATTATGTGTCCTTTATTTCTTTCCTTCTTTCTGGTCCTTCTACTCCTCTAAGTTCTTTATTTTATTCATTCTTGCATTTGTTGGTTCATTTGTTCATTCGTTGCTTGGTTTATTTATTCGTTGATTTGACTTAAATGATTTAATTTTTCCTTTTATTTTCTCTTTTCCGTTTTCCATTGCCCCATTTTACATTTAATTTAAATAACAGAGAAATGCGAATACGAAACATGAATAGTAAATGTTGACAAAGGTCCTGCTGGTTTATTTTTGTTGCTGTTGTTTTATAATAAATGCTGATTACGGCTTATAAATATTTAATAGAACGTGTCAATTTGAGTGCGAACAAAATATATAAGGAAGGAGCCTTGAATGACAATAAGAAATTGCAATAAATTAAAATACAATACAGTTTTTCTTTATTGTAAAATAATATTGAAAATTGTAATCTTAATTAAAGAGAGGTTTCCCTTTCACTTCTTTGAATGTAAATGAATTATATTTTGTTATATATTCTTTTATAAACACTCCTGAGAGTTCATGTCCCCATCGAAGATAAAAGGATTATCACTAAAACTTGTAAGTGGGTTAAATCGATATTGTCAATAAATTTTTTAGCTGTTATTTTTCTTAATTTTTGTAACAGATAAAGTATAGTATGATGAAGAAAATCCATTGGGATATGTCAGAGCTACCAAACTGAAATTCGGTACAAGCATGTCTTAAACAGTTTTTATTATAAAATTAGTGTACCCCGATTTCTGAAAGAGGTAACCCACAAACAAATGCATACATTTTTACTGAAAGTAAGGTGACCCGAAAGAAAGTGAAAAACAGTGAAACTTTATAGGATTTTCAGGCACAACGGAGGCTTCTAAAAATAAAAAAATATAATCTCATATTTACTTTCTGTTAATGTGTAACAACAAAATAAAAATCAACTTCCCTAACACACAGAAATTTGTAACACCATTTTCAAGTTTTAAGCTCAATGATTGATTGTATAAATGCTTCTAAATAAAATTACAATTCTTGTGAATTGAATTAAGGTTTTGATTAGATCTTAATAGAAAAGCCGAGACCGATTATTATACTGTAAGGATCACCGGTTAAAAGATGAAATTAAAATTTGACAGCAAGTCAGATCCGATATCTTTGCTAAGAATCCTATTTCAAATATATTAATATACAATATATAAAAAAATTAGAATTATAATTATAAAGAAGTCAAAAAAGTTTTGACAAAAACGATTAGATTGATTTTATAAAATGCCTCGAAGCTTTATATATAAAGATTTGATTAAAAATTAACCTTCTATAGAAAATTCTCTAAAGGAAAGTTTAACTCATATCAAAATTCATCGTGTGGGTTAGTAGAAGTAAGCGGATAAACGAACGCGTATAGTGACTTTGTTTATTACCATTTAATTAGACATAATGTGCATATTGGAAATTTCTTTACTTCACTATAAATTGCATCTTTCTTTCATTCTACAATATAAAATTAGTATATTTAAGAAGAACATCATTTTAAGATGTCCTGCATAAAGGAAAATAAATTTGCCAAGGACATTGTTGTACATGCATAAATATTTTGTCTTTTTTTTTTTAATAATGATGAAATTAATTTATTAAAATAAGCAAACAAATAAATTGTGAAATATATTGTAATAAAAGCCAACAAATTCAATGAAATCATTTAAATAAATAAACTGCAATATAAAAAAAATATTGTATCATCAGATTTACAATGATGAGTATTGTAATTGCGTTAATTATGCCATATAAATATTAAATAAATTATGCAATCATATGCTTTATTACATGGTAAAATATTTTGCTTCTTTTTAACTTCTTGCAATAATACAAAAAACAATATATAAACAGAACACAACATAAATATACAAGTATTCAGAAATAAACATACATATTTATGTCATTGTCCTTTTTTTATACAATGGGATTCATTGTGTTATGTATCCTTAATAAACTTGTATTATATACACACATTTGGTTAATTCATTGTTTTCAGTAGAAGAGAGAGAAAATTTATTACAAAACTTGTATCAATATGACATTTTGTCATTTGACATTATCATTTCCGCCGGAAATTAATACAATCCAATCTACACCTGTGTAACCTCTATTGAGCCATGAGAACTCACTGAAATGAAATGATAAACTGACACGCAAAACAAAACAAGAAATGTTTTCAACTCAGAAAACAATGGTTTAAAACAGCGAACCTTGACTGCTGTTCAATGCCATTACCATGTGATTTTAACTTATTATGCGATATTGTATTTGCACCGAAATTTTTAAACTTATCTAATATAAGAAAATCGGCCAAGTGCGAGTCAGACTCATAAACGGAGGGTTATGTACCAGATTAGAGATTGTATGGGAAGTACTCCCCCTAGTGCTCCGATTTGACTGATTCCAATAAATGTACCATGCCTATGTCAGAAACTTGTAGTACCTAAATTTCAGTTCAATAGTCGAAAAAACAAAAAAGTTTTTCTAATAAGAACCTGAATTTGAATGGGGGTTTGTCTGGTAGGTACTCTCCTTAGTGCTCCTTTCAAACTGAAATTTCGACAATATAAGTTTTTATACAAACCAAAATGTTTCTTGTACGGGGACTCCTTTAAATTTTTGAAAATATTTTAGTTTTAGTACTTGTTGCTGATGCTCGAATAGAAGTACACATTCTGGGAAAATTTCAAGTTTCGGTTACTACAATAATACCAAGGATGTGAACATTGTTGTTCATTTCGTAAGTCACTGAAATTTTTAATATGTCTGCCCATTTGTCCAACATAAATGGCAAGATTGAATTAACAGGATTGTACTGCAACTTATTAATAGCCATGGCGCGAGCCCTTAACTTCTGGAATAACCCTACTGTGTTCTACGAGTACTGAAAGTAAAGAACATCTCTTTTTGTTTCTTTTTTTTTTTCTATTCATGATTGTACTGACCACACAAGTTCAAGGTATTCGGGTGGCCGTGCGATGCAGGGCCAGTTACTCTAGTATCTCAGTTCAACTACACTTTAAATGTGATTTTTGTTTTATTTTTAATCTTTTGTAATTTCAATTTTTTATTTAAAAAATTTTCAATGTCATTGTTCCATTGTTATTTGCAAAGATGTCACAACAGAATCTAGTAGACTATATAAAATTATTTGAAAACCTTTTTTCAAATCGAATAAGAAAAAAAAAACGCAGTTTAAATATGAAATTCATGCAGGTTTGCTAATAAGTGATTCTATCTTATAGACTTGTCACATGTGAGAATGTGGGTGTAGTACATATGGTACATGTGTGTTTGTGGGGATATATTTCTGTTTTTTTTTTTCCTTATATTGAACTCAAAGTTTCAAACCCTCTTGATGTCACACCAAAAGTCATGTCAGCTCAATCCATATTACCATCGTCAGCATCACCATCATCATCATCATTGTCGTCGTCCTTTGAAGAAGAAAGTGAAAAATCATTGATGCATTTCCACATGTTCGCACCAGAAAATATGACAAGCATTGAGTTTCGCATGATAAATGAGACGCACCAAGTGACACAGGCAACAAAGTACCAAAAGTTCGGAGTAAGAGCAGGATACTATGGTAAAGGACTATCTATCTAAAGTGAATACTCACTCTTTCGAAAGTAAGTAAGTGTAAAGTGGAAAAAGCAGAACAATTTCGTTCGTGCAAGTGGAAAACCAAAAATGAGCATGCGACTGCAGTTCATACATGAGTTTACTTTATGATGAAGCGAATTAAGATTTATGGCATCGGCACCATTAAAGTCATGAGATATAATTTTTTTATTTCTTTTCTTTTCTCTTCTCTTTCATCTGTTCATTCCTTTACTTCAATTCTTTTGCAGTATTTGTATAGAGCATATCTATTGTATTCGACATTGTATAGTTTCTATATAGTAGGATTACTATACATTGGTAAATGAATGAACGAAAAAAAGTTATTGTGAATGCATCCTAACGCATCTCAAGGACTTAAGTTGGTTGCACAGTCATTAGTGTGAATGAATTTATGAATTCCTTAAATGATGTCATTTAGTTTAATGAGCGCTTTGAAATCTTAAAGCAATTAGATAATATTTATTATTAGTTGATGAACTTATGTAGTAAAGTTAATTTGTAGTTATGGACATGACTTTAAACAAAATTATAATGATAAAGCTAATGTTATGTGATAAAATATCATAATAAAATTTTGATACCTAAAATGGAGTGCCAGAACAATCTTGGAACATTATTCCTATTTATATAATGTTCCATCATAATCTAATGAATATTATATGTAAGATAATAATAATGAAGAAGTTTTAATATTTGCTAGGGAAGTAACACTTCCATAAAGAGAAATTATGGGTTTGATCAAACCACTATAAAACAATTTAGTTTATACACAGTCAAATTGCCTTGAAATTGTTTGACAACTGTAAATATATTCTAAAAACAAAAGAAACTCATATTAACAGAATCTATAGTCAATATGACTAGCCTTTATAGATTTTCTTACTATCAATTGATAGAATATTAATATTTTCAGAATTTGAGATATATTTCTCATCAAGGCGATTGACAAAAATTTAAAAAACTTGAATTGGAAAGTCTAGTGCGAAAAGATGTAGACTTGATAATTTGTTCCGAAGATAACAAGTAGTCATGTATCGCTTGCTGCTGTGTACCCAATACATACTTTCGCAGTTTGGTAATTTGATATTGGGTTCTTGGAAGGAACGAATGTTAAGTCATTTTGTAGTTCCCATCTTTTTTAGGAGCCGCTCTACTTGAATTATATTGTTTAGGACTTCATACGTTAGCACAGTTTTAAAGTTCTCGGCAACTGCCATTACACGCTGAGTCAAGTATGACTTTTCAGCATTTAATCGAAATATCGCTATATTTAGCTCAATTTAAAAATTCAGAATTTTAACCACACGGGGATAAAAATCTTCCACATTCTGAATATTTTCATAAGAAAACGTGTTTAGCTTCAGATCCGCTAGTAACAAAGAATTCATTGCATGACATTTTCAGAGCCTTGTGTACCCCAATTAGATCTTCAATTCTGCTTTTTCTCCTGCTATCACATGAGCGGTGCTTTAGATTTGTTAATATAATTAATGTGAAAAATCAGAAGCAATTGTTTAAAAAAAAGGAATTAACCCTGAGCCAAGTTTTTTAAAATACCGGAAATAAAAGAGAGACAAAAATGAGCGTCCGATCCTTTAGACTTTCGGTAAGCAAGTGAAATTACACATTAACTACCTAATATTACAAAATTACATTAAATTTATACAATTCTTACATCCAAGATATCTAACGGACTGAGAAAAAACACAAGAACAAATACACATTGCTCATGTGCGGAATAAGAAGTCTTTAAACCCCTGACTTTCGTTGCTTTGAAAAAAATGGACTTAACATAATTTTTTAGTTAAAAGCATACAAGAAAATTAAAATAGGAATGAGTAGTTTTTCATAAATTTGTGTGCCAATATAATACAAAAATAATGAAGTGGTAAAACTTTTACACCATTTAAATGTAACACAAAAACACAAAAATTTAATAATGTTAATACTTAACTTGACAGAAATTTTTCTCTCAACCCCAAGCTCACGAATTATTAGGAGAGTGGTACGCTTTTGCACTCAACTGTACTTTAAAGACTTTTAACTTGGTCAAGGCAATGAGTAAAAAATAAGCAAATAGAGTATAGTGGGATTAAAGTTTAATGTTTAGTTCATGGCAAGCAAAGCAATAGTCATAATTGCTGCTTCGAGCAAACAAAGAGAAAAAGTAAATGAAAAGCAGCTTGGAAAAATATACTTACTAAGAACATACTATGTAATGGAAATCGCACTACACTAGAGATGGCAAATTTATATAATATACTTACATACACACAGTCCAATTTACACAGATTATAGTAGAAGTAATTAGCCTTGTCACAATAGAACAAGGTTTCGCAAATTAACCATTGCACTTTATACTGTGGAGGAGGGGAACAAACTTAAAATGTTTGTATTTTTAGGAATAATACAAATTTTCGAAAATAATAGAAATTTCCAAAATTACATTTTTTTTTAAGTAAACAAATGAAGTAGTAGTAAAATTGTATTTAAATCTCTGTGCCAAAACAATTTGCGGCAATTAAGTTAATATTCGCGCTTTAAGCATTCCACACTCATTGATTTTGTCGACATGTGGCAATAACAATAACAACAGCAGCAACAACAACATCTAAACATAATATCAATAACAATAGGGAGAATAAAAGAAATCACTAAACTTTACAAAACAATTAAAAAAACAATAACAAACAATTTGCATAAACATCACCCAAAAGGCTAATTACATTTGTGCCACGAATTTCAAATGAGTCGCGTAAAAATGCTTATTTATATTGAATTTTTTCATATTTTTAGATTTTTGTTTAATATTTTTAAATTTTTGTAAACATTTAAATAGCGTTAAAATTTAATGAATAAATTATTTTAAAAAAAAAATTACAAAATTAATGAAACCAAAATATTTTTATTTCAAATTATTTAAAAAAAAAATATTTAGATAAATTAAATATTTATTACATTTGCTTATCTAAACTATGCTTGAGAGTTACATTACATATATAGATGATGCTTATCATAATCATGAGACACTAAAATTTTTTTACATATTTAATACTACTTATGAAGAGTTTATCCTTTCGGATTTTATGTAACTACTGAATTGACTTTTTATTGTCAACGGAAGTTCCTCTTATTAACTAACGCAAGACGTTCTTCCTTTTATTCATTCATATGAAGAGATGTTTGACCAAAATTTTGAAATATGTCTCTAAGCTTTATATGCAAAATTTGATCCAACAATTCTGACTTTTGTTGTGAATTTTTGATCAAAATAAGTATGCAATTCAGCACTACCTAAGGGAACCAATTTTAAATCTAAACCATCCACGAATCCATCCAAACTAACACATAAGATTTCATCAATATCGGTCCAGCCTTTTAGGATGAGTTCAGTCAAAAACAAAAAAACAGCCGTATATTTCAATTTTATATATAGTATGTATAAAGATTAGATTTAAAGTAGAACTACCTTGTTATTGGGTGTACAAACAAGTTTTGAGGCATTTACAAAAGTTGCCATAATTAGCATTATATCGCATCGGAGCATCTGGCAACTCTATTCATGTACACTGCAAAGAAATGTAATGAACATATTTTTTTTGTGCTCTAACCAAGTCATCCATGGTGCCAACAAAACGCAATTTACGGTAAGGACTGTTTTTTTGTTTCTATTTGATGAAGTGTGCAGCTGATGGATATCGATTGCTGTGCAAAACATATGGGAAACATGCTCCATCAAGAAAATCATGTCTTTACTGGTTCCGGCGTTTTTGACACCATCTACAAAGATCTTATGGTTCACAAAATGGAAAATTGGGTACCGTGTCAACTCAAGACAAGCATGCTGCACAGGCAAAATCGGAAGGTTTTTATTTATCGAATCGTGACTGTGCACCCAAAGTGCGGAAAATCGTGACGTAAGCCCAGCCGTGCATTAACTTCAACGGCCAAACCGAATATTCATGAAAAGAAGCTAATGCTTTGGTGAGATCAGCTCTGAGTGATCCTTTCAACTAAAACTTAGACAGGTTGATGACTCATGGCCTAGCCGAGTAGCACTTCGCTTCTTGTGAAGATGTCAAAAATTGGGTTGATAATTAGAATGCCTTAGAAGACGAAGAATTTACTTATGAAGAATCACGCGCTGTCTGAAAGATGGGGCTAAGTCGTAGCTAACGATGGACAATACTTTGAATAAAATGCATTATACCAATTACTCTGAATAAAGCTTCAAATTTGATAAAAACAAAAAAAAGAAAAGAAAGCCTCGAGACTTACCTATGTGTGCGCCCAATAAATAGATGAAATTTTTCAATTCAATATTGGAGTTCATTTTTTCTCAAATAGTGACTAGATGCTCTTCTGCAAATTAAAGCCTCACTTTGATCCGCTGTGGCAAAAACAAAAAAATGGATCATTTCCTAATTTTGTATATTTTTATGATTTAAGCGCCACAAATTGCACCAAATATAAATTTTGACATTATATTACAATATATACGGTCAAGATGGTGTAAGATTTGATCAAGTTTTATCTTTTCCTAAGAATAACTTTGTTCTCTCTGTCAAACAGTACCAGTTTTCTGTTAACTGGCTGTAGTACCTTATAAATATTAGGTTTTCATTAAAAAATCATGCCAAAAGAATGATGGTTGCATGAAAATTGAATGATTAATTAGAATTACATATGTACGAGAATGTACAATGTACATAGTGTCTTGAATGTCTTCATTAATTTCATACCAATTTCACCACCTTGTCATGTATTCTAATAAGCCATTCATACTGCAAATGCAGTGAACAATAGAATACTAATGACTGCGTTTGCATTAGATTACCTCAAATGGTTTTGCTTATTATGCTCGACCATTAATCTTACACCCTTCACAAATTAAACAGGTTTCAAGAAGTCTTCTTTTAGTTCAATATACCTAGATTACATGTTTCATTTAGGATTCCTTGATTTCTTGGAAAACCTTGAAGAAACCAATCTATCCTATTTTGAAATCGAATATTAGCCAATAACAAAGTTTAAGATGGATAATTATAGAAATATATATGAGTATAAACCTATTCCACTTGACTTTTGCTTTCAGTTCAAAAGTAAGTTTGATGAGTTGTTGTATACTTCCTTTCATAATATAGGCTAGAGATTATCAAAATAAGTGAATACATGCTCAATAAATTTCATTCTCATGTAAAAGTGATTAGAAAACTTTATTAAGTACAGCTAACTATTGGAAAGAGGAATTAAAAATCCATTCATTAGTTTTCTTTTGTAATTTTTTCTCAATACATACGGGTATGCACTCACACATTAGGTTGCTTTTGTGAAGCGTATTCAAACTAGCCGAAATTAAATAATTTTTTCTTGTTCTGTTCTCTTTTGTCATGTCCTGGTCTATCTTCATCCTTACAAAATAATCACCATTTTGAATATGGCTTCATTTTGTGCCTGAGCTCAGACATCAGACAGGCTTCATCAACACATTGCATGACAATTTTTAATTACAATTTTTTTTTACAAGTTCTTCTTTAACCTTCCAAAAAAAAAAAAAAAAATTTATGAAAACTTTTTCTTTATTTAAAGCCTATTTAGTTTTGTTTTTTATCTTCTGTAAAATATTTTTTGATTCCAATGGATTTTTTATACCTTTCACATTACTATGAACATTGCATCGATGTGTGAGCGGATAGAGACTCCATTTTGTATGTGTACATATATGGAAAAGATCAGAATGGCTATTATGTCATTTCGCTCGACTGCCTTTATGCAAGCTAGGCCCTCAGTTTTCAGTTTCGATGTAGACCTCAATTCTATTGCAATACTCAACGGATATGACAAAATTGAAGGTTTTCGATTACTGGAAGAGGTAGTTCCCATACAAAATTCGTGTCAAAAAGAGGATATGTGAATTATACGTAAGCTTTGTTAAAATTAAAGTGAACTTATGGCACAAAATTTACTTAACGAACAAACTCTTAGTGTAACTGACATATAAACCTTTTAACAGTTTTTTTTTTTTATACATTTTTTAAAATACTCTAACAAATTATATTTCATCAATCATACAAACACAAAAAATTTCAAAATTTGTAGCATTGAAAGGTATTTGAGAATCGGTGAATCGAAGTATTTTTTCTTGTCATGTTCTTTTTGTAAAATGAAATCATGTAGAAATCATACAATATTTTTATTAAAACTACTTTATTATATGATTTCGTAACATTTCACGTTTGATTTTGTGAATTCTACGAATTGTGTGGACTGTTGTTATGTTGACGAGTAGTTCGTTTTTCTGTTAAAGCAAATAGGCCATATGGATTATTTTTTATTATTAAAGGAAAAAACCAACAAATTTTTTATGTTTTCCGAATTTTTTCTATAAAATTTTTGTATGATTTAATCAAATTTTCTCATCGTTGATGTCAAAAAAATTAAAAACTTTATAGTTTTAATATATGCAGTTCTTTTAAGATGATTGTAAATTTTTGATGAAAGTAAAAGAGGAGAAACTATAAAAATTATAAAAATTTTATCGTAGATGGCAAATAGGATTTTGCATTGAAATTGTTTTTAATAAACATAACTGCCTTGAAACTCAATGAAAAATGCATAGGGAAAACTGTTTAACTTTCTATTAAATTCTAAAGATGAACGAACGACCGTTAAAGAAATTGAAAAATGGGAAATGAGAATACAAATAAAAAAAAATAAAAGATGAAAACATGTAGAACAATAACAACAAAAACAAACGAAACGAAAGAAGCTTAAAGTCGACAGGAGCTTAAATCTCAAGAGAAAATGTTTCTTCAAGCATGCTGTTTAACTAAAGATACAGATACAGATTCATACTACATGTGAATGTAGTATATATTGTATGTAGCTCTATGTAGGCATGTGTTGTTCAGATACTTAGATACTCAAAGCTTAAGAGGGCACTCGGACTTATAACAAATGGATGGATGGCATAACAGAAGTTGAAGGTGACTAAGCATGCACTAAGGATTGTTATAAGCGGCAAAGGGGCTCATAGTGAATATCTATATATAAGCATAAGCTAGAATCATCTTTTAACAGACTCACTCGGCTATGGTCTTATTCAGTAGGTAAGTTAACTTAAGATAAATCCGAATCAGTTTGTAATGTAATTTTGTTTGTACAACAGGTTATTAGACCTTAAGTTACAATGTTAAGGTGATGAAAGCAATAAGTATAGTATATATTTTATTTACAAGAAGTTTACTTTGTAAACTAAAAATAAATAGAAAATTAAAAATATTTTAACTTCCGTTTCGGGAAACAAAAAAGATGAGGGTCGCATTAAATGCATCCTGTTGAACCCAACGATATTGTTAGATAAGAAGATTCCGTTGCAGAGCAAGAAGGCTAGAAGGTATTTCAAGGCCCTGCCAAAGAATGTAGCGCCAGTAGACTTTTCAGGATTTGCATCAATGTTCCATCATTTAAGCCAAGATTGCAAAAAGCAAAGTAATAGATTAGAAATGACAAAATTGTATATTCTTACTAACTTTACTTACTTAATTTAATCAAAGTAATAGAGTAGTTAAACCTAAATTTGATTTGTTTTGATTATTTTCTGCTAACAAAACAAACCTAATGCATCCCTCTCCACTTATTGACTTCAACTTATTGAGCATATACTTATAAGGATGTGTCTTATGCGCCCTTACACTGCTCCAGGCGAAGTTAATTTAAACTTATTTATGTGTTTATTTAGCTTTTTGGCTTAGGCACTTCCTTTGTTCTCCAACTCCCACTTTAGCTGTAGCTGTTCATCTGACATTGATTTTGACTTTTAAACGGATTTATTTGACAAACATTTTGACTAGCGTTGAGTACTTCTACATAAATTCTCTTGTCCTAACTTCTAAGCAAACAAAAACACAGAACAAAGAATAAAAAGTAAAGAAGAAAGAATCGGGTTTGACGATTTTGGGTTGAGGCGTTGAGATGAGGGTTAGAAATGACAAAATACGTGTACTCCATAAAGCATAGCCATTTACTTCTTATCAAACTTCCGTATGGTCACAGCAGGACTCTTTTTGCTACCTTTCAGTTCATTTCTTTGTTTTTTTTTTTTTTCTTTTTGTTAAGCAAAAGTCAATTTACTTCCGTTTCCGGTTTGCATAGTTTGGCTTTTGTATTCGTATCTTTCTTCAGTGTTGTTAGCTGCGCTACAGGGTTTTGTTTGTCTTTGTTTTGAGGACATTTTCCTTTTTCCCAGTTTCCCAGTTCCCCAGTTTCAGTCTTTTTTATGGCTTTAGCTTTTTTCTCTCTTGTTCAGATATTCTCATATTGTAGCTTTTTATGTTTTAACGCCGCTGGCGATCATTTTTTATTACCACACACATTGAAGTACACGAACACATACATACAAAAACAAAATGAATTTTACACATACCTTTATAGGTATGTATAAAGGATGCAGAGAGTATGTATAGTAGGATCAAAGTAACCATTGCAACCGCATCAGCCACATTGACAGGTGCTGCATGGGCAACGTTAAATTGACTCAAAGAGCTGAAGGGATTTGACTAACGAAGATTGGACTGGCAAATACAATCATTTTAACATTTAAATAACTTTATATTGTTTTTTTCTTTTTTTTTTGTTTTGCCTATGGATATCATTCCATGAAAGTAAAAAGAAATAACCATTCTGTTACTGATGACAGTTTACAGTGGTGCCTTTTATTTTGTTCCGATTCGTTGAATGCAGCATCATTCTACATACATTCAACACTCCACATGTTGATAAAGTGTTTAGTTTAACTGCTGTTGCTATTGCAAAGATACATGAATACACAAATATTTATCGATTCTAAAGTGATAGAGAGTTTGAAAATAGATGCAGAAACTTGGGTTTAATGAAATATAACAAACAATATAAAAATTATCTGTCAGTTGAATAGATGCGTTCCATAAAATATTCCATCGTTGCATACCACAAATATAATAATAATAAATTTTGTTCATCACAAAAAAAAAAAAAAAGGAATAAAAAACCAATATCTTTGTTTTCACCAACTCTTAGATGCTCTTCTCATTTTTATTAAAATAAACATCATTTAAAGACCAACTAAATATTTATCTTTAATTTATGCTCATAAAGTCGGTAGACTTATGTATTATGAAACCAAAAATCTCACACATTAAGAGAACTCCGATATCATGTTCCAATCATAACAAGCACCACGCTAAAGTGATGGTACATTTCACACAACTGTGAAGTGTATAAAGAAATGCAGAGATATGGACAAATTTGACAAAATTGCCACTTGTCTTTGCGTCAAAACTTACAATATTTTCGTAATTGCATGCAATTTGAATGGACTTCTGGAAAGGATAATTTCAATACGCAAGGATTGTAACATCCGCGGTTTGTACTAGTCAACTAAACAATTTGAAGACACAAAACTTGAACAGTTCTAAAATTGTACACATGAAAATAAATGCAAACTGCATTTAAATGTATTCATAAAACCAAATGTGCTGAATCAGAAATGCACAGTGCTAAGCAATGTAATATATTCTATCAATAAATCCCAAGGATAACACTTTCTATTTTTTAGAAAGTACTAAACGATAAGAATTCCAGCAAGTAACATTGGTTTTAGGGATAGTTGTTTGACAATATTTCTTTGTTTTTTGATGAGAAAAAAAAAATGTCTGGTCATGTAAACAATCATGGAAAGCCATTTATTGTTCAATCAAGTGAAATATTCTTTCATAAGTAACATTAATGCTAAACCATCTGATCGAATTGAGAACTTATTTCAGAAATCATAGGAAAAATTTACAAGATTGTTTGGGATGACTGTAAATGAAACATAAACACTACTGATAATATATCAGTATTTGAAATGAAAAATTTATCCATGATGAAGCTTTATTTTAAGTTGTTGCTTCATTTAATCACAAAGAACTATGGATCCAAAAAAAAAATTTCTTTAAATATCCGCAACCATCATTATAAATATCCCTTAAATTTCGATTTACTTATTCAAATAACCAAGACTGTGTGTGAGTTGTTTGCATGCACGAACAAGAACTAAAATCGTTGTCATATACAAATTAATTCAACTGGAAATCGCACAAAATTAAATTTCAGCAATTTGCTTGCTGTGAACCACAACAACAGCGACACCGCAGCACAGTAGTACGTACACCAGTCTCCCAATGAAGAACTCAGCTGTGTCCTGCTGCATGTATAAAGAAAATGGGCAATAAAAATATCTGAATAAGAAAAACACAAACAAAAAAAAAAAACAAAACAAAAAACAACGAAAACCAAACGAAATAAAAGAAAAGTAAGGGAAAGGAGCAAAATAAGAAACAACGAAGATGTTACAAAAGGGCAACTAAACTGAAAACAAACAAAAGTGAAAGGCCAAAAACTTTACAAGGATAAAACTAAAGACACACACAAAATAAAATCAACTAAAAGTGAACCTCAACGATGCAGGTAAATGTTGCTCTGCGTATCTTTGCATTGCATTGAATCTCATCGCATCGCATGGCATCACATCAGATTGCGATGCGTTTTTATTTAAAATAAAATTGCAAAAACAAATATATACAAGTACGAGTATTTCAAAAGTTTACTCGAATGCGCCATTATATGCCATGACAATTGTTCATTGCTGCGAGACACGTGACAGGATCATGGTGGAGGCACAAGAAACAAGGACGCGTATTTCATAGTGTGCAGTGTTGTAAAAGAGAGTTGTATCCTTAACGAAGCAGAACCCAGAACGATGTTGTAAGTTACGCAAAGCTTAGCGCGTATCTGAGCGCGAACATTTGTCGTCATTTCAATTCTGTTATGCAATGTTTATGATGGGGATAACAATAACAATAGGATTCATGATTATTCCCGCTGCCACGATGATGATGATGATGACGGTGACGGTGACGGTGACGGTGACGGTGACGGTGATGATACATAAAATCGACTTCATGCTCGAGTTGTGACATTGTCAAAAAATATCAATGCACCCCTACACCCCCAACAGCATACTCGTAGTTTATTTTTCTATAATTTTTCAGTTGTTCAAATAAATGAAAGTTTCAAATTGCATAATGCAATGATAATATCGGAAATATACGAGGACGTTTAGAATTGTTGACTAAAACAACTTGACCTGCTTAACATTCTAAAAATTAGGTTAAAGTTCATTAAAGTTTGATTTTGATTTGAATTAAAGGCAAATTTAGACGACTGAAATATGAAGAATTTAAATATACTTTCTATGTCTATTAAGGAGTAAATCTCATATCATTTACCTCTTGGATAGAAATTCCGTCAACATTTACATTACTTAAACGATGTAAGGAAACTTAATGAAGCCATCGACACTTTAAATAGTCTTGTTGCCACCAGTGGCTCGCAATTTAATGTGAAATGCTGTGTTGCTTAGTGTTTTGCATTTTTTGGCGACATCTTGGGCAAGCACCAGAGCAGCATAGGGCGATGCTTCGTCTCGATCGGCCGTAACTTTATTGCCACCAGTGACACCAGCAATGGGTTTTCTGCCATATAAATCAATAACATGGTTGAAACTGGCATAGATGTGAATGACACTGAAAACATATTCGCCATCAGTCTTTCTGGAAGCCATTCAATTAAAAAGCAATTTTTTAACAGTGAAAAGTTGTTTTGAGGTAAATAAACTAGAAACAAGCACTACAAAAGCCAAGATAACTTAGTCATAACAAAGGTGGTAAAAACCTGAATGGGTTTGTGTACTTGATTGCTGCTCGAACTGATAGAACATTGAAAATGAGTTAAGTGAGTATCAATTGAAAATGTACTTAAAATAATGAATGAAAATCAGGAAATAAACTCTTGTTTACAGGCAATAACAAAGGAGGTCAAAGCCATAGGAAAGAAACTCATTTTATGTCTTCAACAGTTAAACGATCGCTACAAAATCAAAAGTGCAATGCTGAGATTAAAATTTCTAATACCAATTTGACAACGTGTCTAACAACTTTTATGACAAATATACTCAAAATTAATTTTATTACTTAATTATTGGAAAACTGTTAAATTCAGTACTTTATAATAAGATTGATTTACAATATTTGTTGACATGTAGGATTGCAGCTGACCGCAATGTAAACTTTTTTGGGAGTTATAGGGTTTGTGACCTTTGCCTGGATGACTCGTTCTATACGTTAGGTCTCTATCAAGAAGTTACCGATGTAGAGATCCCGATGACTCCGCGAAAAGGCTGTGCGACGTAACTTTGGTACAGGATTCACTCTGATCACCGATAGATCAAAGACAATCCGAAGCCTTACGCTGTCCACCCAGGCTAACTTAACAAAAGGGGATGGTTAAGTAATACAAGACGACGTGATAACATTGATTGAACACAATGAAATTTTTAATAGTAAACAAATTAAGGTTATTTTTATTAAATTATTTACTTGTTTTCAAAAGTATTCTTCCGCGCCTTCAATATTTCCTAATCAAATCTTTCAATTGACTTTGTCTTAAAAACCTAAAACTGTAGGAAAAAAAATTCAATGCAATTATAACTTAAATATTGTACAATTTGTATTCTCTTTTATTTTTTGAATTTTCATTTAGTAAAAAACAACTACAAACCGAAGTAGGGAATCAAATAGAAGCATGTGGTGGCATAAGTAATGCGTATATTTTTTGAACCGTTTTTTATTTGTACATTTATTTATTTTCTCTTTTAAGGAATTGTTTTCAATTTACTGCAAACGTAGGCACAAAGTAAATAAATCGGTCTATTTTTCTTGTTGTTTTTGGTTTGTTTTTATTATTATTTTCTTTCCTTCTACTCATTCTTTGTTATGTTCCTCAATTCAAATGCTACCAAGCATAAAATACTAAAATCAGTGTATGATGTTGACTAAAGACTTACCAATGTCGCCATATACTTATGTATGAGTGAGTGAGTGTATCTCATATTGCTTGCTGTCTGTGGTTCACAAAAATAATTCTATGGAGTAAAAGCCAAAGCAAAACGTCGTCTAACATACGCAATACACACATGTTTATAATATTTAATAACTAATACAGGCAGATCCTCATATGCTGCATACATTCACATAAAACAGAACGCACGTCTGTTGTTTACTTATGAGTGATTGAGTACAAAAACTAAAGGCAGCAGGCAACAAACGCTGCAACCAGTTTGAAGAGGAAGGAACGCACCAAGGACCAAGTAGGAACCCACCACCATCAAATTTTACAAATGCTAATAAAATATTTAAAATTCTTTGCGCAAAACAAGCACAAAATATTATTTACTTTTTATTTTATCTTTTTCCAATTTAAATATTTTTTTTTCTCTCTTTATTCTTTATTTAAATATGCGAATTTTTTATTTTTTTTTTTTTCTTGAGGCATCTGTAAGTACTTTTTCTTATTTAATATTTTCTTATTGCAATATTTTTATTATTTCAAATATTTTTCTTTAAAATAATTTTGTATTCTTTAACCGCAAATATTTTTCTTTTCACTTGTTTTCTTATTGAATAAAATAATACAAATTGATTTGAACTTTACTTTCATTTCGTAAATACTTAATTTTAAGTTCTATAATTTAGGAAACATGAAACTATGTTCAATCGCTTCATAATAGCAATAAAAGGAACTTATATTTTTCCCATAAATGAATGGCAAGTATATAGCGTAAAATGGCATAATCAGTTTGTTCCGATGTTTCTAACTATAAAGCTAAATAATATGTATTTGACAGAGCTATAAAAACTTTTTTTAAGGTT
Organism: Amiota minor; assembly: GCA_037043295.1. Taxonomy (NCBI): domain Eukaryota; kingdom Metazoa; phylum Arthropoda; class Insecta; order Diptera; family Drosophilidae; genus Amiota; species Amiota minor. The sequence goes on from JBAMAW010002153.1 coordinate 391,482, forward strand.
ACAATAAGATAACTTTACGATTAATAATGGGCGCGTTCAGTAAGACCAAGCACTGGCCTTTTCCGGTTACTTGATACCGCTGACTGATTAATCTTTTATGAACGCAGTACTCACTGTTTGTAAAAATAAGATGCTGTGAAATATATGTCTTAGAAGTCTAATGCAAAAATAAACAGAAAGATATAAGTGTCGTGAGACACCTCTTTCGTTTAGATAAAAGATGAAATTTAATAATAGAAAATGAATAAATTTCAGGAACATTAGTAACTTTGCGAATTTATATTTTGTTTCATCGTTCTGCAGTGTCGTGACTAAAAAAGATTACAAAGTTGCGCACCCCGCTTGGATTCGCAAGGCCAACCGAGTATTTCCTTACATTTGTACGAAACAAAACAATTTCATTTCTATTAAAAATTATTGAAATGAAATAAATCTAAAACCGTTGTTTTGAAAATCACGCTTTAAGCGTTCATCGCATAATTCCTACCTAATATTTCTTTCTTGCTTTCCGCTGCCATTTATTTTGGACAAACAGACAGACACATAAAAAATACCCATTACGTACCAAATCAACAACAATGCATACCTCCCTTGCCTTGGTCTAGTATTATTATAAAGTTCCTTAAATTCTTCAAAACAAACTGTAACACATTGCGCAGCACTTAAGAAACCTCTGAACGAGATGACTTTAAATATGTCTCTATTCAAAATTTAATCCAACAATTCCGAGTTTTCCGGTGGTTTTTTCAAAAGTTTTACATGTGAAAAATCTTTGGTTCGGTAAATTTTAATTTTTTTATTTATGTCATTATCTTCGCTTCATATTGCGTCATCGCTCGATTTGTAGTGATTAATCAATGTGTTGCTTTGTAAGTATTCGGACAAGAGCTCAGTTGGGAACATCCAGATTATTAATTTTTGAAGAGAAACACGTTAAAAGATTTTTGATAGAGGACAAATTTTTAAATTTTACTCTGACACCGTCACGATATTCATAGTTTTTCGTGACATTGTCAAAGTAGTAGGCGTAATTTTGTGATTATTGAAGTAAATTTTTCTTTGAGTATTGTCAAGCAGATAAATTTATATTGAACTTAAACTATTGTAAATATTTAATCATTATCACTTTTACAATATAATTAAATGTTTGATATATAAGTTAATAAACCATATAAAAGAATGTAAATAATTGTTGCTAGGAGTGCTGATAGATATGAAAACCAGACAGTTAATAATTTTATTTCACATACTATATTTTATCATTTCTTCAATTAATTCTAAAATTAAGAAAATAAGATAAGTTTTTCTTCACTGTCTTAAGTTTTCACTTCTGTCGACAGTCCCCGTTACCACATAAGTTTCATTTTTTTTTTTTTAACTACAACAAATAATTGGCAATATAACTAATAAAAACTTCCACCAGTGGCCAGTCGCTAATATTATTCCGTTTATATGAGGATTGAAAAAGAAATAAAAAATAATCCCCTCCCGTTGTCTCCAACTGGTAACTCATCTAAATAATTACAGCGTCCTCATCTAAATAATTACAGCGTCCTCACATTTGGTTAACTTTCGTGACCGCAAAACAAGGGTCTTACTCAAAAAGCCGAAATTTTACTAATGCCACAACGCGCATAAAAGAGCTTCGCTCTAAAAAATTATATAAATAAATATTATTAAAGTATATTCTTGAAGCAGCCTCTTACACCTTACTCCTAAGACAAACTGTAAGTAGCCTAAGGCCCTAGCTGCCAGTGCTATATTTCTCCTGTTACCTTTAAGTATTCTTAAGGCTAATAGTAATAATAAATAAATAAATAAAATATTTTGAAGCAACTGCTAACAACACTCAAACATTCTTGACAATTGCCTTTTAATATCTTTGTTTAAAAACAAAAAAAAAAACAGCTGATTGCAATCCGACCACTAGGATTAATATAGTATTTTATATACTAATAGTATCTTTGGAATAAACACAGCAATAAAATATTGTGTTAACAACCAAGTTACAGATAACATTTTTCGTCGACAGTAATTATTCAGTAAAGAAATCGTTGCTTGTGTCCATGAGTTGAGTAGTAACGGACAAACAAACCAGCGGAGATCATGACTTGTTGTTGTTTTTGTTGTTGTCACTTAAAGCATGCGACAACCATGCTTCTCAATCCCTTCCATTCGTTTTTCTCTGCCAGTTCTCAAGTTGCTTGCCGTGAATTTTCATGCAAAGTTTTATTCAATTGCTCTTTATCAAACTCAGCAGGAAGGCTAGAGCAAGTCACGTCTTTGAGGTCAAAATTTTCAATTTTAAAGTTGGAGCAGTCAATAGCTGAAAGAGCTATGGCATTCTCTCCACAACAAGCACAAATTTTACGACCTGATTCTGAGTCTTTAGAAGCTTGAATAATAGTTGATTCATTGCAAACCAAAATATTGTTGGTTTTTAGCAGAAATTTCGTTTTCCGTCCTATGGTCATATCTCATGAACCGTAATAGCTAGAGACTTGAAATTTACAAAATATATAGTTCTATCCGTGCAACAAATTGGCAACAAATAATAAAACTAAAATATTTTATCATAAATGAGAACTTCAAATGCAATTGCACCACTGATAATTCACATAAGTAGATGCATTTGAGTAAATTAGTCTAGAGTTTTGAAAACTCTTATTAGAATGTTAACTTCATCACACAAACTTTTTGTTTTTGATTTTGATTTAGGCCATTGAATAGAAGTTATTTATGGGGTCCCCATACAAAAAACATTTTTGTTTGTATGGCAGCTATACGATCCAGTATTCCCACGATCTTAAAATTTGGATGGTTGGTGGCTATACATAAGAAACTTATATTGTCGAAATTTCAGTTTGATCGAACCACTAGTGAGGGTAGCTCCCACACAAGCCCCCATTAAAATTCAGATTCTTATTAGAAAAACTTTTCTGTCTTTTGTTCTATCGAACTTAGACAGTTTAGGCACTACAATGTTTTGATACAGGCGTGGTATATTTGTTGGAATCAGTCAAATCGGACCACTAGGTGGAGTAGATCCCAAATAAACCCAATCTAGTACGTGTATGAGTCTGACTCGCACTTGGCCGTTTTTTTTCTGTATGGACCTATAAAAAAAATTGCCGTCAATGCAATTGGATGAATAATATAAATAACTTCTATTCAATGACCTAAATCAAAATCAAAAACAAAAAGTTTGTGTGATGAAGTTAACATTCTAATAAGAGTTTTCATAACTTTAGACTAATTTACTCAAATGCATCTACTTATGTGAATTATCAGTGGTGCAATTGCATTTGAAGTTCTCATTTATGATAAATTGAAAAAGAAAAATGTCATTTAATCCAGTGATAATGATGCTTTAATTTATGCAGGATATCATTAATGTGACATGGTAATAATTATTCGTCTGTCTTTATAGCATCACTCATTTTCATATTTTTGTCGTCATTCAAACTTACATAATATCTTATATGAATATTTACATTATAAAGTACGAGTATTTAAAATACGAGGATACGTTGTTTTTCACTAAAAGAGTTAGTTAGTGCTTTATAGTTGTTGTTGCTATTCATGTTGTACTTGACATATCGTTCAACTATTGTCGTAGTATTCTAGAAATGATGAACATTGTCAGTGTCGTTATCGTTATCGTTATTTTAATATTCCATCATCCTTGCTTGTAAACTACTCGTAATATAGTTGTCTCTATCAAAGATATTTTCATTATTCATATTTGACTTTCGTTGCATGTTTAGGTTTACAAGTTACATGGAACACAATTGTTGCGCGTTTATGCATGCACAGAAATGTGAATACAAATGTGCACTTGGCAGCTTCTGATTTCCGTCTGCAAATATTGAACATCAACCTACTTACCTACTCCACACACAAAGCGTCACAAAGCCAAATACCCGCATACACATATTCATATATTCGTATATATAGACTGAAAGATATACTGGTTGAAACAAAGTGTAGTTGTTGCAACACGTGCACCATTTAATATCATGTATTAATTCATTACAAATCGTTGCTGTCATTGTTTGCATTAATATTCTTGACAGAGGTTTTCTTTATTGTAAAAAATATTTGAAAGCATTTAATTAAACCGTATATCGCAAGACAAAAGAATCAAGGTCCGTAAGATATGAATTTTGAATTATCCAAAAAAATTATATTGTATAGAGTATGTATTTATTAACAAGTAAAATAATTGAAGATATCAAAATATATATATACTTCCAATGGAATATTCTCACAATTGTTTATCACCTAATTTAAAAAGTTGAATCGCTAATAGCTCCAGACGTTACTCACTTACTGATTTTTAATTCTGTATAATACGTATAGCTTTCCATTACTTCGGGGAGAACTCTTATTTGGATAGCAGTAAATATATAGGGTTAATAAAAGGTTTTCTAAATGAGGTCTAATTTTTTTATTTCATCATGCTATTTATTCTCTTATCGCTCTGTTTACATAAACAACATTCTCTCTTTGTATCTCATGCTATCTCATTTACGCCTTCACGAAGTAAGTACGTGTGAAAGAGGCGAATATAGGCAAGTGCGCACTTTTATGAAATATTTGGACAGAGCAGACGTGAGCGCGTTATTGGATGGCATGCGAAATATGTGCAAAATGCCGACGGCGTCGTCATCGGCATTGTTGTCCGCACATCTGCTCCCTTCAAAAAAAAAACAAACAAGAAATAAACTATCATCATGGCTGATGCTAAACGCATGATCATGTCGGGGGCACTTTATGGAGCATGATCATATAGTATTCAAGGGCGACCATTTTCTAGTCAAGTAGAAATGGTAAGTCATAGTGTAGGCAAAAGCACAGAAGTGCCTTGGTTGGTTCCTTGTTTTTTCTTTGTTCACTTTTCTATTTATATTGTAGTATTTTTTTATTTCTTTTTTCTCCCTGGCAGCCATGGCTAATTTTCTGTTAACTTCTAGTTTTAACTTTAAGTTAGCATTATATAAATAAATAAATAAATATTTCTTTTTTCTACTTTAGACTTTTGAATTCCCTTACTTTGCGTTTTGTTTGAGCTCACTTGTCTTTCCTAGAGTTCAAATCGGGATTTTCAATTGCAAAGTGAACTGTTGTACAAAAGTACAAAAAAAAAAATTCTGTACTTTCTTGAAATGATAAAGCATGCTTTTGAAAAGTTTAAAAAACAAAAAAAAAAAACATAATATTTGTTTAAGTCTGAGAAAATTGTCATTCATAATTTTGATTTCATACAATCATATTCAATAAAGAACAACACGAAAATTTTCAGAATAAATTATCAGAATATTTTAAAATTTTAGCGCTTTAGCTGATAAATCTTTAACATGGGTGAACCGTAAGTATTTATAAATTAATCGATTTGCAATATAATGACATTCATTCAATTCTTAGCGAAACACTAATCGGAAGGCCCCGACCCATGGAGGAGGAGAAGCGCCAAAATTTTTTCAAATATCATTACAAGGGTGTGCTTATATTACTTATACCAGTTCTATGTTGTCCAATACTATTCCACAATGAATATATAGTAAGTTATCAAAATCAGAAAAAAATATTAGAAAAAATCGGCCCAATGCGAGTCAGACTCGCACACAGAGAGTTCCGCACCAAATGGGGGGTTTGTATGGGAGGTATCCCACTAATGGGTCTCCGATTTGGCTGATTCTCTTTTTTTTTTTTTTTTTTTTTTGTTGTCTTGCGCGTATTTGTCTTTTGTTGAGAGAGGGATATGGGAGCAAGTGCGAAATGTGACGTCCCTAGCAATGACAAAATGTAAATATACCTCCGCTAGAAATATGTGGTGGCGCATACGGAGGCGGAGGTTACGATTCGTAATGGGTGTTCCGCAGTTGCGGAGGCGGAGGAGAAGTTGCGATAGAACCTTACAAGAAACCATTGAAAAATTGGGCCAAGATTTGGCGTCCTCATTTCCTCTTTTTCTCTCATGGCAACATTCTGTGTTCAGCAACATTGAAGGAATCACATGTGAAAGTATATCCAACAGTAAGACGTTTCATCATTTGGGACAAAATACTTTTTTTTATATAAAAAATGGCTCTTGTTGAATGTTTGTGACTGCTTCAAAGTACAAATTGAATATGGAATATAGGTTAGAATCAGAAAAGCGTTTTTAAATTCAATTTGAGTGACTTCTAGTATCAGGAGCCACACACAAAAAAAGAAATCCCCTCAGATGTGTTGATGTTCGTAAATTATTAAATGACCTGAAATGTGCAACTCCAAAATATTTTAATGTATCTCATGGGTCTCGAGATATTAATTTGCCTTCAAGTCCTTAATATAATATATATATATTATATATATTTAATCCTTAAAATTTCTTTTTACATATACAAAATATAATAATTATAATTCCATATTAGGTATATCGCTACTTATACATTTTGTTGGTGTCAATTTTATATTTTATATTTAATGTTATGCCGGCTGGCATAATTGGCTTTATGATCATCATATTTGCTCCGCCACTTGGAGTTGATGTAAGTAAAAGTATACATTTATTGCATTTATTTATAAAAATATCATATATATTTTTGGCACTGAAGGACTCTAAAGCCTTATGCGTGAGTCATTATGGTGATTTGATATATCAATTTATCACAATCACCGTAGTCGGAATGATGATGGACAGTTCAAAACTAAGCATACGTTTGGCTTATTTTTTTCTCCGCATATTTGGCAGTAATATTCGACTGTAAGTAAATTTCAAATATTATAGAAGAACCTACAATATAATATTCTGTGTTTTTAAATTTTATTCACATTTTATATAGAATACATCTGACTTTAATGTTAATCACGGTTTTCCTTTCACTCTGGTTGCCGACAACTTTTGCCGCTGCTGTTTCGATGAGAATTGCTGTTGCTATGTTGGAAGAAATACAAACTGTAAGTTTATTAAGTGTATAAGAAGATTCATTGGATTCATGTTTATACCTTTTCTAGCAAGGTGCATTTGCTATTTATTCAGATGAAGAACCATATGAATATAACACGTAAGTTTGACTAATACACACTATTGGGTCGAGAGAGGTATTTAAGCGATTTAAATTTGTATCATTTCTAAATCTTTTTTAGGAGACCATATCCCACATGGCCAGTAGTTGGCATCTATCTAACTATTGCTTGGTCAGCAGTAGTAGGAGGGTTTTGTTCGCCTCTAAATGGACCAAATACCTATTGGTATAACATGTTTAAAAAGCAAGTATTCCCAATTAATTGTGGTGATGAACAATAATAATAATAATAATAATAATAACAATAATAATGGCTAATTTTTTATTGACTTTATATAAACTTTTGTCACAATTCCAATCCAATTGCTTAGAAGTGTAAAATAAGATTTAATCTAAAAGTTGTAGAATAATGACAAGTTAGATAGGCATATCGACTGAATACTGAATAACTTACTCTCGCTACAAGTAATCATGGAAAGCTTTCCATTTGGTAGCGATGAGGACACCGTTGGAGAATAACTCATTCATCATATACTTCTGTTAATACATGTTTCTTCTTATTAATTTTTCGATTTTCAGATATATTCCTGGTTCAAAAATTGGATTTGGAACTTTCTTCGTAGCTATGGGACCCGTTATGATAATTGAGTTAATTATCATCTACGTTTGGGTCAACGTCGTATTCTTTGGCTTAATCCCAGTCCCAAACACAAACATAAAAGATAACATGGCAGCTGCATCTGCAGCAAGTGGTGGTGTTATAGAGCAGTCCGTAACAAAAGCAATGATTTGGGTAGTTGGACTTTCCACTTGATCACGACCGTTATAGCTCTCATTGTTGGCATCATTTTGTTATTATTGCGCAGACCAGTGCTTTTTGATGGCATCGATGATATAATCAAAAAAACTGAAATTACTCCAGCTGTTTTTACCGTTTTCATAGCAGCATGCGCATTTATACTACCAGCAAACGTACTGTTTCTACGGTACTATACCTGTTTTGGTAAATATTATTGAAAAGGATTTATATTGAAGAGGATCTAAAATTAATGATGTTTTATTATATAACTGAATAAACTAGCGCCACCAAAGGAAGCTACTACACCAAGTTTGACCAGCTGGAAAGCTGTCAATACATCACTGCCATGGAGTCATCTTTTCTTTCTTGCATTTGGGCTTGGAGCCGTTGGTGCTGGTAAACGATGTAAATTCTATAATCTAATGGCAGACACATTTAGTCGAGCGTACAAAAATGGCAAAAGTATCGGATCCTTGCAATGGTACTGTCTACTATATGGTATCATGACAACAATGATCTCGCCAGCTGATATGCTGATTAAAGTAGTACCGCATACGCTATTCAAAGCCGGTCACAAGTTAGGCATAGGAGGTGGAACATTGGCTGTACCATACGCTTTGGCTTTGCATCCTGCATTCATGTTGCCATCTGGCTCAGGCCCGACTGCACTTATTTGCGGTTGGGGTAATATTCGTACTTGGCAAATGGTAAGTATTTGTGCCAAAATTTCTCTCCATCAATATATTATACAATACAATATTTAAAAAAACTAATATATTTTTTTTTTTTTTTTATTTAGTTTCTAACCGGCATTGTCCCAACTTTGGTCAGTTTTCTTTTGGTGGCCGGATTTTTCAATATGCTTGGAAAATCAGCTTTTCCTGATTTTGAAGACATGCAAGACTCTCTCAACTTTACTGCAATGGAAGCAACCACCAAAAAACCTAAGAAAGCCATTATTCAACTGTTTAATATTTAAAATACTTTAATTTTTTTTTTTCTTTGTATATATCGAAATACCGGCAGCATATCCAATAAATTTAATATAGTTAAATCAGCATTCAATTAAATTGTTTTTTAATAATAATAATAATTGGTTAAATTCTCTTTATTAAATTTGTATTTCATTAAACTTTATAAATGAAGTAAGAAGTGTTAATAAGGAATAACCAGTGTTTTTTCTCTCGCGAACAGGCTTGACAAATTTCCATCTGTTGAAAAATAAATTGGGAGGCATCTTTCAAAGCAGTTATTGGTTATTGGAAACGTTTTTCGAGTAATCTACCTACCATCAATGGCGTTGCTATCAAATATTTTCATTGACTCAATTATGTAACAGAAAGTGACAAAAAAAAAAAAATGGGGCAAGTCGCACTCACGCAGACTCGTACACGGAGGGTTCCATACCAGATTCGGGTTTGATGTGACTGATTCCAAAAAATATACCGCGCCTATATTAGAAACTTATAGTGTCTAAATTTCAGTTCCATAGTCCAAAAAACAAAAGAGTTTTTCTAACAAGAACCTGAATTTTAATGGGGGTTTGTATGAGGCACTCCTCCTAGTCGGCCGATTTGGTTGAATCCAACAGATGTAGCGCGCCTGGGAACCCCTTTAAGTTTTCGAAAATATTTTAGTTCTAGTATTTGTTTTACTGATGCCCGGATAGAACTTCACCTTCTGTGAAAATTTCAGCTGTCTAGCTATTCTGGTTTATGAGATATGACCCGAGGACCGACTGACGGACAACGAAGTCTCTGCAATAGGGTTCCTTTTGGTACCCTTTGGGTCCGAAATTCTAAAAATCACATCTTTAATGTAAGTTATGTGTCTGTGTTTTGGGATTAGGGCACTTTAAAATGCCGTAAATAACAATAACAATAAAAAATCGAATCTAAATAATGTTCCCATCCAATTCCAATTTTAATTCTTTAATGGCAGAAATTAATAGAACAATGTCAAAATTCATTAAATTTGGCCATTAACTGCATTAAATTTTATTTCCAGGTAATTTTTATCATTTTAGCATATTTTTCCTCGATTTTCAATGTTCCCAACCAATTGGTGTTTTTCTTTGCAAAGATTTACAATGATATATCCTAAATCCACTTTTAACGAAAGTTATTCACAAATCCTGTGGTATCTGCCATATACAAGTATATAATAAGTATGCTTAATCTTTATAGACAGAAAAAGAAATGTAAACTGGAAAATAATTATTCAAAGAAATTATTCTGTTCAGATGCAATCATAAGGTAAATGAAAAATGTGGAAATGGGGTTGTAATTGACAAAACCCAATCGTGTAGACTTATTTTTCTATTGTAGTTCAAGTTTTGTTTATTAAAATTCGGTTTAAGTTTCTGTTCCTAACCATATAAAATTAAATAAATTACCAAATTATACAGTACTCTAATAATTGTAGATTTTCAGCAATAAAACAACTTGTTAGTATATTTAAATCTTTTATTTGTATTGTATGTTTTGGGTTCTTTTTTTGTATGAACTCTCTACTGTAATTATGTATGTTAAATATCATATATCTATGTAAAGTGCTACACCCTGAGCCTATGTTATTATTTGTGTATTTAAAGTAATCCACAAATTGTATTTCGTATTTAATTCGTAATTTCCACTTGGATAACTTGTTGGTTGCGTACCTCATACTAAACTATGTATCTATGCAAGTAGAATGAATATCTACATACGTATTTAGCAGATATGTTTGAACTACAACAATTTCACACTAAATAATTTAGTTGTTAATTTTAACATTTTCATGGCTTTTGACTATTCCCCTTCCCAATGCGACTAAGCTGGAGCCTTCTCTCACTCATTGCTATCATTAGAATATCCAACCATTGAGACTACAATATATTTACCGGAAGTAGCAGCAGCCATTTTAAAAACATCTCAACTCGCACTCTTCTTGTATTTTATGTATCCTTGTTTCATTGTTAATTGTATATGAGGAAGGCGTCTGTTTTCGGGTTCTGTTAGATTTAATTATTTAAATCATTTTTCGTGAATATTCATAGCGTGAACCAAAAGCCGAAAATCCGCGACATTTGAACGTTGCCATTATCGTTGTTATTTAAGCAAATATATATTATATATACAATATATTTTTACAGAATTTTCTTTGTGTTTTCAATGATCATAGATAACAACAAGTAACTGTCAAGTATTGTAAATAAAATTTATAATTCTTTTATTATTTTGAAAATGTTAAAGTTTATGAAATTTTAACCTTATTTAGCACATTTCTCAGTGGCCTTAAGTTTATATTTTGAAGAGATTTAATTTGACAACCTTATTTATTCTATTTAAAATAATATCTACATTAAATGTTCAAGTTATGAAATTGATAGTGAAATATTTTCATAAATCTTTATTTTGTGGATATGATAAATTTACAATATAAATCTTTTGTCTTTTCCGTTTTGAGAAATCTTTACTTACTTAACCTTTAGGAAACTTGTATATACAATAGTAGTTCCTAATATTCAGTTAAAATCAGTTAAAGCAAAATAACTTAAGCAAGAACCAACTTAAGAGAATCTGATGACTTTCCTTACTTCAGCTACACACAAGTACCGCACTGTACCATATTTAGTATCTTCTACTTGAGAACTCAAACTAACACTTTTATGTCCTTTTCACAGCAAAAAAAAAAAACAAAAAAATTAAGAAAAACAACAATTACGTTAAAAAAAATCCAGTACACTGAATATGGAAAACCAAGAAATTCATCTTGCTTGAGAAAAATCCAGTCAATGCCAAAACGTGGTCTAGATATTCAGATAGACATATACAATCGTATATACAGTAAAATATGTGCTTGTAAGTGAAAATGGGGAGAAAAATATAAAGACGATGGAAAAAGAAGATTCACTTAAATGTGACGCTACCGAATGCCTTCAGCCAATTTATACAACTTGCTGCCTTCTTAACTCCACATCCACAACCATGTAAGCTCCTCTAGACATCATTATCCTTTTTGACATTTACGCAATTTTGTCGTTCTCGGTATCGTCATTGTTGTTGCTTTTGTCGGTGTCCTTGTAATCATTGTCGCTGCCAAATTGACAAATTCTGCTTTTACCTTTAACGAATTCTTAAGTAGAGAAAAGTAGTAGCTGCCTTCTTAAAGAACTAGAAGCAACATAAAATTTAATTTTAGTAACATTTATTAAGCGACTGAAACAAGAAAATTGAATAGAAAACATAAAAATTGGACTATTGAAAAGTTAAGTGAATTTAAATTTCTAACTCAAAGAATTTAAAAGTTCTTTAAACAAATATCGATTCTATACTCACTCAAGTGACTTAAATCATATGGAAATGGTATGAACTCTTCAACTGAAAAACTACAACAAAGTACACTTCAATGTTTCTATATTTCCCATTGCGTTCATTAAACAGTCCGTTCAGTTACTTGAAATGTCGTCATTAAAATGAAATGAACGAGCATATGAAATCTAGCTCATATGTATATAAACATGGACTAGAAATGACGACACAAGGCAATACGAAAGAGAAATAGCTTAACTTAAATACTCGTATAACATAGTCCAGAGTTGAATGTATTTATAATTTTTTCCATTTTTTGAAATTTATTTTTAATATTTTTCTTGTTGTATTTGTAATTAAAAACGTAAACTGTTGCAAGAAGTCAACAGAAGTCATCATCGCAATCGCCAGGAGTCAACAAGAAATAATTAAATGTTTATTCATAAATGTCGTTTGATGGCTTTCGTTTCTAAAGAGCTATAAACATATGCGTACACAATCATACCTATATGTATAATACATATTGCATATACATATGGTATTATACTATAAATACATAAGAGTATGTGAGTACTTATGTATTATGTCTGCATATACAAATTTCATTTACACATTTTACATCTTTTGTTCTCAACTTCTCTCAACACAACTCAAAGACTGCCATTAATGAAAAGATTTTTTAATAGCTTCAACTGAAAACTGAGTCTGCTGGAACCTCGGCATGCTGCAGAATTCCAGCTATTTTTAATTAATTTCATTGCGGCCGAAGACAACAAAAAGGTATTGTATTTAAGCATCTCTGAGTATGGAAAATTATTATATATCGTACGTATACGAATATATATAAATATAGTATTGTATATTTACCTGATAGCGCTTAAGAAACGTATAAATAAAACACTTTAAAAGCAACAAATCAGTGATATTAATTAAATTATGAACCACACAATCTTATACTGCCACACTGGTCGAAATCTCTTAGTTTTTCTCACTTGACAGCATGCGTTGTTGGCACCTCGATATGCATTATTAAGCAATATATTAAAGTGTCAAATTTTATACTTAACTTTTGCTTATTGATTGTGGATACGCATGGCGTATGTGTAATAATAATAATAATATTTATTTATTTATTTTGTATTCTCACGAAATTGTCGACATTTCCTTTTTACAATAACTGCATTTCGAAAACACTTCCCCCTCCGGGAAATTCTTCTGAGTTTTATATCTTTATGTATATAACTCATATTCCTGGAGGGAACATTATTTTCATTTATAATTTGTGATCCAGGTTATCCTCTATAAATTGGTTTCTTGGCTGCTACATGAATGAAAACATAATGGGGCACCAACCCATGAACTTGTTGGGGTTCAAATTGGTAGTACCTTCCGGTACGAAGTCTGACCAGAGGCTTTTTCTGGTACCACGGGTGGTCAGGAGTCCACGGAACTTGTTCCGTCCTGTCCAGCGGGTACGGCCCCCTTGTGGGAGTATCGTGGTGGCTATGGTTTAATACCCAAATGCGGGTAGAGTAATAACTCGACGTGGAGTTGCGTTATACAACCGGGTGCTGTGACCCAGAGAGCAGCAGAGGTTTTAGGCGGGCCTCGCTCCCCACCAAGGAGGGAGTCATATTCCAAATTTAATATGACTCTAATTGGTACCTGCGGATATATATCCAAGGGGACGTTGATTGACGTTCAATCCATGTGCTTGGCACCGTGTTCTTAAGTCTTCTTACAGACAGGCGAGCACGTAAAACCTCGGTACTTCAATTTCGAAAACACTGTTCACAATAATGATATGCAAGTTTTAAATAACCTAATTCGACAGCTGATCAATTTTGTGACTTGTTATTCCTTATTTTGTAATGTTACAATACATTAAAAAAAAACATGAAGTTTCTGCGCTGGGCACATAACATAAGATCATTCAACATAGAATATCATTATAGGCAGGTCGTAATTTCACTTGCAAAACAAATATTGATAAGATCAGATGTAAGACAATTCCGATATGACAAGATGAGACACAGAGCAACTCGACTTTCTGACGAAATAAATATTTTTTGTTCTTGGACTACAATATAATAAACTTGCAACTTTATAAATTGAACGTTGTAGGATATTATTATCATAGCATATAAAGAACGTTGGTTTGGGGCACCGCAAAAAAATCTTTACAGATTCAATAAATGTCATTCACATAAATGTGGATGATGTGAACGATTTGGTTTTAAAATGACATTAGTTCACAAAACTTGTGTAAGTAAATCATGCAACCAATATGTATCAATTTTTTTGAAATGACATTTTTAATTATACCAAAATGACAAATATAATTCGAAAAAGAAAATGCATAAATAAGTTCATTCCACAATCATCATGACGTTTCGCTTCTGTTAGTTCCGTATTTTCACGTTAGCAAAACATTACTGCAACAAGTTTTGATCTGCAAACGATGTGAAATTAATTTCAAATTAAAAACATCAAAAATATTTATTATTTTGAAAAATATTGTATCTCTCAGTTAGTTTCCATAAAGCATCACGTACAATCAGTATAAAGTCTTAGATATTTCAAATTAAATTTTATAAGATTTAATTTCTTAGAATAGCAGGTGGAAGTGAAAGCATTAGCCAGTCTACAGAATTAATATTGTACATACAGGAAACAAACACAAAAGAACATAATGAATACTTAAAGTCAGTTAGTTGGCAACAAGTTGAAAGACAATAGCTTAACTTTTTATTATAAAAAATATTGCGCAGCGCTGAATTATTCCATTGAAAATATGTATAATAGAAATGCTGCGGGGCTATTTGTGTTCCGATTGTTGTTATTATTGTTGTCCTATAATGTTGCTCTTATTGTTGTTATTGCTGCTGTTGCTGTTTGATTATTCAACCATTTCTGTAACTGCGCAAGTATGAAATGATTTAGCAGATTTGACAACAATTCAACACTCTGTGAGTGATTACATGCCACACTGCACTGCAACGGATTGCATAGAATTGCATTGGATTATAATGGATGGCAGGCATTCCATTCAAAATATAGATTCCTAGACACATTTACGTTGCATACATAATTGTACATAGATACATATGTACATGTGTATGTATGCTGTTAGACATAATCAGGTCTTTATGAAATTGGAGCACAATGAAGTGCAGAAGCATTATAATGAAAGTAGCACGCTTATTATTTTGGAAATAATTGAAGGCAAGGATTTTCTTTTTTATCTATAAATGGACTTGTATTGGTCAGAAGAAGTACAATATGTATATAGATGTAAGAAAGAGTTGAAGTAACTTTCTTTTGTTATCAAAGCTTTTAAATTTTTTCCATTTGGTGTTGACATCCTTACAACAATTGAAATAGCCTATACTATGTATACTATGTTATGTTATTATATGCTTTCTTCTTTCTATTGACCAAGTAAATAAATCAAAGTACTACTATTGGTCAGTTTCATTCCTTTATTCTTAAAATAGATATAAATCTGTGCTTCTAAATCAACAATATTGCAATAAGTCGGCCAGACAACGACATGAATGTTAGGCGAATGAAAGGGTTTCATTTATTAGATTTTCCACATGGAATGTAGATTGTGAATTTGTTGATTACATTAGACAGATCTGGACTTCAGATTGATTTATTATTTTTTTTTTGTCACATTATTTTCTATCTATTTCATTTTACATTTCTTTAGGTTTTAATATTCATACTTTACACATAGAGAATACTTCCACACTACCTGGATCGTATGTTTCAAGTTTGAAATTTCTCAATTACTAGAAAAAATAACCTCATAAAATTCAATCTCTGGAAAGCTCGATCAAAACTATGTTCCTTGAATTAGCCCTCATATACACACATTAGAATTTTGGTTAAAATGGCGCTGAAGAGACCGATAAATTTCGTCATTGTATCCCAATATGGTTAAAGGCAAATATATAATATTTTGCCAACATCTATATTATTTCCAAAACTATTAAAGCAGGACTCACAGCATTTCCAATTATCTGTACCAAAGTTTGTGCAAGATGATTTGCCGTTTCTTTTATAATTACAATTTGTGGAATTATATTGCAACAAACATTGATCAAATTCTTCATGATGTTTGTTCACTGCATTTTCTGTTATGTTGTCATTCCACAAATATTCTATAGCTTACTACAATCCAAATTTCATAATGCCTTAAGTCTTTTCGCAACCATTGTGTGTATGAGTTATAGAATATGTTACTGTATTATACGAGTATGTAAATAGTTCGAAGAAAATCTATACATGAAATCAATGAAATCTTACGAAAACATACAAGAAACATACACTTTATTCTATTTTTGTTTGTGTGTAAGACCCAAAATATCTAAATTAACATAAATTATAATAACATAGGTACATAGTATCAAATAAATAATTTCTTATCCGCGAACAGCACAATGTGCTTTAAAAATTTGGAGTTTAAGTATTTATTATATTTGATAATAAGAAAGGAAGCAAATTCCCTGAGCAAAGCAGTCCAGCACAGTTGTTAAGTATTTTTTATGTACCGTTTTTTCTTTTCTATACTTTGTTTGATCGCCTTATTACTTAAGGTCATAAACCTATTATAGTTGTTCTATTAAAAGCTTCGGCTTTGCTTTTTCAGCATTTTCCAACTGTTACCATAACTTCTATTGTACAATAATTTTTATGATTATTTTACGTTATACAACCATATGTACAGGAAATTTGTTAAAGCACAGATTAGTAAAAATATTTAGTTATGTAAATAGCTTAAGGGTTGACTTGTGCTCTATTACTACAGTTAAAATGAAAATGGAAATTCTGCCTGAAGGTATATAATTTCTTATTTTGTTATGTTATGAAATTATTGTTTTTTAACTGCGTTTCAAAAAAAATTTTGTTTTTGTATTTTTTATAAAATTTATTGGCCCATATACATACAATAACTAACATTTATAAGAACCAATATCTATAACAATAAATATGAATAAATTTTCATAAGATTTTATCATGAGGCAAACAAAAATGATGACAACACAAAACTCCAATGGACATTTATGGGTAACAAAAACGCAACAATAAAAATGTAAATGAACCATGGTAAGAGCAACAAAAAAGAAAATTTAAATAAAATACAATTAAATATTTCAAGTTAAAATATATGTATATATTTACGAGTATATCTGGCCTGTGTGTCCTCTGCTGAAAATAGAAAGTTTTTTGTTTTTTCCATGGACCTTAAATGGTTATTTTCATGCTTTGAAATAATTTTCACCATCATCACTATCATTATTTCCACAACTCGTTCTACATATTTTTTAATATTCTCTGTGACATTTTTTTTTGTTTCTGTTTCGATGAAACTGACCAAATTAGACAGAATTGGTTTTTTGCTGCATCCTCTGAGATCCTTTTTTGCTGGTGGCGATGCTGGTGATTCTGGTGATTCTGGTGATTAGCTGTCAGAGCAAGGAAACATGAAATGAATTATTGCCTCCCAAAGAAGTAAAAACTTAAAGCCAACAAATAAACGGAGAAAAAGGGAAACTCAAACTGAAACTGGATTCATGTTGACATAAATTCAAATTGTTTGTTCCAGTGAAGCAGCGAGTGCAACGAAGCGTATAAGCCAAGTCACTGTTGTTGACGCTGTCGCCTGTCGCCGCCGGTGAATAAGAACTCAAATGTACCAAAACGAAACATAAATTAAGGCAGACGTTGATCAGTCTGAGGTGATTCTTTCTCTGAGAAAGGAGTCTATAGGGACAGAAATATTGTATTAAAAAGAAGATAAGGAAATTTAATTTATATAAAACATATTGAAGTTGGGTCTTGAGTAAATCATGGAAAACTAGTAGAAGAGAAAATTCAATGGAATTACAATTATATAATTTAAAAATAAAGAAAAACTAATGCAATTCAGTTATTTATCTAAACAGTTGGACAAGGTACAATATATGTACAATAAAATTCTTCTATTTAATCTTCCAAGGCTACAAGGCGAGTCTATAAAGTGAATGCTATTCAGATCACCATGGGAAATAATTACAATTTTATTTACTAGAACTGGACAAACCTAAAATATTGTTTATGTTTTGTTACATTTTCTGTTTCAAGTCGTTACTTAAATTGTTCCAAGAACCATTGAGTATAGTGGTTTTTATATATCATATGAAATGAATTAAAAATTACGAAACTTTTTGAATGGAAGTATTTATTGTATTTATATGAATTACAATTCTATAATAAAAGACTAAAAGCAACAAAACATTTAAAAAAATGTTCAATTCTTTTGTAATAAAACGCTGGTGATACGAAGGTTGCATGAGCAATACTAATATAATTAAGTTCTATTAGATCGTAAGGACCAACATTTTTCTATTAAGCTTTTTGTTTAGGCCATTTTTGTATACACAGAAAAAATTGAAGGAGTGAAGTATTAAATTAACCGATTTGCGCAACCTATCAATTTTGGTGGGGGTTGTGATTTGCTCTATAATGTAAATTTATTCGGCTGATGTTTGACAGCTAAACAGAGTCCTATATATTGTACTACGATAGAAATATATTCAAGTCAGATTTTGACTTCACTTGCGAAACAAAAAAAAAAAAAAAAAAAATGAAATTCTAGTCGACTTGAGTTAATCCAGACATATTAGAAATTTATTGCCAATATCAACGAACACGTCTTTACTAGCTCCTACTGACTACCTCTAAGTAGAACGAAATGTTCTATGTTGCTCTCTTAGGAATCATTAGCTCACTAGCTGCTTCCCTACTGAATCCAAAAACCAAACATACAAGTTAGACATTGTAGAACATTGGTCTCATAGCAATTGATTATTTCTCCTTCTAAGTTTCTAAATTCGGCAATCTCTTGGTCATAAAGAATAAATTTAACCCCTACAAATATTAAAATTTCTGTGAGTCCTCCATCTGCGAAATATATCGGATCGATTTCTTAGATAAATGCGGGTAGTTTTCTTTTACAAAATTGTAGAAATAATTCAGAAATAAAAAATAAATTATTTATCCAATTTTAATCTTGACTAAGTTTTCCTATAGGATCGTTTGATTCAATATTTTAATGCATTTTGAAATGGAATAACTCACTATTCGATTGGTGTCAGATCAATAATGAGGAATATTTGTTCATATCCAAATAAATTGTTGAAATATTTATGCACTTGTTTTGGAATGTTTCAAACATTTCTGTAATGGTAACATCATTGGGACGATGATCTTAATTAAAAATACTACAGCATTTACGATCTTATAAGGTTGCCCAACATTTTATGGTAGATAGGGAAAGAGCGGAGTCCACATATATTTTGCTTAGCTTTGCTTTAATATAATAATTAGTTTTGTATTTCAAATCACTAAATAATTTAACTAAATAATTTATTTGATTTAAAATCACTGTAATTTGTCTACTTAAATGGTTTTCATTCTCACAATAAATCACTCTGTGACTTGACAGTTTGACTACATTGTTGAGAAAGATTACACGATATTTTCAAAAATAAATACTTTCATTGTAGTCTATGATCTAAATCAGGAATATACTTTTCAACTATTCCCTGTACATCCCAATAAACAAGGATATAATAAAAAGAAAAATTCTCAATTAATTTAACATAACAACAACAAAATCTACGAAATGAATTTCTGAACTCAATCTCAATTGTTAAAAGTTTTGTAAGTAAAACCAAATTGCCAGATAGACTCGTAACAATAGCAACAGCAACAGCATCAAGAAAAGATAAATCCTGTAAAGGATTTTAATTATTTTAGTTTCGTTTATGCAAAATACTTTGAATGCATTTTCCACGATATTGAAACTAGTTTTGTAGGTTTCAATTTTGTTGAAATGAAAAGTTTTCTATTTCCATCAACATCAGAAAATGAGCTTTTCTTTGCTTGTTAAATTGAAAAATTATACAAAAACAATATTCATCATCCTATGTGGATTCTTTCTTGACATATTATTTATTATTTGAAAACTTTTTTAAATTCTTACATTGTCATATTGAGGACAGTAAAGAAAAAAATCAAAATTAAATGTATGTATTATTTTTTTGTTTTTTGTTTTTGTAAAACTTTGTTAATGAAAAGGGTTCAGTTTTTTTGTTTTTTTGTTTTTTGTTTTATGTTTTTTTAAGGGAAAGTCAGTCGTCGTTTACTTAATGTGTCGTATTTGTTTGATTGAGAAAACTTTTAGTCGAACAAATGTAGAAAATCACTTCACTACACTATTTTTTTTATTATATTACATTTCTTTTATTTTTTGTGTTAACAAAAGTTTTGATTTGATTTCTACCTTTTAGCGTTTGATTTCCTATGTTAAAGTCTATTTTTTCTCCTTATCTTTCTTCTTCTCTGTCTTTCATTGGAACATACACACAGTTTTTGCATTGGCAACTATAACATTTTTGAACTTTTTTAATGTCATTTTATTAGAAAAGTTTTTCAGTTTTCGTAGAGAATTTTCCGAGGTCGCATTGAATTCCTTTCCTTCTCAAAAGTATAGCAATAACATAAAGAGTAAGTATTATTGGTCATGAAAAGCATAAATGTTGTTGTTTTGTTGTCACTATATTGAGAATATTTTTACAAATTTCTTTATCATTACAATGAATTATAAGAATTATTACCTTGAGGAAATTATGCTTTATATTACAGTGGAACAAGAATATCAACACATCTTAACAAGTACTTTCTGCACCGATTATCAAAAATAACATACAATATAGATCCACTAATTACACTCTAGAACTCAGCCATGTTTTGGGATGCGCAGACTGTCTTGAGAAAAGAAAGAGTATGAATAACAATTAAGGCAAATAGAAAGACATTGCACTACATCACAAGTTGCGAATTGAACTTCAAAGGGATTCCCCGTCTACCGTATTCTATAAAATTGAAACCTGGCTGGAATCAAAGACGTCAAAAAAAAAAAGAGTGGTGTGCCTGTATCGTAGATACATCGTGTGCTTTCTGTGAATACGTTTTTTTTTTTTTGTTTTTGATTGTACGAGTATAGGAGTTGGCTACAAAGAGGAAAATTTGCTTCTTACCATAACAGTTCCTCCAATACATACATACTTACGTTGCATATCTCTTCTTCTGCTTCACCCATAATTCAAAAATTTTTACAGCAAAAAAAGTCTAAATTGCGCCTCTTTACCTTCTATCGATCACGATGCGCCATAATCTTCACTCATAGTTAAAAAAAAAAAATCATTGATTCTTTTGCTATCGAGTGGTGTAATTAGATTTTGGATAAAGGTTATAGTTATGTAGCTACAACATCAAAATATATTCCTTTTTTTGATACGAGTATCATCACTTTTTTGGATTGCACCGTCGTGTAAGCAAAAAACATAGACGTATTTCTGTCAAAATACATAAAGAGGTTAGCATCAAATGCTAAAGTCTCCGTTCTACGTGAAAGACATTGAAATAATAGGCAGACTTTAAATTTTTGAAAGACAATTGATTGGGGTATAAAATAGAATTTTAAATAAAAAAGAAACGTCACTTTCAAGGTTTATTGGATCATCTATTTTATAGTAAGGTAGGCGTCAAAAAAATTTTTTGAAATAAATTAATATCTTACACTCACATAAATTGCTTAACAAATTAGGTCAAATATAACTTATCTCTTCCTGTTTGACTTTCACTCATAGGGTAGCTCTACTCTTCACAGTCGACATCTCTTCCTGTCTCCGATTTCTCTACCATTTTATCTTACATGCTCATTGAGTGCCGTCGAGGATATTTCAAAAAAAAAAAAACGTAATGAAATGATAAGAAAAACAAGGAAGTTTTGTGTTTTTCTTTTGTTTACTTTATTCATGTTGTTGTTATTCTTGTTGTTGATTTTGTGTCCATTATCATTATGTTATTATTCTCACAATTATGTTTATCTAGCGCATTATATCACATCAGATTTTTTTTTTCATGTTTCTCGCCTATTTTTTTTTTTTTTTTTTTTTTCTTTTTGTTGATTAGGGATTAATAAAAGTATTTATTCCATATCATTAAACAAAGGAGCTTTACCAGCTTAGAGTATACATACTCAATTGAGTTTGAGTTCAAGTATGTAAGAATATGCTTACATGACTAAAATAATAATTTGTATGGGTTTTATGCGTGATTTCTTGTAAACGGATTAATTGAAGGGAAACTAAGTATACGAGTATCTGTTGTGTTTCTTTACCATAAACGTTTATTATAAATACAAACAATGTTTGCTATTACGATAAAAGATACAATGTCCTACAAAAGCCATGATAAGTGGTTAATGGAGTCTTAAGAAATCTAAGTATCTAAATAGAAAAATTAAGAAATTGGAGAAAAGTAACTCGATGAAAGTGAGAAAGTACATAAATTAATTGACAAAGTAATAATTTTTCTTTTCTTTGTTCACATTAATAAATAATTATACATTTTTTTAACGATTTTCATTTTAATAAAATATTTAAAACTATAAAGAAGCAATTTATAAAGAAATATCCTTAATTTTCGTCTTATCAAAGGAAATATCAACCTTTACTTAATCATTCAATGGCAACCTCTTATACGTCTCTCTCACTTATTACCATTGAAGGTGATAAATTTCCATGAATACTATCTCAGAACACATTCTTTATTGTCAATTTATTTATAAATACTTTTCTAAGTATTTAAAATATTTTCATGTTTTTTCACAATGAATTAATTTCTGCTTCGTAAGCAGATAAATTGCAAATAAATGGCAACAGCTATAACAAAAGACATTGACAGTCATTGACAGTAAAATGAAGATAAAAAGTCATTTATTGAGCTTCTTCATCATCAACATCATTTATAAACAAGTATACATATTTTTTAAAAATAAAATGAACAAAAACAAACTTGTTAATGTGGTAAGTTGCATAAAAAAAAAAAATAAAAATATGTAACAAGGGAAAGAGAAAGAAGTCACTGCTAAATTTAGACGGATGTCATGTGGTGGTGAGTGAAAAAAAATATAAGAATCAAGTATCAAGTATCATTAAAAATATATTTACATAGTCCTTGAGCACAAAGTCATTTGTAAGTTTCCCTTGTTTTCCTGTTAGCTGCAAAAGAATGTCGTCATCAACAGACAAAATAATAAATTATATATATTATATGTAATAACTGACTGAGAGATATACTGACTGATTGACCACATGCCATTTGACTGATGTTCTTTATTCTAATTTTTTTGCGTAATTCAGTTTTCTTTTGGTACGTTTTTTTTTCTCTTTTTTTTTTTGGTAAAGTTTTTAATATAATTTCATTATTTTATTTAATTTACTGATTCAATTTAATATTTTCCCTATTTAGTAATTTATAATTTTTTTTTAATATTTATGTTTTTTTAATATTTATGTTTTTTTTTTTGTTTTTGTTTTTTTTTTTTGTTTGTTTTGTTAATTTAGTTTTATTTAATGATAGTGTTAAATGCAAAAAAAATCTTCTTTGACATTAAATGAATTAAATTTTTTTGTTTTTTTGATTTTTTCTTTCCATATTATTGCAATAAATTTTATTCACTGAACCATGTATAATAATTTAGGTATGCCATCAGTGTTTTATTGGTCAAGGAAAATTTACTGGTTGAGCACAGAAGCCATCATAATTTCCGCTACCAAATGTGCACATATGCACACCAGGTAAGGCGCTTATCCGAGATTAGACCGAGGTACCGGACCACATTTGGAATCATCTCTGAGCTGCGTATATGTTATATTTGTGCACGAGTTGCACCTTTCGTAATAATGCATGTATTTATAGTAAGAAACATTGGAAGACTAAGCATTTTAAGTCAATCGCCATCAAAATTAAATACAGTCCCAGACGTTTTAAGAAATTTACGAATTTTGAAACTATGAAATAAAGTGAAGATGGAATAAGCAAAGGATTCGATGAACTTCTTATTACGCTTTGTTTTCGGTTTTATTATGTATTCAGTGAAGTCCGCGATTAGCTTTTTTCAGACTTGCTTTCATCAAATGAAGAAAATCACTTCTTTGATATATGATTGGCAATTCTTTCCTGATCTCCTGAACCGATGTAATGTGTAAACCGCTTCCTTTTGTAGCCCGCTAGGAATAACTAATAATCACCATGACTCCTTCTTCAATGTACATTAATTTAGAATACTATATTCTTGGTGTCAGAAAGAAAAAAAAAAAACAAATTTGGTAAATAATTTTAATATTGTCCACACAGATTATTTGAAAATTTAGTGTTTATCGATTTTTCATTTATTGTAAATCGTTGTCCATATGCGTACCCTTTTCAGAATTATTTGCATTACTTTCAGACATTGAAAAGGGCTTAACCGAACGCAATTGGACCACGCTATGTTCACTGTGGACACATTGAATTGATTCCGTGAATATTCTTGAGACATCGATGACTTCAAATTTTGTACGCTCTTTTAGAGTATTTTGTGGTATCGTATTTGTAATCAGTAGTTTCTCAATTCGTGACTTTTCCACCTTATCAACAGCATTCCCTGACAAAATACCATGTGTAGCTAGACCAAAGACACGTTTAGCTCCCGAGCTGAGCAGGCATTCCGTAGCCATTATTAAAGTGCCACAAGTGTCTACAATATCATCTACTATAATGCACGTCTTGTTCACCACATTGCCCACTAGTATCATATTGCTAACCTCATTTGGTCTATTGCGTTCTTTATGTAATATAGCAAAAGATATTTTCAAGTAGTTCGCCAACTGTGCGGCACGGCGTGCGCCACCCGCATCTGGTGATACAACTATTGCATCTGATAAATCTTTAATATTCTCGTACAACCAAGGTACCACTGCTGATAGTGATGATAGATTCTCTGTAGGTATATCAAAGAAACCCTGAATTTGACTCGCATGTAATTCCATTGTTATTATAGCATCTGCACCAGCAGTTGATAGTAGATTAGCAACCAATTTGGCCGTTATCGGACCACGGCCAGATTCGAGCATTTTATCTTGTCGTGCATAGGGGAAATGTGGTATGACGGCTGTAATACGTACGGCTGAGGCAAGCTTGCAAGTGTGTATCATAATGAGTAGCTCCATTAAGAGATCATTGACATCACCATAACTTGTTTGTACAATAAAAACGTCGGCACCACGCACTGAGTCATGAAGTTGAACCGAAGACTCATTGTTCGCATAACGTATTCGTGTTACTCTGCCCAGGGTGGCTTCCAAACCATAAGCAATTTTCTTCGTTATTTCCGGGTGTGATGAGCCCGAAAATAAAATAACCTCTTTCATGGTGCCAAACCGAACTTACGCCCCAACAAACTATTGGGGAACAAAGTTCCCCTTTTTGCCTTGTTTTAGTTTTTAAGAATTTTGAAGTTTCTTCCTAAGTGATCTTGACATTTCTTATTGTCTGTTAATTTATGTACAACTAGAGTACCCGGCTTAGCAAATTCCCTAAACTTACTCGTATAGTGAGATCATGAA
Source organism: Amiota minor (assembly GCA_037043295.1). Lineage (NCBI taxonomy): Eukaryota > Metazoa > Arthropoda > Insecta > Diptera > Drosophilidae > Amiota > Amiota minor. The sequence goes on from JBAMAW010002153.1 coordinate 417,094, forward strand.
AAGAAAAAAAAAAACATAAATGAAATGCTGGCACCAATGCTATTAATAAGTTGAATTACATTTCTGTTATTTCATTCTTGCTTCGCGCTGCTCTTTGTTTGGACACATGAATAGGCCCATAAAAATTTCGTTGTCCCCACTATTACTATAGAGCCCTTTAATTAATCAAATTATTTGTAATTTTTGACACAGATGACTTGTTTGATTTTAAAATATGTCTCTAACATTTGATTTATCAATTTCGCGTCATTTGCGCCGCATATTGGATCTAAAACTACCTAAGGGCAAGGCTGAAGTCAACCATATACATAAACAAAATTTCATTCCAAGCAGATGAAGGCTCGGACTAACAAACAAAAAATTTTAATTTTTATACAAGTATATTAATTAGATGTGTTCCTTCTGTTATTGGGCATATCATATTGGACATATACCACATGAATGGCTTTACACTAGTTAAATGTAACGCCAGTGGCTTGTTTTTGTCATTTATTGCTGTGATTCAATGTGTTAATGCACTAACTAATCTTAATTAATTAGTTTCTCGACACATTTGGTCTACTTTATTGCCTCCCGCCTCATCCTTGTTTGTTTGTGTGTGTTGTGGCCTTTCAAGGACTCTAAGCATGTCACTAATTGCTAATACGCCAATGGGCCACATTAAAAGTGGCAATTATAATATGTAATGTCAAATATTTGCCCTTAAGGGATGATTTCCTGCTATTCTTATCGTTAATGGCAGCAATTATTTGATAGTTTTATCTTGATATACCATACCTAAATTAACATGAAAATAAAGTGCTACTCTGGATAAATTCCAAACTAGTTATTATATGTCTATAATTCAATACAGGAAAAACACTTAACTCTTTATTGACTCAAGTAAATTAACTTGATATGCAACTTAAAAATCTTTAAAAGTATGTACATATCGTATGAAACACGTACGCTAAAAAAAAAGTATAATCTTTGTTTATGACCATGAACCAAGATGAACTTCTGCTGGAGACAGCTATGACGAAACTGATACTACTGCTGATACTGACACTGATGATGATGATGACAATGAAACTATTAGTGCTAAAAGACTGTGATCCTTAAAATGCGTTTAACACTTTTTTTGTTATCTATTATTCTTTGAAGGCTGTGCTGAGAAGTTGAAAGAATGAGCGGGAAAAAATAACGCCTTGGCAACCCTATTGTGAGCCATTTTGAAGGATTATGACAAGAAAGTCATTAAGTATTACGATGTCGTTCGTTTCATTCTTTTACTTCCTAAACTCCTTTTTCCCCATCCTCATCTTCTTGAGACTTTGTCATCAATTTTTTTTTTTTTTTTTTTTTTTGTTTCCTCTTTTTTCTTTACTGCCTGCTGTTGTCCTTATAGAGTACTATACTATATTTTTTCGCCTATAAATTTCAACAGTTTTCGTGAGAAAGACGAAGGAAAAAGTATCATTTTCCTTAATAATTTACATAAACGACAAGCGTCTGTTACGGTTCTCATGGATTTCACATAAAAAAAGGTCACTACTACCTTAAGTGAGTTAGTGAATAAAAATACGAGTATAAGAGTTTTCATCATTTTTACCTTTAGTGTGCTTTAAACACGTAAGATTGCTTACATTTTTCTCTGTTTCTTTCTTCATTAATTTAAGGCACGAACCAATAACAGGGATTTTACTCGGAGATTTTTTGATATTTTTGCAGCAACGGAAAGTTGAAAGGGGTGAATAAAAGTAAATAATTCTTTATTCTATCAGTACGAAAATGAATATCCTTTACGCACGATATTTATTTTAAAACTGCAGTGGCATACAAAGTTAAAATGTTTCTGTTTTTTTTATTTTAATTATTTGGAAAAGTCTCAAGTTGCGACGCTTGGCTTAAGCGGCTTTTCCGTAAAGTCGGAAGGCAGCAACCGACACAACCATGATGCCACCAAGCGTGACTCGCCAAGAGCAATGAACAAGAAAAAGGGAAAGACGAAAACTGTAGAAAAAAGAATGTGCAATGTAAAATGTTTTTATAACAATGGGAAAGGGATACTCATCCAGTACCGAGGGCTTGTAAACTTTTTCTGCTCTCTTCATGTTTCCTTTAGCACTTTCTCTTCTTCAGTTAATGAGTTGAGATCCTTAACTTAAGTAATATTGCGTTGTGTTATTTTCTCGTAGGTCGATTTGCGCAGTGTGTGACCCCAAAAGCGTTAACCTTGTGCGAGTATTAAAGCTTAACGCAACTTATCCCTCGCCCGTCGTCCTTCATCTTTAATTAAGGCCAAACCAAAATGACGAAGGATACTGCGGCCTATCGCCAACACCTTCATTCCTTGCATTGACAGTTGCTTAATATCCTTTAATGTTCCTTTGTGGTCGCATTCATGCAAACGTATTTATTGTTCTGTTTGTTGCTGTGGATTCTGTGTCTTGATTTCTCACTTTAATTTGTGACTTTTTAATAAATATCCCTCTGTACATTAAATTAATTACATGTCTGCCATATTCACAACCACAATAATAAAGTAAATGTAAAGGATTTGCAGTGTATTACCTCAGTACTTGGTTAAGGTTCATTGCCAACTAACAATATTCAAAGCAAATGCAGAGAAGCTATAAATTGTTAAGCATCACAATAAAGTATAATAACTAATCAACTCAGATCAGATCAGACTTCAACTTCAATAGACCAGACGATGCCAATGAATGATAAATAGAAAATGAAAGTGTGTGTACACTACAATATAACAAGTTAAGCTAAGTAAGAATCCTACTAAGTTACCAAATCAAGATGAGTTCGTTTGATTCCCGGGGTAGACGAGTCAATATCTTATTATTATAGCATTGGCCAAAATTAACTTGTGATTGCTAAATTGAATTGAAATTAAAAAGTTGTTTTAAAACTTTTACTCAAACATATCTTACTATATATTGTACTAGTCTATGAATTCGTTTTCATACATCATATGAAGGTAAGATTAGGTATACTAGAGAAGATGAAAATTAATTCTTGGTTGTACGAAATTGTGTTCAACAACTTAAGTTTTGGCAAGTCAAATTCCAAATGAAATTAAACTTATAACAAATCCATTATAGAGAAAAATTTTTATAAAAGTGCTAAAACATTTAATTGAATTGGAATTTAAGACAAATTGTTTCTTTTTATTTCAAGTTATTGTAGTATCACCTTTTAACTTTATTTAAAACATTTTCAATATATCCAGAGGGTGCAACATTTTCCTCAGGTCGAACAACTTAAATGTTAGATATTGCTTTATATCATTCATTCCATTATCAGATCATTTTAGTGGTTCAATGTTCAGTAAAATTGAATTGAATGATTTATCTTCTTATTTACTTGTTCACTTTAACCTCAAATCCACCTCGAATCAACCTCAAATGAACAAAACACTAACCATACTTCGTATATTTAAATGACAAATTTAACAAGATATAAAGCTGCAAAACTATAAGCAACCAGTAGTGATTATATAATTCAAAAGAAATGAAAGCAGAATGGAAGGAAAGGGTTTCAAATCAAACAAAGCGAAACAAAGCTAAACAAAACAAAAGGAAAATACACACTTTGGTGAGCGTTGTTACGCAAATGAGGCATGCATAATAAAACAAGGAGAATACAAAAAGGACTCAACGAACCTTGAGCAATGCATGATGACTCTGACGGCCACGCATAAAAACCACCAATGTGTAAGAAAGAAACAACATATGTTTCCGGTCACACTTTTCATGAAAATTTGTAAATACCAATGCGTCCAGAAGGTCCTTTGTGTGTTCCTCGCGTACATGTAATTTATTTGACATTTTGACAAAATTTTTCGCTAAAAGACAACAAAAAGTGAAATGATGATGACGACAACAGGAGCAGGAACAGTAACAAAAAACAAGGTGGCAACAATAACTTTCTCATATACAAATAAAAAGCATCACCGAAATGAGATAGGCCGAGGCGCTAACTTTGAATTAAATAACGTTGACAGCGCACGAGTACAATACAAAAACATAGAGAACAGATACTTTCTTCGTGTAAGGGGGAACATAAGTAAGGAGGAAACTGTAACGTCATTCACTCGCATTTGGTGCCTACAGGAGGAGAAGTCTGACTTGCGCTAGTAGCATCACTTCGTTGAACTTATGATAAATCGAGAGCCATGCCTTTCTGACATTTTAGCGCCAACATGAGCAAACAAAGTCACACAAAGACGACGAATCTTTAAAGAAATCATCAACAGTAACAGCAATAGCAATAGCAACTAAAGCAAATGTGGACAAGGTTTGGAGCGTAAAATGTTTGTATTAAATTTTAATAAGCCACCACGACATGACATAACAAGCTATTCGCTACCATTCTTACTCCAAAGCTTACACAAGTTCCACCAACATGAATATTGAATGCGCGTAACATTATGACTTGGTAATATGACTTGGCTTGACTTGGCTTCTCCATAGACATAGAATGACATGACATAGTCTAGCATCATGCTACACATAAAAGTAAAGTAAAATTAGGAAAAAAAAATCCATGGTAATAGGATTTTCCAAGCAATGAAACAAATTAAATATACATGTTAACAGCAGAGATAAAGAGCGATTTCCAAAAAAAACAAATATATGTGTTTGTATCTGGCAGGAGAATAAAAAGAAATGGTGTTTCAGTTGAGGAGACTTATACAATTTGTACTGATATATTTATCATAGTATGGTAATCGTTTGTTTATATAAAATCAACAATCAAATAAAATAGGAAAGAAAATGCCATAAATGTCATAACCACAAATATGTCCGCTGCAGTTATTTGTAACGAGTATTTCATGTGAAACCTGCAATCGACGATGGCTTAGATTATGTGCATGAAGATATTATGTACTACGAAGTAAAACGTCTATTGTGAGGCCTTTGATTAAGATGAAGGAGATTTTATTCGAAGGCCTTCAGTGATACCTAACTCCCATTCATAGACTCATGCACTTTGCAAAGATTTAGATTACAAGGTGTATTTTCTTCTTATTCATCAGAGCTCCACATTCCACATATCAGGTCAAGTGACGTTTTATTATTTCCATTTAGTATCGCTAACTAGAGTCTGAAGATATACCCAGATATTCGCGCATACTATATTGTAATACTGTGTCCATTCAAATTGTCGGTTGAAGTCCTCAAATAAAGATAATCATTATAATAATTATGATATATGTAAAGGAATGATGGAGTCTGGCAGATTATTTAACTGTACTATATTTCCTACATCATTTCTCCCTACTTCACTGTATAAAATATTGTACAATAAGCAAATAAATTTATTATGCAACAAAACTTTTATAAAACTCAGTCGAGCACTCAAACCCTCCTAATGCTTTTCATAATTTTTCTTTAAATTCTAAACATAAATAGATTTGTATATAAAAGTTTGTTATGTTTATAATATATATTTAGTATGTATTATATATTGTACAATATTTGTTTGACTATAACATGGGATTACTAAATGAGTTTGTTATAAGTAGTAAACAACTTCCTCTTCCTGTATGTGTCCTAAGTGTCGTGAATGAATTGTATTTGTATGTGGCTTTCTATATGTATTAGTGCATGAAGGATAATATGCTTTAGCTATGCTTAGTTTGTACTTTATTTGACAAGTGCAGGAGTGGATAAAATCCTTAAAAGTGTCATAATTCAAAAAATTGAATCCCAAATGAATGACAACCTGCTGGCACTTAAGATTCCTAATTTTAATAAGAAAGGAAACGTATTTTCTTCAAACTGGAGAAGAGTTGGTAAATATATCTATTCATTGTAAAGTACAATCAAAAATTTAATTTGTATCAATTTATCTTTTTATGTTTGCCCTATTTAATCTTCAATTAACATTGACATGTTATTCCTTATTTTGATAAAAATATTTACTGAGGCATATTCATACGCAAGTGCAATATGACCAAAGTGTCGACCGCATCAATAATTAGAAATATCCAAGGCTTCCCATGTTACACTATGTTAGATCTTGAAAACAGTTTCCCTCTGAGGCTCAAATATAAAGATAAACACTTCTAAGCTTTTGCCACTTATTATTTCGGAAATTATTGAACTACAAACTCATGTAAGACTCGTGAAGATGTGTATATGGATAATCTGGGCCTGTAAAAGTAGAAACAATAAATTTATCAAATGAAATCTTTACACAGATTAATTATGAAATATTAAGATTCTATGTATATATTTTCTTCGCCTTTTTTTCCTTCTTTAATAATAATAAATAAAACTATACTAAAAATTACATTTATATTAAAATTTTCAAATTCGCTTGCTAAGGAAAGTAAAAAAGATTAAGTTTAAGCTTCCACAATAAATAAAAGTCACAACAAGATTAACTATGAAACTAGTAATAAATTTTAATTAAAATAATAAAAAAACTTTGTTGATTAAAATTCTATTGAATAAATATATGAATTTTGATCTTGTTAGCATTCATTACACATTTCAGGTTTCTGAAATGAAAAATAATAAAATAAAATAAATTTGTGATAAAAATGCTTGCATTGCGCATACGCCACGTAACAATACAAATATAATATGTTTCATTTTTTTTCTTCAGCTTCTTATCTTTTTTTGTCAACCATTTCCATGCTTATGATAAACTTAAATGCAATTTCCTTTTTCTTATATTTTATTCTTCGTTTTCTTTTCTTTTTCCACTTTATTAAAATTATATTTCCCAATACGCTACCTTCCACTTTGCCTTAAGCTAGGTACCATTCTATTTGTATACACGTTACACAAACTTTGTTACATGCCACGTTGCTATGTTTCACCTACAACATTATTGCTCCTCTCCTCTCCTTTTCATCCTCTTTCTCTTTGTAAAGTATAATTCTCTTCTCTCTTTAAAGTTCCCTTGACTAGACTCAAATATGCACACATGTGGGTTGTTTGCGCTCCTATTAACAAATTGCTTTGCACTTTGGGTCATTCTGACTTCTTTTAACATCATGCGCTATTCATTTAGTATATCTTTTAACTAGTGTGAACAAATATTAACACTTGTTGTTGATGTTTGTAATGTATGGATCCGAGTGTTAGATCTTCCATATGCATCTATAAATGATCAAAGGGACATGAAAATAGGTTTGGTTTAAATATGTGAAACCTGAATTGCCTGAATACTCTATGAAGTAGTATCTGTACAAGTTTTTGGAAAATATATAATGGCTTCAAAAATTCAATTTTTCTTGACCATTGGAAGTGATTGTACCAATATTTGTTTAGTTGACTAAGTATCTATATTTTTTACATTGATATCTTTCAGCTTCCAAAGATCTTCTTTCGCAAAAAAGGATTGAAAAAGGTATTTAGGATTCGGCGAATTGGAATTAATATTCTGTATTGTATTCAGACTAAAACAACAATAGTTTTGTTTATTTTGTTGTAGTGCCATTTTAATTACATTTTTTCAGCCTTTCTATGCCTTTAACCCCTGTCAAAAAAGTTCTTCCATTACACATATGGTAGACAGGATTTTTCATTAGTTAATTAAATCAAAATAAATTACAAAAATACGTGGAAAACTTGAAAATTTCATACTACTTTCTGTCTTCTTAAAAGTATTAAGATCTGTAAAATATATGTACAAAAACAAAAAAAAAAAACATCTTAGTTTCTTTATGTTCTCATTATTTTCATTATTTTCCTTATTTACTTTTTTACATTTTTAGATTATCTTATTCGATTAACTTATATCATGTCCTTTACTTGTCATCCCTTGTCATTTGTATAATTTTTATCTGTTAATTCTTTTGTGTATTCTTTTCTAAATCTTCTCAACTCTTATCGACATCTCATTAATTTAACTTCAATCTTATAAGCTTTTTGTCATCCCATACTAACCTATGTAAGTGTTATTCATTATTTATTTTTCTCAATAAATTTCTTGTCAAACATTTTCATTGATATTCTACCAATTATATTTCCTTTCAAAATTAAACCGAAACCTAATCGCATATCTAAGTAAAGTTTATCAATTTTTGGTTTATAAAATCAAATTCCATAAAATATTTTTGTCAAAACAGTTTAATAAACTTTTAAATCTTCTCTAAAAATATTAAATGCAATGTCAAAACTTTTATTCCTTTTTGAGGGACGAGACAATTGTCTTAAAATAAATATAGAAGATCTTTTTTATGATTGAAAATCTTTCACTTTTCCATTGTTATTTTTTCGACTATTAAAAAAATAAACTCAAATTTCAACAGAACACAGTTTTCTTTCACACTCACTTTATTTGTTTTTCTTATTTTCCTTTTTCTGTTCATCTTGCGTTTTGAAGCACGTCACTTTTCGTGTCGCAAATTTAAAACTTTTATCGAATTTCAACATTCGACGTTTAAACAAAAATACAAGAAAAAAAAAAAAAAAAAAAAAAACTGGAAAGAAGGGAAAATGAAACGTTAAACTTTTTTACGACTTCCGTGGGAAAATTGGGGAAAGCGAAACACAAACAAGTGAAGATGATTACAATTGGTAGCAAAACCTAAATGTATGCAAAACTTTAAGAACAAAAAAAAAAATTGTATATGCTTACGGAGACGAAAGGTAGAATTGTAGATAAGAAATGTTGAGAAGGAAAGAAAGTGAAAATGATGTTAATATTAGACCATGTTAAGAAGACAGCAGACAAAGATATTCAGCTTAAAACTCACAGTGGTCAGGGGATTTCATTAACTCAAGATTTCATCTATTAAAACAAATCGGATAAAAATACTGTTTCATTATTAACACTAAGACTATCCGGCGGCCAGTGATGTGGCGTAGACTGATGAAAACCTTAAAATTTACATAATTTATTTCTAATCAGATCAAAAGATATTCTTGAATGTTTCTTTTTGTTTTTGTTTTTTTTTTTTTGTGCTACTGTTGTTAAAGTAAATTTACTTAACTTTAATAGGTAGGAAATTGCAAGTACATAATATGTTTTTATAACAAATTAGTTGGTTATTTTGAAAAGAAAAATAATTAAAATGAGGAAAGTCAAAATCAAAATTTCTAATTAATTACAGTAAAAAGTCGTCTACTTCTGTAATCTCTTAACTTCACTTGGATTTTACCTGCCTGTCATGTCATGTTGGCATCACCACCTTCAAGCAAAGATATAATAAGCGACAAATGAGAAAAGGAAACGGAAACGGAAAAAGAAACAAAACCAAGCAAAAGAAAGGTTTTGAAAAGAAGAAAACAGAATTGGTAAACGAAAGTGCAAAGCTTACGACTTCATTGAATATTTATGGGTGAACGCATTGAAGCGTTTTAAATATTTAAATTTCACACTAAAAATAAAAAACATCCTTCAAACCAAAATATATACTCGACACCTGCAATCATGGCCCCATTTCTGAATGATTTTGTTAACTTTACCAAAAATGCCAAAAAATACCAAAAAAGTAGAAATGTAAAGAATGAAAAATAAAGCAGAAACTTGTGCATATAAAGTAGTACGAGTAGTAGTGTGCTACTATATCAAGTATTTCAAGTTTTACTTTGGTGTCAACTCATGCGGTGGCTTGGCACAAAATTTCATTCCCATTGGGTGGCGCGGAACAGCGTCCCAAACTTGTTAAACATTTATTTCAAGGTAAATGAACTGTGAACCATTTTCAACGCACCTCACCCAATCCTCCAGCTACTGTTCCTGCTAAGAGTATTGCCTACTGATGCCTCCGTTGTTGTTAATGTAAGTAGAAGTGAAAAGGTGTTTTGGCGATGAACACGGCCAGTGACTGTTCTTATATTAAAATCATAAATAACAAGCCAAATCTAATTAAACACGAGTATGTTAAGAAGGGTTTCTGCGAAACAAAAAGTATTCCCATGGAAGCAGGTGACAAAGGGATGGTGGCCTTTTAAGGCAAATTGAAAGTCAGAGAGAGAGAAGTGAGTTGAAGAATTTTAGCCTCTTAAGGTTACCACACGAAATCAAACTGAAATTCACACTCTCAGTAAATTTCATTTCTATACTTAATTTGCTCAATAGAAGAACTTCCCTTAAAGGGTATAAAAGTATTGAGTATAAACTAGTTTAAGTAAGTGTGTGTGTGTGTGTGTGTAAGAGAGAGAAAAAGAGCTTAAGTGAGCAGGACTCACTTACCTTTACTTAAACCCTTTAATATGCTTTACCAAGTCAAAGCTTTTGCGACCAAAATTCACTTAACTTGACTTACTAAGTCTAGCTTAGAACTTTCTATGCTTCTTTACTTTTTTTGAACTGCTAATACATATATCATGTCTTTGAATAGTGGTGCTTTTGAACTTTAGAAGTTTGTTCCACAACTTAAATGGTTCGTAAATTTTAACATTTCACATTAAAATGAGAAATTTGACTAGCAAACTGATTTAAAGTGTCCATAAATTTTTAAAAATACTATACCTACCTTTATGAGTCTTCAGCACACTAAAGTAGGTATTGGGTGTTTAAGAAACACAAGAAAAAAAAAAGAAAAAATAGAATATTAAAAATAAAATAATGAACAAGAGAAAAAGTAAAAAAAAATATATTTCAATATAATAAAGATATACAAAATCTGATCTATTATTTATTAAATATCTTATGTTATACAACAGAATCTCTGTTCCGAATAAAGTCACTTAAAGATGACAAGAAAATAAGTAAATTTACCATATTTTACCATTAAAATGGGTATTAAAATAAATTTCTACTATAGAATAGTATACGTAGAAAAACATCTAAATTATATTTTTTTATAAAAGAGAGTTTGGGTGGAATCCTTTTAGTCTTGCCAATGCATTTGGATGCCTTTGAAGAGATTGTAGGAAACTTGAGAAACTCTATGAAAGGTAGTGCTACTAACAAACCATGGGCTCTATTGATTTCTCTCGAAACCTTGCTTTGACAAGCCTGTACTGTTAATGACAAACATGGTATGTATGAATGTTGACTGTTGGAGCTGCCTGTTTAACATTAGCAACCTGGGGCACTTGTCCACGATTAGAATGATCTCTAAACCATATATTACATCTAGGCAAACGTCGCGCCTAACAAGAGTTGCTCGAATGATGAATCGGTGCAAGAACTTATTTACCAGTGATGCTTGTCAAATCATATGTTATTCATATCTTGTCAACAATGCGATGGGCTCATAGGCATGCCTAGAAGATGGCTTTGAAGCAATAAGTAATGTTTTCATGGAAGTAGGTATTCGATCTTATGAAGCACCCCGTCTGTCCAAGGCTTAATAACATCTAAGCTGAGAGTTTGTCTTTTCTCAAATGAAGTAAGGAAGTAGTGGTGGTAACTTGATATAGTTGCTGTAAAATGTCATTCTGATCAATAATTTCCAAAATCAAATATTAAATATTAAATTTCGTTCAATTTTATAGAGATTATTCTTAAATAGTTTTATAAGTTTACTTCTGCGCAATGGTTTATTAAAATTAGCAATTTGTTATTACTTTTATGCCAAGTCAATTAGTGAAAAATCATCGAGTAGTTTTACTAAATATTTATTTAGTTATGTTTTCTATTGCTCGCTTATTTGTGTTTACTATGACATCGAAGCAAAACCTCAAATTCATAGTCATTACCAGTAACAGCATTGAAACCTTTTAATATCAACTTAAAGACCATTCACTCTATGTATGTAGTATTGACAGTTTCTTTGAAAATCATAAACATTTCCAATTTCACTTTACTGTAATTTCCTTCTTAAAAAAAAAGATCTAAAAAATTCATTTTCGTTTTATCTTTCGACAACATTTCTTTTTCAATTTTTCTATTGCTTTTGTACTTCCAAATGATATAGGTCTTTTTTTGCCAGTCATGCTATCTGTCCGTCGTTCTAGTATTTGAGTATTGTATTGTATATGCCATTCTATTATTTCAATTTTTCCTGCACACATTTCTACGTGTATTTACTTCTAGCAAATGCAGTTTTCCAGTTTCCCAACTGAATGACTTTCAGGGCTTATTTGCTTAAACACTTTTCCTCATTTTTCTCATCTATATCCCCCCTCTATATCTCATATACATGTTATAACCTTTACAATTCCTGCTGTGTTGTAGTTATTCTGTTTTATTTTCTTATTTTTTTTTCCACTTTTCTTTGCCACTTTCCTAGTGATAAAAAGATTTTCTCACATGCTGGCATTTGCAACAATTTACTGCAAGCACACACTTACACATACTCGTACAAAGACACACAGATACAGAAGGACATGTTCATTGAGTCATGCACCATTTGTTTAGCTGACTGTTTTACTTATGTGAATTGCTATTGATGGTTTCTATTATTGTTGTTGCTGTTGGTATTTTCCTTCATTTTACCGGAAGAAAATTGCCATGACTTACTAACTTTTTTGTATTTATAAATGTTTGCTAAAAGAAAAGAAAGAAACGAAAATGAAAATGAAAATGAAAACTAAATGAACACATATAACAAAAAAAAAAAAACAAACAAACAAATGGACATAAGCTTCGTTGAAGTAGTAGAATATTGTATATATCTGAAGTATTTGGTAGATAAGAAATACAAGGGAAAGTGTATTCAAAAATCAAGTTATTTAAGGCAAAATAAAATTTGAAATCATTTTCTATACCCTTCATATGAATTTCTTTCGAATGGTGTATTTCATTTAACATCATGGTTATTGCAAAAGAATCGGTGACCTTCTAGAATCTAAAGTACTAATTATATGTTTAGTAATGATCAGTATTATTGTACAAGAGAATTTGATATCTATCTAAAGTTTGTAGGTGTTTCTAATCCTAGAACTTTAGTTTTTGCGGTGTTCTGAAAGGATACTAAAAGTATAAATTTATAAATTTATTTATTAAGATCTTTCCAATCCAAACACTAAAATACAAAGTGAACATAAGTACATTGATTTTTGTGAAACATGATTAAGTGACTCAATTTTTAATAGGAAGAAGTTAAATTTTCCTTTTCAGTCTTAGGTATTCAATTTAGATTGATTAAATCAAGGTTGTTCCTTCAAATGAATTATAAGAATAATTAAGTAAGTTCTTCCAAATAAAAATTTATATAAAGTGTATCTAAATTTTGATATAACTTAATTCAAAGATTTTTTGTCAAATTTCTACTTATTTTGTTTCATTTCTTCTATTATTAGAAGAAATTTGTTTTATCTTCAGAAAGAGCAGGAATATAAAGTATTGTATGACTAAGTTAGTTTTATGCATGTGGGTTGATTTAATTACAGTGGAATTCGCTTAACAGAAACCAATTTTTTTCACAATTAGTGCATCTAAGCGTAATATACTGCTAAGCGCAATTAAAAGCAAGAAATTTTGTAATTCACTTCAGTCTGCTTTATGCACGTGAACGAAATGAGCAGATAGGTGCGGTTGTTACTTAGTAGAATTTACTGTACTGAAGTTTATTGGATTTTAGTTGAGTTTGATTTGCTTATAAAATTGACTGAGTAAACCAGTTAGATTATGAATCTCTGTTATTTGCTCATATATATAGGTAAATATTGTTCACAAACAAATATCCAATCATTCTGTAGCTATATTCTTCATAAATCAATGAATTGAAAACTTTTTCTTGGTTTGGTGTTTCTGTATGTCATTTCATTTCCGCAATTCAAGATTTTCATAATTGAAAAATGCATGCATTACATATATTTTGGCTTGTGTGGAACTAAATCAAATGTTGGTCAGGACTAACTAAGCCTTACAAAATTTATTCTTAGCTTGCATATTATATAGAATTTGGTAGAACATTTACAATATTAAATCAATAACGTCTTTCTTAGATTTACTAGAAATTTAATTAGTTGAACAATACAAAAAATACCAAAAACAAATACAAAAACACAATTCTAAAAAATAAATCTAAAATTTTGCAGGATCAATACAATTTATTCATCCTGTGTGCATCTGTGTTTGCGTGCCTAATCAAACATAAATATTGGTTGACAATTGTTTGTAAGCTTTTGCTTTATTGTGCTCCCAATGATGACATATTTATCTACACATGTTTGTCAGTTGAAGAGGCATTTGTAAACTTGTCAACGTCAAGTGTCACAATCAACACACACACAAACAAACACTTACATACATATGTATAAGGAAGCTTAGTTAGGTAAATCCTATAGGAAGGTCCTCATGTTATTGACATGTTTACATAGACTCATATACATATAGCCATATCATTTGTTTGCTGGTTCGTATATTTGTATGTGTAATTGAGAGCACTCGACTTGACAAGATTTGTAATGTGATGCATTTAAGCCAACTCAAAAGTATGCAATGAATTTATATCTCAAGAAATACTGTACATACTCGTACATACATATGTACATATACTAAGTGTGTTGGTAGGCCCATGTGTGTCAGTGTGTATCTGCCATTAAGAAGATAATCCTATGCCTTAATATTGCATTTTTATACTATATACTTTTAAACACTTTAACAAAGGTGTAAGTTAAGGTTTCAATAAAGTATTTGTAAATGGAAACATAATGCCAAGCGGATTTTACATGGTCAAAGCAAATTACATATTAATTAAGTTTATGTTAATCTCTCTAAAAATAATTCATAATTAATTTTATCAAAAGCCATAAGGTCACATCTTTCTTACTTACTCAACTCTGTACTAAACTAAAAAGATACTAAATAAGTATACATTTTCGACTGTTTTTTTTTTACAACTTTTTTAACATTTCAACAATAGACTTAAAAGTCGTTTACTATTTATTCTAGACTTTGTCATTGTATTAAATAATGTTTTAAAAGGTAACTAGCATGGCGCCGAGTAATTCGTAATCCTCCCAACTTACAATGTTACACATAACATTGGCATTATATTCAATGTCGTTCAAATAATTGAACTTTTAATGAAGATAACAGAAGCCATACAATGCAAATTGCCCCATTTTTATCATTGAAGTCCAACACGGATATGACATAATCCAACGGACGTAGCGTCATACCACTGTTCGCTCGAACAAGTATTGTGGCATTGATTTGTACCTGCGGTTCCTATCGTACTAAGCAAATATACTGTCGCAATACATAAATCGAATATACATAAACCAATAATTTAATTTATCAACCAAAAATATTGTGTGTTCTGCCATCTTGTTTATATTGTTTAATAAGGACATACTGTAGTAGAAGAAGTGTATGTATTGTATAAGTATTGTATATTTATTGTGTATGTAAAGGAAAGGAGAATGGAACGATAACAAAGTTTTCAGTTTGTATTGTGCCACCAAAGTAAACGGACACGTAAGTTAAAATCAAATCAATCAAATGAGGTTTCTCTATTTATCTTTTAATAACATAAACTTTACTTTCGTTCAAAGAAAACTTAGTAATATTTGAAAACTATACATTAACAGAATAATTATTTGATTATATTTAGTTCATAGAACTGAAGGAACCTTAAAGTTTGGTCTTGCAGGTGAATATTTTTGATTCGCTGGGACTATGGCAAAATATGATAATAATAATAATAATAATAATAATAATAATAATAATAATAATAATAATAATAATAATAATTATATAAATATAAGACTGTCCTAACTCAAAAACACAGCATTTCGAGAAAAACGCGTTTCAAGTTTGCAATTTAGTACTTAGCAAATTGGCTAATCATAGAAAACATATTGTCTTCTCATGTAAGTTTTTAACATGCTGCATCATTAAATAAAATATCGTGTTTTTTGAGAAAGGACAGTCGTGCAGTAAGCGAGTGATTTGTTTGATATTACCGTGATATAAGAATTCTGGTATGTGGCAGCATTCCTCAAATTTACATGTAACTCTTCTCTTCCTTTTGTAACTTCAAAGGAATAAATTCTTTAGAAAATTGATGACATCTACTAAATATAAAAATGGGCCAAGTGCGAGTCAGACTAGTACTTGGTGGGTTCCGTACCAGATAGGAGTTTGAATGGGAGGTACTCTTCCTCGTAGTCCGATTTGACTGATCCAACAAATGTACCGCACATATATATCAGAAATTTAAAGATCTAAATTTCAGTTCGATAGAACAAAAAACCAAAAAGTTTTTCTAATAAGAACCTGAATTTTATTGGAGTTTGTATGGGAGGTACTCTCCCTAGTAATCTGATCAAACTGAAATTTCCGCAATATAAGTTACTGATATATAGCCATCAATTGTCTAAATTTCAAGATCATGGAATTACTGTATCGTATAGCTGCCATACAAACCGAAATATTTCTTGTATGGGGACCCATTTAAATTTTTGTAAATATTTTAATTGAAGTAATTGATGCTGATGCCCTGATGGAACTACACATTCTGTGAAAATTTTAACTCTCTAACTATTGCGGTTTATGAGATATGACGTGAGGACGAGCGGACGGACGGACAATGAAGTCTCTGCAATAGGGTGCCTTTTGGGATCATTTGGCTCCGGAACCCCACAAAAAAAAAATACATATATTATTGAAATTAATATACTCAAGTTGTTAACATATGTACAATATTTAGTTGATACCAATTTTAAATCTCAATTGTCCTAGTTTTATGGTAGAGGCATGTCAAATAATACACCAAATGAATTTGGGTTGGCCATTGTTAATTAATGTTGGTAGCTTAATTAACAAGCTGAATGGTAATTTATCATTATCATCATCACAATGATGGTGATCATCACCATCACCATCATCATCAATTTACATGTTCATTTATATTGGGAAATGGAAATCATTGGCAAATTAAATATAAAAAAGTTGATTGAGACTAATTGACAACATACATTGATTGTTATGTTAGTTTTTGTCACTATTATTGTTTTTATTGTTGTTGACAGTGATGATAGCGATGTTGATGATAATGACGGTATTAGTGGTGTTATAAGTCCATTGACAACATATCGCAATTGACAAATTGAGTGAATGTAGTTTATTTTAAGTATAAACAACATACTAAGTGCAATTGTCTGTAGTTATTCATAATTAATTTCACATACTTAGTTTGTATGTGGGTGTAAATGAACTAAATGATAAGTGACATTAACAACATGGCCTATGCATGATATTTTCCCATTCTAAACGTGCATATTAAATATGCACATACATTTGACCGAATTATGCAATTTTTATCTTTTGAAGCATATCCGTTCCATTTTGCCCTTTTCATCTATGTTTTCATTTGTACTAGAATCACTTTTAACTGAAACACACAATATGCGCTCCCATTTTATAACAATAACTTCATTTGTGTAAAAGCTTCTAGTATACACGAGGACACACACAGACGTAGTTCTAATTGAGTTTATCAAGCCTGTGGACTGACCTCGCTGAACTACAATACGAATATTACAGTATCAAGGTCTGCCAAAACACCCCCACAAACCTACTATGATTAACTCCACGGCAGTCTTCGTTCCCCCATTCAGACTCAGAATTGTAGAGCTCAGTTTGCCTAATCTGTCAATTTTCAAAACACATTCTGACACAGATTTTAAATATTTTAAAATGCAGATGCAGCAACGAAAACAACAACGACGCCAACTATCAACACTGTCAATAGTGATGATAACGTTGTGGATACTGGTGATGGGGCAAACGATGCTGCTGACGATGCTGGTGATGGCGATGATGCTGATGAGTGGTCCAACACTTCACAATATTTTTTCACTACAGCGCATCCAACATACAGCAAATAGTATAGAACCCAACTCAACCATCCAACATTGAGCTTAGATTCACTTTCTCTGCTTTCCTCCTTTTGCTAATTCTGCTCTCTCTGACTCTCCTCTCTTGCAAATTTCTCCTATTTGATTGTGTAGTTATTATGCCTTACGAAGTGATGCGAATTTTGGTTTTTGCGGTCAACGTCGGTCGACATTACTAACATCATCAACATCATCATCTCCATCATAGTTTTGCACAAATGCTTAATTAGAATTTTCGCGCTGCTTCAATAATGCAAAAGTTTTTGGCCACCAATTTTTAAATAACACAAAATTTTCATATAAATATTTCAGTTATTAGTTGAACAAATCGTGACTTAATTGCCTATTGTTATTTTATTATGTAACTAACAGAAATAAAAAAAAAAACACATTTAGTTAGAATTTTTATTTTATTTTATTATTCATAAATTAGTTTTTTTCTTTTGCAATTTGGAGGTTACTTCAACTGTTCATTGTTGCTGTGGATAAACCATTTAATTACTGATCTTTCTGGTTTTTGATCAAATGTTTTGTCCACACACCAAATTGCCACGGGATATATGGAGGCTAACCAAACTGCATCATTTGACAAAGAAATTAATGAAAAGTGACCTCAATATCCACATACAATGAACAAATAATTCATGGTCTTACATGGTGTCTGTCATTACATACTCGTATTCGAATACCATTACATGGTTGCAGTTGGTTTTTTGATTCATAATGAAATATATTTTTGAGATCATACAGTAGATTAAATTTTTAGTCTTTAAGGTTATTTTCTATTATGCAAAAGGCATCATTCATATTTTCTTTTATTTTATGCTTAATTATTGTAGTGTCTAAGTATGTTTTATATGTGCACTAAGAAGATTAGCTTGGATTTGAAGAATCTCAATCTGCATACTCCAGAATTTTTATGACAATATACATTTCATATTTGCTAGTTGATATGTTGAACAGCAAAATTTTCATGAACTTACAATTTCTAAGTAATGTTTACCAGTGACCTTTTATGACATGAACATAATACAAAGAAAAAAAAGAAAGGGGTTCTACACTGCACCTGCGTAGCTCCTTTCAGAACAAAATTTTCAATTATTATTATTATTAATTGAAAAATTTATGTTTTAATTTTCTTTTTTGATTCATTTTTATTATAATTTTATTTATTATTTATTACAAACTAACATATATAATTTCTTAATATAATCAATACAATAATGTAAGTAAGAAATGGATGTTTTTGATTCAATATTTTTTAATAATCAGGAAAAAACTGCATCAATTGTCATGTGATGTCTTTTTGTGGATTGTGAAGGACTATTGCTTATTGTAAGATTAAACTTCACGAAAAGAAAAGTTTTTAGTGGCTCTGATTTTTCTTCAGCATAATTTACATTGAAATCACCAACCAAAACAAGTGGAAGTTTGTGGTAATTTTGTGCGAGTCGAGCAGAACACCCCTCACTAAACTTCAAACGTGATGTATGAATAAACAACGTTCTGTCTTGAACTGATATGTAAATAACTGCCATTAATATTTGAATACCGTTCTCCATCCTGCATGTTGTGGAACAAATGTCGCAAATACTTGAACTTTGTATCATTGATTCCGTAATTATATGCATATTTGGTGTAACAATGCTGATTGTATCACTGTGATTTTTATAAATAACTACTCCTCCAGCACGAATATCTGGTCTTTTTTATTTTACAATGCAATCGAAATTCGGAATATGAAACTGTTAATAGTTACCCATCCGCGTCTTACTAAGTAGTAAAATATTGTATTTTTGCTGTTTATGCAAACTCGTGAGGTTCCAGGCTGCATTAATGAGAGAATGAGAGTTGTATTAAGACAGAAAACAAAAAATCCCCAATGCAGGATTCGAACCCCATACCCTTGGTTTGCCAGTCCTACTCTCTAACCACTACACGACGCAGACATTTTAATTCTTTTTGCCTAAATAGCTCCAATATAATAAAAAAAAAAACAAACATTTTCAATATAAAAATAAAAATAAAAATATATTTCCAACGCAGGATTCGAACCCTATGCCATCGGTTTGCCAGCCCATAGAAAAAAAATGTGACGATTCTATTTTTAGAATCATTTTTTTAAATTTCTCTCATGTTGTAACGCACATAAAAGAACTACGCTCTAATATTGTTTGTTTAGATTACAAGAAATCATTCAAAATGTTTTTTCGGGTTTTTTTGTGTGAAAGGAGAGTTTATTTCCTCGCATATTCCATTAATTTTTTGAAATTATTAACTATTCTAATGCTGGCTTATGCATAGTATATTCTATTTTCTGTAAATATTCATTTAGTATTATTATTATTTGGTTTTTTTTTTTTTTTTTGCTTAAATAAACTTGACCACTTGCTCTGCTCTACTCTGCCTTACTTCGCCATAAAGTTTTTGGTATCAGTTTAAACAAACTTGATCAAAATCTGTGTTAAACCAGAATTTATTTTAATTTAATGCACTTTGTGTAAGTGAAGCAAATATTGTACTACATAAAAACTTGTCTATTTAAGCAATATATAAATTATTCTCTTTTGAGTGAATTGAAGACAAGTACATTCATACACACATACATAACGTAATACTTAGTTTAGTTAAAGATATACAAGATACAAAGTGATATCCAAACCTAAAACCATACAAAACCGAAAACCAAAACCAAATGCAAACTTTGCGTAAATTTGTTTTTTGTATCCATAGACTTTGTTTTTGTGTGAATGAATTGAAGCAATTTTATTTTGTTGTTGCTACACTTGTTGTTGATTTTATATATAGTAGAATATATTTAGTTTCGATTTCTCATTAATGGAATATCTTGACTGATATAACTTTGCTTACGAAACTTTCTTCTTTGACGATGCGTAGACTTTTATAAACAAAACTGTCCAAGAAATTCATCTCTCCTCAATTTGTACATCAATTTCTAGAATATTTGAACACTTTAATTAATGAAATTGAAATTGACTTTAGTTTTGTTTTGAGGTCGCATCTTTTAAAACAGAGCAGTGGGCGTCTGTTAACGACAACAATACAAAATAGAAATAAATAATAGAAAACAAGATAGTATTATAAATTATGCTTTTAATGCGTTTTTCTACAACTGCCTTTATAAGTATCAGTTACACAAAAGCCAGACAATCAGACTGGAGCAAATTGTATGACAAATCGATTGAGTGAATTGAAAATTGAGCAGAAAGTCACGAACCATTATCCCATTATATTCTATTGTAGACTAGACACTTTCAGACTCCACAACACTTTATGAAAGAAAACAAATCAAGAAAATCAATAGCAAACCTACAAAAATTAAAAAAATGGAAAAGAGAAAATGAAAGAATATAATGGAAAACAAAAGTCAACTGCAACAAAATGTAATTAAATCTATTGTATGTTGATTGTATTTCAAAAGTCAATGGTCAAATTAATACGAAACGCAGGAGAGGAACCAGCATTCTATGGGGAGCTACATTAACTAACACAATCAATTGCCTACTTTTAGGGGATTTTAGATGCTTGATTCATGATTCTTGACTCTAATTTGAGGTGCATGATTTATGATTTAATTCTGGAAAGCAGGAGCGTATAATTTCAATCTTAATACACCTGAATAAACTCAACTTGAAATGCCGCCGCAATAATAATTTATGAAAATTCAGAAGAGTCCCTGCCACACTCCCTCCACTTACTCCACTCAATCCCTACTCATTACTCGGTTCGTTGGTTCCAGGATCTTCGTCTGCGTTATGTCAAAAAAAAACTTTCTATGCAAATTAAATGACAAAATGGCGACAAAGTTCTTACTTGTTTGGCAGCCCAATGTTCTTGGATATAAATAAACTTAAATAAACTAAAAACATTTTACTTTAGCAAATTGTTGTCAATGATGAATTTATGCAAAACTCTATGATTTTATTGAACAATTTTGCAGCCTTCTTGATTTGATCTTTTCCCTACTTTTCTTAAACATTTTCATGCCAATCATATGTCTTGTCTCATTGTGAAAATAACTATTAACTAGTATTGTATGCATGGAGAATTAAATATCAAATGCTAAACATAACTTTCATTTATTTGTCCAATGGCATTTACACTACTAAATTTTACTAGTTATTTCAATCAAAATACCAGTTCGAATTGTTGCTGCGATTTCACTGAAAATTTCATACTTTGCACAAGAAACAAAGTTTAAATTACAAAACTTTATGGTATGTAAACATTTGATAAAGATATTATTACTCCTTGTCTTGATTTTGCAAACAGATACCATTATCAATTTATATGAACTAAATGTGCATATTTCCTCAATATGTAACCTCCAATTTCTAATCATGCAAAATATGAGAAAATTTCAATAGAAAAACTCAAGTTTGCATACTCTCCTACCATATCAATCACTCGGTCTTGACCACTCTGACAAATGAAACACTTGTAGGAGTGTTCAAAAAACATGAACAGGCAAACAATTGAATGGATAAGTTTCTCTAGTCACAAAACAATTAAAAGTATAATAAATAAACTCATGTATATTTTAAAAGGGTTTGCGATCCCCAAAATCCCTTTTACATACTGTCAAACTTAAAATGCAATTCAATACGTGAAAATTATACAAATTGTTTATATCTCCATTAAACAAACAAAATACAATATAAATTACATGAAACATACTGCATGCACATTGCGTTTAAAATTGGTCAATACTCAAAATAGAAGAGTTTAGAGTTTTGTGCGATAGAAAAATTATGAAAATTATGAAATTTTAATTTCATAGTGTTCGTTCTTGACCCAAATTCATTTTAAAAGTTTGGAGAATACAGTGCTAAGTATAAATCCAAGTCTAAATTTTAGCTAAATTAACTTTGGTATCACCTAATCTCTTTTCATACATTCATAGAAATGATAAATAATTTATACAAGCATAATGTTTTATGAAAAGGCTTACGGTGATTTGATCGATTAATTGTGTTTTGGAATAATTTTAGTTGAATTACGAAATGAAATGTATGCAAAAATGGATTTTCTGATATAAAAAAAAAATGAAGTAGTGTGCCTCACCCTCATGCATAAGCATTCATTCTCTACGCTGCTGACGAGCCCGCACAAGACAATACGCATTGTTCCCAACTACGTCTCTGAAGCATCATCGCATTTTGATTTTCGTCACATTTCATTTTCAAATTTTTGGACTTACCTCCCTTCGCTATAGAAGTTTCACTTCCATATTGTATTTGTTTAAATAGCTCAAATAAAATAATATTATAACATCCTCAAATTTTGATTTTCGTCACATTTCATTTTCATATTTTTTTGGATTTACTCTCCTTCGCTTAGGAAGTTTCACTTCAGAAACAAATTTTTCAATCAAAATTTGGAAAGACATTTTTTCCATTCAATCAAATAACCGACTTAACTGATACAATTTACAATATAAAATAAGAATAAAGATTTGGAATATAAAAATAATAAAAAGAATATATTTTTTTTTAACTATGACTAACTCAAATGTTCGTTAACTCATTATACTATGTATATTACAATATTTAAAATAAAAACAAAAATATCAATAAACAAAATAAAATTAAAAACATAAATAAATTCATAACAAAAAAAAAAATTTTTTTTGAAATAATATTCTAAACTCCAAATTGAAATTGATTAAACTTTAATATAAGTATATAGATTGAGTGATGTTATCTAACAAACTGATAGCTTATGCTATGATTTTCAATTTCCTCTGTGATGCTTGCATAGTTTCCCATACGCTACACTTGAATGTTGTTTAATGGGATATTTGCTTTATTTATAGTGAGTGTGCAACTCATATACTATTAAAGGGTTAAAGTCTATGCTTAAATTTATTACACATAAAATTTATTTATAAATTTTCTGTATAAATGGAATCGCGTACGTGAAATGAAACTGTACAGTTCAATTAAAAAAATATCAAATCATTTCATCCATATTAAAATCCGAAAATTCATTTCATTTTTATGGAAACTTTCACTGTGAAATAATAAAAGTGTGACATGTTGTTTGTACAATATATAGTATTTCAAAGCAATTTGCGCCATGTGAAATCGGTTTGGAAAAACCCCTAAAAACAATAACAGAAATATTGAATAATATTATTGAAATATTGAAAATGGGAATTTATAGTTTACACAGTGTGCAGAATTCACCACTGACAAACAGACAAGTGTTGCAAAACAATTAAACCAAGTTTTGATAGCAAAATATTTTGCGCATAACAAAAATTCATAGAAAATCCAAAAAATTCAATGTCCAGAGGAGGAGTGAAGGTGTAATGCAGATTTATTGCTTAGGGTCCTTAATTGAGTCAATTTAAAAATGTTTCATCAAAAAATCAAAATATTTTAAAGCGAAAAAGAAGCAACGTAATACAATTTTATATTAAAATGAAACCTAAACAATTTGACTTTGTTAATTTAGCATTGACCTCTTTTTGTACGCTCTTTACTATTCTACTTTATTTGTTGTATGTTGAATGAATGACGAGAACTTGAAAGTAGTTACACGCACGCACACATATTAGAGAATACCTATGTCAGTATGTACACACGTGTACACATGTGACAGAGTAGAATAACGTGACTGTTTTATTAGTTTAAATAAGTAACCATGTCACTAACAACGTTTACATGTTTAGCTTTCGTTAACTTCATCTTTGCCCAACTACAAATTACTGTCTAAATATTTGGTAACGCACTTTACATTAACAATACTCTTATGCCATATGAGACTAACACATGGTGAGCCTCAAAAGTATTCGAATTGCTTTAGCTCATTTTTTTTTATACCCTGCAGCGTTTCTTGAACCAGTTCTGAAAGACAATTTTCTGATTATCCTTTAGTGAGTTTGTTGTATTTTGTTTAATAGTCTTTCAGTTATCGAATCGATGCCCTTCGAGTTGAATTTATGATTTTCCAAAAAGATGCAGGGGGCACATTTTCATTATTAGCTCTTATCCTGGCCGACTTTGATGATTTTTCTGGTATACCGTGAGCATCACAAATTGTGTATATAGTTGACCAACGGTCAAGTCGCATATGTTCACTGTCAACGAACTTCATGACAAAGTTCAACAAACAGAAGCTGGGCAAAAGTAATGTAAGTTGAGCTCGGTAACTGTGCTATGCTTGCGGATACTTTTGATACACATCTCTTGTGTTTACATTTATAATTACGAAGGTTCTTCATATTATCTTTTTTTACCTTTCATACAAACAGCAATTGGCCAGGCCACTGAAGTCGGATGCCTGGTACTACTCAAAAGACTATGTAAATATTTAGTAAATTATACATGTATTGTACATTATGTGTATGTTTCAATTTGGTTATAAGTAGCGAATTATCTATGTGTGTAAGTCTAATTTATGCAACAAATTGCAAAGCTTCTGGGGATTAAGGTGTCTCTATGATTAAATTTGTGGCACCAGGTACTTGTCATCATTCAAAACAAAAAACAAAATGACAAAGGAAAAATGGAATATTTGCTTTAAGCCCTCAAAAGAAAGACAACAAAATAGACAATTTGATTTTCACAAACACAAAACAAAAACAAATAGAAAGATACTAAAAAGAAAAGGTCAGCATTCTAACTGTTGACACGCGCCTTTTAGGCACAAAAATAAAAAAACCAAAACACTCTTACTACATTTGGTATTATTATTATTATGACTTCATAACTCAGCTATCTGTTTTGATGGTTTGATAGCGGCTTCATTATTATATTATTTTCTTTTGGGTTTATTTTCACTTTTGGTTTTTTTTTTTTTTTTTTTTTTTGTTTTCCCTGCCAAGTGACCGGTGCCCAAATTGGTCTTGACTCCGGTAAATCCCATGCTAACAGATCCTTGTTGCTTGCTGTAAACAAATTCATAAATATCTTTAACTTCAAAATGTCCTTTTGTCTTCTTGTCTGCTGTTTTGGTATAATATTTTCATTTCATTTTGGTTTTGATGCTCTCTCCTCTTTTACATTCATTTATTTATTTCATTTTCTTTATTTAGTTTTCTTTTTTCTTTTGTGTTTCTTCGTTTTTTTTTGTTTTTTTTTTTTTTTTTTTTGTTTTATTATAAGTTTGCGCTATTTTTCTCTTTGTCTTATTTAAAATTTGCTTGCATATTATAATTCCGCAGGGAAATCCATACAAATTCTATGGGCTCAAATAAGTATCCTTATTAATTAGAAGGCAGAAGCACAAATAGCAGGTGAACTCGCACATCATTTTTATAATTTAGCAGAAAAATATATTTTCATTCATGAGAGTTGAGTGTTATGTCGAGTAGTCGAGAAGTCGAAAATGATAAAACAGAAAAGTAATGAGAAATATGCACATAATAATAAATATGAGTTTGGGTAATAGGAAGAAGATTCATCCTAATAATGAAAAGTTTTTTATTAAATACGTTTCCAGAATTCTGACACTGTGTGGAGAATTTAAAGAAGACTTTATTCTACCTTTGTTAAATTATTCTATACCCTGCACATGGAGTATAATGAATTTTAAACCTAATGTTTTTATAGAAATATTGTGAATAATAAAAATTGAAGGATAAATCGATCTTTCAACAAATTAATATCCTTTAATTTGTTAGTTTCAATAGTCAAGCTTTCGCACAGGGTTTTGAAACAGTTGAAAAAGAAGAATCTTCAGTAAAAGAATCACTTTTAAATTGTTAAAAAAAACAATGGAAAATATTGAAAGTTTTTTTGATTTTCTATTCTTAGAGGATGCATATAGAAGAATACAAAATTTAAATTAACTATTATGTACTTTAAGACTAATGAGCGCAGTTTAGTTTTAAGCTCCCGACTAAGAAATATATTCAATGCCATTCTATACTTGATATACAATTTGTAAAAATTAATTTAAGTTACAATACTTCAGACTTCTATGCCGCACATTTCACAATGCCGAAATATTACAAACGAGCAGCACTATGTTCAGAAAAGATAAATCTGTTAGCGGTTAGCAACAAAGAACTGCAACAAGTATAAAATTTTGGAGTGCACTCGATCATTTACTTAGTTTTTATGTGACTGACTCAAACCAAAAATACCGACAACAAACGAGTCGCCCTATTTTCATACTCGATCTGTTCATGTCATTGGTTTGTGTACGACCAAATGGCTTCACTCATTTCATATTTGACGAAATTCATAGCTATATAATGATGGAGTAAAAGTCATGACTGGTTCGAAAAGCGGATTTACATATTACCAGACTAAAAAAACTGATGTCAAATGCTTGTTGGATACATTGCATTCCTCAACGCAAGCTGTTGTGGCCAAAACCTTACCACAATGAATTATAATGAAGTTCTCAATAGCATTATAAAAATATATAGTAAATTCTATTGAATCGTTTGGAAAGACATTGGTTCATTGCACCAAAATTTACTTTACCACACAGTGGTTAGTTAGCTGGTTATCGAAAGTACTAACAAGAGATTTCAAACTTCGAGATGACCTTCTGGTGCATTTACATGGAATTTATTTTAAAACTGGCTGTTCTTCATGACTTGTTGAAGCATTTAAATGCCTTGAATAAAAACAAAATCCATGGTTTCATGGTTATCATCCATAAAACCAAACAACTTCAATTCATTTTCATGAATTCAGCCTTTTATTGAAGAGGTTGGGTCAAACGATATGGTCTTACGGAATTTGAAAGAAGAATTATGCCAGATAATAAATCTGTTTTTAAATGCAGCTTTAGATGAGACAAGTTTGGCAACCAATACAAAATAAAAACCACTAGTATTATATGCCGATAGAATGTTGCATTTGAAGTTCAAGTCTGTCAATTTCGATACCTTTTACCTAAAAATAAAAACAGAATACACAGAATTAACCACAGAAGCGTTGCAATGTGTGGATTACATTTGCCACATTCTGCTTATACGAGTTGACATTTTTGTTAATGTCCCAAATAAAAAGCAAACAGAGAAAACACCTAAATTTAGAAAATGATTTTATTGTTAATGTATCAAAAACGGATACGCAATTCGAGAAATTGGTTAACGCAATGAGGTGCATACTTCACATAAATGTGTCTCATTGGTAATTTTTTTTTTAAATTTTGTTAATAATAAATGTTCTTTATTAAAGATTTCCTTAATAAAAATGTCTTTTTACATTCGAGTAGATATATTTTTTTTACTGAGCCCACAATTTGAAAGCCACTGCTCTACAGCATATTTTCATAAATGTGATGTGCTGTAAAGGATATTAAAAATTCGATGAAAATAAAATTAATGTCTTCTTGTTTTTTGTATCATGTTAAATTACCTAGGGAATATACACTGGATATATGTTAAGATTACAATATATTTACCTTTAACTTTTGCAGCTGACTGAGAATAATGAGTTTATTTAAAGTCACATCATTTTTTTTTTTTTTTTTTTGCTTTTGTTATGATTTTATCGAAGAAACATTAAACTTGTCATCGTATGCTGCCATATTGAAGTGTAATTTCCGACATGACTTACTTTTAATTTTAACTTTACATATCGGTTTGAAGCGACAAGAGAAAATATGAATCTGAATATATTATTTATTTTTATTTCACATATTAATATCATGCACACACAATTTTACACACAATAATAATCAATGAAAATATAGGCTTCGATGCACTTATACATACTATACTATACATACTATATACTTACATACTCGTATTTACAATAAATATCTCTCGATAATCTCATTTCCTTGGTAAAATTTTTCACACGTACAAAATGATAGAAAATATATATTATGTTGTCCTTCCTGAATGCTGACGCTGTGTTAAACATAAGTATAAAATGAAGTCACTTAAAGTTCATTAATAAATCATGAACATATCTTTCATATACTACAAATATGTGGACGACTGGTTTTCCATTTTAAATAAGATGCCAGAGTAGTCCGAGAGATACTCAACAAACCAAAAGAAACCGAAACTACAATATGAGTACATACTCGTATTGTATATTTATCAACTCGATATGTTCTATTTCATTTCTGAGTATGTGTTATCAATGATTGGTTAAACTTTGATTATAAAATAAGCCTTGAATCTTCCTGTATTTTTCCAATTTCGACTTTTATAAACAGGTGATCTCAAGATTATTTTTATTTTAATACAAAACATTCTGTAGATTCTTTTGTACATATATCAATAGACCAAACATATTGTACTATAATTACATTACAATTAACATTTAAATTAATTCTTCTCCATCTCTCAATATTGTGCAATAACATTTTCCATTAAAATATTGCTGCAAGCATTAATATTCTTTCATCATTTGAATCCAAAGGAATGGTAAAATAATATTTTATTGAAATTCCTTTAAGCTAAATAAATAATGCAAATGATGCATAAAGTGTTGATTAGTTAATTGAAGCACAAATTATATATAAATATCCATTACAGAACATTAATTGCCCCCAAAAGTACAAAATTATAACATAGAAAAATATGTGAGGCTGGATACCCATAAATAAAAAATCGAATTGATCTAATTAAAATGTTTTATATAAGTAGCACAGATTGCTATGGCTACGAACGATGATAATTGAGAGAAGAGAAAGCTAAAAAAAAACTTTGAATGAATTATTTATTTAGCAATCAATAAGTGAGTGAATCTAATTAGAAAAACAAAAAATAATGTGGCAAAAAACTGTGGAAAAATCAATTTCAATTACAATTCTAATAGCTTAACAAAAGGAAGAGGAAAAGGATATCAAAAAGGACATTAACACTGCATAAAGATTAATATGAACAATTCTATTCGAAAACATTTAAATTAATAGACTTCAACTGGAAATGTCGCCTGTTTTTCTTCCACTTATAAAATTAAGTAAAGTACAAGAATACTAAGTAATAGGAGAACACTTTCTCTTTGTGTCTTTACTTTTGTCATTTTGTTTTAATAATTTATATATATATATTTTATAAATTTCTTTTCTGTTTGTCCTCTTCCATTATATGTGAGTAACTAAATGAGAATTTTTTCCTTTCACTGTAGCCTTTTGTAAATCCTTTTTATAGGCTCAAGTTGCCACCTTTTCTTTGCTTTATTTTCAATTCTCTGTCAATTTTTTTGTTCGTTCTTTTTTGGTGTCTTTTTTAATGTCTTTGTCCACTTCATTTTAGTATTCACACAGACAAAAAGAACGTAAGGACTACGTAGGCAATATAGTGGACAAGGCAGAACGCATAGTCAAAGAAAAGTTTAACACTTTCATTCTTTTGTCATTTAATGCATAATGGAAATTTTTACACTCAAAAAAATTAATATTTTAATAAGGAAATTTAAATTTATTTGGTTTTTATAAAGTTAAGTAAACTTTCTTTCTTTTTTAAAATAATTTTGTAACAAATTTGTTGTGTCCATAAATGGTTTTCTTTTTGTTAATGTGTAATTTTTTCAGTGTACTTGTATGTACTTTATTTAAAAGAAAAAATGAAGTGTGAAAAAAGAAGACCGTCATTTGTTTTCTTGACACTTTTCGAGTTTAAAAGTTTTATATTCTCGGTTGCCTGGCATTTCTTACTGCTTTTTGATACTCATCAATGTGATGCGGCTTTACACTTGTCACTCCTTCGTTCTTAATATTGTATATAATTTTCTTTACTTGGAATATATTATATATTTAAAATTAAAAAAAATAAAAATAGATTTTCTTCATGGTATTTTCTTTTAAATTAATGGTGTTGAGAAATAATTGTATTTTAATAAAAAAAAAAAGAAAATTCTTGTATATAATTGTCTATGTCTTTTATATAGGAAAAATAATTAATCCATAGAATTTACATAAATATATGAGTTAAAATACAATGCTAATATTCTTCTCATAGAACTGAGTCTGAACTCCTGCTAAAATAGATTCCTTAACAACATTTGTGGCTGTTGCCTCATGGGAATAGCTTGAATAAAGATGACTTACTAACTTTCCGTCTTATTCATATGTTAAGTAGTTTAAAAAGTAACCAACTCAAACAAGTTCCCAGAATTCTTAATAGAACATCAAAGATTTAACACCTTATGTAACCAAAATCAATGTCATCACATACTTCACTGTACTGCTTCAGAATACATCCACACGGCAATCAAATTAGTATTCTATGTCACACATGGAAAAGCCTTTTACATTCACATAGACACCATACTAGATATAATACATAAGCACATACCTACGTATGTGTTTGTTGCATATACAAACACACATCCTTGTGACTAAGAAGGGTAATAAATTTTCTTTTCAAAATAATTTGTTACATCGTTACTATCTAGTACCAAGGAGACCGAGAGTTGTTACTGCTAACGCGGCTTAGTTGGTTTGTGGTGATACTTCAATTGCTTAACGCACTTGACATTGATGTCTACTATGGCAGCGATTCTAAAACTGTAATCCGTAAAATAATTTTGACATTAACTTTATACGTAAATCGTGAATTTTTTAGTGATAAGAAGGAATTGAAATGGTGATATAAGCAAATAAATTGATTCATAGATTTAAGAAACGCTGTTCTATATTATTTCATAAGATGAAATCAGTTGATGCCACCTTCTTCTCTCTATTGCATGTATAATCTTTCATTTCCCTTTCCTTTTCCCTATTGTTTTCTTGATACTCCTTTTCAGTTTTTATAATTTTATTTTCCATACAAATAGCAACACGTTGCATATGGATTTTTACTTAAATATTTCTTTATAGCAGCATGTTTACGGAAGTGACTTTATACTAAATTCTCATGTATGTCATGTGTGTGCATATACTTAATATTCTCTTTATATTAATATTACGCATACGTCATGTTTGTTATCTTCTTATATGAAAATAAGTAACTGAAATCGTTAAAGTGTTAAGATTATTCATTGATTTCTTAAACTGTATTATGTAATTTTTGATGGATTTTCTTTTGTTTGTATATGAAACAAATTGTTTTCTTTATATCAAACATAACATAAATAATTTGTAGCAAATTTCATGGTAAATGTGCTACTTGAATGTCCTTGGCCCTTGAGTACTTTATTGCAGTCATTGTTACTTATTATAGTCACATAATATTATATAGTACACCGATTTATGAGGCAACAATTGCAACATAAAAGCAAAAATGTTATTTTTATGTGACATTTAAGTGGTCTTATTTCTCTCATTGAGTTGCAGTTTTAGTCCTACTTTTTTTTTTACATCCTCATTCTCATTTATGTGTTGAACTTTTATGTATTGTAGTTAGAGGATGCTTCTCAAAATCATCTACATCGTCAGCATATTAAATAAAGTGAAAGTGCATTATAACTTAATTTTTATATCTACAATGGTCGTATAATTTACGATTGTTTTGTGTCTTCCAAATCTTTGTGTTTTTATTTCGTTATTCATTTCTCGTTTCGTTTCTTTAGTGTACTGTAATTCGTAGATGTATCTTTATTTGAATGTTTTCTTTGACCTTGTAAAATAGAAATGTGAGCACCATTTTTTATGTAGTGTAAAGGTGCGATAAGCATATTAAAATCATAATTTTTATTTGTTATTTTTCTTTTTTGTATATATTTCTCTAAATAAACCAAATGAATCAATTTAATTTATTGCAACAAAATCTCTTCCAGATAGTAAATACTATCCTTAGCTTAACTCACAATATAAGAGTACATTTATTTACTATGGAACATAACAATAAAAGACAAAGCAAACACAGACATTCGACAAATGCAGACACAAAATGATTCAAATCTTTTCGTATCTTACCAGAGGCTATTTAAGAACTTGAAAGCAAAAGAAAAGAAATAATGTAATTCATTTTTATGTGTACATTTACTTACTACAGTAAACAAATCACTTCACTTCTCTTTAATCACCATTAACCTGCATTGCTACTCGTAGATGCCAGTAGTAGTATTAATTCTTGGCTACCCATCCATCCATTTGTATAACCATTTTTAGACAATCAAAGCTTTCACTTAACCAGATACTATTCTATTTTAGTTACTCAGTCTGCCAATCTGTGAGTCAGTTAGTCAACCGAATTCGTTTTGACTAGACTAACTGACTAAGAATGCATCTACAGAGTAATTTTCCATGCAAGGAATTCTATTTGAAGCAATAAGTGACTTTGGTCTTGCTGGTCTTTCTAAACGCTTCTGTTTCATCCATCTATATGTCTATCTATCTAACTACATTTGACATTTTTGGACTCGAACAAAGTCATTCACTTATGTTCATTTTATTTTATTTACATATATTTTATCTCCATTCTTCTATTCTTATAACTAAGTTGCATTCCTTCTATTTCTCTATTTGCTTTAACTGTACAATTTTTCCGCTCTCTCTCTCTCTCTCTCTCTCTTCATAGATATTTTATATTGGTATATAGTATATATAAGTATGTAGATATCACTATTTATGTGACGAACTCTGATTGAGGTTCATGCAACAACATTCAAAACATTTGAATTGTGGACATGTGCAAGTTTTGTTAAATCAAATGTGATACGTTTAGTTAGAAACTTTTAGGCTTGAGTTTCATGTTTCACCAACATATCCCCCTATACACTTAGATACGATTATATATATTTATATACATGTCCAATGTCCATCAGTGAATTCAAGATCCTTGCCTCATAATGTTGCTTTTCAGCAATTGTAGTGAAGTCATCCATTTCTGTATTGTGTTCATGTTGATGTTGGTTTGTCCAGTCAAGTGGTACAACTATTCTTTGCATAAGAAATTTCAACAGTATAAATATGTATTTACATATGGCTACGTAAATACACGTGTATGTATTTGTAAAATGCTTTGTATAAAAATACATGGATTATATTGTATATGGAAATGTATGTTCATGTAATTTTCATAGTAAAAGAAAAATGGTTTTTCTGCTAAGCGACTTAAAACGTTTGAAGTAATATTTGTATTTACTTGAAATTGTTAAGGATTTTTCTTTAAGCATTTCTAGATGTTCCGGTTCGCTTTGGTATGCCCCACCATTGGTTGCTGTTTCTGAGGGTCTATTTTCAATTGACATTCTTTCGCTTGATGTTTTTGTTCCATTTGAGGTTTTTTTCAACGGATTACTTTTATTTAAACGATTAATTTGCCTTGACTAAATTCTGTATGCTCAAAGAATTATTGATTTTAAGAATTAAGTATTAAAATTATATATTTTAAATTATGTAACCAAATTTTGCGAGCAATATTTGTTGTATCAATTAAGACTTTATCGGTGATCCCATCCACACATTCACAGAAACACTCTCCGGACTATGCTAGAGATTTCCGGAAAATTCTGCAAAAACGGCCACACGATTTTGTAGTGCAAAGCTTTCATACAAACAATCATACATAAAATTTTATATACGAGTATATCGATTATTGTATTTCCCCAATTGTGATTTATAAATCGATATTGTGTATTGTGTTTGTATACCATTTTCCTTAAACTAAATTTAACATATAAAGATGTGTTGATTCGTAACTTGATTTTTTGGGTTCCGTACACAAAGGATACCAAACGGAACCCTATTGCATAGACTTCGTTGTCAGTCCGTCCGTCCTCGGATCATACCTCATGAACCGTAATTGCTAAAGAGTTGCAATTTTCACAGAATATGTAGTTGTATCCGGGCATCAGCAACACATACTAAAACTGAAATATTTTCAAAAATTTAAAGGGGTCCCCAAACAAGAAACATTTTGGTTTGTATGGCAGCTATACGATCCAGTAATCCCACGATCTTGAAATTTGAATGGTTGTTGGCTATATACTAGATTATATTGTCATTATTCATTTAGGTTCTTATTAGAAAAACTTTTTTATTTTTTGTTCTATTAAACATAAATTTAGACACTATAAGTTTCTGACATAGACGCTGTACATTTATTGGGAGGGGTACCTCCCTTACAACCACACCATTAAAATTCAGTTCTTATTAAAAAAACTTTTTTGTTTTTCGCACTATTGAAGTGAAATTTAAACACCATAAGTTTTTGATAAAGGCGCTATACATCTGTTGGAAGCCGGCAAATCGGGCAACTAGGGCGGTTACCTCCCATACATACCCACCA
This sequence comes from Amiota minor, assembly GCA_037043295.1. Lineage (NCBI taxonomy): Eukaryota > Metazoa > Arthropoda > Insecta > Diptera > Drosophilidae > Amiota > Amiota minor. The sequence continues at coordinate 451,915 of JBAMAW010002153.1, forward strand.
TTAAAATTATAGTTAATAGAAGAATCTATATCTTCCCTCTATCTACGTGTTACAGTCTACTTTACGTACAAACTGCACTGATGACCAGCGAGCGTCCGATAATGAAAATAATCATATTGGCATGTCCGAATTAATTAGGTTTATCTGGAATTAAACTACGATAAAAATGAGTCATGAGCGTTCCTTAAACAAACATTTCAACTTGCTTGAAATCTATGCTGTCGTTCACTCTAGTTTTCTGCTACGACTTGTGGCAACACTATTAAGAAAGTACACTGACGTTTCTCGTATGAGTCGGCACGAGTTGTTTGGTCTGTTTGAGGGGCACGAGTCGTGATGAGTTGAACTCATGGAGTTCTTAAAAGTTGGAATGACATGGCCATGAGTTGAAATAAGTCTGTATGTAAATATTGGTAGTTCGAGAGTCGATGTGGGAGGTAGTGAGTGCCCATAAAATACAATTATTCTAAAATTGGCTTGGTAAAGTTCCATCAGAAAAGTAAATTTGAAATAACCAATTACTGAAGGAGACAATAGACGAGCCTTTCCCCAAAGGGCGAATTTACCCAGATTCCTTACGATTCATTATAGTGTGTGTCTTGGGCTGCTCTTTGCTTGAGTATTTGCCGTCGACCTGGGGATCTTATACCTGTCAACGTCCTAACACCTACTGAGCCCTCTTACCACGACAAGGTGGCCATCAAGCAAGGGAGTACTGAAAGAAATAAATATGTTGTGTTAACGAATCCATACTTCAAGGATCAGATTACTATTCTATGACATAAAGAGGATATAATTGTCCATTCTATGAAGTTTTTCATTGAAATTGAATTTATCCATTTTTAACAATTTTTGTTGTTTTTTATTGAAAGGAGGAAATTAGGAAAGTGCAGGACCAAGCTTGCCTTGAGCGGGAATCGAACCCGCGACTCTTGGGCCAACGAGCCAGTCTTTACATTATTTAATAAAATAATGTTTAGGAAAAAGAATAAATAAATGCTCCATTATTTTTTTGAAATCGTTCTAGATTTCATTATTTTATTGCTGCACATTTTTAATTTTGCTTGTTACACACACACCTTCATGTAACATAATTTTTCGCTTCGCCATATAAAGAAAAATTTTACTTGAAATTTTGAATTCAACTTATGACCTACTAAATAACCAAATCATTTCCTTGTTCGTACTTTATTCCGATTAGACAAACATCTTTTGTAAGCGTAAGGTTCGAAAACAACGCTACTGACAATTTAATAGCATAGAGTAGTCCGATTTTTTGGTAATAGATAAATTGGTCAACAACGGTTTCGCTCTCTACATTCGACATCAGTATCGCATTGTTTGGGTCCGTCAATCTTACTTCCGGAAAAATCATATTGTCTATCAGTATCAGGACATGAGCTTTTGGTTCTATATTTGTTTGCACAGGACTGATTCATTACATTATTGATTTCTATATCTTTTTTTGAATACGTTTCAATAACCTTTTGTGGCATTCTCGAATTTGTTAACTTCGATGCATCAAAGGCGCTATGTTTGTATGCATTCGACTGATCCTTAAGACTCATGGGTTTATTATTTCTATCATCTCTATTAGAATGTACTTTTACCAGCTTTTGAAAAACTCTTGTCTTAGATGCTTTAGCCATAGGTAAATCCGGAAAATAAGAAGAGTTGGTGTTAGTTCTGTATTCATAAGTCTTTTTCTTCAAATTTATAGGTTCCGTGATGTCTTGTTTGGCATGAGAATTTACCTCAAATAACTTTTGAGACACTAATGGTTTAGATGCTTCTAACTTGGGTAAATCAGTAATATGTAAGCAGTTAGTGTTATTTTCCTTTAAAGTAACGGGTTTAACTATAATATCTTCTTTGAGATGAGCACAAAATTCTAATGGTTTTCCAGTCATTCTTGGTTATATAGTGTAGTCTCCAACAGCTCACGAGGGTCTTGTGACTTAGTTGCTTCTGTCATTAATTCGCTAGGCAGGCTCGCATTCTTAAAATCATCATGCTCATGATTAACATTATCAAAATTCAAATGACTAGACTTGCGTAATAATGCATTTTCCGCTTTTGAACATTGCACTGTTGCCTCCTTTTCTGTTAGCTTTTCCAATACTTGCTTAACTCTCTCCTCGATACCGCTTTTGCACAGATCATTTACACAAGTTTCTAAGGCATTAGTACGTTCCTCGCACCTTATGAAACTGGTGTAGATCTCGTCGTTATATTTCTCCGACACTTTTTCGAAATCCTCGTAAGTTGCTGTAAGACTTTTTATTTTGCTTTCCAATGGGCCAACCAAGTGCTCAGGCTGCTTCAACTCCTTTTTGTTTTGATGCCATTTTAATACCTTTGTGATTTCGCTCATTGGAGATAGTTTCATTGCCTCGCAAAGAAAATCCTTATCTTTTATGGCATCTCTGATCTCTTCCCGTACTAAATCACGAATCTCACTTAACGAAATTTTCTCGATGTTTGTGTCCATGTTAATATTTTTTTAATTCACTTTGTAAAATTTTGTATTTTAGTTTTATGTAACACCCAGCAAATCTGTTCTGCTTTTGATATTTTTTTTTTTTTGTTTTTTACAAGATTCAATTGAAATTTAAACTAACATGCCTTCTACAATTTAAATAAAATTTTACAAAAATTTTAAAGGCTCTTTTATGCGGCATATGTCCTTAACATATGCCAATGTAGTACGTGCAATATTACTATGCGATTAGATTGCATAAAATATTGAGGCTGTTGAAGATGGACTATTTCAGATTCTTTTTCGCTATTTCAACTGAATAAATATAAATTTTTGATTTACCACATTACATGTATGTTCAACAACCTGGCTCGTTGGCTCTGAGCGGGCTCACATCCCAAGGCTAGTCTGGTCCTGCACTTTTCTAATTTCCTCCTTTCCATCTTTACTTTCCCCTGAGCTGAAGGCCTCTGTCGCTATTCCTCATACGTTATAATTTGTAATTGTAATCTTAGTTATAATAAATAAATAAATTTCAAACAAAATCGGTCAACTTTATTTCACAAATTACCTTTTGTGGAATGATATTGTATGAATGATAATGTCTGTCTATGAGCCGCTTTAGTTTAATTTTTCTAAATTCTATTTTATTCATACAATAAATTTTTGGCGAAATTCTATCAAAGTTTACTAGAGTCTAATCCAAAATCTAATCTAACGTTATTTAATTTATTTATTATTCCTATTTTTCGGTGACTTGTTGCCATTTCAATCCTTTCTGTAAGAAACTTGTCAAAGTGTTTTTTGATAAAGTTCTCAGAAGCAAACATTCTACCATTAAACTTTGCAGGCAGCGAAATAAATGGAAGTCTGATAGATCAAAGTCTAAACTATACGGAGGATACAACAACATTTCTCAGCCAAGTATCAGCAACTTGTGTAGAGGTACGAAACTCATGTGTACTCTCGCATTGGCATGGTGAAAGATCACAATTCCATTTCTCTAAATCCCGACTTAACCTAGTATTTACAAGCAACAGATAAATATAATTAATAGTTGAAAACAATATATATAAAGCACGCGCCTCTCCAGTGGCTCTTAAGATAAATCGTTAAGATACCAATGAATAAGAGTCAGGCGCTTATACCATAATATAAAATCCAAAAAAGTGTTTCTAATCAGAACATGAATTTAAATCGAAGTTTCCATAGGTCAGATAATTTTTTTGTTCAAAATTCAGTTTGATAATACGAAAAACAAACAAGTTTTTCTAATAAGAACCTAGGTGCTGAACTTTTGCGCGAACTTTTCCCACTTTTTCTCCCATACAAACTCCCCATTAAAATTCAGGTTCTTATTAGGAAAACTTTTTTGTTTTTGCACTTTCTAATGTCCACCAATAATGTAAATTTCAAGATTCTAGAATTACTTGTAAATTAAAGAATACAAAATTGTGATGGGTCTACAGAGAGCACGAGATAAGTCGCTTGCTGCATTTAAAGCGCTGTAAAAATGTATTTCTGTTAAGCATTGATGAGGAATTGGAAAAGACTCATTGAAAATTCATACTAAGAATCGACAGAATAGAAAAAGAAAAAAATATCAGATAATCCTCAGTTTATTAGCAAAAGAAATAATAAAGTATAAAAATCAGGGATACCCGCTTTCGGGAGCAGCACGATACTCAATCTTAGTCAATAATAAGTTTGGAACTATAAAAGTTACATGTTAAATGTCTATTAGATATAATTTTGTATTTCATATTGTGCTTGTGCTCAGCATATGGCTGGTAATCTCAATTTAAGTAATTACCGTGTTGCACTCACTGCTCTGCTTCCTATTTAGATTATAAGAAGTTTTTCACAAACTGTCATCATTTTCACTTTTTTCTTGCGAATTGACTACCGACAAATGTTAGATACAAGTCACCTTACTCCCTTTATTTAACTAGAGTGCTGACTCTTATAGGGAACTCAAACTACTGGGTGATTCATTTAGAAGTTTTTTTTTTTTTAATTGTAAATAAAACACATAAAGAGAAATTAGATGGCCCAATCTTTATTAAGCCCTGAAAGAACATTCTTTGACATTTACTTTTTGAAAATAATTTCATTCAATTGTTGGCCGCAACTACGCCTTAGATGCCCAATTACGCGAAAGATTTTGACGACTTCCAAGTTCTGGATCCTAGCTGGCTTATCGGCGAAGACTTTACACTTCACATAACCCCAGAGAAAAAAAATCCAAAGGTGTGATCACATGATCTAGGCAGTCAATTGACAGGTCCGAAACGCGAAATTAACTGCTCACTAAAATGATTTCTCAATAAAGCCATTGTGTCACGAGCTGTGTGTGCCGTGGCCCCATCCTGTTGGAACCAAATATCGCCGACACCTCGGGCTTCAACTTCAGGTAACAAAAAGTCCGTTGTCATGGTACGGTAGCGGTCGCCAATGACGGGTATGTTCTTTCCGGTTCGATGATTCCACCAGCCCATAAACCGAATCAAACACTGCATTTCTGTGGATGTAATGCTAGATCGAGTGTCTCTTCAGATTGCTCCTCAGCCCAAATGCGGCAATTCTGTTTATTGAGCCATTGAGCCATAAATGTGCCTCATCACTGAACAAAATTCGACGGGAAAACAGCGGATCTTCGTTGAGCTATTCCAGAGAGATGTTGGAGACGTTGTTACGGTGTGAGTCTTTTCATGATGATTTGTCAAACATTACTGAATAAAAATAACATGATAGCATGACACTAGCCACTTGTGATCTATAACAAAAACCCAATTGACAAAAAACCTCTTAATGAATCAACTGTTATATGCACATTATAATGGGGAAATGGGGGGTTTGGCTAAGCACAAAAAACAAAAAAGTTTTTCTAATAAGAACCTGAAATTTAATGGTGGATTTGTATGGGAAGTACCCACCGTGGTGACTAAATCAAACTGAAATTTCATTAAGCTGTAATCCATTTCCACCAATGATGCATAGGTCCTACACAAACACATGTGTTTCTTGTATGGCGACATTTTTAAATTTTTATTTTAGTTTTAGTATTTATTCATTTATTCTGTGATTTTTTAACCTATCAACTTATTACACTTCATAAGATAGTGCTCAAGGATGGACGGACGGATGAACATTGTAGCCTTAGTTAAAGGGTACCCTTTGGGTACGGTACCTTAACAAAGAAAAAAATAAATTAAATTTTTATTTCGTTATATTTGGGTGGCAGGGTATGGTGGTTATCTTGGGAAGGAAGTAGCAGATATACGCGCTGGAAAAAAGCTACCTACGTCATTATCGAACCAAACCCTTGCTTCCTACCTTTTGATTCTATAAAAATAAAACTCAAACTGTGTGGCAGTTTGTGCAGGTTGGTCGAAGTCATCATTTTTATTATATCGGTATGAGATATGTCATTAATTTAATTAAATAATAATATTCACTAAAAACCAATATGCTTGTCAGTCTTAATCAACATATGCTAAGTAAGCAACTCCTTAGATTTATACAAACTACACTAATTATAGTTTGGCATAAAACTCCACTTAACATGATTGAAAATTTGTGGCATAAAATTTGTATAAACATTGCATAGACACCCTTCAAGGCATATCTAATATGACTGTGATTGTATGGAAATAAGAACATATAACTAAATCAACTGACATATCTGATATACATTTTATATAGTATTAGGAGGCATATATTGTTATAGTTCAATCTATGTATTATATTTGAAAATTTTTCATTATGTTCATAGCATCATTTTTTCTTGATTTATGTAACATGTCATTAGAATTTGCTTCGCTTTGTATTGTACCAACAATATAATATTTCTTGGATACTTTTAGGCTATTATGGCACATTTTCTTATCTTTGTTGTATTTATTACTTACTTCCTTTGTTATAACTTAGTGTAACATGTCTTTTTGTCATACACTTTTTTTATTGTTATTTATCCAGATATTTTCATTTATTTTCTTGGCTTACTTTATATCTATTTGTGTCAAACAAAGAAAAACCACAGACAAACAAGACTAAAGACTAAAAATTTTCATATTTGTTCTCAAAACATGTAAAAATTTAGGTCAAACTTTTCATTCAGAACAAACAGCAAGTTGAATGAATACAAAAATTATGTTTATTGTTTTCTTGATTGACTTCATACATCGATTGTAATTAGATTTGTGAGTGAAAGATACAATTCACAATACAAGATATTGTACGATAGATATGCTAGTATATATACATATATAGAATCTATTCTATCAAATTCTCAATTTCTTATTTGGGCTAAAAATGGAATCTTATCAAACAACATTATTATTTTGTTCTTAAAAAAGTTCTTCGTATAGAATTTTTCCAATGTTTTTGTTGTTTTCCCCAGTTGAAGACTTTTAAGCTAATAATCCTTTTGAAAGAGAATTTCATTGAAAATAATTTAAAGGAACATGATTTTTACTCTTGTTTTGTTTTGTTTTGTGAGCAAATTTGTAGAAAGAACAATGTTAACAGCATACAACCAATAAAAAATGCTAATTTTATGATGTTCATCTTGTTGTATTTCAGTTCATTTACAAGCAAATCTTTTTTATTTCCAAATTTCTTTTTTCCCCCTTTTTTTTTTTTTGTTATATCAGCTTTGTTGTTGTTATTCTTTTGATTTGCTTCACTTTACTTTATTCTTGGCTTTGCAAACGAATTTTCACGCTTTCTTATTTTTTAAGATTTGTTTCAATTTCTTTTGCTTTTTGTAGTTTATTTCGAAGTTCAAACTATAATAAGAGACGCTTCATTGAGCAAATTTGTTTTATGCCTTGGTTGCTTTCTTTGTCTGAAAAATGAGAAAAAAAAAAATTCTTTGTATAATTTAGGGTCAACTAATTTAAATTTGAAATTTCTTTTATTTTCCACACCCTCATAATTTCCTGATATATTTATCAAAAAAAAAAAAAACTTTTATTCGAACTATTGCGGGCCCCATCACCACCTCCACCTCCACCATCATCAATGCATAAAACCTCAAGCTAATAAAAACTACTCAACTATTGCCTTTTTGTTCTATTACTTTCTTTTTCGACTATTTCTCATACAACTTCGATGCAGCAGTCATTTGTGCTCATATCCTTTGGTTTATTGAGACTTCCGTTACGAATATCCGTCGACTCTTTTATTTATTTTACGCCATTGTTCATTGTTTCATTCGATATTTGGACTTTTGAACCTGTATGTGTGTTTGTGTGTGTGTAACGGTCTGTGTGTGATTTTCATTGTGTTTGTATTTTTGTTTGAGTTTGTGAACTGAGCCAAGTTAAAGCGACTCTGAGTGATTTAGTTCAATTATGGTTCATTGCGCAGCATTGAAAGTGAAAAATTGTGCGGAAAAGCGTAAATCTAAAGAATGGAAAAACTGTGAGAAATTATTTAGTTTTCCCATTATTATTATTTTAGTTTAGTTTAGTGTATGTAGTAGTATATTTTGCTTGCCTTGGAGTAAGGATTTTGCCATTAGTATTATTACCAACAACAAAGTCTTATGTAACTGTTGATGCCTACGGCAGGCGCCCCTTATACTCGCTAATTGCCAGCTTATGGTATTACCCATACGCACTGTGGGTCTAAATACCTGAGGCAGCTATAATGAAATCAATTACAATGATTACCATCATCATCACCGTCATCAACAACATTACAATGCCCAATAACATAAAACCACGCATTAATCATAAGAAAACCCACTCAATTGAACTTACAACTTATTTGAGAGAAAATCACTTGGAATTTTATAAGTTTTTCTTTAGTTATTTCTACTGCTCAAATTACAAACCGTAAATCTTCAATCGTTTCTGTCATTCTAGTAGATTTGTTCCCCTTCTTGTGCTTTTCTTTATTCTTTCATGCAATCGCGTGAGTGCTTTGCCTTGCCATCGCATCACATGCCATGGCATGCAATATACAAGTAAAGCCAAGCAACTGGATAGCAGTGGCAACAACTTAAAAAACAAACCAAAAGTGCAACCGACATTGGGCAGACCAAACCAATTTAAAGAACATTCAACAGAGAGTTGGAGAAGTGAGTAAAATCAAAAAAAAAAAAAAAAAAAGCGGGGGAAAGCAAGGAAATCCAACACCAAACGAAGCAGTTAGCCATAAAAAAATTGTGGTAAAAAAAAATAAAAATATAAGCGGAAAATTCTTGCAGGGAATGAATAAACCCGTAAAAAGGAATGGGGCGTAAAGAAATAAATGTATGTACTTATAACGAATATGTTGAAAAAATAACAGATAAAAAAAGACTAAACCATCTCAAAATTTTCGTACAACTTTTGGTTTTTTTTTTTTTTTTTTCGATTTTTTTGTTGCTCACGGATATCTACGTGTATTTGTATTTGGATCTGTTTGTATGAGTGTGTAAGTATTTGACTGAACGTATAAAAAGAAAATGCTGAAGGAGGAGTTGAAGAAAAAAATGTATGATAGAATGAAAATAATGAATTCGAGAAAAAATGTCTAAGTGAATTAAAAAATAAAAGACTGTGGGAAGCACTCAATTTAAAATGAAATTTCTGAAAATACCAACAATTTTATACCACAAAGATTCAGAATTAAGTTATATCAATCTGAAATTGTATTTGTCGTAAAAATTGGGAATATAGGAATATAGTAAATCACCAGAGACTTCTTTCACAATGTAGACTCAAAATATATAGAATAATAAGATTATAAAGTTCTGAATAAGTCATAGTATGAGGCTTTCGTATAAATATTTCATTGTATAGTTTTAAGTTAAAGGTTTAACAAAATGCAAATAAATGATTTTGATTCTGGATCCAACAAAAAAGAGTTTTTATAGATTTCTTTCATCTGAAATTTGTAAACCAATATTTAATAATATTGTACCGAATTTATTATATCTGCGAATTTCTTTGTTCAATGCAATTTTATTTTTACAATACGTCGAATGGTTGAACGAACCATCCAATGAATGGCTCTTTAATTAATTGATCATCATGAATTGTTGGTAAAATTCTCCGCCTTCTTCTTGCTATTATTTTTTCTTCTTCTTTTCCTCGTCTTCTTTTTTTCCTCCATTTTAATGTCCGAGGGACACGCATGATAGCAATCAGTATACTAATAACACTTGCGAATTGATTTCTCGAATAATATATATATTTTAATTTTTGGCCAGACTTGTAGTTCTTACGAAAAAAATTTACTGAAGCTGTAAGGATGAAGAGGATACGGAGCGAATTTAATTACCAGACTATGCAAATGTATACTAATATGAATGTCAGGTAATTCATTAGATTTCTTGAATATAAAATATATAAAGTCTGATATAGGAATACAATTAAAATACATAGTATTGTTAAGTTTTTGTATGTAGGAAATTGTTTATACCACACATTTAAAATCTATGAATAACAAATAGTTGGTAAATGATAATAATTTGTAGGGTACCAAAGGACACCCTATTCCAGAGACTTCGTTGTCCGTCCATCCGTCCTCGGGTCATATCTCATGAACCCTGATATCTAGAGAGTTGAAATATTTATAGAAAATGTAGCTCTATCCGGGCACTAGCAACAAATACTAAAACTACAATATTTTTAAAAACTTAAAGGGGTCCCTATACAAGAAACATTTTGGTTTGTATGGCAGCTATACGTTCCAGAAATCTCATGATCTTGAAATCTAGGGAGTTCGTGACTATACATCAGAAACTTATACTGTCGAAATTTCAGTTTGCGCGTATACATTAAGGCGAGATTCTTGTCCAGTAAGAAATATTAACAATAGTATTATACCACAGGGTGGCCAAGTTCGATAACTTCATCTAATCCTAGACAAGCTTTTAACGTGGCCCACCTATGTAAACAATGTCACTGCTATATAGACTGCTGCAATAAACTAATTTCTGTGAGCGAAAAGCAAACTCTGGATCAACAGCAATCTGCTCATATCCAGACAAATAGTGGCACCCAGACAGCCTATACCCAGTAGTATGCTCGGTGGCAATTGTCCCCTTTTCGCTAGTTATTCTCTGATTCCTTTTTTATCCTCTTGGGACTAGCCACGAGGGAGACAGAAACGAGAAAAAAAGCGAGCCACTAAGAGAGAACTATTGAGAAGCAACAATTTGTTTACTCTATTTGAACTGGTGTCGAGAGCGAAAATTCTGAGCAAAGGAATGTGATAACGAAACGTTATGAAATTTTCTGAAGTGCAGTGAACACGCGTATTATTAAAGCAGTGCATTTGGAAAGATTTGTGTCAATTTTGAATGGTGTCGCAGTCCTGGGCTAGTCCTCCATACTACTGGGTATGGCATCCAAACTGGTTTACGACTGCTCGTTACAATATCAGGAGAATACAAGCAATGCAAAATAAAGTCCTGCAAAATATAACGGCCGCACTATGGTTCATTAAAAATCTTACCTTACATCGTGACACGAAAGTGCAAACCCCCTAATTCAAACAAAATTCATCAACGGCTAAAACTTCAGCCCAACGACCTCACCAAAAGAAGTTTGTAAATGCCTTAGATGTCAATTGATGGCACAAATGTTTAAAAACTTTCTGTTTGATTTGAAATGAAAGATGTAAAAATAAGATAGTTAGACACTAACTTACTGCAAATTAAAGGGAACATAGTATATTTAGTCACGAGAAATTATTAGTTTTCCAGCAAAAGAACAAAACTTCACCAATCATATTTTCTGTCCAAGGACAGTAGATTAAGATGACGGTCCATGTGAATGACAAAATTTTGCTAATGCTTTCGATCATTCTTGATCAAACATCATCATTCAATCAACTCCTTGACATTTTTAGATATAAAATGAAGTGAAATTTTGCATATAAATTACGCATAATTACTGAAATTTCAAATGCAAATGCGAATTGCGAATTTATTATAGCAGCAATGGAGCAGCAGTTTGAGCGTTTAAGAAACTTTAAATATTTACGCTTAAAATGGAAGCTTTCAAAATGCAACTTAGCAAGAAATCAAGTAAACGGAAAAACAGCGAGAAGGCGTAATTGGGTTTGGACTCGGGCAATAGCTGAGTGATTCTGATGAAGTTGATGATGTTGGTGATGCTGATGATGATGACCTGCAAGGCCAATGAATATTCAAGCATTTGGAGTCTGAAATTACAATACAACACAACTATAAAGAAAATACAGAAAGAAAATGATGAAAAATAAACAAACGATAGTGAAACAAAAGAAATCAGAGACAGAATGACTGTTCTTCCAGCATACTATATACTGGGTATATTGCATCGGTATGGTGAAAAGGTAGACTTGTTATAGTGGATCGAAGTAGCACTATGAGTTAAGTCAGAGAGTCATTAAGACACAAAAGCCGATGTTTATCAAGTGCCAACAAAGTTTGCAAGCGAACTGAAGAACAAATGAACGAACGACGGAAGAACCAACCATTAAACTGAATAAATGAAGAAAGTAGCCATGTATAAAATTAAAAAAACGAACGACTTTGATGCAACTAAGTAAAATAGGTAAAGAACTTTAAGCAAACTCTTTAACAAGAGTAAAGTTATTAGTGCTAAAATAAATGAATACTAAGATCCTAAGACAGTGAATGAGTTAAGATGTAATGAAAGATATGAGTAAATAAATCTAGTGAGAGTGAATGAAAGTAGAAACTAATTTTGCATTGAGTAAGATAAAATTAGATGTAATAAAAACATGACAAGTAAATTGAATAAATTCATTTATTAAGTTGTTCTGTTTATGAATGATTTCTTGAAAATAGTAAGTCCGCATAATGACCATTTGTATGTTAGAAGTGTTCAATAAATTGAGGAAAACGAATCACTCTTGGTCAGGACAATGAATGGATCATCCACCTTATAGTCCTGATTTGGTACCCAATGACTTCTTTTTGTTCACGCACATCAGAAATTATTGTCGAAGTCAATGTTTTTCGGAAGCATTTAACTTTTTGAAAACGAATGCTTCTGAGATATTCGGAGTGGCAAAAGTATATCAAAAATTGGTTGAAATGAATACAAAAGGCCTTAGTGGGGAATATTATTCGGTTCTCTATTCTTAAAATATTGTTATTTTTATTACAAATTTTCATTAATACAAAAGTAATAAGAACAAAATGACATATCATATCATTAAAGAACTTTTACGATTTCTTTTCACATTGTTAAATAAATAAAAACAACTTAACTAGATACAATATTTATTAAAATATAAAATATAATTTTATTGTTTACAGTTTAACTATAATAAATTTTTAATCTTATCTTTAAAGCTTAATAAATGATATTTATTATTCTGCACCTAACCTAATTAAGATTGAGACACAGATAAAACTTAATTTACCTTTCAAAGTTTCAATGTAAATTGTTCTCTTCTTTTGTTACATCCTCCATATTTATAGTATTGTAAATACAATACAAGGAAATGGGTCATGATGTTTTTACTACTTGAACATTTATACAGAGAAATAATAAACGTGTAGAGGATATTCAATCTTCCTAGTTATTATTCATTCGTATTCAACAATCGTCGGTCTCAATGTAGAACAACTTGTAGAAATATCTAAACAAAATATACATAGTAAAATATTTAATGCTCTAACTTTTATCGTATATTTTATTAATAATAAGAGTGTATAAAATGTAATTAACAAAACTTTATAAAATAAATATTATATATCCAAGTCTTTATATACATATGGTAGAAAAACAAACTTCTTAAATTCAGTACCTCAGAGAAATAAGTATATGTGCATTTTTGGTTTCATTATCATCTAAATTTTCTAAGGCATAATTTTTTCATATATGAAAGTTATTTTACTATACCTCATCTTTACTTTCCCTATTCAGAATTCTGCTTTCTCATTCTAACTACCATGAATATTTTTAAAAAATTTAAACTCTTGAGGATCGTGGTTTTCTTTGGAAATAAGTGCAACTGAGATTAGTGTGCTTTTGAGTGCCAGCAAGTAAAGTAGAGTAACGGGGTGATCTTTTTTAATAAGAAACACGTAATAAAAATAGTGTGAACATTTGTGAAATTCAATATTTACACTAAATGTTGTGTTTGCGTTAGAATGCATAATTGATGAAAGGTTTACATGAAGCGGATGAAATACCTTTTGTTTAACTAGGTCTAGGAAGACTTAAGAACACGGTGCCAAGCACATGGATTGATAAACGTCAATCAACGTCCCATTGGATATACATCCGCAGGTACCAAAGTCGAGTCATATTCATTTTGATAAATATGACTCCCTCCTAGGTGGAGAGCGAGGCCCAACGCAGATCTCTTCTGCTCTCTGGATCACAGTACCCGGTTGTATAACGCAACTCCACATCGAGTAAATACTCTACCCGCATTTGGGTATTAAACAACAACCACCATGATACTCCTACAAGGGGGCCGTACCCGCTGACCAGGACGGAAACAAGTTCCGTGGGCTCCTGACAACCTGGTCAGATTTTGTACCCGAGGTACTACCAATTCGAACTGCAAAAAGTTCATGGGTTGGTGGCCCATTTTCTCTTTACCCATATATCCAATTTATAGAGGATAACCTGGATCATAAATTATAAGTAAATAACATTGTTCCCGCCAGGAATTTGAGTTCCAGGCATTAAGACTTATAGAACTCCAAAAATTTCCCAGAGGAGAAACATGAAGCAGATACCAAAATTGTCGATATCACTACCAGTGTGAAACGGTATTGAAAGTTTCTGAAAAGAAATCCCAAAGTTATGTCCAGATTAAGCGTTGTGGCACAACCAGCTTGTATTGGTGGACATTGCAAAAGGGAAATTCGTCGTCTGGTTACCCGAAAAAAATGTCTTGCATGAAAATCAAAGGTCATCTTAGTCTTAATGTAACAAGAAGAAGAATTCATCAGGTCTTCGTCGAAAACGAATTGATTGACTCTAACTAGATTATTAAAAGTTAAATATGGATGGCATAGATGGCTCATAAACATTGGCGTGATGTGAGGGCAACCCCGCAAAACTCGTCATAAGCGAAATCATCGTGGCGAATCACTGATGGTTTGCTGGAAAGTCCCTGCTTTACTTCATTCCAACCAAAACAAAAGACGATGTGCTGATTGCGTTTGCTGGGACCTATATGGAGATAATTGGATCTTTCAGGAGGACAACACCTCCTACCACACTGCACGCACTATAAATGTCTCATATATTGTATATACATATATTAACACTTACAAACAAGACATTGCAGAATATTAAGCAATTTGGCTATTTTGGCATAAGAAATTCAATAATTGGATTGTTTCTAAATTTTTATTAATGTTTTCCATTTTTATGTATTTTTCTCTTCAAATAACCAAACAATTTTAAGTTTAAGCTTAAGTGTTTAATGGAAAAAACTGTCTCTTACATAACACAAATTTTATTTTATTTTCATTTTCCCTTTTCGTTTTAATCGAAAGACATCATGGATTGAAGTGAACAAACAACGAGTGAAATAAAGCCAAAAATGGTCGGCAACAGAAAAAATTTTGATGGCTGCTTGGACTCGTTTTAACAAATTATAATCTTACATTATCATTATCACAATCATCATCATCATTTGTCATAATTTCACCAAAGTAAAGCAAAATAAATGAATAAGAAGAACATTAAGTGTGTACTTTGGATGACGAAGGCCTTAACCTAAATTTTGCTTAGCATAAGGCAAAATATGAGTTTATGCAAAAAGCAAAATAAAAGAAACATTACAAACATAAAATGAACGAGATACTTTTCTATAATGCAGAAGATATTTTATATTTTCGACACAACAAAAAAGCCTAGTTTAATGTATTGTTATAATCATAAGCTTCTTATATTTTTTGGTAATGTCCAATATTTTATTTTATTTACAGAAAGAGTATTAAAACAAACCTTAAAATAACTACTTAGTTACTTAAGCTCGCCGACGACAACGTAAACCAAATAATTCCAAACCTGGTCGACATTTTTGTAGTGTATCGAAAAGCATACTACCGAAGGCACCATCCATAATTGTTGTTAAATCTTCGAGTTGTCCAATATCACAATAAATCATATCAGCATCAATCAAAGCTACACACGGCGTATTCGCAATAAGGCTAGCATTGTACTTATAAAGAGCAAGACAGATTCGTAAATGACTACGCCGGAATAATAATGGCACCACCTGTTGCCAATCCACATTAGATAAATCCATACGATTTTCTACGCTTAGCTCCACAGCATTCTGGGCCCGTAGCAAACGCACAAAGCAGAAAATTAATATCAAATATTGAAATTTCAAATCCGAAAACATTTTAATTTAAATTTGTTTTTACACTTTTCTTTTGTTTCTTTTTAATATATTAGTGTAAGCAGATACCATATGTCTGCCTTTCATAGAATACGTCAAGCAACTGATTGATGCCCCATTGTAGACGTGTCGAGACTGTGAAAATTGATTTTTAACTTAAACTTGTCACATGCCACTGAAATGTTGTAATGGGCACGTAATTTTATTTCAATATTTAACTAATTTCAATATCAGTTTTCATAGCAATTATTTATTATTTTATTCATATTTATTTTATTTAAATTTTTTTCCTAATTGAAATTTTTCAATATATAATATTTATATATATAATATTTATTTAAACGCTTTTATTTATTTTATTTTATTCCAAAACCAATTCTTCATTATATTCCACCAACTTTGAGCGGAATCTTTGGAAGATTCATAGATTTCTGGCATAATTTCTAATGATGTAGTCGTAGTCATCATTTCTGTTGTTATAGTTGGAAGTTTAGTAGGAAGTTTAGTTGGAACTATTGTATTTGTACTGAGAATTGTTGTTGCTTTTGTTGGTATTGTAATTGGATTTGTATCTGCCTCAACAACACTTGTTTGTTCTTGTTCTATGTCTTCTTCCTCATCTAAATCATTTCCAATCTTACAATTAACTAAACATCGTAAGCGACAAGCACTGTAATATGGATCAAATTGAAAACCTGAAGCACAACTAAGGTGAGCTTCAGCCCCATAGTCTCCATTGCAAACATAATAACGTTGACAACTGGTCACATCGGCTACTAACTTCCCGCGTCCTTCACCAACACAAGCACTACCAAATTCGCCTTCAATAAATTGCACTGCACTTATGTTCTCAAATTGGGAAATTAAGAATGTAATATATACAAAAATAAATGTCATTTTCTTAAAGGTTTTTAGTTCATACTCTACATTCCCTTATATTTATAGATATCAAGAGAAAATAATTTGGCGTTAAAAATTTATAGCTTTTGCACGAAACCATAAATAATGTAAATAGTTATATGAAGTAATCGTGAATTATTTCAAAAGTCACAAAACCAAATTTTGTTCTATATTATTAAGTAAAACACGATTTAGGAAAGCATTAGAAACAAACAATAAAATTTATCAGAAAGAATGGTTGCAATTAATTCGAATTGCTTGTAAAGATCAACGACCTAATAAAATCGCTACGATATATTTAAACAATTTAATGTGTCAACAATCGAAGATCTAGTCACTATAGTATGTCGTTATTAGAGTTATTCTAATGTATTTTCTGTGTATCAATACAATATTAACTTAATTCGTTACATTATATCGTTACGATTTATTGCTATGGATTTGACATATAAAATATTATTAGAGCGTAGCTATTTTATATGCGTTACGGCATGAGTGCAATTTCTAAAAATGATGCTAAAAATAGAATCATCAGATTTCTTTTCTACTGCTTAAAGTGTAGGACTGGCAATCCGGGTCCTGCACTGGAAATATTTTTTTTTTTTTTTATTTGGAAAATGATTGCTTTTAATTTGTTTTGTATACGCTTTTCTGTGGCCTTTAAAATAAGTAAAAATGAAAGATTAAGTTTTGTTTTTTATTCCATACGAAATTCGGAAACTCACATATACAACTTAACTTTGTCTACTTGGACTATTTCATTCTGCTCTCTAAATACTTAGAATTATTATATTGAAGCTACAATATTTAGGCAAGGACAATTAAAATGTCTGCGTGGTGTAGTGGTTAGAGAGTAGGACTGCAAAACGGAGGGAGTGGGGTTCGAGTTCTGCACTGGGAGTATTTCTTCTTTTTTTTTTGTTTTTTTTTTTTTAATTAATTCTGTCTTTTAATAGAACTCTCACTCTCTCATACACCGTTTATTCTCTTTTGTGTTTTTGTGCTACCCCATCCAGCATATTCTCCGAACTTAGTCCTGTGCGACTATTTCCTGTTTTCAAACCTGAAGAAACGGCTCGGCGTTAAGAGATTCCTGTGGAATGAATAAGTCAACATTAAAACAAACGCTTATTCCTAGGACCTTCCGAAATCCTACTTATTGGACGGTTTAAAAAATGTAAAGATAGGGAAGGTGCATAGAGCTAAAAGGAGATTATATATTTTGATTCTCTATATTTTTCTAAGGACTTATTGATCTACCCACGTATCTTTTGGCAACACAACAAAGTGCAATCTTAAGATAAGCTAGGAATCTTCTTGCAGATATTTCCATCAATATCTGTCAACTTTCGGGAATTATGAACTGGATGTTAAAACGTAATCACACATTTTTTACGAATTTTATACAATTACCATGGGGGGCAATTACAATGCCTTTATCACAGATTTGGAATAATAAACTAAATACTAAAAACAATAGTCTTTTAGAGGTCGTAGTACTGTCATGGCTAATATTAATATTAACAATAATATACTTATAAATCATGACTGCTTTAGTGAATCTAACAGATGGGGTTATGTTCCCAGAATGTAACTATGTATCTATGTGCAAGTAAGTTATATCTACAATCTAAACCCGCAACAGCTGTAAAAGTCAACTATTAAAATCTTAAAAAACCGAAACTTTAAACTTAAACTAATTGAACGCAAACACAATTTAACAACCGCATCTGTTGTCCAAACTAAGTTCTGGGACAAACCCAAATGTAGATATTTACATAGTAGAAACAACAAAAATAGAAAAGAAAAACCACAACAAAACAAAATCTGTTCTTCTTTCAACTTTAAAAAAAAAAAAATAAAGAAAGTAATAAAGCAAAATTGTAAACATAAGAAAATGCTGTCCGCGCCATTTTATGCCTCAAATCCTTTCGAAAACATCACGTGCTGACTTTGTAGTTTCCGCTAACAGCAAACAGTAACAGTAAATGGAAGGAAGAAAATATTAAAAAAAAAAAAAAAAATTTATAAAAATAAAAAAGAATTTTGTATCTTCTACGCTAGATAGACATTCCTGTACTAGAGTCACACGCGACGCTACTCGTATAACAATAACCCTAAAGATAAAATTCCTCTTTCCTCCTTTCCTTTATCATGTCTTCTTTTCTTTCCTCCTTTCCTTCCTTCCTTTTGTCTCTAATTTGTTATTTTTCCAACTTTCAGTCTTCAGTCAAACGAATTCATACAAACCTTTTAACCAGACTCAGTCAGACTCGTAAGTTAAGCTAAATTGAGAACAAAATTGCACAAATGAAAAGATACATTAAATTTATTTGAAATGAATTGTTGAAAATTGTTCAAAAAGAACAAGTCACTGTTTTCTTTTTTTTTTTTCAACACTTAGGAGAATTTATCCGTTCATTGACAGAAACATTTTGTGATTTTTATTTTTGAGTGAATATAAGTAAGAAATAAAAATTTGAAGGATTATTAATTGCACTCAATATATTTGTCAATCAATTAGGTTGTCTACGTTCCTGTCTATCTAATGAACTTGTTCAAAAGCAAGACAGAAAGTCATCATCGAAATTGACAACTACTTACTTGTAGTTTTTATCATCATTACCACAATCATCATTATCATGAATGACGTAGAGATTTGAAAAGGCAGAAAGAAAAACGCATTTCCAAATTTTGCACGCATTTAGGGATGATGACTAAATTGTCTTCACTTCCACTTTAAAAGTAATTTATGAATTTTCTAACAACATTTCCCCAAATGCTTTTGTTTTAGAATTAGTTTTTTATTTGTTTTATAATCCCCCTTAAGCCTTACTCACACAATCTTAGGCAACCAACAACGAAATGCAGCATACTCATATATGAAACATGCAATTTCCATATTACTTACTAACTAACTAAATAACTACTTTTCGAAACTTGTAAATTGCTTTTGGCAAAAAATACACTTCAATTTAACATAGATAGAAACTGTGGCAAGAACAAAAATACAAAAAAAAAAGTCAAAAGAATCTTAAGAAAGTGCAACTTTCTCTGATTTCTTAGCACATTTAAGTGTCAAAAATTAACTTAAAGTTTTTGTTAAAAACCAAAGACAGTTGAAAATTTTTAATTAATGACTATTTAACTATAAAAGTTTTAAGTGAAATGGAAAAACCATGTTCTCTCTAAAAATTTTGAATTTGCATGCATTATGGTCACTCTAAGATCAGATCAAGCAACCCTGCTTGTCCAAAAGCGAAATGCAATTGAAATTAGTCAATACTACAATATTAAGTATTTTAATTAGTTTTAATGAGATTAGTATCCATCATCACAGTGATTTGATGTTGGCAATGCATAGAATCGTTCAACGGATACCCTATAAAAAATTATATATTGTACATACAAGAGTGCCCGGCCCGGGGTCACACGGCCAACCGAAATCCTTGAACTTGTGTGATCTGTACGATCATGAATAGAAAAGTTGAATTATTGAATTATATTTCTGGCATTTTATTCTCGCTCCCAGTGACTCCCTAGCCTTGTGTTATTATATTCTAGATTTATTCAAACAAACAAACGCAGCACTTGAAATATTTTTGAATAAAACAAATGAATCGAATATTTTGATTTAAAAATTTACATACCACAATAGCGTTCTTCACTCAAACGTTTAAAGATAATCAACGAGTTTTTTATACACAATTGCGTGAACTATCGATCTGTTTTGATTTTTTTTTTTCTTTTTTTTTTTTTTGTTTTGTCTATTCGGTGTGAATCAGCTGTTTTCGTATTCACAAATGTACACAAACTATTTAAAATGACAAGAACAAACGAAAAAAAGAATTTAATTGGAATAAGTACAAAATATTCTTGAAAATGCCCTTGATTTTGAGGACTTGCCCATTCTTTAATCATTCCCAAAGTTAGCATCCTGCAGTATTAACAGTATAAGCAATATACTACTTGATTTAACCTACTCAATCGTAGATTATTTTTGGGCAATTGCTTAAACTTTTTTTTGAATAGAGTTAGTTTAAGCAATGTTAAATAAAAAGCAGTTTAAACAATTATACGAAGTAAATAAACATATGAGTGAAGAACACTAATATCATTGATTTTTAACTCAGGCGACCTGTTTAATTTAAAAAATATCTCTCTTAGTTTTATATGCAACATTTGATTCACCAACTTTGCGACAACTGCGCGGCATATTGGATCCATGGCTGGAACCAACCATACATATACACAAAATTTCATTGCAATCAGATTAACAAAATTTTATTTTTTATATATTTAATTGAACAATGCGGGAAAAACCAAAGTAATCTTAGTCTTCTTTACCTCTACTGGCTGGTATATAATTGTTATTCATGCTTAGTGTCCTGCCATCTTTTGGTTATTTGGAACCTCAACTTGAAATCTGTACCGAACCAGGTTCTCACAATATCTGGGCACCATTAAAATTGAAGCCAGATCATTTGATGCTTTTAACCACTAGGAGAAATAGCCATCATATAAACGGGGGTTAACCGACCTGCGGACTTGCGTTCTAAGGTCCGGTACAACCAAGGACCTTTTTTAATTTTTTTTGTTTTTTTTTTTTTTTTTGTTTTGTTGCTTGCCAACTTACTTGCTGCCCAAATCACCTTCTTCAAATGTAACCGGGAACCAAGCAGCAGATTGGACAGCCCTTATATAGACTGATTATTATGTTGTTTATTTTTCATAAATTCCTATAATTAAAATTCTATATAATGAATAATCCTAAATCAAAATTTTTATATTAAATTACGACTTTTTCAAAATTCATTCAATTTCAGCAATAAAGTGGATCTTTTATAATATTATTATTATAATTATTATAATTATTTATATCAAGTCATCTTTGGTGAAGTGATTATGAAGGTATTGTGAGAGCGAATTAAAATCTTTTTTGTATTTTTTTTTTTTTTAATTCAGGAAAACTTCTTTTAGATTGTTATAAATAAATTTAATTGCATTTTATTGAAATGGAATTTTGTATACACAAAATATTAAATACTCATACTACATTGGGGTATTTTTTTTTTTTTTTGTTTGATATAATATAGTAAAGAGAAAGCAAAATAATATTACATATATTGAACATCTACATCATCTGTTCCCATTCGTTTTAATTAGATGCATGAACTTTAAAAACTTTGTGTTTGCATTCATTCATTTCTCTATTAGCAAATTAAGTACTTACGTACTCGTATGTATTTGCCTTTTCAACAGAATTTCGACACATGCATAAAATATTGTAGTACATAATTGAATAAATTGTATAAATGAATGAGGGTTTGAATGAATGTAGAATGTGTCTGCCTTTCATGTAGACGTTCTTCTTCAAGTAGTAAAGCCATGAATGAAAAGAAGCATATGTTCATTGATGGCAAATACCGTGATTGATTGAGTGCGTGCCTGAATGGCTGAATGCATGTAAATAAATGCCATTGAAATTTAATTAAACAAATCTGAACGTAACAACATAAGTGTTCTTTATGCTTAATTGCAGAATTATACGAATGAAGAAATACACAAATAGTGTATACAGTTAATTCCACTTAGCAGCAACCGCACTTACTTGCACATTTCGTTTACATGCATAAATGCAAAATGAAATAAAATACAAATTTTCTTTTCGCTCAACTGCTCTAAAAATTGTGAAAAACATTTGTTGCTGTTAGGCGAATTCCACTGTACATGTATGTATATGTATGTAAGTTAATATCGTGCACAACTCATGTATAGTATGCGTATAGTATCAGGAAACAGAAAACATTAAAACGCTTTAAAATTCATTTAATTAAATTAATTTGTTTTATTTTTATTATTGTATTAACATATTAACATTTAAATGGTGTACAATAATTTTTCGCATCAAGATTTTCAGACCTTCCACATTTAAAACTGTGTGTAGGTAATTAACAAATTGCAGTACTATGATGATTATTTTATGCACTATAAAACTATTGGTTAAAGACAAACCAAGTCGTTTAAGCTTATTATGTCCGTTCTTGTGCCATTTATTACATCGCCATTCCGTTTTTACGCAAATTATTCATTAAGATTGCCTTATCAATAAGATATAAACAAATAAGTCTTATTACCGTGTACAAATAAATCACAAAAAAATTAAAGTTCCCAATTACTGGAAGAAGTAGTTTTCTTACAAAAGCCAAAATGAGTAAAATCGGTTACCAAATGCGAAATGTATAATTCTTTAATTTCATTTTGCCTTGACATATTTTTAAAATTGGAACATAGAATATCGCAACTTTGCAAAACGTTTTAAAACCAAAAGTTACCCAGTTTATTCAGAAATTTAACCAATCCACAGTGGTTGCTGCCATAGGCCAAAAATCCAAAACATTAATATCAAAATTTTCAAACATTAACTGCCTTAGATCATCATCATCATTTATCATCTGTTTGTGCAAACTTCATAATGCCATATTTGTTTGACTCTAACGGTAATTGTTCACTATGTTTATTAATTTTTTAAAATTATAAAAGTTTTCAGTTTAGCAGCATCGTACTTTTCCATAAAGTGTTTTATTTATTTATTTATTTATTAGAACTAAGATTATCATTACAAATTATAACCTAGTATTTAATATGAGCAATAGCGACAGAGGCCTTCAGCTTCAAGGAAAAATTAAGAAGGAAAGGAGGAAATTAGAAAAGTGTAGGACCAGACTTGCCATAAGCAGGAATCGAACCCGCGACTCTTGAGATGTCAACCCAGCGCACTAACTTCTGAGCCAACGAGCCAGTCATTTAATCAAGTATACCAAGCTTTTCCTTTTGAAGCAGTTTTTTCTACATGTAACACAGTTTCCCTCTGTTGTTTTATTGTTGTTTTTTAGTGAAAGATTTTCAATAATCCTGATATGTCTGCCAAAATAACGGGCCTTAATGAGGACTTAATTTTCAGATGCTCTGAAGCCATGCTTTCAGACTATAAGATTAATCTAGCAAAGTTCGGAGACTATGCTTTTAAAACCACTAAACGGCTGATCTGAAGAAGCCGCAGGGATAAGAAACGAAGCCACTCAAACGCCTCGATGAATATTTTATCCCGGTATCCTTATTATTTTGTATCTTTTAAACAACTTCCATTTTGACTTATTACAATTTTTACTCTTCATAGGCCTTACAGTAAAAATTTTAGCTCAATATATCTGCTAAAAATATTTTTGCTCGCTACCTCCATAAATGTGAAACCACTGTGCAATATGATAATATTTTTACAAAATTCATTGGCTAGGCATATAAAGTTTGTAGGTGGGTCATATAAAATGTGTAGGTGGGGCGGTGTGCAATCGATGTTGTGTGGGGTTGGTGCGGCGTGTAATCGATGTTTGTGCATCGTACATGGTGATCAACGAAGGTAATTGGCAATGTTATGATCCACAACGGCGATTTGCAGCTCGACAAAAACGTAAAAACAATACAAAAACGATTAATTCACGACACTGTAAAAAAACTTCAACGTGCCACATAACACAGAACAAAATAAGAAAATCGAAAGTCGTCCTGTTACAGCCAGATCCAAAACCAATATGGTGTAATTTTCCTATTTTCTAAAAATTTGTCAATCATTATTTTTATCCAAAATTGCCGCCTTTTCTGAAAAGTAAGTGACCATTGCTCCAAGTTAAGAAATTTTACTTATGTCATAACATATTGCAGAACATAAAATTGAGTATGTATAATAAAGTCAGGGAGAGGAACTTTTTTCTAATTTATTGCGGTCAAATATGTTGAAGTATGTGTATTAAAGTCGGGGCAAGGAATTTTTTTTTAAATTTATTGAGGTCAAATATGCTGAAGTATGAATAATAAGCTATTTACTCAAATATAGTTGAAATGTCTCCGTGGCGTAGTAGTTAGAGAGTAGGAGTAGTAGTTAGAGAGTAGGAGTAGTAGTTAGAGAGTAGGAGTAGTAGTTAGGAAAGTGAAATTTTTTTAGCGAAAGGGAGTAAATACAAAAAATATGAAAATGAAATATGACGAAAATCAAAATTTGACGATGGTATTATTATATTGGAGCTATTTTTGCAAATACAACATGGAAGTGAAACTTCTTCTTGGTCAATCAATAATACAGAATATTGTAGTGTTATATTGTTTCAATACAAAAGAGTTATTTTATTTTTCGGACATTCGGCCACTTATTCGTACGTTCTTTCGTAAAGTAACACAATCATTAAAGCATTTTTTTTATCTCTCTCTCTCTCTCTCTCTCTCTTTCTCTCTCTATCTCTGTCTTACTCATGCATAAGGATTTATTCTCCCCACAACGTCTCTGAAGCATCATCGCATTTTGATTTCCTCATATTTCATTTTCTACTTTTTGAATTTACCTCGCTTCGCTAAAGAATTTTCACTTTCATATTGTGCTTAACAGGGAGAGGCACACTACTTATAGAAGTGAAACTTTAACACGTTTAACACAATGCGTGACGAGCCTACATATTTTCTGAATTTTTTTGTTAAAAACTTTTTAATTTTACAAGAGTTTTTAAACAAAACTTCACACTGATTTTATTGATTTACCGACATAAATGCAATATTATATTGTGTATATATTTATTTTGTATGGCCAAACTCAATACTTCCCCAACTAAAGTATGAAGCAAAGGTGTTTTCTGATACTTGTGTGAAAAGTTGTTATTGCTTTAGCATCAATTTACGCATGTGAGACCCAAAAAGTATATATGTGGGGGAGTGTTGCTACAGTTGGGCAGGTGTCATAATTGAGCCCGTACAATTTGGCGGTCTTGTAACACGAAATTTATTAAATTGACATAATAAACTTTGACTGGCATAGTGCAAAGTGTTTTAACATTGAGAATTAAAGCAATGTGGGTAAGTCAAATTTTATGATAAAATTTAAAAAGAAATCATGGCTTTTCAAAGATTGGAAAGATTGAGTGTATTGTGTAAAAATAATCAACAAAAACAATGGTGAAATTCGTTTATGATGTCATTTTTTTGTCATTTCAACACATTTTGTGACTATTTTAAGGGTGACACAATTAGCCCATCTGGGCTGTTTTTTGTTAGTTTTTTGAACATAAAAGTTATAAGCCAAAACCAAAACTATGCCCAACTATGACAATCTGCCACTAAGTATATATCAAAATGATCAGCCTGATTAACAGAATCTATTAAGATAAGTACTATAACCTTCCTTACTTATGCTATCAATTCTCCCTTTCGAGCTAATGAGCTACAATTGTTTACAAACATATTTTATTATTGTCTCTTGGTGATCTTGGTGATTTCAATTACTGGAAAAAGTCTTTCCCAAACAAAATTTTCCATTGATTTTTTGGTTTTCAAATGAAATAAATATACAATGCGGAATATATGTATGCTGAAATCAAAGTGAAAGTATTTTTGTTTTCTTTTTCATTCATTTCTTATTGTTTTCATTTGGTTGCCATTGTTGATTTTGGGAACACAATATGAAAATATTATTGTATTAAGAATTTTTATGTTAATTTAAAAAGTCACAACAACATCTGTTGTCAATGGCACAGCCAGCAACCACCATTTGGAAATCATACCATGGCTCATTTTATTGGTAACTTTACTCTTAAAGTTTTTCAACTGTTCTTGTTGCTGTTGCTTTTGTTTGGCAACCAACCACTTATTCCAGAATTAATTGTTAATTTATTTTAATTGCATATTTAAATTTTAAAGTTATCATAAATCCTAATTGAAAGGAATTATAACTTTTATTTTATAAAATGGCATAACAGTTTAAGTTACAATTTTGTGGTTTGTTGTTAAGCCTTTTTTCTCTGCTTGATAAATGTTTTTCATTCTATAATACAATAAAAAATGACATAACCTGCCTGCCAAAAACATATGCTAATGTTGAGATATAAGGAAAAATTACTTGTTTAATGTTAAAAATAAAATAGTATTGGAAATTCTTCGGACGTACCAAGTTGAACCTGAAGAAAAGGATAGAATAATGAAGAAATGCTTAAATCGAGACAAGTTGTGAGAGTTCGCTCATATAAGTATAAAATTTTTTAAAGGGTTTTGGTTTTAAAGTTGGCAACATTATTTCTTGTTATTGTTCCTTTGACTGTTGATTGTTGATATATGGTTATGAAGTTTTATATTATACTAGCGTCACCCGGCGTGAGTTGCTACGTCGCCTGTGCGTGCTCAGTTATTAAAAAATGTGAGGAAAAATACAATAATAACAACAACCAGCATTAACAATGAAGCAACGTATACGTAAAACGTTTTGTGTCTGATCTTGCAGTGGTTTTTTTAAAAACTTAATTGTTAAAAATAGTATATTTAACATTAAAAAATGAAAAAAATGAGTATACAACTTGTTGCATTTAGATTCATTTGGTTTTTAAAACAAAAAATTATTAAAATCGGTCCAGTATATTTTGCGCCAAATGAAAATATGTTAAAACAAATGGCATAAAACTATCTCTATCTCGCCACCTACCAGATCCAAATGTAGCAACAAACCTGACTGGTAGTTCCATGGGTACAATAAAAAAAAATTATCAAAATTGGCTTAGCCGTTCTCGAGTTTTGTTGGGTCATACTATTGTATTTTTTGGGTTCATTTTTATATATAGAGTACTCGGTACTCGGTACGGAGTCACACGTCCAACCAAAATCCTTGAACTTGTGTGATCAGTATGATCATTAATCGAAAAGTTGAGTTACATATCTGTTATTTCATTCTCGCTTTCCGCTGGATGGATTTTAAAATATGTCCTTAAGTTTTTGTTTTTATGTGCAAAATTTGATCCACCAATTTGTCGACAACAGCGGTACATTTCGGATCCAAAAGAAGACTAGACTAGAAACAACCATGCACATAATCGTAAACAAAATTACATGGCCGCGCATAAAACTCGAACAAACTACATAATAATAATTTTAATATATTTGAAACCTTTGGATGAGAGCAATAATGAGGGTGAGATTATCACTGCAAATGAACCAAGTATGTACTTACTTTTTCACTGATCTAATGTTTTTGCAAAATAATTTTGGGCCACTGATAAACGAAATTCCAGTGAGTTACACACCTGGGCACGCATCTATGGCCTACGTTCCTTTATACAATAGTTATTTATCCGATATTTTACCAAACCTGAAGAGTTTGATTTCTTTCTAAGCGCATCTGCTATTGTAGCCGCAGAAGTGAGCAGTGCCGTGCCAATTTTTGTACAAATTTACGATCTCAAATGGAGTTTCCTTATAGGCATTGATCTAGCGCCCTCATTACTATATTTGAAGTCTTAACTCTAACACTTACAAGTAAAAAGTAAAATAGCATTTTGATGGGGTGCGGGTCTATGAAGTTAATATATAGAATTAAATTTCCATTAGTTAGGTTTATAAGGTCGCATAGGTAAACATATGTAGCTTCGCGGTACCGAGGACAATCGAGAATTTTGAGGACAATCGAGAGTGTTGAGGTTGCACTGTTTGCATATACTGTTCTGATTTATTTTATAAAGCACTCCTCATCGAGTGCCCTTAAGATTCTATACTTTAGGGTTACAGTGTTTCTGCAAATGAGAATGCCTTGAAATTTTAATTGATAATTAAAGCGTTTAAGGGCTGTAGCTTTTATATCAAGCCAAAATTCTGGATCAAGCGATTCCCACATACATACTTGTTAGACCAATTTTTGGCAGAAATCAGTTAAATTTGGATACCCAATTATATTCAGTTATTGTCTACGACTGCCGATGGAGATGGATTAGCCTAAGGAGGGTAATTTTAGGTAACCGCGAATGCTCCATTTGAAGAATTTTTTGTTATACAGTTCCAGACTTAAAAATTGTTGGAGTTTATAAAAGCCCAACTCCAGCCTTGGATGTGCATTTAGTATGGATTTCGGTAAGGCCAAAAGCTGTTTATAGTAGTCAGTTTGAACAGTCTCTACCTGATCGGAGTATCTTAAGCCCTAAACATGAGATGCTTATAGGAGAATCGATTAAACTACACCTTTGAAGAGTTTGAGTTTCCCCTCCCAAGAGTTAGCTTTGCACTTATTTAATATCGATAAAACAGCGACTAGTAAAACCTTGCCTTTTTTGATCGCCGCATCCGACGCACATTTCCCAAGTGCAAAACTGGAAAAGGTTACTCCAAGACAGGTGTAGTTTTTTTACTATCTCCAGCTTTTGATTTTTAAAGAAGACTTTTGAAGCTTTTTGAGGAGGCCTTCCCAAATTACGTTTTGTTGATGTTAATTTGTAGCTGGTTAATTTCACAAAAGTTTTCAAGAGCAACTAAGAATTTCCGTAATATAGTTGGGTTGCATGCTAGAGCTACAGTATAATCCGCTAAAAGCAAATGGAATAGGCCATTCATTAATGCCATCGATATTTAAACCTTCAATGTTTTCGTTTCCAAGAATTTCCTCAAAGTCCGAGTTAAGCAAAATGAATAAAAGAAATGAATTACTTTCCATACAACCCAATAATTGATTTTTCGGATCCTCTTTCTGGTTTTTACATGAATTTAAACAATAACTTTATCCGTTTCATATAGGAAAATTATAAGTTTTATAGAATATTCCATAAGTTACCAATAAAACACATCTCTACATGAATATGTTTGCCTTGGGACTATCAATTTGTCTATTTAAAGAAAATTGACTCAAATAAATTAATCTGACTAGAACTAAAAGCTTATTTTGTTTCAAATTTTAAATCTTTAATTATTATTTAATAACAACATAATGGTAATAGGATATTTATTATTTCTTTCCTAATCCACTTACATAAATCTTACGACGTAATGTCTTCTCCTCTTTCAATAAAAGTTGATACGCTTCTTTGAGCAAGACATAGTCATTGACTGAAGGTGCCGAAAATTTCATCATTTGTTTGATTAGTTCTACCTTTCGTTCCAGATCTCTATTATAATTCATTTCTTGCCTGATAGTATCCTTCCTAATACTTTCATTGGCATTTTCTAACTCGGCGATTTTCATTTGCAGCCCTTTCAATTCTTTCTCAGTCGCTTCGATTTGTTTTTTATCAGCTGTGTATTGAGCTGCAACTTTACTCATAATTACCTCATTCTTAAGTGCTTTTAGTTGAGTTTGTATGAGTTCAGTCTTCATAGAAGTGCGTTTGATCGACATCATGTCATAGTCAGCTTGACATAGAATGTTTCGAAATAACTGTTTTGCTGCAATATCATGCTGGAGCTCACGACTTGCTTTAGCAGTACCATGTGCCTCCAAACGAATTTTGTATACTAATTGTTGGGCTAGTTTCATCCATGTCGTCTCAAAGCAATACAATTTCGTAGCAAGATTTGCTTCTGTAGATCGATGTATCATTGTTCGCTCTTCCTCCGTACTAAGGAATTGCAAACGGAAAGCCTCTTCCATGTGTTCTATATCATCGATGAGGCAATATGCCTCTTTGATTTTTGAACGAATGCCAATGGTTTCATTTCGAGCTAAAATTGCATATGGCATAAGATAAGTATAATATTGTATTTATGTATTGTTATTTATTTGTAACATACCAGATTTTTTTAATTGCTCAATTTCCTTTTCTAAATTCATTTTACTTTGTGTCGTCATTTCCCCTTTGGCCAAGTAATTCAATTGGTAGTCGGAACGTCCAGAAGACATTCGGGATACCTTACTAATTCTCGATGGTTTACTTTGAAGAATGTTTTGTGCAGAACTTTCTTGAAGAAAACTTTTTTTAAATTGATATGAGTTGACTGGATTATCGGTACGCACGAACTTGGGGTAGACTCTCGAAAGGAAATTATTTAAGACGATTATTTCAATTCTTATTACTGCTAGTTCTTGAGTTACAAGTTCGAGTGTGCTACATAATTCCAATGCACTATTTTCTTTGAGTACATCGTTCTTTCGTTTTTGATTCCGTGCTCTGTACGCTTGCAGATCGTATAAATCAATGATAAATTGAATATCAAATTGCAAATTGCAGTCGGCTAAACTTCTTGAAAGTGAAGGTGAATCTTTTTTTGAACCCATCATTAAGTAGTTAAAACTTATCTATTGTTTTTTTTTTTTTGTTTGGTTTTCAATTTATTTTTGTTAAAAAATATAATATTTTTATTTTGTGTTTTGTTTTTTTTTTTTTGTGTATCCGTACGAAGAATATTCTTAACTAAGAAACTAAACTTTTGAAAAACAATTGTAATTTAAAAGTTTTTCCATGCTTACTAAGCTTTCTCATTCTTATCTCACTATTAAATTATCGTAAATTATTAATAATCTAACGTAGCATAAGTCAATTCAATGCTCAAAATCAAAAATCAAGATACATGACTGCTACTCTTTCCGGAAGTCTCCATTCATTCATGTATATGAATATGAAATTTTTGCCTGTTCATTGCAGCCCTGGTATCTTATGAGCACTGTGTATAAATAATAGTGTAAACACACAACAATATTAATCAACACTGCACAATCGCCATTTGCAAAGTCAAAATAGAGAGCGAGCAATTTTCGTGAAATTAAAACATTAATAATATAGTGAAATCTTATTGTACTTTAGTTTAATTAATTGTGCATAAATTAATTACGCTGTACACCTTGGAATTTGGTGCACATGCGGAAGAAGTGGAAGTGGCTGTGCTCGTACATTTTTTGTTACTATTTGACCAAGCAGCAATAGCAGCAACAAATTTCACGCAGCAGCAGCATAATTTATTTGTTACAAACTCTTGTTTATAGTCAGTTCAATGCGTAGCAGAATCATAATAAATATCTCTGTAAATAATAATGAAATATTAGTGTATTCTTCGAAACCAATAAAAATAAAGTGGGAAAATAGTGCTAATAAATAATCAAAAACAAAATATATACATAAAATGAAAAAAATAGTCGTGAACTAGCATAGTAGTGCCGTCATCCTCAACCCCTCTCAGAGACATTGTGTTGTCTTGTCGGTCATCCGCCTGAAGAACGCGTAATAAAAGAAAAAGTAGAAATCAAAAATGGTATAAAAAACGCAACTCCAACGCGCGTAAATCATTATTCAAACTAATCCACAATTTTTAAAGTTATACAGATTGGAGTGTGTAAATTTGTGCTCTTTTCTTAATGCATTTTCTGTTTCCCGCTGAAAATTATCGTAGTAAGCAAAAGAAGAAGCTACAGTGCGTGCGTAATAAATACGTGTATGCGTTTAGAACTCATCGAAGACAAAAGGCACTGCATAGTCTATGCGAAACCAAATCAAATAGTTGTAAATGAGTTAAAATTAAATTTTATGTTGCGCAGACCGCAGCAACCACCGCCACCACCTTCTTCGTCACCGTAAAAATAAAGCTTATTGCAACATTTTAGCGCAGGATAAATTCTCGCTTGACGTTCTTCAATGAGCCATGGGTGATCGTGATATACCAAGTGTGCCGGTAACAACGTTAGCCGGTCTAACAAGCCCTTCTGACTGTAAGTAGCGAAATATTCATTAAAATGTTTGCGTGACTAATTTTTATGTAATTTTATTGCACTTGCAGTGCTCAGTGAACTTCCAGTCTCCGATTCGCTACACAATGCTGCTCCTTTAAATAAATCGCTGTTATTTCACACACTTGTAGCGAATGAATCGAACAACCTGCTATCCGTTCGCGATGAGAATTTAGTGCGACAATTAGTACACGCCATTGAGCAGACCAACTCTGATAATATGTAAGAATTCTCAATAAATATACATTTAAATCTATAATTTACTTACGTTTTATATATTGTTCGTTAGTGAATTAAAACCTCAATACGCAATACAACAACATGGGACAAACATCAGTACATACCCTGAACTTTTGCAAGGAATATATAACTTTCGACCAACGGTGTTCAATACACCACAAAGAACTGGTAAGATTTGTAGAGTTAAGAAATAATCCATTAGTTTCATGTTCTTTTTTGTTCATTTGCAGCAACAGCAAATGTACAGGCGCAACAGCAGCAGTATCAAATGCAACGCAACACTGCGCCAAATATTGTTGTACCACAACAGAATGCATATCCGGAAACGATACATGGTACGCAGAATTATAACGCACATCCACCGCAACAACAGTTTGAAACGCCGCAGCAGCAACAAACAATACTAATGCCGCCACAGAAGTAAGTTTTATTAAAGTATAAATGGAACATAAATTATAATTCATTTAAATTATTTTTGTGTTTTTCAGTTCAAATAATGTGGCAACTGTGAATCAAACTCTAGTAGATATTCAGGAACCAGTTACTAGACGGTCTAGGCGTCATATGGAGCAAGTGCAAGAACAAGAGTTCGATCAACAAGTAGAATTTCATCGAAATTTGCAACATCAACAACAACTGCAGCAGCAGCAACAGCAACAACTGCAGCAGCAACAACAACAACAGCAGCAAATTCATCATATTCATCACAATCAACAAAACCTGCAAGAACAACAAACAATACAAATCGCACAACAAACATCAGTGATACAGCAGCCACAACAACAACAACAGCCACAACAAGAACAACAGCACCCACAACAACAACAACAACAACAGCCGCAGCAACAATATCATCACCAACAATCCCCGCAACAGCAACAGCAACAACTGTTACAAAAAACGTCTGTGATTCAACCGCAACAATTATCATATAACCCCCAACAACAACAACAACAGGAGCAACAGCAGCATCAAATTGAACCCACTGTTATTTTAGTTAATCAAAATGCAACAATGTCTCATAATCAAACATCAAATATTCTTCAGCACCAGCCAACCCCGTTACAACATCAGCAGCTGCCGCAACAAAAACATCAATTCGAGCAACCTTCATTGATACAGACACACCATTCACCAATTCAACAAGCTTCAACACCATCAACTACAACAACATCCATACAAGGCAACTTCCAAAATGTACTCAATTTACAGCGTCAACAATTAGCGCAACAACGGCAGCAGCAGCAGCAACAACAACAACAACAAAACCAACAATTGCCATTGCCTTCATTAAATAAAACCCCATCAAATCAATCGCCAGCACAAGCAGCTATAGCACCTGAGGCACCACACCATCAAAATCATCAGCAACAATTTGCATCTACATTAACAACTTCAATGTCATCCACAACAACATTTAATCATAACAATGGAAATGG
Source organism: Amiota minor (assembly GCA_037043295.1). Lineage (NCBI taxonomy): Eukaryota > Metazoa > Arthropoda > Insecta > Diptera > Drosophilidae > Amiota > Amiota minor. The sequence continues at coordinate 485,807 of JBAMAW010002153.1, forward strand.
AATATCTGGAGCTGTTGCAAGCGGTAGTGGCGATGCTATTGCAAATGATTTGGTTACAAATGCAAATGTATCAGCAACAGCATCTTCCTCAAATTCAACGTCAAGCGGCAAATCCCAAATTCGGGTATGTATAAATCGACTTAACACCGAAGATGCACGCCTCATGCAACAAAGTATTAAAGAATTTGTACAAAAGTCACCAGAATTAGCAAATAAGATGGGGTTACTACCGCAGCAGCAAGATGGGGCTGTCGCACAACTACCAAATTCAATTTCTAATCAAAATTTTGTCAGACAACAAACTGGCTCGGTATCGAGCACAACAACAACTGGAACAGTCGATATGTTTACCATGATAAAAGCCGATGAAAAACGCTCAGGCATTAAACGTAAAGTTGCAATTTCCATTGACGATATACCACCGGAGCAAATATGTAAGTATCTGATAATTAAGCATCATCGATTAAACGAAAAGAAAGCATAGTAATTTAACTTTAATCTATGTTAACAGTCTCTAAGCCGAAAGTGCGACGTGTCGAACGTATCCAAACGTCTCCAAATGCGAAGTACAGTAAAGATGAAGTCACTCGGTCGCAGACATATCAACAATTTATGCGTAATATGGAACAAATTATTGAATTATTGGATGATACGGAATCACCAAACTTTGAGTCCGGTAAGTAATGATTGATAGATATCAATCAAACTTAAGATTATTTACAGATTATATGCTTAATTTTACAGATGATGTTGATGAGAACATTGAATGCATTTCGCCAAAAATGTTAAATACGATGAGCAATGATGTTGCCAAATTGAAAGCCAAGCAGGCATTGGACTCAATACCGAAAAATAAACTGACATTACTCATAAACTATGCGATGCGAAATGTTTATTTGGCAAAAAACTATTCTGCCGGACCGGTTAGCTTATATTGATTTAAATGATACTCTTATTTACATGTCTATACTATAAATATATATTTTCATTCATTTTGTTCACAGGAAGATGAAGATGATATTGTCGATGATGAAGTGATTGAAAAGATACTCAATGCCATGGAGGCCTGTTTACTTATTTGCAATATTTATTCAACAGTAAATGATCTAAAATTCTTGCAAGAGGATAATATATCGATGATCATAAAATTTGTACAATTTCAATTTCGGGAAACAATCTTTCCTCTTTACGACCCCGTTTATACGGTGAAAAGCATGAAAAAGACGGACAATCGCAAAAAGGCAAAATCGCACCAAAGTCATCATCGCAGTCTCCAGTTGTTCTTTTCCAAAGCTGTAGAACTAATGAAGGTTTTTGTAGCGCTCTTTGATAAATGCATATTTGTAGACACAATCGTTTTGCCATTATCAACTGTAGCTATAGAACCATTCTTTGTGGACAACATTGAGACATTACAATTTGTTTGCTTGGAATTGGTGACGACGGTAAGAGATTTTTGATAATTTGTTTATTGAAAACAATAATAACATTAGTTTAACATATTCACAGATATTTCGAAAGGAACGTTATGACAAGATCCGTAGCAGTATACTTGGCGATATATTGTCTTCCATTGATCGTTTGCCTTCCTCCAAGAAAAACTTACGACCTTATAAATTAACAAACAACAGCGGCAACATACAAATGGTCACTGCACTTGTGCTGCAATTGATACAATGTGCCACAATATTGCCGGATTCTCTCTGTGATAAAGGGAAAAACAATGCAAAAGTTATGGCGCAACAGATTATCGATTTAGATGATGAAATACCCGGTGGTGCAACAAAAGTGGGCAAACCAAATCATGATGTTGTTGTGTTAAAGAAATACGATGTCGCCATAAGTATAGGTGGCAACTTTCTAACCACTTTCCTAAACAAGTGTAAAACGCGCTCAAATGAAACTGATTTCCGTCCGCTCTTTGAGAATTTCATACACGATCTACTGGCAACTGTGAATAAACCCGAATGGCCGGCTTCAGAATTGTTACTATCACTCTTAGGCACCATGCTTGTGCGCTATGTTTCTGATAAGGGCATAGAACAAAGCATACGTTTGGTATCCTTAGATTATTTAGGCATTGTTGCGGCCCGTTTGCGTAAGGATACAGTAGAGTCACGATGTAAAGTGAACATAATCGACTCAATGATAAAATCAATAAAAGTAGAACAGGAAAAGGAAGGCGATCTACCAATAGTAAATGTATGTACTTATAGAGATATTTGTGTGGCATTTTAAAACAAACTTATTTTAATTGTTAAACTTTTAGAGCAAAATTGAGTTAGATCCCGAGGAGCAGCGCACAGAATTCCTACAAAAGATCCTTTTGGATTTTCTTGCTGTAAACGCACAAGAAGAGAATCTGATTTGGGACTATGCTCGCCACTTTTACTTGGCGCAGTGGTACCGTGATACAATTTATCGGCGTCGACGCATTAAAGAAGGTGAAAAAGGCTTCGCCTCGAGAAAAAAACATATGGGACGTAAGAAACGAAAACATGGTAAGTATTTGATAATTAATAAAAGAAAAGAAAGAATAATCTTTATAAATAAATTTGTTCTATCTCCAGCTGACAGTTCCGATTCATCAAACTCAAGCTCCAGTGATGAAAATGAAAGTCACGATCATAAGGGTAGTGGCGGTAGACGCATTACCGATCAGGAGCTTAATTTAGAGATATTTAATGTTCTTGAGGAACGCAAGCAATATTTACTCAATAAGATTAAGCCATATTCATCAGCCAATGAACATAATCATACATCACATCAGCATATAAAGACTTACATAGATTATAATAATGCGCATTTGATAGCACAGTATCTAGCAACCAAAAGGCCATTTAGTCAGTCATTTGACGGATATCTGAAAAAGATTATCCTAGTCGTAAAGTAAGTCAGACTTCAATTTATCATTCATTTATGTTAATTAATATTATTATCATTCTTTTAGTGAACCATCCATAGCTGTAAGAACACGTGCAATGAAATGTCTAGCCAACATTGTTGAAGTTGATCCTCTGGTGCTTAAGCGAAAAGATATGCAGATTGGTGTTAACCAAAAGTTTCTCGATGCAGCAATATCGGTGCGTGAGGCTGCTGTAGATTTAGTCGGGAAATTCGTTTTGAGTAGTGAAGAATTAATCGATCAGTATTACGATATGTTGTCTACCAGAATATTGGTAAGTGTGCAATATTATAAATTTGGATGGGGAAGCATTTAATCATGCCTATATATCACGATATTATGTATCAATAGGATACCGGAGTGTCAGTACGCAAACGGGTGATAAAAATTCTGCGTGATATTTGCATAGAATATCCCGACTTTGCAAAAATACCGGAAATTTGTGTAAAAATGATACGCCGTGTACATGATGAGGAAGGTATACAAAAGCTTGTAACTGAGGTTTTCATGAAAATGTGGTTTAATCCATGTGTAAAAAATGATAAAGTAAGAAATGCATGACTTAAATTGTACATAAATTTTGTTTATAATCAAATTTTAATTATAGCATGGTGTACAAAGGAAAATCAATCAAATTATTGATGTTGTTAATACTGCGCATGATACAGGCACCACGTGGCTAGAAGGTCTACTGACTAGTGTATGTATTTTCTTAGCTACCATAACTGTTTTATTTCTTAATTAATTTTTGTTAATTTTATAGATATTTCAACCTAAAGAAAACATGGTCAAATTGGATGGCACAGCACAAGAACCTGTTAAGAAGAATACAGAACCACCGGCTGAAATTGTTTTGGCATGCCAACAACTTGCAGATGGCTTAGTTGATCGTCTCATTGAACTGGAAGATACTGATAATGCTCGCATGTTGGGCTGCATAACAACGTTACATTTGTTAGCCAAAGCTCGACCGCAACTGCTTGTGCGGCATGCCATAACCATTGAGCCGTACCTTAATATCAAATGTCAATCTGCAACAGCGCCGAAATTTATATGCGCCGTGGCGGATATACTGGAAAAGGTTTGTAATTTAATCTTAAGCAATTATATGATGCGATGGATGGATTTTGAAATGTTTATATATTTTTAGGTTGTGCCACTTGTTAACAATGCCAGTGAATCATTCTTAGCATCCCTTGAAGAGCATTTAATGCTTTTGGTTGTGTCACGCAATCAAGCAGAAGTCACTAGTTGTGTATCCTGCCTGGGTGCTGTTGTAAATAAAATCACAAAAAACTATAAACTAATTCGTGATTGTTTTCAAAAGTACGATTCCTTTTATATTCATCATGAGAATATATTTTTTAATTTTTAACCCTCTTTTGCCATAGATTCTATCGTGTATTAGACGGTTCGCGTAATCAAGTTGTACAAAACAATTATAGCATAGATAATATCTATACACCAATGTTTCGGCGCAGCCTATTCACTATTGGCATACTGATGCGCTACTTTGATTTTAAATCTGCAGAGGTTTTGGGTGCGTTTAGCTTTACTTTATCTTTGACTTACAGATTTTCTAATGTCTTTGTTATACACAGGTGAAGCGAATGGTCTATCATCAACGATATGCGATGATGCCTTCGAATGTTTAATGTTCTTCTGTATATGTGCAAATCAAGAGATACGGAAGCAAGCTCTCATTGCTCTCGGTTCCTTCTGTGTGATGAACGATGATTACCTGACGCGATCGGAACTAAAGCAATATTACTGTGATCAGTTGCGATCGAACTCGAATGAAGCAAGCGTGAAAATTATTTGTATGCGTAACATTTGGATTTATTTAACTGAATCCGAAATGTTTATGCATAACAAAGAGAAAGAATGTAAGTTTTTAAACATCTACAGTGAATAATGTTCAATTTTTAATTTCTATATAATATTTGCAGGGGAGAAACAATCCAAGAACGAGGACCTTAAAGAAATGAATGATGTCTCATCGGGCATGGCTAGTCGAATCATACAGCTTTATCTTGAGGAAGTACTTGACTGTTTTCTAAATCGAGACGATGCAGTACGCCTTTGGGCAGTGAAGGTTGTGCAGATTGTGTTACGTCAGGGTTTAGTGCATCCTGTGCGAATGGTTCCCTACTTAATATGTTTAAGCACGGACTGCAAACTCGAAGTATGTTAATTGGTAATGTGTAATTATTTTTCTACTTTAAAAAATTGCTTTTATTTATAGTCTGCCCATCGAGCGGATGCACTTCTTAAGGATATCGATAAAACTTATTCGGGCTTCGTTAATATGAAAGTGCAATTTGGTTTGCAGTTGTGTTTTAAACTTCAGGAAGTCTTACAATGCAATAGTCGCATCATAAGTGATGTCATAAGAGGCTATGTGTAAGTGTTACCTCTTAAATTAGATTTCATGAATTTCATTCTTTATTCTCATGCACAGCAAACGGGAATCGGATCAAATGCCTACGGCTCTTAATGACTTCCTCTATACGCTTCTGCGAACTACAAAACCACAGCGACGTGCTTTAGTTCAAACTGTGACCAAACAGTTCGACGATCAGAAGACATCTTTACGTCAAATGTTATACATTGCCGATAATCTCGCCTATTTCCCATATGTTGTGCAAGATGAACCACTCTATTTAATACACCAAATCGATTTGCATATTTCAATGGCAGGCACAAATTTGTTGGCAACATACAAGGAATGCATGAAGCCAAACGAAAACGGGACTGATGTGCTTGAGGATGATGATGATGAGGAAGACCCCCAAGTGTTATTTAAACGGTTGCCAGACGATACGACTGAAATACAAAAGTGCATCACATCGGCACAAGCCTGCATGTTGTTGCTTATATTAAAGGAACATCTTAAGGATATGTATGGTCTCACCGATGGCAAGATATCAAGGTATTCTCCATCCGAGCAGAAAATCTACGAAAAGGCAGTGCCACGTAAAACAGTCCCTGATTTTAATCCAAAATCAACCATCGAAGTAATTCGAAAACAACAAGAACAAAATCTAACCAATGTCGATGGTGAATTAGCCCCGCGGCAATTAACTAATGAAGAGAAACTGGATTTGGTTATAAAATATTTAGATGTAAGTGTACTTGCTACAAATTAAGAGTATAACGATTTCTTAAACTAATAAATTTTTAACTCTATTTATAGTTCAAACAATTAATGTTGAAATTAGATCCAGAGGATGCTGATTCCGATGCAGAAGACAAATCGAAACTAAACAATACAACGCTATCGGAGTCAACACCAACGACATCAATGCTGAATTCAACGGGAGCAAATCAAACATTCAACGATAGCAATAATAGTGGTATTGTTGTTGTTGCTGCTGGCGGTAACAGCACCACAATGAATACATCGGTTCCATTCAATAATTTCGGCATACATCATCCGGCTGTGTTGATGACGCCGACACAAGTGCGAGTAAGTAGGAAATAATTATTAACAATTTGTTTTTTAAACTTATCATTTGCCATCTATATGTTCGCCATATAGGAAACACCTACAACACCAACATCACGCAACTCTAAGGCCGGTAGTCAATCGGCAACCAAACAACTTTCAAATCGTAAACAACCGCCACGTAGTCGAAGAAAGAAACGAAAACTGTTATCCTCCGATGATGAAGATGATGATTACAGCGATGAAGAATATGCGTGAGACAAAGTACATAATAAGCGTAATAAATTCATTACCGTCTAAGTTACTATTTATATATTTAAGTACACATCCGATTTGTATAGGTGTTCATCGTCAAAGATTGTAAACAAGAAATATTTTTTAAAAAAAAATTAAGTCATCATTTAAACCCACAACCAAGAAACAATTGTGCAGTTCTTTTAGAATTTTTTTTTTTTTTTTTGTTTTTGTAAGACATTGTTGAATCTTCTTTTTAATTTAATTTGAAAATTAACAAGCGTTTCGTGTAGTATGAATGAATGTACGGGGGCGGGTAAGCACTGTTGTTGTGTAGTTGTTGTGATCTTGTGGAGCGCAGAAGTGTAAGCACTTAAATTAGTTTGTAAAATAGAAATAGTTTAATAAACGTACATAATTTTTAAATGTTAGAAATGTTAAGTAATTAAGAATCGAATTAGGCAATGTTGTTTAACCGAGACAGAAACACTCAAAAGACTTTCTGCGTGTTAAGACTATAAGATCACAAATGTAGAGTGAAAAGAAAAACAGGCAAAAAATAATAAACACACAAATAACTTAAATAAATTTATAAAATTTAAAGAAAAGCAACAACAACAGACGACATTAGTAATCAACTACAAACAAAATTATCATTTTAATCAACGCGCTTCATTGCAAAACTATGAAGAAAAATATAAAGAATTTAACCAATTGAAATCATTCATGCGTTTAAAATAGTCTTTAATTAATTGTGTAATAAATTTTAGTTTTAATTATAACGTATTTTAATAATTTCAAGACAACAACTCTTAGCTAACTTAATTTGAAAACAAAAAATATAAATAATAAAAAAAGATAAATAAAACCCACTTTACTATACGTGTAGTTCTCTATAAATGATATATAAAAGTATATATAACTATATTCTTTCTATTTATCAAAGTGTCTGTCTAATTTAATTAAATTATAATTAATATACTATTATTGTTAGCAATGCAATATTAAATTTCTTTATTTATCGACACACAAAGAATTTCTTCAGTAAAAGAAAAACTAACTAAAAAACTGTTGTAAATTTATAAAAAGAATTATATAAATAGTTAGATTCAAACACAATACAAAAACAAAAACCAGATTCAAAGTAACAATGTGCTTTTTCAATTTCTTAACTATAGAAACTTAAGAAACAAAAGAAAACAGCTCAATATTTAGTACACACACACACACACACACACACAACATAATAAATATAAAGAAAATGTTTTTAAGCTCTATAGAAATAGAATTTGTTGCAGCTTTAAAAATCTTCTTTTAATTCTTTAAGAACTTAAACAAAAAACAAAAAAAAACTCAAAACTCTAATTAATTAATTAAGTGTATAATTTGATGTTCGCTTGATTGATTTATAGATTTTGAGAATATTAGTAAAATCTTCACATAATCCAAATCAAAAACTCATTGATGTGAATTGTATAAAGTTAATTGTATAGTGTGGTTGTCGTCGTTTGTCTAAACTTAAATATTAAATAATAATTTTAATGTCTCATTCATTTCCTCATTTATATTAATAATTCCAACAAAGTAAAAAAGAGCGAAAATGAAATTGTTTCATTTAATACAAAATAATAATTATTAGTTTTAATAAACAAAAATTGTATAAAAGAATAAAGAATTGTATAAAGTAAAATCGTGAAATAAATTATGAGTAAAAAATTAATATAAATAGTATTATTGAAGAATTGACACTATTTTGAGTATTCACAAAAATTACCATTTATTAATTTCTTTTTATTTTTGTTTGTTTTATATATGTAAATCCAGATTGTTTTAAGTTTTCTTGGGATCACATTTTGAGTGATTAGATAAAAATATTTTATTTAAATTCTATAAGCTGATGGAAGTTGTTACGGTTTTCGTTGTGTCTATAAAACCCGACAGATTGACTTGGATTGACCAGTCGAAAATGAGGTTTTGTGGTTATATAAATATATATAATATAAAATTGATAAGAACTGTCTGTTAAATATGTGTATGAAAAGATGATTAAGATAATATGGTGATGCAATGATCCTTAAAAGTATTTATGAAAGCAAAGCGCGAATTTCCTCCTTCTCTGCAGCTTCCAAATAGCTTTGACCATCAGGTGTTTTACCGGTTTTGGAAGCACCCTATAATATAATAAGTACATATTTTGTCATATTAGTCATCAGATATATATTTTAGTAACTGATGTTAGCATACCTTTTCCAAGAGCAATCGTACACATTTTGTGTGACCCTCCCAAATGGCTGCCAAAATAGGTGTAATTCCATGCTTATCGGTTTGCTATAAATGGAAATTCAACAATACGCGTTATATACTGGAAATAATTTAAGTTACTCACATCTACATGGGCACCAAGTTTGATCAGGTATTCCAGTACTTTTTCCTGGCCAAAATCTGCTGCATAATGCAATGGAAAACGTCCTTTTATTTCCAAATTAATATTTTTACTCTATTAATAGAAATTTTTATAAATATACAAATGTACATATAAATCACATTGCTAATTAATAGATATTTACGCCAATTGGAAAAGCCTCTTGAACCGCTTCAAGTTCGCCGTTTTTAATATCCCAAATGATGTCTTCGTTACTCTTTGCCATTTTGAAAATGTTGTTGCAATTGGTTGTGCGTAATAATTATATTTAATCTAATTTCCTTTTAACATAAACCACTTTAGGTAAATGGAATGTACCAGCACTTCTCTTTTAGCAAATTGAAGAAGATTTAATGAGTTGAAGTGCAATTTTCGCAAAAACAAAATTGATTAGTTGGCCACAATGGCAACGTGGCCCTCGAAAAATTGGTTTAGTTTGCAACAAAACCAAAACAATTCATACCAACATTTTCCAACACCAAAATAGTTGATTAAGAATTGATAATATTAAAATTAAGAATTTTAATATACAAACTGAATGAGTAATTGTTAAACTATAATAAATAATTATTGCACAAGTTCCTTATTTTTTAAAATTGTTTGAAGCTCATGACCAAATATTTGTCACCTTTAAACACTGTTTATTATTGTGCCGCCTGCCGGTTTGTTGCACAACAACGTTTATCATGTTCTCTGCAGTAAATTTATTTAAATTGCAACAAAATGTGGCAAAAATTATAAATATTAACAATGCATCAGCTATGCGAAAGATGCATATCTCACCGTCATATCAGGCAGGACACTCGAAATGGGCCAACATAAAGCATATCAAGGCGCAGGTAGGAAACCACAATGTAATTAGATCTTTCTGAGTTGCTGACAATTGTTTATTGTTGTTTATAGAAAGACGGACAAAAAGCAGCACAATTCACACGAATGGCCCGTCAAATACGACTAGCCGTACAAGAAGGTGGCTCCGCAGATCCTGCATTAAATTCCACACTGCGATCTTTGATTGACAATGCTCTGAGAAACAATATGCCGATGGGTACCATACAGAACAACATCAAAAAGAGTCAACAGAGTCAGACGGAGCTTAAGAAGCATCGTATCGATATACGTTACAAGCAAAAGGTATTTGCCATATGCACAATGTATACAGATAATTTTGCTGGCGCTAAGATGAATATGACTGCATTGGTGAAGAAAGCAGGGTTTGTCAATGCTTATTGCACCCAATTTTAAGATGTTTCATAACTACAAACTTATTACAGTGGAACCTTCGTTGATGTTAGTCATATGTTTGAGGATTTTGGCCTAGTGGAAGCCGTATACGATGTTGCGAAATTAGCTGCTGGACAGGATTTAGAAGAACTCGTGACGGAAGATGCTATCGAATGTGGTGCTGAGGAAGTTGAGATCATTAATGCTGCAGATGGTATCATTAATGTAAGTATGTGACAAACACATTTAAATGATTTTGATGTTCTTGAACTTTTTCATAGTTTATTTGTAATCCAACGCATTTAAATGGGTTACGTAGGTCGCTGGAAACTAAAGGTTACATTGTGGAAAATACTGAGCATATGTTCACTCCAAATGTAAGCACATGTGCATACGATATATTATAAGTATATATTTGTATTTGTATTATATATTCATGTTTTCTAGAATATGGTAAAACTTACTGAGGATGAGCAAAAGGGATACGATATATTTTTGCGTAAGTTACGAGATGTGCCTGGTCTGGAGGATATATATGACAATGTGGAAATAGAAGAAAGCTAAGACGAGTTGTTATTTAGTAAAATTGTTGATATTTTCCAAACAAAATAAAAATGTGTATATATGTTGAAATAAAATTCTGATTCGAAATTGTTGATTATGCAGCCCTAAAGAATTCAAATGCCTGCGATAACCCTGGCACCAGCTGATGCAAATATCAAGAACAAGAAGAAGACAAAAGACGCGAATTTTCTGTTACTAGTTTTGTTTTATTAAAATCTTATTAAAGTTACGAAAAAGAGACAAAATGTTGCCCAATCACAGACGATTTGTAAAGTGCAATAATAAATATCATTTATAACTAACCGAAATTTCGCCGCATTTGCGCATCACAAACATTTATTCAATCACCAAGTAGTTTCGTTGTACCTACTTATGTACAATATTTATCGGTGGCGTTAATACAAATAAGAAAACAAAAGACTAACAAAAATAACCCATAACGCACATACATTATCAACAAACATTAAATACATTTGGTACATATAACCAAGTTATTTATAATTAAACATACTTATATATAGAGAATCTAATTATATGTGTTTTCTCTATTATCACAGGGCGATAGAATGGCATTAAACGGATTCTTTGACTTCTTTCAGAAGGGCAAGGTTTGTTGTAGTCTTAAACATTGATAAGAGAATTATTTGCAATGCAATAATACAATTTCTTTATTACAGACGTTTAGGCCAAAGAAACGATTTACAGCCGGCACAATTCGCTATTCGCTACACAAACAGGCACAGGCAAGTCTGCAATCCGGCATAAATTTGCGTCAAGTTGTGCGTTTGCCGGAGGGTGAGAATATGAACGATTGGCTTGCAGTACATGGTTCGTCGAATCAAATTTACATTTATAATATTTTAAAGCTAAAGCAAGTGATTCCTTATTTAGTTGTTGACTTTTTCAATCGCATCAATCTCATCTATGGTACAGTTTCCGAATATTGCAGTGAAACCACTTGTCCGACAATGTCTGGTGGATCGCGTTATGAGTATTTATGGGCAGATGGTGGCGAGTAAGTACTATGTAGTATAGTAAATAGTTTATCAGATTTTTAAAAAATTCATGCGAATTGCAGTTATAAAAAACCCACAGCTTTACCAGCGCCGAGGTATGTTGAGTTGCTAATGGATTGGATAGAATCGCAAATCAATAACGAAGCTGTATTTCCCGTTTCAACAGGCAAGCAGCGTTTCAATCGTTTGACGTCTTAGAGATTTGCTCACTTTAATTGTTGTATTTGTATATCCTTTTTCAGATGTTCCTTTCCCAAAAACATTTGTAACACTCTGTCGTAAGATTTTAACTCGTTTGTTTCGTATATTTGTGCATGTCTATATACATCATTTTGATAGAATCGTCAGTATCGGTGCTGTAAGTTTTCAGTGTTCAATAATTTATTTTTCTTGTCATTTCTTAAGTTTCCTGTTAAACAATAATATTGTTTACAATAATTTCTTGCAGGAAGCACACGTCAATGCGTGTTATAAACATTTTTACTACTTCGTGCAAGAATTTGATTTGATATCAAGCAAGGAATTAGAGCCGCTCCATGAGATGACGTCCCGTATTTGTAAAGACAAAGAATGAGCTCAATAATGATATAATAATATTCTTATTAGCTACAGACTATAGTAACCAATTCAAAGAAGTTGAATCTCTTCTAATTTAAGATAAATAATTTATAAACAAAATTTAAATATAATTGATTAATTAAATAAATGTTCCATGTAAAAAAAGAGAAAGAGTTTAATTTTTCTTCAGACGAAAATGGACAATTTCAATGAAAAAAGAAAAACACGGCTTTAGCGACCAAAAACATTAAAGAACGTCTCGCATTTAGCAAAAGTCATCACCAAAAGAAGATTGGAAGCGTGTGATTGGTCGGACGAAGTGAAGATTAATCTTTTTCAGATCGATGGAATAAGCTATTACTGGTGTCGACCTAATGACAGCCTCCAAACACATCATGTGAGGCAAACTGTCAAACATGGAGGGGGTAGTTTGATGATGTGGGGTTACTTCACATGGTGGGATATTGGTCCACTTGTGAAAATAAGCGGTATCATGAAAAAGTAGACTACCTGAATATTTTGTTGACTTGAGCGCGTACCCAGTAGAGGAAGTCGTTTTCCAACAAGACGGGGATCCCAAACACACTGTTAATATCGTCATGGAACGGCTGTTCCAGCTAATGAAGTGACCTGCAAAATCTCCTGACCTCAATTCAATTGAGAATTTATGGGTTATAGTAAAGAGACGGCTGGGAAAGTATAAAAGGGCGCCTGAGAACATGGAAGAATTGTGGCGTCGTGCACAACGTGAATGGTAACAAAATTCTTACATTTTATTTGAGCATCTTATTGAGAGTATGCCCAAGCGTGTTAAAGGTGTAATTAAAAATAAAGGACTATGGAATAAATACTAAAAAGGCGTATAAACTTCATTAGTACGAAACGTCTTAAGTTTTTATTTTTTTCTCTTTGTTATAAGTTCTTTAGTTAAAGAATTTAACAAAGAATAAAATAAAATTAATTTTGTTGAATTTGATTGAGTATTAATATTTTTACAGCGTCTTAAAGATAAATTCGTAAACATGTGCTCAGTTTTGCACGTTACTGTATTGTTTTTGCCATAAAGACATTCGACTCAAGAGGAATTATAACTTTCAAGTTCCCTGGATCCATAGTAATATTAGCCTATGTCAATTTATAGAATACAAGACTATAGTTCTTACAGAAATGATTGGATAAAAAAATGATTTAAATGTTATTAAATTGAATTGAAAGAGGCAACAACACAATTTTGTCTTCAGCCGCCGGTAAAATCACAAAGAAGTTTGATTCAAATTGAACTTTACAAAAGAAACTGATTTCATTTCTCTAATCAATGAATTAAATCCTTTTATTGATTCCTAATATTTTTAAATATTTTAAATTATTTGTACATTTGTCAAAGTAAATAAAACAATCAATTACACATAAATCACTTCAATGAACTTAAATCCTTCTTTTTCTCTATCTCTCTCTCTCTCTCTCTCTCTCTCTCACACGCACTCACTGTCTGCCTGTCTGTACACAGATAAATTAAAGAAACTTATCAGTCTGGCGTTTGGTTTCACACTTTCACAATAGATTTAAACAAGCAGTTGATGTGATTAAGTATTTGCACTCATTTACATAAAAGATTTCCACAACGAATTAATTAAGAAACGATTATAATACACTAACATTTATTGAATTACTTTCGATTCTCACTTAATTGCCCACTCACTCACTCATGAACTCACCCACTCGCACACATTTGCTCATAAGACACATTATCTCTTTCTTTCAGGGTCCTTTGAAATCAATTTGCTAAATTGAAGAATAAACGAAAAACTTGATATATTCGGTCAATGTGAAAATGAATATATCCTGCACTAAGTGTAATCCAGAATGTATTTCTCTTTTCAAAGTGTATTCCTTAAAGCCGAGCCTAATTTCAATGAGTAAGGCCATAAAATTCATATAAAACTCCACCCATTGTCAAGTGTGAAAATCCAATAGAGAAAATGAGGTGTTTTATTTAAGCAAAATGGCCATAACCAATAATAGTTAAGTAGGGTTGAAACCACCCAGTTGGTGTGCAATCAGATATGGTGGGAGGCTCAAATGGTGTATTCAAGCCAACCAAAGAACACGAATATTGTTTTTTTATTAATGTTGTTGTTGTTGTTGTTGCTACTGCTGCTCTTGCTTTTGCTCTTGTTCTTGGTGTAGTACACACATTTTTGGGGTTGATTTTTCCAGAAGCCATTCTGAAAAATTATAAAAAAAAAAAATACTTACGAGGGACAAGAAGGATGACAACAACTACATCACCAACAACAACAACAACCATAAACAGCAACAGTTTCATTATGAAGAACATTTTGAAGAACAACACAGATTACAAGAGAGACATTGGACTTATATTGTAAATAGAGATAGGAATTTAGTGTTGGGTGAAATCATGCGCTTTACTATTCTACTCCTATTTAAACAATGAAAAGTATTTACAATAATAATAAACATAATATTTATTACAATGATAATAGCAATAACCATAACCATGAAATCCAATGAAAGTTTCAGTTTCAAGGGACAGATGGTCACTCAAATAGCTTTAAATATTTAAGATAGAAGAAAATAATACAGACAACTACAGATAAGAAGGTACTAATATACGTAAACAACAGTATTCATGATAGAAATGTTCTAAAGATAATATATATAATATATAACGGTACACAAATTGAATAATTAGGCACAAAAAAGTTGCAGTTTCTGCAGGAAAAGTTATGAAACCTCATTTCATCTAAAACAAATGATACATAAAGAGGCTTAAATTCTTGAGAATATGCATGCAGAATGGGAGCGAGGTCATACAGAAGACCTTTTCATTATAAAAACTCCTTCATAAGTATTTGACACATATCAAGAAGAGAAACAAATCTTAAGAACTGAACAGGGAAGGCATGACAGTAAATAATCTTATGGTAGTCTATTAGTCAGCATGACTTACGATATAAATTAAGATAAGTCTAATCAGCAGACCTCTTCTCAAGACAAGACAATTGTTGTATAAAAATTGAGTCGAAGGCCTTGAAGCTAGCACTCCTTAAAAAACTTAGGTTATATATTATAAGTAACTAAATGTATATAATCTAATCCTGTAAATAAATAATGTATAAAAACTTTAATGAATTATGGATTTTTACTAAGAAATGAGTTTTCAAAATTAACTCTTTACACATAACAAAAGAAACAATTAATAAATAGACTTTAGAAACATTGTTTCCTAAAATTTGTATAAACCAAACTTTGAATCACTGTACTTGCGTAACATATCAACGACTCATCACTGTACCACAAGCAACAGGATTCAATTTGAGTTGTCATTCGAAGGCATGCGCGAACGTCATTGAGGGTGGCTTAGTGAGTGGGAAGTGGCAAGTAAAAACTGTTTCTAGTTTTATTATAATTTTATTTGCTTTTGGGATAAAGCTGTGACTACTCACAACTCGGACCTTCTTATCACAACGTGTATTTTTTCCAAGCGTGTCTTGCATTTTCGCAATTTTTAAGGAAATAATAAATATTTCAAGTGTTAACAGAAAGAAAATGGAGCAACTTGCTCAATTTGTGACTAAATCTTTTGAATATAATATAAGCAATAATCGTGTACATGAATTATTTAATTCAATGACCAGTGCGCGTCTTAACAATAAACTAAATGATCCTTCAGCGCCAATTATAATTAATACAAATTTTGTTAGTCATCATTCAGAAAATATTGATGATGAGGATGAAACTGTTGATATTGATATAACTGACATTT
This sequence comes from Amiota minor, assembly GCA_037043295.1. Taxonomy (NCBI): domain Eukaryota; kingdom Metazoa; phylum Arthropoda; class Insecta; order Diptera; family Drosophilidae; genus Amiota; species Amiota minor. Next base: position 501,965 of record JBAMAW010002153.1, read on the forward strand.
CGGGAATGGAAGAAGTGCGTCAAACACCCGTGAAACTAACTAAATTGGAATCGAAGCCATTGTCGCTTATTAAAATTCGCGCTTTAGATAGTGAACCTTATATAACAGACCTTTCGTTTGCAACCAAAAGACAACAAAGTGTTTCAAAACCAAAAAATTGGTTAATATCCGATTTGTCACCAAGTAGGAAGACGATGACAGCACCACCGACGGATATTATAAAAACCAAAGGTAAAAAGTAAAAGACAAAAGAGTTTAATATAACATAAAATTACCGACGGCTATTACTAAAAATGGGCACGGAGGGTTCCGTACCATCGTACAAAATTATTTATTTTTCTCTTTTAGTTTTAACAAAATATTTGATTGATGATTGATTTAAATTTATTACTTTTTTTTGTCTATGTGATTAAAATATGGATTCATAGTAATTTCATATTTAAATTAAAAATAAAAATTGTATAAATTTCCTCAATTTTGGAATTGATATTAACTACGTAATTGCCCTATGCTTCAAATAGAACTGTGGGACTTAGACAAGTATTTCGAATTTTTATCAAAAATATTTCAAGAAACAATTTTTCAACAACAATATAAAAATTGTTGTAATACGTACCCCGATTTTCCATTTTACGCGATTACTGGTCGAATGTAAAATGAAGAAGAGTAAAATTATACTATATATATAGAAAACTAAGCGCCGTAAGAATACTGTGCGAAGAGCATATTGGTAACTTTATTTTATTTTTAATAGTAGCCGCAATAGAACTAAGTACATATTCTGTGAAAATATCAACTTTCTATCTATTAGGCTTAGTAATAGGGTTCCGTTAGATACTCGTACCATTTGGGTACGGAGCCCTAAAAAGCAAGTCATCACATAAACTTAAGCTTACTTACATTCCTTTCTGAATTTATTCCATATATAGTCATTTGAAATTATTTAGTGAAGTTGCGTAGGAATACTTTAAGGAATGCAGAAGTTTCCATATAAAAATGTAGAAATTGTGGGAAGTACCTATTCCAGTAATTGTAAAGTTCAGATCAAAATGCAACAAGCTGGTATCCAGGCTGGCAATCTTACCTTAAACCATTCTTCTCGTCACACTGATAATTTCCATTTGTACTTAATGGGGTGTCATATAAATGTGCTATGTTTTATGGGTTAAATTAACGCAATAAAATGTATGATAGTTCGAAACTCTGATCTCCCATACAATTCATGACATTTGCCATGATAAAATATAGTATTAATTATATTTTACACTTCTATTTCTTATTATTTTAGTCCAAGGTTTGTTATTTATTTAATGTACAAAGTACTGTCAAAATAAAAGTAATAAAAATAAAACTATAAGAGGAAAATTAAATTAAAAACATTGGAAATAAAGCTTCATTTAATTAAATAATTATGAGAAATTATTATTATTTTTAAAAAAATGGGCCAAGTGCGAGTCACACTCGTACAAGGAGGGTTTCGTACCAGATTAGGGTTTGTATAGTAGGTACTCCCCTTAGTGGTTCGATTTGACTGATTCCAACAAATATACCGCGTTTATATTAAAAACTTATAGTGTCTAAATTTCAGTTCGATAGAACTAAAACCAAAAAGTTTTTCTAATAAGAACCTGAATTTTATTGGGGGTTTCTATGGGAGGTACCTTATCTAGTGGTCCGATCAAACTGACAATATAAGTTTCTGATGTATAGCCATCAACCATTCAAATTTCAAGATCGTGGGATTACTGGCTCGGGTAGCTGCCATACAAACCAAACTGTTTCTTGTATGGGGACCCCTTTAAATTTTTGAAAATATTTTAGTTTTAGTATTCGTTGCTGATGCCCGGATAGAACTACACATTTTGTGAAAATTTCAACTCTTTAGCTATTGCGGTTTATGAGATAAAACCCAAAGTCAGACGGACAACGAAGTCTCTGCAATAGGGTTCCTTTTGGTACCCTTTGGGTCCGGAACCCTAAAAAATAACGAAAAAAATAATAATTTAATGTATTAAGAATGCTTAAAGGCTAAATTATTTAATTAATAAAGAAAAGAAAAATTGAAAAAAACGAAGAAGAAGAAGAAGAAAGGAAAGTAAAATAAAAATTGAAATTAAACCAAAAATCATTCAAACCTTCTCCATCCCGATGGGGGAAATTTATTTGCACGCTATGACCCTACTCACAGCCAACTGTGGTCAGAGTTATTAATTGAACCGGTGAAGAAACTGTCAGGATACCAATAAGTGACGTCTATGTCATCTAGCCTGTAGTGTGTTCCGAAACCCAAAGGCAGCGAAGAACGCTGAAATTAAGCGCTGTGGATGAAATCTCAAGCGAGAGGACATGATATAATTTATTGTATAAAATGCATAAAACTCAAGCGTAGTTTTTTATAGTGTGTTTTGAATAAATAAATTAATAATACTGATGACAAAGTCAAGGACGTGTCTTATGTTGTTCATTTTGTGTCTCTGAAATTTTTTAAGTTACTGTCCGATTTTCCAATATAAAGGGCACGGGAAGCAAAAATTAAATACCTGAAATGTAATTCAACTTATTAAGAGCAATCCCAACTGCGTTCTACTGAAGTAGAGCACATCTCTATTTGATTATGTTTCTATTAATGATCGTACTGATCACATAAGTTCAAGGAATTCGGTTAGCCGTGCTACGCTGGGTCATATAAATGTTGATCACTATTGCAAGATGAGTATATTAATGTACATTTAATTATGGAATTATCAAATTATTTATTTATATGGAAGATGAACTCTTAGTTTGAAGATTTTATTATTTAGGAATGATAATAATAATATGTATAAGTCACAGCTTACCTAACCAGGCAAATAAGAAAGGTAGACTTATTCATAGAAAATATGATCTTGTACATTGTCTTAATGGATAAGTTTTATTTTCCAAACCTCATTCTGTTATAAAACACCTTATTTTACAGCTTTAAAAGGTCATTACAATTTGTATTCACATCTTTCTTTTTAGGGTTCCGTACCCAGAGGGTACCAAGCAGAACCCTATTGTAGAGACTTCGTTGTCCGTCCGTCCGTCCGCCCTCGGGTAATACCTCATGAACCGTAATAGCTAGGGAGTAGAAATTTTCACAGAAAGTGTAGTTCTTTGCGGGCATCAACAGCAACAAATACTAAAACTAATATATTTTCAAAAGTTCAAAGGGGTCCTCATACAAGAAAGATTTTGGATTTTATGGCACCTATACGATCCAGTAACACCACGATATGGAAACTTGGTTGGTTGGTGGTTGTACATCAGAAACTTATATTGTCGAAATTTCAGTTTGATCGGACCACTAGGGGTTACCTCTTACACACCGCCATTAAAGGTTCTTATTCGAAAAACATTTTTGTTTTTTTTTTTTTTTAACAAAAGTTTAGACACAATAAGTTTTTAATAGAGGCGCGGTACATTCTTTGCAATCAGTAAATCGAACCACTTGGGGGAGTACCTACCATACAAACCCCAATCTGGTACGGAACCCTCCATGTACGAGTCTGATGCGCACATGGCCGATTTTTTATTTTTCATATGATTTTATTCGATATGTCAGATTTCTGTGATTTATGTATGATGATCTTCTAAAAGTAATATTAAATAGTGCATATATTTTTATCATAACCAAGCTTGAAGACTGTAACCAAGTTTTTGACAGTGAAATATATTTGTAGCATAATATTTCATAAAATTCGATTGTACAATCTAATTTAATAGATGAGAGACTATATTGTCTTAAAATCAATTAATTATTTAAGGGATTTATTAGTTCTGTATATCATCATCAAATGTTAAATATAAATAATCATAACATTTATCCTACAAACTCCAAAAGGTATAATTGTATTTAATATTTTCTACATTTCTTCTTTCAGATGATAAATTCAAAAGTGATAAAAACAATGTGTCCAATGAAGATACTACGAGCAAAAATCCAAGTACAGATATTGCTTTAAACTTGATTAGAAACTGTGATAATCGCGTTCATGATGTTAATGTTAAATCTACAAATGAAACCGATTTCAAATATGAAACGCGACTCATTAAACCAGATAAAATTGAGTTAGATGCCAATGAGATCTCTCATTTTAAAATATTACGACAAAATAATCCAATAGAGAAATCTGAAAGCAATCCACATAATTTTAAACAATATTTAAAAATTAATAATTTCGCAAAGGATGCTAAAATTGAATGCCAAAAGGAAAATTCAAAGAGCAGTATGGAGAATCAAGAGAATTCCGATAGAGGTGAGTTCTTTATAGATACACAAACATATTGGACATATACTCGTATATACTCGTACGTATTCATGAACACAAGTGTGTATCCTTTATAGTTTCCATTGAAAATTATTGCACAATCAGCACAAAATTTGTTGTTTGTTTCATCCTTGAGTAATTTAGATTTATTTGCACAGCGGGACATCAGTTTAGTTTTTTAATTTTCTTCGTGCAAATTGTAAAAAAGGACATACAAAGCAATGCATCATCCCAAAAGGGGTGTGGAAATGGCAGGATGTCATATGACACACAAATACACACAGAACCCCACTTACACACTCATACACTAAGCAGTAGCAACCAAAGCTAAGGAGTAGTATCTTCCAACAAAAGACATCAATTATGCAGATAATAAAACGCTTGCACAACTGACTAGAATGGTTAGGAAAGCGTTGAAGTGGCGTGTAGTGTGAGAAGTAATGTGCTGCTTTGCAGAAAATAATTACAATTTTCGAATGCGTTGACACTCGTTTTTTTGCAATCATTTATTATACTCATAATGTTGACTTGGATTCATTGTCGTTGGAGATATTCCACAAATTATTCGAAAAATTTTATTGGTTTTAAGATATAAAATTATTTTGGTGATTTAAATTGCATTAATCAAAATGAGATCTTAACTTATCTTTGTTGAAATATAGCTAAATCTAATATTGGTATAATAATATGTCAATTTTTAAATAAAACTATTTGATTTGACTGTTATATTCAGTATATTACTTTAATAGGTAAAAAATTCATCCCCCGACTTATTGGTTATCAAAAATTGATGTGACAAAAATGACAGTTGATAATTTACATAAAATATGTGACAAAGAAAACAAAAATTTGTCATTTAGAAACAAAGATCATTAGTGTGGAGACGTTTGAGCCTCCTCCTGGCGGTGTTTATAGCAAGAGCCGATACTAATCTGTTAACATGCGTTTTTAGCCAGTCATTAGGCTTGACTGAAGGTTGATCTGTCCACGGACTGAAAGGATACTCAGATCCCTAAATATGACACAAACCAAGGAGCACTTACTAAATGACGGGGACAGAGTTCTTCATCTTCTGAAGAAGATAGACGTTTGACTCGGCAACAGTGCCCCATAGGTGAATACCATATGTCCAGGATGGAACAACTATAGCCTTATAGATTGTAACTTTGTTACTTATGCGAAGTTAACAACTGGGCCGAATAAGCCACTTTTGCACCTTAAGTTTTTGACGATAAGTTGCAGCAGATTTGACAATGTGTTTGCGCCAGGTAAGTCTCTGGTGCAAGATCATGCCCAGGTAGCAGGATGAATAAATTAAAGGAATCTATAAAACAATAATACTGTGGACAAAGCCAAGAAGGTGAGCATTCTTGTTCATTTGGTAAGTCACTAGAACTTTTTATATGTCTGTCAGTCAGCGGGGAGCATGAATGAAATACCAGACATATAATTCAAGTTTTTTATTCATGATCGTACTGATTACACAAGGTCAAGGATTTCGGTTGGTCGTGCGACGACGGGACAGCTAGTTTAGCTTAATAGAAAATTATATGAATGCTATTGATCACTTACTATACTATACTATACTATACATGACAGAAAGCTATTAAAAAGCTGTAAAGATCAAAATCTATCTATCTAGAAACCTGAAATTTCATACGTAGACTCGGTGATTTTGGATTAAGCCAATTTTTTTTCCATTTTATTATTTCATAGAAACTATAAATTTGGTGGGTAGCTTTATCTATAAATATATATTGAAAAATGAATCCAAAATAGTATGACACCACAAAACTCGAGAACGGCTGGACCAATTTTGATGATTTTTTTTTTTTTTTTGTTGTCTTCATGGAGTTACCAGTCAGGTTCTTTGCACCATTTGGATCTAGTAGGTGGCGCTGTTGTCCAGATATAGATAGTTTTATGTCATTTTTTTAACATTTTTTCATTTGGCGCAAAATATATAATGTTTTCTTAAAAGAACAAATGAATCCTAAAGTTGATTAGGTTATAATATTAATATTAAAATATATTGTTTCTTCACGTAAATTACACATTATAGAAAAAACGCCCAATTAACGCATAGAGGGTGTAGCAACGCACGCCGGGTAACGCCAGTACCATATAAAAGTCTCTAACTTTTTTTATAAGCATACTATATTCTCAACCCAGACTTCCAGAATAATAAATCACTAAAAAATTCATGTTAGAAAGCATCAAATTACATAAATATTTATTTGTCATCGCTGAAAAGTAACGATCTGGATAATGTTTTCTGTATTGTTGAGACTAAGATCTTTTTAGCATTAGTTGTTATTACTATTCTATGTGTATTAATTACTTCATCAATGTCATCTTTAAGCCTCAAATAGTTTCATTTTCTCATCATCATATTCTTAAGAACTCAGTTGGATACTTGTAATTATGCTTCTTTTCTATTTGGCATCCCAAAATGTTTATAAAAATCATCAAAAATCATCTTACTACTGATACTTACTTAATTTTACTGATGCTTCCCTCTATACATCTAAATACCATACAAATTGGTTTTCAAAAGTTATACCAAATATATTTGGTTAAGAACTGAAGCTAATAATGAATATTACCTCTTCTAAAATATGTTCAATTCTTTTTGCTAAAGTTAAACTGTTACTGTGCAAATATAAACATCCAAATGGGAATAAAAATAGAAATAATATTTTTTTTTACAATCGTAAAAATGTAATCCTGAATGAAAAGATATTTGTACCAAAAAGGATTTGGCCGCAAACAAGAAAGTTCTTAAGGTGTGCGCCCAAAAGCTTAGTTTGTCTAATTAATTAATTGAAATTTGAATAAGAAAGGCAAGTAAAAGTTGTTGGATTAAAGAAAGCTAAAGAACCAGGACGAAAACATTTGTTTTATGATAATTGAGTGAAAATTAAAATTTCACTCTGCCGCCCACCACCATGCGGCCGAAAGCCAGTTAACAGGCATTTGCCACTTACAACTGAATTAATGTTGTCGCTGTACTCGTTATCCTTAGACTTTGGTTGTGGCAAAGACTTGTTCGTCTGTAGGATTTTCACACTTTGTTTATGTTAGAAATTATAATTATCGCTGATGGTTTCGTTTGTGGAAGGTGGAAGAATTTGAATTTGAATACAAAACTTTGAAGATTTAAAATGAGTTCATTAATTAAGGAAGGTTGGAAGTTGTTTGCTTTTAATTTCCTTGAATGACTTACAAAGATTTACTAAAATACAAAACCTTATACATACTTACTCTTTCTCTTAGATGGCGATGCCTCTTCATACAGTCCCATCACCATTAACGATCATACCGATAGCAATAGCAGTTCACCGAGACCTATGCTGAGTATAAAATCTGTTATGGCGCCCCGTGAATGTGTCTCCTCGCCGGATCTGCAGGCAACTTCAATAACGACAAATGATATTTTGACCACGGCCAGTAGGAATCAAGAGAATCTCAATGTGGCTGCCCTGAATAACAAACAACGTCGTTCACGGACAAATTTCACATTGGAGCAATTGAACGAGCTGGAACGACTTTTTGAGGAAACACATTATCCGGATGCGTTTATGCGTGAAGAATTGAGTCAACGACTCGGTCTTAGTGAAGCGCGTGTCCAGGTAATGTTAACAAACAAACATAAAATAGTTTATAATGAAAATAAATCAGTGTGTTGTCTATGGATGTGTGTGAGTGTGTTTGTGTGTGTTCACAAATGACTAAATTGTCGGTTAAATAAATGTCCAATTTTGTTTTCGATGTCAGACTACAAATTGAATTTCAATTGAGATTAATTACTTGCTTAAATTTCTGACAGGACATAATTTACTTAACCAACTTGTCGTTCCTCTCCCTTCTGCCTTCTCTCCATTGTCAAAAATCCCCTGGCGGCGGCACAAACTATAAACAATAAACAATTGCCAGGACCATTCTTGGGGTGCTAAATGCTTGACATTGGCCGCTTGGTCTGTCGCCTGCCCCTTGAGACCGACTACTGACCCTCGCCAGGATAATAAATCTATGCTTAAATGTGACCAAAATGTGTCTATAAATAGTTTTGAGATGCATATAATCATGAGTATGAGATACTAATGGAACACTTGTCGTCTATTGACACTTTAGTCAATCGATTGAGCAATACGAAAGGAAACGAAAAATCTACTTTCACTTAGGCAACTAATGAATTATGATTTACTTAAATATATATCTGTATGTTTGGAAGTTTACTTCATTTACAAAGTGGTTAATCCTTAGATATCGATTTCGAAATAGCCATCACATCATCATAAAATTATGACTTATCATGAAATAGTGGCACAAAAATATTATAGCAAAAAGTATATTTTATATACAAAACAGACAACCATCCTGAATGAAGAAAATTGCATGAAAATGTTACAAGTAAATAAATTTCAAATTCAATTTTACTCTATAAATATTCAAATAGTTGTACAAGACTATAATTTTATATGTCTTGACTTGCAAACCTTGTTTTTTATTCTTGATATTGCAAAGCAACCACGTTCGCCAAAGGCATGAAATATTTAGTAACCTTGAAAAGAAAAGGGAAGATGGATAAAATTCAAAACCCACAGACACCCACAATGTAGGAAAACAACAAAACAATATCTAACAAGTAGCGCTTGTCCAGTTATAATTTATGGGCACTTAGGATATGCAGGATACGAAAGCACAGCGTGCGAGAATTTTGATTTTTTTTTGTTTGAAAAGTTAAGAGTGTTTTCGCATTTCGGGGAGTATGGAGACTGAACGGACACAAATTGGACAGCAAAATACTTTGATTAGTTTTATTGTTGTTGTTCTAGATAAATATCTTTGTAATTCATTTACTTCAAAGTTTCTTGCTTTCTTTCTATTTTCATAGGTCTGGTTCCAGAATAGAAGAGCCAAATGTCGAAAACACGAGAATCAAATGCATAAAGGTAAGTTTAGTATTATAAATTAAATAATACAATAATTTATAAATACTATATTAATAGGTTTAATAGATCATAAGGAATTTAAAATAACACTGGTATAATTAGGGAAATCCATTTATTAGATACCATCTATATACGAATACATCTCTTAAGAGTTTTAAGATAAATAATGGGAAAACAATCCGCTTAGGAAATTAAATATGTACCTATATATTTCAACAAAAGTTTAAACCTTAAAAGTATTGTATATATTGTATATATATTGATATATTGAATTGATCTTCCTACGTTCATTTGTTCGTTTCGACACATGCTGAAATACGTAAATTTTGATATATAGAGGAATTTGGGTGAATAGACTTCTTGAGATTCAGGATGTACCAAGCTTGTTTCATATCCTTACTTTGTACTCTAATTATGCCCATTTAGGAATATAGGAATAGTGCTTCTTTCTCAGAAGGGATTAATCCAAGTTTTGTAAAAAAAGTTCAGATCATTTTTATATTTGCAAAAGAAAATGATATAGTAAAAATTTTTAAACAATATCTTCAGTTATAGTGTGTGTTATTATCCGTAATAAATCAGTAATAAAATATTTTATTTGACTACTAGTAGTTACTAATGTAACATACATACTACAATTTAGATCTATAGTTCTTGAAAAACCGGAACAAACCTCTCTACTTAAAAAATTTTAAGCTGGCATATTGTTATTTCCGTGAAATAGGCTTCCGAATTGATATTGGATCAAAGGAAAATACAAATGTGTTGAAAATCAACTTCTTCATGGGTACATTAAAAGGTCTTAACACTTAATACCATAATGTTCTGTTAAAAAAAAACTTCACTAGAACGAAGAAAACTTCTTCGATTTACAACTATTAAACGACTAACATACGAATAATCTTCTCCTGGCTAAATCCTGTTTCTTTGTTAAGTTAAGGGATTTTTAATTTTGTCAAGGGTAACTTTTATAATTTATGCCAATTTAAAAGCCAAATTGTAATTTGTACGGCAAACATATCCAAATTAGAATGTTTTTTGTTACAAAGGATGAGGAGTTGTACCTTTCAGGGCAACACATTATGCCTTTCGTTTATTCCGATCTACTATTTTTCATGTTCTCCCTGTGTTTATCATTCTAGCTAGCTTTTGGTTAGTCCAATTTGTTATGGTTTCCCTGTTGATTCACATTGCGACAACGTCATTAACACACTGTGTAGTATGGTACCCTCCTCACACCCGGTCAATAATGTTTCTGGTCCTGATGATATTTGTCGTGCGCAAGCATTGGCAGACGATGACAAGGGCGACCCACGACTGTGATTTATACCAGCAAGAGAGTATTTTTATTTTGAATTTTAACGGTTTTTGCATATTTTAATTTGATTAAGTTGTCAATGATTTGTGCGATGCAAATGCCATATGCTGTGGTTTAGCAACATCCTCTCTCTTCTCTTCTCTTCTCTGCATATAATAAGAATTCGGAAAATGTCTTTAAAATTGTAACAGATGTGTTTGTCACACTATGTATTTGAGCAATGATTTAAAATAATCAAATAGAAGATTTAAAATAAAAAATAAAAAATAAAAAACAACAAAAGGGAATGCTCGTGTCCAAGCCCAATTCACTTCAATTGTGCGTGGATTGCTTCTGGCTGGAACTGGTGCTTTGGCATTGGTAAATTGTAGATTCGCTCCTTTTACACTTTTTGCTAGGTAAGTGACTGCATGAATGAATAGACTGAGGGTAGCCAACTATTTGGTCTCATGCAGATATGCGTGATATTTGCCCATATTTGGTTTGGGGATTTTTTTACTCCATGAGCTCCATATTACATACATACATGCATACAGATGTACATATGTATGTTTCATAGCTTCCTACCTTTGATTATAATCTCAACCATTGGTGTGTGGCTAGAATTGCTTGTGTGTGTGTGTGTGTGTAAATGTGTGTATGTGTGTGTGGATGACTTTTTCCGTTGTGTTTACTTTGGCAAATTGGCAGGTAAACATTGAAATTTGCTTAATAAAATAATGCTAATTCGTCAGGGTTTTTACATATGTATTTTTATTACAAATTGCGCAATCTAACTAAATGAATGTGTGTGGACAATCGGATGAACAGATTACATGGCATATTACAATATGGAATTTGTGGAATTTATTATGATGCATTAATTTTTGGCAAATTGTCATGTCAATTGTTAAAATGATTAATAAAAATGTTGGTTTGGATATGGCGGTAATAAGCTTTTGGTCTGGGAAGAGTTATTTAAGAGTTTCATATAGACAAATAGCTCAATACTTAACATTTAGTGGTTAAACGTCTTTGTTTATCAGTCCAGGCAATTAACTTTAGCTTAGGTCAAGGATGCATTCGTATCTCTCATAGCCCATAGATTTGGAAGTAAGTAAATGAAAGAATCTGGTACAATTTTCTAAACTAGATACAATTATTCAAAGTATTTAAATAATTTGTTATTTATATTTAGTCTATTTTAGCACATTTCATTCACACTTCACTTGCATGGTCAATTACACTTAAAGACCCTGAATTGAGAGTTCATTCAAAAAAAAAAAAAAAAGAAAAAAGGAAAACAACATAATCAATGTCAACAAAGAAACAAGTGTAATCCAACCCCTAAAGAAAAAACAAAAAGGCATTAAGTCATTTTTAAGCAACCCCTAAAAAAAAGAAAGATACTTTTCATTGAATTTTGGAAATGTGGGAAATCAAGTAGAAACGGAACTCCTTATTTTACATACATCTCAGAAGCCAGTTAGATGTCCTAAATCATTTTCACACTTATTCAAAACAATTTCAAATGAGCCATAAAAGTGAGAAAGTCTATTAAATAAAAGTCTATCTGAAATTTCAATGAATAATAGTACAAGTATATTTTTCTTTTTGTTATGTTAAATCACAATGCTGTTAAGGACAATTACGTAATACATTAAGTTATGTAACGTGACTTGTAAAATACTTGTACTTTCAATTCAATCTGTTACAAAAAAAACAAAAAAAAACCAAGTGCTCATACATCAACATCAAGCACCCCAAACCAAAGGCATGAACCACCACCCATCGACATCACCATTATCAGGAACATCCTTAGCTTAGCTTGTATGGTAAATACTAGTCGTATACTAAACAACAAATTGCAAAATCTAATCAAATTAAAATCCAGATAAAAAACAAAATATATTACAAAAATACTGAGTTTTATGAGCACATATCAATTGCCCGACATCTTTTTTATTGCAACGCACAAAATAAAAAAAAAAGGAATATAGACATAAACGGCAACTGAAACAGAAATGGATATCGCAATGGCAATGGCAATGGCAATGTAAAAGTAAAACAAGATGTTAACCTGGTCTTGGTCCCTTGGGTGTCATTTTGAGATTCTTGCCCGTGCCCGTGCCCGTACCCGTGGCCGTAGCCTACGCATCTTGCGGTCGAACAAAGTATAGAGCGGTGAAGTTAGTAGAATGAAGAGGCAGGAACAAAAAAGTGATACTGAAATCAATTCACGCTTGTCCTTAAAACTGACAATGGGGTGTAACAGAGGCAATAAATTAGAAAATTAATTTAATTACTTGTACTTGTATGAAGTGTGATGTAGCACACTTCAAATCTGTGTAAAATTGAACAAATTTTAAATAAATATTCATATTTCCTTTTCTTTTTTTTTTTTTTTTTTTGTTACAGGAATTCTACTTAGCAGCCATAGCCCACCGGTGCCAACACCATTGGAACCATGTCGTGTTGCGCCATATGTAAATTTAGCTACCATACGTAATGCTTCGGCTGCTGCTTCCGTTTCTGTTGTGGGCACTGTACCATCGTCAAGTAATGCTAGTTCCGGTAATGGTATAAATGGATCAACTGGTTCAAATACAAGTGCGCCACCTACAGCAGCACAACATTTCTCAAATTCTGTAGCAGCTGCAGCAGCATTTTCAGCATTCGATCCAGCACTTCTTTCAGCTGCAGCGCATCAGGTAGACATAGTTGTTGTAGTTGATTATATTTTAAGTACTCTACAGATTTTCTCACATCTTTTATCTTTAATTTCCATTAGTACGCTGCTGCCATGAGTAGTACTGGTACACCGACTGGTTTATTTCCTTTGCCTCAATATCCGCTAAATTTAGCTGCCATAGCGGCAGCCCATAGTAAAAGTTCAAGTATTGCTGATCTACGCATGAAGGCTAAAAAACATGCTGAATCCTTAGGCCTTGTAACTGAAAATCCTGTGTAAATGGCTTTAGACATTTTATAATTGCAACCGATTCAGACATTAGTCAGTCAAGTGATGTTATTAACAATATATTATGTATAAGTATGAAATATTCCCATGTATACAAAAGATAAAAATATATAGATATAATATAGTATAACCATTATTCGGTCTCAATTCTGTCTGTAACTTAACTAAATTAATTTTACTGATGCGTGCTTACTTTTAAATGATAATAATAATAAAAATTATAATATGAAATCTTATATATAAATACAATATAATTTTTTTTTAATTAACTTTAAAATTACTGCACAACTCGAGTGAATGAAATGTTTGTTATGATTCTATCCATGCAGTGGACAATGTAATTGTCTAAGGATTTTTAGCATTGGGAGAGGAATCTCGATGACCTCATCCGTCCGTGTAACTGGGTATTTAGTTTTAGACTTTAAAACAGCCGCATTAGAAAACTTTGATGTCATCTAGGTCCCTTTAAATTGCCCAAAATTTGGATATCATAAGCCCATAATAGTACAACATAACATAACATGAGGAATATAAAAGTATTTAGCAAATAGCAATAAAGCAAAAGTCTCAAACAAACCTATTCTAATTTGTAAATTTTCTATTTGCTAAAAACTTTTAATGCATCTGCAATAATTATACTCTTCATTCAGCTATTATTTCCAGATTTTGTACTGATGTTTGTGATGCATACAACTACGTTTCGGAGGAGTCCCTGCAAGTAATGTACTATAATAATATTGACATGTTACAAATCATTTACCGTAGTCATTGTGATGCAATCTCTAGAAGACATACAATTCGATGATAGAAACTCAATTGAAGTTGTAGTATATTATTTTCCGTCCATCCATTCATCCTTTTCATCCACAACCTCACTTGAAGTGTATGTTAGTTAGTTTTATTTCTTGTTTTCTTAAAGATTTAACATCTATGACGTCTTGGTTTAATTTTTCCACCCAGCAAAAATTGCAAATCATGATTAAATTGGACAGCGACATTAGTCGGAAGCAAGTTACACCTGCTTCACTATTGCTCTCATTTTTATTGTTATTGATTTGATTTTATGAGATTATTGAGTCATGATATTGGGATGGTGACCTTCGCATTGAATTTTGTTCACTTACTATAAGGACACACATGACCAACGGCTGCATACTTCTAAGTTGTTTGGTAAGGCACAAGACCAGAATGAGATATTTGCTTCTATGTCAATAAAAATAGTCACTACCTCACGAATATAAGAGTTGAGCTAGTGACAATTGAGTTGTTGTCTGTTTTTACTTTTGGTGGCTAATTAACAACACAACTTTTGTATAAAGTTATAATTTTCAAAATATTTGAACATTTATTATGTGCGAATGATCTTTATAATTCATTGTACATTAAATATCATTATTAAATCAGTAGCTGCTTTAAAAATATTTCAAAAAAATTTAAAATCATGCCAAGCAAAAGGTACAAAATCCACAAAATATTTGCAAAAGTAACTAGCAATCTGAAGAAGTCAAATACTTATTACAGTACTATATCCGTGTAATTTTTGTATGCTGTTTGTTCTTATAGCTTCTAGTATCAATCCATTGCTTTGTTATGGTCAGAAAGGATCGGGTAGCATATGAGCCATGAATATACCAGACAAAATCTGTGAAGATTGGTTAGTTAATCTGAAATGAGAACATAAGTAATAACTTTAAATTAAGTGCTCAGTAATTCATATTGAATTCGATAAAAAGTAGTCGGTTTGTTATCGATACTAGTCTAGTTATCATAAAGTAGCCACACAAATATATTTTCACTTTGTTGGCAATACTATAATTTTGTCTCAAAGTTGGCTACAATCTATCATTCAGCATTTGCGCTAATTTTAAAAACAAATTTATTATAAAATAAAGCAAAAAGGATTAAAAAAAAGCATATAACAAAAAGTAAAATCATGGCAAATATTTGGTTGGATAGAGAAAATGTCGTTAACAGTAAGTAACAACTATGCATACATACATAAATTGACTCAACAAATTCTAATAAAATTGTGTACAAAATGTAGTGCCGCTTCACTCGGGCAAAAAAGAAGGAGGACTCCGGCACCTCACCAACACAAATAGTGCTTTGAAGCAAAGTAACAAAAAGAATGTACTTGGAAATCTAAATAATCTCATTCATAACAAATCTGCTACACCATTCCGCGGTGGCGGTGGCCCATTGAAGCCGGACGTGTTTCAGAGCTCTTCAAAATCACTTTGTCAAGATGTCTTACGCAAGGAACAACGCAAGACAAATTACCGCGACGCTCAATTGAACATAGAACAAAAACTGAAGCCAATCCAAGCGACCATGATTGCACCAAGTAATGTGAAAACAAACAGCGCACAAAAGAATATTGAATTACTGGATGTCTTTGATTTCCCTTACATGCATTGCCGCAAAGATTGCAAAAAGAGTAAGTAGTTTTATAAGAATCATGAGAATATATTAAGCAAGGAACAGGACTGCTGTTTCATTAGGGATACCAAGATGTTCTGTAGAGATGAGTGCAATTTCCTGTTGGTTCTAGGTAATGGTTGCCTAGATATCGGAGTATAGTTCAAATTATATAGACTGGAAAAGTCGAACAATGGACAGTTGTTGAGTTCTCGGGGAGTCTTTGAAATTGTCATTCACTCAATCACTCAACTGTATATTGTCTGCATGCTACAGTCTATATAAATTGATAACCTCTGGTAGATGTGACTGTTTAGAAAGGCGCACTCACTTTTTTTGTCGTTTCATCCGTTTTTAACCATTCATGAGATTCGCAAAAGTGGTCTAATATGTTTATCTGTTTCCAGTTTTAATGGGTTTAAGAAATTTATTTATTTCATTATTTCTCTGTCAGGTCTACCGGAAATCTGGTCTGAAGAGCAAACATTTAGTGACGAGACAGTTAAACAACTCGTAAAAAGTTTTCCTGAAACGCGCGATTTGGATGAGCTCGAAAGCAACTACAAAGAGTTCGAAAACATAAAATTAAATGCTGACAAATGTGATGAAGTTGAGTTTAAAGATCTCGACTTATTGTTAAACCTTAATAATTCAAGCAACAATCACAACGATGATGACTTCAAAACTGATGTCACACTACCAAATTTCGATGCACTCGATCTAGACTTTGATTTCTAAATAAGAGCGTATTTGTTTAGAAAAATATTTGTTTTTAGTTTTTTATTTTGTTTTTACTATATATTATGTTATATTAAGTTGCGTTAATACATTTCCATTTCAAATTGTAATATTCTTCCTGCTCTCTTCAATTATACTAAGTTTGTATTAATATCTCTTAAGTTAGCAGCTAGTATTGCACTCTTTGGAAATGTTCTGCGCTCTGCGCTTTTCTTATCCGGTTTCTTGCTACAGTCGACTGCACATAATAGCAATAAGACCAACGTACCCAACGTGATTGCAACTGCGACAACTGCATTTGAAGTGCATAGAATATGATGATGATGACTTGAGTGAGCTGTGCCGCATGCTAGCAAATTGTTCATTGCGTGCAGTTTCATTTCGTACGCGATTCTTGTGCCTTTCGGTTGCGTTTGCGCATTAAACAATTTCTGTGAAAATACAATAACTTATTACAGTTATATAATTTTAAAGGACCATATATATACCAAACAACTTATGAATATACAGAATATAGTGGTGTTCAAGTGGTTTTACTAAAAAAAAAAGTGTTGAGATTAATTAAACAATTTATGAAGAAAAATGGCTAACACACTTTGGACAAAAACAATGCATAAATATGTTCTACAAATCATAGTGGCTTTTGTAAGTTCATTAGTTTTAAGAAAACACACTCAAGCGCTTATATACAAATAATTAATTACTAAGATTATGTATTTCGTAAAATCTTTTTAAAACATATAAATAAAAGAAGAGTTAAACACACAGTCAATTTGATGTGCTTGTTTTCAAATTTCCCCATAATTTATTAGTCAATTTGAAAGTTATCTATCACAAAGACCCAGAGTTATGAATATTTGCCGCCAAAATTAACAATTTTTGTGGGCCAAAAGAAAGTGTAAACCGAAACACGTACCATTTGATCACGCCAAGTAACAACAAGTACTTAGTATATTACCATAAAACCACAAGATTGCTCTAGTGCTCACTTATTTATTATTATTATGATGATGATGGTGATGACTGTCAGTCGTCGTAGATTGTCTATGTCATCGTCATGGCTGGCTGTGGCAATGTGGCTGGCGCGTGCAAGCCTTTTCTGCAACTTATAATACGCAATAAGTTGCAACTTAACCGTGAAATGAACCCACTGACCTATATAAATGCTAACGGCGGCGACAGCAATGCCACAAGAATAACGCCAAGCAATAGCAGCGTTGTACTATGTCAGACGCATTTACTTACTTACTACTGACTGACAATTTACGCCAAATACCGAAGTCTGAAGGAGGCCAAACATACTATTATACTTGTGTGTGTACACAAGTCGTCTGCATTTTATTTATGTAAATACTAATAAAATGGTTCCTTTGTTCAAAGGTGTAAGCATGTCAGATCAGTTCACAATACGGAAGCAGAAAGAATAAATTCAAATTATTTATGCCATGTCGGTTGATTTGTTTGCGTGTCACACTCGATTTTCTGTTAAGAACGGATGCTGCTGTCTCACTAGATAACTTGTATAGTATAAGCAGATGGATCAGATCAGATACATTGTATATACGCATAAATATGTACATACATATGTAGATCAAAACATAATTCCATATATGAACAACTGTACACACATACATATTTCATTCCAGTTTTCTTTCTTCTGGTTCATTGAAATTTATTGATATCGTTTTGACCTCATGAAATCGGAATTCTTAAACATACATAAATAATAATCTTCAGGTAGTTACATACTAAGTGATCACAAATATTTCGAGTTCAAACAAGAAAAAAGAATGTTAATTTGGATTATTCCGTAGTTGTTATACTCTTCACACACTTCTAGAAAACGTTTTGCCTACGCTACTGTGATTGCTCTTACAACATTTCAACACTGAGATCGATATTTGAATGGGAGCTATATGATCCAGTAATTCTATGGTCTTGAAATTTATATGGTTGGAGAATATGGGTCAGGCACTTATCCAAATTGTAGTTCGATAGTATAAAAAACCAAAAGTTTCTGTAATAAGAACCTGAATTTTAATGGGTGGTACGATGCGGCTGATTCCGACAAATGCGCAGCGTCTTGCGCAATTTTACATCTTTCTCAGACAAACAGACGGACATAGCTTAATCAACTCATCTTGTCAATCTAATCAAGAATCTCTCCATCCATGTGTTACAAACTTCATTTTAAATGATAAACTATGATATAATCCTATCTGCACCTTAGAAAGTGTAAAAATACAGCCGAACTTTTCTATAATAACAAAGATCGCCCTGCCTCGAATTTGTATCGCAAACACATATTCTTTTCTTTCATTTTTAGTGGGTTTTGATTTCTATGAAACAAACAGGGGATTCCCAAAAAATGGAAGGGGTTACAGAAAAAAAAACACTTTGGGACTTGTTACTTTCTCCATGTAAGTCATTCCATCCTTTCTGGTGATAAAAAGTGACGTCCTAACCAATGTATTTAAAGCTTTTAATTTCTATAGAATGAAATTTGTATATATCGAATTATTTTCTGTACGTTATAAGGAAGTTGAACAGTAAATCCTTGTATATATGTGTCAGGTCTCTCATGACTTGGTGTTTTGTTGGAATTGTTTAGGAAATTATATAATTGCGAAAATTAGTTTAAAAAGATTCTAGAAGCTTTAAGAGCATGGAGATAATCTAAGAATACCCAGCTGTCTTGTTGTATGTGTTAAGATCTTGTCAGCATCGAATTGAAGTGTTCCTACTAAATGAGAGTAAAAGAGTTTTGCAGGTTTTAGTGATACTTTTAATACCTTACTTCAGTTTATAGTTTTGTAATCCAGCTCAAGCCTTTTAGACCCGATTTATAGGTGGCAGAAAAACGCTAACTTCATCTAGCCACACCGAGTATTTTCTTATAAAGTATGACGTATTATTTTTAGTAGCCCATGGGCACCGAATTGCTTCTGAAAACCGTGCTTGGAATACATATTCATAATTGGTTTTAATTCAGGTCCAATAACAAAATCAGTCATGAAGCTTGTAATACTTTACACAGGTTCATCCAGACAGATTCATCACTCGAGAGATACGAATTTCGCATAAAGTTGGTCTATACAAACATTAATTCAGGATAATCATCATCGTACAATTGTTTTATGCTTTTGAAAAGATTGTATTTAGATTTGTTAGTAGAAAAGACTATAGACGAAAATCAACTTCTTTTTCTAACATTTATAATCAACTACAATGGAACATTTAATGTACATACCTATGTATATATGTGCATATATACATGGTACGCATCTTCATGATTGATGTAAGCATTCATTAAAGCACCAACCAACCAAATAACAACAATGATAATAATAACAATTACAAGTGCCGGACTACAAAAGATCAAATGAACGAACATTTACACATTGAAGAAAAAAATTGCATTTCAACGCATCAATCGTGTTGGATAATCATCATGGGTTATATATTCTGTTGCTTATTATATTGTACTTATAAGCCCACAAATGTATTACACCTTAGGAGTAACAAACAAAGTAGCTACTTTTGATGCTCGATAATTGTTTGAACAATGAAATAACAAAAAAAAAAAAAAAAAAATGTAAACAGAATAACAATGAATCATTTAACAAATATTTGTGAAAATTCAAATGTATCTGAAACCATCACCACATGTAGTAAGTACTATTACATGGATACATGTATGCATTTCTACGTTATGCAACAATTGGCAATCTGGTAAACGTGTTGCATAACGGGCCCTCAACTCAAGTTGTGTTCTTGATGTTTTTGTTCTTCCGATGGTCACCACTGGGACCACTACCACCACTGCCACTGCCTCTATTTGCAACAGTTCAGTTCATTTGCAAAAAGAAGCAAAACATTAACAAGAAAAGGAAAGAGTAGAAAAAACACGAATATTAGAAGAAATGTATAAAAAAAAAATAAATTAGAGCAATGTTGGATAGTTGGGTACCGCTCGACTGGGTAGTTCGTTTTCTTGGTATTACTTATACACATCATATTAAATACCAATACATTTTGTGCTTTACATTGGAATGATCAAATGAATCGGTTCGCTGAGCATTAAAAGAATTAGACCGGAAGCCTTTCAGATGGACGACACAATAAATGTAAGGACAGACAACAAGATTTTCTATTCGAAAAGAAAGGCAAGGCAATAAAGCCCTGAAGTGTCTGGTGACCTTAACTTAATGTTGCTAATATTATAGTATTGTTGTGGTTAGTTTTTTTAGTGCCCAGTAGCAATCAATTGTCAGCAGTTTAAACGGTTGTGCTCCAATGACATTTGATGAAAACCAAGAACAAGTAAACTACTCTACTCTATGTACAATAAATGTACGAGGTATCTGTGTAATTATGTACGAGTATGCAAGTTGAGATTGAACAGTTTTAACACAAAAACAAGTTCATGTTCAATGTCATTGGTAAATGCTGCCACTTGTTGTTGCAACTGTTGTTATTGTTATTGTTCTTGCTTGTACAATTGGCGACGGACTTCCATTATTGTTGTTATTGCAGTCTAGATCAATCGAACGAACTGTGAATACTGTGGAATCTGGTTACAGTTGGCGGCGCTACGCTTCTGTTCGCACTGATAGAAACTGCCGCTATACCACATCTGTTTCTTCTGTTTGTTCTTCTTACTATATACATACATACATACATATATACCAAGTAAGTATTCTATGTATTATTGTTGCAACATTCACATCAATGTCATGCGCTTTCCACACAAATAAATACCCAGACTCTGACGCGTGTAAGTATATGCTTAAATACAACAAATGTTCTTATTCTATGGCAAATGGATAATTACGCTTTGAATGCGATCAGACACCGTTATTGCCAATGTTTGATGTGATGGTCACATTAGCTTTTTGTCTTTGTTTAACTTCACTTAGCTACAAGATCACAAAAAATGTAATCAGGCATGCAGCAAGTACCCAACAATGGACAGGTGAACTACGCATTTCTTTCTTTCTTTCTTTCCCTCTGTTTTCATACAAAAGAAGTCATTAGGTTTCAACCGGATTATCTTCAGCTTTAGCTTAAACTTAACTTTTTTTTTTTATTTCTTTTTTGTAGATTGTCTTTTATGCGACAACAGCACAAGATTATGATGGTAAGTCATTATTGGGATTACTACAAGATAAAATTGTTTAAAGCGAAATTCATTACATAGTTGGCGAAATACAATGTTCTTTCTCAACGCCGGGTTCGAACATAGAAGATCTTATTACTGCAAAACTCAAACGACCAGTGGGTTTTAAGGGTGCTCCACTTTTTGCTGATGATCGTATTGTGCAACCAGATAATGATCGACATTGTGTCATCAAAGCGGATCCCAATGATGCAGCTGAACTAACATACTATCTGCGTATTACGGATTTTTCACGTTGCGGTGTGCTTAAACGTAATGTAAGTCTATATCATGTTCTATCTATCTTCAATAATCGTAGAATATGATTAATATTTCTTATAGGGATTTGTTCACGTACGCATATGGTTTCCTCAATTCCCTGGAGTTGTGATGCAATCGGATCAGGAATTGATTATAATGTGCAAGCCACCAGAACCAACGGTCATTGAGAACAAAGCAGCTGGTTTTGCTGGTTCATTGTAAATATGACTTTTTAATAGCGAATATCGCATGAATGCATATCAATATAGATATTTTCGTAATTCCAGCCCACATGGTGCCCGCGTCTCTGGTGTTGTTGAAGAGACGCCTGGTCGTTTGGAATATGAGGTTGCACTTTATAAAGAGGCACCGCCCATTGCACGCATCAGTGGCGCAAATACTGCTGTTGTTAGTTCAACTAAAGATCCACCCTCGGTAGCTGCCAGCGAGTTGCCCGTCGATCAGGCTGTGCCCATTGGAACGAAATTACAGTTGCGAGCACGCATAAGCGCTCAATCGGTGTGGAAATATGTGAAACTAATGGAGGTTACTGTGTCACCAGATCCAGATAATCCACATGCCACTGGTGCAGTGTCACTTGTGCGTGAAGGTTGCCGCAATCGTGACTTTGTGACCATAATACCACATCAACCAGCAAAATATCGTGATCGTCCCAATGAAGTGTTCCTTGATTTTGAAGCTTTTCTCCTCAGTTCGATGAAGGAACGCGCAACTCTGTGGATTCATTCACAAATCAAAGCATGCATGGATTCAACAGATTGTTCACCAGACTTTTGCATGGACCTCTATGAGCCCTCAGGTCACGGACGTCGCCGACGACGTCATTTAACATATACAACACTACCCTCAAATGGAAGACTACAACATACGGCAAATGGTGTGAACCAAAATGTATCAGAGTTCACTCGTTTCAAAGAGAATATCGAATATACCGTTATTATGCCTGGAGAACTTGACACCAAGAAGTTAGATCACACCAATGACTCAATGGCATCATCGTCACAATGCCGCAGTGTACTCCTAATTACCGGTTTTTTAGTGCTTCTTGTCGCAATCTGTGTTGGCTTTGTAAGTATGAATACTTACGATATGTTTGTATATAATCTAAGTAATATGTTTTATCGATCACTTCTTCTTTTATGTTTTGTGCTTCATTTGTCATAATTCGCTTTGATTCATTTCTACATTTCTTTTGCAGATTTGCACGCTGGTCGTTCGATTGCAAACAGAGAAAAATGCAATCACATCACTTTTCTTCTGGGTTCAACACGGGTTACGCTGGCCGCGCAATAGTTCAATGAACTTGAAAAACTTTATTACACGCATTTACTACACAATACTTCACTATCTACATAAATATCTACTAAGTATAAAGTATAGAGGTTCCCGCGATGGTAGCTTTAAACGCGTATATGGCGCCAAATGCATTTCATTCACTGCCCTACATACATGCGTAGATACGTTAACGTTGTGTGTTGTGGCAATATATAGATCAATTATTATATTAAGAAAATGACTGAATTTTTGTAGAACATAAAATATATAAAGTAGCGAGTCTTTGGCTTTAGCTTTAAAGTAAGTTCATTACTAAATTGTTTATATATTTTTTTCAATAAAGTGCAATAATATAACAGTAATTAATTATTTCTATATTTCTCTTCGTTTTGCCACATATTTTTTTTTTTTTTTTTTTCAAAAGTCATGTATCCATATTTTACACAAATTTGTTCTCATATAATTTAAAATTGATTTGCCCAACTCATTGTGGGTTTCATTCTAAACTTTTGAGCATTGATCATTAATTTTTGTTTTCATATGTCGTGGAAGAAGACCATTTTGCCTCCGCCTCCCAACATATGTTGTCTATGCCTAACCAAAGTTTTTTCAACGATGCTCTTTTTCAAAAAAAAAAAAAAAAAAAACAAGTTCTTCTTGCTCATCAGTTTTTCTGAATGATGGAAAAACAAAACCCTTTTTCCTTTATACTCATCAGTCTTGCCCATTATCCACTGGCTGCTACATTGTGCTCCACAGAAGCTTTATAGCCGACTTCAATTAGCGGAAGCAAACATAATGAGAATGTTTGGGAATTTTTTAAATAAAAACTAGAGAATACTGCATTTCCTAAAAGAAGCTCTAACTAAAGCTTAAAAAAACCGCCCTTTGAATCGGAAAAATTGCTGCATATGCCACCCACCCACGTCCGTTGTGGGTGGTCCAACCAAGTATTGACAAGGCTTTATTTATTTTATTGTATTCAGATCATTTTCGGCTGCGTATCCACTGACTTTTTTTTCGTAAATTTGTGTCCCTAACCGTGTCTATGTATGTATGCATTGTATTGTATATAAATACAATAATAAATAAATACAATAACATTTTTCACATTTTGCAAATATATATTGATAATTTGTAAATTTTTTTAAATTAATATATTGAAACTGTTCAATGAATTGACTGACACCCATTTGAATTTATAACGCTTAAGAGCGACTACTTGAGTATTCAACGAGTAATCATTCATCAATCAATCTATTCAGTACTCAAAACAAAGAATTTTTACAACTCAAAGTCTTGCGACTTTGTACTTTGTAGGTCACCATGAGTTTTCGTCCGGAAGATCACGGCCTGGAGCCAAGTTTTCGTTTAACTAATTTTTCAACATTACGTGGGTGAGGTTGTAAAGTTCCCCAGGAGATACTTAACAAATATCTCAAGGGAATAGAATTACACAAACCCCTTAACAATAATAAACAAAAAGAAGATAACAATAAAGATGAAGATAATTACATTGGTAAGTGATACTGTTGTTATTTGCAAACGATCAGTTGTATATGTATTTCTTTTATGATAATCACATAGGATCCGGCATGGATTGCGCGGTGATACCATTGCCACGTCACAAGTCATATTCCCTTGTTCAAACTGTTGATTTTTTCTATCCACTTGTTGATGATCCCAAAATAATGGGTAAAATTGCATTGGCCAACGTTGTAAGCGATGTGTATGCAGTTGGTGTCACTGAAATCGATAGTCTTAATATGCTTGTGAGTGCACCCACGGAGCTGACGGAACTGCAGCGCGATACAATTGTGCCAATGATCATAGGAGGCTTTTGTGAAGCAGCTAAGGAGGCTAATTGTCAGGTGGAGATACGTAGTATTGTTGTGAATCCTTGGTGTATCATTGGTGGCATAGCAAGTTCAGTTTGCAAAGCGAATGAGATAATAATGTAAGTTGATTTGAAAAGAAAAAAAAATCATATTATATTAACATGGACTACAATCTAAATAGGCCATCAAACGCTGAAGCAGGTGATGTATTAGTACTCACAAAACCTTTAGGTACACAGCTTGCAACAAATGCTGCCCTCTGGTTACAAGAACGCAATGAAAAATACCAGAAGCTGACTGCCGAGTTTTCCGATGATGATATTAATGCTACTTTTCATATGGCCATTAAATCAATGACTTATCTTAATAAAAATGGTAAGATCTTGCATACAACTTAAAGATGGACATAGAATTATAAATAATTATCGTTTCAGCTGCTCTACTTATGCACAAATTCCATGCCCATGCAGCTACAGATGTCACAGGTTTTGGCCTTGTGGGTCATGCTAAGAATCTTGTCGATTTCCAGAAACGCACACTGCTATTTCGCATTAATAAGTTACCCATTTTGAAAAATGTGCTCGCCTTTGGTCGTCTAGTTGGACAAGATGTCAAGTTACGTGCTGGTAAAGCAGTAGAAACTTCCGGTGGATTGCTTATTGCTCTATCTCAAAAGTATGCTGAAGAATTTTGCAAAGAATTCGATAAAATAACCCAACATAAGCATAAAGCATTCATCGTTGGTGATGTCCTAGCTGCAGAACAATCTGATGTGGTGCTTTCCAATACTCCAGAATTTGTTGAAGTGGATCTATAATGTCTATCTATCTTTCATTTTTATGCTTTACTATGTCTAGTTTTGTTAGTTTGTTTGTATCCAACTTATGATGAATATTTCTTAAAGGTCTAAAAAACACGGAAATATTTTGAATTTTCAATTTTTGGTGCGACTTGCTTTCAAATTTAGATCAAATACGCTACTCCAACTGTATTTCCTATAAACTATTTTTTTGTTATCCATTAAACACACAGATATAAATGAATTTATAGTTAATATATTTTATTTTTAAAAATTTCATTTTGTACAAAAAACTAAAAACTTCATGGCAAATTGTGGATTGTTCCTCTCCATGATTGACATTGACAATTCTCATGATGATTTCTTGTTTCAATATTTTTTTTTTTTTTCGTTTGGACACATTCCATATAACATACAAAAGTTTCAATTCGTGAATTTGTGGTTCTTTATATGGGTGTTGTGTCCCCATCACCCATTACTACTCTACTAATAAAACTATTACAATACTTATGCATATACACGAGTAACTCAAACAAAACACAACACATTATCATCAACCTTTAGTCATATTTGTCGTTTGGTAACGAAGTGTGGACGAACGCTTATGAGTTGCGTCCTAGTTTCTGTAGTACAAACTCTTTTAATGGTTGGTAATACTGATAGCGCAGACTTAACATTTCGGGCATATTGCGAATACGTTCAAACATATCCGAATCGGATTCCATAATGAATACAGCCAAGGCGGCCATAGCGATTACAACAAAGAGTAATGAAGGAATGAATGCATGCAGTAAATGGAATTTTCGCAAGCTCTTGGCACTGTTGGCGGCACTTTGTCTTTTTGTTGTTTTGGCATCGATTGGTCCAATTGATGTTGAAACGCCACTGACATCACCACCAACAGTTGTGGAAGCACTTGAGTTTATGGCTGAATTTGGCAGAGCGAAATACTGCTTGGACGAATAATAGTGTTTGCTGCCGGTGACGCTACGTTGCTGTCCAGTAGCGTCAGCATAAGGACTGGCCGTAAAACTACTTTCGGTCGAGGAGTGTTCGACAGAATCACGGAAGTATTCGCCTGCCATATTTTTATTGGATGATCGAAGTCTTGCCTCCTCAGAGACTGGTTCTAGACTATGTACCTGTACACCGGGGGCGCCGCCAGTGGCACTGCCGACAATAACACTGCCGTCGTGCGATAGATGGCTGCCATAGATAACGTGACCGAGATTATTTGGTGCCATAGAACAGTTGCCCAACGGTTCAGACATTGTTGAACGCGGTAAACTGCTATAGCCTGATAAATAATGCGGAAATTTATAATCGGTTGTTGCAATATATGAATTACGCAATAGTTTACGTATTTGTGCGAGATCACCCTGCGGACTGGACGGCGTTGCTGGCACACTGCTTGCCTTTCGTTTACTTGCCGTCGAGTTTGTCATCTTTTGTTCACGTAAGGCGTTTATGCTCTCCGTAAGTATCTCGCGCTCTGTACGGCCAGTATATCGGAACTTGGTGCCCCAGGAAAAAAAACCACCGCCAGATACAACAGCAGCATTGTGTGCATTGGGCAGACTGTGTAAGAATATACTCAATATAAAGTGCCTCAAATGGATTTGTCATAGGTGACTTACGTAAAGAATAACATTTGTTCGATAGCACAACGCCAAAGATAACGGCAAGCAGCACCTGAAGGACACTTGAAGCCAATGGTATGCTTTTTCTGAAAAAATTTATAATCGTTTCAATAAAAATAATCAATTTTTAATCAATCCATGTAGCTCACCGGCTCTCGACTGGCATCCGTATAGCTCAAATGTGCTATAAACATTTTACCCTCAAAATTTATTTTGTGAACTTCATTCCAACGAAAGTGCTGTGACCGTTTCCCGGATACAAATGTACTAATACCCGAGTGGTTGATACCAACATATAATTGCGTACCGCGATGATCCTTCACTGGGTGTGGATCAATGCCATATGTCTCGAGACCACGTGCAATGCCCATGAACTCATCCATTGCTACACTAGCATCTTGACCAAGTTCACGTTTTTTATGTAATTCAATAATTTTCTTTTCAAGACTTTCAGTCTGGCGTAGAGCAAGATTCATCGATGACACATAATCACCAACATGTATATTCTCATCATAGTCACCAATTTCCTCTAAAATATACAAAAGTCATATATCAAGAATCATATACAATATATATATAGTAGTATGGTAGAATACTGCAAAACCCACCTTGTACAATAAGTGCACCCAATGCCGCCGCTTCGCCCATTGAACAATAGAGTCGGCCATGTCGCAAGTCCCTTTTCAGTTGTTGATACAACATTAGACGTCCTGTGCCAGTCAGACGAAACGGATCTGCTGGATAAAATTTGACGCGCAACGAAAATAGTATGGGATCAATATCTGGAAGAAATCAAATGATTAAATAAATTTATCAAACTGGAAGTATTGGGCGTATTTGGTGAAGTAGGTAAGTGTACCAACCTTTACATTGCTTTATTATGGATTTAGCCAAGTCAAGCCAATGCTATTAAGAAATAATATTATGAATGAAATTAGAAAGTGTTATATAGGATAGTAAGGACTTACTCGTTGTTTTCCAGCATCGGCATAACGTAAGCCAAAATAGTCTTTTTCCTTGATTTCCAATTGTTCGCAAAGGTAGTCGATCAGGTAGCTGCCCTTATGAAGTGGCTATAAAGATAGTCAAGTTAATTAATATAATAGTGTAATAGAAATACATATGTCAACAATTATAACAACAGATGTGCATACATCTCGTAAATATTTAAACACTGGCAAGTAGAACATTGGGGATATTTGGCCACGAATTGTAAATGATTTAATATGAGCATAATATTTTGGATAATAAAATTGAAGGAAAATGTGAAACACTTTCGGAAGAGTTCTGAATTTCTAAGTACAGTACAAAAAAGTTTATCTTCTTTATCTACTTAGCAGTGTATAGACCATAAAACGAAAGCAAACGGCGCTCTAGGCTCTTAACAACAAATCCTAATTCCACCCCTTATACATCATAGAACCATTAGCACACATACTCGTATACAATAATACAACAACATAAGTAAGTATGTAAGTGTCCCATTGAATAGAAATGAAATGAAATAAAATTTCTTTTGATTCTGAAAGTTTCCCGCTTTTCTCCATCCATTTTATGCAGAATCATATAAATAAAAACAAAAGTAAACTGCTTTCAGGGTGGGTGGCTCTGGTCTATTGGTGTGGCAAAGAATTTTTTAACAAAGTCGTGGCTAAGATAGAACTAACACGCAATAACGGTATGCAGAAAGACGAAAGAAATCAAAGGAAAGGCATGCTTAAATTAGACATTTGATTTATAAATATACTTTTCAGTGTGGCTGGACATTTCGTATGTATCGTGGTCTTATATTGTATATAAATATAACTGGTATTAACATTGGAACATATGTACATACATACTATGTATGGTATATACATATGTATGTACATACATATAAGTACATATGTTGTATGTTGAATGCTAGCGAGACACACCTGGAATTCGCACTCGAGCACATCCGAATCCTCCAGAAGCCTCACCGTACACTTGTACACAATATTATTTTCGTTTTTACTCTTAAACATTATTTATATATGTATGTAAATCTATTATTGCTTGCTAATAGAATATGATATCTAGGTATATTATTGGTTTACTTCGTTGTTCACTTCGTTACGCACTTAAAAAAAAAGGATCAACTTCAACTTGAATTAAATTAATATTGCTTTAAAAATATTGTTTTATTTTCCGTTGTACTGTCGTCATCGGCTTTGGCTATCCTGACTTTGTTTTATTTACATTATTGTTTTATCCTTTTCATTGAGAATTCTTTTATTATTTATTGCTACTACAAAGCTCTGAGAGCGTTTGTGTTTGCCGACAGCAACGTCCTTTTGCCCGTCTCTTGTTCAGTCCTGTCCAGTCCAGTCGTTTGCTTTAAGGGTGTCGACATTAATGAATGCGTTGGCAACTCTGAAATTGTACAGTTAGTTGTACGTACAATCATTGTCCTTTGATAGAAATGTAACTGGCATTCATTTTTGAAATTTTGTACGCACATACTCGTATTTTTAAAATGGAAAATATTTAAAGATTAGTTTGAATATTTTCTTTTATTTAATTTGGTTTAACATCTGTTTAAAAAATATATATATATTTACTTATTATGATCTATCGCAATCATAATACACCCCAATTTGACCTCTTATCTCGTCTTGCATCTTAGCGATAAGCAAACTATCATTGTGCGGTACAATGTCACACTCCAATTGACCCGATCGTATGCATTTCTTTATCTCATCGGCTTCATACTTGAAACCCATTGAATTTGTGAAATTCCAATCGGCAGTCGACTCTGGCAAATCCCATTTGTATAATTTGCTTAGGGCAACATATTGAGTAGGACACCAATAGGTTGGAATCTGTAATTTTTTGTAAACAATATATTGTATTTAAATTTTTCAATTAATTTTAAGCCAGACTTACACATATGAGTCCTTTTGTTGTTATTATAGTAGCTTGATTTTCAAGGACCTCTAATCCTGAGCAAGTGATAAAAGCTTTTCTACCTGACGCAAATGTTAACTCTGCTTGAAAGTGCATATCCACACCGTGTATATTAATTTTCCCTTCGGTCTTAATGGATCTTGGCGCTTCTCGATATAACAATACAACCAATTGTAACGCATAACAACCAATATCGAGGACGATTCCTCCACCCAAATTATTTTTAATAATGCGATCATTATTAACACCACAGAATCCATGATTCACATAAATCTCTTTAATATCTCCAAGAGAATTCGTTTCCATTAAATTCATCATGTGGCGATAAACCGGAAAGAAACGAGTCCACAATCCTTCAGCAATGAATCGTCTTTTTTTTGATGCCAATGATATTAATTCCCTAACTTGTTCATAATTCATAGCAAAAGGCTTCTCACATAACACATGTTTACCATGTTCTAACATCATCTTAGCCACTGCATAATGTTGTGGATTCAAGACGGCCACATAAACAATTTCCACATTTGCATTTTGTGCCAATTCTTCATAGGAGCCATAAGCATGAAGAATGTCATGCTCAATTGCAAATCTATTGGCAAGTTCCTTGGAACGACTAGAAATAGCGACAACCTGATGATCTTCCGTAGTTAAATTTGATTTGAGTGATGTGCAAAAATCATGTGAAATTTTTGAAGCGCCCGCAATACCCCAACGAAGTGCCATGTCGAACTGATGACTGACTGTTTGCACTAAGCAATGAAATATAACTAAAACTGATCAGAATGGCATTTTAAATCTTAATGATGTGATCAATCAAATAAACACTGATAGCATTACATGTAGAAGATTATTTTTAGCTTTGTTGACATAAAACAACTTAATTTAATTTTACTTTTTTGTCCCCAATAGGAAGGTAGCTAAAAAAATAGCCGTTTCTAAGCCAGATAAGCCCCAAGATTATCTTCAAAAATTTCTGAACACAATATCAAAATCAAAATAACCTCCGCCAGCCCAGTATGGCTTCAGGACTCAACTTAATTGTACCCAGCGGATTTATAAACTCAAGACGTTTGCCCAACAGGAGTTACTTTAAAAAGATCTGTTGACATAATCGCTTTTATGGTGCAAGCTACAAAATAAAATGAAGCTTAATAAATAAAATAAAATAAAATAGTAAAATAATAATTTTCCCATTATTCCTCCTCAAAGCTAATTTTATCGAGAGACATTTTCCTGTCTTCATGCATTGGAGTAAATCTACTGTGCTAAGGCCCATTTTGAGCATCTACCTTTGCTGACGATAATTGTAATGTACTGCTCAGCTGCAAAGCCGATGGTGCTAAAACTGTGTATATGTAGTAACAATAATACACAGGGGCGGATAATACTTAAGGCAAAGGAGGCGCGGTTGTAAAGGAGCGACAGATTGTTTTATAATTTAATATTATCTAGGTATGCATTTAGATAGCAAACTGACTTGGTCTCAACATTTTAGAAGAATCCACTCTAAGTGCACTACAAAAATTAATAAATGTAATTGGCTTCTAAAAAAAAAAGTAAATTGCGGCTTAGCAACAAAGTCCTTATCATTCCTATCTGGTCATACGGTATCCATCTTTGGGGCACTGGTATCCAGGTTTTACAAAGCAAAACCCTACGTCTAATAACTGGTGCCCCTTGGTTCATCCGCAATAAATCCCTTCCTAAAGACCTAAACGTACACTTTGTCGGCGACCAAATAAATCGGCATAGCAGTAGATATAGTGAAAAACTATCAACTCTACTAGCAACTCATCGCCCGAGGAGAAAATTAAAAAGGCTCCATCCGGGGGTGCTTAAAAGTCGTTCTGTTATATAATATAGCTGTAAATTAAATTAAATTAAATTCTTTTCATCGCCATTGCTATTATCTATTAATTCATTAACTTAATTGTAAGCGTTTGTCATTGTAGTGGTGATCTCCTAACAAGTTATAGCATTTAGTAAGCTGATTATTGTTAGTTAAAGACCTAAGGAGACATCGGAGACCCAATAAAGTATTTACATATATTCCTGATCAGCTGGACGAGACGTGTTGATTTAGCTATATGCTATGTGTGTTCGTCTGTATGTATGCAAACTAGTCCCTCAGTTTTTGAGTTAGCTTTCTTTTCACCAGACACAAACATTTATCTGAATCAGTCCAATCGGATCACTAGGAAGGGTACCTGCGAAACAAGCCCAACTCAATGAAATTTGACATCAAGAATGTAAATTTTGATGTCTTAGGATTATTGGATCGCATAGCTCCCATACAAATATTACGGATCCAGTAATCATAGGGTTTTGAAATTTACATTATTGGTGTACAAGGGTCACACACTCACAATATCAGTTCGATAATACAAAAAACAAATGTTTTTCTAATAAGAACATAAAATTGAATTTACATAGGAAGTACCCTTCCTAGTGGTCCGATTCGGCTGATTCCGACAAATGCACAGCGTCTAAAAAAAACTTTATGCAAATTTTCAGCTATCTATCTCAAAAACAGAGACTCCAGTTTGCATACATACACATGGACATGACTTAGTCAACTCATGGGGTCTCCCTAGTCTCCCTCTGTGTGTTACAAACTTCATGACATACTTACTTATAAATAATATGTACGTGAAGAGTACTGTTATCAAAAATGTACTACATACTACACCATGTGTTTAATATTCATGTTCCTTCCTAGGTATGAGTAAGTATGTGTGTATGCATGTATTTGCATTTCTTGTGAGGTGACCAGCGCCATTCAGATAGATTATAGTGTTTTTTAATATTATTTTAAATGAATAGCGCTAGTTTTTTGATAGATTGGTCACTCTGTTAGAGAATAGGTGCCGCCGGGTATAAATTTTTTTCGCGAAAACAAAGATTAGCAGTTAAATAAATATAATTTGATGAAATTTGATGTTATTAGACACAGGCAATAAGTAAAAAAGTATTTAATACAACAGAATCATTGCAAGTATCAAGTTAAAATATAATTTGTAAATTAAACTAAGAAACAGTTGACTAACTTGGTGATTCTTCAGTTTTGTGTATATTCCACTGTTTGCGCACATTTTGCATCAAGATCATGGCGTCTCATCAATACCACCAAATCGCAAACCTATTGGAGAAGGTTAGATGCAATTAAATTTAAGAAAATCGAAGTCTCCGCAAAATATAAGCAATTTATTCTCGTCTTTTATTTTAGATGACTTCTACCGACAAGGATTTTCGATTTATGGCTACGAATGATTTAATGACAGAGCTGCAAAAAGATAGTATCATACTAGATGATGAGTCTGAAAAGAAAGTTGTCCGTATGGTGTTAAAACTATTGGAAGATAAAAATGGAGAAGTCCAAAATTTGGCAGTCAAGTGTCTTGGGCCGCTGGTTAATAAAGTGAAGGAGAATCAGGTGGAAACCATTGTGGATTCCTTGTGTGGTAATATGATATCGAACACAGAACAGTTACGTGATATATCGAGCATTGGACTTAAAACAGTAATTTCTGAGCTGCCACAGTCATCCAATTCATTGGCTCCGAATGTCTGTCAGCGCATTACCGGCAAATTGAGCAATGCCATTGAAAAAGAAGATGTATCCGTTAAATTAGAAGCATTGGACATATTATCAGATTTGCTATCACGTTTTGGCGATTTTCTTGTGCCATTCCATGCAACAATACTTAAGGCTTTAATGCCACAATTGGCTTCAGCGCGTCAGGCAGTACGTAAGCGCACAATCATAGCGCTTTCCTTCCTTCTAACGCAAGCGAATAATAATGCTTACAATGGAGTTATCGATCATCTTTTAGAGGGTTTGGAAAATCCACCCAACCAAAGCGCTGTGCGTACATATATACAATGCTTGGCCTCAATCTGGTAACTTTACATAAAACATTTAAAACCTGAAATCTGAATTGTGAACTTATGAAATATTGCACTAATTATTTCAGTCGTCAAGCTGGCCACCGACTCTACAACCATATTGATCGATCAATGTTACTTTTAAAACAGTACAGCCAACGTGATGATGACGAAGT
Organism: Amiota minor; assembly: GCA_037043295.1. Classification (NCBI taxonomy): domain Eukaryota; kingdom Metazoa; phylum Arthropoda; class Insecta; order Diptera; family Drosophilidae; genus Amiota; species Amiota minor. The sequence continues at coordinate 536,623 of JBAMAW010002153.1, forward strand.
ACGTGAGTTTTGTCTGCAAGCTTGTGAAGCATTTGTTCTGCGTTGCCCAGATGCAATTAAACCTCACATTCCTATGGTGAGTCACAAAACTAACTAGATAACTAAGTTAAATTTGTAATTCTTGTTCATCCATCCCATCTATGTTTTTGTGGGTAGATTCTTGAACTTTGCCTTAAATATCTGACATACGATCCTAATTATAACTATGAGGCTGATGATGGCGATAACGGCATGGCAATGGATACTGAAGAAGATGAATATGCCGACAGTGATGAATATAGCGATGACGACGACATGAGCTGGAAAGTGCGTCGTGCTGCCGCAAAATGCCTTGAGGTCTTAATTGCCTCACGCCATGAGCTCATTGAAGATTTTTATCGGAACTTGAGCCCGGCACTTGTTTCCCGCTTTAAAGAACGCGAGGAAAATGTTAAATCTGATATTTTTCATGCTTACGTCGCATTACTAAAAAACACTCGACCGGTAGATGAAATTACAAACGATCCAGATTCCATGGAACAAGTGCCAGCACCTATAGCATTGCTGATGGAACAATTGCCATATATTATAAAAGCAGTTCAACCGTTAATGCGTGAAAAATCAATAAAAACACGCCAGGATTGTTTTCTGTTACTGCGAGAACTTCTAAATTCCTTACCAGGTTCATTGGGCCCATACTTAGACAGCATTATGCCCGGCATCAGTTATTCGTTAAACGACAAAAGCTCAACCAGCAACATGAAAATTGATGCATTAGGCTTTCTCTGTTCCTTGCTACAAGGCCATCAGCCTGAAGTGTTTCATGTACATATTCCTGTCCTTGTGCCGCTTGTCGTTACTTCGGTTTTCGATCCATTCTATAAAATCTCTACCGAAGCATTGTTGGTGCTACAGCAGTTGGTTAAAGTAATACGTCCTTTGAAAAGTCAGTCGAATGCTAATTTCGATGTGACTCCTTTTGTGGGTCATGTTTATTCCTGCACATTGCAGAAGCTAAAAGTAACCGATGTCGATCAGGAAGTAAAGGAACGTGCGATTGCCTGTATGGGTCAGATTATAGCAAATATGGGTGATCTACTGCAGAGCGAACTTAAAATTTGCTTGCCCATATTTATGGAACGCCTGAGAAATGAAGTGACACGCTTAAGCGGTGTGAAGGCGTTGACCATGATTGCAGCTTCAAGTCTACGCATCGATTTGACACCCATATTGGTTGAAGTCGTACCTTCGTTGGGAAGTTTTCTTCGCAAGAATCAGCGTCCTCTTAAACTGCACTCTTTGGATTTACTCAACAAAATCATCAACAATTATGCAGCCAATATTGACCCACAACTTCTGCAAACTGCCATTTGTGAAACACCACCGCTAATCTCAGACGCCGATTTGCATGTGGCACAATTCTCACTTATATTATTGACCACCACGGCACTAATGAAGCCACAGGCCTTAATTGGAGTCCATGAAAACATTTTGAAAGCGGTTCTTAACCTCGTGCGTTCTCCACTTCTACAGGTCAGTAAATCTAAGTATATACATATTACATATATTTTAAAAAAGTAAATTTATCAAATTGAAATCATGAATTTAGGGCACTGCGCTTAATTGTACACTTGAGCTATTCCAAGCATTGGTACAGACTAAATTGCCAAGCTTAGATTACCACTCACTCATCTCTAGACTCATGGAGCCGGTAATGTTTGGCAGCGACATGACTGCAATTAAGATTCAAAACAGCAACGTTCAAGTTGAGCAACTTCACAAACAAGCTTATCATTCACTGGCCAAGTGCATTGCAGCACTGACCCAACAATGTCCACAGGTGGCTATTCCATTGGCCGCTAAATTGATTGGCGAGCTTCAGAAGCGTCATAGCGCCAATGATACCCAGATGATTTTCTGTTTGCTTACGATTGGTGAAATAGGCAGACACTTTGATCTTAGCTCAATAAATGCATTGCCGCAAACAATTATCGAGTGTTTTGGTGCCAGTTCTGAAGATGTCAAGGCCGCTGCATCGCATGCACTTGGAGCTGTTTCAGTAGGCAATCTGCAAACGTATTTGCCACTCATATTGAATGAAATCGAAGCACAGCCAAAGCGTCAGTATCTGTTGTTGCATTCATTAAAGGAAGTCATCTCCTCCTTATCAACTACACCTACTGGTTTGGCTCAATTGTTGCCATCGGTGCCCTCAATTTGGATACAACTATTTAAACATTGTGAATGCTCTGAAGAGGGTTCACGTAATGTAGTCTCCGAATGTCTTGGCAAGCTGGTTCTTGTCAACCCTGAAGAACTACTGCCACAATTGCAACAGGCGCTGCACTCTAATAGTTCAACCATGCGGACTGTCGTTGTTTCAGCGGTTAAGTTTACCATATCCGATCAACCGCAACCAATTGATTTGCTTTTAAAACAGAGCATTGGTGAATTCCTATTTGCATTACGTGATCCTGAACCGGCTGTACGTCGCGTAGCTTTGGTTGCATTCAATTCCGCTGTACACAACAAACCAAGTCTGGTCAGAGATCTTTTGCCAACACTTCTGCCGTGGCTATACTCCGAAACCAAAGTTAAGGTAAGTTTCAACACTCTCGGTTTCTAGCTTTATAACGAATAAATTATTAATTTTCTTCAATGCAGAGTGAACTAATCCGTGAGGTCGAGATGGGTCCTTTTAAACACACAGTTGATGATGGTTTGGATATACGTAAAGCAGCATTTGAATGCATGTACACATTGTTGGAACAAGGACTTGATCGTGTTGATGTCATGCAATTTCTGGATCATGTTCAAGCCGGTCTATGTGATCATTATGACATAAAGATGTTGACTTATTTAATGACGGCACGCTTAGCAGTCTTGTGTCCAGAAGCAGTATTGCTAAGTAACAACACATGCGAATCGACATATAACTTCGGTTTGCAAAATAAAACATTTTCATTAAATTTTTACAGGACTCGATCAATTTGTCCAGCAATTGCGGGACACATGTACACACAAAGTGAAGGCTAACTCCGTAAAACAAGAGTATGAGAAACAAGATGAATTAAAACGCTCGGCATTACGTGCAGTTTCTGCTCTTTCTCAAATCCCAAAGGCGGGTAAGTTGAATTGTTTTTCTTACTACAAAGGAAAATACTTTAATGCCACATGAAAATAACAAATCTGCTTTTACAGACAAAAATCAACACCTGGTCGACTTTTTGAAATCGATTAAGGAAGCACCAGAGTTAAATAAAATATACGAGTACGTTCAAAAAGATTCGGGAACTGCTAATGTGGACAATCTTGCGATGGATCAGAGTTAAATGGTTTTGAAAGGTCAAACAGTTTCAGCTCTCGTCGTTTTTGTTTGGAATTGTTTCTTCAATTTGTTCAGATTATTACAACGTCATCTATCTATTTTTTACATATTATTATATTATCATACACTTTAAGATATTATTATTCAGGTCATATTAAAAATGAAAACAACATAACTTTTTACTTCTTCATAATCGCGATCGTTGTTCGATCTTTTAAAACACTATTTATTTACATATTTTCAACATACGTATATCAATCCTACGTAACCACCTTTGGAAGAGGAGACATTTATGATATATGTTATTTCAGTTGGATTATGCAATTGCTGCAAACGAACATATAGTATAAACATTAACAATCAAAAACAAAGATTATGTAATTGTATTTAAGAAGTTTCAAAATGATATTTTAATTAGTCACTATTGAATTTAGAAAATAATTGAACGGGGTGTGGTGGATGGAGCGGGACCACTAAGCTGCCTGCTTTGATCTCTTTTTTTCTGCTTCTTCATCACATACTTTTGGACCACTGAAGCCACCATCAGACGAGGGGCCACTATCGGAAACTGTCTCTGGTGGATGTTCAAGCACATGATCGATAATTCCGAGTGTCTTTGCCTCTTCAGGAGTCATAAAATGGTCCCGCTCCATCCGACCGCACATTTCCTCATATGCGTGTTTTGAGTGCTTTACATAGATGTTTGTTAACTGTTTTTTAATCTTTATTATCTCCTCTGCATGAATCAGTATGTCCGTGGCTTGACCCTGATAAAAAAAATAAAATAATGTACATAACAATTGGTTGCTATTTCAAATATGGTTAACCTACTTGAGCACCTCCTGACGGCTGATGTATCATAATGCGTGCATTCGGTAAAGAGTAACGCATGCCAGGTGCCCCCGCCGCCAGCAGCAGAGACCCCATCGAACATGCTTGCCCAACACACCATGTAGCTATTGGGGGTTTGACATATTGCATGGTGTCATAGATAGCAAGACCGGCCGTCACAACGCCACCCGGTGAATTGATGTACAAATGTATTGGTTTATTCACATTTTCCGATTGCAGGAACAATAATTGTGCCACCACTGTCGAACTAATGTCATCTGTAATGTTACCCATAAGGCAAATGATGCGTTCCTTTAGCAATCTTGAAAATATGTCGTATGCCCGTTCTCCTCGACCTGTCTGCTCCACAACCATTGGGATTAAGTTGATTTGACGCACAGCATTACAAGTAATTGCTCTTTTATTCTAAGAAGAGTGAAAGTACACAACAAAATTACGCGACATTAAATGTGATTACATTGTTACATTAAAACGCTTTAAGTGTTCATAGGCCAAAACTTACAGGCAAATTCTGAAACAGTTTTCCAAGTACATTTTTAATCATGTTCACCCCTTAAAATATTCTTACTCTTGATTTGGTTTTATAAACAAATTGCACAAATCTAATTGCAAACAGCTGTTAGATGATGATTTCTCGACATTCCCTAGGCAGGCATTTACCGGTAGATGGAACAAACGGAAAGAAACACTGAAAATTTATGTGATGGTGACAACAGTGTTTTTTGCCACTCCTTTTTGAAACAGTTCAAAATATAAACTTACGATTTTATATAAAGTGATGACGGCACGGCTTGAAAAACGGTTCTATTTGGAAGTTTTTTGTATGACTCCAGGAGTCAAAAAGAAATCAATTGAAATTTGTACATAAAATTTAACATTTAAAAAAAAGGTTGGCCTGATTTACAAAACAAATAAATGTACAAATTCTGTCAAAAAATAAACTGTATTGTTTGGTCAATATGATTCAGTATTATTGATTCGGTTTTATCAATTGATGGCTTTATTTGCATTATTTGCTTCTGACCATGACAGGAATGTGAAATGTTTCTGTGCATTTTGTGAATGACTTCATAAAACACAAAAACCATTTGATGTAAAAAATTTAGAAAGCTTGCTATTAAAAACATGAACAAACAGCACCTTAATAAATATCTGGTATAGAAGAATCTGATGGCAAAAGGTCATTGAATAATTTTTCAAAATATTTTATACGTTCATATTTATAAAAGCGGTACATAAATTCGAAACCATATGAACTGTGGTCATAATTTCAGCACTCCACTTCAAAAAATGAGGGACTTATTCTATTCCATTTGATGGTTTGTTTTGTTTGATTCCTGGCTCTTAATATGATGCAATGAAACATTTATCAAGAAAATCCAAGCGTTAAAAATGTAGCTACATAAACAAAATGGGTGATTACTTCCCAAGCCAATTGTTTATATTTGTAAAATATGTGTAAAGAGGCATTGATATACCTAAATACTTATCTGTGTCTGTATGTACCAAACATTATATTTTGTTTTCAATAAAACCAAAGAATCTTCTAGATTTTCATTAACGCTTTCTTCAATTTGCATGAAACTTTCACCATTTATCGGATAAGTTTTTAAAAAAAAAAAAAATAAATAAAATATATTTCCTAAATAGTTATTATTATGAACTTTTCATTAGTAAAAGAATCATTCAAATCAGTGCAGTGGTTTTCGTGCTACAGGGTTTTAAGAATCTCAAAAGACATATAACGTCCATTGCTTTTAGATCATCAGCTTCATTGTAAAGTATGAACCAAGCATTCTACACCTTGTGCTTATGAGCGAAGTTATTAGAGCACCCCTTCCGCTTTTGCTCTATACCGTATTTTGCAAATGTCTGTGATCGTTCAGGTCAACCGTCAGAACGATAACAAATCCTTTGCCATATATACAATACAAACTTACATATATATTATTCTTGCCTTCATGATTAGCATTCAAAGTGATCAGACACAAAATCCCTTAGCTTAAATAAATATATATTTTGTGATTATAAAGCAACTACATGCTAGGGTACTTTTGAAGGTACCCGACCCAACATTGGAATTATGAAGAAAAATAACTTAGTTTCTCTACATAGTGGTATTTTAGATCGATGCACTTTTTGCATTTTCCGTTTGGGCTAAATCTGTCAAATAGTCTGCATGAGGAAGGAATTCGAACTTTTACTCCAGGGCTGTTCAACCTGCTTGGAAGAAGTTGTAGTGATTTGGGCCGCCAACAAATTAACGGGCAAAAAAAAAAAATTTCTTTTTATTTTTGTTTACATCACTCAAATGGTACAATAAGTTTGCATAAAATTTGTTGTTGATTGTGTTTCATTTCTGAAGATAATCAATGAAAATTATCTCATGCTCAATCCAAAAAAAGGACACCATGACCTTGCCAGCAGTTGTAACTGCCTTTGCGTTTTTTGAAGCTGATTCTCCCCTCTCAGAACATTACTTTGAAAATTGCTTCATCTCAGATGTTAAGTTTTGGACCCATGTTTCATCCATGGTTATAAATCGACTTAAAGACCCGGCTTTATTGCTGTGAAATTTTGTCAAACACACAACTGATAAATCCTTAGTAAGTTGTTTTTGTTTCACTGTGAGTAGTCCCTGTCCCCATCTTACACACAGCTACCTCATGTCCAAATTTTCGGTCAATATACAATGTGATGTACAGGACTTATTGAAATTCCTTTCATATTTGCTAGATTGCATTCTTTCAGTCGACGATCAGCTAATAGAATTTTGTGAATTTGCTTCACTTCTGAGGCCTTTCAAATGAAAGTATTCTCATTTTCCATGTTTACAAATTCACAGAGACTGTTCACTATTGTTGGTTGCCAAGAAAATACTAATCAACGTAGCGTTGTCAAACTTAAACTTCATGAGGTTAATACTTTCAAAAATAGTCATTCTTTACAAATAATCAGTGTCCTTTATATTTTAGGTCTGGCACTTCTGGGAGTACCCTCATATTTGGAAACTATGTTTAAGTTTCTAAGCCATGTAAATTTTATTTAAGACCCTATGATACAAATACAAATTCGGTCTCAATCCTCCAATGCAGTATGAATACTGACTCTACCCTAAGAATAAGTCAAATCAATAATACAATAATATACCCGTATTTCTGTACATTTCCACTTTTAGAGACATGGGCTAATCGGTGGAATTTAAGAATAAATACCACCAAATACTGCAACGTATGCTTTACTCTGAGGTGGAATATTCCACCGACTAGGTGTCATCATGAATCAATGACCTACTTTTCGGCCAGCAGAACACGTCGGTGTTAGTCAGCCGTCGCAAAAAAAATTGGCAGCAAAATGGGAGACGCTTACTCTCTTTTGGAAATAAGCGCACGAGGCATATGTTTTCAGAACTATAATAGCAAAACCTGGCGATATTTATAACGTAGAAAAGAAGAGCATTATATAGCATAATGAATAAAAATTAAAAAAAAATATTTCTTTATGTAAAACACAGGAACTTTTTCTGAGGTATATGAAGAATATGACTACTTTGGCATAGTTGAAGTTAACCTTCCTCTTCTTGTTCTTTTGAAATTATATTATAGTGCAGGACATGAGCAGGAAAGGTGAGGTCTGATCTTATTAAAACTTTAATAATTTTTACAATAATATCAAACAATATTGTAATATTTTAAAATATTTTATTTTTACAGTAAGAAAAATTTATTATTCTTAATTATTATATAATATATATGTAATGTTATTATAATTGTATACGCATTTATAGTGTGATAATTTGTTTCGTAATTATTATGATAAAAGCCTAAAAATGTTTGTATATTATGTATATTTTAGTATGTTTTTAAACATTTTGAAAGTTATTTAACAACAATAATATTTTCGGTAGAAATAACATCACAAGAAAAAAAAATTTCGCAATTCATTGCAAATTTTGACAACCAAAGATATAAAATTTTATTTAAATATTTGAACTAAACAAAAATTTGCCTCTTAATTATGTTTGTATGTATGAATATATGTCATTTATAAAGATGATTCCAAACGCCAAGCGTGCTTTCATCAATAAAAAAAAAATTTCTTGTATATTTTAAATCTTATAAATGCCTTGTTGTTGTGTCGAATGCAAAACATATTTTTCGAAAATAAATTATATATAATTATTCCGATAAAAAATCAATCAATGTATAAACAAAAATTTAATAAAATCACATGTACTTGAGCTATAAATTCAAAATCATCTTCAATTATAAAAATTTATCAAAGAATTTTTGATATGATTTTGTCGCTCCTCCTTTCATTTTCATTTCCATCTTATATCAATTAACCACATAATTAAAAATGGCAGCTCATGCTTTTTATCGTACAAAGTGTAGTTAGTTATAACTTTTATCGCTTTCGTTGCTAATCTCGACATAAAGCATCCCATCATCGTCATCGCCTCTAGAACTTTCATTTCAACAGAACTCGAGATCAAACCGCTATTTCAAATCGAACAACATATGTATTTAATGTGTATGTTTAAAGTCTTATCCTCCTTTTTCCTTTGCTTTTTCTTCCTATCTGCCTTCACTTATTGACCTATATTGTTTTAGCTGCTCATGGCCCCGTTGGCTCCATTGCTGCCGCCAAGTTGATTGTGGGCTAACATTAATATGTCCTTCTTCTCTTTTGGAAACCTCAACTCGCGTCCAGCTAAACGTGCAGTCTCCAATTCTCTCTCGGCTAATGATAGTTCTCGACCTAAAACTCCAGGATTTTCTTGTTCGCGTGCAATCCAATCCAATGCCATTTGGGCACGCATATCATCGTCAAGACTCCGATTTGAATAATGGGCAACGACTTCTTGTCGAGAACATTGGCGTTCACGCATTGCCTTAAGCGAACCATTCCAATGAAGCAGCTGAAAGACGGTCATCAACTCCTGAAACTCGAGCATTGTGCGTCCCTTGTTGGCTTCGAGCATAAATCTATACAACAATAATAAAAATTTATCATGAACAACAATTACAACATATTGTACAATAAGCACTGAGTTACCTAAAAGCTCCAATTCCAGTATCAGGTCCATCGACTTCTAATGCGTCGCCTTTGAATGAGGAGCGCGCATCCTGCACAGCTTTCTCAATGAATTCATCACTAATGCGGCGCGATGGATGTTCGTTGAACACGGAATTCATAAGGGCTATTTTAGCAGAACTTCGCCGCGCTTCAGCCTTTGTGGGACAATTCTATAAAAGAAGTTAAAAATTATATAAACTTATTAATACTGTAGTAATTGATATTTCTACTTGCCTGAAAGCTACCAAAACAACTGCCACCAGGTAGTGTCACATAGCAAATATATGGTTGACTATTTGAGGGCACCGACTCATAGATGACAATGGCGCCATTTTTAAGCTCAGCACCACGTGCTTGTTTCATTTGCCAGAACTCCTGCAGTGCCTCTACAACATTGACTACAAAGAATAGAAAATTGAATTAGTGTCTTTATAAAAAACCAATTGTGGTATTATTAACTATAACTACAATATATATATATAACTATATATATGTACTTTTTAAGGTTACAGAAAAATAAACTTACCAGGATAATCTCTATCATCATAAAAGCCCGGCATTGTGGGCAAAGCCCAAAAGGGCTCCTCAGGATAAACCATCATAATTAAATGTCAGTTCAATTTTCGCAAGCAATTTTTTAGTTTTTATGCTTCAAGTGGAAAAATATCAAACTGAGGAACAGAATTTTAACTCACAGACTCTGATACATAGACTCACTTAATTCTAGCAACAAATGTTCCAATTACTTTTGATAATCGTTCATTTAGTATTTGCTAGTTAGATTAATTTTAAATAGTTTTATAAAAGCTCCTAATGTTCATTGGCTTAAATTACATAATTATGTTGATTAAAGATAATATCGAGCGCAGCAGAATACTTATTATAATTTAAAATTCACTCTGCGCAACAAGTTTCTATCTACAATAACATGATCAATATATACCATCGGTCATCGGAAATACAGCGTAGTGATCTGAATAGAACTCTATTTGATATTACGTGGTTTACCAATGATATCAACATTCATTTATTGTATTGTAGATTGCGATGATATAAGATGAGAACAGAAGATTTTATTCAGAGTTTATTGACAGGACTAGGTACAGTCCCTTGATCTTGCTTTTAACCTGTTAGAATCTAATTGACAACCCCACCTTTAGAGGCATTAATATAATAACCGGGGTATCTACCTACAAATAAGGAAATTGAATGAAAGATTAAAAGGTAACTCTCCTTGATTCGGTGTGTATAGTCATTAGGTTTTAGCAGGGGAAAAGATCAATTGGGATAAGCCTTAACTCAATAAATTTAACTGTTCTCATCTTACACGGAGCATTAACTAACATACACAAATGCATTAATTAATTTGAATAAATGAAAGTGAGTTTTTTTTACAACTAAGCCCAGTTTTAGGGGCATCAATTTGTCGGCGGATTAAAATTATGAATTTCTGAATAAAAACTTAAATTAAAATAAAACGTCCAACCTCTTTGGACTAATATTGAAAGCACAACTCCTCCCACCCAATTTAAGATATTGAATTAATTTCCACTTATGTCTATGTCTTGTCTATTTAAATTAAATAGAGAGATTGATTCTCTTGTATGTAGATTAACACATCAAAAACCAATAACCAAAAGAAAAAAAAGAAAACCTTTACACACACACGCACGCACATAGATACATTAGTCGGGAAGTGTTTGTGTGGGCCACAAAGAATTGAAGTGCATTAAAAAATCTTTTGTGAGACCTTCAGGGGCGATAACTGATTGAATGAACTGAATGAAGCCGCCAGCGATGGCGATGGCGACGTCATCATCATCATCATATGACACTGTGGCAATAAAAAAAAAACATATACAAACCATAAAATGCATGAAAAATGAATGTGAAGACAACTTACAATATGTTGTATGTAGATGTGGTTGTGGATGTGAATGTGGGGAAGTAGCCAAAGAATCGGAAAGAAACTACACAGTTCCATACGAAAAAGAGAAGCAAAAGTTAAAAAGCAAAGACTATCAAACGAAATCCAGTTAGGAATGACACTCACACAGTCACATAATAAGCAGACAAAGATACGTATGTATTGCATGTATATATGAGCAAGCATATCTATGCACATTGAGTATAGTAAACGGGATGGGACACCCATAAAATCAATGATAACTTTATGTTGAAACAAACGAACCGAACCGAACGAATGGAAATTAAATGGACGAATCGGACGGAAACTTGTAAAAGACAAAAAGACAAAATCAAATGCAAAGCACCACAATGGTTGTTTGATGACATTGTTGTGTGTGGGGTGGGAAGTCAAGTCAATGAAGAGATGCGTGTGAGCGGAAGGAAGGTGGCAGCTACACGAAAGCCGACAGCAGTGCGGAGCTGCTGCTACATCGTGTGAAACGACAGACCCGTGATTGGCAAGCGTTAAAGTAGAGAAACGAATAATTTCATTTATAATATTTAATATGCAAATAAATTATAAAACACACACCATAAAATTAAAATGAATTCTTTGGTAAAATAGGTTTCTGTGGAAAAGCAAAGGGAAACGGATAGATGACGAAATGCGAAGAGTTTTGCATATGTACTTAGTTACGATGTTAACGAGTTCGTTTCCTAAGTCTTTTGTTTAATGTTAGGAACCACAAGTGAAGAAATGGGAGAAAATATTTGAGAATATTTTTTAAACAAAATTTATTGCAAATAAAATGGGAACAGTTTTTTGCTTTTATAAAATTTTTTTTGCATATATACACACGTACACAAATTTTTATAGACACTGTACACGTATAGTTGTGTGAGTTTGTATAATGTATCTTTTAGTGCGCTTGTGCTTGTATTTGGGTTTGGATATGGATTGCTTTTTGTGCAGTGTTCAACTGGTAATTGAGGTATACACACTTGAAACTCATAAATTCACACATACAAACAGTAACAGCATCAACAACAACAACATAAAGTAAGACGAGATCGAAGAGAATGTAAAAGCAAAGTACAATAACTTAAAGGAAAAGACACAAGCAAAAAACAATAGATCGAAGTTTTGTTGTAAATTTGTTGTCATTTCTTAGATTTTTGTTTGTTCTTATTATTATTATTGTTATTTATCTTTACTTTGATATAATTATCTATTTCAATTGTTTACCACCACACACTAAATGAGTAAAATTACCACACAAAACAAAAGATACGAAACACCAAAAACACAACTGAAATCAAGTCTCCAACAAACAAAGAAACTCAGGCACAGAAAACAAATTGAAATGGTTTGATACCGAAAAAATAATAATGATATTATTTTTGTTTTTTTTTTTTTTTTTTTCTAACTTTAAAGACTAAATGCGCACTCAAACTCCGATTTATACCGCTGAACTTCGATTCCGAGATCAATTGATCAATACTTTCGTATTAAAATTTGCCGACGGCCGAAAAAACGAGCGAGCGTGGTTATACTTTCTTTGCTTGTTCAAAATTCGAATGATCAAGCGAGTAAGTAGCGAATTATGACTCGATAAGTAGCGAGTTCTCGCTCGTTACCATTTTCTTGCCGAAGGAGAGAGTGTTGCCCAAAAACTGGAAGTCTACAGACTCAGTACACAGTGTACATTACATTAAGCAGCCTTAAGAGTAGCGAGACGCGAGAGACCATGGCCATAGCCAGCCAAAGCCAACGACTGCTGATATCGATGCTGATGCCAATGTGCCAATGCCGGCCTTAACGACGTAACCAACATATATTTTTGGCTTTACATAGAGAGTTCGGTTGGTATGCTTCCTTTCTGAATATGCTCACTTTTATCGATCGTTAGTACAAGATCAGACAGGCACTCTGAGTATTTATTAGTTTGAGTGTGTGTTGTTTGACTATCCAGTGGATAAAATTTTAGTAAACAATATCGTTTACGAGAGTTTTGCGAGATTTTTCGGACAAAACTATCGCGACCGGATTGAAAAACGATACGAGATACGAAAATGAACCTCAGTTTGTTGTAGCAAAACTTTCGTTTACGACATTCACAAAATATATCTTTAGCATGCCTTTATTGTTGTGCCGTGGGCCGAAAAAATCGTTTATCATCTCTCTCTCTTGCCTATTACTTCTTGCCATATTTATGCTCGCTTAATTATTATTTGGGTGCATTGAGCGAGTGTTCAAGCAACGATCATGTTTTTGGCCGTAAAACACCCGTTTATGAGCCTGTTTGTGATAGTTTCGGCGAACGTTCGTTCAACATTCGCTGCTTGGTCCATTGGGTATAGACACCTGTGTATTTGTGTGCATTTGTTTTTCTTTCATTGCTCTGTTACTGCTGACTCGACCATGGCTGAGCATTGAACAATTGGCAACGCCAACGCCGACCATAGAATTATCAAGTACAATACTTTTGTTGTATTATTATTGTTATTGTTGCTCGTGATGGTGTTTCGTTCATTTTTAGTTTTGTTGTCATATTTGTTTTTGGTTTTTTGTTTTTTGGCCTTTCTGAATTTGCTATTCCTGTTTGAGCTCACATTCATTGTGGTGTTTTCTCTCTCTCTCTCTCTCTCATTCTCTTTTTGTTGTGAAAAAAAGTATCAAAAATAGTGACTAATAAGTAGTCAATGAATTGAAATATAAATATAATAGGATTTAAGATGTGTTTCCTCCACTGATGAGTAATACCAAAGACGAGTGAGTATCCTGCATGCAAGGGCTACATGAAAAAAAGCAAAGGGAGTCTGGGGGAAGGAGTGACCTCAAGAAGCATACATACAGAATAATATGAGCTGAAATATCAATTGAAAGCAAGGAATTTTTTAGATTTTATCTACTGTTTCAAAGAAATCAGCGTCATGGGTGAGGCTTGTGGGACATCTACAAGAACTACAGGAACTGATATAGAGTGTTTTTCAGATACTCATATCTATCATTCATCATCATTGGATGAATGGCGTCCGAGATCTGATTTGTATTAAAATAGTATAAACAGGCTACAAACTACAAGCTTACATTAGGGACTCTTCTCTTTAGACTCTATCTCACAGTATCAACAAAAAAGCAGGATCCCCCAGTTTTGACTTCAGCTAAATCGGAGTTCCAAGCACAATATTTATCACCTTTCATTGATAATTAAATATTTACATTTAAATTATTTGTATGTGATTAAATTTATTTGCTCTACTTTATATACTAGTACATTCATTCATTCATTCACATATATGAAGTCTTTGTGTTCTCATTCATATAAAGAACTTCAAATATTTTCAAACGTTTGCAAAAAATCAATATTCCGTTAACTTTATGGAAAGCAGAGATTACTAAAATACTATAAAACAAACAAAAGACTTAGGCAGCAAACTTTATTTTATGACGGCTTAAAATTAACACATTCAAACATATAATTTACCTGACATTCAATATTTGTTCTAACAATACTGGCTGCATAAACATTAACAAACTAGAATTATTTAAATATCTTTTCACTATTATTAGTGTGATTGATATAAGAGTCTTTGAGCATTTACTAATTGAAAGTAACCAGGAACACTACAGAAGCCGGATCTACTTGTTTTACACTCTTCCCTATATTTACTATACGAAGTGTGCCTGCCCCTGAAAACTCTTAGCATATAAATACAGTTGAATAAGAACAATCTTTATAGATAAAGTGAACAACATAAAACTTTGTGGAAATACTTTTATGTTGCATAAAAATGTAAAAAAGGGTATTAAGTCACTAATAAAACCGATGATGAAGTTCTTTTACATCTTTTTTATTTTTTTTTTTTTGTTTTTTTGTTTTTATGTACTTAAAGAAACAAAGCGTGGGAAGCGATTCATTGAATCACACATTTTTCTTACGCTTTAACTAATTTCTTATACCCTACACCTTTAAATGTGAAGAATGAGTCCATCTCTACTCTATCTTAACACAGTCTAGATAATATTATATTAAAATAAAATCATTAACTATTATACAAAGAAATGTTCTAATTTTTGGTCTTACAAATAGTGGTTATTTTTCATTTTCTTACTTAGCTTTTAGTCTTACTTTGTGAATCTTGAGCTCTAGTATAAAAAAAAAAATCTAAAACAATATTTTTTAGTAATAAACTGCGGCTCGCATGACAGAGAGACGTCACCAAAAAAACGGGATCCCACCTAACCACCACAAGATGAAGTGCATTGGATTAAAATAGATCAATGAAGGGAAACTTGTACAAAATGGCTGAATGATGATGCTGATTATTGAGACTAACTAAGGCTATCAATAAGAACAAGCCGACCGTCTTCGCCATAATGATATCTTTCTCTATGCTGATCATACTTACTAATTCATTAATATTCTTAATGAGGTCTTCATAACGTTGCAAATAATAGACTAAAATGATCATACATTCCACATTATGTTGTGTGAAGTGAACTAAAAAAAAAAAGAAGGAATGAGAAAAGGGACATTCATAAGTTGTCGGTCTGAGGGCGGTAGTGGTGGCGGTGGTGGTGACCAGTGATGGGTTTTGCAATGCATTGTGAAATGAACTGAACTAAGTAAGTAGTTGGAACCTGTTTCACAGAACATTATATTAAATTGCCGAACAAAAGAGACAACAACGACAACACTAAGAGCAGTAGCTGTTCTGTAGTTGCTTCTGATTCTGATGTTGCTGATGCTGCTGCTGCTGCTGCTGCTGTTGCTGTTGCTACTTCGTTTATCGTCCATCATTTTTGTCATCATCATTGCTTGGTTCGATCAAATCCGATGTGAAGTAAAGTGTAGTGAAGTGAAGTAAAGTTGCTTAAATGCTAAGATGATGGGATGGGATGAGTTTTGTTGCGTTGCGTTGCAATGTTGCTATGTGTGTATAAGCACATGTATGTGTTTGTAAGAGTGTGCGTGTATGTGTATTTCAGTTCAGTTTATTTAAGTTTTCGCAGAAGCGCCGCATTTAAGAGCACTCACTAAACATGATAGAGACACACAAGTGCAAAGGGATATGTGAGCAACCAACTTCAACAACATGAGGTAAGTACTTGTCGCCTTAGGAGCACTTTGCCGACCGACGAACTACCAAAAGAATGATTGAATGATGAAACGAACAAACGAACGGGAACTTAAGCCAATGTAGTAAAGAGTTGTAAAGATTCGGCGCCGGATTCTACCAGTTGCCGATCGAACGACTAAATGAAAATGAACTCATTGTATGGATCGATCGATGGATGGATCGATGCTTGGATGGATGTACAGCATGTAACGTTAACTTCCTTTCAATATGCGTTGCGCTATGCTGGCCTGATCTGGTTTCATCTGTCTTGTCCAGGTCTGGGAGTTTAAGATGGTTTGGCAAAAGGTATGTTATAATGACCACTAATTACTATCACCACTACTCACTGAACGAACCAACGAACAAATGAACAGATGACGGACAAAGATGTGGATGTCGTCGACCACTTTGTTCAGCACCTGTACACACGCGCATAACTGTTTATCAGTGTGTGTGCGTGCGTGTCTGTATGTACATATGTATGTCTGTATGAATGACTGCCGCTGATGAAGCAAATATTTCTTTTCAGTCCAGCAACCCCCTAAGCCGTTGGATGGGAAACAGCAATGTGATGTTGCGTTGTCATTTTTGTCATGCATTAATAAATCTTGTTTAGATATTTTTTTCTCTTTTTTCATATTTTATTTTTTTATTTTTATAATGGCATCTACACTATTTTTGTTTGTCTCTCGATCCATCTATCCATCTATCTATCTAACTAAACAACCAACCAACCACCCATCCATCCATCAGTCTATCTATTAATTTAATCGTGTAACTATATCTGCAAGCATTCTTCATATGGTTATGGCAAAAACTTTCGCTATACACATATTTAATTATCACATTCGAACTAGGCGAGGCCAACTTTATTACATTGCTCCCTCTCCAAATTAGGCACGCATTTGCTGTTTACACTCTAACAGAAAGTCTACAGCCTTAGATGCCGTAAACGTACACAGCATTATATCCGAAGTGTGTGTAAAAGGCTAAGGCATGCGACATTTTGCAAAGCGATACTTAGTTTCTTAAGAAATATTTAACAAGAACCGAGTTCAATAACAACAAGTAGTAGTAGTAGCTGTTGTTGTGTTTTCATAGTAATTTGTTATGGAAGTATCTATGGGAAGATAAAACAAAACTCTAATGCCAAAGTGAAAACTAATTATGGCTAATGAATGTTGCAAAATAATCAATCAATGAAAGACTTTAACTTCGGTTTCAGTTCGGTTTCACCAAAAATTTCATGCCTTTCAAGAAAGCTAAAATTTGATTAACTGTTTATGTGGCAATGTAAAAGCTTTACTATACATAATTTATTAGATATTCTTACAGATATTTAAAGAGGCTATAAAAAACAAAATCAACAATGCCAACAATGTATAATAACTTCACAAACGGATCAGAAATTCAGGAAATTTGTTTCTTTTGCTTACTCATAAAAAAACGGTACCAGAAAAAGTTTAGCTAGACTCAAGAAGAGTCACTCTCTAGACTCTACAATACTCAAGAATAGTTAGTCCCCATGTAGACTGTTCAAGTCTCAAAATGTGCCATCTTCTAGACTCAACAAAACTCAAAAAGAGTCACTCTCTAGACACTAAAAGACTAAAGAAGAGTCTACAAAATTTGAGAAGTGTGACAACCTATGTTCTAAAAGACTCAACAACGTTACCCTCTAGATTTTACAAGAGTCAATAAGAGTCACCCTCTAAACTCTACAAGTCTTCAGATGAAGATAAAGTTGTTTTTTTTTTATATTTGTACGGCCTTCATTCATCAATTCGTTAAGTGGCTTCTTGGGGATTTCAATGAAAGAATTTCGAAGACATCTGCAACAGAGTCCTATGTATTTGTTACATACATTTTTTTTAATTTTATATATTATTGTATTAACAAATATTGTCACATGTAAACAAAAGACTTAAGTAACGAACTTTTGTTAATTATTAGAATAAAAAAAAAAACTAAACAAATTTCTTAAGCTTTCAAATAGATCAAATGTTAGGAAATTTTAATATAAGAAACTCATATCTTTAACATGAATGAAATACAGATTTTTTTAACAAGATTAGCACAATCAGAAATTGGTGAATATATTTTATTTTTAATGTTGACTTAACGAATAACTTGACTCCATTTTGTGTCTATGCATGTAATCCTATGTGTAAGCACCTACGAGTATCTAGATATATATGTACATAGATAGATGTGCAATATGTATGTAGATACATACATACATACATATGTGTGTCAACGCTTTAATTATCTAATAGTAAAAACCAGTTCGGATTAGCGGTACTTGGGGATATTTAATAAAATCTTAAGCGTTGCTTAATTTTAATTTTTTTCTCAGATTTCTTCATTTTTAGTAGCAGTATTATATGCAGCGTCGTCTATTTGTCTGTCTGTCTGTCTGTCAGTGACTCTGTCTGTCTGTGGGTCTGTCTTTCCTTTGGAGTTGTACAAACAGTAAGTTGATTTGGCAAAAATCACAGCATGTTGCATAGTTCAGTCTTAAATGAAGTCATTAGCATAGTTTGTGCCGTTTCCCAACACTGCACTATACTAAAATCCTATGAAATAGAGAAAAAATATTTACTACTACATATATGTACTATGTACCTGTTAATATGATCTAACGATCATGGACGTGGATGTCTAAGATTGGTTTGGTTTGGTTTGTTTTGCTTTGGATTCAGTTTAGTGGCGACGACGAGGATGATGATGACGACGACAACGACATCAACCATGTCTATAATGTTGGCTTAGTGGTTAAGCCAGTTGTTATTGTTAGTGTTGTTGTTGGTGTTGTTCTTGTTGCCACATTCAATAAAGACAAATTAGATTTGCATTCAAATGAGAAAAATAAACTTAACTTGTTATAAATGTTAATAAATCGGAATATTTAATACCTGATTGCGACACATTTGGACATAAATGCAATGCCGAGTTGTCGTCAATGCTTTTATTAATAATAATTTTCTTGCTCAATTGCTGTGACAGTTCTAGGAAAAATGTCTTGACTGACTCCGTTTTATGCCTTTCTATGGAAATCATTATGTATTACAACTGCTGCGATTGTCGTTGTCATGGTTCGTTTCTCTCTAATGTTATTTGTTTAACATGACAATGAGAAAAATCACATTACACACAAAATCAACTCCAATTAGAGTACGTTCCATTTCAAGAATATACTCGTACATACAATATACAATAGTATAGCAATGAGACTATACAATTTTTGCTTTCTCTAATGAACCCAAACTCTGATTGTAACAATTAGATGCCAAGTGTAAATTGATTTAGCAACACAAAGGAAAAGGAAAAGGAAAAAGAAAAACGCAAAAAGGCAAAGACAAAACTTTTTTGGTTACCTTTTTATTGAAGTCCGATGAGTGTGTATCTTGTGCTTAGAAAGCGGCCTCCTTTGAGAAGCAAAGCAATGAGTTGTAACAAAATCAAACTACAAGTGGGAAAAAGGAAACACAAAATAAAATTCGTGCAACAACTTTTCTAGTTTAGCAAATTAGTTGCGTCGCCATGGCAAAGTCGCAGCAACAGTCATAGTGGTCGAAGCTGGAGCCGCCTGCTTTAACGACCACTCGCCTCATCATCATCATCATCTTCGTAGTATTTAGATGCAATAGCACGCTTCATCTTATTCTTGTTTCTTCTTTTCTCTTGCTTTGCCATCTTACCATAGTTTATTGCCATGCTTTCTTTCGCATCTTCTCCATCTCTCGTCGCCTCTTTGCATTTTGCCCAAACATTGCAGTAACAATTTCACCGTTACTTTTTATTCGATCCGCATTTCCAATTCTCTCGCTTGCAACTCATTTACCATTTGCGCTATGCAAGCAGGCAAGCGAATCCAATGACAAGACCCAACTCCAACAACAGCAAAAGATTACAATATCACCCGCGCCACCAAAATGATTCATACAATGACTTATAGGCAACGATGACGACCACAACAAAGCAAAAAGAAAGACATTGTTATGGATCTTTTTACAGACTTTCAAAGACTCTGCCAACCGCCCCCCGCAAGAAATACTATCCAGTGGCGCTTTAAAGGTTTCACATTTCAAGGGTTGCGACATATGCCTTGCAGAAAAATGATATACGCTTGCATCACATTCCAAGGTGCAATCGCCGCCACTGGCACAGACCACAACAACAACAACAACAACGACGACGACGACGACGAAAATCTGTGGTAAAATCACTTCTGTTGGGTTTGACTTCTTATCGCGAGTGAATGCATACACACAAGACGCATTCTCTGGCAAACTAACTTGACACTTTGCTGATGACATGCGCGACAAAATGAAACTAGGAGGAGGCAATGGCTACGGCTTCGGTTATGGAGGTTGTAGTTACTCAACTCAAAATTGCATGTGCGCCCACGCAGTTTTCGTATTCACATTCGCATCTTGTAAGTATGCACTACATTCTTATAAGAAGATTTTCGTGTTGGTTTCTTTTCTGGGATTGAAACCAGCAAGAGCAGGAACTGCTTGGCACCAGTTGAGTGGTGGGAAAGAAAGCGCAACTTGAAAGGCGTTTGCTCTATGGTATTTTATCTTAGATTTTTCGAAATCTTCTTTGACGACGGGATGCCGTGTTCTTGTTGTCTAGACTAAACCAAAACTAGAATATTCATAGATAGATGATCGCATAACCGTTATTTGTAACAATTTTTATTTATTTATCTACTTATTTATTACAATATACATATTTTTTCTTTCTTTGCAGCCCTCTAAACTGTACCGAATGTAAATGAAATCTAAGTATTTGATATTAACTAAGTTAAGCAAAATGGATAATAGGCAATTTGAAATGCAAATTGCTTTTCTTTTACTATATAAAATATACTATAATAAGTATATGTAATATGTTTGGGCGCGTTTTCTTTAGGATAAATTCTGTAAATACCCAGGACCCTGAGAACTAGAATCATTTATACCAAAGACGGATTGAGACATAAATCGAAATATTAAAAAAATGAGTCAAGTACGAGTCAGACTCATACATGGAGGGTGTCGTACCAGATTGGGGTTTGTATGGGAGGTATTTCGCCTAGTGGTCCAATTCGACCAATTTCAACAAATGTACCGCGCCTATATCTGAAACTTATAGTGTCTAAATTTCAGTTCAATAGTCCAAAAATCAAAAAATGTTTCGAATCAGAATCGGAATTTTAATGGTGAGTTTATATGGGAGGTAACCCTCCTAGATGGTCGATTTGGCTGATTCCAACAGATGTGTAGCGCCTATGTCAAGAAATTATAGTGTCTAAATTTCGATGGAACAAAAAAAAAAACTTTTTCTAATAACAATCTGAATTTTAATGGGGTTTGTATGGGAGGTACCCCTCTTAGTTGACCGACTTGGCCGATTTTAACAGATGTACATCGACTATACCAAAAACCTATTGTATCTAAATTTCAGTTCGATAGATCAAAAAACAAAAAAGTTTTCTAATAAGAACCTGAATTTTAATGTAGGTTTGTATGGGAGGTACCCTTCCTAGTACCCTGATCAAACTGAAATTTCGACAATATAAGTGTCTGATGTATAGCCAAGAATTATTTAAATTTCAAGATCATGGGATTACTGGATCGTATAGCTGCCATACAATCCAAAATGTGTCTTGTATGGGGACCACTTTAAGTTTTTAAAAATATTTTAGTCTTAGTATTTCTTGCTGATAGAAGGATAGAACTACATCTGTGAAAATATCAACTCTCTAGCTATTACGGTTCATGAGATATGACCCGAGGACGGACAGAAGGACAACTCTGCAATAGGGTTCCTTTGGTACCCTTTGGGTCCAGAACCCTAAAAACAAAAAAATCAAGATTTACATATTAATTATATTTATTATGTAATTAGTTGGGACTAGAGACCCCGAAAGACCTACCATTGACTCAAATTGGAACCCTTAATTAATTGTGAAATTTAAACAAGTAACTTTGAAATTTGAATAAAAGACCTAATAAAAGATAATATTGATATTAACTCACCTCTGCCATATCCTTGTGTATGCTTTGCGAAACTATTTACAACCGCATCCACAGCCTCTCGCAGCACTTGTTTAGCGCGTGCATCCGAAATACCGCCGCTACTACCACCTCCGGCCATGGCTCCAGTTAGTCCAAGACCACTGCTACCACCACTGCCACTTTGTTGTTGTTGCGTTACTAAGCTGCTGCGAGTTGCCGCTGACGTTGCTGTTGTCGTTGCCGCAGTGGTTGTCAGGGATTGCAACACCATCGAAGAATCACCCAGATCAGGCTTCACTATGGATGCTGCTGCCGTTGATGCAGTTGATCGTTGTTGATGTGAATGAAATTGCAGTGGCAGATGAGACGAATGTGACTTATGCGTTGACTGTGTTTGTTCATATAAATAGTCAGAGTTTTGTCCTGATGTTGGCTGTTTTTGTTGCATCAAATGTTGTTGCTGCTGCTGCTGCTGTTGTTGTTGCGGTTGATGATGTTGATGCTGGAGATTTGTTGTATCTTGCTGATGTTGTTTTTGTTTCTGTTGTTGCTGTTGCTGTTGCTGTGATCCAACAACACATTGCATTTGCAGTTGATGGTGCTGTTGCAATTGCCCAGAGTTCATTATAGCAATGCTTGCAACATTTGTTTTTGTTGCGCTTTTCCTCTTTTTTGTTGTTATTGTTTATATTAATGATTCAGTTATAAGAAACAGATTAAGACGGCCTACACAAAAGGTAATCACTTAACTAAATAAATGAGTTTTTACTCATCAACTTCCATGGTAGTTAATTTAATTCCCTTTAACCGCCGACATCTCCTAATCAACATAACTTGTTGGGAAAATAAAAAGAAACTCAAGGTCTTTTGTTAAATGAACTAAAGTCGTTAAACTCGTCATCGATCAACATTAGAGTGAGGCAAACTTTTTTATGCCTTAAACCATTATTCAAGGAACTTTGAAAACTGTCGACGATAATATCATACACATGTAAATTTTTGCTACTCATTTCTTTATTTATTTATTTACATAATTATTTATTATTATTTCTTTGAAAACAAAACAAAAAATCTCATCAGCAAAAAGCCATAAATCATGTGACAAATTGGTTTTCTGAAAGCATTTATATCTCTTGGAGAGACCTTAAAAGTTCTAAATCGGTTTTGCTTTACTGGTTGCTGGTGTTGAACGAACTTGGTTTTAAGTGTGGAAACACACACACACACACACACGATATGTAAATAGATACACATAAAATTAAGAATGATGTCAACAGATATGTATTGTGTAGCAGCAGCTGCTGTGCTGTTGAAGTGTTTTTTTCTATAAGCTCGTTATAAGTAATGTGATTATACTTTTCCCCTTGGATTTTTTGCATATTAAATTTATTAGTGTCAAAGAACTGTAACCTACTTGAGATATGTCCGAAGAAAAAAAAATTATAAAACAGTTGATTAATCAAGAAAAGGTGGAGTGTGCACAGATACAAAAATGCGAGGCAGAGTGAAAGTGTTGTAATCGAAAGAAGGTCACCAGCTGCTTTATTGAAATGACTTAGTCCAAGGGGCAGTCCAGTTCAGTTCAGGATTATACCTTGAAATAAAGAAAGATCTTCATAGTACTTAGTATTGTAAGAAGCAGACAGAAGGGAAGACACGCAAATATTTTTCGAATGTACCAAGGAACATCAATTTTTAAACGATCAATCATCTTTCTGACGATTATAAGCATCTTTTCATTTTTTGTCTTCATCATAAAGCTGCTGCTACTTTCTAAGGATATGAATGACTTGTATGCAAGTCTTTACAAGAGAAGACAGCAACAATGTTGCGACGGCAAGTCTTTTGACCACGACCACAGCCATGAAAAAGAATGCGAAAAACTCTTAAAAGCCTTTACAAAAAAAAAAAGAAAAAAAAAAGAAACTAAAAGAAATAAAGAAAAAACAGCGCTAATAATAAAGAGTGGCATGACGAGGCAGGAAAAAAGCGGAGTAAGAGCAAAAGAGCAAGGCAGCGCAGCGCCAGTGAGGCAACAGCAACAGTAACAGTGATCGGCGGATGCTGGCAAGTTTCAAAATTCAGCATGCGTAGGTCAACGTCACATCTTTTTCATTTGTTTACAGTTAAACTCGCAGGCATCGCCGCATCAGCACTTCATTGAGCCGTTATTTCCCTTGTAGACCTTTCACAAATTCAATGGCATATTTGCTTTAGTCAAAATCTTGCAACAGATTACAACAAAAATGTCTAGAGGATAAATCTTTAGGCACATCCAATTTTGAGTCAGTTTCCTAAGTCAAAAAATTACTAAAAGATGCACACATATATAAGCTACTAAGCTGTGGCGCCCTACATTTTGTCGGAAGTCCGTGAAAAATGCTGTTGCTCATAATTCGAAAACTTTCAACTGAAATAAAGATGAATAAAAGTAACGTTTCAATGAAACATTATATTTTCTTAAATTTTGTATTTCATTTGCAAGCTATAGGGCTACTGTTCGACTGAGTGATTTGGTTTAGATTTCGGGGAACTTTTCTTGAGATGTATAGACTCAAAGAGAACTGTTCCCATCCTTAGTCTACCACTTGAACAATCTTTATTACTAAATAACTGGTCTAATTTATCATAATACCATCTAAGTTTTATAAATAAAAAATGTGTGAAAAGTATCAGAATAATATCGATATTATATTTAAAATATTGATTTTAATTTATTTCATGTCTTCTGTTCGTTTCTCATGTCATCATAAAATTCAATTTATGCCAAGCGTACAAATTAATCAAAATATTTAAATCTTGTCACAACCACAATTTTTGTATCTGTTGAGAGAAGAAGATGCATTTACACTACCCATGTGTGTCTGACCGACTTTAATGCATACTAAGTTCGTCTGTATTACAATGTAACTGAAAACGTTGGGGCAAGATTGAAATGCGGTCAGAGTATGTAAAAAGATTTTAAGTAGCACAAATGTTTCATTTCATATATGTAATATGAGATATTTTGCTTTTTCATTTTGTATTCAATACAAAAAACGAAGTCAACAAAGAAACAAAAGATAGTATGGCCAAGAACAACAACATTTGTAATTTGAAACGGAAGTGCAAAAACAAAAAAACCAAAATAAAGGGGTTCATAACAAAAGGAAGCAGCTGCAATTAACACATCAGATTCTTTAACAACTCTCTGTAAAGACTTCCTTTTGATATGTACATCGATGGATTCATCGATGGCATACATATTATTGTATGAATCTAATTATATATATCATAGAAAATGGTTCTTTTCTAAAATTGTTGCGTATACGACGCGTGAAACTAAACAATCAAAAAGCAATTAGAACAGCAATTGACCAGCAAGCAGCAGTTGATTGCAAACTTGTGTATGATAGTAGTAGTAAACCCGGTTGGATGTGTGTAATGTATATAGATACATATCCCAGTGAAGCAAAATATGTTAAGAAAGAATACATTTGCGGTGGAACTGAGCTGAGCTAAGCTGAGCTGCTGCTACTTGTGCTTGTATGGGCATATTAAAATTGCACATGCGACATGCAATATAAAAACAAGATGGACAAGCGGCATCAACAGCAGCAACAACAACAACAACAACAATAACACTGAGAGATCAGGAGAAGAATCAGCACATTGCATGCGTTGCATATAAAATTATTGTCGGTGCTCTTAAGTGTCTAAAACAATTGCTAGAGAGACTGACAAAAAGCTATCAGGCAAAAAATTTGTAGTTATAAAAAAAAAAAAAAACTAAAAGAAAGAGCCGTCATTATCATCCTCCACATGTAAGTAAAGAAATAGTTGATTTTCCTTAGTTTTATTGCACAGTGGCACATAAGAAAATTCGAATTTAAATCTCTTTACTTGTAGACCCAATAAAAAATCCATTAAAAGCATATAATTTAAACACTGTGCCAGGTTTTCATAATATACAATACAATTGGATTGTAAAGCAAAAGAAATAATATAATGTGGGAACTTTTTCAATAAGAAAGAAAAAAATTAAGATTTTTATTTATGTATAATTTTTTGTTGTTGTTTTGTGTTTCTTTTTTTTTTTATTTTTTATTCACAGACTATAGCGAACCAGTGAGACATCTAAAAAAAAAAAACAAATAAATAAATAAAAGAAACCTACAACGAAATGTGGGTTTCTGTCTCTGCATTGGTTGCTGCTGCTGCTGCTGCTGCTGTTTTTGATGATGTTGCTGCTGCTGCTATTGCTTTTGTCTTCCGCCTTTGAGGCAGGCAACTTGCACCAAACACCCGCCCGCTCATGCTGGGGTAATGCAAAAATATTTTAACTATAAAACCAAATACCTGAGGTGTCTGTCACAGTAAAAGTAATATAGCAAAGTTGAAGCAGTATAGGAAAGGAACCGTTAACAAATTTTCACCTGATTACGAAATTGATTTTCAACACTTTAAAAATTTTGAAAAAATGTAAAATGGAAAAAATAGTACATTAGTTTTCCATTTGCACTCTTAGACAAAGTTTCCCATATGAACGACGACGACGTTAATTAGACAATGTCCATGCATCATATTCAATAGCTCAACGCACTTTAGTGGAATGTAATGCTTTGCATTTCTGGTATTTCGACGGACAACGTTTCTTCGGTCTTTCCGATTTTGCGAATTCCGCAACTTTTAAATTGTGAACAAATCGAATGTACGAACGAACCAAGCAGCGAACCGATCACGGCAACTTTAAAGTGACAACTAACATTGCTAACTTGATTGCAGACACAAAGAACTAACTTCAGCACCAGCAGCAACTGAGCAACACAACTTTGAAACTCAATGAAAGAAAAAACGCAACCGGTTTTTGAATACACTCCACCCAAACTTCAGGCATATTAGCTCCTATTAGAAGATTATTGCCAATATTATTATCTTTCTTTGAGTACTTGATGGGATCAGCCGCAGGAAATAAGTTATACAAGTATATTGTATGAATAACATAAATACTATGTCCCTTCTCATCGTCGTCGTCATCAATATCATCTTCTCATCTCATCTCATCTCATCTCATCTCATCTCATCTCATCTCATCTCATGTTGATGTCGCTGATGATCGAAATTTAATTTCTTTAAGATACAGTTTTATATATTTACAATAATAAAAGTCAAGTGTTTTATAATTACTTATTCACACAGAAGTTGAGATGTGTTTCAAAGGAGTTGTAATCATTTGAACCAAAAATTATGACGATTTTATTGCATTGTAAACTATTGTAGTTTTATTATATGACAATCAATAATAACTAGCTTTCAATATTTTGGTTTTATGGTTTTAATATTCGAAATTCAATTGTTACTTTCGTTAAAAAGTTTTAAACTCTTGACACATATCACAACAATATCCCCGAATCGGAACTTTGTATTACTCGTATTATGTTTGCCTCCAGATACATAGAAACTGTTCATGTGGTTGTGTGGTTATTATCGTTGTTGCTCTTGGGATGCGTAACGAAGCGGATATATATATAATACAATATATAAAACGAAGTACTACAACTCATCCAACCAACTTACTGTCCTCACAGTACATGCTTGTATAATCAAATCAATCGCGCTTCACTGGCTTCAATACAATACGAGTGAATACTATTTGCTGGAAATTCAAGACGGCATTCCTGTATCATTTTACACCTGATTTAGATAGCCACGGTAAAAGTGGAAATTTTTCTTGCACCATTTGATGGGCAGGTTCCAAGTTCGATCCCTTCATACCCTGGGGGACATTATTTGTGAATTTGTGAATAATTTTGTATGGCGACGTTTTTTAAAAACTTTTATCGAGTGTTCGAGTGATTTTGTTTTTGTTGTTCTTATGTATGTAGCAACGATCGGTGGCGCTTTAATAAATGGACACAATAAAAAAAGGTAGAAAGGAATAGCAGCCAGCAGCTAATTATAAATGCAATGTGGCAACTAAGATCAGAGCAATAATGGCAATGGCATCACACACAACCAACGTAGTAATATGAGACCAAGAGTGTTAAGTGACTGCAAGAGTGTCAGTGCCAGGTACAGTGGCAGTGGCAGTGGTAGCAGCGAAAGATCGAGCACAGACTGGCAGTGAAAGTAAGGAACAGGGACAACATGATAATGACAATAATATCGTTGTGGCCGTCGTCGCCGTCTTTGCTGCCACCGAAGGAGTTCTTCTAATGATGAAATTACGTAGTTTCGTTACATTCTTTACAGAACCTTCCCAAGATATTCGGGATAAATTACTAATACCAACTTACAAAGAAATACTCAACAATAAATTGAAGTGCCTTAGGATTGTAGCGCATTTTTCCCTGATCTTAGAGTGGACCCAAGTCTACAGCTTAGATTGCTAAAAGGAAAGTTCACTACTATCACACAAGACTTAAAAAGAAACATCATTTAAGTATCACTGCTGACCGTTTGAGCATCTGAGAAATAGATCTGAATTTTTACAACCATTTTTTTTCCCAAGATATATATCGGAATCACCACCCATACAAACCACCCTTAAAATTCAGGTTCTTATTAAAAACACTTTTTTGTTTGATGTACTATTGAACTGGAGACTATGAGTTTCTAGTCTATTTCCACCAACCATGTAGATTTCAAGATCCTAAGGTTACTACATCGTGTAACTCCTATACAAACCCGTACGTTTCTTGTGTGGGTAGCCCTTTTAATTTTTATTTTTTCTTTTTGCTGTACAAAAAGTACATTAAAGGACTCTACAACAATACTGAAGAATAGACCAGGTGTGCGTTGTTGTTCATTTGCTAAGTCACTGGAATTTTTATCTGTCTGCCCATTTGTAGCAGAACCAAGCTAAGACACAAACGTATTACACAAAGTATGATCGTCTCTATTACTTTATAGCAGAACCAAGCTAAGACTCAAAGTTATCTTAGTAGAGGCGAAAGTAAAGTCTTATGATTCTCAGTGGAGATTTTTACGTAAATTTTGTTCAAACGATCTAACTAAATTTCTTCGATTGTATAAATAATAATACCAACGAATCAACAAAAAAAAAAAACCGCAACAAAAAAAACGAGTCAAGGACATATCATCAGATATTTTAGATACCACAAATCACTATCACCAATTGAAACAGCACCTAATGACACTGGAAATATTGAATAAAAAACAGAATATTTTTAATGACAATTTTTAATGATCGTATTTGTTTTGAGATTAGATTAGATTTGAGAGAAGTTTAAGTTTTCAAATTCGCCACTCTAATACCGACCATAAATGTTCATTTGGGTTGAGTTCTGATGAGTAGGAATGGAACTTCACATTGTAAGCAGTATTTTTGTCCTGTTGAAAATAAAGGTTGTTCTTTATTCCCAACTTCCTGAACACTTTGGTTTAAATTGTCTTTCAAACGACTTTAACCCAAGGCAACTTTGTTCAGTAGTTCAAACTTCAAATTGAATTCAATTTTTCTGCTGTTAAAAGTAAGTAACTAAGTAACCGAATGCAAATGACAACGCGCATAAAAGTAGTCCAACAAAATATAACGATTAGTATTGATAAATTCAGTTCATTGTTCTGCAAACAATTTTAGTAAATGTATCAATAAATTTTAAATATTTGACACTTGTTGCTATTATGAGTTGTAATTATGCAGAAGGACTTTCGGCCTATGCCCATAAAGGTGTCCTAGGAATACCTGAAGTAAAACTACATATAGAATATAAATATACAGCGACTATACATAATGATTTTATTTAATTATCCTACAGGTATTTGACAATGAAGATGAAATAAAGGAGAAATGCAAGCAATTGGCGGATTGGTTGTTGACAGCCGAACATGTCGTTGTCCATACTGGGGCTGGTATCAGCACATCAGCTGGCATTCCAGATTTCAGGTAAACAACTTCATTTTGTACAAAACTTAATAAAGCAATTTGCTTATTGATTTTACAGAGGACCAAAAGGTGTCTGGACTCTGGAGAAGAAAGGTGAAAAGCCCAATATAAATATATCCTTTGACGATGCCATTCCCACAAAAACTCATATGGCCTTGCGTGCTTTAGTAGAGCACGGCTATGTCCATTATGTTGTTAGTCAGAATATTGATGGTTTGCATTTAAAGTCTGGACTCTCGCGGAAATATTTGGCTGAATTGCATGGCAATATGTTCATCGAGCATTGCAATAAATGTCGACGCCAATTTGTGCGCACAAACGCCACGCCCACCGTTGGTCAGAAACCTTGCGGTGGCTGTTGTCGTGTCAGTGAGTTGCTAGACAACAGTGCCGCTCGGAGCTGCCGGGGTGGTATACTACTGGATAATGTGCTCGATTGGGAAGATGATTTACCGGAGCGTGATATTGACATGGCTATAATGCATTCCACGTAAATATGCTTCTATGTACTTTGAATTTTCACATTCACATTTAATTTCCCTTAAAGTTTAGCTGATTTAAACATTACCCTGGGTACCACACTACAAATCATTCCAAGCGGAAATCTTCCATTGAAGAATCTAAAACATAAAGGCAAATTGGTCATTTGTAATTTGCAGCCAACGAAACACGTAAGTGATAAAATACTATTGTATATAGATTTAATATCAATTTAATGATTTATTTCATTTATTTATTTTTTTTTTTTTTTTCAAAGGACAAGAAAGCAGATCTTCTTATATCCACATACGTTGATGATATACTTGTCAAAATATGCAAACGTCTTGGCGTAGAGATACCCAATTATGAGCAAGAAACAGATCCCACTAAGTCTTCATCTTTAATGGAATGGTCCATATCAGCATTAGATGTGAAGGCATTAAACAAATTGTTTAATGAGCATCAAAAGGAAATTGCCCAAAAACGCAAATTGGGAAAAAGTAAATTAAGTTTAGATTTAAAAAAACATAATATAAATGTACCGAAAAAGGCTTACAAAAAGCGGAAAATTAAAAAAGAATCTGAATGTTAATTTCATTATCATCATATTGTTATTAAAAGTGAATGAATTCTGATTAAGATAATTACTAATTGACTTTGCTTTAAGGCATTAGATTACATTAATCTTAAGATCTTTAGTCTAGTGCAATCATTTCTAGTTTTTCTTTGCAACAGCATAGAAGTCACAATTAGAAATAAGCATGAAAGGGAGAATCGTGTTGTGTGGAGAGCCATAACACAGTGGCTAGCAATTGTCGTTGAAGAAACCTTTACGTTCTCTGTATCGCTGGAGGATAACACAACAGTCTCAATTCGCTATCAACAACAGGTGGATGATGGTGCACCCTTAAACAGTACTATTCTGGTGAGCAAGTGAGATATTCTCAACTAGACATAATCAATATTGGCCATTTGAAAGTATCAGGTTCAGTTTTCAAATTGTGTTACTTTCATTAAATTGCAGCTACCCCATCTCATTCTGTACAAGTGATGCTTCTTCTAGGTGGTAACTAAAGTTGCCTTCCCCTTTGCACATGTTTTAAATGCGATTATTGGCAACTCTGTTGACCCTAAACAAGATCAGCTGTTGTGGGACCGTTTAATAACTCTTAGGAATACATATTTAAAATGCAGCGCGTGGGGAAACCATTGCTTGTAGCTATAAACAGGCATAATGGATACCGTGGTTTCTTTCAAATACGAAAGAATGAAAAGTAAGAATAATTATATTAATGAATATTTATGTGTAACCCTTTCACATCTTGTAGAGAGTTCGGTATTTGTAATCGTGTTGATATTGGGACAGTTTCACAAGAACGATTCGTTCCAGAACACATTATGAAACCTGAGTACTACTACAAATTTATGCCCCCTGGAATCACATTGGGCACACCGGAAATAAAAAATATGCAACAATTGCTTCATATGCGTGTAGTTTGCAATTTAGCCGCGAAGGTATTGAAGGCCTGCGAAGAATTTTGTACGGTCGGAAAGTCCACAGACGAAATTGATGAATTTGTGCATAACAAAATTATTGAGGCAAATGCCTACCCATCACCCTTACGTTATGCCGGTTTCCCCAAATCCGTGTGCACGTCTGTGAACAATGTGGCTTGTCATGGTATCCCAGATAGCCGAGAATTAGTCAACGGCGATATTATAAATATAGATATCTCAGTATATTTCAATGGTCATCATGGCGATTGTTCAAAAACACTGCTGATAGGTGATGTGGATGAACGTGGCAAATTTCTGGTAGATGCCACAAATAAATGTCTGGATGCATGCATTGCACTATGTGGTCCAGGAATTCCTTTTAACCACATTGGTTGTTATATTACACAGTTCTGCAAAGATAATAACTTGGATACGATTCATGCATTTACGGGTCATGGCATTGGTAGCTACTTCCATGGGCCACCTGAAATTTTGCATTATAGTAACAACGGTCCTGGGGTTATGGCACCAGGAATGACGTTTACAATAGAACCTATATTGACATTAGGCGCCTCTGATATACGGGTGTTGGCAGACGGTTGGACTGCGGTAACTGCTGATGGAGCACGCACTGCACAATTTGAGCACACAATCCTTATAACGGAAGAAGGTTCAGAAGTGCTTACTAAAGTTGATTAAGATAGATTTTCCTTATCTTTATTACAATAAAAAAAAAGCATTGACTTTTCGGCAATTTTACTGAATTCATCAATTTAATGAAGATGTCCAAAAGAGTTTCTAGATTCCATACATACTGCTGCTTAAATGAATTTTTGTACAACGTGATTAAACTAAAAGGACGCCGACGCCGACGATGATATGATGTGCATGATTTTGTTTGACTAAGCTTTTTCATTATGTATGTGGAGGAAAGACTAACTACAAATCGCATTTGACTTTTGTGTTGGCTTTTGTATTGGTAGGAACAACTTAAATTCTGGTGGCAGCTCATCTTCAGAGTACAATCTATCAGAGAAATATACACGACGTATGCGACAGTTCGCATGGATCTGTACGCGTAATGTTTCCACGTAATTAGTGCCGTAAGCTCGACGAGTAAAATCTGACAGATTAAACTGTATTTGGTTCCAGCCTTCATCGAGTCGCATGGGCATGGTGCAAATAAAGGGTTTCACTCTGGTGGTTGATTGATAGTTGCTAGCGCGAAAACGACGCCGTACATTCTTGTCGTCAAGTACCTTTAACAGAAGAAATTTCAAAGTGGTAACAATTAATTATCATAATTATTGGTGGTCACTTACTTGAACCTCAAAAGTAAAATACTTTTTCATATTCTTTATTATCATAACCAAGAAGGGTAACTTAATGCCCAGCGTTTTCTTAGGATCAGCTGGACACGTAATGAATGTGGTGCTCACATTAGTTCCAACTATTTCCAAGACCAGGCTCTGTATGTCGTTGTCTGTGATTCGCTTGATGTGTCCATTACGTACCTTCTTATCCCATATTTGAAGCGGTTTTGAACCGATACTATACAGGATGGACAGAAAGCCGGACTGAAATGTGTTCTTGAACATTGTTGTTTAGGCGGTTACAATTCACACATTTGTATTTGGCTAACACAAAGGCCAATAATTTAGCATAAACCGGAAGAATAATTATGTCTAAGCGTGAAAATACATTAAAATATTTAGTTATAAATAAAATTGATGCCGGATTTGTTTGACAGTGTTGTCATGGACGATGAATACTAGTGTTGTAAACTACAGATCACAATAATAACATTTGGCATACCAGGGGTGCATATTGCAACCCACACAAAGCAACACAAAAAGATAGAACAATTTACTTACTATAACTATTTATTTTTTGACATAAAATTTTTTATTAATAAACAAAAAGTTAAATCACATGTTTATTATATTTATACTCTCTTGACTACAAGTAAAGATCAAAATCAATTCTATTGCTAGTATAAAAATTTGAGTTAGCATCGCCAACTTTTCGAACATAGACACCATCTTTAAAATACTTTTCTTGTGACCATTTTAACATTTTCTTTGTCGAGAAGGGTCCTTGAGTTTCTGTATCACTCTGCATCCACTTGAACTCCCAGAAGACTTCATTTGAATGTTCATTAACATCATTGTTCGTATCAGATTTATGTTCGTTTTTGGCAGACTGAAGATGCTCTTTTTCCTTCTCCTCAAAATCGTCGGCATACATGTCGAAAGCGTCTGTGGTTTTCGCTGCAGTTTTACTTGTACTCGGTAAACTACTCAGCTTTGCTTTGATTTGTTCGTAGGTCTCTTGGTAGATGTCCATATTTCCAGTCTTTGTTAGGATCTCATTAGCCAATTCTGTAAGTTTTGCTATTTTAGCTGTCTCCTTGTCTTCAATCCCAGCCTTTTTACGTCGCAATCTTTCAACTGATGATAATTTTGGTCGGTTCTTTCCCAAGCGTTGCAAAGCTATTTGTATGGTTTCCTTAGGTTCCATGAACTCGAGTATTTTTGCATACACCATCGATGAATTGAATATGTCACCCATGCTATTACCAGAATTCTCATCCTTGTCAGGATTAAAGTAGTTCTTGTCGGTCTTAACCTTTACCCAATCGATATTATCTAGCCAGTTGTCTCTAATATCTTCATTCTTGTTCCAATGGTAATGACCTTCCTTATCAAAGTGACCCTCCTGCAGCTCTTCACGCATATTAAATGGAGTAATTTTCACTTCATCCTCCACTTGTGCATCGCCATCTTCACCGCCTTCGATATCACTATCATTCAGGTTTTCTCTGCAACAGCAATTGATTCAACAAATCAATCAATATGTTGTTATCATTGGTAAGAGTAAAACATATACTTACCGTTCGTAGTCGTCGCTGTCTTCTTCGTCTGAATCAAGTGTGTGTTTCTTACTAGAATTGAAAAGATCAGACATTTCAACAGTAGATTCAGCAGGAAATTTCCTTTTTGCTGCCATCTTGACAAAGCGAAATAATAATAAGCGGACACAAATGGTAAACTCCTATGAACTGATCTGGTAAGGTGTTGGAAAACGCTAACAAAGTTTTATTTTTCTTGTGGCAGCCCTTAACAAGTGCTAAAAAGCTTTAAATTTTAAATGCAAGCCTGACTTTAATAAAATAATTAATATGAACTTCTGGTTAAAAACAAATAGATTAATTTGTGCTGCAGAAATCAAAACGTTTTATTTTTATCCGATGCTTACAATATATGACGCATCGAAACAGTCTAAATATCAACAACCAACACGACACTAACAAGCTAAGCGTAAAAACATACACATGAATAAACATAAATCACACATAATTAGTCCATATCCCTATATAAATAATACAATTAGAACTTCTTCATTACAGAACGGTTCTCCAATGCCTGTAGTTCGCTCAACAAAAGCGCAACATTGTAACGCAATCTGTGAAACATTGCTAGAGGTAACTCCAATGTTCGATATCTGCCATCAGGTAATTGAAAATGTAAAATAACAGTTGGTGTAATCTTCTGAGTTATACTATAAAAAGAGGATGTAAGATTAATAATAATCATGATCTCATCATCATCATATATCATAATTACTCCGAGCTAAGTGAAATGTTTATGCGCCACTGCATGTTCTTAGCTTTAGAGCGTTCGATTTTACTCTCAGCAAAATTTTTGCTTAAAGAAGCACGATGTGTATAGAGTACCTTACTGAAATCCTCCGCACATTCGTCAGTGAATCTGTAACACAAAAATAAACATACACATACTTTAGTATAATTTGCATTTCTTAGATTTGTTGATTTGCTTAGCAAACCTCAAATCCTTAAGGCAATCGCGCAACTCAAAGTCCTTTACAACGCCTTTTGGCGAGCGTAAAAAGATTTGCATTATTTGCAAAACTGCTGCAAATAATTCACAAAAGTTTTCTGGTATCTCATGTCCCGAGTGGCTGAGTTTGTTCAGTGCCAAATCGAGCACTTCAGGAGAACAACACTTCTTTGATTCAATGTAGTGCACCGAAACTTGGATTAGGACGCGTAGAACTGGTTTCGTCAATTGATTTTGGATATATTTAGTATAAGGACGAACGCTACGGATAACATTATTTTTAAAATTTGATGACATTTTGCAACAAATTTTATGTTATCAACAACCGAAGAGACTTTAGCTTTTTGGTAAACAAAGGAAAAATGACCAGTACTGCAAACCTTGCAAAATATTCATATGTTTTTAAACACTCTTGTCGTGGGTAGTTTGAATTATTCCAGTAGAAGAAGACATTGAATTTCGACAGTTCAAATTTTTTAAAGCTTTTTACTTTCAATTGAACAGATTGTACACAATTTATTGCATTACAATCCAAAATTTGATTATGTGAGTGTTTTGATTTTGTTATTTTGTTTATTATTTCACTAGTTAGTCAGTTGGGATTTACAGAAACTATTGGATTTGTTTGTTTGTACCGAAAGTACATATATATGTTTTCAAACCATTAATAAACCTAGTCTACATGCAAAGTAACTAAATAACTTTAACTAATTTCTGTTTTTCTACCTATTCTGAATAAGTAAGTAAGTTCATTTATTAGCTTGAGATTTCACGATACTGTCCAAATTTTTACGAAATCAACTTCATAAATTTGACTGCGCTTAGACATACAAAGGTACAGAAACGATAATGCGTTGGCCGATTGTAAAATAACGCACCTTACCAACCTTAAACATAGACAATTAAATACATACACTAGACAATTCGTTTAAGAAATTGTCTTTGTTTGGAGGTTGTTAAGGCGAATTTTTGATCAATCTACCCACGCACTTTTTATCGGGTGTCCCGAACTGCAACATGCCAGCCTGCGTATCATGCAGCACTAGAGCAGGTGTCATATATTTTATAGCGAATTGTCTGGAAAATAAATAATCACGGTAATTTTTGTTACATTTGTGGTGAGGTGATATTTAGTAAACAAAGATATTCTATACAATAAAAAAATGCCTACTCTTGTTACTTTAACGAAAACATAAAACACTAGGATAAAAGCTGGGTTCCACATTTCTGTTGCAATCCGTGTGCTACAGGTTTGCGAAATTGGCTGAAAACATCATTTCGTTTTGTAGTGGCGAGAATCGACTAATCACGTAACTGGTTATTTCTGCATGGCAACTCATACAAATTGGAAAACCATGAGTGTTTCTAAAAAAATAAGAAGAGGCCATGGTATATCCAAATCGGCTACCCGACCTCTTCCACACAGCAACCTTCACCCGATCGCGGAGCATCAAGGAGCGGTCAATGTCAATGTCACAGCCACAAGCTGAATTAAATGATCTTATAAGGGACTTAGGTTTGACAAAGGACAAGGCAGAACTTTTAGCTGCAAGTTTGCAACGACGCAACATTTTAGAAAATGATGTGGTGTGTCCGTAACAGACACATAGGAGTGCTTCCACCAACATATCCATGCCATGCGAAAACGATATCAGGGCAAGTGGAACATTTCAATGTTAGCGGATTATTTGTCGCGATGCCATGGAGCGGAATACAAACGTCGCAATTCTGCCAAAGAATACAAAAACGATAAAATTTAAGTTGTTTCAAAAAAATTGATTTCTTTCTTTTCTAACTAAACTAATATCAAAATATACTCGCACATAATTGTTTTTTTTTTTCGTATTGTTTATGTGCAAATAAAAAACTACTTGGCCTAAAGAATCATTTTCCCAGTTTGGGGTAGAAGAATTAGAACGAAATGTGTCGATGGT
This sequence comes from Amiota minor, assembly GCA_037043295.1. Classification (NCBI taxonomy): domain Eukaryota; kingdom Metazoa; phylum Arthropoda; class Insecta; order Diptera; family Drosophilidae; genus Amiota; species Amiota minor. Next base: position 574,560 of record JBAMAW010002153.1, read on the forward strand.
TATTAGGTTATATGATTATCATGGCGAGCTGAGGCTGGAGACATTGATAAAATTTTCGGTGACATTGAAAAAGGCAGCTCCTGCTGCCTCTGGTGAGCAAGTCCACTTCCTGGAAGGATTGACTTTTGTCGACCAAGAATCGCCAATCCTTCATCCATTTTGTATACAATCAAGTGTGTAATGCGGTGGTGGTTGGTATCATACAAGCGTTGTCAATCATAAGTATGTAAATATAAAAGCAAACTCTCACGCTAATGGATATAGTAAATTTATTCTTTTAAATTCTAAATCGATTTAATTTATTATTACACACAATTTAAAGTGCATTTATAGTTGAAACTTCATAACTTGCATCGCCAGAATCAAAAATTTGGGAATTTTTAAATTTTTTTGGGAAGAAAATTTGTGACTTAAAGGAGGAGACCAGGTCTAAAGGTTTTTCTTTTTCTTTGTTTTTTGATTGTTAATAGAAAGATTCACACAATAATTACTACGTTAACATAAGAAATATGTATATTATTATCTTGTACATTAAATGCTAAAACATATTATTTTTACATCGTTCTATTAGATTTGTGGTTTGTTGTTGGCGATGATGATGTTAAAAATTAAGAGAAAATAATAATTATTAAAGTAAAAAGCGTCTGGGTTGAGTTCTCTTCAGTCCCTCCAGTAGCTTCTACTGCTCCACATCTTCACGTCCTTGATCCTTTGACAACCACTTATCCTTTACAATGTGTTTTCTTTTTTGAGTTTATATGTGTTTTTTGGGTTTTGGTTGATGGGAAATGTGCAGTCGATGATAGATTCCACACGTCTAGCAAGTCGCTATTCAGTAGCACAACCAGTGTGCTTGCATTTATGCCGGTAACTGGAGTTTCTTGCCCTTAAGCACTTTGGTAATGTAAAGATAGAAGAAGTCACAGTAAAGAATGGTTTGCACAACGCCAGCAAAGATCGCAATCAAGTCATAATGCGATTCCACCATATATCGATAGACCCAGTTAAGCAAATACAGAGCACGGTATGATCCAAGGGCAAAGAGATAATGACTTGTAATCGATTCAGCTTCGCCCGTCTTACTAACCAAGAACAATTGGGGTAGAATTGCAACAGATTCCAAATAAATTGAGAAAGTCCACATCACTTCCATCAGCGTGAACTCATGGTTAATCACAAGCGATAGCAAAGCGCACGGTATCAGCAGAAATTCGATGCGGAACGAGTCGTGATTATGGTCGTAGGTCGCTTTGAACTTGACGTACATCATGTAAACAGTGGCACCAGATGCGGCCAGAAAGAGTAATTTCATGACCGAGTTGTACAAACTCACATAAGTGGTGAACAAATCGAGATAACGTGTCAGATAGACGATCGCGAAGAGTATCTGTGACTTACCGGATATGCCGGCACACGATCTCGTCTTCCATATTTTTAATAATAGTATAAGAATGGCAAATACATGTGACAAATCACCAACTAAGCGGAAAATATTCATCTTGTCTGTATTTTCGGGTCTCTGATGCAGCAGTCTTCCTTTTGTTTCGATTCCTTTGCTTTGCTTAGAGACGACAATAATTACACACACACACACAAATGAGCTTACTGAGGCGCTTCTATATCTCCGGGTCAACTTTTCAACTGCTTATGTTGGCATATGACAATATCAGCGTTTATTAGTGCATTAGTTGATTATTTTATATGCTTTTTTCTTTAACTCCGACCTACAATAAAAATATTTTGCCAACGAGTTAATTTTCCGCCGCCTGCTTCATAAATGTAGAATATCGGACCAAAAGAGAATGTACAAAAAGAACGAAGAGAGAGCAAGCAACTGTGAGTGACGTGGCTAGTGGTGTGACGATACAAGACAAATTGTAGAAATCAAAATTTTGAAGACTAAATATTAACTAAAAATTACATTTGTATAACTTAAAATTAATTCAAACAATAAATTCATAATATTTACAGTTTTAACCTACTTATGGAAATGTTTATATTGTAAAGTTTTCAACATTATACAACACTGAATTTGTAATGCGAGTAATTGAAATATCACCCATCTCTAACTGAGCCATTTTAATAAGCGTCTTTTCCTTTGCGTTCTGCAAACGGCGGCAAATATAATTTTTGTATTTGGTTTCCTTGCTTTGATAGTGTTTATGATAACAATAAAGAAGTTATTAATATTTTCCTAGTCTATGCAAAAATCATAAAGTAAAATGGTAAGTAAATTAACGCGTTTGGTATATTTGTACGTATAAACATAACCTAAACGTTTTGCATATACGTTTTTTTAGACTATCGGCAAAAACAACAAAATGATCCAGCACCTGAATTATCGGGTGCGGATTGTGTTACAAGATTCGCGCACATTTATTGGAACATTTAAGGCTTTTGACAAGCACATGAATCTTATTCTTGGCGATTGTGAAGAGTTTCGGAAAATTCGTTCGAAAAACTCTAAAGTGCCAGAGCGTGAAGAGAAACGAGTCTTGGGATTTGTTTTGCTGCGAGGAGAAAATATAGTATCGCTAACAATTGAAGGACCACCACCACCAGAGGAGGGCTTGCCACGAGTACCAATACCAGGAGCGGCGCCTGGACCTGGTATGGGACGCATTGCAGGTCGTGGTATGCCGGTAAATATGTCAGCAGTACCAGCCGGCTTACAAGGCCCAGTGCGTGGTGTTGGTGGACCAGCGCAGCAGCATATGGCACCAATGGGCCGTGGAATTCCACGCGCCCCAACATCAATGCTAGGTGGCCCTCCTCCTGGAATGATGCCAGGTGGAATTCCACCAATGCCGGGTTTAGCCGGTCGTGGTGCGCCACCACCAATGCGTGGACCACCACCTGGTATTATGCGTGGTGCTCCACCTCCAGGACGCGGCGGCTATTAATTTCTATTTAATAAAATAATTATACATATAAATATAATTCGATTTTTATTTTAAATGATTTAAAGTTGTCTGCTTTTGTGTAGAAGTAATCGGTAACGAATAAAACGCGAAATTATAATCGTAAATCAGTATCGTTTCATCTCTAATTGTGTTTTGTGCATTATTTCTGGCTTTGAGGGCGTCAAATTTTCTAATTAGATTTCGTTCAGTGAATCATAATTGTGCGGGAGAACTTAATAAATTAGGTAGGAGTAACTAAAGGGAAGAAAGGCCAGAAGCAATAAATAAGTTAGATAAATAATCACCTTTTTGATAATGGCTGCGGAAATAAAGCCAGCTCAGCGAAGCAATGACAGATTCAGCACAACAAAGAAGCCGGAATTGTTGAGCAAACTTGAAGGGAGCAATGACGATGTTAATCAGGCTATTTTGATACCAGGTGAAAATGGTGTTGTTAGCGTATCAGATGACAAGTGAGTAAACGAGTCATAGTACTGTACAATGTAAATTTGTTAAATAAATTTCTTTTTTTGTTTTTTACAAATAGAACAGTGCGCGTGTGGTTGAAACGCGATTCGGGTCAATATTGGCCGAGCATCTGTCAGTTTATGCCTTCCGCGTGCACTGCCATCGAATATGTGCCGGACACACGTGAGCTTTTCATTGGACAAGACAATGGAACAGTGACACAATACACTTTGTCAGAGGACTGCAATCGCCTATCTTTCATACGTGATTATTTGGCTCATCAGGGTCGCATTGTTGGTGTAGTCTTTTCAAAAGCACACAACTGGATTCTTTCTTGTGCCAAAGATAAGCTCTTTGCATATCACTGCACTGAAACTGGTCGCCGAGTAGGCGGATACAACTTTGAGACGCCATGCACGGCTTTGCAGTGAGTACCATTGATAAGCAACAAAGAAAAAAAAACCTTAATAAAGTGATATACAACGTCTACAACTTTGGTTAGGTTTGACGCAATGGCAAAGTACGCATTCATTGGTGACCATGCGGGCCAAATCACAATGCTGCGATGCGATGTGCAGGGTGCACAATTGATAACAACATTTAAGGGACATACTGGTTTGTATATCAAGAAACTAAAATAAGAATACTTTGTATCTCATATCAATTGCAGCAAGTATACGTTGTTTGAAATGGGTGGAGGGACCACAATTGCTTTTCAGCGGTTCGTATGATCAATCTGTTATTGTTTGGGATGTTGGCGGTAAACGAGGTACCATCTATGAGCTGCAGGGTCATAAGTATGCAACTTAAGTTTAGTAAAATAATAATAAGTAAAAATTTCCATTTCGATTGATAATCAACACAGTAACAAAGTCTCAGCGCTTGCATATGCAAATCACACTCAACAATTGATTAGTTGTGGCGAAGATTCAGTTGTAGTAATGTGGGAAATGAATGCTATGCGCAAAGAGGTGCCTGGCTGGGTTGAATCAAACAATTGCCAACTGTGTTCACGACCATTCTTTTGGAATTTCCGTTCAATGATGGACCAAAGACAATTGGGTAATAATAATATATAATATAAGTAAATTAGATTCCAAACAATTTTAATTATTCAATGATATCTACAGGTATACGACAACATCACTGTCGTCATTGTGGCAAAGCCATATGCGACACTTGCTCCACCAATCGCATTAACATACCAATTATGGGTTTCGAATTTGATGTTCGTTGCTGTGATCCATGTTTCAAGCAATTGCAGACTGTGGAGCGTCCATCTCTAGCATCGTTTCACGATGCAAAGCACTCCATTGTTCACATGGATTTGGATGAGGAACGCAAACGTTTGTTGACGGTTGGACAAGATCGTATTATTAAAGTCTGGGATCTATCCACCATTTGGGCATAATATACAATTATAAAACCAAATACAACAATAACATCAACAGCAATAAAAACAGCGTCGACTGCGTCTGCGTCTGCGTCTGCATTCAACAACATAGGTGGCAATACTCAGCAAACTTTATGTTCTATCAAAGATACATGCGATACAGAAACGTCGGCTTTTGCCTACTATATGCAATTAAAGAAGCAACATTAAAACGTTTTCTGAGCAGCTATCTGACCTTATCTGTGTTTAAAACACAAATCTATACAGTTCTGATGATGATGATACGAGACCACAACCTTGATGCATTGAATCAAAATTGATGTATAGTTTTCCTATATATATATTTGTATAAAATCATGGTATTTTTTATTATACTTGCATACTATAATAATCTATCAACATAAAAATGTATGTTGTCATTTTATTAATTTTTTGTTTAATTCTATTAATTAGATTGATTGAATGGTAGATTGGATTGATGTGTGAACCTTTCAATGAATATTTCTATAAAACATTATTACTATTATTATGTAGCTTGAATTCATTTAATAATTAAATCTTAATGATTGATTGATTGATTGAAAAGAAAAAAAAAAAAACAAAAAGAATTCTATAATAAATATATAAATGTAATTTATTTTGTAATGAAATAAAATACAACAAATATTAGACTAAATCTTAAATGATATATGAAACCAACACCACCGAGAACATTATTTGTTATTTGTAGGGTATCATACAAATATTCTTAACTATTTTATGTTGTATGCTGTAGGGGTATTTCCAACTTTTCTCTAGAACTCGAATTCTTAATACGCGTTACTGAATTGACAGCAGAAAATAAAATCTTTGTTTATTTCATTTCTTTTTTTTTTCGTTTGTTTAGTTTTACCCTAAGAGTGTAGATTGTAGCTCTTCAATTCTGCGAAGATGGCTCAATTAGTTTAGGGGTATAAATAAAACTGGTTGTCAATAGAAGCTTTCATTTCAGTTTAAAGCATATTCTGAAACACACTTCAACTGAACACGTTCCGCGCAAAATACGAATACAAATTTACGCGAAAACAAATAAAACACACAATTGAATCAAACGTCTATCGATATTTGTTGTTGCTACTGCTGCTGTTGCTTTAGAAATTGTGTTTATTTATTAGGCAGTAAAATATAAAAATAAAATAATAATTAGTCAACAAAAACAAAAAATTAAAACAACAAAAAAACTGCCAATGTCATTGCATTCAAAAATTTGTATCTGTTAATAAACAAATAAAACATTTAATTATTATTATAAAAAATTAATTTCTTTTTTTTTTTATTTGTATTAATGCAAAACGTGTACTAAGCAAAGTGATTAATCGCCAATGCAAGTTATTATGCATATTTCGGTGGTATTGACCACTTTGTTACAATTAGGTAAAGTGAAAGAGATAAGAAAAATTTTACATCGAATTTCGTCTCTATAAATAAAACTTAATTTATTGTATAGAAATGATAAAATTTTGTGCAAAGTTTACGTATTTTTATTATTAAATTGGAAAACATTAAACCACCGACTTAACGCCTATAAAAAATTAATTAACAGATGACTTAGCATCTAAATAAATAAATTTACAGAGAAAAGTTTAATAAATTCAGATATGGAGCCTACGTCCTCTTTTTGGCCATATTTCATCAGGGTGAAGATGTTTGAGCCTCTTCTTTTAAGTTTATATGTGTAGTCAGATCGGTTGATAATCTGTAAACATGCCACTGCGCAGTAAATATAAAAAGCTAATTTTGTTTTTAAAATTATTTTTAAATATTTTTCTTTATAACTAGTATTTTTAAAGATTTTTAACACGCACAAAAGTATTTTTAATTAAGTTATTTTAAAAACAAGAAAAAAGAAAGTGAACTCCTCACGCACCCCTAGAAAACGCTACTGCCTATGCTTCTGTGATTGAGCATACAGAAATATTACATTATTGATATGACTTATGCTTAGGGTAGAGTCACTACATATACAGAATTACAAAGAGATCGAAATATTTTTATATGGGAGCTATACAATTCAGTAATCCTACGGTCTACAAAATTTATATAGTTGGTGAAGATGGGTCAAATACTTATATTTATATCCAAATTTCAGTTCGATAATACAGAAAACAAAATAGTTTTTCTAATAAGAACATGAATATAAATTTGAGTTTGTATTGGAGGTATCTCTCCTAGTGGTCCAATGTATAGCGTCTGGAAAAACAAAACTTTGTGCAAAATTTCAGCTTTGGTTCAAAAATATATAATACAGGCTATATATGTATATATATAATTTATGGGATTTCTGATTCTGTCTGTTATAAACTTCATGACAAACTTCTAATACTACTACGTGAAGAGAATAAAAAGGTGCAAATGAACACCGGGAAAAGTCTATGAACAGATTATATTTAACAAGATTAAATCTAAAAAAGTGACGTGCTTCTAAGGCCATCGACTCGTGATTAATAACAATGTGATCTAAGTTTTTATGTAGAAATTCTTTACATCAATAAAAATTTTGGAAACATTTAGGGATGATGGGGTGCTTAACAGTTGGGAGTGGACTTGGGAACCAAATAGTGTTGGCAAGAGTAGATGCTAGATTCCCTGAGCCACATTGGAAGAAGGTGTTTTGATTTGAAGTCGTAAGTAAATTGGCGAGCAAGAAAGCAAAAACAAAAAAATAAAAAAAAAGGTCCCCGGTTAAGCCGTACTGACACCTGTCTTGAGACGCATGCAGTTCGCGTGCCGCAGGTTGGACAGCTCTGGTCCACAGTTAGGTTTACATGTGCATATAATCTATAATTTTCGTATAGATTATTTTATTAAATTTGTCTCCCTCCACATAATCATTTAATTATAGAAACATTGTGGAGCCTCTAATATTTATTGGGTGTATGCATATGATTCCGCCCTTTTTTGTGAAAACAAAACAAATTTGCTTGTTTAGAAAAAGGAAAATTTATTTATTCAAAGTATGCCCCATCTGCAGCTACAACCTTTGCCCATCTTTCAGGCAATTTACGGATTCCTTGCATAAAGAAGTCCTGGTCTTTTGAGGCAATCCAATTATGAAGCCAAATTTTGATATCTTCATAAGAAGTGAATCGCTCTCCCGTAAGATCAGACTGCATCCTTCGAAATAAATGAAAATCTGAAGGGGCTATATCTGGTGAATATGGCGGGTGGGGTAGCACTTCCCAGTCTTGTCCATTTAAATATGTTTTCACAACATTTGCCGTATATGCGGTCTGGCGTTGTCATGTTGAAGAATTAATTTGTCATGCCTATTCACCCATTCCGGTCGTTTTTCTTCTATAGCTACCTTCAACCGCATTAGTTGTCGTCTGTAAACATCGCCAGTGATAGTATCAGACGGTTTCAGCAACTCATAGTGCACAACATCTTTCTGATCCCACCAAATACAGAGCATAACCTTGGTACAATGAATATTTTTCTTTGGCTGTGATGGGCCGGCCTCACCTGGCTTCAGCCAAGATTTTTTGCGTTTAGGATTCTCGTAATATATCCATTTTTCATCTCCCGTGATTATCCGATGCAAAAAACCTTTTCTTTTTTGTCTTTGAAGCAGCATTTCACAAATGGTTTTGTGACGTTCGATGTCTCGGTCTTTCAATTCATGTGGCACCCAGTTATTGACTTTTTGAACCATTCCCATTGCTTGCAAACGTCTTGAAATAGTTGATTGATCAACATTTAATGTTGTTGCCAATTCTGATTGTGTTTGACAACAATCTTCGGTCAATAAATCTTCCAATTCAGCATCTTCAAATTTTTTGGGTGGTTTTCCATGTTCTCTGTCCTCAATGTCAAAATCATCATTTTTAAATCGTCGAAACCATTCTTTGCAAGTTGTATTCGATGGAGCATGCTCACCGTAAACATCAGCAAGCAAACGATAAGTTTCCGCTGCACTTTTCTTTGCAACAAAATAGTGCAATAAAACCTCCCGCAAATGATGTTTACTTGGGATAAAACTCGACATTTTCAATGAATTAGAAATATTTGTTGTTTATGCTTCCACCGAATGTTATACACTGTGTTTAACAGCTGATAGAAGGCACTATCGAATGCAAGTATTAGTATTTTAGTGTGCAAGTGTAAGCGGCGATACTAGCGAAACTATCGGAAAGGGCGGAATCATATGCATACACCCAATATTTGTTAGAGAGAAAAATTCGCATTGGGAAACAAAATTATACATACTAAAAATGCAGTTGAAGGAGAAGCTATTTAAAAATTCGTTGGATAGAAGTTTGTTTTAAAGAAGTTCAACTGTATTTATATAGAAAATATTATTGGCTATTCAATATTCATGCACTTTATTTATAAACTTTTTAGTATATGAAGTAGTTTTTTGCAAAATGTACCGTTATAACCGGGTAACAGTAATTATGTCAGTCAGTTGAAAGTACTTCCGGTTCACTGTGAATGTGAAAAATAAAGCAAAACACAACAAACATTTCTGATCCGTGAACTAACTGACTGCCAATGTTTTTTTTTTTTTTTTTTATATATAACTATTTTCTTTGTGTTTATGTTGATTTTGATTTTGATTGGCGGCAAAAGCTTCTGTGTTCTTATGAAATTTCGCATATATTTATTTAAACATGCATATATAAATATATTTATAAGAGACAATATACAATTTATTGAAATTATTAAAACGTGTTTTGAAACGGAGATTCATTCGATTGTTTCAGTTTTAAATTATTTCATTTTCTAATTTATGCAAAATACTTTAATGGTACTTAAAGAGTTTTTTGATTTAAATTTTTTTGATATTCGACTATCATTTTTATCGCATTATCTAGTACATATTCCATTTCGGAAGAAGTGATGATGATGCGATTTGATTAACTGTATTGAAATCTTGTCAAGGCATTGCCAATATAATTAACACATCATCAGCATCCACTCGGAGTGACTTTCAAATTTATTAGTCACTTTATGAATGAATTTTATATAAGATAAACACATATGCGTATTCAATATTCTAAATATTTAATTTTTTTGTATGTACGAGTATAATTATTAATCATCTTGTTTGATGGCTGCCCATTTTTGATTTATAGAGAAACCCGTACGCGTGCCAAACGATTGATGCTTGACGGTTTAGTAAACAAATCATGATTTATCATTATTTAAATATTGTATAATATACACAGACAGATAAGCATAAGTAAGAGAGCAAAATGTCTATAAAAACAATAAAATTAATAATGGCAACAATTTTGTATTTCCAGTTTGTGTTGCCAAAGCGTCTGGTGCGTTTTATTAGAAAATTAGAGAATATTTAAATCAGATTTAGTTAAACTGTCGTAGGTATGTCCATATAATACTCACATACATGACTCGATTGGCCTTAAACATATTTATTTATTGGTTTTTTTTTTTTCATGTTTCAAATGTTTTTACTGATTAACCAGATTTTTTTAAAAATAAAACTTAAAATGAAATTACTTGAGTTATGTGTTTTAGATCCGGTTGGGTATCGATCGATTGTCTCATTGATTAGTAAGTAAATAATCAAGAAATACTACAGATAGACAGACAGACAGATAACACACTCTATCCACACATACAAATCTCAAGGTTGATGGACTTGAAAAATATTAATAATACAATAGTAAGTATATAAATTATAGTATAGCCATTAGTGCAGTCATGGAGTTTCCCCCCAATTTAAATTATTCTAATGGTTCAAAAAAAAAAAAAAAAAAACAAAACAAAGAAGAAAAACCAAACAGAACAAAACATTAACATTCGGTTGAACGAAACTTACATACATTTCAATCAAAATTTAAAAACATATAAATTCAATGGAAAATTCAAAAATAATCATTATTATTTTAACATGTTTTAACATGTTAGTTGATTAAACACACAACAATGAATTTTCTTCTGAATAGCTAAAATACTGGGATCAAAGCTTGTATAAGCACAGACAGACTTTCTGACAGGGCCTAAAAGAATTTCTACTGGATAGCTCAGTAACTGCTTGTCACGTTAATAATTTTCTTAAATAACATTCTACAAATATTAAGGAAAGGTATGTTTAAACTGGGCCTAATAGATTCTCCTTGCATCGTTGACTTTTTTTCCCTAGACAAGTGTAAATACATAAGTATATTCAGCTATTTGTGGGATTTTACAACGCACGCAGTGTTTCAAATATCAAGACAATAGAACTAATACTTGTCAATGCTTGTGTGAAAGGTATAAAAATAAAGGTTGTTCATACAATGTAATGTCATGAATATGTTTCTATGGAAAACTAAAGATACATTGTCCAGTTTAATACAATTTAAACTGTAGTCGCATATATAAGTAAGTTTTATGTTGCGGATATCTGTTCCAGTAATAAGGGATCTCTGATTTTAACATACCAATGTGTACGACAATACGTACGATAAATAAGATTCCGCTTCATAGATTAAATACTGAGAGCTTAAGTATAGATCGATTTGCTGTAATAATAACAGCTCACACAAGTGTGAAGGATATATATTGTTCATAAAAAATTTAAGTAGTGTGCCTCACCCTCCCCCATAAGCACAATATGGAAGTGAAACTTCTTTAGCGAATGGAGATAAATCCAAAACTTAGAAAACGAAATGTGACAAAAATCAAAATACGATGATGCTTCAAAGACGTAGTGGGTAGATGCATAAAACAATGCGCATTGTCTTGTGCAGGCTCCTCTGCAGCGTAGAGAATGAATGCTTATACATAAGTAAGAGAGAGATAAAAATGCTTTACTGATTATGGTTACTTTACGAAAGACCGTACGAACGTACGAATGACCGAAAAAATAAAATAATTTTTTTGTAATGAAGCAATATAACATTACAATAATCATTATTATTAATTGACCATCTACTTGAGAAGTTACACATCCATATGATATTTGCCTAAATAGCTCCAATACAATAATAACATCGTAAAATTTTAATTTTCGTAACATTTCATTTTCATATTTTCTGGATTTACTCCCCTCCGCTGAAGAAAGTTTCACTTCAAAAGACATTTCCCTTTTGTAGGTCTCACTAAAACTTATGTATGTTACAACAAAGAAGCGTAGCTAAATTCAAAGTCGCCTAAATTGGTTTCACTTCTGTTTAACACATTTTGAACTGTAGCCGGATGTATGATTGGGTTTTTGTGTGTTAGGTTTTCTTCTTTATAATTACTGATATTTGTTTTATGACAAACATCAGCATCTTCAAAATGCAAATGTTGTGCTTGGAACCTGTGTTCGTTCGTTCATATGTCAAGTAGTGTAGTAATATTTATATTGTAGTTTGTCATTAGAAACCGACGATAACCGATTTCATTGCTTATAACATAGTATAGTCGATTAATCTTTGAATTGGGTGGCGCTATATACATACGTATTAGTAGTGATGAGTAGTAGTTCTTGCTTATTCATTTACCATATAAACAAAGTATGTTTTATCAAAAATTTAGATCTTTATTTATTGTTATTAGTTTTTAAAGAAGCTTATGAAAGCAACAAAATATGTTAATCGTAATGGTTTTTATAAATAAAGAATATGCTAATAAGATTTGATTTGATTTTCATATGTTGCAAAGATTATGCTAAATAAAAACCAGGTTATCACAGCCGATAACACGTTAAGCCTGGCATTACGCAAAATCCTCACATTCCAATAAGATTTTTGACATTACATTATTGGATTGGAACATAAGTAATTTTGCTTTCTTTAAAGTGATTTTCAGGAGTGTTTCTTTTATAATATTTAAATATATGTGATGAAGATTAATCAATGAAGTATTGGTTCTATTGTTCGAAGACCTTATGCATTCTTTAGTCTCCCTAACCTAAAACTATCCCACCATTCTCCTTCAAAAACTGATCAAGGTGCTGTTTAATGACTTCTAAGAAAAGAAACGTTGTACCATTCAAGGAGTTTGGAAGGAAGAAAAGAAATGGAAGTCTCTCCATACCTTGGACCAAGCTATAAAAATCAAGCATTTTATTCATGAATAGTTCCAATGTACTCTTTTAGAACTGGAGCTGTTTGTGAAGTATTGTATACTTTTTTATTTGTACCAATGCTTTGGTTTATTGTCCGCAATCTGGGAAGGAAGAGACTTTAGCAATGTTGATTTTACGAGTATTTAACACAGATTTTTGCTTGCCTCAGTTGCTGTCTTCTATTTTTTAAAGCAATAAAGCAAAATATGGCAAATGTGACCGAACCGGGTCAAATTTTACTATATTTTGAACTAAAGGTGTCAGCTATAATTTTATATTTACTTAACACCTACAAAAAGATCGCTTAAAAAAAAAAGCGGCAACCCAACAATATATAATGTAATTACTAGTATGAATGAATTTTTATGTTTCTTTTTCAGGATTTGATGCTTACGCAACTGAAGATGGCGCTATTAAGATAAAGTGCTCCAACATCGATGAGTTCTATTACTCAGTGCCAGGCAGCCGATGTACTACATATTATAGATGCATATCTAAGGGACAAACTGAACGCAAGGAATGTAGTTCCGGGTCTATGTTTGATTATTACAAACAAGAATGTATACGTGTACCTGGTAAGGATATACTTAAGTGTACATACTTCTTTACATATACAATAATTAATAAATGTATTATTTTATTAAAGGCACTTGCTATGAACCGATTTGCACTGGCCGATCCAATGGCATTTATCAAGATACAACTCATGCTTGCCGGAGATCATTCACTTGTCATGCTGGCCGAGTCATTAGCATTGATAATTGCCCTTCAAAGCAACTACACAATGGACAGAAATGTGTACACCAGGACCTGGTTACATGTGATCTGCCAGATATGACTGCCGCAGCGTATCCATTTTCGGGGGATCGCCGATGTGTAGGTAAGCCTGATGGGAACAATGCAATTAATGGAAATTGCAATGAATATCTTAACTGCCAGAGAGATGAGGTTGTAGATATTGGAAACTGTCATAGCAATTATCATTTTCATCCGGATAAACGACAATGCTTAGCGAAAAAACAAGTACCACACTGTGATCCACAACAAACTTCAGCCGTAATAGATGACTTTGTGTGCCGGAATAAACGTGATGGCGCCAACCCTGATCCAACATCAACAGATTGTGCCACTTATGTTCTATGTCGTAATGGCAAATTGCAAGCACAGAAACGTTGCGGTGTCCAAGCTGTCTTTAATGGTGAAAGTTGTGTACCAGCGCCACTCTACAAATGCCCACCGAATTTATCGCAAATCGCTTCCCTGATTGACATTTGTTATGAAAAGCCAAATGGTTTATATGCCAGTCCACAACATGGTTGCACTTCTTATGTTCGTTGCATGTCAGAGAGAACTGTAGAGATTAATAAGTGCCCAACTGGCCACTACTTTGATGCAGAATCTAGAATGTGCATCTTTGAGCATTTCCCAGAACGAAGACGCTGCTCTGAAATTGGCATAGCTTTGGAATGCGAAAACAAAATTGATGGCTTCTATCGCGAAGAGAATTGTCAGAACTACTATTACTGTTCCATGGGTTATAAGACACAATACAAATGCATTACAGGCAAAGTATATAATGGCGATAAGTGTGTGCCTAAATCACACCACAATTGCCCACAGACTGATATCGAGCCATTTTGTGCCGATCGCTCCGACGGTTACTATAAAGATCCCAATGATGGTTGTCGTTCTTACAATTTTTGTTCCAAAGGTCGGAAAATCACATATCTTTGCAATGAAGGCTACACATTCGATGTTATAGCAAAGATATGCGTAAGGAGCGATAACTATGGTCTGACTTTATGCAAGACTGACCAGAATTGTCTCAGTAAATCAGATGGCTACCATGCGGACTTACGCTCTAACTGTCGCAATTATGTATATTGTAAGAATTCGGAAAAGATCACAAAACTCACTTGCCGCGAGAATAATGTCTTCAATGGCTTTAAGTGTGTATCACCGCTAGAATATTCATGTCCTAGTTTATATAATCACAGAGAAGCGAATTGTATGCCTAAGCATTGTGGACACCAATGTGAACAAGATGGTTTCTATCCCAATCTTTACACAGATTGTCGAGATTACTTTTCTTGCATTGGGGGAAAAGCAACAAAAATATCATGTTCGAGTGGAAAACGTTTCAATGGTGAACTATGCATGCCGGATGACACATTCACATGCCCAACATTTTGTCGAGATCATCATCATCATAAGCAAAATTGTCCACTGGGTGGATATGTTCTAGTTTTGTAATTTAAAATATTATACTATGTAGATTTTAGTTTTATTAGGATTTAAATGAAAATAAAATACTGTTTGTGAAAAGCAAGGAAACAAAAACGTTTATTACTATGAAGTACAATAATGAATACAAAATAGACAGTAAGTACAATGTAAAGAATTCAAAAGTTAATTAATAAGATCTCGTATTATCTAATATTGTATAGAAAAATTAAAATTTCTTTGTTTGTTCGAGTTTTATGCGCAGCTATATCGTTAATCTGAAATTTTGTGTACAAGTATGTGTATGGTTGGTTCCAGCCATGGGCATAGGATAGTTTTGTATCTGATATATGGCGCAGTTGTCGCGAAAAAGGTGAATCAAAAGCTGCAAACGCACACATGATATGGCATCTGGTAAGTCACTGGAAATTTCTCTATCTGTTAGTTTGTCCAGAAAAAAGGGACAATGGGAAGCAAGAACTCAACTTTTCTATTCTTGATCGTATTGATCACACAAGTACAAGGATTTCGTTTGGCCATGCGATGCCGGGCCAGGTACTCTAGTTATACATAGAAAATAATATCAATACAGATCATTAAAATAATACACTTTAAATAAAAAATAAACAAAATTTTATGTCAAAAAAAAAAAAAAAAATTAAGTAAGAAAACGTTAATGTGTATTAACGTACAATAATTAATTATTTAAATTTTAATATTGTATTTTGTTTGCTTTTCCTTGCATTTCAGTGCCTAAATAAGTCTCCTTCACTTTGCCTGAACAAGATTTGTTTCATCGGGAGAGGCTAGATTGCTTTTACTTCTGTTACTACAGTTCTAACTAGAAGATTAGTGAGCCGTTTTCGAAATCTAGTTCTCGGTAAATATTGGAATATCTTGGTATATTGGTGAATTATATATTTTTCTTTATTTTGCAATGGTTCCATAATTCTTCAAATTCTATTCAAATTTTTACCTTTCTCTTGTAAATCTAATATGTTTTTCGGGAATCAGATTTTCTATTGTAACTTTGTATAATATTTTAATTAATCGTGATGGCTGATTATAGGAAAAGAGATGGAAGGGATTAGGGTGATTTAAAAGGTTGGGTATCCTTAGTCGGTCTTCCTCAGCCTCTAAAACCAACCCGAAGAATTCACGGACAGAACCAGGTCTCCATGTGGCAACTTTCCAAAATGTCCAAACTATCCAAGAAGAGCAGGGTAGTCACTTAAGAGGTGTTGAATACATTCTTCCTTATTCTTCCTTATCTTTACAACTGCGACTGAAAGCTTAATGTGGGCCACCAGCCCAATTGCGCAGTCTCCCGTGAGGACTTCCGTCGTAGTCCGAATGTTTTTCTTGTTAGGAGCTCAAATGCCAGAGTGTCACAGAGATAATAGTCTGACTCACTCGCGAATTACATGCCTGCCAGTTCTTTCCTTAGCTCCCAGGCCTCAAAAAATATCTTGTAGAGGTCCGTGATTATCAGCAAATGTTAGAGAAACAGGTAGTGCAGATTCCTTTCTAGCACACTCATCGGGTGTTTCGTTACGTAACAATTCAGAATGGCAAGGCTCCAAGATTAGCATAGTTGATTGATGCCGAACTTATGCGCCACCACATTACGGATAGTTTTGCTTTTGATACTATGGGCTGACAGAACCTTGATAGCAGCCTGGCTATCAAAAAAATCGATAAATTTGTAGGGGTCTCCCCATTGTGTGCCTGGAAAACACTGCACCAGACGGTACGATATTTTATCCGCTTGCTCCTCTGAGAAGATGCCTGGGCCAGTATCCTCTTCCGACTTGAAACCATCAGTATAGATTGAAAACTCGTTTTGCCTGATGGCATACTACCCTACTTAGATTCCCGGGGAATGATAAATG
The DNA here is from genome assembly GCA_037043295.1 of Amiota minor. NCBI lineage: Eukaryota > Metazoa > Arthropoda > Insecta > Diptera > Drosophilidae > Amiota > Amiota minor. The sequence goes on from JBAMAW010002153.1 coordinate 591,480, forward strand.
CAATGTGTGCAATGTTCATAAAAATTTTATTTCCTGTTTTTTAGTAGTTAAACTTTTATTGAGATAGTGATAAAATCTTTTTTATGATAAGTCGGAAATTAATTTTGTCAAAGTTTAAAAACTCGTTGCTTTTTCGGCATTCAAATTAATTTTATCAGCTTGGGAACCAATAACATTATTAATGCGCATGTCTTTCGGTTCTTTGTGCACCACTCCCTGGCACTTCGTAAAAGTGTGAGACATGCTGGACAAATCTGTGACACAATTATTTCGCAAAAGGTCAAGCACAAGATTTGTTTAAATTTTTGTTTTTGTTCATTTAAATTAAATAATATGAAATAAATTCCTTTAACAAGATGCACTGAGAATAGAAGTTGAAAAGTTGTGGTGCTTTCGCCCGAAAAGTCGTGTGTCGAGTGCCTAATCCTTTACCTTTCACAACCAACCGTAGCACTAAACTGACTTCCAAAAAGAAAAGACAATTACTAGGAACTAGATAAATTCAAAATTACACTTATTCCAATCACGAAAATCAAAATTTTGGTACAAACATAGTCGCAACAAAGTTAAGAAAAACTATGCCTATTGGTAACATTATCAAGAAAGCTTCCAGCTTTTGGCTGGGTGACGATAAGTTTGACGAAAAAATCGATATCGTATATGAGGACAACGAAATTCTATTTTGTAAAAACAATGTGTGCATACATCCACCGACTGTTGCACGCCAAGATTCCGATATTCTGCACTATCCTGGCTATTTGACATGCACGACCAAGACTTTTGTGGATCAATATAACAGTGCTAAGCGACCCACACTCTTGCTCACTTGGATACCGAATTCGTCGCTTTGTAAACGTTCATCGGCTGATGAGAATGGTGTTTCTTGTTATCAAGGTCATTTGCCTATATCGGAAGCACCAGTTCAACAGTGCTTTGGTGGACATCAGCGTTCGAAGTCTGAGACCAATGGTAAATTCACTTTTACCACCAACGCACAAACAGCTCCACCTACAGCTAAGGCACAGGAACTAGAATCGGCAATTGGCAAGGAAGATGAAAGCGCTGCAGACATGCAAGAGCTGAAGAATGAATTACAACCTCTCCTTGGTGGCCAAATGGCATCTATAGATGATTTAGCAGCTCTGTTGAAAAAGAATCCCATAACATCGGTTAACATAACAATTTCAAATCCACAAATTGAAAATTCGAACATACCACAATCATATAACTGCATGGTTGTAGCGGACCGTGATAAGTCCCAGATAAATTCGGATGGTTCTGTATCGGATGACAACAATCCCAACTGGATGACTCCTGAGTTATTGGCATTTAAGCACAATCTTGCGTTTCCCGACAGTGCAAACGCAACTCCGACAGTAAGACGTAAATCATTAATGAAATGCCGTCGTTTCTCTGTGGATCTTAGCCAGATGCGATCGTTGCGTCTCTTTTTCAATGATGACAATTGTACATCGGGGCAATTCGTGATTGCGTCACGCGAGTCACAATATAAAATACTACATTTTCATTATGGCGGCCTCGATCATTTGGCTCAGGTTTTACATCAATGGCATTGTTTCCTTCACAACATAACATTGGCGCCAGGTCAAGAGAAACAAAATTTGCCATATCGTCATTTCATGGTTTGTCGGCCAGAAGTGAAAAAATCCGAATTGCACCCAGACGAGGGCAATGTAAAGAAAATAACGACAAATTTCTTTTACGGAACCCTCATAAATGAGAAGGGGCAAATTGATGATGATCTGCTGCTACGCAAGTGTGTCTTCTTTGGTGGACTCGAGAAAAGTTTACGCAAAACAGTGTGGCCTTTTTTGCTCAAAAACTACTCGTTTTCATCGAGTTTCGAAGATCGTGCAGTGCTCATGGATATCAAAAGGCAAGAATATGAGGAGATAACACGTAAACGCCTTTATTCTATGTCACCAGAGGAGCAAGTGCATTTCTGGAAGACCGTACAGTGCGTTGTAGAAAAGGATGTAGTTCGCACAGATCGGACGAATCCATTCTTTTGCGGTGATGACAATCCTAACACGGAAATCATGAAGAATATATTACTAAATTATGCCATATATAATCCTGGCACTGCATATTCTCAGGTAAGTCAATCCAAACAAATATTCATTATAACAAATTTACGTGTACATTTCAATTTGTCTAGGGCATGAGTGATCTGCTGGCGCCGGTGCTATGCGAAGTTCAAAATGAATCGGAAACCTTTTGGTGCTTTGTTGGCCTTATGCAGCGTGCATTTTTCGTCTGTACACCCACTGACAACGACATTGATCGAAACCTAGGTTATTTGCGTGAACTGATACGCATCATGCTGCCACGCTTCTATGAACATCTTCAAAAACACCATGATGCCATGGAGTTGCTCTTCTGCCATCGTTGGCTCTTGCTTTGCTTTAAGCGTGAATTCACGGAGGCCGTGGTTATACGCATGTGGGAAGCTTGCTGGTCAAACTATCTCACCGATTATTTTCATCTCTTTCTCTGCTTGGCTATCATTGCTGTGTATGCTGATGATGTTGTTGCCCAGAATTTACGTTCCGATGAAATGCTCTTGCATTTCAGTTCTTTAGCCATGTACATGGATGGCCAACTGATATTGAGAAAGGCCCGAGGTCTCTTGCATCAGTATCGACTACTACCAAAAATTCCCTGTACATTGAGTGGTCTTTGTAAACGTTGTGGTCCAGGTATGTGGGATTCTGAACACCGACCAGCATTAGAATGTGTTGGCCATACTGATGATGAAAAATGTTCACTATCGATTGATTAAGCCTGCATGACAAAGACAGCATCTATAAGACATTCCTAATCGCCTTGTATACAAAATCTTATAATTTAGACTTTAGCCTCCAAGTAAATCCAAATAAACTAACTATACTTTGTAATTATTGTTAAATATTCAATCCATTGACATTGTATTGCTCTAATTATAGAGAAATTTGTAATAACAACAAATTTATCTATCTTTCTAACCTCATCGCAATACATCACAACGCAACGCAATCGTATACGATTGCGTTTTAATCAAAGATTTAAGTACAATATTTAATATGTTTATATTTATATTTGTGTATTATATATTACTTACGCTTTTGTTTTGATTTACTAATTGTTGATGGACCACATGATGGCGATAGCATCTAAACTAAACATGAATGAATAATTGCTTAAATTTGAATGCGCTTCTGAATAAATTCTTATGAATGTAAATGGTGGGAAACTGCTTATCTTCTGACATTTTAACAATTTTTTTTTTATTTTTTTTTTTAACACAAAGGAACAGTGAATAAATAGATAGAATTAATATTTTGTTGTTTTTATTTATAAACAAGACAAGATATTTGTGATTTTAAATTAAACAATAAAATATGTTTTGAGGATTATAATAAAAAGCAAGAAAAAGTTTTTGGTGTTGCCAAAGATTTAAATACACTTCACACGTGATGTTTCACAACTTTGTATGTATGACAATTTTGAAATTTACATCACTACTTGAAACAATATAAGAGTATAATATAGTCAATGTACATAGTAAATATAATATGTCGTTCTTTGTAAACAATAAATACTTAAATTCAATCTTGTTAACAAAGGAAGAAAAGAAAAAAAGAAATAAAGGTGCAATATAAATTTCAAAAATCTCTAAACCAAGTGGGAAGTGTATATAATATACAAACTCTCTTAACTATAAAATATGTATATGTAAATTGATCGCCAAGAAAATTGGTATTTTGTGTTTCATAACAAACAACAAGACACTAGTCAACTTTATGACGATCCAAATGAATAAAATAAATTCCATTAATTTATAAATATATACGTAGAACAAAAATTGTAAGAAAAACTCTTTCTTAGTATTCAATGATCCATTGTACCACAGTGGTAGTGATATTTACATTTGAGGCAATTGCTCAATTGGCGTTGTGAATTTAAAGTCTTCGGGGAACAACTTGGCAGCATGTGGATACATTAATTTGTACGACTGTCGTATTGTCACATCAGCAACGCCAGCAATATCGCCAATTTCCTTTTGACTGCGCTTATGCTCCGAGGCCTGTGAAGCCATATATATAGCGGCCGCTGCCACTGATATAGGCGAACGACCAGGCACAATATCCATTTCCACTGCTTTCTTGGCAATGTGAGTAGCAGCACGTTGAACCATATTTGGAAGATCTGTTAATAAATTATGAAATCAATCGAGAGACTTTGTCTGTTACTTGTGACTTACCCAAATTGGCACAAAAACGACACATGAAATCTGCTGTGGTAATTAAATCAACACTAGTTTCCAATGCTTTCAATGTGAGTTTGAAGCAACGTCCTATCTCTTTTTTACTGATTTTGCTCACAGCACAAATTTCCTTAAATGTACGTGGTACACCTTCTTGACGACATGCAATATACAGACAAGCAGATGCCTTGGCATCATTGGATCGACCTTTCAAGTTTTTGCCATCATGTACCTACTCACAAGAGAAATTTATCGAAAGATCAATGGAAACAGTCATTATTACATTTGACTTACCTGCTTAAATAAATTATTGGCGCGATCCACAATAGTCTTGGGTAAATTGATACGATCTGCCATTGTGGAAATCTCTTTAAATGCCGATATCAGTGAACGATCTGAGCTGCTCATTGTGCGTCTGTTCTGATATTTTGGTGCACCGAATGCATCGAATGATGCTGATCCAGTGCCCGGTCCAATAATTGTGGACAGGTCACCGCCACTGAGTAGTGGATTTTCAGGACCACCAACACGACTGGGATCGACGCCACTCTTTTCATTGCTGAATGTACGCCACTCCGATCCAACGTCAATGACGCGATCACCTACAACAAGGCCACATTCTGAGCAAATCATATCGCCAGCCCGATAATCTTCAACCAATGGCGAGTCTGGATGTGCATAACAGCACACTTTGTTATTGTCATGTCTGCAAGCTCAATTTCATATGCTAATTTATTGGTGACCCTACAGATTTATATCTTAACATCGCTTACCTTGAGGAACTAGCCATTATGTGTTATTTTTTATATTTTTTAGAAATTTCTCTTACAGCAAAGGAAACAATAATTTCTAATTAACAAAATTTAATTGTTGCTCTTCTGGCCCCTCGGCAAAATGATTTAGTTGGCTATAATGACAAAAATATTGAGCTAGGTGGCAGCAGTGACATCGAGTTGAAAAATATAACAATATCCGACATGGCAATGTTGGAACCAAAAATATCGATGACGATTTTTGCATGTGTTATTTGTTATCAACTAAAAGCCGCTCTTAGTGAAGCAAAACACATATATGACTCACATACTGACTATTATCCAGGAGAATTATGTTCGTAATAAACCTTTGATGTAACGAATTGATTATCCCTTTATAAAGAGCTCGACCGTACGTTGTAATTTCGAAACAGAATCACAAAATCACCATTTTGAGTATCAGTGCTATGCGGATTGCTCATTTCTATATAATGCATTAGCTAAGTGTTGTAAAACGCTGTTTTCAAATAATAAATGTTATTTCATGCACTGGCTTCCAATTAGGGCTGACAACAAAATGGGTAGAACTTTCAACAAAGGACAGCTGTTTTCTTGAATTTGATAGAAATTTAGAGAAAATACGGAATACAGATTTTTGGTGTGATACGCCGAAAATAGAGTGCGCATTTATCATTTATCCGGTTGCCGCAAAATGGCCACCAAACATGTTTACTCTACAACAAATCTTACAGATCTGCAGTTGAAGGAACAAGGAAATTTTTTGTTTTCAACTCGTAAGTTTGACGATGCAATCTCTTGCTATTCGAAGGCCATAGTAAGTACATAATAGAAGTAGATACATAAGTATGTATGTGTGTATATGTACATTTTGCCCATAACAAAACAGTATGTGAAGATATTTATTCAATTAACTTGGACACACGTTCTTAGATTAAGAATCCCACAAATGCAACATATTTCACAAATCGAGCCCTTTGTCACTTGAAATTGAAGCGTTGGGAGCTTTGTTGTCAAGATTGTCGCCGGGCACTTGATATTGATGCAAATTTACTCAAGGGGCACTTTTTCCTAGGACAGGTTTGTCATGTTTCGAACATATGCTTAGAATCAAAATCAATCAAATGTATTTTTAAACAGAGTTTAATGGAATTGGATAGCTATGATGAAGCCATAAAGCATCTGCAACGAGGTATTTAATAAAAATATATAATATAAGAATAAAAAAAAAATTGTATGAATTTTCATGCTTCAGCTTTCGATTTGTCAAAGGAGCAGAAACAAAATTTCGGTGATGACATAAGGTAAATGAAAAAACACAGTTTATTATCAAAGAAATGTCCAGCTGAGATTAAAGAAAAATACATTTAGCATGCAATTACGTCTGGCACGCAAGAAACGTTGGAATGTCTTAGAAGAGAAACGTATTCATCAAGAGATCGAACTCCAAAGTTATTTAAATCGGTAAGTTTCGTTATACTCCATGCCACATACATGATAAGAATTTCAGTACAGAAGTTGAGTTAATCTCCAAACTGTTCTTTGTTTGCTAGTTTGATTAAAGAAGATATGGAAAATCGTTTGGCAGCATTAAAATTGAATGACGACTCTAATGAGGAGCAACTTAAAGAGAAACAACAAGAAATCGAACAAGAGAGTGTAAGTTGAAATAAGTTATTATTAACGAAGTACAGATTCTGTACTGTTTTAAATGCAGGACGATCACATTAAGGAACTAAACAACATTTTTGCCAAAGTTGATGAACGCCGACGAAAACGTGATGTTCCAGATTTTCTATGTGGCAAAATAAGTTTTGAGATTCTTGCCGATCCTGTAATAACTCCATCCGGTATCACATATGAACGTAAAGATATTGAAGAACATTTGCAGCGAGTGGGACACTTTGATCCGGTGACACGAGTTAAACTAACTCAGGACCAATTAATACCGAATTTCTCTATGAAAGAAGTAGTCGATGCCTTCATTACCGAAAATGAATGGGCGCTAGACTATTAGAAATGCAAAACTTTTGATTATCGGTCGTGCTCAGACGGTAGTCGGATATCCTTAAGAAGACTTTATTTGTTTGCTTTAAAAAAAAAAAGATAAAAAAAAACCTACATACATATAAATATATATAAAAAAAAAAGGAATTATCAGTTCTATGTGTCTAAAATAATTGAGTATTTTAATATAATCAATCATTCATCAAATAAAATCAAAGACACATATTGTATATTCATAAACAATTGTCTGTTGGGATAAACAATAAGTAAACAATTTTGTTATATGATACCAATAGAGTTTACTCATTTAGATGTTATAAAATACTTAAAACAAAATCCTCACATTTCCAGTTATTAACGCGTTCGTTGATTATCGTTTTAATAAATCAGAATATTATTTTTCATGCATATTTATAATACATACATATATAATCAATTAAATATTTTATATTTTTTAAAAATTGGTATCTTGGCCTAAATTTTGTTGATATACTCGTGCATATGAAACATTTCCTATTACATCATTACTTTTCATATAGAATAATCCTAAAACAAAATTTCTACATGCATGTATCCATAATGCATAGATAAGTGCTATGTAAACTAAATATCTGAAATAAAATGATATATTTCATCAAAACTAGGAATATTACTATTACTAAAAAATTATGAATTAATATAAATGAAAGTGTTACGCCTTAATTATCCAGATCTACATCAAACGGACCCATCTGTTGACCGGGATGCTGACTAATTGTATTTATCTCTCTATAAACTATGATTCATCTCTTCATAATACACGCATATTGTAGTGTATTTGTTTGTTTTTTTTTTTTTTTTGTTTATGTGTGCATATAGTATTAACATTCGGGGATTCCCAATTTTTATTTTCTTGCAACAAGCCATCTTGTGATGACACTAGGTAGATTTTAATAATGCAACAATTTGGGTATTAAATATTGTATTATTACCTTCATGTGGGAAAATTCATTTTAAGACAAGTCAAAATCAATTAAATTAATGAAAATTAGTTGTATGTATATACAAATGGAACGTTGCGCTAAGTTCAAACATTAAATTTGTGGAAAATACATAATTTAAAACATCTGCAGTGAATACAAATAGCTCTTGCAGTTCTCTTTTTCATTCGTGCTACGTGGTTTATTAAAAGTAACAAAAATTTTACCATTTTGCAATTTTCTAAAACAAATATCTCCTAAACACTAGGTAGCAGCAGTGGCCAAAATGTGTTGCCACAATGGCCAACAGTTGAACAATGACGTATTTCATTCTACAATTGCCACTCTGTTTTCCCTGTTGTTGTTGTAAAATAATACGGTATTTCATCTGCATTCACCGGCCTATTCTAATGTAAATCATTAATTATATTTATTTTTTTGTGCGCGCAACATAACGCTTGGCGTGGTGTTTGACCATAACAATGTGATGAGCATTGCTTTGAATGGAAAATGATTATGCTTCGCTGTGAATGACAATTATAAGGAGATGTTCCAAAAATTTACACAAGAGGGCATGTGTGTGCTGCAGACGTCTTGTGTTTATAAAGATTCTTATTGCTTGTTCAGAAAAAAAAAAAAAAATAATCAAAAGAATGGTGAATATTGATTCAAATATATTTTAATTAGCACACATGTGTTTAATGATTATTTTACCTACCAACAGTTGCCATTGTCTTTGCTAAAAACAGCACAAAGCCATCCTATGGTAAGTTGTTCGCATCGCTTGCCGGCCGGCAAATTTGACTCGGATTTGTAAATCAATAAATTTGTATTACTATTTATGTTTATCTAGTTGGTGGAGTTGAAAAATGGTGAAACATATAACGGGCACTTGGTTAGCTGCGACTCTTGGATGAACATTAATTTACGTGATGTCATTTGCACGTCGAAGGATGGAGACCGATTCTGGCGTATGCCCGAATGTTATATACGCGGTAGCACAATTAAATATCTGCGTATACCTGACGAAGTCATCGATATGGTTAAAGAGGACGCTCAAGCAAAGTCTAGAAATCGCGCCGAAATGAATAAAAATCGTGGAGTTGGCGGTGGTGGCGGCGTTGGTGGTGGTCAAAATCAACGTGGCCGCGGTGGTAATCGTAACAATTTTGGCGGCAATCGCAATGCACAAGGCAATAATGCTGGTGGTGGTGGCATGCGAACTGGACCACCTGGACAGGGCAATCGACCTTTGGCTCAAGGAAATAAAAATCGTAAATGAGAATTTGCCGGCGAAATACGAAAAACACAGAGAATCTTTTACGTAGCTATTTGTATTAAAAAAAAAATTCGTCTAAACTTATAGTATTTTAAGATTTTTGAGTAATAAATTAAGTAAGCTCTTAATTTGTGATTTTGCTGTACCAAGAAAACCTTTAGTCACTTTCACAATGAATAGTTTAAAATCAACATTATAAGTACTAAAGTTTTACATCTACATATTTGCATTTTAAACAAATAGGAAAATTCCTCTGAATTGCCAAAAACTTTGTGACATTCTTATCAAGGTTTGTTTACCATATGAAAAGATAATCATTAAATATGCGTAGGCGTTTATAGCTTTTATATTAAATTGATTCACATATATATATATATAATGGTTGATACAACTCAAAAAATGTCAAAAATGTCATACTTTTGATTATAGTAAGATTTTTTGTGTATAGATTGCAACTGTTAATGTTTCCATTGGTTAATACTCACGATGAAGTGCTGCAAGGGCAGGAAGAGGAATTAATAAAAAGACAAATTCCTTATCTGAATGGACAGAAAATATTAGAGAAAACGTTGATAACTGGCTAACCGATGTGTCTAGCGATACAAAAAATTGGATTAATGATGCGACTAATGACTGCAAATTGGATTAAGTATGTGGCTAGCGATACTAAAAAGTGGATTAATAGTGCAGTGAACGACATTAAAGATTGGCTACAAGGTTCAAGTGAATTAATTGGAAGTTTATTTGGTTCACACAATTAAGTGCTTGGCTTATCATACAAAACGATTACATTTTTAATTTGGTAATGTCTGCACCAGATAGGTTTGTATCTTTATCAGGATATTTTCTTGAGTTCAGATAAACACGACATCTAAATATTATTAAGTTCGTTGGGATGAAGTCTTGTCAAACGAACGGAGATTGTGTTGTGTGTTGAACATTCGTCCAAGGGGGTTGGGGTGCATCAGCAAATGTTCATTGTATCGGCTGTTGAAAAAATTGATTTCCTCGGTTGATTTCACGATGTAGTATGGTGTTCTTAACGAACCACGGTGCAATGGATATGCGTCGTAGGGCCTTGTTCTCATGTTATATGGGGCCGCAGTCCCCCATATTAGAATGACGAATTTCCAAACTAACGCCACCAACTTGTTTGTAAATCGTCACTTTGTTACTGAGTGACAATTTACTGTCCAAGATAGTCCTAGGTATCGCAAATGTAGGTTCTGTTAGAGGATTTTAGGGGGCTTATGCCAATGTTCCATTGTTTGGCCCAGCTTTATGTCATTGCGGCTCTTCAATGGGGCAAGTTGAGTTCCCGAGTATGGCGGCGTTATTTGCATAAACCGCTATCCGCAAACTATCAGTTTCTGGCATCGGCATGTCCGCAGTGTATAACGAAGGCAACTCTATCCGTCAAATAACTCTTTAGTAGGAGATATTGATAATACAAAAGTACACAAATTTAAGACAATTGATATTATGCAATAAATTAATTTATTGACTACATACATATATTTTTTATAATCATAATCTGTTATATAATAACAAAGATACTAAAAGTAGGTTCATACTCGTAATCACATTTTGCTTTAATGAATAAAAAACCACTTAATATACATTGATGAAAAGTAAAACCGAAATTTGCATCGTTCGACCGAAGTCTGGTTTTTCGTTCGTTCGTTTCATCAAAATGCAATCAAAGAAGGTGAAATATTTATGCGTTATGCCCAACGGAAGAGAGTGCCAGAACAGAGTGTCAGAAGACGATCAGAACAAGACTTTGTGCCTATTGACAGGGCGCTCATGGTATGTCAAATCCTGCACAGAAATATGAACCTGACGGTAGTTGAGAGCCAAAGGATCAACTGATGACACATAACATTCCGATGCAACTCTAATATGGAGGCTGAAAATGGATACACTTTGGTTCTCTACTTCAGGCAATGGAGTAGATAATGCATAACACGTATCATAGACAGTGAATGGTGTCTGTTGGTCACTTCTATTAACATTCTCACCTGAGAATCATAATTTTTGAAAACTCATCTTTAACAAAATGGGTATTTTCACTTTTCCCCGATGTTTGTATTGCATAGAACCTTATAAAGTTTTACACAACTTACCAATCACACCAATTTCTGACTTCTAGTATTTTAATTTCTATACTTCAAATTTAATATGAAGGTCAAGATAATTTTACGGTTTTTATGTTCTTTATTCTGAGCAACAAGTTTCATCTCCACAAAATAAAAGGAGACACACCCAGAAAAGTTTCGGCACGATGATCCCATCGTGATGCCTGGTTTGGACTGCTTTTAGCTTCAATGTTTGTTGTCAACCTAATCGGCATATTTGTCTTACACTTATTGGTCGCCCGTACCACGATAAGGTTGAAATCCAGCAAGGGCCAATGTCTACACGATAAAACTTTTTCCTCTAAGGAAAAGATGAGATCAATAGATTTATTTAGCTGAAATCATCTGGACAACTGAAGTGGAATCAAAGAAATCTAAATGCATCCCAACTTATGATCATGATATTATTGAGATTTAAAATCAACATTGCCATAAATTAATCTGTCATGGAAATTTCGGTAAAATAATATGCCACACAGATGAAGATTGGTCAGACAGATTGTGATTACACAAATACATATGTACATACATTCTGTATAATATTGTATAAGTATGGATGTGTAGTTAAAATCAGTTCAACTGTGTAATTAAAGCAAATAAAGATAATACATAGTCATAGTTTTTGTTCCATAGAACTTTCAAAATAAATTTGAATTTTATTAGTTTGTCATGTGTTTTCTTTAGAATCTTCAAAATAAATTTGACTTTTGTTTGAGAAATACAAATTTAACAACTCATGCTCGGAAAGGTCAGTAGTGGCGAATATAACAAGACTTATCAATATGTACGACTGCCTGACTGAGCGTCTGTGTGATCATTTATTCATTTAAACTATTCAAATTCATTTATGCTTACACACACCAACATACATAAATCGCATACACTAAAGGCAGACATCTACGAATATATGTATATACACACAAATATCTACATCATTTTTAGAAATACACAGAAACAAACAAGACAAACAGCCTCAGACGTTATCAAATAATCTTTAAACAAAGTGCAAGTTTCTATATAGTAAAGTGAACCGGACCCGCGGACGTTATAAATTGTTGCTGCACGCATAGCCTTCGATTAGTCGCAAACAAGCAATTGAACGGGCAACTTCTTCACTCTCAATTAAAAAAAAGAAAATAATGGCAGCAAAATTGTTTGTCCTTTTGGGTTTCGCCCTTATTGCGGTAAGATAAGATCCTTGTGATATTTGTTTATTTATATATAATATTGAAAAGAATCCTTTGCAGGTTGCCTCAGCTCGTGTTGTTCGTCGTGATGCTCCCCAGACATCCGACAGCACTGTTGTCGATTTATTCCACACTGTAGAAAATGATCTGAAACAGGTTGAAGCTGCTTTCCTGAGATTCTTCGATGTTGAAAACAAAGAACAATTGGGAGCTAAAGCTAAGGAGCAAACCGCCAAGGCTGCTGAACAATTTGAAGCTTGGTTCGCCAAAATCAAAGCTGAGGTATGTTTATTTAAAAAGAATAATCTGTATATACAACATATTTTATATACAATTTGTGAAACTTATAGACTGAGAACATCAAGGACAACGACCTTGTCAAGAATTTACGTGAGCAAGCTGAGAAATTGGGCCAAGATTTGAAGGAAAAACACCCGGAAACCTATGCTGAAGTTGAGAAGGTTAACAGGGAAATAGAAAACATCGTTAAGAAAACAAAGGATATTGCTGAATCAAAAGAAGGCGCTAACATTAAAGAAGCTGGTGAGAAACTTCTGAAGGAAGTCGGCAACACAATACAGACAATTGCAGCTCAAGTCAAAGAAGCAGTTGTTGCCAAGAAAGACTAATTCCCATTTCTATATGTTGTCAAGTGATGATGATTAAATAAAATTATTTTATTTTTTTATAAGAATCTTTAATTTTTTGTATGAATTAATATATATATGTACATACTGATTACTATTGTATGTGTGTGTGTGTGAGTGTGATATAATGCCAAATTGAGCTGATAAGGTGATGATGGATGGAAAGGCAACGTTGTAGGTAGCCCAGTGAAATTTAAATATTATATTTTCTGTTCAGTTTGAACTCTCAATTTAAAAGGTCACAAGATGGTTAGGATCATATCATATGTTTGCTAGTTGTTATAATTAAGTAAGAATAAATAGTAATTTCTATTATATTTCAAAATGTAAATTTCCATTAAAATGCTGACGGCTTCAAAAAAATTTGTACTTTGTAGCGTCTGTTTGTCTGCGACATCAATCAGTCAATCAAATATATTTCTACTATAACAAAAACATACTTGATGATCATCATCTAATGCATTATTCATACGACAATTTTTAATTAGAATTCTCACTAGTTACTTAAGTTTTCTAAATTTGGATGGACCTTGTCGGTTTCTCAAATGGTTGTAAGATATACAATAGTTTTGAATACTATATAGTAGACATCATTCAACATATATTGACAGATGTTTATTGATTACTGCGAATCAGCATCTTCTAAACTATCTTGTACTGTTAAGAGTGGCTCTTCGATATTGTAATGTTCAATCATACGCTATAATAAGAGATCAATTAGATTAGATAACAATTTAAAAAATGTAATTCTCGAATTTACTTGACAAAGATCCATGGTAAGCGAACAAACTGCTTGAGTGTTCTCATCATTATTTTCCAATAGTTCTTTACGTTCTACGGCTCTTAACATACGAACTTGTGGATAGCCATCATCACCATCTTCGATTATAAAAGCATTTTCGCGTATCAAAAATGATATATTGAAGCTATTTTGAACTGTATTATTAAAATTATGTGGATCAACTATTAGGTGATAGTATGGAATAGGTTTAAATCCATTTTCTCTATACAATTGAGTAATCTGGTTGAGTGTTTCTCCTACAGCTTTCACGCCACTTTTTTCTCCATCTAGTCTTTGGACAGTAATTGGCTTTTGTTCCACAGCCTACAACATCAACCATACGACAAATGGAAAATTACAAAAGAAAACAATCATTCAATTCATCTATTTACTACTCTACTTACAACACTTTTTTTACGTTTTTGACGTTCTCGTCGTAAGCGCTGGCTTCCCTTTGTCTTAAGGTAACCAACAAGTGTGCCACCCGAACAAGAAGCTTTGTTAAACAAACAAACTCTCTTGGCCAATTCATCCCAATTTTCTTTGCCATTTTTTAACACAATATCGTTAATTGGAATTGCCATCTGGGAGTCATTGAAGTTATTTATGAATGCAAGAAGTTTGGTAACGTGCTTAAAATTCATTTTCAAGAGTGTGGCATCCAGCACAGCCTGGTTGGTGTTTCGTTTATGCTGTTCCAAGCTGGTGTTTGTGTTGACATCTTCAGCATCGTGTATTATTTGAGCGACTGTGCTTAGAGATTTCTCAAACTTTTGTGTTTCAATGGATCCTTCTACAAATTGAAAATCTATTCTACATATCCATTTAAAATATTTATAACAATTATAATTGTGATTTACCAAGTTTTGTTGATTTATTAATAAGTTCCAATAAGCGTAGCTCACGGTTAACAGTATTAACATCTTCGTTTGCCATTTTGTATTTATATAAATTAATTTCAAAATATATTTTTACGTTTTCTTTTTTGTCTTTAATTCCAACTTGCCCGCTTTTTAAAAGACAAAATTGTTTTGCTATGTTTGATGGGGGCTGCCAGCCCGATGGAAAATAAAAAAGCATGTATGCAGCCAAAGCGAATGAATATCGAACTAAAAGTTGAGCTGAGAAGATGCGTTAAATTTAGTAATATATTTAAGTCAATTATTGAATAATTTAGCAAAAGTTATGATCTTTCGAGTGGTAGAAAAATCATTGAAATCGATTTAGAACTTCTTGAGTTTTCACAGTAGAGCGAGCATAAGCTACTTCAATACGCAAGCAGCTCGAAAGCGAAGAAAATCAAAAGGGAATATAATGAAATTGAGGGTTGTTGTTGTAAAACAGTAATGACTTTTGAGCTGCTTACTCTGCGTAAGTGACTTTGCAAACAATATAAGTATGAAAACGGACTGATCATGCGGTCTGAGAAGCTTTTGTACTTTTTTTATGATTTTTCTGTTATCCTCTTTCTTTTGATTGCGCGCAAACACAAAACAGCTGTTGCTGATTTTAGTAAATTTCAAATTCTCAACTATTTTGTATACACTGCAAATTGTTCTAAGCCATGTATTTCCACACAAAATTTTACTTTTGAACTTAGCACAACGTACACGCAACATTCCATGTATGTATAAGCAAAACAAAAAACAATTGTTTTCAGTAAGCAAAACAGTAATATGAATAACTATCTAAAATAAGCAACTTTTTCAGCATTGTGAAATTATGTATTGTTTGTTAAAACAGTAAAATAATGGGCATTTCAATCCAAATTGTCTCGCTTTGCCGTTCAGATTGGCGATTTCGATTCTTGTTTTTGTTATACATACAAATGCATGCGCTAAATTCAATCGTAAAATTTGTGGAAAATACATAATTTGGAATTATAATATATGCATATAAATAGTACTTGCTGATCACTTTTTCATTCCTACTACAAAAAGTTAACAATTTAAAATTTACTAAAGTTATCATCAGCTGTTTTACCGGAAGTATCAAAAAAATTTGCAACACTGGCAGAAATTTCCCATGTCTGACTCGAATCAAAGTCAACTCTTGATTCGACTATGATTCGATTCACATTCTATAACATCAACCTCCGAATGACGTCACTGTTCCTCGTGATTGTTGTCGAATTTGAGTCGACATTGACTCGACACGCTTGATGTGAACCGTCTAAAAGTTTACTTTGTCTACCTACAATTCAGGTATTCTAGCGAGAGAGAGACTTCTTTTGAGTAAAAAAAGGGTTAATTTTTGTATAAATGTTATTATTTTAAATGTTATTATATAAAGTTATTTACCACAAAAGTTTTGCAACAGATAGAAATATAAATTTAATTATGCAACAGTTAGGTTAGTATAGATTAGATATATATAGTTAGCTGCAAAAAAAGAGTTCACTCAGAAGCAACCCGTTGAATCAACGAACAGATCCTTGTATCCAAGTGGCAAATTTGCCAAACTGTAGAAATCTTCACGCGAAGAAGACAGATCTGCTGTCACCTGAGAAAAGCAGTACTGTAACTTCAGAGCTGTTGGACTTGTTCGGATTCTTCGACAGGAATCTCGATGGAAAGCATTCATTCTTTGAACCATTAGTCCAATGACGCAGTGCCCCTTTACAACTTCTGTCATCATCCGAATCCAAATTATATGTCATGTAATAATAATAATGTAAATAAGGTATTTACGGTTTCTTAGTTTTTGATATAGGTAAGTAATGCAGTGAAAAAAAGCAAAGAAATCACATTGTCTTTATGAGACTTAAGCTAGTTTAGAACTATTTATGGAAAACTTTATGAGAATCTTAATTGTGAATGGAAATTTGGCAAAAATATTGCAAAATGCAATTACAACAGCTTTTAAATTTGAAGCGTTTTTTCTTTGAGTTCAAATTTTATCTTAACAATAAAAAAAAAACATATTCAATATTTGAGGGAATCCTATATGTAGTGCGTATCTCAAGAGGTTTAATCTAATTTAAGATACAAAATTCAATTGGAACGTACTATACTCTTGCATTACTGGAGCCAAAGTGATATTTTTCAGAGTATACATAGGAAAAGATTTTTTGTATGTCTATAGAGGGTATATAGTGTCGCGTATTGGTTAATATTATACAAGTACATATGTATGTACACCTAGCCCTTTTAAAAAATACTACATATAGTTGACAAACAAATTGGTACAATTTAAGGTGCTATAAAGATTTCTGATTTGCCCTATAGATATTAATAATTTCAGTTTTTATACTCCTCACGGAAGTGAATAGTATTATAAGTTTGTCATGAAGTTTGTAACACGCAGAAGGAGAAAAAAAAAAAAAAACATAAAGTATAAATATTCTTGATCAGCTCGATAAGACGAATTGATTAAGCCATGTCCGTCTGTCCTTCTGTCCGTCTGTATGTATGCTAACTAGTTCCTCAGTTTTTGAGCTAGAGAGCTGAAATTTTTCATGAACCTCTCTTTTTACCATTCGCAGTACATTTGTCGGAACCACCCGGATCGGATCACTAGGGCGGTACCTCCCATACAAACCACCCATTTGAATTCATGTTCTTATTAGAAAAACTTTTTTGTTTTTTCTTTCCTATCGAACTGAAACTTGAACACTATCAGTTTCCAATACATGCGCAGGACATTTGTCGGAACCACCCGATCGGACCATTACGGGGGGTACCTACCATACAAACCACCCATTTGAATTCGTGTTCTTATTAGAAAAACTTTTTTGTTTTTTGTCCTATCGCACTGAAACTTGGACACTATCAGTTTCCAAGATTGGCCCAGGACATTTGTCAGAACCAGACGAATTGGACCCCTAGGGGGGGTACCTCCCATACAAACCACCCATTTGAATACTACAATGAAACATTCACTGTGTCCCGTAAAGAGCATTTCATCTTCGTCATAGTCGAAGATAACCTTCTTTCTAGTTATTTCTAACTAAGGTATTATACTTGTATTCTTGTATAAAAGAAACATTTTGGTGGTGCCACACTTACAGAAACCAACTGAAAGAGCTTAGGAATCCGCAGGAGTTACCTGAGGTCTATGCTTTATAGATTTTCAAGTTCACTAAAAAAGAATGAACCAAGCATTCTTAACATTGTGTTTAATAGCTAAGTATTACCGATAGACTTAAGCAGAAAAGATTTCAGCTTGTCTACTTCTCCTCTTCATTCCTACAAGTTCTGCAAAAGTCGTTTGCGAGAAAGTAATGCGATGGGCTAAAAGGTAATTGGATAATCTCACTTTATCGTAAACAAAGAAAATATAGAATTGTCGAGAAGGCTTATGCAATACTATAATACAATACTTAAATCAGTTTATCAATAAGCTAAGCTAAGGTTAACAATATGATTTCCAAGATATGATTCTAATTTGTTTCTTTAAGATAAATTCATGTTAAATTTTTGTTAGTTTTATCTTTATGAAACAATTAAAGTAATCATCAGAAATTTTTCCATGGAAACACACGCACACACACACACACACAATGTATATAATCACTTAATAATAAAGTTGCAAATAAAATATTGTACATGTATGTATTGTAATTCAATCGATGAATGGATGAATGGATTTTATAGTTAAAATAATTCATTATTATTTTGTAGGGTGCTTGCTGGCTGCTGCACGCGTTCATAGCATAAAATTTTGAAATGAAATCGAATCAAGACAATCTGTATACGTGTTTTTGTTTTATTGTGTATGTATTTATTTATGAATTTAAGAAATAATCTGTTGCAGGCAGCATATGCCCAGCCTTAGTTAGGCCTCTGGTGTTTTCAATGGTTTTTTCGAAGTTTCAGTTGTGTTTAGCATTTCCTAGAGACTGCGACCGTCTCAACCATTCAATAGTTTGTTGAAAATTTCAAAAAAAATTTATGTTTTTAAATTTTCCTTTGGTTTGAAATTATTTATAATAAAACATTATACATTTTATATAATAAAAATAAAAGGAATTAAAAATATATGCTTAATGTGCGGTAGAATAAAATCAAAATGCAATTGGATTCAATCAGGTTCGTAATTAGAAGTATTCAGAATATAAAAGTTGATTGTTCAATAATTGTGGGCGTTAATCAAATTAATTTTATACCAATTAAGGTTAATTGAAAATAATTCACATAAATCAGACAATGAACTCGGTTTATGCCTAATGTGAGTGAGAGATTTGCAAAATAAACGATATAAAAAAAAGAGGAAATATTATCTATTTTTCCGTTAAATTTCGTTAACAGTTTAGAGAATTTAAATGCGTTTAATTGATTTGATTTGATATCGGTTGCGGTTTATTGAGTTTCTTTAGTGACAAATATAATTAATTAGCTTTTAACGGTTACGTTTAATGATGATCCATGGTGAATTCCATCAATTCATGTCCAATGCTTTTAGTTTATTTCTATATATGGCGATTGTCTTAGACATTCTGTCCAACTACTACCCTATTGAGGCAGTTCGAAAATCAGATTTGAATGAAGATAACGATGATGACTACAATGAGTACACAGATGAGAATGAAGGCTCCAAGCAATTACATCACCATTCAGAGGGTGTACTAAGACGTATGGGCACCACCTACAACTGGGGCCGATGGGAGAAATGGACCAAATGTACCAGTTCTTGTGTACAAATTAAACAGCGTAAATGTATTGAACGGTAAGAATTGACTATTACTACACAATTTTACAACTGAATAGTTTATTGGAAGCGTTTTAATGTCCTAAGCACACAAAATGAAAATGGTACAATTATATCAGAGAGTGCTTTCTATCCGAATGCTGTGCTAAAAGGTTGTTATGGTATTTTGAAACGATTTCGGATGTGCAAAGATGAACGTTGCAAGGCCAACAAACAAAGATTACGCGATGAACAATGTGAGAAATACAACAAAGTACCATACAAGGGAAACTTTTACAATTGGCTTGGCTATGAGAAAGAACACAATGAGTGCGAATTATATTGCCGGCAAAATGGTTCCGATATTATACAAGCAATGAATCAATCAGTGACGGATGGCTCGACCTGTAATCGACCTGCTGTTTTCTATACACATTATTATCGTCGACGGGCAGTTTGTGTGGAAGGCATTTGTCGGGTTAGTAATTCTAATTAAATAAGATAAGTTAGTCACGTATCTAAAACCATAAAATCATCATCTTTCATCATTTGATGGATGAAAAGAAAATCAAAATCAAATGAGATAAAAGTTTCAATATTCTAACACTTCACTTTTTACTTGTTTCAATCTACTTATAAACAAACAATTTCAATAAAATTGGTAACAAAGCTTGCATTTGGATCAAAGCAAATTGTTTCTTAACAAACAATAATTTATCAATCTTAAAAATCTTTTAAAATCGGTTTTAACAAAGGTTAAAAACCTTTCACCATGCACTAAGTAACCAGGCAAACGTTGTTTTGCCTCTCCATCCCAAAAAAATTATGGATCATATGCCCGATTTGTATCTTGAATACTTTACACATTATTGTTTTTAGGTGATTTTCAAATTCATCTCTTCAACCATAATATTGGCCACTTTGTTTACGGTTGGTGCATTGAAACAGCGGCCATGTTCGTTAGTTGGAACTTTGTCTGTCTGATCTTATCTTGATAATATAATTGTCCGATATTAATTGTTCAGATACGCTTTTAAATAACTGAAGAAGTTGATTGTGTGCGTCTAAAAAAGGTTCAAAAGTTGCAACAACAGCTTATTATTGAAAAACTGCAATGTGATTGTAATCACAGCATACTTAGGTATATTAACTTGATTCACTTCATTGCCCATAATTTATGTTTGCAGATATTTTGGTCACTCAGAGAACCAATTTGATAACACAGTTGGCCTTGAATTTTGAAAGTAGAATCAGAATTCCTTCCTCGCGGATGCGTTTGTTTATGGAAATAGCAATTAAATTTTCTTATTTTTATACTCTTCACGCAGTGAATAGTATTATAAGTTTGCAATGAAGTTTGTAACAGGCAGAAGGAGACATCAGAGACCCCATAAAGAGTATATAATTTTGATTATCTCGGTGAAACGAATTGTCTGTCTGCTGTATGTATGCAAACTAATCCCTCAGATTTTGAGCTAGAGAGCTGAAATTATGCATGAACCTTTCTTTTTACTCCTCCAATAAAAACCACCAATTTAAATTCAGGTTCTTATTAGAAAAACTGTTTTGATTTTTGTCCTATCGAATTGAAATTAAGAAACTATAAGCTTCTAGTCAGTTTCCACGAAATATGTACATGTCAAGACCCTTACTGTTACTGGATCGTATAGCTCCCATACTAATATTTCGGTTTTAGTGGTAAAATGTTGTATGTGTACTGACTGTACCCTAAACAGAAGTCAAAGCAATAATGAAATATTTCCGAATACTCTATCACAGAGCGTAGGCAAAAGCGTTTTATTTCGGGTGCATAAAGAGTATATCAATTTCGGCATTGGCGAAGTTAAACTTCTTCTTACTTGCTTAAAAAATAATTTTCCTTCTTCACTTTCACCGGACATTAAAGATTTCAGTAGGATAAATTCAATGTAGGTCCAGCTGTTTGATTTTTAAAATTTTTAAATTCAAGACAATATATTACATTCAAGATGCATATTTTGATAGCTTTTGAATAAGTGCTTTATTCGATTTGTGGATAAGAATTGAACGAAAAGAAGATACTTGTTGTTTGCATACGTAGTACGTACATGTTTTGTTGTTGAGTTGTGACTTTATTTGTGGCAATGGCGTTCTCAAGAGCCTGAATTTTATTGTTGAGTTTGTATGGGAGATACCCTCCTATTAGTCCGATTTAGCTGATTCCAACTAATGTACAGAGCCTATAATAAAAAATTATAGTGAAATTATAAATTTCAGTTCAATAGCCAAAAAAGCAAAAAAATGTAATAAAAGTCTGAATTTTAATGGGAGTTTGTATGGAAGGTACCCCCTAGAAGTCCAATCAAACTGAAATTTCGACACTACAAGTTTCTAATCCACTTCCACCAATGAAGCAAGGTTCAAGATCGTGGCGTTAATGGATCATATAGCTCCCATACAAACCAAAATGTTTTTTGTATGGGGACCGCTTCACATTAAAAAAAAAACATTTTTTTTTTTTTTCACATTCTGTGAAAATTTCACTCTCTTCCCATTGCGGTTCATGAGGTATGGCCCGAGGACGGACGGACAGCGTAGCCTTAGTAAAGTGTTCCGTTTGGTACCCTTTAGGTCCGTAACCATAAACGCGAGCTGATTACAATAAAAAATAATCAATGTAAACACCAGATTAAAAATATAATTTTTTAATCACTATTAAGACACTACAGAGCAAATTAGACCCTTGGATGAGGCGTTAATTCATCTCTTACATGATGTGTCATCTACCAGTCTACTTACTACAAAATATAACCTTATATTAAAGATAAAATATATGATTTGTGCACATACAATACTATTGATTATAAGACAATCGCTTACTTCCATACTTCATAAAGTAAAAGTACCATTTGCCATTTTTTTTTTTTTTTTTTTTTGGCGATTTGGTTTTTGTTTCGTTTTTATTGTGGGCAAAATTGTAAAGAAATGAGTTGAACTCTAACACGACCCCTTCTGCTTAGAAATATCGTAAAGCAAAACACATTTTTAACTAATTTTATGTAATTATACTTTTATTTTTTATTTTGCTTAAAAAACAAAAAAAAAAAAAAATGAAAAGAAATTAACCACTTACGCTTGATATTTTTATTTTTATCTACAAAGATATTTCTTCTTTTCTCTGCTTTTATTGTACATATATTGTATTTCGATCTCTTAATGTTTTCGATCTTTCAAATGTATGAATCAATATGAATGAGTGACTGAATGAACCATTGAACATTTATTGTTCAAATGGTTTTGATTTTATTTTATGTTATTTTTGTTATTTTGGTCACTTGTTGTTTTGTTGTGCTTTTCTCAAAAGATCTTTACTTTACTTTTCAATTTCTTATATGCGATTTTGTTTAAATTTTGTTATTTCCACTGAATTTTAGCTTTTTCTTAATGTATCTTTTATCTTTTCCATTTTTTATTGGCTTCAACATTGTAAAATAGTTTTGTATATTTTTTTGTTGTGAATGAAAAACGAAAACCAAAGTGCGAACACAACACGAACATACTTATTTATGAGCATAATATTTTGAAGACGGTCGAACTATTGTAAGATCTCCCAACGCAGCAACAGCTTCAGTATCTGTTCAGTCATTCGTCAGTGATTTGTCCATCTTCTAACAACACGACAGCGCGACAGGAAAATTTATCAATTAATATTTTAGTTTTTAAATAAAATTTTACAATTGTTTTTTGTTAATTACATCGCGCGTGTGCTTAGAAAAGAATTTATTATTTGATTAAAGTAAAAAAATTTGTTCAGAATTTGATGAATTTTTGTAAAGTAAATTTTTGATGTGCTAAACTTGAACTTGAAAACAAAAAAACTGTTAAAGTTATTTAATGCAATTACAAAATACTCGTAATAATAATAAAAACAATAATTGAAAGTTAAATTGTAAAAAAAAATTGTTGATTTCATTGTGCCCATTCGCCATCCACTGAAGTTTTCAAAGTCATAACAAATCTTTGCAACATACTCACTCCATCATCGCGTAATCAGAGATTTCTGTAATCATTCGATGGTCATCTTTGTGTATCGCCAAAAAATAGGCAAAAAAAAAAATAATGTATAGAAAGAACTTAACTTGGTTGAGATCGCACACATTCTATGCTGCTTTAATGGTTACAACGTTTAGTCACTTTGTCATTTGTTTTTTTTTTTTTGTTTTTTGTTGGCTTCCGCATTGTGTTTTGTAACTTGGTAGTAGTAAGTTTTTGGTTGAATTTTTCTCTCTGATTTGAAAGATAAACGTTGCTAATAAATGAGTTAACATGCAAGAAGCGGCTAATCAAAGATTTTTAAAAGATTTTACACAAGATACAGTTCCCAATTTTCTCACAATTTGTTATACTGCAGTTTATAATAAAAACTGTGCAGTTTGTGCATATAGTAGCGATTGACCTAACATGACATTGTCATCTTACAGATACAAGTACAATACATATAACATGTGTGACCAATGCATAAATAAATAGATAGATAGATAGATAGATAGACAGATAATTTAGATACATTTCATGTTTAATGTGTTGACACAGTTTCATTTGCTTTTGTTTGTTTTAAGGTATTTGATTATTTTGGAAATAAATCTTCGTCGCTTCAATTCGCTACTGTAGATCATCATTTGATTTGTTTATTTGTCGATGTCGGTTGATGATTGAATTTTACAATATTGTATCTATTGTTAGGAGCAAATCTTACATAATTTTTAAACGGTAGCATTTAATGACTTGTGAAATTTCACAATTTAAGTTTTTAAAATGCTTTTTTTTTATGCTCAAGATATAAATGATATAGGTAATTAATTTGCTTTGTTGTTTGTAAGATTTCGAAGAAGATACTATTTAAGTCTATACCCATATACGGAGTACGAAATCAATTCGACTAGGTGTACATTTCAATTGATTGATTCATATACAATTAATTTTATTGGGGATCTTTCAAATTTTCTAATATTCTTTAGTTAAATTTAAATGGAATATAAATTAGCATTTTGATAGATATTTAACATCTGTAAAAATATTTGCTTATAAATTTTTAAATCAGCATATTTGAGGATTTTTTATTTTAGTAATTGATTTATTTTTGATTGGAGTCCTGGACACTTGCCAAGTTGTCTCTAGGAAAACGCTACTATGCATGAGCATAATTTTTGCAAATTGTTGTTGAATATAGACAAATTTTAAAGGAATAATCCAATACACATATTTCTTGATTAACACGGGGATTACTTTCCTGGAAAACACTGTGTTCAGCTAAATTATGTTCTTAGAAAAAGTCAATGAAAACATTTTAAAACAATTTTATATCAATACTGAACAAAAATATCTTCAAACACTTTAAACTAAAAATTCAATACGTAAAAAACATCACATTATTACAACAAAACTCAGTGTCATCTTCAGCGATTGCGGGTGACATATTTTTCTTACTTCCTTCACATTTCAAATGTCTTTCAATTGACGGGTCTGAATTTAGAAAAAAGTTTCCGAATGAATGAATGGTAAGTCCTTATGAAGTTTTCTCAGAGTTAAGCCTTCAATAGCGTCAATATCTTCGAAACTTTTGTCATCCGATTTTGTATTCATCACCACTAGAATTCACAGTCATTTCAAGCAAAAATTCTTTATCATAGTCTATGTCTGCAAATAATTTTCATCGATAGCCATATAGACTTCCCTCCCGCATGCATTGAATGTTGACTTCTTAAGCTCATTTTAAGATACATACTTTTATTGTATTAACTAAATGCGAACTTTACTAGAACACTTTTTTCGGCCACTCATTATACTCATAAGTACATAGAATCCGAATCGGGTATGTTCAAAATTTAACGTAAACAACGTCAGCATCCAACGGCTGCAGTAAAAATGTTGTCTTAGGTGAAAGAAATTTTACCTTAATTAAATTATTATCTTTCGCTTATTCAAAACCGTGTTATATTGAAATTTGAGCGTGTTAAACAAAAAATGGTATGAAATGTATCATCGTGTTAAATGGAGGTCTTGTTGAATGAGGGCGTGTTATTTGAGGTATAGGTATTCTTCATAAGATCAATATTTCATTCTATTATATTGTATTACCAATCTGATAATCAAATTCGAACAAGGAAGAGTATTAAAGATTTTATAAAACCGAAAGTAACTAACAATTGGTTATGTTTATATTGTAGAAAATTTCATAAATTAAAATAGTTTATGTGTGTTCTGACATTTTTGGCTATAATCTCATATTTTTAATCTTTATAAATATAACAAATTGTTTTCTTCTTTCTATTTATATTGTATTTGTCTGACCACTAATCAAAATAAACAAAAATCGGCCAAGTGCGAGTCAGATTCATACACGGAGGGTTCCGTACTAGATTGTGGTTTGATTTGGTGGATTCCAACAAATGTACAGCGCCTATGTTAAAAGTGTCTAAAAAACCTGAATTTTAATGGTGGGTTTGTATGGGAGGTACCCCCCCTAGTGGGCCGAACAATCTGAAACTGCGACACTACAAGTTTCTGATCTACTTCCACCAACTTACCAAATTTCAAGATCGTGGAGTTACTGGAGTTAGCTTCCCATAAAAACTAAAATATTTCCATTTTCATTTATGAAAATATTTTAGTTTTAGTATTTGTTGCTGATGCCCGGACATACATACATACATATTCTGTGAAAATTTCAACTCTCTAGTTCATGAGATATGGCCCGAGAATGGATTGATGGACGGACATCAAAGTCTTAGTAATGAGGTTCCTTTTGATACCCTTTGGTTCCGGGACCCTAAAGACTAGAAAAAAGGAGGTTAACTGCGGCTATTCTGAAGGTGTCATAATCTTCACGCACCCCTAAAAACGCGTATGCCTACGCTACTGTGATTGAGCATACAGGGTCAGTACACATACAGTATTTCAACACAGAGACCGAAATATTCCTAGGGTTATGAAATTTTCATGATTGTGTGAATATGTGTCAGCCACTTATAGTATCCAAATTTCAGTTCGATAGTCCAGAATCTGAATTTGAATTTGGGTTTGTACGAGAGGTTCCCCCTAGTGATCCGAAAAATGTACAGCATCTTCTGATATGAAATCTTTGTGCAAAATTTCAGCTTTCTAGCTTTAAAACTGAGGAACTAATTACATACATAGAGACGGACTGACGGACATAACTAACTACTTTCGTAGTTCCGTATGGGTAAAAAGGTGTTTCAGGCGATAGGGGGCTTTTTAGTCGGTAGAAATCCGACATAAGTTATGTCACGGGCCATGAGTATCTTTCGAAGATTTTTCCGACCTTGTTCTCGTCTCGTCGAGCTGATCAAAAATATGTACTTGTACATATAGATACTTTATGGGTTCTCCGATCTCCGATGTCTTTTTCTGTCTGTTACAAGCTTCTTGACAAACTTATAATACATTCTATTGATTCACTGCGTGAAGAGTATAACAGAAGAGTTTCATGATTTCCTTTGTGGTTTTAACAAGTTGTTTTACAAATTCCTCAATGTGATTTACAGCATTTCAGTTTTAGTATTTAGGTACTACGATTTATTATTTGTATGTTGCCAATGTTCGCATTTTTGATTCAGATTTGATTTTCATACGTACATATATGTAGTATAAATTTTTTTCAATGTACGAAAAAAATTCATTTCATTTTTCATAATTGATTTACATCATATGGAAAAGAGAAAAATAAGAAAAAGTTTAATTTAATTTTGTGCATTTTCAAACATTTTTAAATGTTTGGACTCCAGCCAAATTAACTTTTACCCATTTTGCTTGCTTATTAGCCTCTAGACTAAGATATCTAAAGATAATACATATTCGGTCCAGAGACCACTTATGTTATGCATATGTACATCTGAATGTATATCGGTTTATAGGCCTCATATCCATCAAAAGTTATTAATTCAAACATTTGTTCGTTGACAGCTTTGTTTCGCGGCAATAAGTGCTACAAAATTAGTGAGCATAAATTTCATTCAAATATTATAGTTGTCGTCGATCAGGTTTTTATAATAGGTACCATTTTGCCTTGTGCACTTCAAGTGCCATAAGTCAAGCTAATGTACAAGTATCTACTTGTATGTATTGTTATGGTAGTCGCATATTAAGTCATTCATCAAACAGAAACTGAAAATTGTTTCGTTCCGCTTTAAAATTGTTTGTTTTTGTTTTTAATATTAATATAAATATTTTCATATATCTAGGTATGTATGAACATATTATTATTATTATTATTATTTTTGTCGCACATTCACTTCTGTGTGACTATAATGATAATGATAATGATGATGATGGTGATGCTGGTGCTAATGATAAAAATGTTGTCTATGACGATTGTCTTATTCTTAACTTAATCTTTAATTAATTTAAATAACTAATGAGTTTTAAATTATGTAATCACTACTATACACTGTGTGGGCTTTGCAAAACTAGTGTGTCAAAATTAATTGTCTTTATGGTAGTGTTAATTCATTAATAACTTCGATTTTTTGTGACCTTATTAAGAGTCATGAAAATCTCAATTGCAATTAAAAAATTAAGTCAAAACATTTTGACCCACATATAAATTATTATTATTATTATTATTATTATGCTGTTGCAGTCTGTTGTTGTTTTTCTTATTGTTTTCCAAAGTCATTCAGTCAGTCAATCAATCTATCAATCAATCAATTGCTTGGATTGTTCGATCAACAGTAATCAAGAAGTTAAATGTTCGTTAAAATATGCTGCAACCGATTTTGACAAAAAACAAAACAAAAAAACAAAATATTTAAACTGCATGCCTAAGTTAAGATATATTTATGGTTTAACGAAACCAGATTCGGCTGGCAATTGATCGATCGTCATATGCATGAACACTCAGTATATAGTATATTCCAAACGACGATCGACTTCGATCGACCACACATGCAACTCTGGTTGAGTGTTGCCAAATGTAATAAATCTTAATTAATCTCTTTTGCCAAAGTTTCCATATTTAATTAAGCTTTAAAATTTTATATTTATTTTTCATTTTCAATTCAATTAGTTTCCTTGGCTTTCGCTTTTTTTTTTTTGTTTTGTTTTATTAAAGCCAAGTAGTGAGTGAACTTTGTGTATTCATCATATACATAGTAAGTAGTTGGGGAGGTGTATGATGATACAATATTTGGTAATGTCTGCGGTAAATTCTAGTGTACTATGCTGGGCATCGAAGTTGACATGACCCAATTATCAGTTGATAATTAGCCCAGATAGATAGATATATACATAGCGTTTGGTGCATGTTTGAAAAGAGGGAGCAGGCTACTTTATCTAACCGCAAATAATACTTAGGCAATACAATACAGAATAAACACAATGGAACAGCCAAAGATACATAACATAATGAAATGAAAGATACGATAAAAACAAGAAGAGAAGATGGTGTAGAGTGAAATGTTGAAATTTGTTAAGTACTTCTTGAATATTGGAAATCAGTGGCTGGAGACAGAATGGTTTGCTAGAACTATTGCAATATGGTTAAGCGTTAATTACTACAATTATTGCCACATCTCTCGTCATCTCTTGGGGATAAATCCAAGTGCTCTATTTAGACATACTTGTGAGTGTTTTTGCTTTCTTAGGGTATGAGGATAAGAACTGACAATACTTGTGAAACTTGTTAATGAACAACAATCTTAAATATGAAAAATATGTTAAAACTTTGGATAGTTTCTATGGTGATGCTGTTGGTAAGATATATGATTTGCTAATATCCTATATACATTCTCTACGATATATTGACTTAAAATCTTGACATCTTCATAGGCTGTTCATTCTACCGGCGCCATTAGACCAGCAACTACAGATGATGCCCAGTTGAAATGTGGTTCTGTGCTTTGTGAACATATATCAGAGATTTACGAACATCCGAGGCTACCGCTTGGCTTCCATGTGATAGCGACAATACCAGTGGGTGCTATGAATCTGAGTATTAAACAAATTATGCCCACTGATAATTTGTTAAGTAAGTAGTGGACATTTTATATATATAAAAAATTAAACAAATTAATAACTAAAACTCCTTCTCAGCTTTAAAGAGTATCGATGATTTCTATATATTAAATGCAGATCATAGACAATCAGATAGTGGTATATATGAGTTTAATGAAGATGTCTATGATTATAATAAGGATTTGGGTGCTATAACTTCTAAAGGTCCCTTGAACAAACCAATTGTGCTTGTGGTAATACTAATTATTGAATAATAGTATAATATAAGTTTATAATAATCTGATCTCTAACTCTAATATAAATGACCGTCTATAGCTTTTTGTATTGGGATCAGCAGCGAAAGTACAATATAACTATACCATCCCAGTACCATCATCAACAATTACACAAGCTGAGGAATTACAAACACATTGGAATGAATTGGGTGAACCAATAAGTGAGGCCGATATCGAGAATAGTGTAGATGCTACGGTTGCAGCTCAGTTGGCACGAGTACGTGAACGCAAACGTCGTAAGTTTAGCTGGAAATTATTGGGCTTTGGCCAGTGCAATCGTTCTTGCGGTCCTGGCGTGCAGACGCCCATCTTTCGCTGTATACGAGATTCCCCAATGCGTTTCTACTCGCCCAAGCGTTGTGCCTTCGCTGAGAAACCAGTTTTTAGTGAGGATATCTATCACTGCAATCGGGGCTTATGCCCACCCTATTGGCGTCTAGGTAACTACAGTGAATGCAAATGTAAGGAGGGAGCAACTGAAGGATTACGTACACGATTCGTTAAATGCGTCCAAGAACAAATCAAAGGCAATATCGAAGAAGTAGCCGAACGTCTGTGTACAGAAAAAGCGCCTGAGTTGCATGAAACTTGTAGTTGTCCCTTACAGGCACGTCGTCGAATTTATGAGCGACAGCCACCAGAGAAAACTCCACGGGTCTACTCGCGTTTGCTCAGTGCACCACTACAAGTGCGTAGTGTGTATAATTCTTCGGCGCCTCTAAGACGTAACTTACGTGACAATCACAATAAGCATGGTGGCAATGGGGACAAGGCGGGCACTTGGCTTACATCTGAGTGGCGTGGGGAATGCCATGCATCGTCAGCTTGTAATCCAGGCAGTGCTGCGTTCCAAGTGCGTTCGATCTATTGCGACCGTGCTGCACCGAAATCTGATCTTTGTGATCTTCATTATACACCAGAACAAAAACGTGCTTGTCCAGAACATGCTGTAGAACCAGTAGATCAGTGCTTCGAAGGAACTTGGTATTCAACGGAATGGAGTAACTGTACTGGTGATTGCTTCAGCTTACAACGTACACGCACAGTGCTTTGCCTTTTAGATGAGCAAGTGGTGGAAGATGCACAATGTGATATCACACAAAAACCAAACAACATAAAGACTTGTCAAATGAGCGAAGTAAATTATTGTGGACCTCAATGGCATTATTCTGAATGGTCAGAGGTAAGTAGAATCTGAAATTTAAGGAAAGAAATTTATAGAAATAATATTTCTCTGGTTTGCTAGTGTACCCGTTCTTGTGGTGAGGGTATCCAGCGTCGTTATGCAAAGTGCTTGGATTACGATTGGAAACAAAATATGCTAATTGAATCAAACAATTGCAAATATCTAGAACGTGAACCGGTCTATGGAAGTTGTAATACACATAAGTGTGAAGGTTTGTTGTTGTTATATCTTCATCTACTTAGTTTTTATATTAAGTGACAAATGCTTTTCAGATTTGAATCATTCACACAGTGCCATACAAAAAGAACTTGACTTATCGGTGGCTGAGGATAAATTTTACGAGGATGATCCAGACTGCACAGATGAATTTCGTAACTGTGAACGCATCAATCGTCAGCGTCTGTGTCGTTTGCCGTATTATAAAACGTATTGCTGTCAATCCTGCCGTGGCTACCATTAGCAGCATCCTTCTTAGTCTTAAATTACTTGCCAAAAATACTTAGTTCACTGAATTACATCATAAACTTATTTAATTGTAGACTCATACTAGATTATATTTATTTGAAAAAAAAAAATATTAATATGAATTTCATATTCTTAAGATTGCCAAAATAAAAAATAAAAACATAAAACTTAAATCAATGGTTATTCTATATTTTTTGATCATTGTTCGTTTTTTTTAACTACATACATACAGATAGTTGCATTTTGTTAATTTTGCTTAGATACTTGTTTCGTGCACTTGTTAAAGTTTTCTCCGATTCGGCGTTGCCCATTAATCGATGATGATGATGATGGCTTTTATTTTGTTGTGTTCTAGTCTCGTTGATCAACTTCAAATGGATAATCGTTTTTGGGTTGACCTCTTGTTTTGACTTTTGCCACATTTGAGTCAATTTGGGGTGATGCTGTCGATGATGTTGATGTTGATGTTGATGATGATGATGATGATGATGGTGGTGGTGTGCAATTGTTCTTCTAAAGTAGATTTGAAATAGTAATAATAATACACAATGGAATCTTCAAGTCATTGAAAGTTTAAGTGAAACTGAAATAGATTGTGTTGAAGGTGAATGAATAAAAGTTTTTTGTTGGTTGGTTATTACTAAAAGAAAGCAGTTTTTTATATCTTTCACACTACATGCTATAAGTAGTATTATGCTTTAATATTCTAAATTGAGTTGAAGACATGAGAATTGAAATGCGCAACATGACGAGGAGAATCAATAAAGCCATGTTCGTCAAAAGCATAATTCTCTGATGACTGAAAGAGATGATCCACTACAGTAATTCTCAACCCATGTGCCACGGCAAATTAGAATGAAGCGTATGTAAGCTTCGTCATCTTGATTTAGGCACAGACATCAAAATCTGCATAGTGAACGCCTAAAATTATACCAGAAAAATGGATAATAATTAATATTTCATAAGAAAGTAGAAAGTTTGTTTTTATTTTCCTTCCAAATAATTAATAAATATTTTTAACAAAAAGTTTTCAATTGGAAATTTACACTGAAATCCACATAATTTTTCCTAACCGTTCTGCCTAAATCGAGTCTAATAAAGGACTTTACTAAAGGAAAATTATGATTTTGTCACTTAAGCTAAAAGCAGCTCAAAAGTCATTTTTCTTTTACAATAAATATGCATTTTAGGTGTTCCCTTAAAATTTCCTTAATTCTTTCTTATTACATACATATTTATACAATATAAACATAACCATGGTTT
Organism: Amiota minor; assembly: GCA_037043295.1. Lineage (NCBI taxonomy): Eukaryota > Metazoa > Arthropoda > Insecta > Diptera > Drosophilidae > Amiota > Amiota minor. Next base: position 624,343 of record JBAMAW010002153.1, read on the forward strand.
GAACTCTTCAAAGATACTTGAATAGAGGGGATCTCTTTTTAATTTGTTGCAATATTTACTAACTGCATTTAAATACTCAAAAGTTATCTGCTCTAGGTTTTCTCTTTCAGTTCTTTTTGTTTTAATTTTAATATTTGTCATGTAAACAATGGAACTCGAAGAAAGCAACACTGAAAGGGCAACTGTTCTTCTACGTTTTCTTATTTGCTTCACTTCCGTTGATAATAAAAAGAAAAATTTAAAAATTCTATTTGATTAGGGAAAATGAAAAAGAGATAAAAAGATTAAAAAAGAAATAATACAGTAACAATATCAACATTAACATGATATTTATTTATTTGACCCATGGATCCATATTTTAGTATGCATACAGTTTACAAATTTATAGAATTATAGCTATTATAATAACTTTACTGCTAAGAAAAAATAAATTATAATTTACAATGAATTTAAAAAAAAAAATTTTATTTACATTTGATAATTTTTCTAAAAAATAACTTAACAACAAAGATGAAAAACTAAGGATCGATACTTAAGACGAAGCGGTGACTAGCTGCACAATCGCCCCAAACTTTTGAACCATATAGCATAATTGGAGTAAATATCATTTTTACTAACAAAAGATTATTTTTTATAGAAAGGATATAATATTCTCATTGTTCTGTTGTCTTACTAATGCTAGTCTGTTATCTACATATATCCGAGAAATTTGATACTATTTCCCGAAACCACATATTGGGTACCAAACTGCAAGTTCGAGTTTGGCAGATAACAGGACTTTCTTCTTCGGATGAAGTAAATTGCATTTGCTTTGTGTGCATTTAGTTTTATCTTCCACTTATGAAATTATGTTGCGAAAGTATATGGAGATTCTTCGAGGATCATATTAAGCTCGCAATATAGTCTTTACCAGAACAATAAAGGCCAAGTGTCGTCATCAGCAAATATTAAAGTAGGCACAAATTTAACATTTTAACATGAATAATAATCATTTCATTGACCCGTAGCTAACAGTATACAAATAAATGTTAACCCTCTGCTTACTCTGTTAACTCACTCTGTTCAACTTTTATGTTTGCTGTTAATGGTAAGTAATGTTGCTGCTTCCTCTATTTCTCTGTTATGCTGTGTTATGCTTTGCGTTGGGGTCTTCTGCTGCCAGCAGTTTCTTCTTCTACTTGAATGGCTGCTGCTACGCGTGCTGGGGTTTAACGCTTTTCCCCCAATTTTAGTTTAGATTTGCCACGCGAAGAACAACGTCGGCTTCCTTGTGGGTTTAGTTACTGGAAAATCATACTACAATATTATTTTAGTGAAAAGTGAAAGAAAATTCTTATAAAAATAATACATGGAAATTATTAACAAAAATTAAAAAGAAAAATAGTACAAAGTGAATTGAATTTTAAATAAACTTGCTTTAGTTGTTTTTAGAAAAAGGTTCGTAGTTAAATAATTAAATATAATAAAAAGGCAAAAAAAGTTAAAGGAAAATGCTTTATAAAAATATGATGATCGTATTCGATAAAATTTGGATTGGTTTTTGAAAATATGAATAATTTCTTAAAATATTTAAACAAATTTATCAAATTAATTTTATATTGTATACAATAAGGATTAAACATTTTATTTGACGGTAAGTTTTCATAGAAATTTTCAATGTAAATATTTGAATTTCCCTTTTAACTTTGTTAATATAATAATATTAATTTGCTTATCTACCAAAGAATTTATGAAATCTAGACTAATTTCAAATTAAAATTAATTGGGCGCATTTTGTATTCATTAATATTGTTTATTTCTTCTTTTAATATAAAACTGATAACATTTTAAGAGGAAGTTTAAACAAACAAAAAAAAAAAAAAAAAAATTAATTGGACTTGAAACTAAATTTGAGCTTAAATGCAATTTGAATAAATATTCAAGAACAAAAAAACAAAAACAAACAAAGCTTATTTGTTTCATTGAATGTAAATTTCGTAGTTCAAGACCCTTAAAAAAACAAAAGAATGTCGTAATACCTTAAAGTTTTTTTCTACTATATTTTAATTCATTTCAATGTTTCCCCTCTGTTTTTTTCATACACAAGTCGTTTGACTTAGAATATGTCTGGAAAAATTTAGGTACAAATATTTATGTGTTGACGCAAAAACTTTAGACAAATTTAAATTTTATTTTCTATAAAAAAAAGTCAGTCAAAAATTGGCAAACAATAAATTTAAATTATTATGATTATTACTTAAAGTATTTTATTTATTTCTATGAATGTCTTCTACTCGTATGAGAGACAAAGTCTGAGTTTGATTTTGAGTATGTAGTATTTTGAGTGAATATTTATGGTTGACATCGGTTAAAGCTTATTTGATGAGACGGTACAGACACTTGCCATTGTCATAGAGCGACAATGAGGACATTGATGTGGACGTGGCGTGGGTGACGCAGTGAGTACTCGGATTGATAATGGGACATTTATCGCAAATGATGTGTTAACTATTAAATTTTATAATATTGAATACAGACGATATACTCATATAAAAAAGAGGACAAATTTATGGTATCTTTATTTTAAATTAATTTGGAAAATTATTATTATTATTATTATTTTTTTATTTATTACATTTTTTTTGTTTTGTTGATTGTATTAATTGACCCATTTAGTAAAATATAAATTTTTGTATCAAATGGTAAGATCAAATTTATAGTTAGCTAAAGTAATTTGCAATAATAATAAAACATAATAAATTTTCTTCATAATCCTTTTTACAAACTGCATACTACTCATTTGTTATTTTGTTGTAATTGATTAACAAAATTTAGTTTAAAATGTGTACATGAAGACATGATTGTATTCGCAAGGATACTCGATGCAAATTTCCTTAAAGCTGATAGTCTGATACAATATTAATTTATTGTATGCAAAATGCTTTCGATCCATGGAAACATACAATACAACGTGAGCCTGCCTGTATGCGGTGCAAAAACATATAATTTCCATTGTAGTAGGCGGTGAGTAGTTGAACATATTAATTGAGTAACAACTTGTACGAAAAAGAAAAGAAAAACAATTTCCAAACAATCAATTGTTATTGACTTCAATCTAAAAGGGGAGGTTAAGGATCTAAAACTATTGTACTTGTATATCTATTTTTATTCACTCTATATGCCTATTAGATTTAACGGTTAATGCTTGATGTTATGGTTCATTAAATCCTTGGTAGGAGAAAGTTCTCTCTCTTTTTCCCAATAGCACAATATTTTTGTCTACATGTAAAAAATTATTTTCTAGCTTCATGCGTTGCTATTTTCTTATAGCATTTAACTAGACCTCACAATGAAAACATACTCATCTTGGTCAGTATGACGCCAGAAATAGAATCAAAGTATTGTCCATCTGTCTGTTTATTTGTCCAGACGATTTGACGCCTGCTTCTTTGAGAACAGGCTATAAACATTTTAACTTTCATATGGGCGCTATTCTGAGGTGGTTCCGACTCCCGATATCCCCAATCATTTAAAAGAGAGATAGAAATATATTACTTAGAAATGATGATAGAAGGGAACCCTATTGCAGAGACTTCATGGTCCGTCCGTACGTCCTCGGGTCATATGTCAAGAAGCGTAATAGGTAGAGAGTTCAAATTTTCACAGAATGTGTAGTTCTATTAGGGCATCAGCAACAAATACTAAAAATAATACTAATACTAATACAAATACTTTTAAAAACTTAAAGGGGTCCCCATACAAGAAACATTTTGCTTTGTATGGCAGCTATACGATCCAGTAATCCCACGATCTAGCGATTTAGATTGTTGGTGCTCATACATCAGAAACTTGTACTGTCAAAATTTCAGAGTGATCGGACCTCTACGGATGGTAACTCTCAAACTAACACCAATTAAAATTCAGGTGCTTAGTACAAAAACTTTTTTGTTTTTGTCGTATCAAACACTATTACACTATAACTTTTTAATACAGGTGCGATATATCTGTGAGAATCAGCCAAATCGGCCAACTCGGAAGGGTACCTCCCATGCAAACCCTCCACTAAAATTCAGGTTCTTATTCGAGAAACTTTTTTGTTTTATGGACTATTGAACTGAAATTTAGACATTATAAGTTTCTGATATAGGCGTGTTACGATTATTGGAATCAGTCAAGTCGGACCAGTAGGGGGAGTACCTCCCATACAAACTTCAATCTGGAACGGAACCCTCCGTCTACGAGTCTGACTCGCAATTGGCCGATGTTTTCTTGGTCATTTCATCACTTGAGAACGCCATTGCCACAATTATATCTTATCTATTTTTGGGAGTTGTAGGCCTTGTTTCACTTGTTGTACTTTTTTTTTTTAAGACTGGAGGACTTGAAGCAAATTTGATAAGTATATCGAATTCTAACTTCAAAGCTCCTACGTAAACTGTGAGAAGTAATCTATATATATTATAGTATAATAGATTTTTATTTTAATATTTCTAGTTGCTACATTTGCAAAATCATTATGTCTCTTATCAGCTGCCGTTCTTAAATTTACTAATTCTATGATTGACAGTATTCTATTGCAATTTGCTTTTTACGTCCTTAACTGTCATAAAAGTTAATCAAGTTGCCATATATTCATACTTATATTGTATAAAGTAATATAATTTTATTAAAGTCATTTAGCCACAATGCAATTTTTTGTTGATTTTTTACAATATTAATTCAGTCAGTTCATAAAACTTTGATAATAGCCAATTTTATGGACTCCATTGAAAGTAATTCACGTTTAATATACACACTATAACCACTTCAATGGTTCACTCAACATACTCAATTTCCACAAATTCAATGCAATAAAGTGATAACAATTTTAATTGTTTTAAACAATAACTTTCAACAAAACTCAGATATCGTGATATAAATGCATTTACCTTACCTTCTATAGCTGCTAAGTAAGATGCGGCATGCCACGAACATATCACAATCATTATCGAGTGCATCAATCAATTTTTGTTGTTATTGTTTATTTGTTAAATTGACTTGCAATGAAAAATGGATACAAAATATTGTATCTCTCGCTATGAAATTGTAAGAAAATGAAGGCACCAAAGCGGGTGGTGTCAATTACGTCACTATTGTGTAACAGATACTAGAAGAAATAAAAGACTCCAAACACTTAAAAAAAAAAAAAAAGGGAAAAAGGTTATGGGAATGTTTTCCTCAGAGAAAGAAATGCATTTGCTTAAGTTTGAAGTTTGGCTAGCATTAAATACAAATAAAGAATACGAAGTAACTTCATTATCTATTTAAAAAAAAAAACCAATAACATCCATAAAAAACAGCAAGAGAAGAACAACAAGTCAACAAATGAATGAACAATCGATGAAATCTTATAAGATTTGATTGCGTATAAATGCTGCAAGTGATGATTTATAGATCAGTTACACCGAGATAAAAGGAAAATAGTGTTGACGGATAATATGCGGCACGCTTAGATTCATTGAAATGTGTGTGGGGGGAGATCACGTATAATCAAGCAAAAGATGTTGGGTAGAACAACATAACATAGAGAGGAACGACATTACAGCATAAAGAAGAACATTTAATAGTAAAATGTAGTAAATTGTAATTAAAAACTGGGTCAAAATCAAAATTATTGTACATATCGCTTGCATAATTTCAGAGTACACAGATCATACAAATGTGTTCCCCAACTGATATGAAAAGAAGGCGGCAAGTAGTCAAACAAGTGATAAAGAAAGGGGGCGACTAAGTGAGTAAATGTCTCACTGACTCATTGACTCATTGACTATCTGAATGAATGGGTAAATGAGTGCGTGAGTGTAATAAGTCATCTAATTTTAGGTGCAATTGAAAATTTGTTAATTTCGGAAGTGTTTTCTCTTTTTTTTTTTTTTTTTTGTTTTTGGTTTTATTCCTTTCATTTTGATCCAACTTAAAGTGCAACTTCATTTCCGCGTTGCGGTTGTTTAATATACTTTTACTTCTATTATATTGCATTTTTGCTTTCGAATTTTAAGATCTATGGGTTTTTTTTTTTTTTTTTTTTGTTTTTGTGGAGAGTGTATAGTGTTACATTTTCTTAAAGTGTTGCAAGTCAAGTGCTAAACAATTGTAAGATTTATAAATATTCATATGTACATACATATATTGAAGAGATATGTATTTTTAAACATGAGCCACTGTATCAATATTCATAGAATGCAACTTCTTATAACAAAAACCGATTGACATAGTTTCTTAATGACCTATGAAAATCCATTTGAATGTGTTTGTTTGGCAATTTTAAGAAATATCTTTTGTTTTTTTATATATTGTATTTTACTTTTCAGAACTAAATCACCATGAAGGTCAATAACATAACGCGTCTTAAGTTATCAAAAAAAAAAAAAAAAAAAACAAAACTTAAAGTTTGAAAAGAAAGAAATATATTAGAACTTTTGTGCGAGGTTCATTTAAAAATAGAAACAGTATATAGGAGCAGTGTGTATAATACTGGGTTGAGTTGATCAGCTAAAGGATAGAAAACTTACATTAAAATTGTATGAAAGATCTTACATCAATTGAAATTGGGTAGGACAGTTTAAAAACTTTTAGACTTCAGTAAGACGGCCAAAATGAAATTCAGAATGGAATCATTAGCTGGATAAGTCATGTTACCTTTTGTGATTATTGGAAAGATTATGTCTACTACTCAGACATGTTGATAAACAATTTAAAACTAGAAATGTGGGAAAAACAAGTCGTAAAGCTAAAAAAAAAGACTTACATCGCTCAGCTGACTCAAGAAACCATTGAATCAATGGGTTGCAAAATACTTCCAGATTTGATGGCAAGTGAATCAAATACTCGTAAGAAAACAAAGCCTTGCATTAGGTATAAAAACTAATCCATGTGGGGAATGTTATGTCATCTGAAATAATATACAAAAATTAGTAACAGTATACAAAATTATCTCTTCAATTTTGAAATGACCCTCGTATGTATGTGGATGGTCTTGCCTCAAGACCATCCCTTTTTTGCGTACAATTTATTTTTAGAGAAAAAAAAAAAAAATAAATAAATAAATAAAACAAATAGAAATATTGTTCCATATAACATATGCAAAGCATCGTTTTGAAATTGTAAAAATCTCGAGCAGAACAAGCAACTCAATTGAATTCAACCCGGTTGGAGTTGAAGGCGACTTTTTATGACATAGTAGCACGAGGAGCATTGCGTGCTTTTGTTAATTTTAGCATCCGTCACGCGTGATTTACGCACTTAGCGTGAAATCTCATTGAATAATATTATTGTACATACATACTTAAATTTTAGTTATACATATTTTGCGTTTTAAGCAACTTAAATACAAAACAATAACAGTTTTGATATGTTAAACTGGATAAACGATCGTTCCTATACACACAAACTGTTCAGTTCATTCATCCTTAAATTACTATTCTATTGAATAGAGAGTTTATCGTAAATCTCACTCTATTTGAGTAGACAGAAACACAGCAGGGTTCCAGCTTAAATGACAAAATAATTAAATTAGGTATGGATGCCGACTTACAAAATTTTTGTGGCAATAAGAAATTGGGTTAATTATTTGCGCTTTGTCTGGCATTTATTCATTTAGGAACTCACTCTCATTATACCATCCATCGATATATACACAATATACATATGTGTGTTTATGTGTATGTATAACATAGTGTATATAGCAGTTAGTAAATGCGGTACAAAGAGTTTAATGAGCTCATTACACTGAGTATGTGTATGGGGCGTGTCATATTCAAAGAGTTCTCTATAGATATAGATATAGATAGAAGATCAATGATCAATGATCACATGTTTCAATGGTTTCATTCTTCTACATAATTTTTTGTTTTAAAACAGTTGCCAAACTCAGTTGTGCGTTAAAACATTAGAATAAAGTATCTACATACTCGTACATATACATATATATACACTTTGTATGTTGTTGGTCTTTCAGATGCCGAGTACTACTACATTGCAATGCTATCTAAAATTGATCTAAGCTTTAAAAACCAATTTACATGCGGAACATTGTTTTTTTTTTTTTTGTGTCTCAAAAAATGTACATTTTTATCACTTTTGTTTTTGTATTCTAACTTTCAAAGTGTGTTTTTGTTGTACTACTGGCGGATGATTCGATGTACATACATAATATGATTTCCTGTTCAAATTAAATGGAGTTTAATACTAAATGCGAATTTTCATATCTTGAATTTTTAAAAGACAAAAAAACAAATATTCTACTTGTATTTAAGGAGACTTTTCGTTATGGAATTGTTCATTAAAACTATGAATTTGGTGAAAGTTAGTACAATACAATTATTGAATTACAGACATGAATCAGCCTATTATGATTAAATATTTTCATTTATTTTTGTGTCAATTCCAATTTGTTGAATGCTTCATAATGTTTAGAAATCATTCTTAGAAGTTTGTTCAATAAAAACTTCATCCAAATTGGCGACAATCAATCACAAAGGTAGCATTGGAAGTTATATAAGGATTCAATGCCGACTATTCGTAATACAAATTGGTAAAATTCTGACCAGCTTTTGTAGCAATTAACTATTGTTTGGCTTGTGATCTTTATACGAGTATCACATGATTTTAAACAAAACTGTTCTTTATAATATAAGAACTTCCCCAAACAACTTAAAACTAAAGACCTCAGATATACACTTCAACAAATTCTCTAACCATGCCAACAATATAGCTACAATTCTCCTAAAAAAAAGACATGGCAGTTAGGCGCCTGAAACGGTTCGGTGTACTAGGTCTTCCTCACATTATAGGTTAGATTAGATTTTAAGCTATATGTCTAGTTTTATATTTTTTGAACTCGCTAGAGCCTCACCAATCCTGTGATGTGTGAGTGTTGTTATCAAACTGATCGCAAATAAAATTGTATTAAAGAAAAAGTTTCAGAAGATATCCTTATATTGGAATTTCAATTGCATCGCATTTTCATACTAAGCTCGATTTGTTACAAATTGTAGAGAATTCGATTAAACTTATTAATATCCTTCCACAAACAATAACAAAATTCTAATGACGACTTAAAACAAACTCTAATTTAAATCTAAATTGTAATATATTTATTTCTACTTTCAGTTCTTGGGGAAAAGAAGAAAATCACATTCTATAGTCATCGAAAGATGGCTTATCGTACGAAACTTATCAGGTTAGTAATGGATTAATATAATATTTTATTGTAATTTAATCTTTACAAAACGAGTACTATAATATTATTATTTTTACAGTATTTAACAAATTACAAAATTAGTTAACGCTTTAATTAAGTACAATAAATCATTGTTTCATAATTGAAACAGATTCATTTAAGTATATAATAAAAAGAGCACTTAAATTATTTACTAATTTATAGAATCTAAAATTGAACATAAATAAAAATCTAATCAGTTGAGGGTGATTTTCAAGAATGTGCCGTTGTCACTGACACTTAAATTGACAAATTTTTTTCGACTGATTCAAGAAATATTTATGTGTGTCACGATTTCAAATGAAATTTTTGAATTTAAAAATCCATAAAAAATAGAACATTATTGTTATATTCTCATTCTCCCATTAATAAATAATAATATTGGAATATTCTGAGTTTGGTCTTCGTTATGTTGGCATCACCCACTCACCCTATTCTCATTTCAGTGGAAATATATGTATAAATAATAAATTTTTGATGGTTTTTAAGTGAGTCTGCGTAAGTCATAAAAAAAAAAATGACAATCTACAAGTCATAAATCTATAAAGACCACAACAACAACACAACTTGTGTGGCATTAAATAGCCAAAAAATATGAATTGAGTGCATGGGATCTTGGGTCTTATTAGATCTCATTCTTTGAACAGTGAGATAAACAGTTTCATTATTAACAACTAATCACCATCATCATCATCATTCTTATACACATTCTCATTCTCATCTTCAAGTCTCTCTATACTACATATGTACAGTACATACTATTTGTGTGAGAGACCGCTAGTCATTTTATTATAATATACCGCGGACTATTTACTCACGCCTTCAACTTGCCCATAAGAATCCATCTGAACATTAAACAATTAAACTCAATTAAGAGACAAAATTTTGGGTACAAAATTATTCTATGCTGATTATTATAATAATTTATTTACTAGGGCAATCCAATCGAATCCAATACAATCCTATTCAAGCATACTATTTAAGTATTTTCATTGCGAGGCTGCTGTCGAAATATTTCGAAAATATTTTCTATCATAACTTATGTACGAGTTAGTAGCGCCCAAACCTTTTTGCATGCAATAATATTTTCATTTAATTATATTTTCCTCTAACTCACAATCTGATAACATTGTTTTTTTATTTTAGCTTTTTATTTTGATATTTATAAGTAGCTTCAACAGGTGTTTCTTAGGCTTATCAATCATTGCAGATTTCTTCGATCTCCATTGCGTGTTCATATGCATTTATGCATAATTGATTATTTTTTTTTTATTTTTCGATTTCTGTAAATGTCAAATATTCTCATGATTTTGAACTTTTCTTCTCAAACACAGATGAAAAGTATCTTTCTCACGCATGCTAGTACGAGTATGTAAGTATTTCTTCATATATATCATATGAAATTTACTCATGTTGCGTAGTATTTAAAGTGTTTTTTCTGTGTAATTAGCCTCATTTAGAAGATTTGCATCTCAATTTTCTCTTATCGTTTTCGTTACGTAACATTTCCAAAACAAATGTGATTCTGTTTAAAATGATTAGATAATGATGATGATGAAGAAGAAGAAATAGAATAGACTTATTGTAGAATTTTTCGGTTCATTTAATCATATTGACAAATGATGTTGTCAAATGAACTGATGCAATAGACTGATCCAGATTAGTTTTTTGTTGATGAATATACAAAATGTTTAGAATATTTTAGAGACAGAATCAATTGTTAGTTTATTTGTTTATTTTTGAAATTGAATAATTTTTAGAAGTGGGTAATTTAACTTTATTAGAGTTTGAGTTTCCAATCGAATAGTCTTTAGTCATTGGGAATTAAAGATCTCGATGATGTAAATTAAATAATTATAGAATACAAAGCGAAGCACGACAGGTAGAGGATATACTTATGTCTCAAGAGACGATTGAGTTGTAATTTGGGTCAACATTTTATTTAATTTTTTGTTTTATTCTCTTTAAATTGGTATATACATGAATGTGTTTTAATATTGTCAAAGATATAACCGTTGAATATTCTGTTATTGGATCACGACCGCTCTCCACGATCTCACCACCCAAACTGTCTCTTCTGATGCAATTCTGATCCTTTTTTATCCAGAATTAAACCGGGGCCTTGCAAAGAGATCCTTCGCACAGAATCTACCGAGGCCTCGCAAAGAGATTCGTTCGCAGAGAATGAACAGAGACACAGACAGATCCCGCTTTGACACAGAGACACAGACACAGACTGGCCCCTATTCGGCACAGGCAGGCCCTGCACTGACTTTGACAATATTAAATAATACAGAGATCAGGTTGCTTTCTTATTTATCTGAGATATTAATAAGGATTTAAATAGACTAGAATTGAACAGTAATTTTACTAATGGTACAAAGAGGGAGACCCAACGAATTATTACTAATTATTACGACTTAAAACTGATGTTCTTGTTACACTTATTTCTAAAGAAGAGTAAGAGTGAGTGTCTATCAAAGTGCTAACTCTATTCTTGGTGAATTTAATGTGTTCATTGAAGGTCAGCTTTTTGTCTAACATTACTGGATCAACATTTTGATCCCCTGAATATTATTATTTCTTTTCCTTTAAAAATATATATAATAATACTTAGAGGATATTCAACTTTAATTGAATTAGACCAAACATTGAATGTGTTTAAGAATATGAAAACCAAATTTACTTTGAATTTTACTTTTCTTTTATTTTAAATATATTTCGATTTTTCGTTTCAGAGTTTGTTTCCTTTTACTAATGTTAACATCTCTAGCATCAGCAGAAATATCAACTAAAGAACGAATAAGGGTAAGTTCAAGAAAGTTAGTAATGTTTCTTACACCATATATCATATCTTCAGATAAGACAATTTTAATTAAGATACAATGCTTTATTTGTCTTTATTTGTCTTTTGTTATTCATTCATTTTGGGAGCATGTTTTATACTGAGATAAGCAGTTTGTTTTTTTTGACATTATAAATTACAAAATATTGAAAAAACTTAGAAATTAGAACAGATTAAATGTGATACAATAGTGTCATGTTCATATCGATTCACGAAAAATTTATTAATTTTGAGAATTGTGAACTACTTATTATTCTTGTGTTTAATCATAGGAAATTCATTTTGTTCACCTTAACCTCGAAAAGTAAGTGCATGCCGACCAAATAATACTGCACCAAATACAGAAATTTTGGGTTCGGTCCAACTTATAAAGAACCAAATAATCAATGAACCAAAACACTTGGCATGGAAAGAATTTCGTAGATATTTTTGATATATTGTACAATATGTTTGTGTTTATAAATCTCTGCCTATTTCTATGCAGAGTCGTCATCAACATGAATGATGGAATGAATGAACGATCGATATCAATGGAAATAAGTAAAACAAAAAAATGCCAGTGTGTTTTTTTTTTCAGAGAGTTTCCCATGGGGTGTGCAACAGATATTACAATATGTAGTTAGGCAGCTAACTCACTCATTTGACCTTCACAGTTTCTGCTTCAAAAATTCAAAAAAATTCTATGTAAATTTATTTTATTGATGTTGTTTGTTGAAAATTTACGATTCTGTTGAATAGAATGTTACAAATACATTTGTTGAATTCATTTTTCAAAATCTTTGTAAAGTGGCATTTTCAGTGAGATAATTAATTTAAGTAAAATATGATTGTATTTTTCATATGCTAATTGCACTCTTTCAACTCCTTTTTATTGTGTTTGCCCTTAGAAACATCAAGAATGGCTAAAGAAACGCAATCAACAAAAATCCAATACTTCGAATGCATTAAATTACAAAGCGACAACCTTTGAATTGGCGAATTTATGGAGATTTTCAAAGCGAAATGATGAGCGACAGAAATCGAGTATGAATGAAGTTTATCCAGAAAATGATGGTGTAATGAACGACAATAATGCAATAACAACAACAACAACAACAACAGAAATACCAACAGGTCATAAATATGCCATTGTTGAGACAACAACTCACTTAATAGAACCTATTAAGCTATCGGAACTGGCTTCATCATCATTAACAACAACAACAACAACAACAGCATCACCTTTGGTATCACAAAGTACAACAACTGATACGCCTATTTTCACCTCAACTGAAGCAATAACTCTTGATGCGCCCACAACTCCGATATTAGCAACAACTTCATCACCATCATCATCATCAACAACAATAACAACAGCAAAGCCAAAACCAAAAACTCGTCCATATCCACGTTGGGCTAGTTGGGGTAAATGGAGTGATTGTTCACGAAGTTGTGACACTGGCATTGCCTCTCAAAGTCGAAAATGTATAAGTCGGTGAGTCTAAGATTATGTTAAATAATTTACTACTATTTCCAATTGGGTCTTTTTTTATGATTTTAGTTATTCATAAATAGTATAACTGTGTATTCAAACTCTTTTAGTGTTGGTTTCATATTTTTTTTTTTTTTTTTTGCATAAAAATTAAATCTTTTGTGTTGTTTAAATTTATATGTTAAACCAAGCAAAATGTGTGTCTCCGGTAGACAAACAATGAATTAATTAACTAAGAATGGAGAGTAACTCGTGCGTAATATGAGTTGATGTATTGTCTCGAATTTTTGTGCTCTTTTATTAATGTGTCTTTACTATAAACATCATCAGTTTATAATTGATGATTGATATCATCTTATCGGGACACGTTCATCATTCCACCTGCGCAAGTGACTTGAATGCATTTTCTTAAATTGCTTGTTTATTTTTACATTAACCACCCTCACGTACACTTCGTCATGTTCTCAGTCAGTCAGACAGTCAGTTAGTCAGTTACACTTGTTCCTGTTTGTTTATTCATCCCGTCAGCCTTCCAGATAACCAACCAATCCATCACTTCATTACTTCAGTCCCGCCAATCGTTTATTCCACCTGTTGTGAGTTTTGCTATAATGCCAAAAATATCAACAGAAACTCCGCGAAACTGGTTTATGTATGCTAAGCTTACTCACAAAAATTAACAATGCTAATTGTTCTGTCAACATTCTGGTCAGTAATCGTTGAAAATTATGTGTTAATTTGACCTAAGAGAGAGATCCAATAGCGGGGAGTCTAAAATGCTCTGAAAAAGTATAAATATAATATACCTCTATACATACATATATATAATATGAGACCAAAATAAGGTAAATTCTACACTTGAAAATATATAACTGGAAAAACAAGTATTTTAAAGTAAACTCTATATACTTTATTTTGATGTAAAATAAAATATGTTTGATTCCATCGAATTCTGATTTTTTTTTTTGTATGATTCTAAAACTAAAGTTTTGCAATAAAGGTTTAAAGGTCACCACAAAAAGGAAGGGAAGCCAAGGTATGCAGCAATTCCATTCTTAGAACTCAATTTATGGTGCAAAAATCTCATAGATCAGATGCACCGAATCCATTGATTTATTGATTTACAAACCAAATTTTCTCAAATTAATGTTGCTTATTATTATTCAATAATTTGATGAGAATTGACATTCACGAAGTTTTTTTTTTTATGTTTCCAAGTCTTTACATCACCGACCAATTCAAATTTAATACTTGTCAATAATTTTCAAAACAGTCGAATCATTTTTACAGTGTATTTCTTTTGGGGGCTTTTCGGTTTTTCGAGTGAAATCTGAATATACAAAATGAAAACCAAATCGACATGATCACAACAAAGATATTGACTGTTTTGTAAACGATAAAAAACCCATTAAATATATAGAAAAAAAAAGAAACAAAACTGTCAGGCAGTTCTGGCTATAAATACGAGAACTATTGTCCCCGAAGTGGCAAAGAGTGTTGATCGGTCAAGTAGCACGTATATCTTAGAAGTTAATAAAGTTAAACGTATTCGTAAGATGTCGAAATTATATTTCATTGCATTATTGGGCTTAGTGGCACTTCAGGTAGGAGGAGGATGTGTGACAAATGTCATTAGCAATGTATTAATATTCATTCCATTTGAGTAGATTTCATATGCTGCTGACATTGAATCACTTAATAATCACATCCGTGAACAACTGAAAGGCTACGAAAGCTTCCTAGCCGAAGATGATGGTACTCATAAAGAGGATCTTCAACGTTTGATTGGGATCTATGAGGGAGCTCTTAAGTTGGAAAATTATGAAGAGAAACAAGAAATTGTCAAGACAATACGTGAAAAATTCACTCCAGAATTCGGCCAATACATTAAATTGAAATTGGAGGAATATCAAGTGAACGATGACATTGAGGGAGGAATTGCTTTCTATAAATCATTGTTGGAACAAGCAGAACAAAAGGAGGAGGTTGCAAGGACTATTGAAACACTTGAGAATTTGCGTAAGGGAACTGATTTAAAAAAGAAAGAAGAAGGATTTCTCAATTTGGACAAAGCATTCAGTGAGAATTTTGTAAAATTCTTGAAAGAGAATTCAGTGGCAAAGGTTAATCGTGATTTACATAATATTTCCGAATTCTTTGAGACTCTTTTAGTGGAGGATGACATCAAATATGCAACAGAGATTAAAGCTCTAAAGGCTCAAGCTGATGCCGCTTTGGCTACTAATGTAACAGTCGATGACAAACAAAAGACCCTTTATGATGTCACAAATCCAAGTGATCCCGAATTGTTTGAGTTTTTAAAAAATAAATTCGTTGAACGTAATTAATTTACAAATGAATCGCACGTTTATTAAAGATTAAGAAAGAAAAAAATGAATTAAATAAAAACATATTCATAAAGAAAACTGCTTAAAATTTATTCTCTCCTCAGATACAAGTATGTTGCTTAATTGTTCTCAAATATCTAAAGATGTCATTTCATCTATTGTATGTTAATATGACTAAGTTCCTATAGATATAAATTTGCGAATTTCGAAACAAATACATCAAAAACAAATGCCTTGTCAATTAATTTTTTGTTATATTCGTCACGCTTTGTTAATTAAATATAAAAGCGGGAAGGAAAAAAAAAACCAAACGAAAAACTTTGCATATAAAAACTAAATAAACTGACAAAATTATATGAATGAATTGATGATTGAATGAATGGATGGTTGAATGAATAGAGGAGGAGGAAAGAAGAAAAGCAAACAAATTACTTGGCAAACTTATAACGCATGAAAATAAAAACAATATTCGCGAATTCTTTGCAATTTGAATGTGGCGCCAAGTCATTAACTTATTTTTATTGTTAGGCGATTTGCTTGCTTCTCCTTTGTATGAAATACTTAGTATGAAGATGTCATTTTGAGCTATTGTTGTTGTTATTGTTATTGTTATTTTATATACCGTACCATATATGTATGTCAAAGTTCCATGTTTGACGAGCACACAAACATAAACATAAATCCATATGATTAGCATTTGTTACTTTTCTTGATTATTCACATAAACGACGACGCAGGCACATAAGATACTATGAAGTGAAAGTTCTTAAACTTCTGTTTATTATATGATGATGACTATTTATTTTGCTACTTTCTAATATAATAAATTTATTTATGCAGTAATTCCTCAACGGGAAAACGCTATGTCAGCAATGATTGCATTGGTATCTATAAACGTTATCAACTGTGTAATGAGCAACCCTGTCCGGGAGCCATAAGTGATTTTCGTGCTGAACAATGTGCTGCCTTTAATAATGTTGATTTTCAAGGTCACTCCTATGTCTGGGAACCGTATATAAAAGGTAATTGTAATTTTTAAGTTCTAAGTAAAAGATAATAGTTTGATTTGCCTGCTTTCAGATGATGCTGAATGTGAGTTAAACTGCAAACCTTTGGGAATGAAGTACTTTGCAACGCTTAATGAATCGGTTATCGATGGCACATTCTGCAATCGTCCGGCGGAATACTATCGTTTGAATTACACAAGTCGCGCAATGTGTGTGGATGGCATTTGTAGGGTATGTAAAAGTGTATTAAGGGTTTAAAATGTTTCAACAGCCAAATAAGGGCACTTGGAAAGAAGATATTATAAATCCCATTTAGAAAGGATTGTTGTCATGTTGATGAGATACAAATTCCCAGCATGCAATGCAATACGTCCTTCAATATTGTTAGAAAAAAAAGATATCAATTGGTAGAAAGAAGCTGTCAAAGTATCAGCATCTTAAGTACAACGGTTTCATTTGGACGGTGTCCTCAAACACTTATAAATTACAAAGTTTTTACATATTTATTTATTAAATTTCAGTCAGCTTTCTTAATTAATTAACATTAGTGAATGCATAAGAAAAGAAAAATAACAATGACTTTTCGCACGCACGCATGCACACAAACTCATTCTGTTTTTTTTTTTTTTTTGTTTTGTTACGGTTTTCTCACTACGATTTCTGTGCGCACAATTTACTAATAAAATTTATTCATTATTATTACATTACATATCCCTTTCAGACCTGACGCTATTCTATTGAAGATTTTTTTTATGAAATTTTGATTACATGTGTTTTATGTGATATAAAAATATATTCATTGTCAACATTTTATTATTATTGTTTGTTGAAGCATCAGAATACATCGCATTCATGCAACGTGTGCGTGAACACCCTTTGTGACGACACTTTCGGGCTGATTTTAAAGCCATTTCTTCGGGACAAAGGTTGAAACCATCCAGTCCTTTCTCAGCACATGTAGAATGTACGATATGCTTCCATTTGTTGGTCGCAAATGTCCATACAACCCATAGATGGGGGACTTTTATAAATTTCCTTTCTCCAATAAGACCGACTTTGCACAATAAAACTTTGGACTACATAACTCCTTCATATCACCTTTTTTCATCTTTTTATCCTCGGTCATGTTGATGCATTTTACATAATTCATAATTGTTTCTTTTCCATAAATTTCTTTTCCCAAAAGTTTTTCCAACAGAAGGTAATGTTGTAAAATACCGGTAAAAAAATACCTTGGATCCTGCAGGTAATGTTTGTGCAAGACACAGAACCCGAATTCAATGGTTTCATCTAGAAGAAGCGTTGTCTTGCTTTGATATAAGTATTTAGTTAGTGTCCTGTTTTATTTTCTACATATCAATTATTTTCCAAAAATAAAAAAATAAAAATTTTGGAAGAAAAATGTGAAATTTGTTGGAATAAGTGCCCCATTGCTCCATTTTGTTAAATTTTCCATTTCCATGACCAGACATGACCAAAAGCAACAGAAAAATCACACATATATACAGTCGAATCGCGATAATTCGTAATTGCAAGGGACCAGCATTTTCTACGAATTATCGAGGTTTTCGAATTATCGAGGTTTCGATTTATCGAGATTAAAAAGAGAAAAATGCGAATTAACGGGGCTTTTACATTTCAGTTGATTTTCATCTATTTTTTAACTTTATTAGAACATAATAACTCCATTTACATATGTATTTACATCTTACATACTATTAATTTAATAGAAAAATAAAAACAGAAACATAAAATAATTACAAAGAGAAGGACTAAGGTTTAAAAAATTTTGTAATATTTGATTGCTTGAGGTTCTTTTCACCTATCTCTTCAATTGAATTTTCCAACTTTATTAAGCAATCAAAAACATTTTTTTGGACATCATGATTTGAAATATAATATCGAATTTGTTGAATGGCCGATTTAGCTTGTTTATTCGTTATAAAAATTTCTTCATCGGCGCTATCATTGACATCACTTTCATTATTAATAACAGTAACTTCTTCCAAAATATCGTTGTCTGTCAACATACCAGATACAGCCACGTCATTATTAACATTCACGTAATCATCAAAAAGGGCGACATTTTCAGAGTTCTCAGATAAACGATTTCATAGATGATCTATATTCAATTGCTCGTCTTGAATTAATTTTTCGTTGCTATCTTTATTAAAACCGCAAGCACGGAAGCAGTTTTGAATACAAGCTGCGTTGACACTATTCCATGCTTTATAAGCAATTTGCATTGCCGTAAATAGCGTACATTTAAACTCTTTTTTGTCATCAATGCTATTAACAAGATTAATAACCATTTCCTTGCGGTATAATGATTTAAAAGTTTTTATAATACCCTGGTCCAGAGGCTGCAGTTTGGAAGTGATGTTTGCTGGTAAAAACTTTATTTCTATGTGGCTTAGATCAGGGGACCCATTATGCGCCGTACAATTGTCAATGAATATCAATATCTTTCGATTTGCACTTTTCATGGTGTCATTCAACATCTGAAGCCATTCGTTAAAAAGATCCATTGTCATCCACGCCTTTTTATTATGTCGGTAAAGCATTGGAAAGCTGCGAATGTTTTTGAAGCACCTTGGTTTTGCAGGCTTTCCAATTAATAGTGGTTCAAGTTTTTCGGTGCCATCCATGTTTACAACAAATAATAAGATAACTTGTTCTTTACTATGCTTACCACCATGACATTTTTCATTTCTGAAGCGATAGGTTCGATCTGGCAAGTATTTATAAAACAAGCCAGTTTCATCTGCATTAAAGATGTCTTTAGCATCGTAATATTTAATCAAATCACTCAACTTTTCTTTCCACCCTACACAAACTCCTTCATCAATAGTAGAACTTTCACCGCATAATTTTTTAAATGTGATGTTGTGTCGATTTTTGAACCGTTCAAGCCAACTATTGCTCGCTTTAAAGTTATTGATCTTCATTGCATTAGCAAAACACAAAGCCTTTTCGGTCAATAACTGGCCGCCAATAGGAACGTTGCTTTGCCGGCATTGTGTTAGCCACAAAAGTAGACACTTTTCTATATCTGGATATTCAGATTGCTTCTGACGCTTTACTTTTCTGAACGAAGATACTCCCATAATAAATTCCTTTTTTTGTAGAATTGATGTGAGTGTTGATGGTGCGATTTCGAATTGTTTCGCCACCTCCTTTTTTTGCTCCATTGTCAATTGCTGCAATAATTTTTTGTTTTTGAGAAATTGTTAAGGTTTTATGCGTGCATTTGTTTGGCATCTTGACATTACAGCTTATTGTTTTGAATGAAAGAAGCACTAAGAAAAAACAAACAAAACAAACAAAGTCAGTTAGCCGACATGAAGGCGACAAACCGGTAAATTGAATCCCTATTTGTTTGTTTTTTTTTACTTTTTCATTACGAATTATAAGAGGTTTTAGAAATGAATTACGAATTATAAGAGGTTTTATGTTCATTGTATTCCAAATAAAAATACGAATTAACGAGGGGACCAAAACGTATGAAAGTTTTACGAATTATCGAAGTTTTTTGAAGGGACCATCAGTTTGTTACGAATTATAGAGGTTTTCGATTTATCGAGGTACGAATTATCGCGATTCGACTGTAGTTATTTCTGTAACATCTCTGCTAACTCAATAAAAAGCATGTTTTATTTTCTGCAAGTCCGTTGCATCTCTTATAAAACTTATTAACATCGGATGTTGAATAACATGCTGCTGTTAATGTGCTGTTAACGTCTGCTTTTTGTGGCTAACAAAAGCTGATTGATGCAAAACTTTATTTTCAAAATGAAAACGAAAGTGGGGAAAATTTGTTGTGGTTGGTCATATTTATATGGGACCAGTTTTCAAATAAAGAAAGAATCATCAAAATCTGTTCACCTACGAAAAGAGTTCGGAGGCACAATAAAAAAATTGTACAGATGTATTGATATAATAACCTCCTTTTTTTGAAGTCGTTTAAAAATAAAACTTTCTTTGATTTTACAACTTTGTTTTTGATGTTATTACATTTTTTAATCATTTTCTAATTTTCAATTTCTGATTTAAACTTTAGTTTTTTCTTATTTATTCCCTTAACCCCTCATCCTAATACAATCTTAGATCTAAGTAGATTTAAATGTTGACAAAGAAACTATACAACTGGATTCTGTTGTTTTGTGGGTACTTTCATTTTTTCCAGATAGAAAATTCTGCCACTTGAAGATTTCTTTCTCACTTTTCACAATTGTCACTTTGCACCAACTCTTTCTTGTGAATGCATTTCTTTGAAGTAATGGAAATCTGTTTCCCATTAAGGCGCAATCACAACTTGCTTTTCATTAATCTCTAGCATCGACTTGAGATACAACTTTGAATATATACAATACTTACATACATACATACACCATATATGGAAGTGTGTACAATATGATTTTAAGTAACTTCAATGATGTTTAGGGAAGTCATTTGACTGACCTATTTACTAAAGTTGTCACTACAGAACCGCAAACATTTTCAGTCTGAGCGTGTTATGTCTTTGGTGGTTTGGTAACATATTAATTCGCATTATTCATCTCCAATTTCTTATAGTAAGATGTACCTGTCTATAGCTATTGTATCTATCTACATATAATATGTATGCATAAATGGATCTAATTGAAATATACCGAAAACCGCAAATGTTTTATTTAAAAGCATTACTTACTAAATTGTTTGTGGTTTCTCTTTGCTGTTAAATGTTTCTTAAGCACAAAATATTTTTATTTCAACTTTAAAAGTTCAATAAACTAAAAATTCATCAAGATTTTTCTACTGTGTGGTATATAAGGTATCACCTAAGTCCGTCTTAACCAATCTTCAATGCTTATGTACATAAACAATTATACTAATTCATTGCAAATGTTTTCAGTTTTTTCGCATTCAAATGCGTAAAGTAAGTAAAGCTCTCTTAAGAAGTTGTCAAGTGATAGGCAATAGACAGATAGATACGGTCTCAACTACTACTATGTATATATATGGAACTATATATATAGTATGTAAGTGCCCATTTGGCTTAATGACTGAGTTACTGACTGACTGACTGACTGACTTTACTCTGTGACTGCATACTTAGATTTGAGCAAGTGCCGTCTCCGAGTTCTCAGTGGGTTCTGTCTAATGCGAAATCAATATCAAAATCATATCAGACGCGTCTCGATTCAATATTCTGCAGCGTAAGAATCTGACGACGAAAGGCAACGATCGGTTGGTTGATTGGTTTGTTGATCGGTGGCGTTGGCGTAAACGTCGGTCGATCTATGTATAGTCGTCTCAGTATAGTACAAAATCAGCCACAAATTACCGAACAGACGTAAAAGTGTTTCGGCCGGTGTCGGTTCGTTTTGATTTTATACCTAAAAACAAAAAGATACTTACTTAACTTATTCAAATATTTGCAGTATTCGAACAAAGTGCGCCGAAATTTTATTCTATTTATTTTCTTAAAGTTTAAGTTTTTCGCGCGAAAAAATACCTGTTGCCTATTTCCTCAGAATTTATTGTATTTGGATTTATTCAGGTTGAAGGGCATCATCCATATGTATGCCAACGATTGAGTTTAGTTGTCATAGCATACAAAATTGGAGACAAACAACAAGTGATTTCATCGATCGACCGACCGATATTTTGACAAAAAGTAGAAGATCTTAATTGAAAGCTTTGTAAATCGAATCACGTAAAAATTGAAATCTAATTTATTAGATTGACTTTTGTTATGTTCAATTTTTTTTTTCTCTTATTGTGATTGTTTTTGTTATTGTTGTCTTTGTTGTCATTTCATATCATTCCTGGAGTGTTGCCCAATAGATGTCATATTTGTTCTATGAATTCTGATAAGTACAATATTTCCAATAGTTAAAACAATAATTGTCATTTTGTGAAATTTATGAAGCAATTGATTTCGATATTGTATTTTTTTTTTTTTTCTAATTCGGTAAGACGTAATTGCTTTTGCATCAAGGTTTTATTAGGAATTAAAAGAACTAATGTTTTAAATGCTTATGTCAATCATACCATGTAATATTCACCATCGAAAGTTTTACCTTTCTCAAGATAGTCGATGAAAGAATGACTTGCGTGTTCCAAAATATGGAAGCACTATCCTTGAAAGGTGACTTTTGAGTTTTTGGTTGCATTAGACGACTTTTGCTGGCAATTGCTGACGATCTTTTTGCTTCTGGTGTGTAGTAATGGATGCATTGTCACATACTGATGCAAAATTCTTTTTATTTCACTCGAACAACTCCAACCAGAGCCCTGAATCGTTGATGCGTTGTTGTTTTTGGGTGTGAGCCACCCGTCTTGAGAACAACTTATGCACGCTCAAATTTTTGGTATAAAATTGTAAACACACTCCCTTTTGATATCTTCTAGATGTTAGTTAACTCACGTAACTTCACTTTATGGCCTTTCAAAACTATTTTGTGAATTTTTTTATGCAAGTGCTGATTTTGGGAGTTATTACGCTGAAAAATTATAAAAAAAAAATAGTAAATTATATTATTATAAATTTCTTGTAGAAGGTCGTTTTGAATGGAGAATTTTTAGCCTTCATCGTGTCGCAAGTATGCTGGTGTGTAAATTTATTTTACTTTTAAACCATTGGCCTTCCTTGATCTGTCTCACAGCTTTGTTTTGGAAAACCTTCTTATGTTAATTCCCCAAATTTGTCAGAATGTCATGACATTTTAAAAGTGTCGTTTGAAGGTTGGTACTATTCACAAATTGTATGGGTTTGACAACAGTATTGTCAGATATGTGTCAGAACGAAACTTATTGGGTGAAGTGATATTTATGTTCAAACGAATCCGAATTTGTAAGTCACTAGCTAAGAGCAGTACAGTAGTTTCTAATTTTCTATTATGGACTCTGAAGGAGAGTGAAATATTTCATCAAAAACTAATTAGGAAAGCTTTTCTATACAAGTCGACATACAAAAAATAAATTTGAACATTATTGTTTGAACCCGTCAAAATCAATGCACAACTCCACCTCCCGCTCCTTCTGCTTTTTATATAAAACCCATGTTATGAGTTCAAATCGAATGGCTTGAATTAATCTTTCAACTTAGCCTTCAATGGAAAAATCATCATATTGTAATATTGTAGGAGATTATTATTCATGTGCCAATTCAAAAGCATCAATGCCAAGTACGAACTCTCATAATTATAAACTAGCAACATAATAATTTTCGAACAAATATGGCTTAAAAGTTATGCGCACACATGAGTGTAGAGATGAGTAGTATATCATTAGAAACTATTAGAATTCATTTGGTTTGAAGTCAAACCTCTTTGACAAATCCTTTTTTGTCAAACTTCATCATTATACTAAATACTAAACAGTCAACATTGAACGAAACTATGAATTAGCCCATTTTTGTATAAAAAGTTGTAGCAAGCAACTTGATCTTGTCTGGGCCTCGGTCGCCAATAACAATTATGACAATTTAAAACAAATAAAGACGAAAATATACTTATGAAAGACATTTCAATGAAGATCACTTTATGTAGACAATTTTTTTTTTAAATACTATTAAGTAAATCAAATTTGCAAAAAAGTAAAAGAAAAATATACTTGTGTATGTAGAAATTTATATTGCGATTAATGCAATTGAGCAAACGAATCGGAATTTGGAATTTGGAGCAATGATGCCATTAATTTCGAACTCTGAATTAATATTTCGCTCATCACTTCTTTGAGCATTCTATTGGTTTATTATCAGAAATGATTTCAAATGAAATACGCATTTAAAATATATAAATGAAGAAATAGTATTTTATACATAAAATACTTATAAAAATATAAAAACGTTTTTGGCATTCAAAGTTTTATGCATTTTTAGTGGTTTCTTTAATTTTAAAGTTTGAAAGGCAGCGGTGTTGTGGTATTTTTTGTTTTATTTACTTAGAATAAACAAATTTTATTTAAAATTTGCATAAATTTGTCATTGTCATAATTTATATAATTTGCCTTTTTGGCTTGGGCTTTTTTGGATGTTATTTTTTGCTGTTTATATTCTCAAAAAAAAAAAAAAAATAATAATAATAATAATAATGATTTTAGACTTAATTTTTTACTACTTTTTTATGAGCTGATAAGAAATATAGACTAACAAAGACTTAAATATTAGGTAGACACCTGAAGACCTGAAAATATACTAAATATACTTAAAGACTTGACTTAATAAGGCGGGTGTTTTATTTTCAGTGATGCTTTTATTTCACTAATTGATCATATAAGTCTTATATTACATAGTATAAGACAGTGGATTTTGGATTGCGATATACACATATTCACACAAATACACACATGAGAAAAGTAGCCTCTAATGAGCTTATCATGCATGTTATATTTTTGGTTAAATGAAATCATAGAGTAAATATTCATACATATGTGCATATATGATACTGTTTTTGTTTATATGCGAGGGTAGTATGATAAGTAACTGGCTTTAATACGAAATTTCGCCTATGTCTGTTTCATTGGGATTGAAAGTATAAAATAAACGAAAAGGATTAAATCGGTATGAGGAAATTATCGACTTGGACCAATATTATTACTTATTATTTCTGCTATAAAATAATATCAAATTGCTTTAATAAAGCTCTTCACTGATCGTTTGTTTTAAAGAAACGTAATCAGTATGAATTATACCCAGCTTACCGAAATTTATTCAAAAGAGTTGCTAAAATATCCCATACAAGTTTAATTAAGCTAACTCACAGGTCTCTTAGTTCTGATGCTCGATTGCTTGTCTTTCCAATCATTTCTAAATTGACCTAGACAGTCTTGATTCATAACGAGGTGCAGACTCCCCACATGCTTCGTTTCAATTTCATTGTATTCTTGTATTTTTCAAAAAAAATAAATATTTTCTCACTATTCAATAGCAAATATTTTAATTGTTGTTTGACAGTACTGTTATGAAAGGTTTTACAGTAGTAAAATATTGTATTGTATAAGAAAAATGCCATTTTTTATTGCTATTTTTAGCATATGTAGGATGCAATACTTATCATGCATCCCTCTAACCTTACTATGAAGAGTAAGTGCTAAAAAGAATAATGTTTGTTGGGTCATGAAATACACAATTTGCAAATATATTATTTCCACAAATAGAGAATATTAAGACCAAAAAAAAAAAAAAGCTTATCATCAATTTGGTATGAAACTTGAAATAGGGAAACAATTTCATATTTAGACAACTTCTTCTATAGAAGGTAGACACTAAAGGTAACTGAACAAAAAGGTGTAAAAAGTAATGAATTTTTCAACGTACTCGTATATTTAATGTCTGAAATAAATCAAGGGAAAATTATAAAAAAGCTTATTTTTCCAAATGTTTATGGTTGAAAACTTACATATTGAAAAGCAAATATACAATGATAGCAGGCAAGTGTTAAAAATTTAATTACCTAGAAATGACTCTAAAAAAAATTCAATCAATATTTTTCTACTTAAAAACATTTCATTCCTTACATAAATAGTGTTATAAAAATTGTCATAACGTTTGTGGCTTAAAACAAAAGAAGTTTAATAACACATACTACTCGTATGTATTTACTTGATTATATTTAAATAAACGTCTACCATCAGAGCCTCGAGCGTAAGATTTGTCTTCATAGATCCTTAGTGTATGAGGGTTTTTCTTTTATTCAACAGGTTGAAATACAATATTATGAAATATAAGAAATTATTATAAATCAGATCAATCGCAATACTATAAATATTATAAGTCATATTTACGACTAACATGTGAAAAACCTTTTAATGTCTTATGTTTAAAAAAGTTTTCCAAAGCGTCTTAGGACAATTATAAATGTTTCCCCCTTTAAATATTTATGTAAAATATGATATATAGAGATAAATAATCTTTACAAAGTTATGCCGTCCCTGTGAATGATGAGTATTACTGGAGCATAAAAGATTATAAATTAGGCATGGATATCTAGTTTCAATAAAACGAATTTTCATGTATGATGTATTTTCTGCGAAATAATGAATTTGCTAAAGAAAAAGTTTGAAAGAATCTTTTAAAATGGTGGTCACCGATTTTGTACAATGTAAATTTAGACAAATTTTTCTGGTCTACATTTAATGAAGGTCCAAGCCATCCATTTATTGGATGTATATCCAAAAAATTGTGTAATAAATTGAAAAATAATTAGAGAAAAGTATATGTAAATCTCTATTTCAGTTTTTATATCCTTAAAGGTCTGAATTAATGACCCATTGTCTATACAAAATAGACAATATCCTTAGTTGCTTTTTGTACAATGTCTCTCCTTTTTGAATAGGGTATATTTTTATTATGTTTAGAATATCTGAAATCAAAGTAGTGGTGTATTTTCTTATTATGTTTACATTGTTTTGTTTATGAATCACTAAAAACGTTCTTAATGGTGGCCTTGACTTCCTGTGTATCTAAATAATAATTAAAACAGCCAATTGATTTTTTTATACTATGGTAAAATTGGAAAAGTATATTCATAGCTCCCTCTTTTAAGTTATTTACCTTCACAGTCAGGTATGCTACATACTTAGTACATATTTACATTTGCTATGTAATGCAGTAGCAATATTCTCTCCTCTTTGACACTTCATTAGCATTAAGTGTGCGGCATAAACAAATCGTAAAATGTTGTACAAAATAAGAAGTCCCACAAGTGAAAGAGTTCATAATAGAAAACCAATTAAGTTTTATTAAGTTGTTGATGTGTTTGTTGTTGTTTTATGCATAAGTGAAAAGGTCGAAATTCAAGTGGTGGTGCTCACTCATTCCATACTCGATATACTTGTACAAATATATGTATGTATGGACGATATTTGCAAATTCAATATACTTAGTACGAGTAGAGTGGCAGCAGATAAACAAATCGTGTACGTATGCTTTAAATAAACAACAACGATAATCTTCCAAACATGCCACCATAAACAAGACTCGCCTTCAATGCCATTACCACCACCGTTGAATGCTCTAAGTTAGCAGGCGCAATGTGCATTGGGCACTCACTGCTCAGTTCAGCTGAGTTGCGGGGGCGTCAAAAAGTGAATAATGATCTTGAGGCGCTACGCGCTAACGAATTTATCACATCTCAGTGACAAAATTGACACTTATGCCTTGTTGAGGCGTCGCTTGGCTGTCATCATAAGTTGTTGAGAGAGTTTGCAGGAAGACAACTAGTATTTACAACTCATGATGTCTTCTTTAATTCTATATATGATAGATACATTATAATATGGGTTGCCCACAAAGGATTGTAAATACTTATATTAAATTTTGTTTTGAAATCAATGAAATTAATTTGTTCTTATTTATTTACTTATCATTATTTATTCAGGTTTACAAACCACATCAAATGTTCGCTTGTCTCATCTCATCTTATTCAAAGTAGTGAACCGGTTTGGTTTAGTTTGGTTTGATGTGATGCTTAGTTGGGGGCCATGTCTAATAGGATTTTCTCAAAATTATGTTGATATTTACAAGTTATGATTTAAGCTTAAATTCCATTAAACAAAATGTAAATGTTTTTATTATGAACTCGATGTGTGTTTTTGGTGTAGTAACAAATTTATGCTTTTAATCTGCAATTCGCAATGTGAGTGAGATACATTGAAGTGAAACAAAGCTACTGACGGACGACGCCTCTATTGAATCTTATCATAAGTTGTTGGTACTAGATAAATCGATCGATCGATCTGACAAGTGTTTGTGTGATATGAACAAGAATAGAAAACATGTTGAAAGTATATAGCTTTTTGTTGTATGTTGTATATCAGTGCTGGTTCGGCTATTTAAGGCGGAAGTGATTTGGGGCGCTTAAACGTTTATAAACACTTCTTATTGATGAATAGTTTCTATTCAATATTTTCTATTGTATGTTTTTATATTGTTTAGTTAAAAAAAAAAACCATTTGATTCCTTAATTTAAATATGCATAAATTTCTTGTTATTGTTTAAAAATGTCAAATGAAAATTAATTACAATAATTTTATTAATGACTTTATTATGCATTAGATTATCGATCTTTAGATCAAATCAATCGATCTATGGTTTGAACTAGCGAGCGAACAAGCGATCAAACGAGTGTTGTAAGCAAATTAAGGCACAAATTAACACATTTAATTATTGTAGATAAACAATAGTATTTGGTATCTAGAAATATTTCTTGAACTTCATATTTGTGGGAGGTTATAAATCGAAAGTCATAAATCAAGTGTTTGTCTCTTGTTTAAATGCTCATAATTAATCGATTCCTTGAATTAAGAAATGTTATGACTCAAAAGCCTACAACAAATGACAAGTATTTAGGGAAAAACTTGTTCCATCTTGTAGTTGATCTTCGTGAATTTGGTGAATGGCAAATACCAGAAATATTTAGAACTTTGGGTTATGTACATTTTATTTGTATTTCTGAGCTCGTTGTGAGTTGATTGAATCAGAGAACATAAAAATTATTCAATAAAATGATTATAAAATTGGTGATCTTTTGGCTGGTGAGTTTAGTCAAGATAAATGTACATACCTACATATAAAAAAGATATTATAGAAACTAAACATTATAGACACTAAATCTTTGTAGGCCATACATGCAAATGGTGCCATTACGGGTCTCTATGCAAATAGTGGTTCTGTGAGTTGTGGTGGTTTGATCTGCCGTCCTGTGACTGGAATTTTTACACGTGATCCACTACCGGACGATGCCTATGTGCATGTAGCCACAATACCTGCTGGTGCTTCGAATATCTCCATAACTGAACTGAAAAATAGCGCAAATCTTTTAGGTACATAAAACACAAATTTTTGTATAATTTTCATTAATTCATATGTGAAAAAATATTACACAATTTTGCAGTACTGCGCTCTACGGAACAAAAATACATCTTTAATGGAGAGAACACCGTATCAGAAAGTGGTGCCTATGAGGCTGTTGGTGCCATATTTGATTACCATCGTATTGATGGCATTCAGCATGGTGATGGTGTTACGGAATGGATAACATGTACTGGACCTATAAGGGATGCATTGGAATTGCTGGTCAGTTAAGTGAACTTGTATCTAGAATTTATGAATGACTATATATATGTATATGAACCTTAAGATCTTTAGTAAAACACTAAATCCAGGCATTAAGTATGAGTACTTACTTCCAATAACTTATGATTCAGAAGAGAATGAGTTATCACTAGAGAGCGATGGTTTCCTAAAATCTGGTAGTGATGGAGAAAACTCTGTGAGCAGTTCACATTCAATGCGTCGCCGAAAATTCAACTGGAAAGTTGTAGGTTTCAGTGCTTGCACTAAATCCTGTGGTGGTGGTACACAAACGCCTGTTGTTCGTTGTGCACGTGAAAATCCAGTGCGTTACTACTCGCAACGTCGTTGCTTACATTCCGAGAAACCAGTTCTGAATGAGAATCTGCTGCGTTGCAATACGCAACCATGCCCCGCCTATTGGCGTCAAGATGATTGGGGTGAATGTCGCTGCATGCACGGTGAAGGCTTCCGTCAACGTGAGCTAAGTTGCGTTCAAGAATTGGCATCAGGCATTGTCATCCATGTCGATGACTCTGCTTGTATGGAGGAACAACCACCTGGGAAAATACAATGTGAATGTGCAAAGAATCGTCGACGTATACATGGACGCTACCGTGCGCATTCAGGCAACGGTACTCATAGTATTCGTTACCGAAGTGATAAAAATGCAGGCGTTTGGATGATGTCCGATTGGAATCAGTTTTGCTCTTCAGATTGTGGATCTGGCGTGGAATATCGTACAATTTTTTGCGATCGTTCAAAACAGAATTCAGAACGTTGTGATTCTCGCGCTACACCAGAAATAACACGTCCATGTGAACGCAAGCGTACCTGTGACCATGGAGATTGGTTTGCAGGTCCTTGGTCGCCATGCAATGGCAATTGTTTTAATTTGACACGTAGTCGACAAGTTCTATGTATACAAAATCAACTGATAACAGATGAGGATGATTGCAAAATGGATTTGAAACCACAAACTATAGAGAATTGTCTACATGAAGAGGTGGAATATTGTGCTCCCAGATGGCACTATTCTGATTGGACTGAGGTGAGTTCATAAGTGGGAAGATGTCTTTTTTAATCCATATTATTTTCCCTTAAGTGTTCGAAAACTTGCGATGGAGGCACACAAAGACGCACTGTGAAATGTCTGGAGTATGACGAGAAGGAAAATACATTGCGAGAATCTACCAAATGCCGATATTCACTCAGAGAACCCATCTATCGTAGTTGTAATACGCAAAAGTGCGATGGTAAGACCTAAGATAGTGAAAAATCTTCCTTAACTATATACTTATGTATATATACTAACATAATTTACTCGTAGAAGTGCGTTTTGAACAGCTACAGAATGATGCCGCTACTTTGGATAACTCAGAGTCTTGTGTGGATGAATTCGCCAACTGTAAATGGGCCGTGCAGGCAAAACTCTGCAGCTATGATTATTACCGGGATAACTGTTGTCATTCCTGCACAGTTGGTCTCTGAGACTTGCAATAATTAAGACAAAAAATTGATTTTAATATTTTAAGTATTTATACAAATATTATAACTTTTAGGGTAGAATCACATTAGAAACATTGCAATTCCATAAATGCTATAAATGCTAAAGAGGCACAGTCTGTCTGTCAATCTGTTGCATTTTCGTCCTTGTAATTTGGCGCTGAACACCACATTCCGATTAAGCCAAATTTGTTATGTAAAAAGGAAATATATATATATGTTTGTTTAGGTTACATTTGGAACTGAAAAGCAGAAGAAGTATAATTCAATTTAAAGATATCTAAAGTTTGTTTTTCTATGAGTTAACTTTTAATAAAATATTGTGTTCACTTTTTCTAATTAATGCTAATATTCAACTATTTAATTGACTAATAAACAAAAATATATTTAAAACCATAAAAATTAACTTTTGGATCAATTAAATAGACAACAACAAAATAGCAACTTTGCGTCATTTTCGCTAAGAGCAACCAGTTACTCCAGGATTTCTTTTAAAAATTACACCTTCTCAGTTGAAAAACCGCATGTTATTTTTATAATCATTTTTGTCAATCCATTATGATATAAAAAATAAAATAATAAATATGTATAAAATATTGTAATGGAAAAAGCACAAATATTAGTATTTTTTCATATAATTCGTATAGGGTTAGAAGATTCCAAATATACCAGGATTATCCCTCAAAAACTAAGTGCTGCGGGTCCCCTCCTAATCTATGAGTTTTTATTTATTTATTTATTTATTAGAACTAAGATTATAATTACAAATTATTACGTAGTATTTTTTAATATGACAGAGGCTCAGCTCATGGGAAAGTTAAGTAGGAAAGGAGGCAATTAGAAAAATGCAGACTTTCCTTGAGTGGGAATCGAACCCGCGACTATTCGTCAGTCATCCCAGCGCTCTATGAGTTTTATGGTTATTTATTTATATTCAAAAGGTTTAAACCATTTTTTTAATTTGAATACTGCGCCATCTGCATGTGTAATTTCTTAGACAATTGGTAGTGTTAGATGTCGCTTTCGACTCAATCGTCGAACACATGAACGTTGGTATGTTGTTATGTTGATATAAAAAGAGGCCTGCCAACTTACGCTGTGTTGCTTTTCGTATTATAAGAGGAGGCAAGTGAGCCTGATTGGTCATGTTTGGTCATGGAAATGGTTAATTTATCAAAATAGAGAAGCGGGGCACGTAGTACAACAAATTTCACATTATTGTTATGAAATTTTTATTTTCCATATTTTGGAAACTAACGGACATGCGGAAAAAAGCATGACACGAACTTTTTGAGTTAAAGGCTCTCAGCGAATTTTTTGCTTGCTTCATTATTATTTAATTTTAAGCAAAAAAAAAAAAAAAAAAAAAAATAGTCTAAAATATAAAATACAAAGAGAGAAAAATAATTTTAAAATGGTGAAATAGCACGAGCATTTTGACTCATAGTACATAGTACAATTACGAGTTCTTTCTCTCTCCCTTTAGCAATTGCTACTTTTCTTTCTTAGATAGAGGGAGGAGAGAAGCGACAGGTGGTAAATGAAACAGATTTGATCGAGCCGTTTGAATTCCGAGTCTTTGCCACTTTCTTTGATTTCTTCTACTACTAGCCACGCAGAAAATTACAGCCTTTTTGTTTGGCTTCTTTCGAGAAGAGTGTGAATGTTTTCCGTATGTAATTTATCTTCTTCATTGTCCGTTTGCGGCGCGATGTTATCCAAATTACCGAAAGTGAGAAAGGCTCGTCGTGCCGCTAATTCTTCTGCCTGGCAGGTACTTTTGTCGTATTAGTTGGTGCGTTGTTGTTATGTGCAATTTATGCATTTGAGTTGGATTTTGTTGTTTTTTTTTTTTGTTGCAAAATTTGAAGTGCTTTAGTTATCTCTCGTTTTTTTTTTGACACTAAGTAAGTGCAACTTTTGTAGATAAAAGTTTGATTATACGCAATTTTTGCTTAGTGAAAGTACCGTTTAATAGTAATCTAATTTAATAATAATTCTATTTCAAAACTAAAAATGAACAACATGTTTTTGATATTCAAACCAAAAAAATGCATTTAACCGCTGTTACAATTAATTGGGCCTACAGTGTAACTTCAAAGCGCAAGAGCGTAAGGTGGAGACAGGAGACAGCTCATAGCTACTCGAAGAGCATACAAGGTACAAAGTTACGAGTCTCGAATAATATCGATTTTTATATATACATACTAGTTATCCCGGCGTGCGTTGCTACGCCCTCGCACAAAAAAGATAAGAGAGCATATACGTATGGAAACATTTCTTCCTTTGATGAAAATCAAGGAGATATCTGGGGATGGGAGCTATAACAGAGAAAGGAATGGAGCGCTGTAGACGATGACCGCCGATAAAAATAAAAAATGGGCCAAGTGCGAGTCAGACTCGTACACAGAGGGTTCAGTACCAGATTGTGGTTTTATGGGAGGTACCCCCTCTATTAGTCTGATTTGACTGCTTCCAACAAATGTACCGCGCCTATATCAGAAACTTATAGTTAGACACTAATTTCAGTTCAATAGTTCAAAAAACAAAAAAGTTTACCGAATAGGAACCTGAATTTTAATGGTGGGGGGGGAACTCCCCTAGTTGGCCGATTTGATTGATAGATGTGTAGCGCCTATGTCAAGAACTTATAGTGTCTAAATATCAGTTCGATAGAACAAAAAAAGTTTTTCGAATAAGAAACTGAGTTTTAATGGTGGGTTTGTATGGGAAGTACCCTCCCTAGTGGACTGATCAAACTGAAATTTCACAATATAAGTCTCTGATGCATAGCTACCAACCATCGAAATTTCAAGATCGTGGGATTACTGGGTCGTTTAGCTGCCATACAAACCAAAATATTTCTTGTATGGGGACCCCTTTCAGTTTTTAAAAATATTTTAGTTTTAGTATTTGTTGCTAATTCCCGGATAGAACTACTACATATTCTGTAAAAATTTCAACTCTGTAGCTATTACGGTTTGCAAATCCATTCCTTCACGTTTTATGTCACGTCCCACTGAAACGGGATATCCTATGTCCGTCTCCTAGTTCTAAGCTACCTCCCCACCAATTTTCAGCCAAATCGGTTCAACCGTTCTTGAAGAACTAATATAAATACGTGAACTAACACAACTTCTCAGATCCCCTTGAACACACACAAAAAATTTCATCAAAATCGGTCCAGTCGTTTAAGAGAAGTTCAGTGACATACACACTCACAGAAGAATTATATATATTAATTGTGAATCTAAAGCATTCTCAGATCCCCTTGAACACACACAAAAAATTTCATCAAACTCGGTCCAGTCATTTAAGAGAAGTTCAGTGACATACACACTCACAGAAGAATTATATATATAAAGATATAGAGAAGACGATATGATATTTTATTTATATATTTTATTTATTAAGTAAAATAAATGAATGCAAGAAATACGAAGAGTAAGCTGCCTACTGGTATGTGGCAGGAGGCATGTCCAAATACGATTAACAATCAATATTGTACTTTGACCAAAAAAAAGATTAAAATTAAACTACTACTTAACATAACATTTGCCTTATCAATTTTTACATGAGTTGCCATTGAATGGTTTATCTTTAAAACATCACATATGTAGGGGGTCATATTCATGTAGATGTTCATATGTTCAATTGGCACAATTTAAAAATTGAAAAGAACTAATAAAAACTAAGCAAAAGATAAGCTGAAAGACAGAGCCTCTTAATACTTTGGAATAAATACCTTGGATAACAATCGCTCTTATAATTTGTTTTTTATTGACATTTGTTGATACTTAAGTCAGTGATTAACTGCCATAAATTGATTTAAAAACAAAATTCATAACTAATCAATTAAATTCATATATACAAAACTTAGAAAACAAGTAAGTAAAGATGAATCGTATAATGCACTCGACCTTTGGAATATCCTATTTAAATTCAAATCATAGGAATTTCAAGGAAGGTTGTTGTTGTTTATATCTGTTAAATATCATTATGTCAAATATGTACCTAAGATAAAGGGATCCTCCTATCAGATGACAACTCGACAATCTTTAAGAGGAAAAAATGTTAAAAGAATAAAATATTATATGAAATAGTATCTTTCGAATATCAGATCTATAAGTGGTTTTGTACTCAATCTATCAGGTCCTTAGGACTTATTAGCCATGTATTTTGTTTTTGTCTTAAACTGAGTTCGTTATTTTCCTTAATTGAAAGACATATTGAAAACATTATGCAAAACGCGTTAAGGGTCCTTTACATGGTCAGAAAGCAGTATCAATCTTTGTGTTTATACTAGTGAAATATGTATGTATGCGCCTCATATACAAAGCTTGAAGGAACATCAGAAACGTTTTGACTTTTCTTCCAGCATGAGTTTTTTGGCAAATCAAATTGATCATGCACGCTGCTGCATACTGCTATCTCATTTACGCCTTCACAAGTGAAATAAATTGCGAGAACAGACGACGACGATTGACCTGATTTGAACTGAGTTCTCACCATCTTCAAGCTAACGTACACAAATGATTGATACTGCTTTCCGATCATGTAACTTGCACATACTTTGCAGGGGTCTTACTTATCTTCTACTACCTATATACAACAAACATCAGCACAAACTTAATAGTCTTTTATGTATGCAGATATAGGGTATACATATTTCATACGAATTACAAACCATTTAATTGAAGATTACATTTTATTGCATACAATATACAGGCCAATAAATAGGTAGCGCAATAATAAAAAGTGAAACTACCGAAAAAATTAATTATCAACAAAATTTCACACGCTGCGAACACAAAGAAAAATTTAAGAGTACTTAAATTGATCATTTTCCTTATCAATTTCAAGTAGCTTTAGCTTGAGTCAAGCATTCAGTATAAAAGTAGAACGTTGCGTTTAAATTCATTTAGTAAATATTCAAAGTTGAATCGGATTTAGTCGCTTACAAAACGTAAAAGGGCAAATTGTGGTATTAAAGTGTTCTAAGTTTGATTCAATATGAAGTTCCTATGGGGATTCTTTCTCTCTATAACATTGTTCAGCACCATTCTTCCATTGAATGAAGCTGGTTGCGGTTATGAGGTGATTACAAAGGATGAAATGAAGATTTAATAAATTATTAACATTTTATTTGTT
Source organism: Amiota minor (assembly GCA_037043295.1). Taxonomy (NCBI): domain Eukaryota; kingdom Metazoa; phylum Arthropoda; class Insecta; order Diptera; family Drosophilidae; genus Amiota; species Amiota minor. The sequence goes on from JBAMAW010002153.1 coordinate 660,969, forward strand.
GCCTTGTTAGGCATGCCCAGTGCCCAAACCCAATATGATCAATGTGCACTTGGTACCACATTCCCATGATGATGTTGGTTGGTTAAAAACGGTCGATCAATATTATTATGGTAGTCAGAATAATATTCAGCATGCTGGTGTCCAATATATCATCGATACTGTGATCGCAGAGTTGCTTAAAAATCCAAAACGTCGCTTTATACAAGTTGAGACTGCTTTCTTTTTCAAGTGGTACAATGAACAAATTGATTCGGTTAAAGAAAGAGTTAAAACACTTGTGAATGAGGGACGCTTAGAGTTCATAGGTGGTGCATGGAGCATGAATGATGAGGCGGCAGTACATTATCAAAGTATCGTAGATCAATTTACAGTGGGTTTGAAGTGAGTTTTGAATTATAACATATAGGGAAAAAATGTTAAATCCATAAAAACAAAAACATAAATTTATTTGTGAATTAGAGCGCTTAATGATACCTTTGGTGCTTGTGGACGACCACGTGTCGGTTGGCAGATCGATCCATTCGGACATTCTCGTGAAATGGCCTCGATGTTTGCTCAAATGGGTTTTAGTGGAGAGTTCTTTGCACGCATGGATTGGGTGGAGAAGAGCACACGTCTTAATGATAAATCTCTTGAAATGATATGGGATGCAAGTGAGTCACTAGGCGAGAGTGCTGATATATTTACAGGTCTTCTATATCATCATTATTCTGCGCCACCTGGATTCTGTTTTGATGTACTTTGCAGAGATGCACCAATTATCGATGGCAAAAGTTATGATAACAATGTGAATGACCGGGTAAATTGTGCATATAATTAATGTTCCAGACTTAACTACAATATTATTACATTTTATATCAGGTCAAGGCCTTCACTGATTATATACTAAACATGGCAAAGTATTTCCGTGCCACGCATTTAATGGTACCTATGGGTGATGATTTTAATTACGAAAATGCTGAGCAGAACTACAAAAATATGGATAAGTTAATTAAGTAAGTTATGACTAAACTAAAAATATCACAAATGTATTGGATTAAATTCTATAAACCTTCTTCATAATTCAAAGATATGTAAATGCGCGTCAGACTCAGGGTTCCCATGTCAATATTATGTACTCTACACCTTCCTGCTATCTGAACGAGTTGCACAAGTTGTCACAAACTTGGCCCAACAAAACTGAGGACTTCTTTCCTTACTCAACCGATCAGCATACTTACTGGACTGGCTACTTTACATCTCGCCCTACACAGAAGCGTTTTGAACGTGATGGCAATCACTTCCTGCAAGTTGTTAAGCAACTTTCAACATTTGCCAGCCTTTCAAGCGAACAGGAAAATGAAGATTTGGAATATTTACGTGAAATTATGGGTGTAATGCAGCATCACGATGCCATCACAGGCACTGAGAAGCAAAGAGTTGCCTATGATTACGATCGTATGCTGGATGCCGCCATAACCGGTGCTCAGCACAATGCGCGTGATGCTTTGCAAAAGTTGACCAATCTCACTCAAGGTGAATTTAACAGTTGTCTGCTTTTGAACATTAGTTATTGCGCCCATACTAGTGAAAGTGCCAATAATGTGGTGGTAACGCTCTTCAATCCTTTGGCTCACCCATCTACACAGTATGTACGTGTACCTGTGAAAATGGCAAATTATCGTGTAACCGATGAAGCTGGTCGTATTGTTAATTCCGAAGTAGTACCAGTGCCTTGGCAAGTATTGGCCATTGAACATCGACAAAATCAGACACAACATGAGTTGGTATTCAAAGCGAATGTAGAGAAATTGGCAAACTATTATATCGCACAAACGCCGATCCCTAGAAATTCAGACATTGCTAAACCAATGCCTGAGCGTTTTACGAAAATTCATCAGATGGCAATATCACAAAATGATGATGATGATGCTGATGATCTTTTAATAGAAAATTCGGTAAGTTTTTGTAAAATTGAATACAATAGAAAACAATCAATTATTTAATTATTATGTATTCCCTAGAATGTAAAACTGATTCTTAGTAGAACAACTGGTCACCTTAAGAGTGTTTCCATGAATGGTGTCACGGAAGAAATCAATCAATACTTTGGTATTTATAAGGGATTCCGAGGCAATAACAGTAATAGCGAGAGACGTGCTTCTGGTGCTTATATCTTCCGTCCTGATGGCGATATTCAAATGTTAACGCAAAAGGTCGATTATCAGGTAGTCCTTGGTACCAAAGTGAAAGAGGTTCATCAGAGCATTAACGAATGGATATCACAAGTTATACGCATTTATGAAGGAGTTAACCGCGTTGAATTCGAGTGGTTGATTGGCCCCATACCTGTAAATGATGACACTGGTCGAGAAATTGTGACACGTTTCTACAGTAAAATTAAATCGAATAGCACCTTTTACACGGATTCAAATGGTCGCGAAATGTTGCGACGTGTTCGTGATAAACGTGAACATTTCGTGCCACACTTAGAGGAACCTATTTCGGGTAATTATTATCCCGTAACAGCACGTATTGCACTGCAGGATGAAACAAAGCGTATGTCCTTGTTAAACGATCGTGCGCAAGGTGGTTCCAGTTTGACAGATGGCACTTTGGAACTTATGTTGCATCGTCGTCTTTTGGATGATGATGCCTTTGGTGTGGGTGAGGCCTTAAATGAACAACCCTTTGGTAAGGGATTAATTGCACGCGGCAAGGTTCATCTTATCTTAACTGATAATGCAAAGAAGGCAACCGTGGTTGAGCGTTTGGCACAGCAGGAGATACTTTTACCATTTTGGAAATTCTTTAGTAACTCATCGCATTCGAGCGCTGTTCAACGTCAACAAATTCCTGACTTTTCCGATCTTCCACAATGTGTACACCTATTGACTTTGGAATCATACTCCTCTAATGAAATATTGCTTCGCTTAGAGCATTTCATGGATCACACCGAATCCAAGATCGTCAGCTTCAACATAAAATCATTATTTGATTCGCTTGGCGGGGAGAAAATAAAAGAAACCACTTTAGATGGTAATCTGGAATTGGAAAAAATGCAACGCTTAAAATTCCATCCTGATGGCTCGAACCCAACAGAGGTGCAATACCATACGTCTTCACATACCCCATTAATAGCAAATGGCAGAGATGAAGCATCAAAGTTCAGTGTTACGCTTACTCCAATGCAGATTCGTACTTTCATCATACAATGGAAATAAATGTCGTACAATATTGTACAAATGCAGTTTTAACAGATTGTAAATTAATTTTTAATCAGAAATAAATATAAATAATACAAGTACTTTTTCTTTTTAATATCTGTGACGACATTTTCTATTATGGAGTCTATACCAAAGGTAATATTTCCTGTAACGCCTACGATATCTTCTGTTATACACCATATTGTTTTCATGGCGTAAACGTTGTGGACGACAATGCTTCTTTGTACGACTCTCGCAACTTGATATTAGGCAGAGGCCTATAAAAGACACCACTAAGAAGCTTAATGTAAGTAGCATTATTACTGGTAGAAACAGCGTCCAATCATTAAAGTCAATTGATGGCATATTTTGTAATATAAAAATCAATTCTATTTGAAATGTAGAATTTAGTCTCACAGTTGTCTGAGACAAACAAATAAATTGTATGACAAATGTAGTTTTTATGTAAACAATTTGATTGTCATGAATTTTTAATAAACAATTCCAAGGCACGCTAGGTTTTTCAATTTCAAATGTTCACACACAAGTATAAATACTATTTTTATATAAGCATGAGCACAGTTTTCTCTTGCATTTTCATGGTGAAGTACAATAATGAAATTCTATAATCGAAAATTATATTTTGACAACAACCATAGTCATGTGGAACCTAATTATGGTATAAAGAAACCAAGTTGCCTCAAATGGCAATGGCCACGAAAGTTAATGGCGTTTATTGAATCATACTTTAGTAATTGCTGCATACATGGATTTGGTTATCTGGTAAATCCTTTGCTTCTACTAATAGAAAGGTGGGTTCCAAACTTAATAAACATGTTGATTGTTTTTACAAGAAAACATATTACAATTTTAGATTGTTTTGGTTTGTATTACTCGCCATTTGTGTATATTTTTGTATTGTTGTTTGCCTATCCTCCGTGGAACGATATTATACCAAAAGCACCCATGTGGGTCTTGAGCGCAATTACCATTTTTGGAATACAACATTACCCAGCTTGACAGTATGTCCAATGCAACGTTTGAATCACACACTCTTTGATGATTATTGCCGGTATACACAATAAATAGACTTATCTATATTTCATCTAAAATATTCATTATTTCTTTAGTTTAAACAACATTAAAGATGAAAGCAAAACCGAGTTTTGGCTTTTCATAGAGAATCTAGCAAATTCAACATATGTTAACTTTGAAAATATACCCGAATTGCCGAGTGTGGATGCAACTTTAGCACGTTTAGATATCAAACCTTCACATTATATGTCATTGATCTATAATCTGACATATGACAGTACTTACGAACCCATTGAGAAGCAACGCACACGCAGCATTGATGGTCAGACTTTTATACATACACGTCAAGTTCTAACAGAATTTGGTCTCTGCTATTTAAGTAATTCTTATCTTGGCAAGGAATATAGTTCGCGTTTTATGATTCATGGTCAATATCCTGAGGATAATCAATTTGAAAAACAGAAACGTTTGATTCAAGTACAAATCGGTTCATTTTTTGAAAGAGATGTGGGTTTTACATTACTAGGATTTCCGGATGAGGGAATTGATGTAATGTATAACTCAGTTTATGTGATAAATCTGTCTTTGAATTGCATTCTTTTAAAGAGTTTTATACATTCTGCGTTTGATGTAATGAAGGTGGATAATAATTTCGGTTTTACTGATGAAGGTGCAACCTATGAACCGGAAAGTACGGAAATAACAGCTGAAGAAGGCTTTGAGACGTACGTTTCAGTTGAATTACTTTTTGTTTAAAAACTTACGTAATGATATTATTAGGTCCGCTACAATTAGTCAACGAAAATGTCGTTTCCATCATGAATCCAATTTGACGCATTTTCGATTTTATACACGAAATATTTGTCAACAGGAATGTCGTATAAATCTGGCCTATCGTCTTTGCAAGTGTATACCACATTTTTATCCTAACAAAAGTAAGTTAAATGCATGGCGAATTTTCATTTCTGATATATGGTAGTAACTATTTTTGTAAAGTTTCTAAACCGAAACCTGTTTGTGACTATCACGTTCTCAAGTCTTGTTTTCCGCCACAAGCTCGTAAGTTGTCTCGTCATCTCTACTACTTACTATTCACATATCATTTTCCATGAACTGAGTTCAATTTTTTTTTAGAATATTTGCTCAAATTATACAAGGGTGTAGGGAATAATAAGCATACTGAGAAGTGTTTTTGTGAACAAAATTGTCTGGATTCAGTTGTGACTATAAAAAGTGGTCTGGTAAGCAGCAAAAATGAAATTTTAGTAAACATTTTTTGCTTGAAATACATAAGTATAATTTTTTAGGTTATGAAAGGCTCAAAACAATTGCTAGGAAGTATCGGTAGTGCAGTCTCAATGAAAACGTGGCCACAAAGTCGTTTAAAACGGAATGTGATCTTCTCATTTACAGATCTTCTTGGTGAGTTTAGTTTTATTCTTGAAGAACTTTCACATTCATTGAAAATGAATTTGTTTTTTTTTCTATTTATTTGCCAGTTTCTATTGGAGGCACAGCTGGGTTATTTCTGGGTTTCAGTGTACTCGGTATTATTGAGTTTATTTATTTTTTTACACTTCGTTTGATATTTCAGATTATTGGCTATAAAATATAAGATTTTACTTAAAAGAAAAAATAAATAATTTACCTTAAAATGCTTCAAATGGAACTGAAACGAATCAGTTTTGTTATTCTTAAAATTATAAAAGTAGTATTTTTTATTTTACTGAGTGGAAACCCAGTTTTGCTAATGTACATTGTCGACAAATAAATTCCGTTCCAAAAACGCTCATTGTTTCTAAACCAAGAAGAAGTAAAGATGAAGATTTTTAATGTAAAATTCTTTTCATTTCGATTTTTGTCCAACATCTGAATTTTGCTAACCTAAAAAACAAAGCTGTCCATTTTTCTTTTTTTGTTCTACTACGTTATTAATAATTTAATGTATCATTTTATTGACACGTCAAGGGATGACTTGAGGATATTGTAAATATATGACGAGAGAGTTGACAACAACAAAATTCAAACAAAATAAAGTGTTGCTTGCATAAATAAGAAGGTAAAGGACAAGGTTGGGTTTAAGCAGTAAATTCATAAAAAGGTCTTAAACTCAAGAATATAATATTGAATATTTAAGGAGCATTGAATGGTTCCAGACATGTTTACCAAAGGAAAGTATAATATGTATATGAAAAGAAAATTAACAAATCTACGGCGACGATGACGATGATGACAGGTTGTTCCCAAATGATATTAATCACAATTTAATGTGTGATACACATATAAACACTTACATACATACTATGTATATTTGTTCTTGGTGTTGTTGATTTGAAAAATTATCTGCGATAAGAAAATTCTTTAAATTTTGTTTGCAAAATTTATTTTATAAAGTGTCAAGAAAGTTGTTGCAAATAAACTGATAAAATATATCTACAGGAATGACACTGAATTGCAAAATTTAATCTTTTTTTGTACTATGGCAACCAAACAATAATACAATATACCTACATATTGTATTTCAATAAAAAAAAAAAATTGACACATCAGGTTTCTCTGCGACATCAAAACATCGCAAAAAGTACAAAAATTAACCACACATAACGAAATTTTTAATTGATGTACAGTAAATATGTATGATTTTCTGGAAAGACCCAACATTGATCTGTTAGCATTCCTGGACTCCATATTCCTTGATAGCGCTTCTCTACTAAGGAGATTACTGCTGTCTTTCCTTCCTAATATAAAAGGAAAAGTTACAATTGAACAAAATATCATAATCTGTTAAAGAGAAAATCATATTCTTATTTAGAGGCATTAGTCAGCTTTGGAACCAAAAATACATTTTCCTTTTCACATTTTATATTTATTTTTTGCATTACTTTTTTTAACTATAATTATTTGAAATGCATTGGGAAATATTGAACAGCATTTTTGATTTGTTAAAATATTTATTCTTATCCTATCCTAGCAAACATTTAAGTCTACACTTCTGTGTCAGTACACGTGCAGCATTTCAACACTGAAATCGAAATATTTGTATGGATCCAGGTATTCTTGGGACTTGTAATTTACATGGTTGAAGGAACTTATAGTACCCAAATTTTAGTTCGATAATACAAAAGCACATATATACATTTTAATGGGGGGCTTGTAAGGGAGATACAAAATTTATCTATCTAGGTATATTTATACATAACTTTAAACCTTATTTGTGAAAAAAATTATGAATTATGTATTACGTGTACGCTTTCGAACATAAGAAAATTATGAAAAATACTACACTTGCAGTCTATTTTCACAATGCGTTTTTACATTGCGAGAATCGCCATCGAGTTTGTAGTTGGGAATTAAAGAAAGTGTCAGTGGGGTAGGCAAATGTGCACGTTTAGCCAAATTGATGTTTTTTTTGACATATTACTTTCTTCCTACTTTCCTACTTTCGCTCTTGTAGTAATTTATGAGAGTGACAACCAATTTCTTCGCTGGCACTACTGACTCCCTGATAATTCATTGACGAATGAACTACGAAAGAAAATTGGCCATTTAAATGTCAAAAAAGTCATGAAAAAACAGCTTAAAGTGTAATAACGAGCATAACGAGCATAATTCGTTCCAGATAGTTATTTGTAACACGAAACACTCGTTAAGCGAAATCACTTGCTCCATATAAATTGATGCAAAATAGGATAATGCATTTAAATTCAAAGTGCATAGTCAAATATTTTATTTTCATATTTTATTCAACGAAAATTTCAAATGTATGTACAAAAATATTTTTAAAGAACTTAAATCTTACTGATCGTTTCTTCTAGCAAGGAATGAGAGCATAAATGAAACCAATATCATGGTGATCGTAGCGAAGCTGTTCTTGTCACTCTCTTTGAAGCATCTATTTCCTTAATCTTGAGGATTGTGAGGACCGATTAAATGTACTTACGTGCTAGATCAGCCACGCTCGCTTACACCTTGTCTTTTTTCTTTTCCAGAATTTTATGCTTCAGTTCTATGCCCTTTTGTGCTCTTTTACGTTTGCCTCATGGGGTTTTTCTTTGGAAAAATCTTTGTGAGTGTAAATACTCATATGTATATTTCAACATATCTGGCAAAATGGATTATGAACACAACCTACACAACAATGCTCGTATTCCGAATTTCCCGTATTTTTTGTAACTCTGTTTATAATATGATAATGTTATTGTTTTTCCAATTGTTGACCTACGTTTTCTTATTATCTTTGTTATGTACAAGGCAAGGCACTCGTTATGCGAGGCTCTACTGTATGCGCAGATTTAAGTATTTAGTTCTTTAAAAAAGACTTTACTATAAAATAAGATAGAAATGCATCCTGTAAGTGATAATAACTCTGTAGTCACAGATCTCTAATGATTTAAAACTTGTATAAGTATAGAGTTACAGTTTAAAAAGTACAAATTCTACAGGATTTTGGGTCTTTAAAATGACCACTTAGTGTTAAATTGCTATCAATGGTAAGTAACATTTTGCAAGGTTTGTCCATTTCTTGTTTTTTTTTTTTTTTTTTTGGTTGTTGTTCCATTAAAGTTGTGCAAGTGAAATGTCGGCTAATGACATTTTTATGCTTGCACAATTTCAGCGAGCACCACCAACAACAAAGAAAACAACTATGGACGTTTCTATTAAGTTCAGAACATGGACTTTTTCTATCTCTTTCTCTCTCTCACTCACTCTATCTGCTTAAAAAGCTATGCATTTTTCAGGTTATATTGCTGTTTGTTGGCCGAGAAATATTGTATGTGATGATAATAATAATGAATAAAATAAATTGTGCCGTTCTGCAATGTTGACTTTACATTTGCACATCAAATAAAAATTAAACAATTTTGTTATTGTTGCACCAGTTTCAGTATTGTAAAGTGACTTCAAAAATGCAAGAATAAAATGTGGAAAAAGTGTCTGTCTGCTCAAAGTCAACTTGGAAAAATTCATGGCACCAAAAAAAAAAATATCAGCGACACAACACAAAACAATAAAATGTAACTATTTAGTGTCAAAGTACATAAGTAACAGGGAATAAAATTATAAAAAAATATGGTAGCTAGTTTTATTTTAACTCCAACTTTTTAGTAGTCATTCAAAAAAATTAAATACGTGCTTCACATTATTTCTTTTTTCTGATGATTCAGTGCAAAAAACAGAGAAAATATTGTAAATAAAAGAAGTAAACAAAGAAGAGAAAGGAAATAAAAAACATGATAATAAAGGACACACTCAGTCTGACGGTAACTGCATTGAAAATGGAGGCATGTTGAAGTAAAACAGCAACAGCAACAGTAGCAACAACTAAAGTACACTTAAATGAAACATTTCTCAGGAATGTCACTTGGAGAGAAAAACAAGCGAAATGTGCAAGAAACAGTGGTGGATTAAGACCTTCGGTAGCCTGGAATGTAATACTAAATAATCGACTCAGAAATATAAGAATCTTACTTTGGACTAAAAATATATTGTAACAAAATAAAATACTATATCAGGGAATTTTTATTAGGATTCATGGTTTTCTTATTGAGTCTTACTCCTTAAGTTTTGAAAGTGCTGGCTTTGATATTAAAGGGTTTTTTAACATTTGTCGGCCCTCTGGTCGGAAAGCCGAAAGAAGTAAGTTGTATACATAAAGTGATTTTTTATCTACCATAAATAAGTGTGTATTAGATACATTTTCTTGCTGTTATTTTGTGAGTTTTGTGTTGTTTTGAAGCACTTTTCTAAAGATATGAAGGTCCCTGAACACATTATGGTCATATTTGGAATTTAATTATAATAAACCGCATGAAATTTCGACCGAAGATCGGAAGAAGTTGTTCGAGCATTAATTCTCGTTCAAATTTTTTTTTATTTTGTGTTTTATGAAGATTTAAAGGCACACATTTTGTACCCTTTTACGATTTGAATATAATATACTTCATGGTATTTGGAGGCGCCCCTGAACTGGAGGCCCAAAAGAGGTTAGTTGCATTCAGAAAGTGATTGAGTTACTGACTGAGAATGCTGAATGAGTGAAGAAAACTTTGTTTAACGTTTGTTGTACAATAAATAAATGTTTTGTTGTGATTTTCAAACAAGTGTTTTTTTATTTTTTTTTTTTTTTTTGTGTCTTTTGTTGCTGCCCTTTTTGTTTTTCTGTTTCTATTTTGCTATGCAAAGAGAACTTTAATGAAGCTTCTTACTACAAATAAAATGAATGGAAAAAATAGAAATACCGTCAAATGAACAAAATACTTAGGAGAGAGAAGTAAATATTTGAAATGAGCACTCGTCATCTAGTGACCGGCTGATTGACTGAATATTTAAAAAAAAAAATAAAGAAAAATATAGTGAAAAAATACAATAAATTAATATGTTTAAGGTCCATTGTTGATTTGTTTCTCATTTAAATTGACTTTAAAAAGTGTTTGATATTTCAATCAAATGAACATTTCATTTTTTATCTAATCATTCAAATAGTCATCCATGTCAGTGTAGTCGGGAGTGGAATATTACGTTTGTGTTTAAAGCTAATCTGTGTAAGGCAATTCTATCTGAGCAACCAGCAAATCGTTCCTAATTATAGCAATAAACTTAATATTTATTATTTATTATTATAATATTTTTTTTTGTTGTTTGCTTAAAATCTGAAAGAAAAATGTAAATCAATAAAATTATGTAGTGACAAAATACTTGTTAACAATAAATAGAATAAATTTAGCTGAAGGCCCTGGCAGCCATGGCTAATTTTCTGTTAACTTCTAGTTTTAACTTTAAGTTAGCATTATATAAATAAATAAATAAATAGAATAAATATCTGCAATAAATTTATTATACGAAACAGAGTATTAATAATACGCACAACATTTAAAACGCGAGCGATGAATGAATTCCAAAAAGCTGTGATATAAATAATAATTATAAGACAAAAGCGCAAATAAGAAGAATATTAATTTTTTTTTAACGGAACCTATTTATATTTTTCTAATTAAGAAAGAAAAAATGTTAATCAACAAAATTATGCTGTGACATAATACTTGTGAATATTAAATAGAAGAAATATCTGCGAGTGATTAATGAGTAAATTTTGTATAAGACAAAAGCACAAGTAAGAAGAACATTAACTTCGTTTTAACCGAATCTCAGATACACTTTTCACAACGCAATTTTTGGCAGATACATCACACAAACGGTTCGTGAATATATTGTGTAATATTTAATATCATGAAAAAAGATAAGTTTTTCTTAGCACCACAAAGAATTGAATTTTATGTGACGGCAACCTCTTCCAAAAATCAGAATACTCACATTTCAAATCGCTAACTTAAAAACTGAGAGACTAGTTTAACAAAAAGCTATTAACTTGGATCTTAGAAATGACAAAGAATTGGATTTAATATGAGAACTACATCTTCTAGTAATGAAAGAACTCTAATTTAGACCAAATATAAAATAAAATGTCAATATAGCTACAGAATTGAAATATAAATTTGCATAGAAATTACTCATTGGTTTTTCTTTATTAGGTACGCTGATCACAACCTAGTACGTGCACTTTATGGGGTCTTCAGTAATGTGGTAATGCCTATCCAAAATAGTGTGAAAGCTATATATGAAAAAACAAATATTTTATTTATTGTAGTATGTAATAAATACGAGTAATGTTAGTGATATACATACAAAATAAAAAATTTTATTAAAAAATGTGGACTTACCAGATAAAGCATTGCTTAGCTAAAATGTCGTATAATTATTGTATAAGTAAATATGTAAAGCTATAATATCAATATCGCATATTATGTAGAATAAGTTAGAGATAAAGGGAACCCAGCTCCAACCATTATAGTGAGTGATCAACTCATTTCAATTTAAGTTATTAGTTCCATATGTTTCAATTAGATTTCACATTTTACTTTGCGTATTTTATACAAAATTGTTGAAATGTTGGAATTGTCCCTTGTCCAAATTTTAATCTTATTTTGCAAAATACATTGCAGAGGACTTAGATCAATTACACAGCACAACAAAATTAATCTTTTTCCTTTTTTTTTGCTTTGCATAAAATATTTTAATGTTTGTCTTGTATCAATCAGCTCTACTTTTTTTTTTTTTTTGTGAGTTACAGCTACTTATCACTTCGTGAACATTCAAAAACAGTAGAAAATTATACAAAAGAAAATTAACATGTTTCTTTCTAGTTTCTTTTTTCAATAACATATTTTTGTACGGCGAGAGTACTTTTTCTAAAAAAAACCCATACCCACTATAATTCTCATATAAAAAAACTGATAAAATATATGAAATCATAAATAAAAAAAAAGGTGTTGTTCAGTGTTATGTACTTAATTTACATAATACATAAAACTTCGATTAATTAGGCTACACAAGAAATAAAAAGCATGATATGTGTGTACAACCCCAGTGGCGGATTTACCAGCATGTTGAGTAGGCTGGAGCCTGGGGCAGCAAAATTGAGGCCAACATTTCTTTTTTGTATTGTACAGAAATGAAAAAGATTCATATTTAAAAGCTTTTCTTAGCTCAGAAATATACCCAAAAACTATTTCTTGTGCAATCTTAACTTGATGCTTATATTGTAAATATAATTTAGGAACTGACACTCGATGTGTCTAGTTCCTAGTTACGGGAAAGAGGTGATGCAATGAGGACGACAGTGCACAAATCGTAAAGTTACAATTTCAATGAAAATAGGAATTGTAATTTATATAATGGTTGTAACGGAAGCCATTTTAGCGGAGGTTAACGGAGGCGGAGGTGGGTCAACAAAGAAAAAACGGTTTCGAAACAACAATTACGAACAATTTATATGCAATTTTTGTTGTGAAAGATCAATAAGACGAATTTATTAACAGAGAGAGAGAGAGAGAATTGTCTACTCCAGCGTTGTCCAACCTCGGGTTTCAAGTAAATTGGTGACCAAAACAAAAGCAAAAAGGTCCTTAAATCAAAATGGAGTGCAAAAAAAATAAAAAGATAAAAAAAAATCGGGAGGTTCCCTACCGCTTCGTAAACTAAAGAACCACATGGGACAGACCTGGTCTAGTCTATTTTTTCTAACGTTTTTCTATGTCTCACGCAATGAAAAAATAAATACAACTCCGGTAAAACTCCGTTAAAATATGCGGATGCTGAGGTACGATTTCTTGCGATTGTTCCGCAGTTGCGGAGTCGGACGTTACAACCCTAATTTATATGATTGTGAACTATATTATCGAATTTTAGAGGCCTGTAGAGCTGGCATAAATTTTAATAGCCTACTAGCGGCAAAAGTGTGAATCCGCCACTGTGTAACCCAATCCATTAGTCCCTATCTTTACAGTTTTGTTATCATTCTGGACACTGATAATAAATCTTCAACTATTAAAAATAAAAATATAAAACATTGAGTCTACTGTCAGCATCAATTTTCGATCGTAAGTACTTATGTACACCGATAATAACAAATAACAAGTGATCGTTGCGGGGATCTTATCAGTTGACATTGTTCAGCATTCATGCATTCATTCGATTCGAACGACCTATCGAATTTTTACTGTTGCCTCTTGTACTGTGCCTTTCACGACGTGGTCTTTCTAGTTGTGGCTTTGCCCGAAACTCTCGACGCTCTCTCCATTTTTTTTATTTGAGACGGGCTCGTTGCGCGACAATACTCTGTGTGAATAAAAAAAAGAAATTGAGAGAAGAACAAAAGCACTGTACTTAATTTAAACTTGAATATCATAGACCGAGAGAGCACTTTTTCTGTGCTTTAAATCTTCGGTTCTTTTGCTATTCACTCACTTTGCGATTTTCACTCGGCGTGATCGGTTGTTCTCAAAAGAAAAGACAAAAAAAAAAAAATAAATAAAGTGAAAAGTAAGGAAAAAGAAATAAAGAACAAAACTGATTGATTTATTTATTTAATTAAAAAGGCAGCAACGACAAAATGCTGACCGGCAAATTTGCTGTTGTATTTATTTTTTCATTCCTTATCTGCGGCTTCACCCAAGCGAAACCAAGACAACATTTGGGAAGAAATGTGGAGGAGCTCAATTGTGGTTATAAGGTGAGTTGGATAATTAATTATAAACGGAAAAAAAAATATTGTAGTTAAAACATAAAATATAATAAGAAAATTATCTTTATTTTTGCATTAAGCAATTTCCGATTATGTAAGCCAAAGAGTTAATTGACCTTTGTAATTTTGTCCATTCAAATTCTAAGTATAATCCAATTAAGACTTCAATAATTGAATGCATATGTATCTACAATAAATAATTCATTTATGTATACTTAGAAATAATTACTATGCATGAATAATTAATTAGTTCTAAATACTTTTTTATTTTTAAATACAAATTATTACCTACATTTTCAGAGTTGCCATCCAACAAAGCTCAATATGCTTAATGTGCATCTAGTGCCGCATACTCATGATGATGTCGGTTGGCTTAAGACCGTTGATCAATATTATTATGGCAGTGAAACTCTAATTCAAAAAGCAGGCGTACAATATATAATCGATTCTGTAGTGGATGAACTATTAAAAGACCCCAATAAACGATTTATATATGTGGAATCGGCGTTTTTCTTTAAATGGTGGGCCGAACAAACGCCTCAGAAACAACAAGAGGTGAAGATGCTCGTCAATGAAGGTCGCCTAGAGTTCATTGGTGGTGCCTGGTCCATGAATGATGAGGCAACAACTCACTATCAAAGTATTATTGATCAGTTTTCTTGGGGTTTAAGGTAATACATATACGAGTATCTTAGCATTGTCTAACAATTGAATTCATTGACATTGATAGACTTTTAAATGATACATTTGGTGAGTGTGGACGTCCGAAAATTGGTTGGCAAATTGATCCCTTTGGTCACTCCCGGGAAATGGCTTCACTATTTGCACAAATGGGTTTCGATGGTTACTTCTTTGGTCGCTTAGATTATCAGGATAAAAATGTACGTTTAATGACAAAATCAGCAGAAATGATATGGCGGGCATCAGCTAATTTGGGTAAGTAGCAAGCCACATAATTAGAGTATTCATGCAATGTCATTATGACTTCACTAAGTGACAGTAGATCCATAAGAAATATTAGCGACTTAGACAATTGAAGATAGATTTCCATTAAATGACAATTCTAGCATTCACCTAGTAAATGACAAATACATGATTTCGTTCTTAAATGTGTAAGTCATTTCTTGGTCATACGAGAGTGTAAAGGTAGATTTTGCACCGATGAATGACAGAATTGTCATTGTGAATTTACTATCAATAAGTACTCTGCCCAAAAGTGAAATGTTTTTACCAATTTAAATAAAATAACTATTGATTTGCAACAACAATAAAAACGAAAAATGAATTATTTATTGCAATTTCTGAATTTATTTTAACAAAATTTTTCGCTCACACAATTTAGCTCATAAATTTATGAATAAATGAATTTGGCTACTTTCTGACGTTGCATGAAAGCCCCGAATATCCTTATTATTACTAATTTTATTTATTTATGATTTAAAAAATAATTATAGATGTGTCATCTTCCTCAATTTTCACTGGAGCTCTCTTTAATACTTATCAACCACCTCCAGGCTTTTGCTTTGATATACTTTGCGCAGATGAACCCATCATTGATAGTAAACACAGCCCGGATTATAATGTTGAACGTCGCGTAAGCAATATAGAATAAGATCTTGAAGATCATGATCCATTTATAAATTCATTTTTATGTTCTATCCTCATCCATTTGTGTTTGTCCATTGAACTTAACCAGGTTGATGATTTCTTTAAATTTCTGGCTGAACAAAGTCGTTACTATCGTACCAATCACATCATTCTAACGATGGGTAATGACTTTACTTATCAGGCTGCAAGTGTGAACTTCAAAAATTTAGATAAATTGATCCGGTAAACTTACAAAAAAAAACCCCAAATTTTGGCTAAAAGCATGTTTTATAAGTGATATCGAAAGTTTTTCAAATTCCAGCATTATTGGGCAACATTTTTCCATACATATGTGTACCTACATGCAAATAATGTTTCATATGCTGTTGCGTTTTTGCTCTTAGGTTGATGATTTCATCAAGATTTCTAAGGCAATGGCGGAAACTTATCGTTCAAATAATATTTTTCTAACGATGGGAGAAGATTTTCATTATCAGAATGCCAATTTGTGGTATAAAAATCTGGATAAACTAATCAAGTGAGTGAATCGGCGAATTTGTAAAACTTTCTTTTACTCAAAAAAAAAAAAAAAAAAAAACATGCTGTTGCCAATAAGTATAAATTATTACTTGATAAACTTAATAAGTTTGCATTCCATCCCAAAACTTCTGTGGCAGATATGCTAATGAACGCCAAGCGAATGGTTCCAACATCAATTTATTGTATTCGACGCCTTCATGCTATTTGAAATCTTTGCATGATGCTGGCCTAACTTGGCCAACCAAAGATGATGATTTCTTTCCATATGCCTCAGATCCGCATTCCTACTGGACTGGTTACTTCACATCGCGTCCTACTCTGAAGCGCTACGAACGCGTTGGTAATCAATTTTTGCAGATCTGCAAGCAACTTACTGCACTTGCCTTGCCCCAAACCAAAGAATACGAATCGCATCTGTCGTTCTTGCGCAAAGCCATGGGTGTCATGCAACATCATGATGCTGTCACTGGTACTGAAAAGGAGAAAGTTGCCTATGATTATGCGAAACTCTTGAGTGTGGGTCTGCGTGCTTGTGGTGCTAATACGCGATCGGCGCTAAATAAATTGACCACGAAAGCACAGAAAGAAAGAGTATTTGATTTCAAAACTTGTTCCTTCCTGAACATCAGCAGTTGTTTAGTGTCCGAGATAAATAATCGCTTCACATTGACACTATACAATCCACTGGCGCACAAAACTTCACAATATATTCGCGTACCGGTACCTGATCTAAATTATGAGGTAGTGGATGCAAATGGTATGCATAGATATAGTGGAAGATTGTTTCTGTTTATTTATTGAATATATTTTGCTCTTATAATTTCAGGTATTCTCTTGGATATACAATTTATACCTATACCCACGTCAATATTAAATCTGAAATTCCGGAAATCAGTCGCAAGGTATGAACTCATCTTTATGGCTGCTGACCTACCACCACTCGGTTACAAAACTTTCTTCATACAAAAATCTCAGAATGCTCACCCGAATCCAGTTCTACAACCATCAAAAAAATCTAGCTTCACTACAATCGGCAATGAGGTAAATAAATCTGTGGCATCTAATGACGTCCTTATGATCGTTGTTATCTCTTCTATTATTTATTTCAGAACCTGCGTCTAATCTTTGATACGAATGGCTTTTTGTCTGCAGTCACAGCAGATGGCATGACACGCACTGTTAGTCAAGAGTTTGTCTACTATGAATCCTTTATTGGCAACAATAAGGAGCACCGAAATCGGTCCTCGGGTGCCTACATATTCCGTCCGAAAACCGATCAAACTCGTTTCATAACTGGCCAACCGAAGCTGGCAGTTTACAAGGGAAAATTAGTTGAGGAGGTCCATCAAATCTTTAATGAATGGGTTAGTCAAGTTATACGTGTATATCGCAATGCCCAATATGCTGAGTTCGAATGGCTGGTTGGGCCCATTCCCGTTGCTGATAATATTGGCAAGGAGATTGTATCTCGCTTTAATTCAGATATCCTTTCGGATGGTGTCTTCTATACCGACTCAAATGGCCGTGAAATGCTTAAACGCAAAATAAATCATCGTGATACATGGCGCGTTGAGATATTGGAACCGTCGGCGGGCAATTATTATCCCATAACTACAAAGATTGCTCTAGAGGATGAGAATGCCCGCATGGCTATATTGACGGATCGCGCACAAGGTGGCAGCTCGCTGGGTGCTGGTTCTTTGGAGCTCATGGTTCATCGACGTATGCTACATGACGATGCCTTTGGTGTAGGTGAAGCATTGAATGAGACCGCTTATGGTGAGGGTCTAGTTGCACGTGGCAAACATTACTTTGTGTTTGGTGATTCGAATCAGAATCGCAAACCCACATTGAAAGCAATTGAACGATTTACACAGTTGGAGCAACTGCTTCCTGCATGGCATTTCTTTAGCGATGCCGATAAATACTCCATGGATGACTGGCGCACACAATTTAAGAATGTGGTAAGTTAGAAGCAAGAAAATTAAATCTATTCTGTATATCACTTTGATTTCCTTCCATCAGTACTCGGGAATTATGGCAGATTTACCCAAGAACATACACCTTCTTACCATTGAACCTTGGCATGATCAGGAACTGCTCATACGTTTTGAACACATTCTGGAAAAGGATGACGATCCCACTTACTCCAAACTAGTACAATTTAATCTGGTAGATGTGTTGCGTGGCGTGAAGATTGTCAATATGCGTGAGACCACTTTGGATGGCAATGAATGGCTTGGAGATAGGCGTCGCATGGAATTCGTGCCTGAAGAAGACACGCGAGAAAGTCGTACTTATGTTAGTTTGGATAAAGAGAGTGCAGAATTCATATTGCTTAAACGCATACTTGGCGATTCGTTGCTAGATACTATCTATTCTGTACAGAATTTGAGCTCAAATCGTATAAAACGTAATCTGAAAGAAGGCGAACTGAATCGCGTACATGCTGAAAAATTGAGAAGCAAACAAATCGAGACCATGGAAATTGGTACAGATTTCATTAATGTAGACAATGATAACGACTATATGAAGTACATAATTGAATTGAGTCCCATGCAGATCCGCACTTATGTCATTAGCTTAGCTTAGGATGTATACTAGTAAATTGAGGAATGAACAATAAAATTTTAATTATATTTTTTTTTATTGTTTGTTTAATAATAAAATAAAAAAGCATTAAACATACATTTGTTTGATTGAATTTTCAAAATAATTGACTTGCATTATATACTGATTATTATGTTATATTTTCCTTTGATCTATTGATTCTATATTCCAATACGAGTATCATTTGGATGGGACGTGACATTTAATTTTGCTTTCATTTTCATTTTATGTTCTTTTACTTAATCGAAAGTTGAATTACAAAAATTCTTTTCTATTGGTTTTTATTTCTGTACCAATATTTTCCTATTTACAATAAAATGAAACATCAAATGAAATGAAATTCTTGTTATATAAAATGAGCCCATTTTGCATTAATAAAAGGTTTTTATTACTCAATTGTTATGGCAAAAGGACAATAGACTCTGCTCGCAGCCATGACGAGTTAACGAGTTGTCAACATTTGACATGCGTGTCCAGGACTTCTACGCATCGTTGACTGATTTGTCAAGTAATCAAAATTCTAAAATTGAAGAATTGAATTAAAGGCATCAAATGAAGAAAAACAAGATGAAAATGAAAATGAAGAACAAAAAAGTCAAATGAAAAAAGGAAGACAAAGTAATCAGTCGAAACGACTTTCGCAAATGAAGCAGCATCAACATTCGCAGTAGAAAGTCAAATGACTTAAATAATTTCTCTCTTAAAGTCGCGAAAATTTGTTCTCAAATGCGAGGATGATGGGAAAATTTCTCGTTAGTGTCTACAACACTAACTTACGCTGAGGTAGGAAAAATGATATGACAAAGGCATATATACAGTTATACGAGTATTTGTCGTCAAGGTAGTTGGCTTGGATTTGCTTTACGTTGCTTATAGTATCTACATACATTGGCCATTACCGCATTTCTTAGCACAAAAATGGGACAACGTGCCGAGTCAAGTCAAGCGGAGCGATGTAGACCGATGATGAGATGAGTTGAGATGAGCTGGGATGAGCTGAGTTGTGCTGTGTTTGAGCCTTTTATTTGCCATGAAATAACTTTATGCGCCACAACCATAATCATGAAGGCTTTGTACATAAAATACACACATGTACAGAAATAGACACTAACACTTGCAACTCTTGTTTTACATATGCAAGCTTTAGTTCTCTATGGCAACCCCACCTTACTCGTCACCATAATCTTTATGTCAGTTGTTGTCGTTGAGGTCCGTCCCTTCACCACATTCCTTGGCTCACGTTTGCAACTTATGTTTGTTGCATGTTTGTTTGTTGTTTGTTTCGTTGCTTTACTTGCCTTTTGTGTTTGTCTTTCGAGACAAAGAATCTTTATTTTGTATTTGGTACACAACACCGCACAAAAGCCGGACGAATCTCCAGAATATATTATACTATTGGGTTGACATATAACTTCTTGTATACCATACATAATGAGTATTAATCAATAAAGATAGCCTTCTGTCATAAGTCTTAAGCAAGTTTTTAATCTAGCACTTTCATAAGAGTTTATCACTTTATTTCAACCACTTAAATTTCTTTTTTAAATGTCATCGTTCTAGACATTCCTTTCATGATTGCCCCTGAGAATCGATAAGCAATCTTGTACAATACTTCACGATCATATCCCATGCATTTTTTCCATACCTGAAAATTCAACGTTTTTATGAAGCCAAGCTATTTTAAACACCAATTAACAGTACGAAGAAGCTCTTGAATTGTTGAATGCTGATTACGGAAAGGCTATCGGAGCAACGAGTGTCCGGAATATTACCTTTTTATTGGCTATGACGTTTTTGAAATGAAATTTCCCTTTTGTCTCAGATAATCTCCTCTATTTTTTCAAAGCAAAATGTTAATGGTGTTATATGGCGATTGTGTTCTTAAAATTTCTTCATATTCCAAATCCAATTGCAAACACCAAACCCCAAGTAAATCGAGTCATAAATCAACAACTTACTTATGTACCAATTAACAGGGAGAATGCCTGATTGGCGCACATGCCGGTATATTAGAAGTTCTCGCAAACGACTTCTGTGGGTATACAGAAGACGAGGAAACTGTAAGTCACCTTTACTTCTCAAAACTAGCGCTATCCAGAAGAAGGTTTAGAATTTTTGATTCACATATTATCAATAAAAAATTGACAACCTAAAACATAGATGTCATTTGATGTGCTTTTACTTAAGATACCCCTTAAGTTTCCGATAGAATGGTTAAAAGTATCAATGTCAATGTACATAAAGTGAGTTCAGTTACAATTTCTATTGAACCATAAATACATAACATATGTGCCAACCCAATATTTATAGTACTTAACAGAACCGCAATCATATAAGGATTTTTTTTATATTTTTGTTTTTAACATTTTTCTATAAGATGCGATGCGCTTTCATTGCTTGAGCGCTAAATGCGGCAACTGGTGGATGAATGCGAAAAACTTTCACTTGGCATACGAAGAGTGTGGTGTGCTTGTAGTATGATATTTTTTTTTTTTTTTGTATGGTTTTAGATATTCAGTTGGATGAATGACTGTGAGTGCAAAGACATTTTGTAAACATGAAGAGATGATAGAAAAAAAATCTTTTATGAGTCCAACGACTGCATGATACGAGAAAGTTTATGTAACGTCCTTCTTTATCTTAACTGCACCCAAAAGCGTTCAAGCCATCAAAGATTTCTAGGAAACCAAAGTTGCTTTTTATGAGTATCTAGTGTCAATAAGACGCATAAACCAAAGGTAAACTCAGGAATAACCATTGTAATACTACGAGTGTACGAGTTTGTACACATTTCAATATGAAAGGATATTTTGCTGAAGTTTGGTCGTCTATAAATCATATTCATGGTTCAGTTGACTTACTTTGTTGATGTTGGTTGTTGATGTGCATCTTAAGTTTAGCATTGAAATCAGTGAAAATACATAAGTACATACTTTATTTTTGATGTCTCTAAACCAGTGCCAATAATACTGAAATACTTGAACTAAACTTGAGTTGAGTGTGGAATGGCATGAAGAAGTATCTATACTTGTATATACAATATATACCTTTAGTTCACGTATCTAAGGTACTTGCTAGCTATATGTTGCAGTAGGTCAAAGGCCATTGTGGTACAAGGGTATATAGTATTCAATGTACCAAAAAAGAGAATAATCTCATTAAAATTTACTTTTATTATCTCTAATTTACTACAACACCACCAACAACAATAATACCAGCAACAACAATAAAATGAAGAAAAAATTCAGTGTTTTGCAAGCAATTAAAGTCGGGCAAATATTGACATTTATTCGTTGCGGTCTACCATATTCCAACTCCTAACACGCTTGTCTGACTCGCTGTGATTGTCTGTTTGCCAGTTTGGACTTCGGTCGGTGGATCGCTTTGAAGGGTTTCTTTTGCCTTTAGAATTCCAAGTGGGGTCAGACGTTCGTAATACAAATGAAATCACACAATTAGGTTAATGGAATTTATTCACGTGAATATGTTCATTGTCCCCTTGCAATGTTAGAACTACCAGTTTACCTGGGGTGAGTGTAAGTCACAATGTCTTTTAGTGGGGTGCTACAGAAAGTGCGAACTGTGATTTAAGAGTGTGATAATGTACTACAATTTTTTCAATTTTCACTTTATTGACATTCAAGCATTTCAAAAAGAAAATGAACTAAATATGAGCTTGGCATAGACAGATATTGGTTAATAGCTTTGCATTACTTCCTATCATTTTTCCCATTCCTTTTCTCATTCCCTATTTTTGTTGCTACTTTTCTTTTTATTTCTCTTTTCATTTACACAGTAAACATTCTTTACAATCAAAGTTAATCAACGAAAAAAGTTCAATCATTTTTATTGAACAAACATGGGGAGAGACACTTTAAGTTCGATGTCCTTAATGTACAATAATATTTATCTATATCTATGTGTTGACTAAGTATATGTCACGTTGTGGCTTTATCCACCAGTATTTTAAGCAATTTATCAATTGATTTTCATCATAAACCGCAAAATCTTCATTCAATTAATTTTTATCATGATTAAAAAATAAATAAAATGAAATGTTATAAATTTAAGTTTTTTTCACACTTTTCTTTATTATTTTCTATTTCTATTTATGTAAGACACGTTTTAAGGACATTGACCATAATTCCCTTTTCTATTATCCTTTTTACACTCAACTCATTCACAACTATTCCAAGTATTGTACTTAACGTTTTAGCGTTTGTTTTTTTTTTTTTTCATGGCTTCTTGGCATTTTACATGCGTTTGCTTCTATTTTCGTTTGACTTCTGATGTCGTTCATTTTTACGTTGGCGACATAAACATTTATTTCTGTTTTAGGGCAAAATGGCAATGGAAATGAATTTCCCTTTTTTTGTATTTTGGTGTTCTGTTTTTGTTGGTTTTCTTGCTGTTTCATGGTCAGTTGAAGGTGACGCCTAAAAAGTGTAATAACAACATCAACATTAACAAGAACAGAAGCAGTTTTTATTTTTTTTATAGGAAACTTACGGGGCATTTTGTATGACTACAAAGAAGCAAAAGTGACGTCATATTTTTAGTTCCACTTAATTAACTGACTATTTTAAAAGGGCATATGGAAATCATATTGTTTACGTTTGGGACTCATTTACTATAGAAATGAATTGATCATACATTTGTTGTTTAAATCCAATACATACCTATAGTGGAATCCTGAACTGATGGTATTCGTTAATTAACTAAACTTTGTATTGCACTGACTCCATAAACAATTTTCATATGAGGACCTCATCCCAGCCCTATGCGTTTTCTGTTACTATGAAAAATCTTTGTAAACGCACTTAATAATCTTACGTTTCTTGAGACAAAATACCCTTTTCCATATCAATTATTATTATCTTACAATTTCACTAGCCCCCTTTATTTGAAGTGCTCACTCTCAGGGGTTTTTAGACTACGAGTACTATAGCTATGCTCCTTAGATTGTTGATATAAAAAACAAACAACAGTCAAAGAAACAATTGTATGTCGAGGACATTTCTGGGATAGCATTGATTCTGTCGTATTTACACAACAAATCTTTTTTACTCTTTCCTTTCCCTTTGGAATTTCGTGATTTAGAGTGTTAAATCGAAGTGCTTACTATGCATTCCTGACTGAACTAAAGTATGATATTCTTCCAACAGAGAGTAAGATCTAGAATACAACTAAAAGACGAAAATCCGTGAGAGTGGAAAGTGTATACATGGTTTGATCTGTTAATACAATCATTCATTGTGAAAGAAGTAGGTTTTTAGTTGCAAAAGCCATTGAAGAAAACTTTCTTTAAGCTACAACTACTTGAACAATCTCAGGTGTCCAATGAACTTCTGTCTTCTGTTAGCTTCATGTTTCAAACATAGACTAATAAATTATAAAGGTAGTACATATCTACACTGCGCATCCCCCTCTTTTACTTATTTTTTTTCGCTATTTTCTTTTGTATTCCATTGTATGCAATTTCGTAATTTTTGTTTTGTTTTTACAATTTTCATTTTTAATATTTCTGATGTAAAAATAAAGCTCGATACTGTTATGTTTTTTTTTTGCTATTCTGATTTTTTTTCAACGAAAAAGATTGCATTTATTTTGCTTTATCAGATTAGCGACTCCAAATAGAATATCAGTTATCTCGCTCAATTTGGCAATTACGGTCACCATATGTTTTTTGGCGCTTAAAATATCAAATTACCCTTAATTAATGGGAAAAGGAACAGTTTCATCTTTGGAAGGAACATCAAAAATTGAAAAATATTTCGAGTCTGGACTATCAGTACATAAAATTACGGAAAAAACAGGCAGACACAGAAAAACATTTGCCAGTTTTCTTCGAAATAAGGAAAACTACAGTGAAAACAGTTTTTACCAACTTTCAAAACTTATTTGGGAATATTCACACTGCAAGGTCCGTGAAATCGTGGATTCAGAGTTAAAAGGTTGATGTACTTGAGTGGCCAACATACTCGCCTGACATAAATATTATCGAAAACGTTTAGGGATGGATGGTTGGCTAGAAAAGTGTAAGAGTCCGGAAAACAATATACAACCGAAGCAGAGTTATTCGAAGGCTTCAAACTCGCTTGGTCCACAGTTTCTTTAAACTACATTGAACAACTTTACAATTCAATTCCCAATTGAATATAATATAATTTTGCTAAAAAATATGTAATATAATTTGCCTCATCCTTACGCAACACTATTGAATTATATAGCAAACTAAATTTGCAAATCTCGCCTCGAATTGCGGTCATCGCATACACTAATAACGTAGACTATTATACGTCAGGAATCCAACAGATATTAGTCACATGACCAGAAAGTTCTTACTAATATGGGTCCCTGGGCTCTGTAAGTAGGCGGCAAAGTCCAGAACAGAAGCCAAAAATTACCCCCTTATATATGATATTAACCATAACATTTCAAACATACTCAATTTCACAAGAATTAATCACTCGCAATACAAAGAACAACTTTTGAACAAATCCTCGCAACATTACCAATTGGTTAATCACAACAAAACTACGATACACCGATACACTCTTCCATCAACAACAACCACATCTCATCTCGACGTTGTCAAAATCAACCACATTCTATCAGATTGTCCACTTATACCAATCAACCATTAAAAATCACCTCGGCACAAACGCTTTAGACATCCTCTCCCACCCCTCCCACCATAATCATAAAGAAAGTAACAGATATTATTAAAAGCCACTAATCTATATCATCTTGTCTAAACCATCTGTAACAACCTAAACTAGTAAATATTTTGCTCATAGACTTAACGACTTAGCTTGTATTATTCCTCAACTTTAATGGTAAATATGAATTATTAATAATTATTTTAAAAAAAATATATATATATATACTCGAAATAAGCTTAAGGCCTTTGTTGCTATAGCTTTAGCATAGAAGTTTTCCGTACTTTGTAATTACGTGTAAATTTTTTGATGAATAAAAAAAAAAAAATAATAAAATTCTTATAAGTATTAAAGTTGATTGACAAATTACAAAAATGGCGATGAATTTTCATTACGTTTTTTTTTGTTACTTTTGCTTAAAAATGTATTAAATTATTTATTATCTTGAATGTTATAGTAGTTATTGCTATTTTATTCTAAGAGAATTTATAAGACTTCAATGCATAAAAATTGTAAGACTATTGTTTGGTCACGAGATTGTTCGTGCCATTTATTTAAATTCAAATTAAAAATTGGATATCATAAGTAAGCGGAAAATATTGCTTTGGGCAGGATTCGAACCCACGTGGAGCGCTGTACGAGACACTACGAGAGACTGTGTACGTATGTTATAGAGTTTTATTTTCTGCATGCCCATGATGTACAACCTCTGTTAAGTTACTGCACTGTACTGTAGTTCAAATGCTTAAGATAATATTGAATATGAACGAAGCACATGTTCAAGGGGTGGCGCTGTTTTCTTTCTTTGGTTTCAACAAACATCATGTTAACTGTGAATAAGGTGGAACTTATGTAAATTTTAACATAATTTTTACAGAATTCAATTCTTCTGCATGCATTAACATTTTAAAGGGGTAAGTAAAACTTTTGTTATCAATTTCAAAACATTCCACCCAAACAATATTATGTTAATGTTAATAATACGATATATATGTATGAGCTCACACCGATCGTCGTTGCTCTTCTTCGTTGAACGTCTAATATCAACTGACTGCTACCTGCACGTCATCGCTGCATCGCTGTAGCCCTTGTTCGTTCCTGCTGCTTGCATCGTTGTTGCTTTTATTTCTCGTTACTGCTTCTGTTTCTCATCATCGCTATCATCACTGCTGGTTGCTTTACGTTGTTGTCGTTGTCTACGTTGTTGATCATTCACCCCCACATATATATCATATTTATTATAAAATGAATTTAAATGACATAATCATCATCATCATCATTATCATTTATTCTCATAATTCTAAATCTAATTTTAATTCTTTGATATTGTTTCGATGTGTCATTTAATATTTTCATTAAAGAATCTTTAATATGAAATGTTTACAAAGGTTTATTGAATTTAATGACGCTTGGTGTAGTCCTTAGTAGCTCGTACGTATTGTAATTTACTTTAACGAATGCGACGACCACAATTTTTGTTGTGTTGAAATGAGAAATGAATTCATTTAACATTCGCTTCAATTATAAAGTTCTTAATTACAATAACCAAAATAAATGAATTAAAAATACAAAAACAAAAACAAAAACAAACAAACATAAATAAAATTGAAATCTAATTAACACTTTGATGATGCCTCATACCCTCTGGAATTTTTTGTACAAATACAAATGTGGATAGCCCGAGCACACTATGACTATGCTATTGCCTGCAAGGGGCTTCAATGGAACCAACCCCACAATGATTTCCTGCGTACGTTTGCTAATTTGCGGTTCTTTGAATTCGATTAAAAAAAAGTTTTTCTTTTTTCCTTTTAAATGCCGTCGGCATGTTTATCATTTGTTGCAAAACCGCTCAAACAAAGTAAGTAGCAGCAGCAGCAGCACATAGTATAGCAGTGTTAAGAAGCACCGGAAACAAAACGAGCAATAGCAACATAACTAACTATATATATATAAAGACAAAGTTTGAGTAAGGAAATTGTTGAGGGGAACAATGAAAGATACAAAAACTTTAACGTAGCCTTCAAATTATTGAACTATGTTTGTATGAAAGTAAGATCGTGTTTGTGTGGATGTGTGTCTTAATACAAATACATACGCACACTTGAATTACTTTTGATTGCCAAACACAAATACAACAACACAAACATTGTTTATGTTAAACAAATGCAGATATTTCAATACACACAGATATGTTTGTATCCAAAGGTTTAAGTGGCAAAACACCCGATTGAGCCCACATTTTGAATGGCTCACAAGTAACAAGTTTGTGCTCGTTATCCTTGATTTATCTCTATTATGGACGATTAACTGTTGCTTGGCCTAATTTATGCGAATCAAAAAGGGAGACCGAATTTTCTTCTTATTTTTCCTTTATTGTCCTTTATTTTCCTCTAGTATTTTGGTTTGGTTTGGTTTTGGTTTGTTGACTCAATCCACGCGTTACAAAGCATAAAAATTCGTTTCGATAAAACAAAAGGAAATGTTTCTTTCAACAAATAAATTATACCAAAACAAAAACAAAACCATGTTGTGTAAAAGAATCTTTCTATCTTTGGGCTTCAAGTCCATTGGGAAACCATCTTTATCTCTTTAATTAATCAATAAATCAATGAATAAATGAATGAGCGAGTTAGTGACTAACTGTGTAAGTGAACCAATGAGAGAGTGAAAGAATTAAGATAAAGTGAAAGTGTATTGAGTGAATGTGAATAAAAGAAATTAAGGGAAAATGTCCATGAATAATCTCAATTAGCAAAATGGCACATTACGTGCATTCAATTAGTCCGAAGTATCTTAAACGTTTGTTGCGTTAACTTTGAAAATTGCATTGAGTGTGGAAAGCTTCTTTATGAGGCTTAAATATGTATTTTTCTCTCTTGTCCTGTAAAGTCCTGTCCGGTCCTTGTCATATCCTGTTCAGTTATTTTCCATGCACAGGAAATTTCCACAAAAGGGACAATTTTATTATTGCCATTTTATGGTTATTTTCGATTACTCAAATCTTTGCATGATAATGAAGTCACATTGTCCTGCATCCAGAAGCAGGTGCATTCGAAGGCATTTAATTTCACTTAAATATAAATCAAAGCATACACACATACATACATGCATACATACATACACGCATGGATGCATGCATATATACAAATATAAGGATTTGAAGTGCTTCCGATTTATTGTGTATACACACGTACTTGGGCTTGTGTTCTCTTCATTGGTCGTAAATATGTTTGACAAATATAAAATGTCAGCAACCTTGTTGTCCTTGTCGTTGTTGATGTTGGTGTTGGTGTTGTTATTGCTTAAGAGGTTTATCCATACCAGCTGCCACTGCAGCTACAAGTTGCTTTAAGTTCATTTTATGATAGAAATCTTGTTACCCTTCTAAAATCCTTCACAAGCAGACATTGCGCCAAAACGATAAAACTAACTGATAGACAAACTGACTGACTGACTGACTGAATGAATGAACAAATACAATGGTGAAAGAGAAAGAGAACGAACAATTTTACTGAACTTTATTTTGATTGTTGTGCTTTATTTCCGTTTCCTTTTTTATTCCTTGTTTCCCTTGTCGTTGATTCTACAATTTTTATATATTTTATTTATTTGGTGTGTGAAAAACAAAAAACCGGGAGAACCTTATATATACTTATAATATAAGTATAAACACGCTTTACCCCCACTCGAGAACATCTTCATCTCTCTTCCTTCTAATTTTAATGCTTTTTGTTTGGGAAAACTTGGCCGCCAGCAATAAGCACGCAAGCCTTATAATATTACCTTAAACTCGTCATCATCATAAATTCGAATGGAACAATTTTTGTTTTATTATTTCGGTACTTTTCGGGGATTTCTTAAAGGCTGCAATTCATTTTGTTGACGCCTTTATGTATTTTTGCTCTTAAAACGCAATTGTAACTTTAATTTTATTGATTTTCCTTTAAGTGTTTATTTTATTCCCTCTTATTTTTTCATTCAATTTTTCTTTTCTTTATGTTTTATTTACGTTAAGAAAATAAGAAAAAAAAAAACTCACTTTACTTAAACGCTTAATTCATTGCGCCTCGCCTCAAAGTATACTACACAATTTTTCCTGCTGATATTTGAAAGCGCAGCAACATTGCGTCGCGTTGCGTTGCGTTGCGTTACATTACGTTATGTTACGTTCAGTAAATAGTATGTTTGCTTTCGCATTGTGTGGTCTTTCAACAGTGGTTCTTAAACTGTGGTCTGTGCAATCTGCTGGGGATTACCAGGCATTAATTATACAGGGTTTGCCATATTAGGGACACCCATCAGGCAACACTATAACTATGACAAGAAATGTCAAAGCGAATAATGACAGCTTGTGTTTGAAACGTCACTCTTAGGAAATTTTTTGCTATGGAGCAGTACACACTAATCGAAAGTGCTGAAATTGTTCAGTTATACTGTCGCTAACCACAGGCGTCCAAATAAAAAGCGAACAGAACGAACCAATTAAAATATTGCAGTCGTTTTAGCCAGTGTTGGAAGGTCACCGCGACCATAAGGTTCACGTCGTTCTGAACAACTGCATTCCTCGAACCACTCAACTGCACAGAATTCATTGCCATTTAAAACTATTCCGTACAATGACTGTTGCCAGGCGATAAGCTTTGCCCCTTGGTATACCTGTGCAAAAATTGGAGGTTTGGCTGGCCTACGTAATCGCCTGGTTTGACACTGCCGGAGTTTTTCCTCTGAGAATACTTGAAGTCTAAGGTATACCTATGTCAATAAGCTATATCGTGTGAAACATTGGTGTTGTAATCAAATCTCCTTAAACCAACTTTAAATGACCTCTCACTTATAGAGCAAAAAGTGTATTTTCCCTGACTTTTTTTTTAAATAAATGGATCCACCTAATATGTTTTTTTCTAATATTTCTTTCTAATATTTTAACAATATTCATTATTTTAATCAAAATTTATTCCATATGCATTCTTATTGTCGGTTGAAGTGAAGTCACCCATTAAGTCTTAAATTGTTAAAGTTTATTGAAATAAAAATCTTATAAAAATCGAACAAATCAATTTTCTCAAACTACCTATTTTTGTTGAGAAAGAAGATTGTTTGTCTATGAGATTATTAGTTACTGGTCTGCGTCAAAAGTAATTTCAAGAGCGGGTGGGTCCAACGGCTTTATAGGTTTAAGAAACGCTGACTTACTGGATTTTCTTCTCATTTAGTTTTTTGCGCAAAGTGCAATTGGAGCAGAACGGGACGCTTATACTTATTTATGTGTACCAGACTGAGATACAGAGAAATAGAAAGAGTATGAGATTCAACGGAGGCACTTCGTGATTGTGAAATTCAGGCAGTGGGAGACTTAGAGATTGAGTGATAAGTGTAAGCGATTTGTAAAAAAAAAATATAATTGAATCAACCAAAGCTGCGTTAAAGCTATCCAATTAGTAAGGAGACTACAATATTATTTCCTTTTCTTCTCATTTCTGATTTTTAACAGAAATTTTGATTTTGACACATGTTTTTGAAAAATTTATTAAATTTGTATGCCCACTTAAGTTTTGGAGCATTTCGCATATTGTGACTGTACTCAAAGTAAAACTATGCTGCATTTGATGAAGTTAACCAAAAGAAGTTCTAACTTTTTGAATTTAGTTTTTACAAAAAAAGAAAAATTGTTTGCCTTTTGACTTCACCATCTTCAAATGCTCTCGAATCAACTTTTTGCCTTTGCCATAAACTACAAGATGCTTAAAGCAAGCATTTTAAAGGTAAATCAAAGAAAATCTTTAGCTACCTTTACAGAACTTACCATTGCGACTTTATACAATTAAACCCCAAGCCAAATGTGTGTGCCATCATCCTCCATGCCACCAAGATTTCATTGCCACAAGAGTAGAAGGAATATTGACCCCTTTTGGATGCTTTGAATGTGGGTTTTAGGCCATTAACGTAACGAACGTGACATCTGTACGATATAAATGTTTCACATACACATAATCCACACACACACAAAAAATACATGTACGAGGTGTGTTCCAAAAGGTTCTAAATTAATTATGAACTCTTCCTTGTTCGATGCTAGGCATCATTGGTGATGCTTCCACATTTTGAAACTGTTATAGAAGTCAGTCAATCGTCGTTATATCTTAGATACTGACTATGACTGGTGTAGGATACTTACTACTGGAATACACCTCGTGAAAAGACACAGAAATCTCTTTATGTATTTCGCCAGCTCCTTTCGTTCTTCAAATCGAAATTATTTGTTCGTCTTTCTTTTTCTTTTCGTCCTCCTTTGTTATTTAACTCAAGTATTTTGTTTTTCTCAACAAGTCTATTTGTTCCACATTTCCGATTCAAATATGACTCAGCAAAGATAGACGTATATATCTACAACATGCATAGTAGCTACCTATCTATCATCAGACTACTGTATCTGTGAAATTTTTCCATACATTTAGACATGTATTGAAGTGGAAAACCGTGGTAAAGCGAGCCAAGTCAAGCTAAAGTCACATCGCGTAACAAGTGTTTGGCCTGTAAATGCTTCCTTTTTATTTGCCTTTTTCCAAACATTCTCTCATACTCCCTATACAATACGTATCTTCTATCTATCTATCTATCTGGATAGTGTCCAATGGATTCAGTCTGTTGCGTTGCTCTCAGTTGAATTTTGGAGTCAATCTAATGTTCATCTTCATTTTCATTTTCATGTCCATGTTGATGCTGTTGCTCAGATATTATTGCTGTTGTCCTTATTCCTTTTACTTTAGCCTCTGTCAAGTATATAGGTACATATACTCACTCGTATGGTACAGATACAGAATTTTTTGCATAAAAGATTTTTGTAAAGATTTATCGATTTGCTCTTGCGTTGACATTCAAAGCGGAAATCTTAAGAGACCCACAAGGGTACTACTCTATAACGAATTGTATCTGTATGACTTCTCTCTGTTAGTGTTAATGTGTTCACGTGTTTCTGTGAATGAGTGAAACGGTTACAATTCATTGCCCATGAGACTATGTAAAAATCTGCATATAAATGTCGTTTTGGTGGAAAGTGGTGGGTGAGCATACAATATAATCATGCACATAGTACAATAGTAGTATAAAGTATAGTAAGTATAATATAGATTTGTTAAGGAATGAAACGACGAACGTTTTTCACTTAAAACGGAAATAGAATGCTTCCATTCTCCACACACTGACAAATAATGTTGCCTACTTTTAGGCTAAACAAGTCACTTCAGCATCCCTTTAGATCGAATCAACCAAGTCATAGAAGGTAATCTCACAGCACACAGAATCGATATTTGTTATACTTGTATACTCACTTTTTAATGCATATTGTCATCCTTAAATGTGAAACATTAAGAAACATTTCCCTCGTTTTTATGCGATTTTCTTCTTATTTATTATTGCTTTTACTTTCGTTTTGTGAGGAGAGAGGAGATGAGAAGAGTTGGAAGGAAGGATAGCTGGTCCGGGAAACGAAACAATGATAAATGTAAATTGGGCTATAAATGTTCGTTCGTAAGACGAATGATTGTGGCGCAGAATTTTCATGTTTTCCTTAGTAATTTTTAGATGCCTTAAGGATGTTGCCTAACTTTCTCCTTCTCTTTCTCTACCACTTTTCGTTTTGCTCCCCTTCCTGCTATTTATTTTCCATATAAAGTCAGGCACTGTTCTTTAATGAAAAGCATTAAACGCTTAAAATCACAATGTAAACTTTGCCACGCCTGATTTCGCCCGGATGGAGACATTAAAGTCATTGGATTGAGGATTGAGTGAAAAACATGTTGACGCGCTAGAAAATCTGCATAGAAGCATTAGAAATGGAATCCATCAAGTATCTACAGGATTATGTAGTATCTGAAAGCTGGCATTTGCGTCACATTCAAATGCAGCTAAGCACAATTCAATGTGTTTGCTATTTCCATCCACATTCACATTTGTGACGTTGTGGCGTATGAGTTTTCAATCACATCAACACATAACAACCGGGACAACAAGCACAACACAGCATTCATCGTATCGACAAATGTTTGTTAGCGCTTCATTCAGTCATGAAAGCCATTGGAGATTGTCTATATACAATCTAAGGAGTGTACAGTGCATTTGTCGCAGGACACATGGAACAACTGGGACAGGGTAGATGACTACTACAACAACAACTACTAATACCACTATGATGATAAGGGACACGTTACATTGAAATCCGTATAGCGTTTCTGGTAAGAAATAAAGAAAGTTGCTAGGTTGCAAAGCAATACAAATAAAAAATAGAAATTGGGATAAAGGATCAGAAGACGAAGGCAATGGCAAAGGACACGAAGACAAAGAAATAGGAACTGCAACTATAAAATATGCAAGGGGTTTTTTTATATTTTCTACTCTTGCTATTGCTCTCACGATTGTATTTTTATCACTGCACTGAAGCATTAATGAAAATGAAACCAACTGCAACTAAGGAATCAACATTACCAGCAGCAGCAGAATATCCTCAGCGCTGAGGTCATTAATCCGCTATTGTCTGTTTGAGTTGAACCCTTCGACGCCATGGAGAAAATCCCCATTTGCAAATAGCAACAAAATTGTGACTAGTGGAACTTCGCTAGTACGCTTGGCTTGGCAAACTTTTCGGCAATTCTCCTCATACATGTTTTGGAAGAACAACAACCACGTTAAGTGAGTGGATAAGTGAGTGGGTAACTGAGAGAGTTTAGCACACATCCCCATGCCCATGACAAACTTTTACACTAAAAAAGAACTGAAATAATGGAAAACATATGCGAATTTTAACTGTGCCGTTAAGCCAATTCAGTTGGCCCCTTTAAACCGAACTGACCCCTCATCATGAACAAACTTCAAAGTATTGTATGATGTAGTTTGCGACTTTTCGCTTCACAATTTATCCAAGCGTAAACTGTGTTTAACCAACTCATCTCATCCTCACTTGATCCTTGCATCTTTTATTTTTTTCAATTATGCATGCCTTGTTAAGTTTTTCCTGTGTCGAGAAGTTTTTTCCTTCAATTTCTGTTTTTTTTTTTTGTGAGTGGGTGAGCATTTCTTGATTGTACAGAAAGAAAGTTTTATTGTACCATTGATTTCGAAGAGGCACTGCCGACAACTTCATTCCATTTGATATTTGCATATGTAAAATCCATCGGCAAGGACATTTTACAATTGCCCGTTGCCATTGATTGTCATTTGAGTAAATATTGTTAAATGCCCATGAGTCGATTTCAAACAAAGCCAAGCTGTCGATTTGTATTTGTTGAATGGGTAAAACTGAAACTATTGAAACCATCAAATCCACAGCATACATTGTAAAAGTCACAATTTACTAGTCTCTTTAGATCATTCAAATGCTAGTAAAGTTACAACAGAAATACCATCAAATGGCAAATGGAAAACCAAAATTAAATGAAAATGTTAAAAGGAGAACATAAACAGGTTTTCCTGCACAACTAATGCATTTATTAGAAATACGTTTTAATTAAGTTTGACTTTATTAAGTTTCTGACATTATTGCCAACTACGCAATACAGTGACGACCTAAAAATTGCCTCCTTCTTTGTCCTATCCATCACTAATTACCAGTTTAGTTATGACAACAACAATAACAAATGTGTTAGATATTAAATGCAAAGGATGCCTTAGTTTTTCATCATGACATCAGCAGTAGCAGCAACAGCAACACCAGCAGCAGCACAAATATTCCAGCGAAACAGAAATGTGTTTAAAAAAGAAAAATGCATGAGTAAAATGCGAATAAATAAGGATCCATGTCACATTGCATTTGAAAGTTACTTCCTCTTTTAACCATTTCATTCTCTTGCTTTCTTCTTTGTAACCTTTTGATTACTCCTTTGATGGACTGAGTATACTATGCTTTTATACAATTATTATGACATCTACAACAAATGGTTACAGTTGGGCACAAGCTGAGATAATTTGATATATTGTACTTAGTATCTTTTTAGCTTTCTCTTTGTGATTTTATGCTGTTTGGTTGGAAAAATGCAATGAATAATGTTATTAAGTCATATGCCAACAGCCTGGCATAGATCGAGAATTAAATTCAATTAAAATGATTTAAAAGAAAATAAAAAATTAAATGCTTCGATTAGATTGAAAGAAACTGAATTGGGAATGCATATCAAATATTTGTCCAAGAAATCCAACATTTTAGGCATATTGTGTCAATTGATTTCCTATCTTTGAAGGCAGTTAAAAAATCAAAGTTGTTTTGGTTTTCTTAGAAAATTAACCGTTTTTACAAAATAAAAAATTCTGCTTGAAACACATTATCTCTGTGTATGACCAATAATGAGGTTGTTCCTGTATTACATTTCAGCTCACTAGCTCAATAACTAAATCGATAGAATGAAGATCAATTAATTTTATTCACCATGATGTTTACTTCCATATAAACTGTATGGGAATTTTCAAAGCAACCTTTTAATAGTTGGATTTTATGGAACAAAAGTTAAAATGCAGTTAGTTCCTTATCTACAAAAATGAAGTGATTAAATAAAGTTGAGAATATTGCAGAAATTTTCCCTAGTGATATTATTCTGTTCTTAAATCTCATTGCCCCCGGAAACTGCTACTTTGAAGTGATGATACTGTAGATCTGTGTGATTCATGTAATGTCGATGATGAATATCGAAGCCAAAGGGAACCCACAATGTATCATCGTCTGTTACATTAATAACAATGAAAGCAGATACTTGTACTTGCATTAAGTGTTTCACTATTTAAACGGTTAATGATGGAAAATATTAAACCTTTCAGAAAACAACTGGAAATCACTGAAATACATTCCCAGAACATCATATACTTAATAATAACAGTACAAGCACAATAATATCCCTCAATCTCCGGCGAATGGAAAGTTCTAAGAATTCCAGTGAGCTCATTTATTGTTCTTTTAAAGAAGAAGATATCTCATTATTATGGGGAGAATTTTATGGAGATCTCAATGATTTCTTCATCTAACTAAAGTTATACCTATGTTTTAAAATAAAGGCTACACTTCTCTGTCTCAGTATTCGGAGAATCAAAGATACCAAGATATCTAAACATATTCTTATTATTATATAAATTGAATTCTTTAGAATTCCCTATGATTCTCTTATCAAATTGAAACCTCATTATTTGTACTCAACCTTTTTAAGTAAAGAATATGAAGAGTGTCATTATACTCTTCACGGAAGTGAATAGTATTATAAGTTTGTCATGAAGCTTGTAACAGGCAGAAGGAGACAAAAGAGACTACATAAAGTATATATGTTCTTGATCAGCTCGATTAGACGAATTGTTAAACCATGTCCGTCTGTCCGTCTGTATATATGTAAAACTTGTCCCTCAGTTTTTTAACTAGAGAGCTGAAATCATGCACGAACTTTTCTTTTTACCATACGCAGTACATTTGTTGGACCCAGTTGAATCGAACCACAAGGCGGGGTACCTCCCATACAAACCAACCATTTGAATTCATGTTCTTAATAGAAAAACTTTTTTGTTCTTTGTCCAATCAAACTGAAACTTGGATACTATCAGTTTCCAAGAGAGACGCTGAACATTTGTAGGAACCAGCAGAATCGGTCAACTAGGGGTGGTACCTCCCATATAAACCACCCATTTGAATACTACAATGAAACATTCACTGCGTCCCGTGAAGAGTATTTCATATTCGGCATAGTCGAAGATAACGTTCTTACTAGTTTTTCATTTAACTTTGTCGCTTTATTTGAGCGAAGAGATTTCTTAATGTAGAAAAATTGCATTTGAAATTCAATTGTGAGTTAATTATATTTTCAAAATTGAATTATAAATCCACTACTATTGAAACTTATCTATGTAAGTACATTCATATAGCCACCAACTATATATCTAAAGAAAAATGGTTAGATTGATGCAGTTGAATGGAATTTTAGTGAATTATTCTTTAAAGGGAATTATGATGCATATAAAGTTTTAATAAGAGTTTCTATAGTGTCGTAACATATTAAATGTAGAAGTGTAAGTGTAAACTTCTATATAATTGCATATGGGTTGATTTTATTATTGTAAGTGTATGTTTTGTCCATTGTACGTTCCCTTGAGAATTCCACTATTGTAAGACCGTTCTATGTTTGTGATATTGTGATATTGTACAATATAATGAACGCAATTCCACTTGAAATGATTTAAACCAAAGTAATTGAAATTGCACAAACATGCGTCTTATTAATAATAGATACTACTACGTACAAGTGGGTAAACACAAGACACATACATGGAGTCATGATATATCAACACTTGGTTTAATTATGTCTAATTAATTTATGGTGCGTGTAGATGCATACACGAGTGATGATACTTGAGATCCTTTGTATAGGATTCACACTAGTTAAAC
Source organism: Amiota minor (assembly GCA_037043295.1). Taxonomy (NCBI): domain Eukaryota; kingdom Metazoa; phylum Arthropoda; class Insecta; order Diptera; family Drosophilidae; genus Amiota; species Amiota minor. Next base: position 699,078 of record JBAMAW010002153.1, read on the forward strand.
ACAATCAACTGAAATACACAATAACAAGTAGAAGTTTGAGAAATAAATAAGATAAAAAAAACAAGAAAAAAACTACTGGTTGCAATAACATGAAAAATGTCTAAGGATGTTTAGAAAAAAAAAAACTGTTGCGTCTGTTCGAAGGCCATTTCTATCTTTAGAAGCCTTTTTCGACGGAACAGTTCCCATCTTTATATGCCTCTCTCTCTCTTGGTGAAACTGAATTTATTTTTATGATTTTTCATGATATTTTTTTTTTCTCTTTTAAATTTACTTTTCTTATATTCTGTGTTTTTTTCCTTCTCCATTTTGGTGTTTGCCATTTTGCGGCACGACCAGCGGCACTAATCCACACATTTGCTGTGCCAACACTCTTTTCTTGCCGAGTCTCATTCACTCTGTCAATCCGCTCCACTCTTGGCCACCGCTTTCTATTAGCGAAACATAGTGCGGCCCAAATGAATCCTAATGGACCTTAGGCGAATAAATTTAAAATTCATTCGCTTTTTGTTTGTTTCCTACTTCGTTTTTACTCATCCTACATCTCATCCCATCTTCTCAACCAGAGATTGAGATAAAAGAAGAATGATTCTAGGCTAGACTGTGTCCATTCAAGCTTTTTATGGTTGGCAGTTTTCCTTAAGATTTGTGACAGCAACATTTCAGTTTATGAATATTAAAAAGAAAATTCATGACGAAATTATTTGAAATGAGAATTTCAATTTGTCTAAACTAAACTTGTTGAAACAAAGTACAAACAACAATCGTAAGTAAATGAAACCCAACTAAACTAAACTGAACTAAAACTAAGCTGAATTGAAATTTACTGAATCCAAATTGTTACGATACAAAATTATTTTGAGTTTCTTTTTGTTAGTGGCATCCAATAGAAAAAACTGCAACGCGTTGCATAAAAAGTTGATCATGTTTGGTGAGATTCTTTTGCAAGCTCACAAGTAGATACATTCGTGTTGGTTGTGTGTACAATAGTTTGCTGAGTGCTTCCTTAAATAATTCTTTTTTTGTTTTTTTTTCTCTTTAGTGTATGTATTTTGTTTATTTGTTAGCATTCCACTCTACTCTACTCTACTCCTTTTCTTTCTCTGGTCGTGTTGGTCAAGTTACATTGACGTCATTGCCCCACAGAATTTTTTTTTGCTCTTCTCTTTATGCCTTTGTGAGTGTTATTATATCCCTTGGGTATTCGACTCTCGGTATCACTATGAGTTTCAGTCTATATGTATGTGGGTGACATACTCTCGAGGGCGGGAGTTGAAGCTAGCTTAGACATACTCCAACGATGAAAGTTAATAGTTTTTTGTATCGCACACTTTCTCTTCCTTCCTCTCCTCTCTTTTGACGCATTATCTTCCTTATGTGACTTTAGTATCCCTCATCATCTCCCAGTTTTACTTGAGCTATGCTTATATTGTAGTATCCTCCTTCTGTTTTGCGCTGAAGTGTTGATATTTATTCATTATTTATTGCATCTGGGTCGTATTGGTCAACACAGCGTTGGTCCTTCCTTCTTTTATTGCTTGGCATTTTTATTTTTTTTTTTTTTTGTGTTTATCCTGCGACAATGCAGAAATTTCTATTTTGCAAGTAAACTGAAACGTTTGCAATTTCTTTTGTCATACTAGGCAGTTCGTGCCTGTTTGAGATATATGTAGCCAGAAGAGTTGCCAAAGCTAGTTCACGCTATCTTATGACAGGAACCCCTTTGACTCATCTTAGACCTCTTATTTCATGCATACGAGGACATGGAAGATTCGCAGTAATGCAGCAACCAGTTACCAACTCAACGTTATTGGAGAAAGAATGGAAAGCAGAGGAAAAATTAAATAAAAAAATAACCAAAATCTCAGCCAAACAGTAACTGTTAATTTCAGTTTAATTACAACTTCTCTTGCATAATTTAGAAGAGTTTTTAGGAGCATGAGCAGCAACATCAATAGTAGAAGAAGGACTACTTATACATATGTATATACGTAATACATAGTACATTCGTACCAAAGTGTCCATTGCATTTTCCTTTCATTCATTCTGGTAGCCCCTCCAGCAATACTTTTCGCATTCTAAATGAAATCAAATTGAAATTCTGAACAGCAAACGGTTGAACATGTTCGCTCCAAACTCCAAAAACTTTTAGCGTATTTAGTAGTAGTTCGTTTTGCACTTTTGTTTTATGTATTTTTAATTTTACTTGTTCAGTAATTAAATTTCACTGCAAGCGCCGTTACCAAGAAGGGGGTCTACACCAAATGAAAAATAAAAAAAAAAAAAAATTGAAATAAAAAATAGGCACAAGAAACTGAAAACTACAATAAAAAGATAAACCAACAAAATGCCTTTTTAAAGAAATAAAAATAACCCACATCTACTTAGTAGTTTTCAATGGATTTTGCATCTCCTTTATATCAGCAAATACCAAAATCAATGTGTCTCTAATTTGGTACCTGCGGATATTATCCAAGGGGACGTTTATCGATCCATATGTTATGCACCATATTCTTAAGTCTTCAATGACAGGAAATCGACCTTTAATTTTTTTTTTTTTTTTCGTGGTTTGTTGAAAATATTTGAATATATAAAGATCTTTTCCATTGCAGTTTATAGATGATTTGATTAATTATTTTTTCAATTAAATTTCCATTAACATAGGTACATGAAACAATGTTAAGAAATTTCAAGCACCCAAATTTTTCGCGATAACAAAATAAGTGTTTATCAAATTTATCCATTTCTTTTTTGACCATATTCTATCGTAGTTGAGAGTTTACTGCATGTGGGACCTTCAAATATAACCCGGTTCCTCTCCAACTTTTAATCTAACGCTTTTTTATCTTCATCTATTTCGTCTATCCATCTCGATCTAAATCTGCATATTGATTTGATCATGAATGCCTTGGCATCTATAGTTTTCTATTCCCATTACATGGCGTACCCATCATATTTGTTGCTCTTTGATGAAACGTCCTTCATGAGTTTTACGTCGTTTCTTCTTATAAGCTACTCACCATGGGAATCTCAACTGCTCTGATTATTTTCCTTTCAAAGATTTGCAGTTTTATTTGTCCTTGTTTCAGATTCGCAACATAAGATTGGTCTTACAACGGTTTTGTACAACGCCATCTTACATGATCTGTTAAAAAGTTCTGATTTGAAAAGCCTCATCAGTGATGTGTATTTGTATTACCGATTGGCTGCTTGAATTCTCTAACCAATTGTGATGCTTATTGAGTTATATTTACTCATTTGAAAGATGAAGTAGTTAAGCCTATTTGCCATTTCAATTTTCATTGCATTTTAAATTGGTTTGTTTTTTCCGGATGTATTCATGTATTGTACAATATATTAATATGTGTAACTTGATAATGTCAAGGATAAATTTAACTTGGATAGTATTATTGTGACAAATCGTAAGGATCGATAGGTGCAGGGAAGATAAGATTTTCGAATTAAGGAATAAGAAGACAAAAAGAGTATTGCTGTGATTAAAAAAAAGTTTCCCAATGATGATTTATTGTTGAAATACTTTCCCGGACGATGCACCAAGAAAAAAGGTGAAACTTTGAAAAAGGAGGGTTTCTGAAACAACGGAAACTGGTGATCGTGTGGTGCCTTTGCTAACAAACAACAACAACAGACTGCGTAAAAATATTGTAACAATAAGGAAATCTACCTCAAAATCGTAACAATATATTTTTGTTCGAATTTTGAAAGTTTTGTTTTGCTTCATATAAAATGTCTTACTGTAAGCGTATAGTATGATATTCTATTTTGGTTTCCTCTAATAAAAGGTTTAAGTGGTATACCTTGGAGGTTTGAATCAATAGCTCAGTGTCCAGTGATTCAAATTCTCTTAATTTGTTAAGGTCAGGAAATGATTACATATTATAACTATACTATGTTTATTCATCAAGTATGTGAAAATTATATAAAAAGTAAGTGGCAAAGTGATTTTGCCATACAAGAAGCCAAGTAAAAGAAGGGTACGCAAAAAAAAAACAAAAAACAAAAAAATGGTAAAAAACTACAAATTTAAGTATGTTAAGAAAACAAACGAAAGAAGTGCGAATTGCTGCAGGACATCCTTCTCTACTTGCATTTCGTTCTTTTTGTGTGTGTGTTTGTATTTTACTTAAGTAATTAAAATATTTTTTCATAAATTTTAAATTTTTTCCTTTAAACCTTTTTTTTTTTTTTTTTCTTCGTTTTGTCTTTTTAATTTCTGTTTCATTGCTGTGGTCATTGGCTGAGGTCAGTGAGTGGCAAAGTAATTTAAAAAGGGCTTACAAAATTAATTTACAAAACAAAAAGGGGAAATCAAAAGTAGAAAAGGAAAGAAACAGAAACCAGTTTCTCTTTTGTTAGTTGTTTTAATTATGCATGAATTGTGCACCATTGAATATTTAATACGATTTTTAACACTGCATAAATTGAGCAACAAATACGAGTTCTCTGTTGGTTGATGCATTCCTTCAATTTCCTTCATTCTTTTAGTAATTCATTCCCTTATTCAATTGTTGGTTAGAGTTTTTCATTTGATGATGACAACAATTGTCAACTCCCTCATCATCTGAGTCTGCAGTTGACCCTTGAACAAAGCAAGGGTCGACTAACTACGTATATGTTATATGTATACTTATATCTCTCAAACCGAAACTGAAAGCTATCTTGAGGCAAAATACATGCCATGGTATTAAGCAACTTAAATCGCTTATGAGTTGATCACTTCTGCTTAGTTTAATTACGCGACTAGAGCTAAACAAAGCTCACAGTAAGGGGAGAATTTGTGCAGACATCCATTGAGGGATACTAGAGTAAAAATATTTAATTATGGGGAAATTATTGCAATATTACACTAAGGGGAGAGACAACCATCAAAGGGCGAAAAGAAACAAAAACATATAATTTATATATAAATTATATAAAAGTATGAAATATAAAAAAGTTTTCTATGCAAAGTTCTCTTTGATTGTAATAAAAACGTATATTGTAAGTACAATACCATTTTGATGTCAAAACAAATTTAAAATTAATGCAAATGACAAAAATATTCAGCATACTTTCAGGAGTTGATTAACCAACATTAGTTACTTCACATTAAATCAAATTTCTACGATGATTTAAAAGTTTTATATTTTAATATAAATATGCTAAATCAACATCATCCCTAGAGATACAAGATACTTACATGACAGAAACCAAAACCCACAGTTTAAATGTAATCTTACTTACATTCATTAACAATTCATTCTCTTTATGATGACAAATTCTTCATTAGTTTGAGAACACAAAATGTAGTCATACATACATTAGGTTGCAGTAACCTATTCAACTCTGTCCATTTATATCAGTTAATAGTACATATGTTCTAAATATATAGTAGATATATGTTTGTGCGTGAGTTTGAGTGAAATATGTTTTGTGCCCATTTTCTGACTCACATTTAGAACTTCAACAGTTTGTTCACTTATACCATATACTCGTAAAAGAAAAATAGAAAATGATTAACGTCTTAAGTAAGTGATTTTATAAGACCAATTCACTCCTTGTTTTCTGAAATTTCTCAACTTAAACCATTAACTAATGCCTATGGAAACCACAAAGTTCTCATTTAGCAGAAATAGGAATAGAAGCAGAACAAGTAGCTACAATAATAGCAGTCTCTGTCTTTGCAGCAGTAGAAGCATTCAATTTGCTCCACAATGAAAAAATGTCTTATTTATTTTTATGCAATAATCTCGTACAGAAGTACCACCAAGGTGTTGTTAAAATTGGATGGCAAGAAGAAAACCTGGAAGAGATAGAAGAAAAAAGATATGTGGAGGTTGGATAGAAAAGGCCCCGAATAGCTTTAAAGAAAAATAAGTCTAATAAGTATTTAAAAGAATATAACAGACAAAAGTGAAAAAGAAAGGTACCTCAAGAACAACAGGAAGTATTGAAGGATGTTTGGATATCGTTTTGTATATGTTAAGTGGAATTGTAATAGTTGTTAGATATATTTAGTATTATTTTTCATGTGTGTGATAATAAAAAGTAAGTATTTGCTTAACAACATTTAAAGGATTTTTGCAAGGTTCTTCAATTTATAAATTGACAAAAAAAAAAAAAAAATATATATATATATAGATATAACTTAAGGACGTTAAATTGGCGGATCATTGGGGTGTCTTTTTTAGAGGATTGATTTTTGATTGACAAAACTATGTCTAATGACTCTAAATTTAACAGTTAAGAGTTGATTTGAGGTAAGTATGTTTTGCCATTTCCAAACTTGGCAAATTTTTTTTTTCAAAACCATGGTTCAGTTTGCCAAACTTACCATGTCCTTTGTTCATTTAATGATCCACAGAATTAAAGAAAGGAACCGCAGAAAATTTTGCTGAGTTGCTCTTAGATCCCTTAAAAGCCACTGTTTGATGTGTTTTAAAAGCAGAAGGAATCATTGCTCCCAGTTGAAGAGGTCGTCATTTTAATCTAAAGATCCCGGTGAATAGTATTTAATTGTTCAATACAGAATCCAAGATTAGAATCTTTGCAATAAGATTAGAATCTCTACAGTATCATAAAAAGAAAACAAGATTTGTATTTTCTTTTTTTTTTGCTAAAATGTTTACCAATCTTTATTTTTTTTTTTTGTTTATAACATGGATTTTTCTTTTATATATATTTCTATATATGTAAATATACTACTTTCATATACACACACGAACACGTATAAAATTGTATCTTTTTATGTTTTTAACTTTTCTCTTCTTTTTATTACATTATCTTTTTATTTCATTGATCTTGATCAAAACTTTTAATTTGATTTTGATATTATTCATTGGGCTGTTTTGATCTTTAGTGCATCTAGAAATATTTCGCTTATATCATATTTGATCTATGTTTATGAAATTGAATCTAATTAGGCATTTTGTCTTTTAAGCTTTTCTCTATATCAATTTAGTTTTTCAATTTAAGCACATTACAATTACATTAAATATAGATATATATTTAATTTTACTACAATAAGAATTTGATACGTTTCATTTTGATTTAATATATTTTTTTTATGAATATTATTTTTTTCTTTATTTAAAATTGTGTTTTTTTTATTAAAAAAATTAAAAATGTTATATGAAAGGCACATCAACTCCAGTTCAACTATCAATCAATCATTTAATCAATAATCAATGAATGAATGATGATTTAATGATGTTTGATTACAAAATACTTCAATTGGATTATGGTTTTGATTTTAATATTGCATAAATTATCTATTTTTTTTTTTTGGTGCCAAGTTTATTATTTGATTTGATTTGATTTGATTTGTACATTTGCCATAAATGGTCCAAAGTTTGATTCCTTTTTTAAATGATTTATAGTATTTTTTATTCAGTAGTTCATCACTATCATTATCATCATCAAAAGCTCATTTTCTATTTATTACCATATATTATTATTAATTAATTGTATATATTATTTAACACATGTTAACGAAACCTACTAATCTGTTTCAGTATCAATCCAATCGGGTTGGGCCCATTTCGGTAGTTCTGTTTCATATTCCCAAGAGGGGCCCTGGAAAAAAATAAGAAGTAAACAAAAGAGCAAAAATAAAGAAAATAAGTGAATATGAGCTAAAAGAAAAGAAAGAAAAGTTTACCTTATATTTCCAGGCATGTAAAAACATAACCAGATCTTTGGATTTTGGATCACGATAGTGTACTTTGCATTCATAACAATGCTTATCTATGCTCATTTTGTCTGTTTTAAAGCCTTGAATTTCCATTGACGATGCATCAGCATCACTAGATTGTGCGACTGTAGTAACCTCTTTGGTGGGAGCCAACATCGTTTCAGAGGCCACTACAGACAACTCACAATCGGTTGGTCTCGCCGGTTTTTCCAATTCATTTGATGTTTGTATTGTCTGAGGACTGCCTACACATGGTGGTGATGTCTCACGTGAAGTTGCACAGGAATCGTCATCACTTTGTTGAAGAACTATATACAAAAGATTAAGTTGAATAAATGAAAAGAGCCTAAATGAAGTTCGGTCGACTAACCTGATGTTTGTTCACTGCTTAGACTCTCTCGATCATTGTCATCCTTAACAGTTTGGAACATTGACATATCTGATTCACAATCAATGCCCAACCAATTCTCAGCATTATGGATATTTATCAAATCACGTATGAGTTCTTCATCGGTCTTGCCACCCAAATCACCGCCGCGTCCTTTCAGTGGCCCAAAAACCTTATGATTATACAGGGGATCATTTAAAATGGGATAACCGAGAAATTGCAAATGCACGCGTATCTGATGCATGCGTCCCGTCAATGGTTTACACAGAACGACACTCGAATTGCTGCTTTGGGATATTTTCTGAAATGTTGTAGTGCATTCCTTGCCCTTGGAAGAAACTTTACACACCCCGATTTTATAGCTCACCACCTCAATGGGTTCTTTACATTCAATAATGCCACTAACAATTGAAAAACAAAAAATTATCATCAGTGAGGGACTTAGGAAAAACGAATGACATTGACTTACTCTGGAAAGATGCCTTCGACTCGACAAATATATTCTTTTTGCACTTGTCTATTGCGAATTTGTTGCTCCATTTGACGGGCCTTCTTAGGACTGCGTCCGAAGAGCAAGAGACCTGAGGTTAAACGATCCAAACGATGAATGGTACGAAGATTCTTCAGATCGAACTCTTTGGCTAGAATGAAAACGACTGTATTGTGGCGATAACGACCACAAGGATGTACCTGGATCAAGAAGAATCATGAGTTATTTCTAAGGGATTTTATTAATCAAGAATATAAAACAAACAAATGAATCAATATGAAAAGATATTTTATATTTCTCTTGTAAGAATTTTTATCTTTTTAAATGAAGTTGTTTAGTAAATCAAGTTTAATGATGTTTAGGTGTTAAGATGTTGCAATAGATTAGAATTGGAGGGAAAATGGCAGTCATTGAAGCCACTTACTGGTATCGATGCCGGTTTATTCACAACCACAATGTCCTCGTCTATATGTACGATTGTGATTGGTTGGCATGTAACAGGGACCTCATGTCTGTAAAGATATTTATAGAGATATACAAAATGCGTTTTGCTTTGGTTAGTTTCGATCGGTATCAGATTTCATCGAATATCTACAGCATTTGTTGCAAACAAAATTACATAACATTGAATAAATAAAATAATAATAAAAAAATAATAAAAATAAAAACGAAACGAATCTTTCTCAAACCATTTGCGTTGTTTTTGAAATATTTTGCCAGAATTTTTCTTTGTTTGTCTTTTGAAATACAATTTAATGAATATGAATAGAAAAGATACACTTTTGTAGCTATATACACTGCATTATTCTTCTATTTATATTGTACAATACAATAGATTTAGATGTAGATGTATCATATAATTGTCTCGCAAAACTTACCTGTGCACAATATTGGCTAACAGATCATTGTGTTTCAGACGATAATCAATGGGCACCTTCTCGAAATTAACTGTCAGCGTGCCTGTCTGTATGCAACGTTCATATTCTTCAGCTGGATGTGCCCGGAATTCACGTGCAAAGACATCCAGAATCTTCTCACCCACCCAGCGTCCCTTGGTAAATGTCGTAAAAGTAAAATAATAAGGATAAACTTTGCGTAGGCCTGGATTTGGTTAAAGATTTTTGAGTTGAAGATGAGTTTATTAAAGTCCTTACTATTGTAAGCTTACCATTTTCCGTATAGTAGGATGTCTCCTGATAGCGTTCATCAGTGAAACCAGGACGCTTTGCTTTTAAGGCTTTTGTTTCTAGTTTTGCCTGAAATAATTAACAGAATAAAAAACCAAATGAAATTTCATGGTTACTATGTTCTTCTCTCCTTTTAATTGTGTGTTACCTTTTTCAAATCCTTGATTTGTTCGGAATCTTCTATTTTACGTTTTTCTGGTAATTTTGTTTTCACCACGCGTTCCGGGTCTGTGGCAAGTGAGACCTGCAAGAAAATACAACATAAAAAAGAAAAAAATAAATGTTGGGTTTAAATCTTGGTTGGTTTGTTTGTTTGATGTAATAATCCTCCTGACTACTTGCTGGTGAACTCATGATGTAATTTTGTGAGAAACAAAGCTGCCTTTGTTGCCCTTTTGGTTTCCTGTTATTCATATCTTTCCTCCTTTTTCTCATTGTTTACTCTACATTTTAACCGCAATCTAATTAATAAATATTTCGCATTTTCTTTTTTGTTTCTACTTAAAGCACAAAAAAAAAAAAAAAAACCTAACAAAAAACCACAAGGATTTCTCTTTGGTTTACAGTTTCATTTTCTTTATGCTAAGAACAACAATTAAATAAAAACAAAAAAAACACTACAATTATTCACAACAAAACAAAAATAAAATACAGAAAGAATAGAAATAAACAAACACAACAAGGACAAACTCAAAAGAAAAAACCACTTAAAAAGAATTAAAATTTTAATCGTTAAAAGTCAAAAAATGTGTGCACACATTTAAAAAAAATCTGTCCCTTTGAGAGATAACTTAATCTTCTTCCTCTCTAAAAAAAGTACGTACATTTTTTTCTTCATCATTATTTCTTTATATTTTTTTTATGTAAAAATAAGCAACGTTTTCACGTAATGAAGAATCATGGCCTCAATAAATATTTACTATATATTGAGACAATATTGAGACAACTTTTGTCCAAATTGTCCAGTCTATGAATTTCATAGTCTTTCACTCTGAATACGAGTCTCCACTACGAGAACTCAACGCCTTCAGGATCAAACTGAAGCTTGTGTGGGACTGCTTAATATTACTAAAAAGACTAGCAGAAAATAATTATCTTATTTGGATATCTGGACACAATAAAAAACCTTAGAAATGAAACGACAGATTAATAATAAATAATTGGATCGAAAATATTTAAGAATAGAAAAAAAAAAAATACTCAACTGGATATTAACATAATATGCGGCTAAGTCGCAACGACTAAAAGTACACGTACATTATGTAATGAAAAAGAGCAGAAATCAGAGCATTTGCTATGTCACTGTCAGGGTTTCAATTGGATTAGACACCAATGTTTAGCTAACCAATTGAAATTGCAGATTAATCTCCTAAGAAAGACTTGATGAATACCACAACATCGGAGGAATTTCAGTTTTTTCATATTGAATGTTAGATCCAATGTGACTAATCTTATCTAGACTAAGTATCTTATTCTCATACGAGTAAAAGTCAATTGATTTAGATGAATATAAAAAAAAAAATGCTATGTTTTTAATCTCTATTCCACCTTTTATCTTTCTAGTATTGTATTATTATGCTATTCAATAATTTTATTTTCACTAAAATCAATTAAAATCAATATTCAATGTAAAACTGTGCTTACAACCGACTTTCAAGGGGATTCAAGGGATTACGTTTCTGCAAATGGCAGCTTATAATTGTTTATCAAAAACAAAAAAATTTTCATCTGCAATCGATCGCTATCACTATCATATAATTGAATTCGATGAATGAATGCAAAAAGGGAAACAATAAAGTTAATCGCTCAATAAAAATACACAATATTTTTATACTTTGTGACTTTACTTTGCATAATCAAATATAAAAATAATAAAATTGAAAACCGCCAATAAAAAAAAGGAAACGAAAGGATAAAACAAACTGCAATAAAATATATATGAAATATTTTAAAAACCAAAAAAAAAAACACCTTTTCAGTTATTATTGTACAAACAATATTGTAAACAACAAAAGCATTTTATAAAAACAAGTTTATTATTCATAAATAAACACGCGTTTATGTGTGCGGAATGTAAGGGATTTCCGAATATGTTGTAAACGTCATAGAAAAATATCTTTAAAATGATTCATGAGCAATATGGAAATGCAATGTTTATTTGATACAATACTTACTTTACACAGTATCAGTATCTTGTGTCACTTGATAATGATATTTGTAACACTTTGAGAAAGATATTAATGGAGTTTCAAGATGAAGTTCATACATACAAGTATAGTTCATTTATTCAATCTTCTATTAAGGCTCAAACTCATTTTTTCAGCCATTAATTTAAAACTTTAAACATAAACTTCATATGCCCTTTTCAGAGTAGAGCATAAGCAGCTTCAATATGCAAGCAGCTCAAAAATGAACAACAACAACAACAACAGAGAATATAACGAAATATATGGGTTGTTTTTGTCAAACAATAATTACTTTTAGCTGCTTCCTCTGTGGAAGTCACTTTGGAAGTATTTACTTTCTACATTCAGACTGACCATACAATCTGTTGAGAGTACTGCCAAGTTTTCGCAATTGTTGCCTGTCTTTCTTTTTGTTGCGCTTATAGAGAAAACAGCTGATAATTTCAAATTGTAAACATTTTGGTAAAATTTTAATAAATGACGTAGCAGGAATAATAAAAGGAGTTGTTATGTAAAATGATCTATTTCCCACAATTTTTACATTTGAAATCACTTATCACAACGTCGGCGCAATGTACTGTACAGCTGTTTTCCAGTAAGTGAAACAACATTATGAAAGCAATGCGAAAAAGTTTTTTGAAGTATTTTTTTTTTTGTTCTATTTTTTCAGCTCTGTGAAAAAGGCATTATTGCCAAATACAACACTTCTAATGTGTTTATATCAAAGTTTCCCAAGTCCTGAGAGAAGTACAATAAATATAACAGTGGAAAATATGTTTTGTTTGAATGCTTATTAATTTTTTTTTAAAGTTAGTGTCATATTAAGCTCACAGATCCAAAATTTGTATCAAATGAATGTGAATATTGTCATAATACCTTCATAGAAACTTGTAGTAGAAAATATATTTATACATTTCTTAAGTTAAATGAAATGAATCATTTTAAAAATCGAAACATTGCAATAAAGCATTTGACTTTATAATATATTGGGCGTGCGGAAAAGTCATAAAATTCCAAATTTTTTTATTATTTATAGATCAAATATTCATCGATTATGTATGTTGGACCACTTTTGCACATCTATCGGGAAGTTTCATTATTCCGTACTCGTACCGCTTCTGATCCATCTGGACAAAAAACTGTGTCAAGTGGCCTCATCAGAATCGAATATTTTATCACTCAAATAGTTTTGAAGAGAGCGGAATAAATGGAAATGGTTGGATGTGCCATCACTCCCCAACTCAGCTCCGATCATTTTTGCCGAGTGGCAAGAGATGTATGCGGTCGAGCGTTGCCATGGTGGAAAATGACACCTTTATATATTTTTTTGTCCAATTCGGACAGCTGACAACAGTACACATCCGAATTGATGGTTTCATTTCGTGGCAGCAGCTCAAAGTGAATGATACCAGCCCAATTAAACCAAATAGCATAACTTTCCTCTGGTGAATATCGGCTCTTGATGTGGTTATAGGTAGTTTATCTTTCTTTCTCCGTGATCGTTTTCGGTTTACACTGTTGTACACAACCCATTTTTCATCATAATCATTGGCTTGATTTGGTTATCATCAGCCTCTAATGGCCGACCAGTGCGTGCAGCGTCTTTAAGCTTCTCGAGAACGGAAATTTGCACAAAAGCGCTGACATTAGCGTTCACTTATGGCATCTTTCCCGTGGATTGCATTCTTCCCTTTTCGGAAGTAAAAAAATAAAACATGCAGAACATAATCACATTTACTTTCCATGGTTAATCAGCTGTCAATTTTACAAATGTTATCGAATATCGATCAATTTCTTATCGATAGTAGTTTAGACTCAAGCCTTTCAAATGACACCTAAATATTTATTATGTTCGGCCATCACTTACATATATAAAACAGAAAGTAAAGAAATCTATCGGAAAACACCAACAAGACTTTTGCACACACCCAATATTATAAAACTTTTCAAGATTTACAGTTATTGCATTCATTTTCTTCTCATGCAGATTATTAAAAATTGATTTCATTTACCCACTTTCATCGATTAATGTATTGAATCGCCTCCTCTATTATTTCAATCCATAAATGTCGTTCTGATTCTCGTTAGACAGGATTCTTGTTAACATCATCCATCTTTCTTCTTTTCTATTGATTTTATTGAAAGCCGTTTACTTTCTCTATTCATTTACTTTTTCTTTAACATCATTGCATATTCTTTGTTGATTTTATCACTTTTTATTTATGTAATCTAGTGTAATTTGCTGTAAGCTGTGGCACAGTAAGTGCTCTCATATAGTATGAGTATGTTGTAACTCGACGATAATTGGATTTTATTCTCAATTATTATATAAGATAGATTTATCATTATTATTATTATTATTAAATCATTTATTTTCCTTGTTATGTTCTCTATATCAATTTATTATTAAACGTATTTATAGCAAAATGTAGATAGTAGGGCAAAAGTTGTTGTGCCTCTCCTACCGGTCGTCCTTCTGCAACATACCTCTCTAGCAAAATAATATATTTCTTCATCAAAATCAGAAGAGAAGGAAGACAACATTGGCACACAGGAATTTTATATAAAATAAATTAAAAATTCTTTATTTCTTTTTTTGTGCTAAGAATTCCAAATTTCACTTGAAATTTTTTATCTTGAATATCAATGTATTTATTGTCTAAATAAATTCTATCTTATTGCTATAATGTAATACGAATGTATAATTTGCAGGGACTGAGTCATCTGTTTCTGTTGTATTGAATTGAAATTCAGAGTTACAATTCCCCGATCGATTTCATATGACAAATAATACAACATTATATGCAAAAAGTTAATGAAATAAAATTAACAATCATTTTTGTTTAATTTTAAATTAAAAATTATTTAAAAAGGTCAATAATAAATGAACATGTGAGTAAATAAAATAAGAAGACGCTAAAAATTCACATTTGTTTACAGATACTTAAGACGAAAAAGAATATTTGATTATGGTCTCATTGACAGAAATATTAACAATTAATAATTAATTTTATTTGCTTGCAAAGTGAACCACGCAAAAAAAAACATCTCCATTCTCGAGAGGCAGAGTGGGTAAAGAAGTGAGAGCAATGCAACAAAATTTAATAAGTGGAAAATAATAAAGTATGATTTAATTAAGTTTTTTTTTTTTTTTTTGGTTTTTAGTATGAGGATGTTCTTCCCTACTCTTTTGAACTATACCTTCTTTCTGTTGCATTTGCATAAGGCATGTCTTTCCTTTTAATTCTGGTTCATAGTTTTCATATTTACATTCATTCTTTTTGTTGTCGCACGAACAATCTTATTGCTGATACGAGTCAGACGGCCATAAATTGGATTGTACCGGGTCCACTGATGCTGCACCAAACTTGTCTCATCTTCATGCGATGTTAGCACATGGATATATGGATGCCTAGTATAAATATGTGAGGCTACCAAAAGAAGCAGTAGTCTGTCAGTCAGATAGTCACTCAGTCAGCCTTTGCCAGCCTTTGTATTTGCAGATTTTGTTGTTGTTGGCAAAGAGCCCAAATCGTGGAAGCGCTTATAATGCACACACATAAATAGATGCCTCTCCGCCATATTGTCTCACTGTCAATGTGTCTTGTGTATCTTTTATATTTGTTGGACTGCTACTAGTAGAAATAGCCACTATTAATGCATTACTCTTGGTGGGTGGTTGGAAATGGAGGGTGGATGCGGAAGCGGGACATTTTGTTAACCTGACAGAATATGATGATGAAAACGATGACGAGAATGATGAGGATGACGATGAGGTTTAGGGTGCGGCGTCTGATGATCAATTTCATGCGCATCGTCATTTAAAGTTATAAAAGCGACAAAAAGCACAAAAATTGCATTGTACACACAAAAGATAAATATATACTACATAGATACTACATTGTACTATATATATAACTATGAGTAGATAGACGTTTGTCTAGTCTCATTTTTAAATTTAGTTATGATTTCATTTCACATTTTTAGGGAGATGTGTTGAGTGTTGATTGCATAAATTAATGAACTAAAACTAATTGAGTGCATCTCATTGAATTCTATCTTACAATAATTCCTATAGTCGTTGGTCCTTTTTAGCTTTATGACTTTATGGATTAAACTTTTGCACAATTGTTCAGTGAACTGGAATCAATGAATTTTGATATTTATAAGTATTCAAACGTGCCTTTTACATAATGAATCTCAAAAATCTATTTCTGTATTTGTTATCAAATCACTCAACAAGTCAATCCGCTTATTACTAAACTCCCTACGATTTTTTTAAAAGATCTAATCTTAATCTGGTACCAGTGAGCAATAATCAAAAACTACGTAACTGTGTAACTTCAAGAAGTGCAGTCACACTTCGGGAATTGCATTTTCTTAAACCTTGCGCGGCTGGCTACATCACCATCATACAAGAAATGGGGTTACAAGTTGAGGGCGGTGAATCTGACAACTGTGCCCCGTAAATGAAATGAAATCCATGCAGTATGGCAAGTAGCAAGGCGACGATCCCTAGATGCATATCAGCTTCAGTTGACAGTCACACTGCTATCAAGGCTCTGCTGACCTACAGTACCTAGAGAGAAATAATCCATAGCGCCAGTTTCTCTATCAGTTATTTCTATTCATAAACCTCTTACAAGACGATTTCTTGAGAAGCCTTCCTTCGACTATTTGCCTTGGGTTTGTTCTTTGATTCTTCGGGTTGTTTCTAAAGGGTGAGACCCAAGTAATAATATCTTAATGTAAACTACCTTAAATTGCTCTCCCTTTATCTAAATGAACTTGCGATGTTGCTGCAAGTGGACTGCGTAACCTAACATTTAAATGATAATAATGATGATATAACAATTCATTTTAAAATTATTGTACATTGATTCCAATAGAGCGACTTTTATTAAATCATTTCGTATGATAAAAAAAAACCTGTTGCGCTCTTAAGCACACTTACAAAATAACTAAACCAAACGCTGAACTATACAAAACAAAAAAAGATTGTGTTTTATTTAAATTGAAATGATTCTTATTTATTAAATTTTAATTTATGTGATGGCGTTTCAACGACAAAGAAAGTTTGTGAAATCAAAGAAAAAATACAAACGGCGCACGCCAATAAACAAAAGGAGATCCAAAAGATATACAGACACTCAAAAAAAAAAAAAAAAAACATCAAAAGAACAGAGCAAAAATAAAATGAAAAACCATAATGAAAAGCATGAATATACATACACGTCCGAGAGTATATGATAAAAGCAAAGAATAAAATGAGATTGTAAAGAAGAAAAAACCACAAAATTAAATAAATCGCCCACTCACTTTATTCCATTGGCACCAAAGCAAAGTAAAGTAAAGAAAAGCAAACTAAAGTAAAGAAAAGCAAACTAAAGTAAAGAAAAGCAAAGCGAAGCATATTAAAGGAAAGTCAAATGAGGATTACGCGTGAGCGACATAATTCTTCTGTTCATTTCTTATCGTTTTTCTTTATGTACTTTTCTTTTCGTTTCTTTTCAAAACTTTGTGTGCCTTCTTGTATTCTCAGATAATGTATCTCAGCTACCGCCTGCTTAAATTAACGGAACTGGTTATCTAATAAAAGACGCCGTCATCATTGTCACTGCTGCTGCTGTTGATGATGCCTGTCTTTTGCTGCTTCAGCGGCGACAATTTGATTCCATAATTTTATTTGTATTTTTATCGGCCCAGAAAAGAAACAAAAAGAAAAAAACTGTCTAGCACGTGACATTTTTGAGCAAGTTTTTCAAGTTGAATTCGTTTACTTTGCCTTGATTCGGTTTTCAAGAGCACATACCAATGGACTATACATATATAAATAGATAGAGGAGACTCATACAACCAAGACTACTACTACAGACAGATTTAAAGGTTGAGAGTATGTGCTTCTCCTTCCCCTTAGTACTCAGTAAGTATGTTAGTAGATTGTTGCTTGTAAGCGTAACGAATTTCGAGGTTGTCTTAATGAATTCTTTGTTCTCACTTGACCAAAGTATAAGATAACATAAATAGTCGTAAAATAAAATTTGAATGGATTTTTCATTACTCGTCTGCTTATGGTAAATATGGTAACAATCTGCATTGGACTCTATGTTTGCTTTTGTTAATTTATCAAAAACATGTTCCGGCCATTTGGTTAAACATAACAAACACCACTATATATACTACAATACAGTTGTATTTGCATGTTAGTTGCTTGTAGATACTTTAACATAATCTCTATAGATATTTGGTTACAAGATAACACACACAATTTGTGGTGCTTGTTAACAACTTAAGGCCTTGTTTGATTGTTTGTTTGTTTGTTTGATTGCTTTAGTTTCATTCAATAGAAAGCATTTGAAAATATTTATTATATTAATAAAAATATAACATAAAACTTAAATTTACATCCTTTCAACATTAAGTAAGCAGCTGCATCAACAAAACTATCTGCATATTTAAGTAGTAGGGAGAGATAACAAACCTTTTCTTGAATGGAACATTTTATTTTATATAATGAATACTAGTTATATTGTATTGCAACAATAAGAAATACTACGAACGCAATGCAAATAAAATTCTAAACAAATTGCAAATGTCATATAAACATCTTATGTGACTTGAAGGAGAATTTGCTACACGTGTATCTAAATACACATACATGAAATAGTATATTAAAGTAAAGTAAAACTACGCTTCAGTGAACTTAACTAAAAGTAAAAGATTCAAGATAACTCGTACAAGGAAAGGTTGAGCACAGAGAACACGTTTACAACACGTGAAGATTTGGCAAAGTACCAAAAATCTGTTGAATGTACAACAGCAGCAGAAAAAAATAATAAAAACAACTGCAACAACGGGTAAACTATGACAAAAGCGACAAAAGTTGAAAACGATGAAAACGAAGATGGCAGCGGTGACAACAACAAAAACGCCTGCAGCAATGATTTCATAAGAGATACACAATGTGCCTATACTATATACAAATTTATGACAACAACATCAGCAACAATAACAGCAACAACAAATAATTTTTAAAGATACAAATAAAAGACGCGCAGATACCAAAAAGATGCATAAGATGCAAAAACAAATAATAACAAAAAATATTTTTTCTAAATATATTCTAATTTAGAAAAATGGGAAAACAAAACCCATTTTTTTTTTTTCCATTTCACTAACCAACAACCAATAAACACAAAATTTATATTGAAATTACAAAAAAAAAAAAAAAAAATATTTAAAATTTATTATAAAATTGTGTTTATTTTTTAAAATTTATTTAAAAAATTTAAAGAAATAGAAACCAATATTTTATTTTCAATACAAAATATTTCAAGGAAAAAATCAAACTTTGGTCTCAACTTTTGACATGTGACTCTGGGAGTCTATGGAAAATAAATCAATTGAGAATAAAATTAAGTATAGTAGTTCACTCAGAAACTACCATGGCTTTATAAGACCATTGGAGCCATCGCTTTAGCAGAGAGAGAGAAACTCGCACATGATAAGAAATAATTAATGAATAAATTTAGAAAATAAAGTATATTCTCCCAGTTGTTGTTAGAGATTTATTACCACTTTTTGCTGGGTTGCGGATTATTCAGTATTTGCAGGTAATCTATAGATCATCCACTATCTAACACCTAAGTATCTCCCACATTCTAGTTTAAGTCAAAATCCAATAGATATGCGAATAATAAATCATAATTGGTTATGCAATTGATATTTCTGATAGTTTATGTCTTCCATAGATCCAATGGATTAAGTTGCATTAAACTCTTTTTGTAATTGAGCATATTTTTGACATAATTTTTTGTACTATTTCTATTACTAATTTGACTACTTTGGCTTTGTAATCCCAGCATTGATTCTCATAATCGTTTTTCAATATTTTTCCTTTATGCCACTTTTGCCTAAATACCAAAAAATTACGGGAATTAATGTTTCTCATTTTACAACCGATCAATTTATGTCTTGGTGTGCTGCATTATGTTATGATTTGCAAGGGATAATCCAAGCAATATTCTTTGAAAACCAGAGATTGCCGATTTAAGGATATTATAAGTGGAAGAGAAGCGCTTGCTATGATAGCAATATCCTTGTCATAAGCAAGGTGGGAACTAGGAGCGGTTGCTATAAGCAGAATGTCTTATAACATATTTCTTAGAGGTATTCAAAAAAGGCATGGCATGGATCGTATCGGTAATAAATTTTGAAGGCAAATAGTCGTAATTCAGTGAAGTTGCTTTAAGTTTTTCAATGTTCATTCCGTAATGATCGATAAAGTAATAACCCAGTTGAGATGTATAGCGTCTGGTTTCATCTGGTCAGTGTTTGTACCGTAAGTGAAGTTTTCTAACCAGCGCCAACACAACTGTTAACTTGTGCCTAGAAACATAGTGTCTTACGTGACAAAACACAACAAGAGGCCAAAATTTAGCAAGTGCTGAATTTTGTTATTCTAAACTTTCATTCTCTCTATTTCTTTAGTTAAGGCGAAAATTTTCTTAAGCCTAAGTATACTTAAATACGCGAAAGAAGAAGAGAAAAAAATCGGCAGAACACATTTTGGTTTCTGCTACACAACTAACCTGCGACTCAGAGAGGAAAAATACAACAATAGCAACAACCAAAGCAATAAAAGCATTATTCTTGGTCTTACAGTGGTTTTCAAAAAACTTAATACTTAAAAATATTATATTAAAAGTTCAAAATTGAAAAAAATAAGTCTGCAACTCTTTTCATTAGTATTCATTTGTCAATTTAAAAAACAAAATTATTAAAATCGGCTGAGTATAGTGTGGGCTATATAAAAAAATATTAAAAATTTGGTAAAATGTGCCTATATCTCGACAACAGCGCCATTTACTGGGTCCAACTATAGCATAAACCATCTCGATGACCCCATAAGTAAAAAAAAAAAAAATAGAAATTTATCAAATTTAATCTAGCCGTTTAAGAGATTAAGAGTCACAAAATTTCGTACCTACGAATTTTATATAAAAAACGAAGAGATTCCGAAACGAAGTCTTACATTCGAACGAATATTTACTTTTAGCAAAATAAAATAAATAAATTTGTGGTTTTTATTTTAACACTTTAAAATAAAGTTCTGCATGCGAACTAATGCATATTTTTTTAATAAAATTTTAAATAAAATTGTAATTAAACAGAGTTTCTTTTTTTTCTTAATTTCAAATGTTTATTTACATTAATTTCATTTATTAAGAGTTGTAATTTTTTGCATACATCGTTGCTACCAAAAAAAAATCTTTAATTAATATTACTTTATGTTCAAACATAACTTTTCTCAAAAAAAAAAAAAAAAAATGTGATGGCTTTAGGCAAAAACTTAATGAACTTGAAAAATTGCAAACATTCAAATTTTTTTTTTTTTTTTTTGTTTTTTTTTTGCATTAAAAGTTTAACATGATTTAAAATAAGATAAAATAATTTATGTCATGGTTTCTTAGATTGTATTGTATTTAAGCCTTTCATTGACTTTTTTAAGTTTAGTCTTTGAACTTCGACAAAAGATTTTCCTTTCAAATTTATAAATTCAAGGTAAAAACTTGTATTTTTTTTCTCAAGGCGTGAGAATTTTTCAAACTAAACTAAATAAAGTTTTTAAATGTAAAATGGAAATTCAAACTTAATAACAATTTTGCCATTTCTTTATTTTTTTTTTTTTTTTAAATGAAATATCATTTTCAAAAATTTGATAAAAGCCAATTGAATCAGAGAAACTTCAAATTAAATGAAATTACTAATTTAATTTTCATAAGAAAAATTTCAATAAAGTATTGTGTGACATCAGTTAAGCATGAATGATTGATTTAATATTTTATTAAAAGGAAATTTTGTTTTTAACATTTTTTAAATTTTTTCTTAATGAATTTTTTTCATTTTTATTTGGTTTCTATTTTTTTTCTTTGTTTTTCATATTATTGTAGTAAATCAGCAAAAAAACCACAAAAAAAAAACAAGAAAATAACCTCGTGTAACTAAAATAAACTATAAAAACAAAATAAACACATACAAAAACACACATTTTACAATTATAAAGACACCACACACACACACACACACACATACACATACAATTATCAAAGTATAAAGATTTTTGTACAAATGTGAAAATTATAATAAAAGCGACACATCAAAAATTTTTATATGTCAAACAATGGGACACATGCTCAAACAAAGTCACACACACACACACACACACACACACACACAGATACTCACATATATGTACATCACATGTACATAAATTGAGACACAAAACAACAAAAGAAAAGAAAAAAAAATTGTAGAATTTTTCTTAACAACAACAACATTTGAAAGAAGAATAAGAAGAAGAGACTATTTTAAACAAAACAATAAGTTTATGTAACCATAGAACCATAGAAAAAAAAAAAACTATCTATAGAGTGAGGGAATTTCAGAAAACTTGAATGAGGATGTAACACTAAGAGTACGAATAGTTGTCAAGTATTCTACAATATCATTATGCAACATGTTGAAATATGGTAAGCCAAGGAGAATGAATAAATAACAAAACTACTTTTTCTTTTTTGGTAAGTATCTACGAGATACTTCCTAGTTGTTGATGTTGTTTATTCAAACATATGATAAATGAAAAACTAGCCAAAAATATGTGTATTCTTAGTGGTATATTGTTGATGTTATGTAGATATGTTTTGACGTTTCTTTTCAAAAACAATAATACAATAAATAATGGAAATGAAGGAAAGAAGGAAATTATGAAATTATGAAATTATGAAAAATATGCAGATTTTAGGCATTGGCTCATTGCCAATCCACACCTGCGACCAATGAAACATGAAAACTGACAGATTTGTACCAAATTAATTCACAACTCAATCACCCAGTCACTCACTCACACATTCACTCAGTCACTCACTCACTCACTCACTCACTCATTCACTAACTAATTGCAACACATCAAGATGACAAATTAACATGGCGTGAAATTTTATTAAATTTAATTAAAAAAAAAAAATTTCAATTTACAAATGGCAAAGAAAATACTCGTGAAATATAATTAAAGTCAACAACAATTACAAAAACAAAAGAAAACTTGAGTTGCTCGTATTATTGTAAGATACTTTATCATGCTTCAATTAATTTGGTTACATTGGTTTTCTTTTTTTAAATAAAACTTTTTGTGTTCTTTGTTAATTTTATTTAATTGCTTAACAATCGCTTTTAACTACACAAAGATGCAAAGACATAAATTGAAAATCAACCACCCCTTGCCCACATGATTTAATTAGAAAAAAAAAAAAACATTCACTACTAACAGCAAAACATAAGGCGAACAACTTTAGTTTAGTTAAGTTTAGTTAAAATAAAAACAATAAGATAAAATATAAGATACAATACAATACAATACAATACATAAATGAATGAATACGGTAAATAAAAAAGTTAGTCAGTTAGTAAGTTTGTTATTTGCTAGTGAGTGAGTGAGTGAGTGAGTGATTGACGAAGTGAGTGAATTTATGAAACTCGAACCAAAAACCTTGACCAACTGCACACTTTATAAGCACACAAATAGATATTATATATTTTGTAATCCCAAATACATAATTTTTTGCATTACTTTGGAATACAATAACAATAACAATAACAAAAACAACAGTCACTAAGTATAATAACAAATAAAAGAAAACCCAAATAAAAACGCACAAATTTAAAAAAAAGCAGCAAAAATTTCGAAAGCGTAGATTCTCTTTTTTTTTAATCTTTTGGGTTTTTTTTAAGCAGCGAAGCAGAAATCTCAACTCAACTTCAATGCAAACTGTGTTCATTATTATTATTATTTTTTTTTTTTTTGCAATAAATTTATTGTATTTTTCAAAAGCTTAGAATTTATTTTATATCTTAATTAAAGCAAACAAGTCAGAACAGAATACAAAATAAACAAAATCTCATTGACCTTTTGATTTTTTCATATTAAATAAAATTGAAAATTCTTATTTAGGAAAGAATTTATAAAATACTATATAATATATACAAAATATATAATATAACAAATACTTGTATAATAATCGATTTGAGTTTAACTTTTACCCATAAGTATTCACACTTAACTTGTTCACTCAATCTATTTACTTATTGGCTTGTTCACTCACTACCTATTACCTTACTTATTTGCGAGGCGTGACTATGAAGTAATGAGATTGATATTTCTACAGATATATCGAAGAATGCAACGAAGTCTAAGAGTAGTGAAGTAGTGTAAAACATCCTTTTTCACCGTCTCTGCCATCTCTGTGTAAACATCGGCTAGAAATTTGTCACTACGATAAAGGCAAAATGTCGCTCGTCATTCTAGAGAAGTTCCAACACATTCTGCGTATTATGAATACCAATAGTGATGGTAAACGCAAGATCGGCATTGCCATGACCGCCATCAAGGGTATGGGTTGCCGTTACTCCAAGCGCACTGGTGAATGCAGTGAGGAAGAGGTTGACAAGATTGTCACAACCCTTTGCAATACAATGCTCCCAACTAGATCTTGAACAGACAGAAGGACATCATTGATGGCGAGTATTCTCAGTTGACCTCATCTAATTTGGATTCAAAATTACGTGACGATTTGGAGCGCTTGAACCGTGGTCTTCGTCACTAATGGGGTCTCCGTGTACATGGTCAGTTCACCAACACCACTGTCGTCGTGGTCGCATTGCCGGTGTGTCTAAGAAGAAGTAAATGGCATAATTTTCATCTGGATGAATTCGCCACTTTTGGTACTTTTATTTCCAACATACACAAAATGCTGATCTTGGAAGAATAGAAGCATTTCATTACTTTAAATAAAAAAGGTTACCCAAATAAAAAGGATATGTCCTTGGGTTTTTTTTTTCTGTTTTTTATTAACCGATATGGGATACAATTGTAAGAGGGCCACATTTTCGTTATGAAACTTATTATGAAATTCATACAAATAAATATTTATCATATGCACGAGTTTCAAGACATCAAAACCAAATGGAAAAATTAATAATCTAATTGAATAGCACCATATTGCTTCAATAAAGACTGCTTACTTTAGTAGCAATGCGAATTAATTTGCACATGATTTTATTAAAATTTTATATACAAATTTACTATCTCAAATCTTTTCTTGTAGTTTGACAATTAACGCCCCTGGTCATACACAATACTGATCCAATTGAGTATGTAAAGTGAAAAGTCAAGTATTTATTTTTAAATCTATTGAACAAGTAATGTATTTAAATACATGTATGTCAATTGCCTATAAGCAATGCAAATGCATTAACTAACGTAAGATTAGTAAGCACATGTAATAATAATCATTGTTTTAGTTTTAAATTTCTATGACAATCCGATAGACTATTGAGTACCATTTAACTGTCATTTAAGTTTAAGTGTGATTGCTAAAACTAAAGGAATTAACAAAGACTTTATATAGCACATTTTACATAATAAAATCTAAGCATTTGATACACTATTTTATAGCAAGACTTCATATTGCATTATCTATCAATACATTTCTGGCCAAAAGTACGACTAACATTTCAATGGAGACCATTCAATTAAATATTAAAAGTCACATTATTTCAGACTATTGTTGCTGTGAAGAAAAAGCGGCATATTTCGTGAAGAAAGAATGAATGAATATAATCTTATTAAAAGGAATAATAACTGATTATACAATAATGAATTTAAGATAAATAAATGTTTAACAGTATTAGAGTATCATTATTTTATAGCCACACTTCGTACTCACTCACTTACTCACTCACTCACTCACTCAATCATCCACTCACACTATTCACTATAGTGAATAATCGATTAAGTTGTTTTGTTGTTGATGTTATGCACTTGATGTTGTTGGTGTTATTGTTATTGTTACTGTTACTGTAATTGTAAATGTTGCCGCCATTGAATGATTATTATTTATTGTTTATTGTACAAGTTGTTGTTATTGTTATTACTAGTAATTTACAGTAAAAGTGTATTTCATAACCAAACAACTTGTAATTACGGTGATTTTCATCTTCTTCAATTTCTTTTCATGTTCGATTTCTTGGTTTTCCTCGTCTTTGTCTTCTGCTTCAACTTCATCTGGTTATAACCATTTTAACAACATATGTACACAAAACTTACTTTTACTCTTATATTACTAACTCACTCTCTTTGAATCTCAATTCTCTTTTACTTCCAATTAATGTAAAATACTTATAATCATGCTACAATTGCCTCCATCTTGTGTAACCGAACGAAAAGGAAATAAAAAAACAAAAGAAATAAATGAAATCTTAAGTACATGAGAGAGAGAGAGAGGGAGAGAGAGACGGAGAGAGAGAAATGACTGATTGACATGTAACAAGCATAGAAATTGGATGGCCATTGAAGAAGCTGATAATTTTTTTGACTTTTCTTCCCGCAATGGAGTTATGAGAAGTAAAATGTATGGAAAATGCATTTAAAAAATTATTATTTCATTTTCATAATGGCAAAAAGTATAATTTTGTTAAGATTCTTTTATCAATCCTTTAAATTTGTTTGGGCAAACAGAAAAGAAGAATACATGACGTATGCTTAATAATCTAAGAATAAAATAAAATATTGCGTATACGAGATGTTACTAAGCGAAATCAAATATTGTATATAATAATAAATTTACCCGACGCAGCATAGCACAGCCAACCGAGTTCCATGAACTTGTATGGTCAGTGTGATTATATATAAAAAACAATCTAAAATCACTTTCAGTTGAATTACCTTTCTGTTATTTCATTCATGCTTCTCGTTGCTTCTTATTGTAGACAAACAAACAGACACATAAATAATTCCAGTGACTTAGAAAATGAACAATAATGCACAACTCCCTGGCCTTGTCCTTAGTTTTATGAGTAATATAAAGCTCTTTACTTTATTCAAAAGAAAAAGTAGTACAATTGCGCACCACTTGAAATACTTTTGTAAAAATCAGACGAATCGAATATGAACTTTGATTTAAAAATTGATTTAAATCTGTGGGTTGTGACACATACGACCTTTCTATGCAACATTTTATGCACCAATTTCATGACATCAGTGTCACATATCAGATCTAAAACTAGGTTGGAACCAACCATATATAACATAGACCAAATTTCATGGGAAACAAATGAATAATATGGCCACGCATAAGACTCGAACAAGCAAACAAAAAATCTTTAATCATTTCATATTAGATAACATTTCAGCAAGATATTTTATTTTATAAATAAATTTCTGAATTAAGTAGAGAAGCAGATTTGCATACTAAATTTTCTTTCTTGACAAATTAAAAGAAACATAAACCATTTGGTTTTTATGTTATTAACATCAACTTAATGTTGTTTGACTGAAAATTAAAACAAAAAATTATGAGTAAATAAATTTAATTATATTGTGTTCAGTTAATTAATGAAATATAAATAAAATAAATAATAAAACAAGTTTATTTAAACATATTTACAGTTTTTGCTTACTTCCTAACCGTTGATAGATTTGCGTTTTCTGAACAACATTATTTTTATTTGATCATTTAAAAATAATAAAAAATTATTGATATCCGAAAAATTTTTATAATTAATGTGAAATCACTAAATTGTAAATGAACAAAAAAGAAGGAAAAAAAAAATTAGAGTTTATTCTTGCTGAACGCGCCCAAATATTATCTTAATCATGTTGAGTTATTTTAAAAAAATATTAACAAAACTTTCTTGTATTCTACACTCTGTCACAACTTCAAGATACGCATAAATGCTTTACTATTATTGATGGATGACTGATTTGCTTGAATATTAGGTAAGGTATGTATTGTCTTTTGTGCTTGTATCTTGTTGTTTAAAAATATTCTCATTTTATATTTCACAAAATTCTTTTCATGCCGCTTGCCATATTTTAAAGGCAAAGTACACTATATCTCAAAACACTAGTGTGAAATGTATTATCTCTGTTTAGTCTGATATTAATTGGAGAGAAAACGATGCAACTCTCTAAGATATTCATTAGCATAGTAACTTAACAGAAACAGATCTATAGAGAGCTATATCTTTCAACTTAACTGGAAAACCAGATGATGTTGGTTGGTTGTTGGTGATGCAAATTGGTTTTGGAAATGAAAGCATCTTTTGTATTCTTTAAACAAGTCTTTTATCGTAGCCGTTATAATCCTTTCTCTAGAAATGATAGCCACCATATAAACCAAACTTTGGAATACTAACTAGTTCCAAAGTTTTCAAAGTTTGGAGAGGTAAACATTTCTAAACATTTCAAACCATATACAATATTTCCTAGCATTGAGAGACAAATACGATAATTTTAGGTTTCAAATATTCTTCATGTGAGGAATGACTTTTTATTTTTAATATTTGAACCCTTCAATTTCTTAAAGTATTTAAGTAAATAAAATTCAAATTCATATAAAAAAATTTGGAATCAATGCAACTTCCATGAATTTACCAAAAAAGATCATATATTTTATACAGAAACTCATGGGTTAACAAGAAGAAGGCTTTGCAAACATATGACAGTAGAATAACATGTCAACCTAACAGAATGAAGACAATTTTCATACTAAAAGTCTAATTTAAATAAGAATTTTATATGAATGTTAGGTTTAGTTTTCAATATACTCAGAATAAGCTTAAAATAGCATAGACACAGAAAGTTCAGTGTAAAATGCTTGTCAGTAACTCAACAAGAATCCAATGATTGTATACAAATTGATATCTCTAACTAACCATCATTCTAGGAACTTTGATTATGCATACAAAATTAATTAATTATACAACAAACAAACATTTTCAAAAAAAACCCTAATAATATTTTATTATTATTTTATACACTCAAACAAACTTGTAAGTATTTGGAAATACTTTGCCTACAAAGAAATCCAAATATTGTGTTTGATTTTTAAAAACACAATAAATTATTCAGTATCCATTTTAATATATAAAAATCCAGTTGGATTTATTTTGATTTAGTTTCCGGTTGAAGAGTGTGCGCACCTGATACTTGATTCACCCATCGAAAGGAAAAACAATAAATCAATCAATTGACAGCAGATTTCCTCTAGTAGAATCAATTGGAAATTTATGAACTAATGAAGAAAGATATTTTACCATAAAAATTTCTTAAGTCGCTTAATATTTAAGTGATTAAGTCAGATAAAATTAATTTAAGTATATATTATATGTGAATCAATGACTAATAAGCGGATATTGTGGCATGTGTGTGTCTTTTGTGAGTGATTAAAATACTCACTTACAGATGCCACTACTTAGTAAAACTCCCAGCTAAAAATGAAACAATGAAACAATCTAAACCCATAATTTGATAACTTTATGGCAAACAACTGAAAAGATACGAGAAAATATAAAACTCATACAATTATAGCTAAGAGTTTGAGTTTGAGTTTGAGTCTTTAAACGTTTGAGTTAATGATGTTTCATATGAATGACTTAGTTGGAGGTCACACGACGTTAACAACACCATCAATACTAACAACAACGATGACTGACATCAATTCTGGCTAAAAGTGACCTTGAAATTGGTAGCCAACAAAACACGAAGAGAAAAGTATCTGTAGCAGCAGGTGGCATATCACAAATTTAGTGTGTAATCAAGTGGTGATGGTGGTAGTAGTGATGTTGATGTTGATGTCATGTGAGTTGATGTGATGTAATATTAAGTATATTAGGAATGAGTGCTTACCTTTTTCGCTGTCATGAGATTCGGTTGAATCTTGACGGCAGCTCCAGCACTTGGTACATGCGCACCCAGTGCTCCAATTAGTCCCAAATTGAGATTCAATGATTGTTGTAACTTTTGTTGATGTTGATGTTGCTGCTGCTGTTGTTGTTGTTGTTGGTGTTGCTGTTGCTGTTGTTGGTGTTGCTGCTGCAATTGTTGAAGTTGTTGAAGTTGTTGCACATGATGAGGATGTAATTGTGGCGATATGGAAGTCGATAAGCAACTCAATTGTTGGGCACTTGCTGATTGCTGCTGCTGTTGTTGTTGTTGTTGTTGTTGCAAGGCTGCCGTCATTGGTGGCGTTCCCGTTGATGGTGATGGCGCCAGAAGCGTTTGCCCATTTAAAGGATTTGTGGCAGCAGCTGATGCCGCCGCCGCCGCTGCGGCTGCTGATATGAATGAACTTAGTGATAGGGGACTAAACATAGATGCGGCAGCAGCTGCTGCTGAAGGATGCAATAATTGTGTTTGCTGCAATTGAGCGGCATAACCCTGAAGATGTGCAGCCGAACTCAATTGGGAGTAGTTATAGGCAGCAACTGCAGCAGCTGCTGCTGACATGGGCGAGAGCTGAGTGCCGGCACTTGGATGTAGCGTAGCATGTTGGAAATTTTGTGGTGGTGCTGCTGCTGGATTTGGCGAATGTTGATGCAATTGTTGTTGATGTTGTTGCTGTTGATGCTGTTGGGATTGTGATGGATTAAGATGCGTGGATTGTTGTGGCACTTGACATGCAGCGGCAGCCAAGGCTGCTCCATGAAGTGCATGTGCATTTGAATGAGCAGCATAAGTTGCCGCCAAGGCATTTGTTTGCATGGCCTTATCCGGATATGCCGTCCCGGCGACCACTGCTGGTGTTGTTGCTGGCATTGAGATCATTTTGGGTTGCGCTATGCCCCATGGCAAGTACCAGGCACAGGGCGGATGTTGCATTTTGATGTGCGCTTTGCGATTTGATCGATTTTTATGTATTTCTTTTGCACTTTCAGTTTGTAAATTTATAAATTCTATGGGGAAGGGACAAAAGAAACAAGAATAATTGCAACAAACTACAATAAATATTGTACTTGTATATACGAGTATAAATATTGAAATATTTTTATGAATTTCCGTTGTAGCAGTAGTAGTACAAAGTATGAGAATTTTTCTCAAATTTCCTTAATTTTTTTTTTCATTATTATGCATTGCAATTGTTTAGAAAGCATTTGCATTATGTAAATTTAATAAACAAATGAATAGAAAAAATCTACACTATTTACATTTAACTTTAAATTTTCAATTTAATTTTTTGTATTTTTTTTTCTTCTTGCTTTTGGTTCATTAAACATTTTTATTTGCTTTTTAAACATATCTTTCGATTGTTTATTTTCTTTTTTTTTTTTTGGCCTTTTGCACCGCAGTTAAAAGCAAATTTGCTTATTTTTTCTATTTGATTTTTCAAAAATATAAGAAAAAAATAAACATTTAAGATTTCAATGCAGATTCAATCCCAGCCAAAATTGATTATCTTCAATTGTGTAAATACACATGCGATACACATGATATAGAAATGATTATTTGGTGATGACGTTGGTCACTTGGTTAGTTACTAAGTAAGTAGGTGTGTAGTACGGAGTATCTTAACACTTTAATGTGAAATTTCTATGTTTAACTTCATGAAAGCCAAATGTTGTCCGTCAATAAAACACAAGTACTAACAACACAACAAATCATATATAATTTTATTTGAAAGAACTTTCTCTTGCTAATTTAATAAAAAATAATACATTCTATGAAGCCCCACATTTCACAAGGATATGCTAAATATACTTACTAACTAAAAGCTTCAAGACATTTTTCACATGGCAAAATAAACAACTACAAAAAAAAAAAAAAAAAACATTTTAGTCATTCAAACATTTTTCATTCTTTGTATTTTTCACAAAATATTTGGTTTTTTGTAGTGAACGCATTCTTGCTGGTCTAGTTACACATAAAGAAATTTAAGAAAATATATGTTTTTAGTTAAAATATCTGGCACCTTTCTTTCTTTCATCTTTCATACTACTAACCAAAAAATACTGTCGAACAACAAAGTTTTGTGTTGAAAACAAAGAATCTACTACTAGACACACATAACATACTATAGACATTAGTTTATTAAATTATCTCTGTATTATTATTCTTAGTTTCATTGTATTTCTATGTGCGGCAAATGTGCCAACAAACGACAACCTGCTGGTTTGGCCTACAACATTTTCTTGTTTCCCAAGAAATATAGAGAATTTGTTCATTTTGGTTCATTTTTTGACGTAAACGTAATTTTGAATGGATATTTACTTATTTTCTCAGTCAGTCACTCAGTTAGTTATTCGCACGGAAGCCTCTAAGAGGTGTTAATGATGATTAAGGCCATTTTGGTTTAATGCTTTCATTGCGTATACGACATGTTGACTCAAATGAAAATAAACAAAGAAAAACAAAACTAAATACCTAAGTTTAAAATTTTGTTCTTCTAAATTTTCCTTTAACTTAAGTTTTGTGCGAAAAAAAACAACAAATATTTATATATTAAAGGAAAATACGACATAATATTTTTCTATTTAGAGAAAACATTTGAATTTCATAACATAAACAAAAACTATTGTACGAACGTCAATGAAAATTTAAATTATCACGCACTAGTCTAATAATCTCTGAATGAATTCTTTGGAAAATTTTTTATTCAATTCCAGACAATTATTAAAAAAAAAGAATCGAACATAAATTGTATTACAATTGGATTTAAATCGTGAACACTATCGAGCGATGATTTCTTTACGATGTTCGAAGTGGATAAACTTGGCAGTATAGTGCGGAAAGACTTCATTCGGCTTTTTTTTTTTTTTTTGGATGAAGGGCCACATAAGACTACCGTATATCGCTACTTTATGGATTTCAATCGTGGACAATCTACGCTGCAGGTTGAATTTCTTGAAGGACGACCAAAAATAGTTGTTACGCCCCAAAAATATTATATATAATGACAATGCAAATACTCCCATTTCGGCTCAAACAACTGAGTATTTGAAGACACAAAAAATTGAATTAATGGGCCTCGATTTAGCACCGAATGTTTTCTTTTTTTTTTTTTTTTTTTGTGTTTCCAACAGTGAAGTACAAATGACGTGGTCACCGATTTTCGACACCCGAAGAATCTGTTGGTGCTTCGAAAATTGGTGTATTGATCTTTATTGGGAATACTTTGAGAAACAATATTTTTGAATCTTGTTTAGATGCGTATTTACTTCTCATTGCAGAACTTGTGTAGTGTCCCTCATATTGGTTATTTATTGTATTTACTTATTTAGTTATATGCAATTTAGATGCAATGCAAAATTACAAATTAACTTCAAAAAAGCTATAGCATGGATTTATGTATATAATAAGTATAATAATATGTTATTGGATATTCAATTCTAATAACTCAATCATTGTCTCATTTTCAACAAAATCAATTCATCAAGATTCCCAATGGAAGAAAATATTGCGAATAAAACTCAATCAAACGGAATCTATATATTTATTTACATATATTTTACATATGTAAAATGTAACAAAACATAGTGGTAATGTAGTGATGGGCAGAATCGATAATCGAACTATTTTATATAGTTTGGTTGTTATAATCGAATGCAAAAATCAAGGCAAGAAGAAAAGAATGAACTTGACATTACTAATCTGCAGGCAGTATTAAATTATCTAGCACAGGTATAAAAAAAAAAGAAACAATGATGTGTTTGTCGTGTGTTTTCTGTGAATAAGTTTTTGTTTTTGATTATAAAGGGGTAGCAATCCAGAAAAGTATTGATAACGAAAGTTATAACCCAAATGAATGGATTGCATATTATATGACAATTAGTTGACTACATAGAGGTTTGGATATATCAAGTAATTTTTGCATATTTACGTTGTATTTCTCATCCTCTTCTTTACCGAAATTCTAAAATTTATACAACAAAAAAAGTTGAATTTGCGGCGCTTCCTCCTCCGTCACATGCGATGCTACACAGTTTCCACTCATGCTCAACAGTTCTTTGATCCTTTAGCTATCGAATGGTGTAATTATATTTTGAATATAGATTGTAGATATTGTATATAGCTACACCACACCAAATATTGTATATCCCCTTTTTTTGTCATCATCAGTTTCTTGGATGGCAAATTAAGTTTGAAATCTGCAAACGCAGATATAACAAAAATTTCCATAAAGACATGCTAATAAATTATGCACCCGAAGAAGCTCTAACTACTCTGACTAAAGTCAATTGCCTGCCTGCTCTCCTGCCTTCATAAAAATTACAGTATAATTTTAATTATGTTTTTAAACTTAAGCCGCATATTTGCCATTTGTAAATTTGTATGTACTAATAAAATAAGTAAAAAAAAAAAAAAAAAATAAGTAAAAAACAAATGAGGAATCAAACTCAAACTACTCAGCATAGTCATATTTTAAACTAAGTCATCAATTAATATTAATTTCATAATTAGATCGAAATGAAATTTGCTTTAAATAACAGGTTAGCATGATAAAAAAGCTAGAATATAAACACATGTTACAATGATACAAGGTAGCGCAAACTTGGCCTGTTACGCTCTTGAAAATTCTCTACTATGACGTCACATTAAGGTCAGTGTATTACACGCTGAAGTCAACATGAAGTATCCAAAAATTGGAATAAAATAATAAATTAAATAAGAAAACAGCATGTGATAGTGTTGTGCAGCGTCAAAACTTCAAAATTGGATCAAGAAGCAATTCTCTCTTGACTTCACAAAGTCACTTTTTTGAGAGCGAAACAAATGATCAAAAAAAGTGTCGCCACCTTCTATTTCTTACACAATGGTATAAACATGTAGGGATCAACTTAGGTATGTAAATGAATCAATTGAATATAAAAATCATTTAAACTTTAAACCAATTTGAAAATTTTGCCAGAGCAAATGAAATAAATTAACGGCATTTTATCTGTTTTATGAATTGATATAAGTAACTATTGTGTAATAATTATTTTTAATAGAATATAATTGCTAAAATAGTGAAATAATTTCTATTGAAATAACATAAAAACTGCTTTACAAAATAAACAAAGTGTTTATTTGATGGTAAACAACGAATTACATTGAATGCGAAATTTTGACTTATAGTTTATTGATAACTTTATTTTTTTACAAATTTGGCTGAAAACATAATATTGCTTTTATGATTTAGTTATAGTAAACTGACTTTTTTAGAAAGGGAGAACCGATACAACTACTTATCTTACGTCACTTACGAGGGTTACCTTTTTGCAATCCTAGTTTTGCCACATTAAAACTAACAATCTGCATTGTGAAGTTTGACATTTTTCAGCACATAATTTAATGATCACATTTCTTAAGTCGTGACAGGTGAGGAATCTTGAATATATGTATATGAGACAGAAATGAAATAGAAATCGTATGTACAAGTATGGAACTTCAAAGACGAACAAAAATTCAAAAAAGGTTATTCTCGGACGACGACGGACTTCCTAGCAAATGGTCACATGTTTATTTAAAAAAGCCGGATATGAGGACACCAAACAACCATTTGTTTGCCAAAAGCTTTCAATGAATTAAGGAAAACGAACCGCAGAAGATAAATGAATTTTTAACACAACAATGCGAGCTTTCACAAAACAATTTTTGAGAACACAAAACGTAGAATTGATTTGTTATCCGCTTTATAGTCCTGATTTGAAAACCCATGACTTCAATTTGTTTCCAAAAATCAAAAACAAAATGTGAAGTCAAGTTTTTTTGGCGCCTGAAGATTGATGCGTTCAAAACAATAAAGTCTTTCAAAAATTGTTTCAAATGAATACATTGATAATCAGGGAGGTTATTTAAAAAAAAAATAAAACGATTTCGGATGAAAAATGTTTGTTTGTGTTCTCTATTTTTGATATAAAAGACGTAACTTACAATACTTGTGTATGGCAATACAAGGCAATAGTCATGATTTGTTGTTGTAGAATATATTTAAAGATATATTCTAATTCTGTAAAATATTACTAACTTTTCATTACAAACTTTCAAATAAATACAATATATGCACTTAACATCACACAGTATAATGGCTGCGAATCAGTGGACTAATGAATGTGTCATTTCCAACAAACAAAGAGAAAAAGAATAAATCACAATTCAAAATAAATGTTTCATGACTAACTCACATAGTTGAGACAATTCATCTGCTTATTGACCACCATTAAATGTGGAATTATTTATTACAATAAAAACTTCTTGTTATTTTATGGCAAATGGTAATTAAATTTCAATTCTTCAAAAGCATATCCCACGCACCCTTGTGGCCTTGAATCTCATATCAAACTATAATTTCTAATTGAAATATCAATTATCAACAATCAATTTAATTATTAAAATTTCTTTGATCAAAATTCAATTTCAATTGCCTACATTTTATGCCATTTATTCGACCATTACTTTTTGTTTTTTGTTGTATAATTTTTTGTCTATTTACTCATTTGGAAAACACTTTAATTACAATATTTTCTTAATTTCATGGTATAACACACACACATAATTTCATATTGTAGTATATATTGTACAATAAGTTAACCCTACCTCTAGTCAACTTTTCACACTTGTTGCCTACAGGAAAAACAGCAAGGGAAATTGGTTCAACTTTACTATTAACGCCAGCAAGCATACGCTAACATAACTGAAAACTTTTCAATTTTGTACAAAAACGGTTCTCTTGTATCCACAATCCATCTACAATCATCCTTTCCCATCCTCATTTTAAAAAAACTAAACAATAAACACAAAAAAGAAAAAAAAAAAAAGATATCAAATCAAACTTTAGAAAAAGAAAAGGTGAAAAACTTTAACATTTTTTCTACTAACAAAAACTTTTTTTTTTTTTCAATGTTCGTCCATATGGTGAAGATTGTGCGGCAGGCATTTTAGTTGGGTTTAACAACTGGACGGGTGTCATAGAGTGTGGAAACAAAATTACCACCTCATTTCCCATACTGGGTCAATTGGGAACAGAAATATAAAGAGAAGCGAGCAGCAGACACGTTAGATTAGGTGGGATCTATGCCCAAAACAAATATTCCGAAATACACAAAAACAGAAACGTAATCGGATTGACTCACAACTATGAACCAACACACAAGCGAAACAAAAAATTGGAGATGTTATAAAAAATAAAATAACAAAAATTGTCATCCAAGGATAGATGGCTAGGGATGAGAATGATGGACCAGAGAATACAATTCAAACAAAAAAAGGAATAAAAGTAAAAGTAAAAAAAATAAAAGTCAAAACAGATTTATGCGATTTCAACTGGAAAACGGAAACCATTCGGAAGTTCATTTTACGTCGTCTACTAAGTTATTGTATAGAAATCAGCACCACAACAGATAACCAAAAATACGGGAACAGGATAAAGTACGCACACTAACACCCAACAAAAAAAAAAAGGAAAAGTTTACTAAAGCGCCTTTGTCCATTGCCATTTTGCCATTTCTGCTTCAAAGCATTTGCATTTTGACCCTTTTTTTGTTGTCTAAAATTTAAATTGTGGCAGCGAAATTTCAATCGTCATCATCACCATCATCGTGTATCTTTTTGTGGTTAAAGAAAATATCTTTTATACAAGTATTTTATTTTGGACTAGGTAAATGTTAGCAATTTATCGGTTTGCAATCATTTAAATGGCGTAACTTAAATTTTGATGATGCATCGAGAATCGAATCGAATGGAATGGAATCACTTGAACAGTTTGTTAACAATTTCATTATTAGCTTCAAAAACATGGTAAATGGTAAA
The DNA here is from genome assembly GCA_037043295.1 of Amiota minor. Taxonomy (NCBI): domain Eukaryota; kingdom Metazoa; phylum Arthropoda; class Insecta; order Diptera; family Drosophilidae; genus Amiota; species Amiota minor. The sequence continues at coordinate 736,646 of JBAMAW010002153.1, forward strand.
GGAAACAAGTTTTGAAATGGGTGAAGTAAAGTGTAAAAGATCTGAAGATAAATATTTAGATAAATAAAATCAAGAATCTCAATTTTGATTTGTTCAATTAGTGTCAGTTCAGAAAGTCAAACAAAACACGAAGGCTGAATGGGATTATAGAATTATATTTTGATAGAATTTAGCAAAGTTTAGTACATATCTTATGTCTTTGAGGTTATTAATGTCAAAAAAGTTAAGAATTTAGTAAGTACAATACAACAAACTTATGATACTTATTAGCCTTCTGAATGATTATTGTAGACTTAGCTTCTACTTAAATAAGTTGAATATTGACTCAGACTATAGTTGCAGATTTTGTAGAGAAAATGATAAATCTTCATTTCATCTGTCAACCGGATGTGGTGATCTAATAGCTAAGAGAAGTATGAAGTACCTATAGATGAAATTTTCTGTATCCTGTAACATATTTGTACATAGAAGTAAGTACAAACAACCCTTATTGCTATTATCAAATACTAGTAATCTAATCTACCCCAGAATTGAACTGACAATTAGAATATCTAGAGCAACGAGTAATGACAGTTTTTTGACATTTGTTGAATACATTTTCGTGTTAAAATTTTATTGATTTATAAATTGCATAAAATGAAAGCACACATAAATTCTCTGAACACACGAAAAGGCAAACATGACGCCCACAACATATTGTCTTTTTTTTGTTATTATCCTTATTGTCCTTATTTTTGTTGTTGTTGTTGCCATGAAAGATGTCAGTAGTAGAAATTGTTAAACTGCATTGTCCCACTAGTAACAACAGACAAAAGATACGAGTATTGCGCACACCTTGAACTTTTCACTTGCTTTTGATTTTGTTTTGTTCAGTTGTTTTGCCCTGCAATCCAAAGAATGTCGATATTAGTTTTTGACGGCAACAAGAGCTTCACAAGATTCCTCGATTGCTCCTACTAGAATCAACCTGACTTAGATAAAGTGATGATGGTGGTGGTGCTGAAGACTGAAAAACTTTAGAAGTGTTCGAACGCATAAAAAGAAAAGAAAAAAAAAGAAATACTTGAAAAAGATTCTGTTTCTCTCTTTGCCTCCCTACGAGACTATTTAGTAAACAAGCAAGTGAAAACTTGTCATTCAATTTGATGCATAGTTTTGAAATAAATCTACACGTGTGTTTGTCAAGGATTCAATGGCATATATCGTACACACAGATATTTGCCAGTGTAACTTTAGTTTCATGATCTCATCATTTATTATTTATTTAGATACCACAGACACAAACACGTCTTTGCCACAAGATACTATATACTTTTAATATTATAAGGGTTTGTCTTGCTCTAAGTATTAAGTAGATTTGACATGATTTCAAAATGACTTCGCTGTTATCTTCGCTTCATTTAACATCAAAAAAAAAAAAAAAAAAAGAAAAAATTTAACTATTTTGACAAAACAGAAACTGGGCCACAGACAAAATTTAATATTTGCGAAGAAAAGTTGCTTGCATCCTAAAGAATTTCAATTTTCAATTCAAACAGAACTCACTACTCATGCGAATGAATCCAAGGAAAGCCTCAATTGAGAATAAAATATGTAGATTTCATAAGGCAACTTTTCAACTAATGTAATAATACTCTTTCATTTTAACTGTATACATACTCTATCTATCCTTCCTTCTTTCTGTCTTTCTTTCTATCTATCTATCTATCTTTATGTAAGAGTATATGAGTATATCTCATTCTATTGTATGTGTGTGTACGAGTATGTATAGGAATGCATTTTAAGTATTTGTAAATTGAAATAACTTAAAATTCTTGAACAAAAGCATTTGGTTTTGTTTCAACAAGAGAATGTCGTACTTGTCGTAAAATTTATTTGAATTTAAATGAATAAATGGCTAACTGAGTGGGTGAGTGGTTAAATGGGTTTACGAAACCCAAAACATGACTTTGTTGATAATAAAAGTAAGTAGTAGATGCATATATAGTTTTCTTGGAATCCTTAAAGCAATAATTAAATGCAATTAAAAAATCTGACACCTTTTTTCTCTCCATATCTAATAAATTTAAATGCCTTAATATTATCAAAGAAGGAAATTGGTTTTATATTTTAAAAAAATGTCATGATGTGCACACAAATAAATCACCTTTTCATTAGAATTAAGTAATGGAAAATATTGTACAATGCAAATCTTTAAAACATTCATTATAAATTTTGATAAATAAGCTTAAGGCCTCGTAGTCTTACACAGCTTTCATTAAATTGCCTTGTAAATAAATAAATACAAATAAATTTGGTTAAATGTTTTATCAATCATCAAGTAGAATACAATAAATAATTTCCACAATTTTAATTTTACAAAGGAAATCAGAAATCAGAAGGAAAACGTGAAAATTACAATACAAGGAAATATCTTTTTAAATGCTACACACGTAAAAAGGACATTAAGAATTTGTGGTTATGAATTTTAAGTAGAACGAAATACTAACAGAAATCCATAAAAACAAAAGAAAATAAAGTGAAAAATTATTGTCAAGAAGAGAATAGAAATTGATAATGAATTTTATACTCAAATTAAAGTAAATGAATATTAAAAGTTAATTTTATATTCAAAAAGAAAAATCTGTTAAGCATTTGTTGTATCTTTTGCAATACTTTTAATGAATTGGATTTCATAATAAAAGCTTCAAAATTTTGCATTCAAATAGAATTAGAAATGTACAATTTTCTGTCCCAGAGATATTTGTGGTTCATTTTGTTTATGAACTCTAATGATTTGACCAATAAAATTGCTACGATATTCTCCTGTTTCTTTGAAATTATTGTAAATACTTTGACAACATTTTGAATGCATATTTATGGCTACACAAAATTCTCTAATGACAATTTTCAAATAATCACTTCTTACACTCAACAATATATACAAAATGATGTAGGTTATTATCACTTTGACATGTTGTATTGAAGGACAATTGGGTTAGTTTAATTGGAAAGATAATAAAAACATTATAAATTCTCTTCAATTTTTTAAGATTATAAAATGAAAATCATTTGATTGTTCTATGTACAAAGAGAATTCAGAATTTCTTTATTTAAAAAAGGAAAATTGCAGATTTTCAAAATGTTTTCAATTTTGATCTAAGAAACATTACAAAATTGAGAGTTTTACTAACTAAGTAATAAATCGTTGAGGTTCCTATAATCATAAAGCAAGAATCAGAATAAGCTTCAGCATTTTTGAAATCTTTGTCTGTTGAGGCAACAACAAAAATTATTTACATGAAAAATATATAAACAAATCACAATCAGACACATCCTGGCATCTTGTAAGCATGAGTTTTAGTTGCCTTATCAACACTTGTGTAAAGTTTTCAAAATACACCTTTTGAAAAAAGCAACATCTCCATAACCCAAACTTATTTATTCAACGAGGATACAATTCCTTCTTGTCACCTATGCAGTCATGCGGAGGCATCTACTGGACCAAAAGAACACATCTTCAAAGCATCAGAAATGATCAATTTCCTAAAACCAAACCCTCATTATAATTCCTTATTCCTGTTTCAGAAATCAGTTTAAATAAAATATTTTTGTCTTCCTAACACTTGTGACCTCTTGGATTCGAATTAATATTATAATAATTGCTTTCAGTCGAAGGCATAGTAATATACGAATAAGTATGTCAATCAAATTTGAAGATTCTTGAGAGAAAAGAAGGAAATGTATTGTATATTTCAGTAAAGCATATTTAAACATCAGTAGTAGAAGCAAACTTAATGATGTCATTAAAATAGCAAAAATGTTTATTACAAAAACTATTGCATCACATCAAAATGTAATTGGATACTTCAAGTGCAATTTCCTCATACACTACTTTAAAAAAAATTCGCAATAGCACACAAAATTATGAATAAAATTTATTAAATTTAATTATTTGGTTCAATTAATTTCTTTATCCTTTACATTTTTATCATTTATTACAATATTTCAAAAACTAACAAAAAAAAAACAACACAGTTTATTTTATTGTTTGCACTTAAAATGCTTATTATCCATTAAATGTGTAAATGACTTCCTTCCGAAAGTTTGTGAATATCAAATAACAAAATATATAAATTATAAAAACTGCCCACTGGACTTAACTAAGCACAGAAAAAATGAATTTATTACAAACGCGTGCGCAAATTAGAAAATTTTTATATAAATTTATATATTTAATATTCCATAGAATAGAATTTTTATTAAAATTTTGTTGATTTTTCTCATTTATTGTATTTGTTTATTTTGTATATTATTTAATTAAGCACAAATTTAATTGACAATTTTCGAAATTACTTATACGACTCGTGCGCCTTCATGCGCTTGAATGGAACTCTCAGTTGATTATCTTTAGTTCTGTCTTTTCTTTTGCTTTGTTCTTGTAATTTACTTAATTTTCATACTTCAATAATCATCACTTGTAATTGAAATCATTTATTCATTATTCATTTTGTTAGAATTTGTTGTTGTTGTTGTTCTTAATGAAGTCGATGATTATTAATGAGGAGGCACAAACTCGCGAATGCCAAAAATTTTCTCAATGAATGAACTTTAAATGTGAATACAAAAAAATATATATCCTCCGATTAGATTAACAAGGGCAGTTTTATCCTTATTTTAACACAATCAAAATATTTTCTTTCCTTTTTTTTTTTTTTTTTTTTTTTTGGTGTTTTCCCTTTTAGTACTAACCAATTTGTTAAACGAATGAAGAACGATCAAACGACCGAACGAACGAAAGAACACACGACGACTGGACGAAAGAATAATGCACGTATTTATTCACAACACTTTTACAGTTGTGTAGTATCTATGAGTGTGGGTTTCCAATTCGAAATGCGTAAATTGACCCAAACACGTTCACACGTTCTTATTGGTGGTGATGGTGTATAGAAATCAAATTATCAAATAAACAGCAAAGCTAATAATAATGAACAGCAGCAAATGTTTCCTTCTTTGATATTTTATAATAATTTTAAAATCAATGAATATAAAACAACGACAGCAACAACTGATCCTCCATTGTTGAATAAGCAAAAGAACTAAACAATTAAATCATCATTCATCGTTGGATCAATTTGCAGTTTTTGATGCCATTGCAGCAACAGCAAGTAAAAGGATTTTAATGACACAACTTTAACTTTTTAATTTTGCTTTGTCAAATTTAGACTTTGCTGTTTTTCTGGAAAACAAAGAAAGAAACCGCTTTCTTTAATGACAAATTTATATTTCGATATTAGGCAATTTTTAAAGGATAAAATTGGAATTAATTTTGAAATTCCTTTAAACCGTTTTCAAAACAATTTTCGTAAATTTGCCGACGGCCAAGGAAAACGGCGCGCGTGAATATACTTCCGTTAAAAGTCAAATCTCGATTAGGTAGCGAGTAAAAAGTAGCGAATAAGTCGAAAGTAGCGTCCAACTAAAACATGCTAAGCAAGCACAAGCAACCTGTCGCTTAGCCAAACACGAACATGTTGTACTGATTCGCTCAGTTAGCAGTTCACACTTGGATACTTGGGGCTTTGTTGGGGTCGTTCGATGGTTGATGCTTGCTATTGTTGTTTGTTGTCGGTTGTCGGTTGCAAGGTGAAACTGGATTGTATAAGAAAGATGCTGGGTGAATTGCATTTAACATTTCAATAAAGATAAATACAAATACATATGTGTATGAATGTATCTGTCAATACAGTTTTATGTATCAAAATATTTTCAAAATTTTTTTAAAATTGTTATACACCTATCCCCCGATTTACACGGTACTCGTTTTACACGTTTTCGCTCTTACACGGTTTTCCAAATAAGTTTTTTTTTTGTTTTTATCGCACTCTACTAAATGCTACTGTGTTTGAACACGTGCGCTGTGTACACATCTCACGGGGATTCCCGAGCTTATGTGCTGACTTGCTGCACATGCACACTGTGTCTGTATTTCTTCGCATAAAATTAAAGTTTTATCTACGGAAAATTGTATTTGAGTGAAAAAAATGCCTGAAAGGACTTATGTCTCAAAATTTTATAAATCGGCTAGTGGTCATAAAGCAGCAAAAGATCGCATAACAATTCTTTTCTGTAGCAATGCTTCAGGAGATTATATTATGAAACCATTAGTGATTAACAAATCAAAAATGCCCCGTGCCTTTAAAGGAAAAGGAGTAATCATCAATAATCTTCCCGTTTATTGGAGGGCTAATAAGAAAGCGTGGGTTACTGCTGCAATGTTTACTGAATGGTTTCATGAATGTTTTATCCCAGATGCCAAAAAATATTTAGGTTCAAAGGGATTGCCTTTTAAAGTGCTTTTGTTAATTGACAATGCGCCGGATCACCCACAAGATCTAGAATATGAGAACCTTGAAGTAAAATTTTTACCAAAAAATACAACTTCATTATTACAACCATTGGACCAAGGCATAATTTCTACTTTTAAAGCTTTGTACATAAAACGAGCCTTTACATATATTTTGGAACAAATGGAGAAAAATGAAGCATATCGCCTTATCATACACTGCGATTAAGCAAACAACACTCAATAGCTGTTGGAAAAAATTGCAAAAAATTGTGCACCTAAAAATACTGAAAAAAATCACAACTGTTAAATAGCAAAATTATGCATTTTCTGCAAGCTTTTCGATTTACACGGTTTTGACTTGAAAATTTTTACTTTTCGATTTACACGTTTTTCCCAGGAACGTATCTACCGTGTAAATCGGGGGATAGGTGTACTTTTATTTTTTTTTTTTTTGTTAAAACAATAATACGTAATCTTTGAATTGTATAATAAAAATTTGCTTAAAATATTAAAAGATTTATTTAATAAATTGGTTTTATAGTAAAGTTACAGCATGCAAAGTGAACAAAAATCACTTTAATTATAATTATTTGCATACATAACACCTATTAATTATAAAATTGTTTAATTATATGAAAGAAAATACAATTGAAAAAGTAAAACAATTCAAAAAAACATACAAATGTGGAGCGCATTTCCCGTCATTTATTTATTTGCTAACCATTTCTTTTTTTTCTGTGTTTTTCTTTTGAATCATATTACAAAACTGTTACATTGCAAGTGAATTTCTGTTATTTTACTTTTACCATTACTTTTAGCACTGTTAATAACATTTTTGACACTGTTAGAAGTGGATTGTCCTCACTGTCTCTCTCTCAGCTTTGCCATTTGACATTAGGACTTCACTAAAACATTTCTATCCGATATGATTCTTGGCAATGACTTTCATCTCCCATTAGATTAAATCTTCTCTTCGACGGTCTTCTCCATGTGTATCATGCCTATGTCGTCCATTCATTCTACTAACCTTGCAGGTTCCATTCGAGGGCTTGCCTACATATTTCTGTGAGTATATCTGATCTAACTCCTCTACCTTTACTCTAATTCTCTTTAATTGAGTTTATATTTTGAAGCTTGTATGACATCAGTTAGTATAGTACCAAGCCTATAAATGGAGCTCATAGCCCCAAATACTTAGAATATATGAAAAGATAGCATACTATGAATCTCAGTTGTAATCATCTACTCACTCACTATTGCAGGACATATGTATTTGGTTCCTTTTTATTTTTACTATTCTCCATCATCTTTCTTGCAAGAGTCCTTCCTCATGCAATACATTGAGAGTTCCTTTATTTAATGCCCTACAAACGCCTTTATTATGGCATGTCACACCCAGCCATGGTCGTTGTCCAGTCTGGACACGCTAACTATTATACCATAAAAGCCAAACGAGCAGCTAAAATGAAACGCGATGTCGTCATTTTCTTGTCACAACAACAACAACAACAACAACAACGAGAAGTATATTCTTTAAACACGCACACAACAAACAAATAAATGAATACAAATACAAATAGACGCACGCAAGAAAATAAAAGGAAAATAGTAAAATGTGTAGGGAAAAACAAGTAGCAAACATTCCCATAACTTGAGCTTGACTAAAAGCCGACTAGTAATGCTGAACACACCCACCCACTGATGTGAATGGGTCTTACCTTGAGAGAGTGAAAGTGAAGAGGGAATACCCAACGATAGCACGAAATCGTGCTGATTTAATCACTTTTCCACTTGACTGCAGTGAACAACGATACCAGCGGGAACATGACAGGAGCAGGAGTAAAAGAACTTTTACTACTTTTATCCGTCTGTCATGGGGAAAGCTTCAACACGCCCAGAATGTCGTGCTTTGCCGCCGCGCCTAAGGATATCATCATCATCACGGTCACCATCATCATTACTAAGTACATTTGAAATGGCCAACTTCTATTTACTGACTTCAGTTTTTGGACAAGAATTTTGCGTTGCGTTGATTTGCTTCATGAAAACGATAGCGATAACAAACAATCCTCCCCTCCCGCTTTCCTTTCCTCAATGAATTTTACTACTAAACACGACATTTTGTGTGCTCTCAGAGTTGTCGGTCACACTTTTCCCTACATGTTTTCTTAATTAAATACGAGTATCTACAATAGTATACACGCGTATATACGAATATACTTCCTTGACTAAAAACGAAGAATAGAATCTTATGGGCAACAAATAAAGAAAATCTTTTGTTTCGTTTTCATCTTTGAATTGCGCAATATCCACATTTCTAAACAAATTTTGATTGATTAAGTGAAGTTAAACCGCATTTTATTTTTGTGGCTTTTCCTTTTGTGTGATGTGTGTGTGTGACAAATATGAAATTAATGTAATTAGAAATCTTACAAAACTTTACCACATAGTAGTAGTAGTAATAATAACTAAAATCTTTTATTTATTATTTATTTATTATAAAACTAAGATTATAATTATAAATTATAACTTAGATATACTACGAGCAAAAATCTTTTAAATTATATACAATACTATATTATCAATAATAGCCATGCACCTGCATTTATATATTTATTCATTCAATCATCAACTCATGATTATATTCAATGATTTTCCTGTTTTATTGTTGTTCTAAATTAGTTTCATTATCTTAATTTTGGATTCCTCACAAATCAATTGTCCATTTTTGTTGTATCTGTGTATATACAATATATGTACATATAGTACATTTGTATTATAGATATATATCTTTACTTTTGTATTCCATCATATAAATAAGTAGGTACGTGCTTTGTTTGTCTGCATAAAGTTGCCAGTTGGCAAATGTCAAATGCCACATGTCAATTTGTATGCACTAATGAAGTTATAATCTTCTCGAGCATGCAACATGCCCATAATCCTTTCTACATACTTATATAGAGATACTTATATATGCATATTTATGGCTATAACTTGATTAAAGAGCAAACTATTTTATTGAATATTGATGTTTCATGATAAACACAATTAAAATTTTAAAGATAATTTGCAATTGAATGCATTATTTCAATCAAACATGTGTACAAAATTTGCATTACATTTAGAAATTTTACAGTTGTTCAGTTGAATCAATTAATGGGAAATTCTAAAATGATAAATGTATAATTTGTTGTCTCAAATATTATTGTATTTTATATATAGATTTACCTACATACATACCACATGGGTCATTATAATAACCATTACGTACTGGTTATACAGCTCAGCATCCATACATGTTACGTATTACATAGTAAACCTCGGAAAGTACTGGCCTATTAAATTCCAGGGTGGAATCACAATTGAGGCAATATTTCGGCAAGAAGCACTGTTAGCCACGTGTGTCTGGGCTGATGCTTGTAGAAATTCAAGCTCTCTTTCAAACCAAATTGTAGTGGAGTATCTCTGATGATATTAGTATTATGACCTTCTTTCGTTTCTACAAACAGCAAACAACATCCAGAACTTTCAACACATATAATATTTTTCAGTTTCTTAGTACTTCCTCCTAGTCGATACTGTTTATCATGATAAATTGCATTTTAATCTATGATCATTTAAAAACATCTTAAGTCTTTTCCATAATTTATAAACGTGCATACAAATTGGATCCTTTGATCCAAATTTGAAATTAGGCTAACTATGAAATTATTATGTATTTCGTAAAATATATTTTTCTTAAAAAAAAAACTACTTATAAATATAAATTTAGGTTTATTCTATTTAATATATAAAATTAGAATTTGTTTGTTTCTTTGCATCTTATGCGTGAGGTGATAAGGGATTGGAGTTCGGAAAGAGGGCAACTCTGATACTTGTTCAAAAGGTGCATCGTACATACCTCCATAGCATAGTTGACATAGTTGATGTGGGTTCATCCCCGTTGAGAAGATAAGTGTTTATATTGATTATAGTTTAGGATACCTACGATTGACTTTTGCACGTCTTTCTCTAAGGAAATAATTGTGGTTAATGATGGTGACTGCGATACCAGATTAACTGCTGTGTCAGCCACTTCATTTCCGGTGATTTATGGGTTGGTACCCAGAATATTTTGATGGATGGGGTCCTGATGCAAGTATCACGAAATAGTTTGATTCCGATTGCTAAAGTTTTTGATATCATCGGTTGTATAGAGATTTGTCGATGCAAAGTACATAATTGGTTCGTCTGATTTTTTTAAAAGTATTTCAAGTGATGCGAAATGTATCAGTTCAGTTTGGTTTGCATAAATAATAATAATGATGACAAGGCTAGGGAAGTGTGCATTGTTGTTTATTTGGTAAGTAACTGAAATTATGTATGTGTCAGTCTGTTTGTCCTAAATAAAAGGCGGCGGGAAGCAAGAATGAATATCAGATATGTAATACAACATATTAATACAGATGGTGCGAACCCTGGACTCTGGACACAGTTGCATTCAACTGAAAGTGAAGAACATCTATTTTTGGTTTCTTTGTATTTATGATCGCAATGATCACACAAGTTCAAGGAATTTGGTTGGCCGTGCGATGACGGGCCGTTTACTCTAATAAACTATAAAATTATTTGCTAAAAAGAAAAATATTTTGAATATTTTTATTATGTTTTTCTACAATAATTCCAGGCATGTGGTCGACGAACTGTTTGTTTATATAATAAAAATGTCTTCATAAAACACTAAAAATTCAACAACAAATCATTATAGGTATGGGAGATACCAAGGTCAATTTGATACTGAGATTAGAAGATCAATTCCATTAGCCTAAAAAGTTCTAAAAAAATTTTTTTGGTGTTTGTTTTTACTATGTCGATGACGCCAGTCGCCCATGAGATAAATGTTCTATAATATATATTGTACATTACCTGTTGCCAGTCGCTTGAATCTAGAATGTATTGCAGAACACAAATAATGAAATACCCTTGCAACGAATTTAAAATGCTCTTAAAGAACACGTTTTTCAGGTTTATTAAAACAAATAAAGTTACAAAAATAGGCCAAGTGCGATTTAGACTCATACACGGAGAGTTCAGTACCATCGCACAAGATTTAAGAAGAAAGAACATTTCATAAGCTCTGCTCTCTCTCTCAGGCTGTCCGTCTGTCCCTCACTTTTTGAGCGAAAATGCTGATAATTTTCGCACAGATTTCTTTTCAAAAGACGCTGCGAAATCAGGGGGCAATGTAGCCTTAGTAATAGGGTTCCGTTTGATACCTTAAGGTTTAAAATATAATGAAGTTGCCCGTTCAAAACTAAATCTTTAAAATTACTTGATATTTTATCTTATGTATATGGGAGCTACACTGTGTTCATTTCTTATATGAACCATTGAAGTACCTAGAATTCCAGATCATATATTAAGATCCTCATTAAACTACATTATTAGGTTTTGCATCGTTTCTGAAAATGTAAAAATTATCTCTGAATATCATTACAAAATGTTACACGGCATGATGTCTCACGAATGATATTATATGTATTTCATTTATAAGTTCCCAATCATACTGTTGATTCATTTGACGAATCAAATCAACACACCTCAACATTTTTATTGTAGCTCATAGTGGAGATTATTACTTGGAGCATATGCCAATTTTTGTAAAGAAAAAAAGAAAACCGAGAGAATTTTCCCGCGACAAAATGTTTTTCTTTTTTTTTTTTATTTTATTTTTTTTTTTTTTTTTTCTTCAATAATGATAACACATCCAAACCCACAAACATACTCAGACATTTGAGGCATGTAAGTAGTATCTAAATTATAGAGAACGAACGGTGTCAGTGTGCCTTGAGGTTCCTGAGACCTGCGACAAAGTCTACTCGTGACGCTAATAAAATTTATTTTATTTAAATAAATGTCCATTCTTATTTTGTAGTATGCAATATACGATATGATATTGTATATTTATTATATTACGACGAGTAGTTCTTAAATATTTGTTTTATATAAGAAATTCATCTCGAACCTCGTAAATCGTCTCGGCCACTTGGCCACTTGACACAAAAGACCTACGGACTACACATGCACGTTTATAACATGACAGAAATTTGGATGGCATCCAAAATAACAGAAACAAAAAGAATTCTATGTGAAGCGCATCGCTTGGATATGTGCAAAGTTATGAAAAATTTCGATAGTCAAACAACTAAGAAATGCGTCATTTAAAAAAGAAAAGATTATGAAAATCATGACATAATAACTAATGTCTTTTAAATATTGTATTATACTCGTACTATATAATATATGATTATAACAAAGGGGAAATGAAATGTGATTATTATATTGTCATAATGACATGGATTATTCTTGGAAAAATCATGACAATATATCTGGTTTACTAAACTAATTCAATGGCTTCAACTTAGCTGGCGTTTGTTATCTATCATCTATCAAAAGACGCTTGTCATAGTTGACATACTACAAAACCCTAAATTATTTGACAATCGTCAGCTATTACTTTGTATTTATTTATCTGCAAAAAAATACAAAACCAAAAATAAAACACTGAACTAATTGAAATTGTAAAAATGAAATGAACACAGACCGGCAAGAACCAAATAACCGAAAGGCAGACAGTTGGAGGGACTGAACGAGGGACAGACAAGTAGTCACTCAGTCATTCAGTCAGACAAACAGACAACATCAACATAATCTAATTATTGTTTGTCGTTTCCCAATGAAAGGTGGAAAGTTGTTGGTGGTGGATTTTCGTTGTGTCTTGATTTGTAATTAGCAAAGAAAAGCGGAAAAAATAAGAAAATATAGTACGAGTATATAACTGAAAAAAATCAAAAATTGTGTGTTTCTTTCGCAATTCAAATTACAGACATTAAACATTAGATTTCAGTTTTCATGAGTGACAAACGGAAAAACAGAATGACTGACTGAGAGACACCGAGACTGGGATACAGAATACTCACTCGTAGATGACATAGACAGCGAAGCTAATCAATTTTTACACATTGTCAGACAAAGGACACGCTTTTTGGTAGAAATAAATGTACGCTTTAATAAGTATCTACGATTGCTTTGATTTAGCAAATTAAATCAGAATAGTTGAAATTATGTAACATAAAGGAGCATCCAACATTGCAGTAAATTATTTTAGAAACTTTGAAAAAGTTCTCACTCTACTATGAAATTGCTTTCCAACATAACTTGAAGAAATACCAGATAAGATACTTTTAAATTTCATTTTAAATTCATGAACTGCTACTGCTACATTAACAGTTAGTTACCCCACTTAAAGTCAATTTCCAGATTCCAACTTGAGTCACAAACGAACATCATCGAACATAATCGAACATTTACATCGAGCAACACACAACTTGTTCCATATGCATATGGAGCCTATCCACCAATTTAACCAATTTACTACTACCAAACACAATTTCATTGTTGTTGTTGTTGTTTTGCCAGCACTCCGACAGTCTATTGGACCCGCATTGATTTCTCTTAGAATGACTAAAAGCGTGCGCTCGAAAAAATTGTGTTTATAGATATAAATGAAATTCCATTTTAACACGAAATAAAAAATCTATTGTATATTTACAATAAATATTTCGTGTCTTATTCACTAGTATTCACTACCCCATCCATAGCCATTGACGTGATCATCGAATGAACTTCGGTGCCATGAGTTCTGATGCTTCCCATCTGACATCTGTGGGCGGCCGGCAAAATTCATTCATTCATTCCATTCATTAAGAAAATTCTCACCCATTCAAAGAACCCACCCAGCTAGCACTCTCATTTCCCTTCCTATTTACATACAATATTATGATATAAATTTAATGATTTGGATCATTAGTTGTGGATCGTTATTGAAAATGTTTTCTTTGATTTTTTAATTTATTTTTCAACTTTCGAACCATTAAAAATTTATGAAAAATAGTTTTATATCTCATAAAAATTTTATTTATTAACGACAACATTTTAATGGCCAATAAATGGGGAAAAAATTAAAACAATAATGATGAAATGAAATAAAATGAGCAAACAACAAATTAAAAAACTTTTAACTTTTAATTGATTGTTTTTATATATTTACTAAAGTATGTACTTTAAGTACAAGATATCGTAAGTACTAATATTATGGACCGTCATTTAATTTCCTTTTCTTTTTCAACATACAATTATATGAATCTTAATTATTATCATCGTGATGATGATGACGACGATATTTTTAATTGAATATTGAACAAAAGAAGTAGTCTGTAAAAAGAGGAAATTAATTTCATTGCGACACTACAAACAGAAAAGACTTAAACGACATTACAATACGATAAAAAGCCGTGCAAGGGAAATCATTTGCAGGCGACTATCCAAACAGTAAAAATGAGGGTATTTCCCTGGTGTTAATCGACAAGGGATAGTCATTTATTCCATAAATGAATTAACCAACTAAAGCGGTTTACATTGGGACATAAAATCTTAAGAAAATTGTTAAATGCTTACACAATAAAAAAAAATTTAAATTTACACAAAAATAGCAACTAATAACGTTGATATAAATCTAAGGTTTATACAATTCTTAAGAGTTCCTAACGTTCCCAACCCTTTCCAAGCAACACAATAGGTCCACAGCTTCTGAGTAAACAGCATATTTTGCTTATGAATATCATATTCGTGTCATTCTAATATTAGCACGATATTATTTATTGCTATGGACTTATAAAGGTTAGATGGTGCACCGTTAAACGTTAGAAATTTTATCACAATGATAAAATGTGAATTGAAAATTTTAGAAGAACTTATGCTGTGGCTTAAGGTTCACTCTAGTCATGTAAATAAAAATTGGAAAATATCGATATTTCTTCCAAAACATATCGCTAATAGTGATATTAACAGACATCGATGGATCGGACTTTTCCCCATCTTCTTTTCTTGAGTTCAGAGCACTCGGCCGTCGCCATAAAACTTGAATGTCTCTAGTAAACCATTTTAAGTAAGGGAAACTATGAAAGGAACATTTCCAAATCTTTATAAAATAGCTAAGATAATCGAGCCTGTTGCTACCACCTCAGTTGCTTGCGAAAGAATGTTCTCAGATGCTGGAAATACTCTTAGCCAAAAGAAAATCGTATTAAACCAGAGACACTTGTAATTTTTAAAAACTTTGAACAAAGTAAATTGGATCTAATCCATTATAATTTAAGTTTATTTTTCGATGTGCCTTCACGATATTATCGTCGATATCGATATCAGGATTTTCCTTTCGATTTACATCACTAGTTCATTCCAATGATTTTCTTCTCTTAAATTTAACACAATTCAAATTAAGTTTTGATCAGTAGAATCCAATTGATCAGATGACTTTTATTTAACAATTTACATTTATATTTTCACTAAGCTGTTAATTTATTGTACATTTATATTTTCAAAGTAAATTTTTATTTAAAGACTTAAATAATTATATTTTATTCTAATCTGAAGTCTACAATTAGGAATATACGGGGAATGTGGTGCAACTTCCACCATGTAACGAAGACATTGGGCCAATTGATTTTTATTTATTTCTTGATTGCTTGAACATTTACTCTTAAATATTTGATATGTAACTTGAACAAGTTCCTTTTTTAGGGGTCCTTACCCAAAGGATACCAAAGTGAACCCTATTGCAGAGACTTCGTTGTCCGTCCGTCCGACTTCGGGTCAAATCCCATGAACCGTAATAGCGACAGAGTTGAAATTATCACAAAATGTGTATTTCTATCCGGGCATATGCATCAAAAACTAAAACTGAAATATTTTCAAAAATTTAAAGTGGTACTCATACAAAATATATTTTGCTTTGTATGGCAGCTATACCAACCAGTCATTCCGCGGTCTTGAAATTTGGGTGGTTGGTGCGTATACATCAGAAGATTATATTGTCGAAATTTCAGTTTGATCGGACTACTAGGGAGGGTACCTCCCATATAAACCCATTAAAATTCAGGTTCTTAATCGAAAAACTTTTTTGTTCTTTGAACAGAAATGTTGACACTATAATTTTTTGACATAGGCACTATACATCTGTTGGAATCAGTCAAATCGGCCAACTAGGGGAGTACCATTAAAATTAAGGTTTCTATTCGAAAAACTTTTTTGTTTATTTCACTTTGAACAGAAATTTTGACACTATAAGTTTTTAATATAGGCGCGTTACATTTATTGGAATCAGTAAAATCGGGCCACTAAGGGAGTACCTCCCATACAAACCCCAATCTTGTACGGAACCCTTCGTGTCTGACTCGCACTTGGCCCATTTTTAGTTACTGTCTGTATACTTAACAATACTTCAAAGTCTTCATTAACATTGTGTGAAGTGATATTAAGTATGAGGTGTATTTATATTATTTATATAATTTGAAATGCACGATTTTGGTAAGCACGATTATAAAAACCAATGACTTCGTGCAATAATTAAAAAGTAAAAATGTGCAGATTCACTCATTTTATTTCATTTCTGTTTTTATTTTTCTAATATAAATTATTATTATTATTTTCTTGTTCTCTCTCTCTCTCTCTCTTTCTCTCTCTTTCTTCAAAATAAATACACACAATTTACTTATTTAATTACCATTTTCTTATTAGCATCACAATGTCTAATGAAATTTATTGCGCCACAAATGTATAGAACACATCTCAAATCTTTTAGATAAACATTACTTGTATCTACTCGGATACTAAAAGGTACAACAAATGTTGTATTTACATACAATGCAAACTATATATTAAGTATGTATAAGCTACTATAATTTACAATAATTAACACCTGGGCGATGATGTTTTTGCAAAATTTTTTATTATTACTTTTTATGGTTTATTTTAATCAATAGCTTTGCCTTCAAAAGAAAGAAACCAACCAGACATGAAGCAATATAAATTTATACTACGAACAAAAATATAAAAATTAACAAAAAGATTGCAAACTATCTACTCGTATTAATGTATAATAATAAATCTACATATTGTAAGTACTTATTAAATGAACACATATACAATACATAATTCTCTTGATTTCGTTTTAAAAATGTTTTAAAATAAACTAATGCCCCATAGCGATAGAATATTAAAGTAAACTTGCAACTTCTCGGTTCCTTTAATTTTACTTTAAAAAGTTTTCACATAAACTCTCTTCCATTCCCTTTCAATTATATTTTTATAGCACCCACAAGTCACCTAACATATGCCTTTAAACTACCTAAGGGTTTATTGCCCTTTCATACATGAATCTATACTTAAGGCAAGTTGATTTCCCTTTTACCTCATGCAAATTATTAAACTTCAAATAGCGTCAATCAAAACCGTCTTTGATGACTTTGCCTCAAAAGCAAAATGCACAAATTTAAGCATCATTTACTTTATGTATTGTCTCCATCTTCTTCTTCTTCTTCTTCTTCTTCTTCTTCTTAAGATAGATACATGTATATTTGACATAAGCAGAAATTTGTTACTGACATCTCTGGAAAATTCGTTGACTAAGCTATTAACTTTGGAAACCTAAATTCAAACCAACCAAATGTACAATAGTTCAACTACTATTCCCTGGTTCTCTAATCAAAATAGCTTATGAAATTTCTTCTTTCGCTTATTTGGTGAATGAGAAGACCGGCAGGAAGAATCAAGAGAAACTTTATAAAGGACTTTAATGCGATTTACCTTTTTGCCGGTTCCCTTAAGAACACATCACTTGACTTGAAAGGCACACAACGCAACAACAACAACAAGGAATGCAAACAAACAACAATTTTGAAAGTGTTGACATCGACAACTTTGTTGTTTGCTTTTGGGCTACAAAGTTTTTTTTTTTTTTTTTTTGTAATTTTTTGGTTGGACAATCTTTGTAATTATGCTTAATTACTTAAAATAACTTAAGAAAATCAACGCAAATTAAGAGAAACATTTTCAAAATTACTTTGTACTATTGTATTTACTTAGTTTACTTTAAGACAACCATGAAAGTTTTGAGAATGTTCTGTTTTCTATTTTCTTTTCATATTTCTCATCATTTTCTTCTTGTTTTTAGTTTTGTTGTAGGTATGTTATATTTTTATTTGTTGTGACATTTTGATATATTTTTAAGTAATTTTTCTCATTTTCGCCAAAACCAAAACCTTCGTCATCATACATCAAAGCAGCTGTTGGCACTTAATATTATTAGTGTTCAGGAAAATCGAAATGAATTATTAGTAATATTAATATTATTATAAATAATGTACTATATTTTTTTTTGTCTGAAGGTTAGGTGATACTCGGTTTTTGGATAAATCATACTACCAGAGCATTAAATCCCGATAATAAATATAACCGAAATCATGCATATAACTAGAAGTTCTCTCCAATGCTCTATGATTCTATGTTATATGCCTGCTGGATTATATTGAAAATATTCTACTTATACTCTCAAATGAAACACACCCTTTACACCTATTCAGATTTCCTGAATTAAATCAATATGAACTTTGTCATATTGGTTTAGCTACTGTACGTGGATTGTTCAATAATCCCTTAGAAACTAGATTTCGAACACGTTTTTCTTCAGTAAATTTGGTCCATCACTAAACAGCAGTTGAATTCTCAATAATATCGAGCACATGGTTTCATTTTTATTGTCAAAATAAATAAATTATAATAAATTAAAGAACAAATACGACTTTGACTCCATGGTCGTCTGTCGAAGGAATACATACTACAAAATATAAAATATTAATATAAAAAATGATTGATTAAATAGAAAATTCTTTTAAAATTAGTTTCCTATAACCAAAAGTACCAGTGATAAACAAAGTCAAATTTTTCCATCCACCACAACCGTGTCCATTTAATATGTCAACAACTTTTTCTTTATTTAGGTTGTATTTTTTAAAATATCTGAAACGAATTCTTTTGAGAATAGGACATTTTCCTAGAAAATGAACGATATTTTCAACTACATTAAAATTGTAGAGTCTGCAATTCACATTTCTGTGCCCACTCAAGTACAACGTGTCACTTCTTGCTTTCAAAATCCACATAATTGTGTGTGTATTCAAATTGCTATTTAAATAATTTCTCCCAGTAGATAAATTCAGATTTTTATATTATATATACGTTCACTTTGACTTGGTCTGTTCCACATTTTTTCCCTATTATTATTTTCTATTACTAACCATGAAATTCTATGGAGCATCATCAATTGCATTTTAACGTTTCCATTACCAAAAAGATCTTGCACTTTACCAAACCAGGATACCAGAATTTTTATTGTCAATTGAAATATTATTTCTTGCATTAGAAAAATAAAACTGAAACCAAAATAAAGTTTGAGAAACACTATAAGGGCGTTGCACCATCAATTTCAATTGTTAAGAAGTGGTTTACTGAATTCCGTTATGGTCATACCAGCACAAGTGACGCCAAATGGGCCAGAAATCGTCAATAAAATCAATTGGAGAATGTTAGTAATAGAGGTGACTGAGGCTGTAGGAATTTGAACTCAGTGGATACATCAAATTTACATGAATATTTGAACATGAAAAAGCTATACACGCGATGGGGTGCCGCAATTGCTCTCACTCGACAATAAACACAACCGTCTGGTCACATCTAAGTAGCAGTAGTAGTAGTAGTTTAACAATATTGAACCGCAATCAGAACATATTTTTGCGCCATGGATGAAAAGTTGCCCCTTACAATAAACCAGAAACAAAGGAAAACAGCGGATCTGTTCGCCAACAAAATCTTGCCGCAAGTTTTTTGGGATGAACGCGTTGTCACTCACATCGATTAGCTTGAAAAGGGTAAAACCATCACCTGCGAATATTATTCAAAACTGTTGGACAGATTCGACATTAATTTGAAGCAAAAACGACCGCATTTGGTGAAGAGAAAAGTGCTTTTCCGCCATGACAATACACGTAAGTTGTCACCATGAAAAGAAACCATAAATTAAACTACAAACTGTAACTCATCCATCATATTTTCCGAATTTAGCACTCTGCAGCTATTTGGTGTTTTCAAACCTGAAGAAATGGCTCGGCATAAAAAGATTTGAGTCAAATGAAAAGGTCTTCACTGAAACAAACGCCTATTTTGAGGAAAAAATCTACTTATTATTTGAAAGGGATAAACAAAAATTGGAAAAATGCTGAACTAAATGTATCAAGCTAAAAATTGTAAAATTAAAAGGAAAATTACCAAAAAATGTGTTTTTCTATCTTTTTCTAAGGACTCTCAAATATTTACTACTACATATTATTTATTGAAAATCTATCTATCTATGAATTGTTATTGAAATTCTTTGTACTTATTATTATATCATCATATTTTATGTATTTTTTTAAATAAGATTTACTACTTAGTATCAAACTCGTTTGTCTTTCTTTAGCATTTCTTCAAAGTTGTTGCCTGTCATTAAAATCTAATATTGCCATTCCTTACGAATTTCTCTCTTAAACTTTTGCACGTCACTAAGAATATTACAATATAAAAGTTCAAGGTATTTGTATATGTGCGATGGTATTGTTGCACTTTAGTGCAGTAAAATTTCCCATTGACCTGAGGTCATTCACCACTGTTTTGGGTGGCATGCATGAAATTATCGTAAGTAGTGGGTTTGCCCTTTAAAAATCAATAAGAAATTTTACTCGAGGGCATAAATAATGAAAAGAAATATGGAGAATGCTACTCAACAAGAATGTCAGAATCCTGCTGTCATTGCTCATTCACCTTTCTGTCGAAGTGATTGTATCCTTGCTGTCTATTTACAAAATTTTATTTTAAAAAATGTTTGTCGTTTAAGTTGTCAGAATATGGTAAAATGCAAAAATGTTTCGAAAAATTGTTATTCGTTATTCGAAAATTAAAATTAGTGATAGCCAAAGGCGGTGAACAACTCCTTCTGGGCCATGTTTAGCCAATTCAGGTAATAAACTTGTGTGTACATACACAACACACACTTACATCCTTCAAAAGGAAATTTTTGCGCTGGTGGAAATTTCCAAATGACAAAAAGTAAACTCCTTCCCCCAGAACTCTTTCAATGACAAGGTGCAAAACATTTTCCCATGTTGTCTTCTACTTGGCCTTTTGCCTTTGGCCACATTGCTGCATAATAACTTACTTACCAAAGTACAAAATGGCCTCCTGAATGGTTTCCGTTTTTTGGCTTATGTCGCCTGAATCTGCTGGTTTCCCCGAACTTCAGCCATCCTTGTGTCGTGCTATGTTGTATTGTGTTGTCTTCACTTTGGTAGGCTTCTTTTCTTTACAAAACTTTGCTTCGGTTACCAGTCAATCCGATTAGAATCCTTCTCTTTTTTGTGTTGCACTACGAGCACATTGAACAGATACCGCTACTGGCAGAACTCCCAAAACTCTACCACAAGCGACCACAAACAGTACCCGCAATGCTTTTCAAATATTCAATGGAAGATTGAGAATCTCCATGGGTGGGAGTAAGGAGAAATTGTCGCATACATCTTATGCGATACTTTTTTGCTCTATCTTGTTGGCCATGGTATTGGTATTGTCAATTGAGGCTTTACACTTTGTTGCTTGCTCTTGTATCTGTGTCTATGTCTATGTATGTAAGTATGTAGATGCATAGATGTGGGTGTACTTACTTATACATATGTATGTTTATGGTTGTCACAGTTGTTGTAGCATCGCATGCAAAACTTGCGCCAATTTTGAAATCAGCTTTTTCTTTTTTTTTTTTTTTTTGTTTTGTTGTTTCCTCACCACAAAAAAATTGACTCATGATATGCTTTGCAATTCATTGATTTACATAGGCCTTTCTTTGGATAACCGACAAAAAAACACTAAGCTGAAACACATCGAGGCTCATAATAGTCTGTTGCACACGACATAATGGAACTCATGGAGTTACAACTCATAAACTCTTTATTAAAGTTGTCCAGTTCTCTATTTTTGGTTTTTGTTATTAAAGAATTACAATTTGAAAATGACTCTATGAGTTTTTGTTTGATTGAGGTGATTTTTTGTTATTAAATGATAATAATACAGAAATCAAGTATATACAGGGAAGTTTGGTTCTGTATACAGTTAAAATCAGAGTTCTAACCCACAAAATTCACTTTAAATTCGGGACTTAAGTGATCGAAATCCTTACTCTGTTCTGTTAATTATATTAATTGCAATCACTTACTTATGTATGTTTTTATTTATAATAAGTAAATGGTTTTTGTCAAGGCTCATGTGCTTCTCGATGACTTTGACCAGAGTTCAATTTTGCACAAGCCCAAGTCATGAATTTGCAAGATTATTTAAGGCAAAAATTCAAATAAAACAGTAAGTAAACACAAAGTAAACAACACATCGGTTCTTAGGTATAACGGTGCTCTGACAAATCGCCGATGGAAGCCGCTTCAATCCTGCAATCATACATGAGCCGTTTGGAAGCTTGATTCACTAGGTAGAATATCAAGGTGAACTTAAGTAAATCACAACTATCTTCGTTCACCCGTAATATAATAAAATATAATTTCAAAAAATTCTACTTTCCGAAAAAATGTGTATAAATCAATCTCCGTAATTTCTCTCAGACCTCACAACAATAGCTTTAAATGGTTTAATGTTCCTCATAAATGTCATCTAAACAAATAAATCTTTCTTACACAAAAATATTTATGAAAAATAAACTAAATATATTTTGTGGAATGTTTTTATAAAATAAGATTCCTTAACTTTTCCAACAAGTATAATTATATATTGTATAATAGTTTACATATTTAAAAACAATTTAATATAATTATATAGTTTATATATTTAAAAACTATTTAAAGGAATATGAAAATTGCATTTCAGAAAAAATCGTAGATATAAAAATTTATAGTGGGGACGAAAGTATTTTCAAACCGAGGTAAAAGATATATAAGATTCAGTTATGGAAGTTTATATTCTATCTAATTTTAAAGTAGAATTGTAAAAAATGTTATCAATTCAAATATAAACTAATTCTGTGTCTGGAAAATAATTTCATATTATGACTAAGGATCAATAAGAGACCATTTAATGTCATGTATCATTTTAAATATACATACATTATTTTTGATATCATATATATTCCAAAATTAAACTTTGAATTTATGTTAACAAAAAATTTAACTTAAGGTACCCATCGACACATCCAAGGCTTCATCAAATCGTTCTTCTTGTTGCTTGATGCGTCGCCCATCAACTAACCAATTTCGTTCAACAAATGGAATACATGTAATTTTGAGTTGTCTTTGAAAACAGCGAGTGAATAATAGTCTACAATAATATGTAGTTCACCAGCAACAACAATACCAAAATTAACATTTTTATTGTTGTTTTAACCTTTTTTAATCATCAAACACCGTTTCCTTTTTTGTCTGCAAACAGCACACTCGTCCATTCACAACAAAGATTTTATAATAATGATATGATTTCCCCACTAACATATCAAATGGTCTTGAAATGCAAAAATGAAGATAGAGAGAGAGAGAGAGAGATTTTTGCAGAAAATCAAAACGTTTTGATTTTATTCAAGCATTTGGTCAAGCATCAAATCACCCCTATTGACACGTCAAATAGCTATCACTCTCTCAAAAAGAGAGACATTTGATCAAGCATTGGATGTGTCGATTGGTACCTTAAGTTACAATTTTTTTTAACATAAATTCGAAGTTTAAGTTTGTAAAATATATGATATTAAAAATGTATTGCCAAGTCCCTTCATTGATTTCCATAAGTAATTAGACATTTAAATTGCTAAATCTAGAAGACGCAAAACCTTTTTCATTCGTTCTCAATTCAGAAATATTTTCTCTTCTCACAAAACTGTTTTGCAATTGTTGACTCATCTGACCGACCCGCAATAAAATACTATAAAATATGTGTTTTTTTTTTTTTTTTTTTCCTTTTTGTACAATCTTACAATATTCATCAGATCTTATTGTAAGTAAACTTATAACAGAGTCTACTACTTACTGCAACTAGTAGTAACAGAATATTTAAGAAGACAAAACAAAAACTTGTAATTTATAAAACCGGTTTATTGTTATTCAATTATTATTGAAATATTATAGTACATGCTATTTTTTATTTTTGTTAAGCGCATAATAATTTTGCGCATTTAACTTCTTCAATCAAGTTTGTAATACTAAGTATATCTACTATTCTTTTTCTTTTTTACTTTTTGTATAATTTTTGAAAATATACTTGACTCAAGTTCAAGTTCATAAAGTCAAATTGATCGTTCGAAATACACTTGAGTGCGACACTTTGATGAATGAAAGAAAAATATTTGTAAATATATTCGTATACGCGTATCTATCTATCTACAATATAATGAATAACAAAAGTGAAAGAAGTCACTTCATAATACTTGTAGTTGCTTGTTAATAATAAGATTACATAATATAAAAATCTTTTGAAACTGAAATCCTTGAATGCTATTATGTATTGTGTATTGCCTATTCATTATATTCAAATAAAAGTGAAACGTTTGGTTGAACTTTGACAACAGTCAACAGTCAACAGCCAACAGCCAACATTCTTCTTATTGTATATTGCATAACACTCTATATACAATTCATGTGCATCCGGGTGCAATTTCAAACAATTTTCACAGCTACTTTAAACATTCGTGTTAAGTTTAAAAAAGGAATGAATAATATCAAGAAAAATGTAAGTAGAACTTAAAAGAAATATCTTTATAAACAACTGAGGCAGGCAGCTTCTTCATTACATACACAGTATGTACTTGCTATAGTGTTTTTTGTTTCTTTGTTGGATGTTGAACTTAGCCTCGTTTTTTGAGATTGTGTTTCTTGTTTTTGCTTTTTGTAAGTGGCTCTCTATAGCTACTTTTTATTCTACAATACTATACTATAGTATACTCAGTCCCTCACTCACTAAGTCACTCACTGACTAACTTACTTGCTTGGTTGTGTTAAGTTGCTTCAAGACACTTGGAGCTGAATAAGTTGTTCGTTCGCTCACTTGGTCGACCTAGATTTTTATAGCAATTAACTTGTAATTATTCACTCGCGTCATATTCATCGTTGTCGTCATTTATTCTCTTCTTCAACGTTACGTCCTAAAAAACAGATTGCGACCTTAGTCAAGGTTGACATTGAAAAACTGTTGCATACTACAATTTGACAAGGGCAATTTTTTTTTACAAGACTTCGAGAACAAGCCAACAGGCTAAGTACAATAAACCAGATCACTTTCAGTACTTCGACATTCACTTTATTTAGATTCAATAATATGCCTTAAATGTGAAATAAACAGGGAACTCATGCTTAAGCATTTCAAGTTGCAGTTTGAAGAGTCAAGTAAATCAATTGGTTTCTACGCAATCAAAATACCATTCATATCCTGGTTGAGAAATAAGAACCTTGTCAAGTTTATACGATTAATATTTGATAATACAATATTATTCAAATCGTTAGATACTTTATATTAAGACTGATGGTATATGTCTTCTAAAAAAAGTTTACTTAAAAAAACTCACAAACTTTTTATAACAAATTTATACTTATTTCTCTGTTGGAGAACGAGGTCTATCATTTCGATTGATTCACAATATTAATTCAAGACTGATCTTATTATAATTATCTAAAGAGTTTCGTGTGTATTAAGTTGCCTCTTTAATTTTTTATATTACGAGAAAGTTGAAATTAAAAAATAAGTTTTCAAATCAAGTTTGTTTTGAACTCAGTTTAAATCATACACGGTATAACCAACCGAATCTGTTAGTTATAAAATAAGACAAACATATTATTATGTTACAAAGGTAATATTTATTCAAAAGAGGATCCATTTGACCCAATACAACATTTGAAACGATAAATCAATTTATCCATAATTGATTTTTGGGATGTTCCTTAGCACCAGTGTCACAGCTCTTTGAATGGCTGGAATGTCATCGTAAAAAGCTCCGTTTATTGCAGTTTTCAGTTTTGGGAATAGAAAATAGATCAGGCGAGTACGGAAATTGATCCGCTTTTTTCATTAAAAATTCGTTGACTTTTTTGGTCATGTGAGTTGGTGGATTATTACGCAATAAAAATGCTGCTTTCTTTCAGAATATTCGGGCGTAATACCAACAACTCTTGGCCACAAATGATGTAAAACTGTCCATTGACAGTTTCACCTTCTGGTACTAATTCCTTCTCAACAATAACCTTGGAATCATAGAGTTATTAACATTGTTTTGTCTTTTGACTTTTGAAATCGCAACTTTTAAGGATTTGGCTCGCCTTTCGACTTCCATTCTGCTGGTTGTCGCCTATTATCAGGATCATATTTAAAGCAGCTATGATCGAATCAAAAAAATCTAGATCGTTTTCAACTGTTGCAATGATGCCTTTGCAACCTCTACATGAGCGATTTTTAATCTTCGTTTAGCTGATTTGGAACAAAACGTGCACAGACTTCTCTTGTACACAAAACTTCAGTTAAAATGTTGTGGATTAACCCGCAAGATAAAATTAATTCTGCTGCGATTATTTTACGCACTTTTTCCACCAATTTCGCACGATTTAATGCTTCTGGTTGTCCATGTCTTGAAACATCATTTAAGTCCTCACGGCCGTTTAAACTGTAAACTTGAGTACGAAAAATACACTCATAGCCATAAAGTTTTTTTAACATTTCATAAGATTAAAACGAAATTTTATATGTGCTCTTTGTTCCATATATATATATATTTTTTTTTTTTTTTTGTTTTTTTGGCTTAATTAGATCCTATTAAATAAAGTGCATTACTCTGTCAGCTGACAATGGATCATCTTGAACTGCGAACGTAAGAAGAAAATTGCACCTTTCCGACATTAATAAACTTTAATAGATGACGATGGTATATGTTATATGATATAAATTTAAAATTTGATTATTTAATTTGTAATGATTTCATTTTATCTACAATAGCTCGATTATATGTGCTACAATCACAACTACAAAATGATAAGATTGAAGGGTATGCATCTTGTAATATATATATACTACTTTTATAATTATATTTTATCATAATTTCAGCATTTAAAACAGAATCAAGTCTTATAAAGCATAGTAAAATGTTGTACGTGCTTAGATTGTTGAGGCAGATACACAAGTATTTTCTGAAGTGTTCATTGTCAGTGTAGTGTTTGCTTGAATGTATGTATGAATGTACTTTGACCACATTTCCTTTACCATGTTCAGATTTACAATTTTTGTCTGCATTGTATTGACCATCAGTTATTCAGTCCAGTTTTCATCCATATTCTCAGTGCCCTTTAACATCTACAATACAATGAGACAATAACACTTCAACCCACAATTCGACAAATTGGCACACAGCTGCCGCAATCCATTAATCTCAATTTGACCCCCATTCGAACATCGAACGTCTAGGAAGAATACAATATATTGTACTACCAAGAGGAAATGGCAATCATGCCAACCAACTGCAATCGCATGAGACACGGATTGTGGCAAACAAGCAACAAAAAGGTGCAAAAAGAATTGATTTCTATAAAAAACAATTTGTTTGCTAAACAAAAGCAAATACGTATCTATGTATGTAGGTATGAAAGATAGATAGATACGTTTATCAAGAGTCTATTAAATAAAAAAGAAACCATTATAGCATTTTAAGTGAACCACTTGTGTTTTACAATAATAATCTCTTGGCGGTTATTGTTAAAATCATCATGATAAAGGTACTCACTTACTTGTTCAATTGCTTTGTATGTAATATAAGTAATGAACAAAAACAAAAAAAAAACAAAAATATGTATCTATAGATAGCAATCAGCTTACTTAAAACATGCCTTCATGCACGGCCTACAAAACGCTTCATTGGCGAGGTCATGTTTTCAGAGACTTACTTACACATATGTTATTTATGTATGTATTGAACATTCTCTTAGAGCCTCATCATAAATACAATACTATTATACGAGTAAGTATATTGAATTGTTGTAAGATACTTACTTACTATGAAATATTTTTGTTTTTATTTTGGGTAAGCAAAAGGAAAGATATGTGCCTCGCGGCGTTTATTGAATAAATACCTACAAATATTGTACGAGTGCTCGTAATGCAATGAATTTTTTATTGTTTTAGTAAATTTAATGGTGTATCTATGTTTATAATATACTTTTTAATATTTCATAACACATACTGTATCAATATATATCTTATTACAACATGTTTCCTTATCTTGTATCTATACAGTTTAAGTTACATGGAACCAAGCAAATAAAATAAGAAAACAAAAGCAATAAAATGACAGACAAAATTTAAAATTAGAAAAAAGATAAACTTGAATACACTAGATATATATAGGTATATCTATATATATAAGTCTTAAGGATGCTATGAGTCAGGAATTTTTTATGACCGGAAAGTATGTCCTTACATAACTTGCAGCTTTTTTACTGTTGTTTGGTAATCTTAATCTAATAATAGCCTCGACATTCTATTGGGAGTTCTGAGTTACTCACTCATCTTTAAGTCAAATGAACATTGAGCTTTAAATAAGTTTTAAAATAGATACAGTAGCACTGGTTCATAACATCCTGTATTTTATAATAATATCCCATTACATCATAAAGAGAGCACATACTAAAGGCAACACAAGTTGCGTAGAATATTACTTATGTTTTGTATGTGAGAAAAAAATTCATACACCAGACATACATAAATCAGCTATAAAAAACACATTATATATCGTATGTACTGTGCGAGGAGAGTCTGTTAAGTTTCTTAATGCTTCAAGAAAAAGACAAATTGTTGGAAAAATTTCAATAACTACGCTTGTTGCCTTCCAAAACAAAATCCTTCTTCTGAAAAAATTCAACAATCTCATTTGTTGTAAATATTTTACCATCGAGATATTTCTTTATGATTGAAATCAGTTAATTGTCACAGAGATAACAACCGATGGTGATGAAGTATCCCATAACTATATTCATGTAGATTTGCCATTGTGATTGCCCTTGTCTGAGACTGTGGATTAGGATAAGGAGTATTTAAAAACATTTTGCCTCCTTCAGGTTCGGTTTCCAGTATTGTGATTATCCTTTGGTTTCAATTATGATGTGATAAATTCCTGTTTCATTAACAGTAATGAATTCATTTGAAACTTAAACAAATTCTGCATTTTTTGGGAAGAAGTTTTTAATATTGTACAAGTTTTTAGAACAATGCGTATTCCTTACAAGCAAAGTATTGAGTTTACTCACCGAACTTTCATTACGATGTCATGGTTTTTCTAAATCATTTTTAGTTAGAGTGCCTTTTGGATTGACCTGAATATTGCGCATCCATATATATTTCTGCTGTGAACAACAACAACAATTCATTTAAACAAAGAAAAATGGTATGGAACAATCTACTTCTTTTTGATTTCATTTGAGTTTTTTCTTTATATTGGAAGGTTATTAATTATATTTTCTAATACTGGTAAAATTAGCAACGTATAAGACCTACCTCGTATCTATTACGTTACTTTTACCTAGGCTACCATAACCTTCTATTTTTATCCCAATGCGAATTCTTAACATTTTCATAAATAAAAGTGCACAAAACTTAATTGAATGCCTTAGGACATTTACATATGAATTGCGCCATAGGCCACGAATGGCAAATATAAATGTATCTACACTTAGTACAAAACTGAGTATGATGGAATATAAGAGTACATATAGGGTTTATTTTTATTAGAATTTCAGTCCTGAAAAATTCATCAATGTACTTGTCCAACAACATCAAAAACAAAATAATGATGTTTTTGATAGAGATGATGAAGACGATGACATTAGTTGGCATTTGACATATGAACGTACGCGTATCTAAAATATATACAATGAATAGATACAACCTGTGAACATAAATTTCTTACCTGTCAATTTTTTTATGCATTTCACTTTTTTTTTTTTTTTTTTGGCATTTCCAACTATTCTAATTGAACTTCAATTTCAATTTATCGATGAATGTTGATGTTGAGCCATAAAAAAATATGTATCTATGTGTTTTACACATCCATGGATAAAAATGAATAAAAAGAAAGAAAATGAAATGAGTGAAATTGGCGAATTGGCTTTTCGATGGGCGGATAATAACGATGAAGCTCAATGCACACACAGATACATACAAAGCAAAGAAAGGAAAAAGTATCTTTATACCTTAGACATTTGCTACGTGCTTGAAGTACATAGATATTGTATGTGTGTGTTTGTGTGTGTATGTATATAGAACTATATTAAATGTAAAAGTATGTAGTATTTCGAACTGAAATCGTAAAAAATAGCACCGCCAGCATTTTAGTTAAACTAAATCTTACCGAGCTCTCCAAATATCTACACAATGTATGTATGTATGTATGTATTTATATGTGAGAGTAAAGTATCTGTGTGTATGTTATTTTCCCTTTGACGTTCGCGAAAATGAAATGAAGCGCGTGAAATGAAAACAAATGAAGTTGCTTTCAACTGTCAGAAGGGAAATAATAATCCAGACATCTCATCCACCTACAACATCTCCCATATTCCATGCGATCATTCACCAGTCTTAGCTCCCAACTACTATCTACTTATTTATTCTATATCCCATCTACGGGTTTTTTTTTTTTTTTTCTTGCTCCCTTTCTACATGAAGAAATGCAACATTTCATTGTTAACGTCCCCAACAGCAAGGAGTATCACACGCTTCAAGTCATTTTTAATCTATTCCAATATGATTTGTTATTGACAGTTTTCTAAATAAATTATTAAACATTTAAATCTCTTAGTACTGCAGTAAAATAAACATTTGAAGTCTTTAGTTTTCTAGGGTAATGAAATATGAAATATGAGAATGAGCTCATGGTTATTGGTAGCACCTTAATTTAATTTCAATTTGTAAGTGTTCCAATAAATGAAAACATTTGCAAATATGCAAAGTAATTTGATTAAGTGAGAAGATCAATTTCATACATAACATTTTGCTGATGAAGAAGAGTACTTAATATTAATATTAAATATGAATTTGTTGAACTAAATTCATCAAATCTTTAAAATATCAAAGGTAATTTCCATAACATTCTATGGTCTATGGTGTATCAACAATGACTCAGAGCCATTAACTTGAGCCAATAATTGGGTACATTAAGTCAGTTATATCTAGGCTAATGTTATATTGTATAATCAACACAATGAATGCAATTTTCTTCAAGGACATTCTACTAATGTCCTTTTGTCTTAGACAAATATAATCAAACAATCAGGAACAATGAAAACGCCCAACGAAGCCATTAAGACATGTCTCTGTCCCTTAAGCCATTTCAAAATTGTAATGTTTCCATTAGCGGTTTCCGTTCGTGAAAATGTCACACCCAATTTGTGGAAATTGAAAGACGATTAATGTAAGACTACTTTAGCTCGCCATTCATTCATTCATTTTCCACCAACCACCCAAAGAAGCAAATGCATTTCTCTTTAAATACCTTTTACAATAATGTGATTAGGTATTATCGCTTTATAGGGATGATTGTAAGACAAAATACGTTTATATGAAAATGATCACATAGTCTATCTGTTTTTATATTAAAAATATCGGTCAATACTTTAAGTTATATTGAATTGGTATATCATTGTTATTTACCGATGTTATTCTCGTATTTCAAATAAAGTTTTCCGATTACTGGATGAGAAAGACACCACACAAAAGCTAAACCCATTTCGGTTTCTAATTACTTTTATTTTTCCTTTAACTTATATACTTTTTAAGTTAAAAAATAAGTTGATAAAATATAACAATTTACTCCATATCTTTAAAAAAAAATGGGCCAAGTGGGAGTCAGCCTTCTACACGGAGGGTTCCGTGCAAGATTGGGGTTTGTATGGGAGGAACTCAACCTAGTGGTCCGATTTGACTGATTTCAACAAAAAAGTAGCTCGCCTATATCAGAAACTTATAGTATCTAAATTTCAGTTCTACAGTACAAAAAGAAAAAAGTTTTTCGAATAAGAACCTAAATTTTAATGGTGGGTTGGTATGGTCCGATCAAACTGAAATTGCGACAGTATTAGTTTCTGATGTAAAGTCACCAACCATCAAATTACAAGATCGTAGGATTACTGGATCGTATAGCTGCCATACACCACTAAAATGTTTCTTGTATGGGGACCCCTTTAAGTTTTTAGTTTTAGTATTTGTTACTTATTCCCGGACAACCTTCTGTAAAAATTTCAACTCTCTAGCTATTACAGTTTAGGAAATATGACCCGAAGACGGACGGACGGACATATAGGTACTTGTCTTTCATATGGGTATAGTTGCCTGATAAGTTGCTATAAAATTGTGTAATTACCTTATAATAAATAAGTAGCAGTGAAGTGAAAGGTATGCAAGTTTCGGTGAACTAAAATTATTTGTTTTGACTCATTTCTTTTTGTTCATTTCGTTTTATATAAATATAACAGATCGATTAATGGATCTATTGAAGTAGAACTAACTTGGCATTGTCTAATATATTCGTTGTTCATTTGGTTTTTGTCTTGTTAAAAGAACTAAAAACAAAAGAGAAGTGTAGATTGTTTTTTAGACAAGATTTGAAAAGTGGGTGTTGTATATTTTAAGTTTAATTTTAGTAACGATCTGTGGAAATAATATTTTTAGTACTAAGCACCCTTTCCCCTTCCAACAACAATATAAAACACTCTGAAATACAAAGAAATTGAAACTGTCAAAATCATCTATCATTATGACAGATTTGTATTTTTCTTATGAGTATCTATCTCTGTAATTTGGCAGCTCTCAGAAAACTTTTGTTTTCCTCTAAATTTAAAAATAGAAATTTACAAAACACCTACATGTTGACAATGTACTTGTATATCCACGGCCCTTCTTATTGTATCAATAAACACACCATATAACACCCCTTTAATGATGACAAAGTTCATTTGAAAATAAATTATGAAAAAGTTGTTATAAAACAAACAAATGCATTGCCTTATATGGCATGGCACGGCATGACCAACTGACTGCTTGACTTTGTTCTTACACAATATTTTATTCGATATACGCGGCGTAGTTGTTTAGGATGCCTTTACTAGTGAAGAGGCCAAAACAACCAGCCACAAGTTTTGTTTTGTGTGTGTGAGCCACGAGCCTCAAAGTAAAGTTAGTAGTTTCCAAGTTTAACATAAAATAAAGAAACTTTTTCTCTTCAAAGTCCATGTAGTAAACAAAGAAGAACGAATAACGCACGATTGCTTGGAAGGATGGTTGGATGGATGAATGCATGAATGGACAATTGAACAAATGGACAAACCATGAACCAAGAAAAGGCTTGTCCACCTACATTTACTCATACATACTCGTACATGTCATTGTGCACAATTTCGTTTCTATTTCATTCTACAAAAAGATTGCCTTCCTGTTAATGGCCACTGGTCTTGTTGTGTGGTATGGCTCACTTAAGGTATTATGAAGAGGGTGTAGCATGGCGTGTCTAGATATTTTATCCATACACCCGTAGAAAGTATGAGCGAAAGTTGACGTGACGGCAACAGTGACAGCAAAAGCAAAAGCAACACTGAATTCATAAGTCAGAGTCGACGAAGTCAACGAAGAAAGTGATTAAATCAGCACGATATCCTTGTTGTTGTGTCGTGCCATTGGGGATGTGTGTGTATATATAAGAGAGTACATATACATATATCGAATCACCTTTAGCGTAGCAAATGGATTTTACTTTTAGTTTTTTGCTTGTCGCGCTTTCAATTCGACAAATGACGACATCACAGTTAAGTCGTCGAGAAACTCCATTTATCAAAATGACGAAATAGAAAGCAAAAAAACAAAACAAAACACAAAAAGAAAGAAGTCATAGTCACAGGAAACGTAAACTAAGGTGTGTTTTCTATTAAAAAAAAATAACCTCGAAATTTGTGCCTTATCAGATTTACCTCACACATTTTAGGATCTTAATTACTTGACCGTTTTAATTCATAATCCTATATGGTATTTTCTTTTTTTGTTTTTGCGTAGCGTGTTGTTAAAATATAACTGGGCCGGTTAAAAACAAAATATAATAAGAAAACTTCTATATGCTAGTAGTATAATGAAACAAATTGGTGTTAATGTGATATTAGCGCCACAATTTATTGTTAGTTGGATGAAGTCACTCCATATGAAGGACAACAATTAATTAATCAGTCTCTCTGCATAGTAAGGTTATTATTTCGAAACTTACTGCGAAATGTTTGGGTCTGATTCCAAACAGAAGACTACCCTGGCAGACCCATAGCAGGCAGATGCATTAGGGTAAAAGAATGTATTGATTTCTCGGTCACAGATCTATGCTTCACTTTCTCTGCATAAAAAGATTCTACTTTCCAAAATCCTAAAACAATTAAAGGGCTTGCATTCCAACATTGATATATTGCAAGCAGGCTTCTCGATGTTGCCTATTAATCTATTAGCTACATAATTTAACTAGAGATATACAAATATCCAAATATCTACAAGCAAACACTTAAACAGCAAAAACTTTTAAAACCCATAGATTGACAATAACATTCTACTATGCTTCTTATTTTAAAGATACATACATATTCATGTGTGTTGTATCTATCTAAAAAGTATTTGTTGGATACTAAATACAATCATTTCATTTCATTAATTCCAACTGTAATTAAGCACGATAAATAGGTTGATATGCAAATAGAAACAAATTGGAATAAATTGGTGGTTATTTAAACCATTTAGCTATGCAAGATTACAACAATATACTTGTATATTTATATTTTCTCTATGATATCACAAGAATGTTGTTGTGTTACATAATTTAACAAAAATTACACTAAATTTGGTTTAAATACCTTTTCTTTATGTTAAAGCTTTTTCATGTTTAATGATGTACAATTAATTTTTACACTTGAATTCGATTGTACTATAATTTTATTTAGTTATTTGTTAATATATCTGAAAAGTAATCAATCTGATTATACTCGTATATTAAACCAAAACTGAACTAAAATATTTTGTATCCGATGTGGCCAGCATAAAAACCAATAATAAGTTGGATCTGATAAAGATAAGGGCAGATAAGTTGTTCTGAATGCAATTTGTTAGCGGAATATTAAGAAAAAAATAATAACTCATCATATACAATAAGTCTAGAAAAAAACAAATTTAAGTCTTTTTTATAAGTTAATCATCGTTTTATGTTGAGATATTGAGACAATCATTGAATCAATCAGATGATCAGTCCTAATCTATATATTTTATATATAAATATAAAATCATAGACGTCTTGTTTGTGCACGCTAATCTCAGAAACGGTTTAACCAATTTGAATGCAGTTTTCACTGGTGTATTGTAAAAAATTTCCTCTAACATATAGCGTATATTTAATCAGAATATTTTTTAGTTGGCTTAAGTATATATAATAATAAATATTTAGAGAGAAGAATGAAATAATCCAAGCAGAGAAAAGTTGAGTATGGGAAAAATACTTAAATAATTTATCCCCTACTGCAGCTTGCTATGGTAAGCTAACAGCCAACTTAGCCTGAGCAACAAACTGTTGGTATACCCTACAATTGTACGTCCCTCCTGGACCTATAGTATCCAACTATGGGGCACTGCCTGTGCATCGACTATCAAAAAAGTACGAATGTTGCAGAACAAACCACTGCGTCGTGTTATGATTGTTCCTTGGTACATTAGAAATTCTGCAATACACAACAACCTTCGGATACCTACAGTTATGGACGAAACAAACGTACACAACAGTCGCTACAATGACAGCCTGAATTGTCTCTCAAACCCTCTTGCAGTGGCGCTTATGTACCAAGAGTTCCCAAGTGACTCATACGTCATCACCCTTGTGATCTTGCGACGAGATCACACACATATGTTAATCATAAGGTACAACTAAAACAATTAAATAAATTGGCTTTACGCCAATCATGTGATCTTAAAGGTTTGACAAAAATGTACCAAATTAATTCTCTAGCATAAGTAATGTATGTACATTCTGCATTTATCATTACAATAAAAAAAAATATAATAATAATAATATTTTTTTGAATATTGTAGTTAAAAAACAACATAAAAAATTACAAATAATTTATTTTGCTCTTATTTATAATAGTCTTGATCACTATCTCTTAAAATAGACCAGCGGTAGTCCCCTAACATACTTTAGTCCCAAAAACCTTTGTGTCTCTCTTCAAAAATTGTAAGGTTTTGGCGACAGTGAAGTAAATGGAGAAAATGTATTTTTAGAGACATGATAGTTTTTTAATAAATCAGCAATATTTTCTTCGAAATTTTCATCTTTATAACTTCCTAAGATTCTATGTACGACTATTTTAAAAGAATCCCAAGCATTTTTTACCATAGTACAATAGATAAAACTTTTCCAATGTTCTTATCTTACAATTGTTTACTTATCTGTGGACCGATAAAATATTTCCTCTTCCAATGTGTTTTTGTTTTTTTCCATGGCTTTGACAAAATTTTTATCAGGCCCAATTTAATGTGTAATGGTGGCAAATTTATATTTTGCGGATCCATTAAAAAAATGGATATTTCATATTTATTTCACTTCAAACAGGACAATATTTTTTGGATGTAATGATATTGTTTACCTCGACTGCTCCACAGACACAAAAAACATGAATATTTGGTATACCCGCCCTGTAACCCAGTAACATACCAATTAGTTTTAAGTCGCCACATATTTTCCAGTTGTTCTATTCGTATTGTATCATTTGTATTAAAATAGTCATTGTTCGATAGATTTCTTTACTATGTATAGCATGGCCAATAGGTAAAGATGGTTTTGTATTACCGTCATGAAGTAAAACAGCTTTCAAAATATATTTAAATGAATCGATGAATAAACGCCATTCATTTGGATTATAAATTTCATTCATTGCATTAAAAAATCCGGGAATATCATGGCAAAAGCAAAAATCATCCTTTTTGGTAAAAATTTGACCTCTTCTGAATATAAAATAAAACACTTCACACAAGTCTAAAATTGAATTACTTAAAAATATTCTTCAACCAATCTGTTATACTTATTTTAGTGTACTGAAAAGAGTGTTGTGGGTCAGGGGAAGGAAAAATTTTCATCCTTTAAATTCAAATTCGATCAATATTGGTAAACAATTAACATTAAAACTATTGTAACTACATGATCATTCTTTTATTCAATAGAAGAATTGACTTTATATGACAACAAAGTCTTCAATTCTTTTGTTGCTGAAATAGACATAGATAACCCTACCACGACTAAGACGAAATTTATGTTCAATGAAGGACTATCTGGTTCTGATGAGTTATGTCTATCCTGGTAAAGTTTAAGATGA
The DNA here is from genome assembly GCA_037043295.1 of Amiota minor. NCBI lineage: Eukaryota > Metazoa > Arthropoda > Insecta > Diptera > Drosophilidae > Amiota > Amiota minor. The sequence goes on from JBAMAW010002153.1 coordinate 774,329, forward strand.
ATTTCACGTTCAGGAAATGGTTCTTTCTTTCTTTGCAAAGAACTATTTTCTCCTCTATTAGACAACAGGATTTCCCTTTTTGTTTCATCATTAAGACATATTTTGAAGCAGCATCGCTTTTTACGAACTGCAAGCACAATATTAAACTGTTCCATTCAATTTATCATGTTATATTTGCAAGTGAACAATTGTATTCTTAATCCTAATTACGAACCAAATTAAGTTCATTTGGCTTAAACACAGTTTTGCCTTTTATACCGATTTCTTTGATGAGGGATTCTCCGTTTCGACGATTATGATACAAATTTTCAACCAGAAAATGTAAAAACCTTAAATATTTATTTAATATTCATCATTCCAAGCAACTTCAACTTCTTATTACAAATGACTGATACAAAATGAAATGTTCTTATAATTGCGTAAACAATTCATAAAATGACAGGGAAATTCGTATCAAAATACATTGCGTTGTTTAGAAAAAGCGACTTCGTTCGTGTTATTTTCTATTTCTATTATTAACTTTGAATTTAAATTCTCACAGTCACCGATAACTTAAGCATTAAAGCTGAATTTTAAATTTATTCACTTGCTTTCCAACAATAGAAATATATTTACTTCACAACGGCAAAACAGTATCTTCATTTGATTGGGTTCACAAAGGAGCAAAGGAATAAGGCGCCCTTTAGTAAGGGTTTCGAGAAGATTGCTCAGTCACCAAGTGCTTGCTTTGTGGTGTGTCTTCACTCAGGGGTAGTCATAGCAATCCTTTTTTAATGTCATGTGGTTGGCTACATTAAGATGTTTCTTCTTAAGAAGACTTGAAAATACATAATAATTTTATAATTATTTGACAATATGTTGGAACAAATTATAAACAAAAATGTGTGTTCCATTGTATTATATTTACACAAATTGTACACAATTTCAGTTTTTCCTCTTTTAATATTCCTTATTTACCACAATTTGTTGCTACACTTTCTCGGTTTCCCCAAAACCCAAAACCCCAAATCCAAATGTGGCATGGGAATTTATTTTCGTACAACACAACAATATTTACATGGCTTAATTTATTTTATTTTTTTTTTTTATATCAATTCGAGTGTGTTTCATGTTTCGGAAGTTTTTTTTTCTATTACATTTTGTGTGTGTTTAAGTGTTTGAACAAGCCTCCTGAATATTTGCGTATAAACATTTTACTGTCGTCACTATTAATAAAGTTCGAAACTCCCTTCAAGCAGACATGAGAAAAGGATCTGAGTAAGTGACAAAATTGTCTCAATTACTGTGGTAAAAGCACAAAAATTTCAATAATAAATTAAACAAAAACAAATAGGGAACATTGTTCTGACAACATGTTATCAGGTTTAATACTTGGAATTCTTTTTTAGGGTTACATACCCAAAGAATAACAAACGGAACCCTATTGAAGAGACTTCATTGTCCGTCCGTCCGTCCGTCCGTCCTCGGGTCATATCTCATGAACCGTAATAGCTAAAGAGTTGAAATTTTCACAAAATATATAGTTCTATCCGGGCATCAGCAACAAATACTTTAACTAAAATATTTTAAAAAACTTAAAGGGGTTTCTATACAAGAAACATTTTGGTTTGTATGGCAGCTATACGATTCAGTAATCCCATGATCTTGAAATTTGAATGGTTGGAGGTTATACATCAGAAACTTATATTGTCGAAATTTCAGTTTGATTGGACTACTATGGAGGATATCTCCCATACAAACCCACCATTAAAATTCATGTTCTTATTAGAAAAACTTTTTTTCTTTTTTGAACTATTGAACTGAAATTTAGACACCATAAGTCTCTGACATATTCGCTGTACATTTGTTAAAATCAGCCAAATCGGCCAACTAGGGGGTGCCTCCCATCCCAACCTACCATTAAAATTCAGGTTCTTATTCGGTAAACTTTTTTGTTTGTTTCACTATTGAACAGAAATTTAGAATATAGGCACGGTATATTTGTTGGAATCAGACAAATCGGACCACTAGGGGGAGTATCTCCCATACAAACTCCTATCTGTAACGGAACCCTCCGTGTATGAATCTGACTCGCACTTGGCTGTTTTTTTTTTTTTTTTTTTGTTTTTTTATTACTAAAAATTTAAAGTGTAAACAAAATTATATTGTACAATTTAATAAATTCATTTAAAGGTTCATTTATATCTTTCATTGCAATTCATAACTTTTTAAGAAATTTGTTTAGATTTAAGATAAAACTATTTATTTAATAATAATTGCTTAATTTAATATGAAGGAAAAGACGTTTTCTTTTTCAATTTATACCATTTTCTGAAGTATTTTTTCTCAGTCCGAGAACAGAACTTAATTTTGTATTTCTAATTTATTAATTTAATTTCATTGCAATTCATAATTTCTAATAAACTGTGTTTAGATACAATAAAAAAGAACAAATATTCTTTAAGAAACGATTGCATGATTCAATGAAAACTCAATGAGTTGGTGTGGTAACTTAAGAGGTCCAAGCCGCTTTTGATAAAACAAGACATAAACTATCGAGAACAAACGCACAAACGTGTCTCACTTAACCAATTCAAAGCTTCCTATCTGACAGATTCTTTCACATATCCATGGATGGCTTTTAAATCATTAAAAATTGACTTGTGCTAGTGTCTCTCAGGGATTTGTACTAGGGCCTGTGCTATATAACAGGTATACACACTCATGATATTCCAATGTTTAAAAACTGCATAACACCAGTATTCATTGATGACACGACTTTATAGTGCACAGGAGAATCTTGCAATGCGATCCTCAACGAACTTCACTTATATCCCTATATACTTTTTTTATTTTTTTTATACTTAGATGGAAAATAAAGTTAAAAGCTGATAAACAAGAGGAATTTACTTCACTAAGAAGAGAAAGCAATGTTATCTACCAAATTTTGAGTTACAACTAAAGAGATGTAGAATCAAATGGGAGAATACCTTTGTCTCTTCCTTGACAAGAAGCTCATCTATAAAAAGTTCATAGGAAAAATCTTTGTTAGGGTCAATAAAACCATTTGCATTCTATATTAGTTTATAAACCGAAGATTTCAGCTATCACTACAAAATAAGCTAATCATATTTAAAATAATTATTGCACCCATAATGTTGTATGGATCACAAATAGGAATAAATTACAAATTGCACATAACAAAATATTAAAAATGATTCTGAATCTCTCTTTTACTTTTGCATGTTGCAGCCGATGTTAGGATGATAGATGGCCAAATCTCTCGAGCAACAAATAACTTTAAGCTTAAGAAATCGTATGTTGCACATCTTGTGTGAGCTGATTGGTAGTTTATATGTTAAAAATCAATTGCATCTGTCTTATTAAGTACTAGTCAAATACTTATATGGTCTCCGATGTCTCGTTCTGTCTGTTACAAACTTCATAAAAAAACGTACAATACTATTCATTCACTGCGTGAAGAGTATAAAAAACAAAACGAAAGTCGTTAACACGTTGCCTGAGAAAAATAAATTTTCACCTTATTTTATGTTTAGACCTCGTATTATTTTCTAAAGTATTGTTCTGTAGTCTGTGTCCAAGTTCCCATAATGGAACCAAAATTGTCAATGAGGCAGGAAATGCCGGACGGAAGTGCTTAGAAAAGCTTTATAGGCTTTCTATAGCAGCAAGGACCATTAGTCTCCTTCATTATGTTGGAAATAAATGTAGAACAAGAAACTATTTAAATCTTTTAGACAGTCAACTTTGTTAAGATTTTTATAATAATGAAGTTTTAAAGAAAAAATGTACATATAAATTGCTTTTATATTGTAAATTAATTGAATGAAAATACTTAATAAGGTTATAACCGAAAAAAGGAACAATAATAAAAAATATTGTACAAGAAAACAGCTTCATTTGTTTGGCAATCAAAAACAATTTTTTTTTTTTTTTAATTTTGCTTTTCTCTTTTTTTCTGAATTTTTTTCTCATTGTGTTTTTTATATTTGTTATATTTTTATTTACACGAAAAATAGGTCGACATGATGATGAAAGCCTTTTTTATTTGCCATAAAATCGTTTTATATGCCACAGGCCATAATCATACCACAAAACATCTAGATACATTTGTTTCCACTGCATGAGACTGTGAGGACATACATACATACATACATATATGTGTATGTTATACAAATGTGTGCACTATAGTTGTGTGCGTTTTACACTTAAATGTGAACAAAAAGAAACTACATGCTAAGTAAACCTCAGCGAGAATGAACAAAAAGGTGTAAGTTTATAGTATGTTGCACTTCTCCTTGTTGTCGTCCATTGTCTAAGTTTATGCCGTAGATAAACTGGGAAATGTATCAACATCAAAACGTCGTCATCATCATCATCACCATCACCATCACCATCATCATCTTCATCATTATCACTACCATAGTCTTTCCCATGCGGTTTACCTATATTCTACGCTTCAAAGCGACAAAATAAATCAACACAGATTTGTACTTGAAATAAACGAAAGATACACCAAATTGTTTGTGTGTGTGTGTGTGTGTGTAATGTGTATGAGTGTGTGTCTGTGTTGATAAATAACAAAAGAGTAGAGTGGTAAATATGGGAGTGTGATGCATGTGTGAGATTTATGTAAAAACAAAGAGAACAAACCGGTCAAGGAAATGAAAACGATCGCAACCCATGTCATGAGTTGGAGTGAGTGTGCACATACACATGTGTGTGTCGCATGCTGCATCCAAGGACAAAAGCAGGTAATTTTCAGGCAACAAGTTTTTTATATTTTTTTTCCCCCATTTCCATTTTCTGTAGTACAAACCACCATTTTGTTTGTCACAAGCAATTCGTTGACAAAAAAAAATTAAAATGGCTACAAACAAGTAAGCGATTTTACATAAATATTAAAGCTATTTGTGCAAATATATGTCACCACATGTACACAAACACACACTCACACACACACATCTTTATATGCCAGTAAGTATTTATGCAACTTCTTTTTGTTATTTTTTATTATTTTCTGTTTAACCTACCTTTTCATACAATTGTTTTATCATCAACGCTGATGGCGTAAATGCGGAAACGGAAGTTAAGTCAACGCTTCAGCAACATAAGCAACGCGGACGTCAACAGCGACAGCGGCGTCGGAAGTGTCGCCTTATGGCAATTAATGATGAAATATATGTTAGCTTTTTATGTTGCGAACTACTTCTTCTTCTATCCTACTACTATCATATACTTTACTTTCATTTAGAAATTTATGTCATTTATTCTTTATAAATAATATTTTCACTAGCACAAAATTAAACTGAAGCCAAAGAATATAATTTTTATTATTATTATTTTATTAGACTAAATCATAAAGTCTTTACTTAATAGGACCATTAAATTATAGTAGTATAGGGTATATAGTTTTTATTTATAACTGGGTGTCCCGGCGTGCATTGCTGCGCCCTCCTCGCTTTGTTCATTTATTAGTTTTTAGAAAGAATCTTAGCATTGAAATAAAATACAAACAGATTTAGAATAAAATTAAAATTTATCCCAGCTGTTATTGAGTTCGTGTAACACATGACTTTGTTTCTATAATTTATATAAAAAAACGACCCAATGCGAGTCATACTCTTACCAGATTGTATTGGAGGTACCCCCTAGTAATCCAATTTGGGTGATTCCAACAAATGAACCGTTCCTATGTTTAAAACTTATAGTTTCTAAATTTGAGTTCAGGAACCCATTCAACAAAACAGGTTTTCTAATAAAATCATGAATATGGGGATTTGTATGCGAGGTTCCCTCCCTAGTGATCCGATGAAACTCAAATGTCGACGCTTTAAGTTTCTAATCCACTTCCACCAACCATGCAAATTTCAACACCGCAGGGTTACTGGATCGTATCGTATATCTCCCATATGGGGACCCTTTAAATTTTTGTATATATTTTAGTTTTGTGTACTTATTTGTTGCTATTACGCGGACAGATAGAACTTCACATTCTGCGAAAATTTCTTGAGTTATAGACCGAGGACGGACGGACTAGTGTAGCCTTAGTAATATGATACCGTTTGGTATCCTTTTTCAAATTGATTACTGCAAAATTGTCCTATGTTGCAATCGGAACTGTGGGACTTAGAGCAAATATTTTGAATTTGGTCATGTTTGTCAGTCATGTTGTCGTTTTAAAGAAAAAAATTTACAGCAACAATATAAAATTTGTTGTAATACGTACCCCGTTTCTCCATTTTACGCTAATACTGAGTGAAAATGACCAAAACATGACCAAAATGATGAATTTTTCACCATTTTAACAAAATTAAGACGAAATGATGACCAAAATGATAAAATTTCCCAAAAGGGAAAATTAAATAAACAATTAAAGTCTTTACTTAATAGGCCCAATTAAAATGGAATATTTAATTAAATTGATTTGTATAAAATTAATTAATTAATATTAATTAATTAATTAATATTAATTTTATATTCACAATTTGTTTCCTTTTACAAAATCATAAAATACATCTGGTTTGAGTATTTACTAAGCTCAGCAATGGCACAAACCAATCGCTTGTGGTGAAATTTCGAACAGATAAGTTATATATATCAAATTCTGGCCAACCAAAGCAATTTTTCAAAGGTTTACGCGGGAACAGTTTGAAAGTGTTGCCAATCACATCAATGTTTGGAAGATGCTTTAACAGCTGTTCGCTTGCCGGTAGCCACAAGCAACAAATAAAAGAGATTGCATTAAATAAGGATTTTAGATTAAGTTTAATTAGATGAAATTAAACTTACATTTTGTGATTAATTAAGCTAATAAGTAAGAAAGTGCGTGCGCCGCGTATGTGTGTTAATGAAGCTACTCAGAATATTTGTACGTAAAGCAAATTTATCCAAATCTCCGAACACACGTGTTGATTGTTTGGTCTCATTTTTGTAAATCTTGTTGCAGCCACCAAATCGTTTTAATTTCTTTACCATCGTAACGCATTCCAAAGCCTATGGTTCAGTTCTATCACCCACCACTGCCCGAGTACAAAAAAATCACCGTTGTTATAATATATTTTTAAACTTTTCCCAAATGACCTGCCGGACAATGCCTACGAAGCTGCTGCGTCATGCGCAAACCCAACACGGCGACGCTAGTGTTGACGTTAATAATATATTTTTGCACCTGGCTATGCTTTCAACAAAGACAGTGCAGTCGGAGTCAGAGCATGAGGAGCTTATACCATCAGTAAGTGAAGGAACCTCCAAAAAAAATAGAATAAAAAACGAAAAGACCAGAAAGATACCACAGCCAGAGACGACGGTGTCCGCGGGGAATGCTAAAGCAAATGTTGATGATAGTGGTGGCGGTGGAAGAGAAGATGCGATAAAAGAAGCATGTAATTCAACCTCAGATGTCATTGACATTGACACTGTCTCGAGTAAGGAAGCAATCATCATCAACTATGACAATAATGATAATAAGGGATCCATGGAAGAGTCTCCTATATCGCCGCAGTGCGTCTGGTTTTATGAAATTGAACCAGAGCCATCGCCAGATTCAAAAAATCAACTTAGTGAGGTAAGTGTCAATATGGATGATATCATTGCTAGTCTAGGGTAAGAGTTTAATGAGCTTTGTACTAAAAATATACATTCATACATACAAGTAAGCAACCGATTTACGACGGCATTTATCGTTAGTGGCACATTTTACAAGCCCAAGTGTGTCGTGTCTGTTGACCATTTAAATCTTTGTAATTTTTTAATTATGTTGAAATGAGAAAGTCAAACAAAGATAAAGTTAATGTGAAAAATTCTTGCAGATACCATTAATTAAATCATAATGTAATCAAAGGATAAATGAGTTTTGTATAATGACGCACCTTTTCCCTCTGTGGAGGCTACGGATGACAAATGCTGAATGCCACGGAAATTGCTTTAAAATTGAAAGTCATTCATTTACCATGGGGGAAATGTGAAAATTATGAGCAGCTTAACACATATGTAAATTCAATCTAGTCTACGTGGGAGTGTAAGGTTCCCTTTATCTCAGAATACAATTCCCATTGTCCATTTATCTTATTCAGTACAAAACATTGGATGGTTTGAATGTTTATAAAATTGCAAAGGAGATTTTCTCCAAGTATATTAAGGATCTGAAAAATATCCATATCATTATTAATAAAATCGATGTAATCATCGCATTTTTCTTTATGTACTCTCCCATGTTTCTATATCCTGCGCCTTGGACAGACATATGCAAGACATTAGATGATAGAAATAAGATTCCACTATCATCATATCATATGTTTTTCGCATCAGATTCTCCTGTTTACATGTAAGAAAAGTTCTTGAGAAAACAAATTAAAAAAATAGAAATCAGAAATTTCTTGTATGAAAAACTGTGTAAATCGAAAATCGCCTCAATTCCAACCTTTTTGCAATCCACCGTGCCTGAGGGTTTACTTTTAGTTGATTTGAAATCTTCCGTGTTTGCTGAAAAGATTTGATTAAAATCTCCCTTATCTGAAGTTAGTAAAGAAAACAAAGTACCAACAATTGTAGAATATGCGTTTCCACGGTAACATGCATTTAAAAAATTAAACATTTCTGTTGTTTTTAAGTATAAATTTGAATTTTACACAAATCTCTTATGCTTCCAAGTAAAACAAACGAAACTAGCAAAAATACTCCATCTCCATATTGGGATGCCAACCCTGGTCGCATTTAAGTTTTAAAATTTTCGAAGATTTAAATTTACCTTTAGTGATTACTTCAATGAAAAGTTTTAATTATACAATATCATTTATAAAAGTAGAGATGATTGCAATTTGTGTACGTGCTGGTTCTTTTTTTTTTTTTTTTATATATATTACTTTACTAGGTAAAAAATTCAGCCCCCAACATAACGGTTATCAAAAATTGATTTGACAATAAGGCAAAAATTGTAGAGGCAACTTCCATTTTTGCGGCCGTGCACACAAAGGTCATCAGGATGGAGTCGTTTGAGCCTCCTCCTGACGGTGTTTATAGCAAAACCAGATGCTAATCTGCTAACATATGTTTTTAGTCGCTTATTATATCGGCTTGTGTGAAGGTTGATCTGCTCACGGACTGAGAGGATTCTCAGATCCCTGGGTATGACATCATTCCTCTGGATGAGAAAGACGTCTGACTCGGCAGCAGTGCCCCATAGGTGAATACCATATGTCCAGTTTAGCTTCTTAGGATTTTTGCATGTAATGATTCTGCGGCAGTAATCTGTCTCGTGATTTTTGTTTGCCTTTTTTCGCGTACATTTGTTTTTATTGAGTGAGGGGTGTCAGAGGGAAGGGGACGAGAAATGTCAAAATAGTTGTTTCGCAAAGTTAAATACAAGCAAGAGAAACCAAAGAATAATCAAGGATTAGTGTCGCAATAAAATCGATACGTGTAAAATGGTCGAATCGCAAATAGCTGTTCATTCGAACATCTAAGTTCGAAAAATGAAATTTTCTGTGGCACCGACGGATTTTTTTTTTGCGATTTGGAAAGCAACCATTATACAAATCGTCTGCTTTTTCTGTAGCATGACTGAGTATTTATTTATTTATTTCCCTTATGCATAAAAACTTAGTTGGGAATGTTAATTGAATCTTGAAACTGTTTGTAGAAAAATAAAATGGTAGATGGTAGATTATCTTGATCTGGAACTTAGCACAGCAGCCTCGAGTCTAAATGTGTTCCAATGTTTTTTTCCAATAATTTTCGGATGGAATGGCATTGGTATCAACTAAGATGTTATCACTTTTGCAGACCATTAATCTTTTCTTCCTGATTTTCATAATGCCATTTTTATTATTCGATACTTGATATTTGGTAATAAAATTCATACAAAACAAGTGTAAAAAACAGGGGAGTCAAAACGAAGAGGAAAAGCCATCAAGTAAAAATTGGTATTTAGTCTCGTTTAATTCCAAAGGAAACCAATTTGTTTCATGATAAGCATTGTCAGTTTTTATTTCTATCTTGGTCAGAAGTAATTGCTTATTCTAAAACCTCAGCAAATCTATGAGTGCAGGGTGTTCTTTTCAATATACATATTTAGTTGTGATGAATGGGCTGAAATTAAACGTAATTGTATCCACCAAAAATTCTAACCAATATCGATAAGTAGGGATTGGACAACGTTTCATGTTATTGCGTCGCATTTCAAAAGTTTACGATATCTGCAGGTGTTTTTTTTTTTTTTTTTTGTAATTAACTTCTTTTACATAAGTTAACTGTTAGTTTTTAGTCTACCCATCAATATATGTGTATTGAGCTTGATTAGCATTGGACACGCTAAATACAATACAAACTTATCGACATAGAAGTTATGGTTCCCGCTTACATATCTACAAAAAATAAAATAAAATTTTGGTGATTCTTTACCTCGATGCTTTACAATTCTTTCGGCTACTATTGCTGTGTCTTTTAAAATAATTGTGGGTTTCAGGACATCCCACAGTCATGACCATCTGACAAATTTTGTTTAAAATAAATTATTTATTTATAAAAAAAGAATATATCAGAGTTTGCGGTATAAAAGTTTAACATCCCCAAGCATTTGGATACAATGTTGTAAATAAATATACACACATTAATGTACTTGTGTGTGTATCTCTGTGTGCTATAGAATAAATTTTAACATATTTGTGTGTCCTTTGGATATTCATTTGTGCATTTTTATGTCACGCCTGGGAAATTTACATTTAACTAAGTTTGCAATGATTGCATTTGTGAAATGTGATTTATGGGAGATTAACACTTAATTAAAGCGCACTAATTAATAGCAAACGTGGAGAGTCAATAATTGACTACGAAATGATGGCTAACAAATGTAATAAGTATGAAAATGTGTCAATGGATTAATTGGTGAAAAGAAAGGAAGGTAACTGACTCATTCTATTCACCCATTTTATCAATTCATTTAGTAAATGTTTTGTTTCATTAAAAATTAATAGTAATTAAAATTAATCATAATTATTAAATTTATTCCTCAAAATTAATTATTTGCTACAACTTGTTTCATAAATTGAAGATTGAAAAAAATGGTTAAAAAACAAAATTTGATTGATTTTGAAATTTTTGTTTAACATTTTCATCAAAACATGTGTAAATGAATTCCATCCACTGTTATTAACATTACTGTACACTAACAGTGAACATTAACAGTTCTCGTTCGTTTGTATGAGTTGTCCCCAACTTGTGTTGCAGCTGTTTGATGGCTCGCTCCCCTTTTGAACTGACATCAAACACAACGCAACATAGCACAACCGCAACGGCAACGCCAACAGTCGGTCAATATGATTTTAGACCCACTCAACATGTTGCTTCTTAATTCACCTGCAATTAGTTCGTGTCAGTCAACGTATCCGGACGGAATCGACTGCTACGTGCATGGTTAGCGGTAAAGAATAAAACGTGCGCGAATTAAAAAATAAAACTTTCAGTGTCTCTTTTATTATATTATTATTTTTTTTTTCTCTTTTTGTTGGTAAAAATGAAAATTCATCGTTTTTTGATTGTTTAGATAAAAGTCAATATGCGAAACTGAAAATGTTGAATGTTGTGTTATGATGGGTGGTCAATTGATTGAATGAATGACTAACTCAGCTGGTTGACTGGCTAAGTGACTATCAGAGTAAAGGGCTGGGAATGTAGGAGATAGATATTACCTACATACATATATTTTGTGTTTGTTTATTTTTTCTCAATGTGTGTGCTTTGTCAATTGATTGACTTGCAATCATCACACGGACAGTCAGTCAGTTAGGCGAAGGAAGGACGACACATGCTACACATTGAAGCCTGATGACATTCCAAGTCCATTACTCCTTCCGTCCAGTTGTACAAATATATTGTATGTTTATATTCCAACTCACCGTTCGTTGTAGTCATCCACAATTTGAACATGTAATGTAACCGACATTCGCACGCTTGACGCCTTATGATTTAACGATTTTCATTGCGATTCATTTCAATTCGTGAGTTTTGTTTGGGTTTCCATGTTGGTGTTTGTTTTCACAAAAAGAAAAATGTACAAATGTAAATAAATGGCAGCAGTTATAAAACTGAAAAAAAAACAACAAAATAAAATAAAATCATAAAGGAAAAACCTTACGAAAATGACTCATTGATTAAAGTCTCGCAGTGACTCAATGAATATTTCAATTAAATTTTCAAACTAAAGTTTCCCATTCTTATTGTTCTTGTGTTGCTGTTGTTGTTATTACATATTATTATTATTTTTAGGGCTTTTTTTTTTTGTTACCGTGCTCAGCTTATTAACTTTTAAAGCTTTTCCGATTGATGACGCCTGATTAAGTCCTTTGTAAGTCAAGTGGATCAATGTCTCATTAATAATTTGGTAAAAAAACAAACAAAAAGAAATTAATACATAAAAAAAAAACACAAAAACAAAAGATAATTAACAACAAACAACAACAAAAACAAAATTAAATGAAGCGCCTTAAATGAAGTTGATTTAATTTGCTCATCATCACCATCATCATGTTCATAATAACCTAATAAAAAAAAGAAAAATGATTGTGATATTGTGAAATCTGTAATTTACGATTCATAAAGGACATTTTCCTGTCGCGTTTTGTAAGCCAAGTTCGTACAGTGGCGTCCCAAATACTCGCTCGTATTATTATAATTAAATAATCTAAGAAACCATAAACAAACAATGAAAGCGAAAGAAAATAATAATCATTGAAGTTGTTAAACTACCAAGTAATGAAAGTGCGCAAAACACTCCCCAAAGTGAAATTCAAGTCAATATCCTTTATAAGGATTGCGTGTTGAAAGTGGTGTTCTCTTTTGTGTTTTTTATTTCCCCCGAAAATCTTTAATGCAAATGCATCATCATTATTATCATCATCAACATCAACATCAATGATTATTGCATTGAAGCCAAATCACACACAGAAACTCAAATGAGACTGGCACGTGCAACATGCAATTAGTGTTCTTTATATACTGTAATATACTGTACACCAACAAAGCAACAAAATGAACACCACATCCAAGGAACAATACAACAAAAGGATGGATAATAATCAAAAAACATTAGTTTTTCTGTGTCAAATTTTATGGTCTAAAATAATGGCAATGATTGTGGTTTTACATATATATTTTGTTAGATATTTAAACACAAAAAAAAAACCCCCATCCACCAACGACATCTTACTCACCTTACCTTACCTTACCTTACCTTCGAAACCAATCCTATCCAATCCAATTCCTATCCATTACATAGTACATTTTATAATATTGTACTATCTTTATATTAAGGAAAAGAAAAACGAATCAAGTATTTTTATTTATTTTATCGATTTTGGCACGTAATGTAAACATAAAATTAAACTACATTTTGGCGCCTTAATTGTTTGTGTGTGTGTGTGTGTTTATGCATTTTATTGGAAAATATAACCAACAAAACTAAAAAAAAAATTGTAAAGAAATGAGATTAGCTAAAATGAAAAACAAATGATGCAATTAGAAAAAGCCTATCAAAATCTTATTGGAAAATCTTACGAAGCAACGAAAACCTCAATAAACATAAAACTTAAATAATCATAAATAAGTTGAAAAACAAGAAAATGAACATTAAACATAAACAAAATGTGTATTAATGAATATGAATGAATAAGTTGGTTGAGTGAGAGTGAGTGAATTACTAAATGTGCGCGGCATCTCAACATTTGCTCTTTGAACATGTACTTAATACTAGTCCTTAATCTTTATTATTGTAATAAAAAACAAAACGGATTTTCTATTAAACATTTCATTTCATTGAGTAACTACACATAGTTTTAGAGTCAAATAGGATTGGTATCCCTCATCTATAAGTGACGCATTTTGTCTAGTCGGGGCAAAGTAAAATATAAACAAGAAAGAACGTTAGCTTCGACTATGCCGAAGATGAAATACTCTTCACGGGATTTGTATAGGAGGTACCTTCCTTAGTGGCTCGATTCGGCTGGTTCCGACAAATGTCCTGCGCCTGTCTTGGAAGCAATATATCATATTGTATATTCCAAGATTTGTCATTGCCATGTCAGTAACATTATCAAGTCATAATCATTTGATGAAGTTTAATATAACAAAATAAAACTAATTTTAAAAATTTGTTAAGTTACATTAACATTATTACACATTATTGGAATCAATTTTTGTATATTGTTTTGTTTTTTAAATATTGTTTTCACCTCTTTTATATTTATTCAAATAACAGAAAGCAATTTCAAGCAATTGTTGATATCTAAAGTGCGAATTAATAATGATATGTAATGGAACCAACAAGTAAAAACAAATTAAGAAAGACTGAGGCAGTTTTTGTTTTAATTCAGTAGTTTTTCTTTTATTTTATATTTTTTTTTGCAAACCTACTTTCATTTTTAATCAGAAATTATGTTGGTCAGTCTAAAAGTCACCTACCTCTGTGATATTTCAAAGGTGTATCCTGCACTTTCCAAATATGTATGTAGTATGCATCATAATTGGTTTTCAAAAGGAAACTCTCTGTATTAATTTGAGTACTTAGTTTATTTCCGCCTTAGCTTGACAAAGTTTTGAAATTATGGGCCAACCAACAGGTTTTCAAACCGCCAGAAAGTACGGGAACACCCGTCGTGACCAACGTTGTGCCGCCAAAAACTTCAAAAAAGATTATTTGGGAATAAGATGGATAGTTAACCCTCACGGTGATTGAGAAGATTGGCGTTGTGGCCAAGTAGCCTAACTCTAACTCTCCTTAGGAAGTGCGTCAGGGTACAGGTAATTAAGAACGGCAAGAAGATCAACGCATTCGTTCCTTGTGACGTTAGTTAGAACTATGTACATTGAAGAAAACTATGAAAACTACGTCACTGGTTTAGGTCATAAGGGTTATGCTGTCAGTGATATTCCCGGTGTTTGTTTCAAAGTCATGAAAGTTGCCAACATTTCGCTTTTGGCTCTTTTCAAGGAGAACTTGATTTGATAACATACGTCTTATAAATTTGTATGAACCTTAGGGTTCATTAAAATATATATTACTTATACATTTAAAAGAAATGACAAACCACTAAAAATATTTGTACTCAAATGCTTAATTGTTTTCTATACATTGTCAATTGTTGGAAGCACCTTTACCCCTCAAAAAACATATATTTCAACTAAAACTTAAGCTTTGCATTATTTGAATTTGTTTTATATATACAAAATCTAATTAACACTTAATTCACTAAGTCTTTTTGCCTCCTCTCTTTTACTAGTACTCGTATATGTAGATACATAGATAGATAGATAGAAACATGTATGCAACATGACGCGCTAATTTATTTCGATTGTGTTGCGTTAACCCCTTGTCTCCTTTTACTCTTCTGTTTCTCTTTATATACAATACATAATTACAATAATTCGATTGAAAATTTATTTACCAGGAATTTGCTGGAAATTTTATTTAGTTGCTTTTGGCAATTATTTATAGTATTTTTATGGATTCAAGCAATTAGAGTTATTGCTAAACCGGAATAAATCCTTTCCACATGTATGTTATCAACAAATATTGTATTGCAATTATTATATGAAATCCCTAATGTTTCTACATAATTTGAACTCTAAAAGCAGGAAATTTTATAGAAATCAATTAGTATTTAGAATTTTTATGACAAACTCCTTAAATTAAATTACAATAAACCTCACACATTTCTCTATAAGACTTTCAATATTCAATTCAAGCAATTCAAATTCATTGAAGCTTGTCAAATATGGTACTCGTATAGAGGAAGCGAAATGCGAATTCTTTCTAAGTATCTTTACCTCTTATCACACTTATAGGATCTTTATGAATTAACTTTTCTCAAATTAGAATGCATTTCCGCTTTAAAAAAAAAATTGAAACATCAATGATGAGACACCAGAACATGTGACTCCAGATGCATCTCAATATTCCTTCACTTATTTTAATGTATTTCATTCATTTCAAAAACGAATAAAAACATTAAATGAAAAGGGCTGCACAAAAACGTAGAAATTGAAAAAGCATTGACTGACAACAAACTCATCTTTTTAGAAACATGAAAGACATACGTGCATCTCTCTATCTAAATATGTCTATCTATGAGTATTTCTCATTTTATACTACTTACATACTCACTCACATGCAATTTCGCTTGGAAATATTTACTTTCTAGCCGAGAGTGTCGAAAAACTGTCAGCATTGATTGCTTTTTAGTTTCTTTGTAAAAAAGAAAAGTATAATTTGTTTTGAATGTTGATTTTGATATTTTTGTTTAGTTTTCTTTTTTATTTTTTTTTTATTTTTTACAACTGAAAGATGGATTTGTATGTAAGTACATTATATAGTAGTAGTATGTCTATGGATGATTCCAAAAGAAAAGAAAACTACAATTTATTAAGTGTCAAACAGCTGCGATGATGGTGATGACGATGATGATGATGATGATGTGGAAAAGCAATGGTGACAATGAAGGCGACACAGTTCAATGTATCGCATAAAGGGAAATGGAATAAACTGTCTGTCAAGATAAATAAGTAGAACGACACATAGAAGAAGATTTTTAAATATTTTCAGGCACACTAAGTACTTTAAGACATAAGACACTAGTTTACGTTTTATCTTAGTCAGCAACAACAGAAAAAAATATTCATTATTTAAATTACTTAAAATATTTCAAAATGTCTCACTGCTGCCCATTTGGCAAGTTGAAATAGTTTTACAAACTAAGTATAATGAACACGTGCTTGTCAAATATCCTCAAAACAAAAAATCCAACAAAATAATAAACCAAACCACATAGAAACGAAAAGAAAAACACAATGTAAAAATTTTAATTTGAAAATAGAATTCTAGAGTTTAGTTTAGAAAATTCAAAAACACCTTGGACAAAAATAAGCAATAATGATTCTTTAACTTATGTAGTACGAGAAATCCTCCTCACGGGTTTCTTGAACAAAATCTATGATAGACACATTTTGATTGCAATTTTCCTGAACAAAATTATTTTATAAAGCTAAGAAATTTCTTCTTCTTTTTGAGCTAATGACACGTTTGATTGTCATATGGAGTAGGTATGCAAAAAATCATACTTCTCCAATTAAAATCGTTGAACCGAACGTAATTTTAGATCTTTTTTTTCTTTCGAATTTGTCTTCTAAAATGAATCATTTTCGCAGTTTAAAAACCCCTGGTTGGTTTACTAGTTAATTGTACAATACACTACTAGATCTGCGTTTATATAAGTTCGTTTATCCCATCCAAAATTTTATCACTTTTGCATGTGTTCAAAAAAAAAAATGGTACTTAAAGAATGGAAAAGAAGAGAAGAAACAACCTACTTGACAAGATACTTTCTTTTTTTTTCTAGTTTTTTTTTTTTTTTTTTTTGTGTCGTATATTGCGAAAAAATAATTGCGGAAGCGCCAACAACCAACCAACTTGACAAGTGCCTCATCAGACGGGCGCGAGTGGGTTACCAATTTCCATTCCTATTCCATCTTTAAACATTTTAGTGCCAAAAGGCGTTCTCTGTCAAGTTAAAGTAGCAAGAGATAGGGACGGAGACAAAGGCGGACATGAAGTAATCATTGTAGACGAAGAACTTTTCGCGTTGCGCAACACTAAATGGCATCGTTGAATGTGCTTAAAATATGAGAAAAAAAAAATAGTGTATTCAACAACAACGAAAAAAGTAGAAGGAAAGAAAGACAAAATGTGAAATAATTATGACAAATCCGCAAGAAAGTAGAAAATAGGCTCGCATAACAAACGTTACTCAACGGAAAAATAGATAGAAAATGTAGATAAAGGAAGGTATCAACACAAACGCAATCCAACTAACAAGGACTATGACAAGGACAAGAAAATGTTCTTTAGAAGTTTGTGTGTGGAATGATGGCTGATGGGTAGCGGGGGTGTGATATAAAGTGTTACCTTGTTGGGGGCCCGCTAAACTTCAAACTTCTTCACTAAAACGAGTCTTTCGTCGTATTTGTTTTTAGGATTTTTTCCCTTTACAATATAAATTGTTTTGTATTTATAATTATTTTTATTTATGCAGAAAAGGATATAAGGATATACGACTTAATTTTAATTTGAATACAAATACATTTGTCTTCCTTCTTCTCTTTAGAGTGTCCTTATGTTTTTCTTTATTCTTTTTTGCGTAATCATTTGACCTCTTGTCAAAATGTCAACTCCGAATGCATCCTGAAATTTGTTTCATAACACAACAAACTTTCTCATATCATTGAAATGTGCATTTATCGAACCATGAAAACCAAAAACGAGAAACCACTTTTCCACATCACATAGTACTTATACATAGATAAAAATACATGTGGGACATACTACATACGTATCTTTATAAAGATACTTAGTAGATAGTGTTGTTTTTTTTTTTTTTCTATTCTCATTAACCTTATTATGAAGTGAACTTTTTTGGTTCTTATGTGGTCTTAAGTTCTTCATACTTATTAGCAAAAAAAAATATTGTATTATGAACATGCCACACACGTAATAAGTATGAAACATAAACACATCCTAGATGAACGAATGTGTTTATATACAATACTTTTCTTATCCTTTGGGAACATAAAAATATTGTATAATTGAAACTTATGGTCAAACATTTTTGTTTATTTTTCTGTTGTAAGCTCATTTTCATTCATTCTTAAGTACTTTGTGACAGGCATTGATTTTGAGAAATTACAACTTCACCCATGAAAATGACTGAGATTTATTTATGTATAAATATAAAATAAGAAAATGTAGAACTTTTCTAATACATATTATATGTATTGTATATTGAATACATCACTTACCCACCCTATCAATGATTTAATATGCTACAATAATTTATACATAGTCATTTTATTCCATGAGTTCCTGAAGTCAATTATCATTCAAATAGGTTTCCATTTGAATAAGAACTATGTTTTAAGGAATCGGAATCTTTGTCGCAAACACTTTTGTTGTGATAAATTCCATAAATTAATTGATGTAATATCTTAATTTACAATAAAGTTACAATAATATTGTAGAATAATCATTTAATATAGAAGAAACACTTCAATACTTTTATTCCAGTTTCCTTATATTTTAACTCTTTAATAAATAAGAATACAGGGAAATGGAATTAAAATGTTTACATTCATAAAAATTCTTAAATATAGATATACATATCTGCATACCATATCAACCAATGCTCCATAGTTATGTCTTAGTCATCAAAACAAACTGATTCCAACCCAGTTATTCAAGTTTATAATCTTATCTCTAATCTTATAATCTTTATTATATTTTAATACAAAATTCCCTTTTTAAATTCATTAAATTTTTGAAAGAAATATCAAATAGAAAACTAGAGAGAACGTTGTCTTTGACTATGCCGAAGATGAAATTCCCTTCACGGGACGCAGTGAATATTTCATTGTAGTATTCATATGGGTGGTTTTTACGGAGGTAATGCCCTAGTAGTCCGATTCGGTTCGTTCCGACAAATGTCCTGCGCCTAAGAATATGAATTCAAATGGGTGAAGAGTATACTGATTTAAATTTTGATCACATTCAATCAAAAGTCTCTTTAGATCGTAGCTATTAGAGCTAGCTCAACTAGTCAACACTACTGTAGTGTTAACAGTCGGCAGTCATTCTATGTTCACTATGAAAACGAAGCATGTGTGCTTTTGAAACGAGTCAAACAACTCATTTTGTTTAATTTGCTTTACTGATTCATTGATTCGAATCTATACAGTCGTGCGACTCGTGTTTTATGAAATGACTCGGTATCACACTATCATGAAAAAATACAGACAGTGACTCGTGTCTTTGGAAATAACTCGGTGTGACTTGGTGTGATTTGTTTTATCACGTAAGACTCGGTATCACACTATAGATGAGTGGGAACGAGAGTAAATAAGTGAGCGAGCATGCGATAGCAATAGTGTGCACAGTATCAAATATGTAAGACAAATCAAGTGTGTTTTTCGTTCGAATCATACAACTCATTTTGTCTATACTGTCGTGTCGACTCGTGTTTTCTGATATGACTCGGTAGCACGCTGCCTTTGATTCACAACACCACTCGATATGATTTGTGCGAGAGAGGATAATTTTTTGTTTAGTATTGACTCGTGCAGAGCTTTAGTAGCTGTTTATGTCTTCCAGTGGTCGGACGACGACTTCTCCATCTGCATATACTAAAATAATAAAGCAGATCATAAGCAAAATATGAACTATTTGCTTTAAAGATCTTGATTCTCCGATTTATTAATCTAGGTCAGACAAACATTGCTTTTTTCACCCCAGTTTTGTGTCTTTTATAAATTTATTGTGTGTTGCCACAAATTTTGATTAACTAGTCATAAACATTAATTCAAAAATAAGATCAGTAAACAACCATAAATTATATTATACAAAATTGAAATATTTCAAGAATTTAGGGGGCCATGAATTCATTAAATTTATTTATAATTAGAATAGCAAAATTAATCTCTTTTGAACTGAAACATGTTGCTTTTATGTATTGTATAATTTTATCATCATAATTATATAATTTAAATAAGTACCTTCGCCTAGCCACTTACCTACATTCATTATGCTACAGTACACCCCCTGTCATTATATGGAATTTTATGCTAATTTGCAACAAAAGCAATGCCACTCATAAATTCCATACGTTTATGATTCTTTCATCAGACTCCTGAAAAATTAAACAAAAACAGTATATAAAAATAAATATGAATGTAAAAGAAGTAAATTTTATAAACTCATGCCCAAATCCTTTTTCCCGCAAAAGTTTTAAAAAATTTATGTAATAGCGGTCTAGTTTAGCTTACCCGAATACTGAATAACCTTTCAAATGATTAAGCAATGTAAATAGAGATTAAAATGATCTTAAGATTTAAGTATAAATCTATCAAAACGTTGAGTATTTTATCAAATTATCTTTTGTTAAATAATTAAATAGAATATGGAAAATGTTCTGCTGATTTTAAGGCTAGTAACAAATTATAAGATTTTTCAAGGTTGCATATATACATCATATATAAAATTTCAGCGTGATATCTCCCATTCTCCATTGCTAAAATATTATTTGCATTGAGACTTAATATTTTTTGTGCTGATTTGAATATGTGCGGCACAAGATCGAGATGGATAACTGAATCTCTTTACTTCTGACCAAACTTTAACTTTCCAGTTTAATATCCGAGCAATAAAAACTAAATTTCTTGGTCTTGGTAACATGCTGACGATATACTTATATTCTTAATAGAGTTCTAATTTCCTCTTTCTGTATACTATATACATTTCATTGCTCTCCCAAACTTAATTCTCCCTATTGTAATGTATGGTAAAAAAAAATAACTCATATGCACAAAAACAAAGAAAAAGGGAAAAGTAATAATAATTCCATATTATATGCAAATAAAATACTTTTAAAGCCAACAAAGCAGAGAACAAAGTTCTACATTTTTTTCATAAACAAAAAAAAAAAAAAAGAAGGAATGTGTTTTTTTTTTTTTAACAATTCTTATGAGGAGAAAGGGCACCCTGCAAAAGAAAAGATGCCACAGCGACCACTCTCTACATACCAGTATAAGCAATTTATTGCGTCAGTGAATCTATCTGTCTGCGTCTGATTGTCTGTCTTCCATCTGTCTGTACTGTTTGCATGTCACGTGCTTAGCATTTGTCGTCGAATTGAGATAGGGAGAGAAAAATGAAGAAAGTGACACTCTTACGCACAGTGGCGGCAAAGTGATACAATCTGTGACAAAGCTAACTAAAAGAACTGAAGCTGACAATGCCAGTACATACATAGTATACTTGTATTATTTGAAGCGCGTTTTATGTGCAGGGTATTTCTTTTATGTGCGTTTCCGTATATGAGAAATAGACTGAACGCGTGCGAGCATCAGGTGCCATTTAACTTTTAATTTGGGTTAATAACTTTTAAGCATTCACACAGCAAGAAAGATACAAAAATATATAACAAGAGAATGCAACAATTGTTGCTAGTGGTGGTGTGGGTGGTGGTGTTGGCCAACAATTGTCAGTTAGTCATTCATTCAGTCAGTCAAATGGGTGCGCATGTTGTACGAAAGCACAATAAATAACCACACGTATGCAATGCCATTTGTAGGTTCATTCATTCATTTCAGAAATAATAAAGAGGCCAGCATCACCAGCGAAAGTGATGTGGAGATGAAGTTTCATGCACTCGCACTCGTAAACCAAACCCAAACAACAGCAACAAAAATATAATACAACTAAATATAACTTGCTTTTTGGGTTCGCTCTGATATAATAATCATTTCTTCATAAACCGCATACACATGGTACATTTATAGTAAAAACCCGTTATTCATATGTACTACCTATGTATGTTATGCACATACATATTCATGGATGTTTAAGTGGGGATCTGTGACTGTATGAGCAGTTGGCCCTTATGTCTGTCATTTTAAATCGTTATTAACTGCACAGTTCAACATTTTGAATCGTAATATAAATGCTACTGAATTTTTTAGATTATATTTTTTTTTTTCATTTTCTGTATACAACACTTGAAATTGATCATATTAGTTTGATTAATTTTCTATGGTTAAGATAATTTAATAACTAAACCACTAAGAAAATAATTAATAAATATTACAATTTCCAAAAAAGGGGAAACTTAAAGACTAGAACTAAAGCTAAAGGTTAATATGTATTTAGAAGAGAATACTCAAGCCGCTCACCACATAGAACGAGTTCACCCAGAATCCTTATGACTTTGTTGATCAGAAAGGTCGCCCTATACCTTTCAAACTAGGCCCCAGAATCGACATCTTATTGTCTTTTGCCAGGTCTTAAATAATCAGTACTTACCAAAGCCAACTTTCCCTTTCTAACTTAATTTCTGCACATAATTTGTTACTTACATTAACATTGATTTGTTCAATGATGAAATTTTGTATTCGATCTTGTACATATCTACCCACTTATGGTGTACAGAAGTGTTAATTTTAATAAATCATTTCGAGACCCATGGAGTTTACCACGTTTACTGTTTACACAAATACCCTCAACATTATGTATTCGAAAAAATATCATGTTAAATATTATTAGTTTATTTTTTTATTGAAAGTTGCAACCTTCTATTGTCCTGTTCATATACAATGCTTAAACCGAGATATTTAATGTTATGATTCGAATTAAATTGGAAGTTACTGTTTGTTAGGAAAGTCTTTTGTTTTTGTACTTTGATTTTCAACTTATGAAAAAATCTTGCAATATGTTGTAATGTAAAAATTCCTCTAGAGATCTTTGAATCTTATTTACTATACTACAGGAGGAAATATTAATAATTTCGAAAGAATAAATTTAAATGACATTACACACACAGACTTCCATTAAAACGCATAAATTGCTTAATTTAAATCTGCTTTTCCTTTTTATTTCTCTTACTTAGTACTTACGAGGGTTTTTCACCTCGCATCTACTTTAAGTGCAAAATTTATTTGTTTTTCCTCCACTCACATGAAATTAGTAGAATTTTAATTCTTCTTTGTTTATATTTTGTTGTTATTTTTAACATTTCAACAAGAAGAAAAACAATTGAAGCAACATTAACTTCAAGTATAAGGCAAAAGCAGAAGCGACAAGAACAAGTTGTAGGAAATTTCACTTTATTTCCAGTTGATTCTTTATCTCATTTGATGGCTGTCATTGCTGTCTTTGCCTTCTTCTGATAAATAATTGTGATTCTTAATGTGTGATCATGTGTAAGTGTAAAGCTGTTTTTATTGTAGCAACAACCACCCACCTAATACCATGACATTTTCTCCCATCTTCATCGTCATCATCATCCACTCTTTCCAAAGGACACATTACCAACATCATGAAGGGAAATTATAATATACATACATACTTGCGTTATAGTGCCAAAAAAAAACATGACACAGCAACAACAGTCGGCAAACTTGGCAATGTCAGTTTCAATGGCTTCAAGAAGCGTTATGTGTCATAGTATTGTATATTAGGCATATCGAACTCCAAAAATAAAATTCGTCTTCGTATCATCATCATTAATAAGACTTAATTTGTCTATTTTGGGTATTGTTGTTTTTTATTTTGAATAGAATGAGAAAATGCTCACAATTCCATTTTAGCAAACAATAATAATTCATTATGCTTCTATGATATTCGTTAATATTGGGCAAAACATTTTCAATAATATAATAATAATGAAATATCATCTAAGGAATTTTCCATTAAAAAATTGAGTTCTTTTATGAAAAATTCTTTTATCTAATGGCATTGACTAATGAATTACAATCATTGATTAAGTAGCAATTTTAAATTAAAACTTTTTCGCCATAAGTGGTCCCAAAATGAATTCAGTACAAGGTCTTTCAGGTAAATTAAGATTTTTCCAATTAACATTAATGTAATGAGTAATGAAATAAATGCAAACAATTATTAATGAGGTGCCAAAAGAAAGAACAATGCTTACTTCTATGATTATCTAAACTTGACCTTTCAACTTACGGCAAGGTTGTGTTATACAATTTGTATTCATTTAGTTCTAATATCAACTATAATTACTTAGCTAACTAGGTGAGCAAAGAATGTAGTACATTGACCTTCCTTCAACACTATCAATTTTCATTTAGATCCGGTTGGGTTTTTTGTTTTTATCTTTATGATTTAAGAAACACATCAGGTTTGTTTTGTTAACACTTTAGAATATATTAAAACCACCTTGAGTTTTTATTGATTTTATAGTATAAATAATGATATGAAGAATATTTTCTTTACCTATTAATCTAAACGTTCATTTATTTCTGTCATCCTGAAGATCAGCGGTTCAGTGATACAAATATTTTTAATGACATAATTTCATTTGAGGATAAGCTGTTGTTTCGTTATATAAATGATTCTTCAAATATTTTAATAATTTATCATTTTTTTTCTTCTTTATGCAAAGTAAATCCACAGTTTGATAGTCTTAGGAACTTAGCGTTTCTGGGTGTGTGTAAGTTCACTTCAAAAATATTGTACTTTTTTATATATGTAGTGCTCATATCCTAAATGATGCAGGATACCATCTGTCCAAACTTATTCTTAAGAAAAAAAAGAAAAATTGCAAATTCATTTTAAAGAACTTTTAACTTTTTATTAAACGAAAATCAAAACATATTTTTAGTTCTTGTGCGTAGAAATGTATCTACAATTTATCTATAGGAACAATGAGAAACATACACATAAAAGTAATGAATGTACACGCATGCATGCATATGCAATCATCATTTCTTCTTGATAAAACTTTAAAGATTTAGAAACAATACTTTTCCAATTCATTTCAATTCGTTTTCTTTCTTGCCCTCGTTTCTTTTTTCATTTTCTCCATTTTTTCCCCTTTTGATATCCGCTGTTCGATGTTATAGTATTTCTCTATTTTTCTTTCTTTTTTTTTTTTCATATTGGATCATCCCACCTTAGTACGCTTAGCATGTTTTTCTGTTGTTTCTGTTTTTTGTTTGTTTTTATTTTTCGCTTTTCTGCTGAATTGTTGATATTTCTTCATGGTTAACTCGAAGCTGCAACTGCTGCAGCAATAGTATCGCATTATGTGGGCTAAACCGGGCTACGCGACCTAAACTGAACTGAAGTGAACTAAACCCATTCCAAACTATGACGTTGTTAAAAAGGGGACTATAAAAATATTGTTGTTGCCACTACCATTGTTGTTGTTGATGTTGATGTTGCTGTTACCATCGCTGATATTGCCGCTGCTGCTGCTGCTGCTACTGATGTTGTTACTGTTAGTGTTGTTACAAAAATTTATTCTACTTTTTTTTTTTTTTTGGTAAAATGCAAAAACAACAACAACAAACAAATATATCTGCATGTAAACAAGAACAACAGCAGCAGCAGCAGCAGTAAACATAAAACGAAGACAATTTTGTCTTTCATACCTTTTGACACTAACATAAAATAAATCAAACACCACTTTGTTATGATGTTTGTAACGCATAAGGTCGTAAGTCGGAAGCCCATGATTATAAAGACACAGAATCAATGAGATCTGGTCAGCTTTATTGTGTATATAAATACAAAAAAGAAAGAATTCTTCAGTTATTGAGCTTTTGCATGAAAATTTCGGAACAACCATTTCCGACCATTATCAGACTTTGGCTAGAATACTTCTTTATACTATCATACCAAAAATTAACTAAAGACCAATAGTATAGTATCTTAAGGTTTCTATGATAAAAAAACAAATTTATACAAATGTTATTTATTAGCAAAGGAATATTTCTTCAGGCTTGACATTAAAATTATTCTATTAAATATATAAAAACTACCCTAATTTCTAAATGAGCAATTACTTGGCATCCTCAACTAAACATTAAAAGGTATTTATACTTCGGTGTAACCGAAATTATTATTATTTCTGTCTTACATTGTTTTTTGTACTCCTCGTCGTGCATTGAATGCATCACAACGCACATAATCTGGCGTCAACTGCAACCCGCCCGCCCACTCTTACAACATACATAGTACTACACTCACTCACTCACATTTTCATTTACTGAATTGGATTGGATTGCGTTCATAACAACCTTAGAATTTCGCTGATCTGGCGTGTCAATACTTGGTTGGGTTTTTGCAAGGAAATTCCTTCAATGAGATTTACATAAGTTCATTTATGTTCGTTATTTGTATGTCTGACTGTCGTAAACTGATACGTAGATCAACTTGATGTGCGCATCTCAAAGAAATCAAAAAAAAAAAAAAGCTAATAAATTTTTATTTTTTATGGTATAATAATATCTAATGCCGACTATAGCGGCGGCGGCGCTACTGAGATTCATCATCATACATTTTTGGCTATTTAAACAGGTTTCTCACCAATAAATATTTATAGTAATTGTTATTGTGGCTTTGTTGTTATTGTTACTTAGTTGTTAGCTGCTGCTGACGATGATTATGATGATGATGACGATGTTGTTGTTGTTATTTTATTAACAGTTGAGCTGATTTCACAAACAAATATTTTTTAAATGATTTCTTTGTTACGCTCAAGTCTCTGCCGCCGCCGCGTTGACAACCAAACAAGTTATAACAAAAAATCTTATAAAATTCATTTGTTTAATAATTAAGAAAAATGAGGAATCGAAAAAAAAATCACCAAAAAATTGTTTTGAAGTTCAATTTTATGGTGGCCGAGGTACAACCAGCATCAGCATGAACAGCATCGTTAAACATGTTTTTTATTAGTTTCAAGTTCATGGATTAAAAGCATAAAGTTTTAACCTTCAATTGAGTTTGGGAAATGAGTATTGTATCTTTTAGATACATACAATCTACATACATGATGGTTGGTTGGTTAGTTCGATGTATGAATAGTTTGATGGGATTATGTTGTTTTGTAAGAATATGTTGTATAATCCATTAGTTTCACTTGTATTTCTTAGCTAATTAAGTTCATGGCGCGCGTAAACACACCTTTAAAGGTCAAAAACGCCTTACCTATCTACCAATTTGTCAGTCTCTTGAGAAATTCATATTTTGTATACATTAGATAGATTATCCGTCTGTTGTAAATTGGCCCTTAATTTGTACAGCAATTAACTTGTAATTAAATACTTTCGATTTGAACATGACCCGGTTGTTTTTTCTGTTTTTCCGTGACCTTCAAAAAAAGTGACATTGCAACTTGTTGCTGCTTATAGACACCACACACCACCACAATAATATTGTACAACTGTTGAATGTTTAACCACATGCAATACTTTCGTCTATAAACTTTTGAAATGGCAACCAAACAGACGTCAGTAATGGACTATGGTTTGTATCATTGGTATCATCTACCATAAGAGTGCAACAAACTGCAGTTTAAAACTGAATTTTAAGTATGTTTTTGATAAATGGTTAAGTAATTACTTAATTAGTGTAGCTTTCTAAAAGATGAGAGAAAGAAATGTTTTAGACTAACAACTAAAATAAGATAACATGATCATCTATCTCAAAAACAAACTAAGTAAGAACTTTAAAATGTGGAAGGTCCCATTTTATTAATTTATATTCTTATTTCATATTTACTATCCATTTTATGAACTATGTCTGTTTTATACAGCAAAACATATGAAGATAAACTCGTGGATTTCAGCTATGGGCCTCTGCTCTGGTTCTTCTAAGCTTCTGCATTGGTTACAACATGGTACAAAAAAATCACACTTACAATCTTTAAAAAATAGTCCAAGTGCCAGTGAGACTCGTAAAGGGAGGGTTCCGCATCAGATTAGGGTTTGTATGGGAGGTACTCCCCTAGTGGACCGATCTGACTGATTCCAACAAATGAACCGCACCTGTATTAAAAATTTATAGTGTATAAATTTCTGTTAAATAGTGAAAAAACAAAGAAGTTTTTCCTGAATTTTAATGGTGGGTTTGTTTGGGACTTACCCCCTAGTTGGCCGATTTGGCAGATTCCTACAGATGTATAGTGCCTATATCAAAAATTATTGTGTATAAATTTCAGTTGGACAGGACAAAAAACAAAAAAGATTTTTTAATAAGAATCTGAATTTTATTGGGGGTTTGTATGGGAGGTACCCTCCCTAGTGGTTCGATCAAACTGAAATTTCGACAATATAAGTTTCAGATGTATAGCCACCATACTTCCAAATCAAAATCAAGATCGTGGGATGACTGGATCGCGTAGCTGCCAAACAAAACAAAATGTTTCTTATATGGGGGGGTTAAGTTTTTGAAAATATTTTAATTTTAGTATTTGTTGCTGATGCCCTAATAGAACTACACATTCTGTAAAAATTTCAACTCTCTAGCTATTAAGGTTCATGACTAAGTTTTGAATATTTGTTTTTTTTTTCTTAGCATCTATTACAAATCTAGAAGATTGATTAGAATAAGAACCTTTTCTGTTAAGTGCTTTTTTAGCACTTTGTTTGATTTCAAAACAATGAAAATATTATCTAAAGGTTTCAGAATTGATATTTCTTTTTAAATTATTTAAATTAAATGGCCAGCAAACATTTGCAATGAAATTGATTTACTTAGGAACTAACTAAGTCTTTAAGAAATATGTCAGATGAATATATTAAAAAAATCGATTAAAAAATTCTTACTGACCCATGAAGTTATTAATACATGTTAAACTTAAACAAGAACGAAAAGGCCAAAGAATTGCCCTTCAACAGATGCCCAAATTGCCTTTAAGCAAATCTAACTCAAAACTGAACAATAATTAAATTTAATATTCGTTCGCATGAATAAGTGAAAATCAAAAATCATTTAATAAAATATTCATCAAAGCAAAGCAAAGCAAATTCATACAAATGTCTTCAAATGCCATATGATGATGAGGAATCCATGTCTTTAGTTTACAATACTTTGTAGTATGGTTTTTTCTTTTGAAAAGACAATTGAAATTCGAAAAAATTGAAGACTGAAAAAATTTATTTATTTTTCTACGTTTTTCAATTTAAAAGATTTTTCTTTTAATTAAAAACTTAGGTTTTTTCTTTCTTCATGATTTTGGCATAGACCAACCCCCAGAAGAATGTCCATTCAACCATTGAAGAGATCTCATGTTGTTTTGTTGTACTTACTGCTTATAATAGAAAACATTATGACGTCAAAGCAAGAATTTCTTTTGTTTAACTTAAAAACCATTAATAATGTTTTTGGTTGTTGAATTTTTACGAAATTATTCGCTAAGAGACAACAAGTAAAATTCATAAAATAGAATGGCTTTTAGTGTTTTCCCATTTGCTCTCTTGATGCTCTTGATGCACTTGATGATAATGATAATGATGATGATGATAATGTCGTCGTCATCGTCGCTTTTGGCATCATTGTGGCATTGTGGTCTGCCATGTTGATGTTAGATACATTATGGTGAACACGAGCGAACACCAAATGCCACATTAGAGAGTAAGCTGAGCAACTATTTTGTAGTACGACGAGTGGGTAATGTGGGTGATATGGTGGATGTAGTAGGAACGCCCGCCTTTTGTTGTATAAACCTAATTGCGTAAAAAAAGCAAATGATGTTCTTGTCGTCTATAGTCGACTGGGTCCGATCGGTAAAGTTACATACTCTATGTTTCTATGCAAAAGAATCAAAGCAAAGCAAAAATGAGAAATCTTTTATTTTACGTATTCAATATTAAATTTTACCTTGGCCACATGACACCATCCACATTAGCCACTCTAGTGTAGACCGCCAACCAGCATTGGTTAGTTGAGAAATACATTGTTTCTAAATCTACCAATCTGTCTGTCTTTCGGTCTGTCTGTCTTCTTGCCATTATGTTTGTGTCCCTTGTCTGGGTTGTATGTCCGTCGCCTTAGGCTCATCACACTAGTCACCGGCGCCAACATCATCAATCGGACGGATCTATTGGCGGCACATTTTTGTGTTGTGGGTTGGGCATCTTTTTTATTGGCCGAAATATTTAAAAACATGCACACAAACACGCACTCACACACACATTACTTGTATCTATGTATGTACAATTGTACAATGGTGAATTGTGTAATTGTTGTTAGAATTTATATAAATATTTTAATTTCTTTTTTTGTTGTTATTTATTTTGTATCTAAAATAAATATACTTCAGCTTTTTGCTTCACTTTTTTGTTTGTTTGTTTGTTTGTAAATACATACATTATTTGGTTCGATTACATTTACTTTTGGACTAAAAACAGAGGAAATCCGGAAAAACTTATTTGTTACCATCGAATGCAAACCCCCAAAACTTATGAGATTTAGATAATTTAAATCATCCATTCACGACTATCAGAGCCATTGTGGTGCCTCTATTCTCTTTTTAAATCAACTAATTCATTATATTTATACATTTAGCGATTCGCCCAAATACATCATCTAAAAGCATAATTCTTATTTGAAAATCTGTAATAAAATTTGAATAATTTATTAAAAATTATGTCCTTCACTCCACTGAATGGATCAGTTTTCATATAACCTCTGTAAACGTCTTCAAAGTTTTCCCAAAAATCATGCATCTTTCGTGGTTCCTTTATATTGTTTATTGATATTAAATATATATATTCCAAATAACTCGCAATCACCAGAAAGACTATTTGTTTTACAATTTCATTGCCAACATCCCACATATTGGCTTATAAACAAAACCAAATGCTTTAATGCAATAAGAGCTTCATGAACAAGGGCAATAGATTTACTTAGTATAAAGATCGTTGTGCTATCATGCCCAAAATTCTTACATAATACAATAAGTTATATTCTGAATAGGATCAATCAAGTGATATGAGAAAGTTTTTATTGATTACTTTAACTAAATTCTTACACAATAAGTTATATTCTGAATAGGATCAATCAAGTGATATGAGAAAGTTTTTATTGATTACTTTAACTAACCGACCTATTCTCAAGATTATCACAAAAACATCATAAAACAGCTTGTTGTGATTCTCGGACAAGTTGAAAGCTGCACTATTAAGAAAACTCTTTTTTACATCATCTTAGGGAAAACGAAAGTTTATTGGAAATATCAAATTGCTGTGTTCTAAGGGATTCTCCAAGTACATAATTCTGATTATTCAAAATATTTCTCTTAAATTGTCAAAATACGAGTTGTGATACTGTTAGGCGTTAATAGAAGCACAAATTATTGTGATACCTTTGAGAATAGGTCGGTAAATAAGTAAAAACAATTTTTTTTTTCTTTGTTTTTAGCCTTTTGCTATGTCTTTATGCAAGAAAAAACAAAAGTGAAATGAATCACCCTAAATTTTAAATTGATCAATTAAGATCAAAATCAATTTCCAACAATTGCAAGGATCTTTAAATACTAACAAAAACTTAATATGTGCTTCCTTGTGTTTCAAAAATCCACAAATGACTACGACTTCCTATAGTAAATTATAAATCAAATAAATTTAAAAAGACACAAATAAGTTATTAAAGTGTTTACCGTTCACCAACAATAAAACCGAGTAAAGCCAAAGGAAAACGAACGTTAAAACATGCAACAACCGCCTTGTTCCTGGTATCTCCCGTGGGGTGTGCCACAAGAGAAATTGATATCCATGCAAATACCTTATACCGGTGAAGCAGCACAACTAGCCGCACTGGCAGCACATCCGCTTAGTGCTGCTGCTGCTGCTGCTGCTGCTGCATGTCAAGTGCCTACTCCCAGTGCGGCCCAGCATCATCATCCACATACCCAACAACATCATCAACAGCAAGCATATTCACAGCAACAACAGCAGCAAGCATATTCACAGCAGCAACAACAACAGCAAGCTCAGGCACAGCAAGTACACCAGTCATTCCAACAGCATTCACCGAACACGGCAGCCTCACCGCCACAGAATTATCAGCATCCTACATTACATCCAAGCGCAAGTGCACAATTTCCAATTGGTGCCTATAGTTTTACAAGCAATAACAATGCTTCTGCTGCTGCTGCCACATTGCCAGTGTCAGTGCCGGTACCAGTGCCTGTGCCACCTCCGCCTTCAAATGCTGCCGCTGTCACCAATGGAGCATCACTTATGAATGGTCACGTACAACACGCGCCAATTCAGCACAGTTATCCGACGCCAACAATGCAGACAACACAATTATTGCATCCTGCTGCTGCGGCTGCTGCCGCCATGTTTACCCCGCTTTCTTTGCGTACATTTCTCAGTGCAACTGCGGGCCAGTTGACGCCACTTACTGGAATGGCGGCGCAACAAAGTCTAACACCACCACCACCGCTGCCAGGACATGCAACATTACATGCTCCACAGACTCCTACACATCATCATCAACATCACCAGCATGCACAGCATCAGCATCATCACCTCCAAAGTGCAACAGCGGCTCAATTCTTACAAGCAGCCGTCGCAGCAGCCTTCAGTCAACAACACCAACAACAGCAACAGCAACAACAACATCAGCAGCAGCAACAACAACAGCAACAAATAAACTGCGTGCCACCTTCCATTTCGCCGCATCTACATAATCCACATCATCTTCCACACTCATTGCCACCAACTTTGAGCGCCGCACACTTGGGCGTCATGGCAGCTGCTATGGGACACGCTGGTCACCAGTCTTCAGTCGTAACGAATGGTGTACACAAGGTGCTGCCAACAGTATTACCCGTTAAAAAGGTAAAGTTTCTACTATCTTTTCTTCTTTATCTTCTTCATGTTGTTTTGTATATCCTCCCCTTCTTTTACGTATGGGGTCCGTAATGTAATGTACTTAAAACATTGGAAATTGCTAAGCAACCTTATATCATAAAATTTAAGCAAAAATAGTAGTGTAGTACATAGCCCCATGTATCATCATAAGTATTCGAGTATCAGTTGCCATGACTATTCAACTAAGAAATCCTCACTATCGATAATGGTGATGATTATGATGAAGATATTGTAGCCAATCACTGAGTTTCATGAGAACGATTTCTTTTGTCATTTTGGCTTGTAATGAGCAGTCAACTGTGATCACAAAATCTATTGATGAGTTCATTAATACATATAGTAATTGTTATTGGCAAATTAGTATAGATGAAGAAACAAAAATAATTAATAAACATTAATTTTTCTGATAAATTATATTTAATGTAATATTTAAAAAGATGGTTTAAGTGCAACCTCTTTAGGCAGCCAGTTTATTTGAATTTATCTATGAATTTAAGCTAATTGTAAATTGATTTCATCAAGATTAGATCTTTCTGTACAGTAGTCTTACGGACAAACAATGGATGGCTCTCATCATCCATCTTAGAACTTTAATTTGGTAAAACATGTACTTTCTTTATGTAATATGCGGCAATGAAAGTCAATGTTTGGACTAGAAGAATCACTAAGGGATGATGATTAGTCATTGTAAATATTCTATTCTGCATACGATTTTCTCTTTAAACTAGTGATTATCAACCGTATTTCATCACACCTAAGCAGTGCAATTCTCGAGCACCCTCACAATATTCTTGTAAGGAAATGCGAAATACTTAGTATGAACTTATAACCAGATGTAAAACCTTTTAATAATTTTTTATTCTCGACCACGGGAACCCCCTTGAATGGTACTTTTCTTCTATCGACATGAACACCTAATTAAAATTTTCTTTATTTGGTATTTCTATTTGTAAACTTAAATGAAAATCATGGGGTCAAATTTCCATTGAGCAATGTTAACAGTCCCACAATATGGTTAAGTATCATTTCACAAGCATTTCACATATGTAGAGGGTGCCTTAAATGAAAAATCCTTATCATGTTTAAGAACTATCAACCAATAAACGATACATCTATGTATTTTATGTTAT
Organism: Amiota minor; assembly: GCA_037043295.1. Lineage (NCBI taxonomy): Eukaryota > Metazoa > Arthropoda > Insecta > Diptera > Drosophilidae > Amiota > Amiota minor. The sequence continues at coordinate 808,678 of JBAMAW010002153.1, forward strand.
TGATAAGCATGATAATGTAAACAGTAGTTTATAATCTACAATGGTTCTAGTTACGCTACAAATTATTTTAGAGAAGCTTTGACAGAAATGAATCAGTCTGCGTCGATGAATAAAGTCTATTTTTGCTTGGGGCTAATTGAGTCATCTGTAATTTTGGATTGCTAACTAAGCATTACATTTAGAAGAAACGTGCAATCGTGGTTGCACCTCTGATAAATCTTAGCTCATCATAGATACATCAATGAATTATGAGTCAGTTGATATAAACCAATTTGCATTGGAAATAATGGAACTTCCATATTTAAGATTCAATCAGACATGCATTTCAAAGTAGACTGTAGTGATTAGTGAAATTAATTTGTTATTGACATATTTATTATTTTCAATTTGAAATTTTCATTTCAAAAATCCACTTAAACACAACAAAACATTTTAAATTGAAATAAGAAAATAAAAGTGTTTTATAATTGAAATCCTGTTAATCCAAATTATAGGCGACAATAACAACAGAAAACAATTACTGCACCATATATAAAATTTGTATTTTTAACTTGTTTTTTTTTTTTTTTTTTGTTTTCAGTAAAGCAATTTTAGCTTTCTTTATTTGTGATAAATCATTCACATAACTCATATTGTGTATTTAGTATTGTAATATAGTAGATGAAGTCAAAAATCCAGTTAAGTCGTGTGAAAGTGATTTTTTGTGCATGTCTGACTATATTTATCCATCTATCTGTCAATGATACTATTATCTGGCAGCGTAAGTATGTATCTTTCAAACTTATTGTCTTAGCATGAAAAGAAAACAGAAAAAATAAGCGTGAATGACTTCAGCAAACAACAAGTGAACTCAAATCTCAACTTCAAAGATGCTCAAATTGAAACGAATCGAATGAGAATTTGAAACGTAAAAACAAAAAAAAAACTTAAACAAAAATACACAAATTTGACACGACATCATTACGAAAGTTTTTATTATTCATTCTCTCACTTGTTATCAATTTCTTCATAATGTCTACATACATTTCATTGTGTATGTTAAATGTGTTTCTGTGTAAAATGTCAAGAAATTATTTGAACATAAATCATCGTCATGGGTTTGTCTTAACTTAGATTTTATTACAATTAAAGAAAACTAAAATGCACTTGTTGTGGCACCTCGTCATCATTTGTCAAACGCAAATACATTTCCAACCAGACAAGATATTTACGTACAATTATTTTTAGTTTGAAAGAATGAAAATTACACAGAAAAACCTATGTCTAATATTGCCCCAACTCAACCAGCAACCGAGACACATAAACTTTATGTTTTGCTTTATGTTGTCTGTGCAAAATCTAGAGTTCCAAAAATACTTAGCATACATAAGGGGTCATCAGAAAAGTTTTGATCTTTTATTCCGTCAAAAGGCTTTGAAATGTATCAGTTTTTATTTTCGATCAAAAAACCACCATACCATAAGTTTCTGTAGATAAATCTTATCCTTGATTGTACATATTTTTAAGATGAAAGAGAATCTACTTTTTTTGTAAAAATCTACTGATACAAACGACAATCAAGTAATAATTAGTCATCTGAAATATAATAGCTGACGGGTGTTATTTTGCCTAGATATCATTCAAAGCATATAACACAATATTTTTTTATTTATTAATACTATTTTTTCTGAGGATATTCTAATCCCAAAAGAGCTAAGAAATTTGTAACATGCCAAGTAATGAACTCAGAATCCACACCGGCATTTTGACTGCTGACTGTAGACTCTGTTGCCATTTAAATAATTTTCGTATTACATCAGACTCTAGTTGCAGATTATGTAGGAAAATTTAAAATTACTTCGCCTTATATTGAATTTTGTAGCTCTGATAATGAAAACATTCTAATACACCCTAAAGAGTAGAACGTTTTGTTTGAAGTAAGTCTTAATGGAGCCTTTTTGAAATAGCAAGCTATGCCCTAATTTGCAATCGTATGTGGTAAGATACATATAATTGAAATGGTGCGATTAAAATAAGACAAACAGACTTATCTAGTAGTGTGTTCCGATTCCCAAAGTCAATGAAGTACGATGATGATGATGTTAAGTGCGAATGCGAATGCGAGAGGACGGGATAGAACTTATTATAAAAAGTACATAAAATTCGGAAAAAATCATGTAAATCACAGTTAATTGCGTATCTATTCTGGGTTACAGGAATAAAATTTCTAGTAGAACGTCTGAGGCTACAAAAGTATACCTACATATACGTATAATAAATAACCTAATCTAATACTATTTTTATGTTGGTGCTCAAAACTTTTCAGATGACCCACGTATATATCTTATCAAAGATTCACTATTTTTTGTGAAGAAGTTGTCTTAAGTCAAACAAAAACAAAAATCAAATTCTGACATCATCATATTCATTACTATTTCCAAAGCTGGTTCTTTTTGTTTTTGTGTTATTACCAAAATATCAAAATACATACTAAGTACGCCATATGTAAGTACTTAGACGTACATAATATATGTACATATACTCGTACATATATGTATACATCGATTCACATATTCAATGAAAATATTAAATCAAAATACTTCACTCAAACTTTTAAGTGCATAAAAATGTTGGCACAAAAATCAATTAATATCAAAATAAATAAACTTTTGTTACTATAAAAGTTCACCAAAACGCAAACATTTATCTCTCTTTCTGTTTTTATTATCATCAAAAAGAATTATACGAAATTATTTTCACATTCATTACAAATCAGACAGATAGATATTTAGACAGACAGTCATACAGTACATGCATGTGTTCCTAAGTGTGCTCAATAGTTTATAGCATTTGTAAATAATCATTGAAAACATTTAGATACATGAATCAAAATATATAAAAAGTATTTGGGAGATTATTTGTATGGCAGCAAAAACTAAAAGAAAAATCCATAGTAATTCTTGATATTAAGAACACAAACAAAACCACATAAACATGTGACTCCGTCTGATTTATTTTATCAAATATTTTACACATTTTAAAGATAGGAAACCTTGATAAATACAATATGAGTAGATTTGATAAAAAGAACCAGTAAAAATCAGCATAACAAAACAAGACAATATATTTAGATCTTTTTACATATCTTTTCTATGCAGATTATTTAAATCAGTTAAAGCTCACTAAAATTGTGTTACAGGTTCATTCAAATTTAAGTTTTGCTAAACAAACCTCATGAATAAAAATCATAATAAACCACTGTTTCTTAACTTACAATGACCTTTGAATGAATGGAATATGAGAACTTTGTTCAAATGATTCACCATTTTTTTAAGCAAAAAAAAAGAAAGATATATTTGTATCAATAGATCGTGTTTAATTAAAAATGTCATTGATCGATGATCAATGAATCAAATTAAAGTTAGATAAAATCGAAAAGATAAGGGAATTTTTGCTACTTTTCTTATAGTACAAATTTAATATTGAAATTAGATTAAATTTTCTAAACAAAAATTTTATTTGATAATCATATTTTCCAGTTTAAAAATTACTACATATTTTCTTCTATCTATTTTTTTTCTTTTTTTGTTTTAGTTTACCAATTTGACTTTTAGTTTATGGAACTTAATTCAATATTGAAGAATATGAATTGTCCCACAAATTTTGTTGTTATGCTTGACATTTCTATCGAAATCGACAAGTTGATGAAATATATTGATCAACTTTAATACATATGATATTTTTATTTAGATATGTTTAAGTCCCCTTCACCACAAAACATCAATAAAAATGTACAATTATAAATGATGTTTTGAGATGTGATATGATGTCTTCTTCTCCTTCAGCTATTAAATTCTCATTTAACTTTATTGCTGTTGTCTGACTATGACGCTTGTGCAAACGTTCAAACAATGAAACCAAGATACAAACACTTACATCCACATAATAGACACCTCAAATCGTTAACCATTGTTGTTAGACAAAAAATAAATATTGTTTATTGTCATTGACTTTGAATGGCGGCCCCAAAATCAAATTCAATATTTTATTAACAGAGATTGTTGTTCGTGTGCATACAAAAACTAAACTAACACTAGTTGTTTTTATTTTTTAGTGCTGCGAAATTATGTCAATATTATTTTCTTATTTAAACAATTCACAACAATTGGATTTAATCTATTATCACTTTAATCTGATGTTTGTAACGCATAGAATGCATAAAAATAAAGACATCATTAAGGTTTATTTTAGGGATCCGGACCCAAAGGGTACCAAACTGAACCCTATTACAGACACTTCGCTGTCCGTCCGTCCTCGGACCATATCTCATAAACCGTAATAGCTAGAGAGTTGAAATATACACAGAAATTGTAGTTCTATGCGAGCAACAGCAACAAATACTAAAACTAAAATACTTTCAAAAATTTAAGGGTGTCCCCATACAAGAAAGATTTTGATTTGAATGGAAGTTACCCGTTTCAGAAATCTTCAAATTTGCTTGGTTGGTGGAAGTGAGTTAAACACTTGTAGTGTCGAAATTTCAGTTTGATCGGGTTACTAGGGAGGGTACCTCCCACACAAACCCACATAAAAATTCATGTTTGTATTAGAAAAACTTTTTTATTTTTTGGACTATTGAACTGAAGTTTAGACACTATAAGTTTTTGATATAGACGCGTTACTTTTGTTGGAATCAGTCAAATCGGACCCCTCCGTGTACGAGTCTGACTCGCAATTGGCCAATTTTTTTAAATAATTTTAATTAAATTAAGCTATGAAAAACGAACTGATTGCGATTAAAAATATATATGTTTATCTAAATTAAAAAACAAACTGAAGTGCAGTGTATGTAAACTTCGGTATAACCAAAGTTATCATGTTTCCATATTTTTTTTTTTTTTCTTTGTATTTGTGCGCACAAGCAAAGCTACTGTTGAGCAATTTAATATACTTATACATATTTGGTTAAAATTGTTGATTTTGGGTTTTGTAAATTTTATGGTCTGCAGAAATTTTGTTCAAAATAACGAGTTTGTTGTCGTTAGCACATTTTTCTATTCTTAGGTAAATCACTGATACGAGTATGTACATATTTACCCCTACTTATTTATGTTATTGTGTTTTTAGACCATTTGCCGCTATTATGTTTATCAATAAAATTTTTGTAATCGCTAAAGATTCTCTTGAAATTGGTAATTTTTCATAATTAGCTAAACACTCACTAAGAGGAAAATCCACTGACTCCAGTGTCATTTGACGCCATTCCTAGTTCTCAGATATTGAGGTAATTTAATCAGAATATACTAAATGTTCTCTGGACAAATGGCATTTAAACTATTTTATGGGTTTTTGAAATAACAAAGTATAGTTTTCATCTGAAATACTTTTGATTAAATATGGTATGGTATGGTATAGACTTCCTAAATTGGTAACTTTTAAATTACTTAATTTACCCTATAGAAAACTTAACATTCATTGAATAACTATAATACCGTAAGAATGATTGATCCATTTAAGGTTAAATAGAAAACACCAAACTAAGCACATTTTTCTTCATATTTATTTAGTTAACAAAGCAAAAAAGCAAAAAAGCAAAATAACCCAATATATTTTTAGCAAAGCAAATAAATGCATTGTTTGATTTTTAAGTAAATTCAATTTCCATTTAATGGGTCAACATATATCAATTTGTTTTCTTTTTCAATTCTTTATTAATAAATACTAAAACCAAATTCGTTTATTTAGCGATTTATACAATGTTCCTTCCATTTACTTATTTATTTATTGTGTTTTTTTTTTGTTTTATTTCAAAAACTTTGTTAAAAGCAACCGCGTCGGTGCTTTGAGGAAAATAAACGCATTAAGTCAGTAAAAAAGAACAAAGTTTTCCGCAATATTTCCTTGATACCTTTTGCCTTTGCTTCCTTTGTTCTTCCTTTATTTACTTTATATTTTTTTTTTTTTTTTGTTATTATAATTTCTTTCTAGTTTTATAAGCGCGCAGCAAAGTATGCTATGGAATATTTGTTATGAAATGCACTATTTGCGCCCGCTTTATATTTAAAAAAACAAAAGTTGAAAGAAGAAAACGTTAATCGTCATTATTGCCAACAACAAAATAATTATCACTTTCATTTAACCTCGCAAATCACACATCATAATGTCATATTTTTTTTATGATCACGGGCGCGTATTAATTTATGACCTACACATTATATTTGAGTTCCCAGATTTGCTTATATATTTATCATAACATCTTTTTGCTCGGGACCTGATTACTTGCCCTAGTTTCCCCTAGGAAAAGGCGCCTGTGTCTGTGGCCACTGCTTGATGAATTTCTTCGTCGTCTCTTGCTTTGTTCTGTGATGATTTTGTATGTTATTTTGCAAAATCCGATTATTTTGCATTTAATCTTGAAAATACACATATACAAATACACGTAAATATATACGAAACATACATATGTATGTGTATACTATATCCATTCATTTAATTTATGATGACGAATGTGTTCGCTCATACGAGTATTATGTGTTTATGTGAAAGCAAGCGATCATACTAGTTTCGAATGTGGTTTCCGCTGTTTTAGCGGTTTTGCGCTTGAGTTGAGGTTAGGTTTGGTTTGGTTTGGATTTTGGTTAAACAACACAAGAATTGCGAAGGGAACGTGAGAGAACGAACACACGCGCTGCTTGCAACTGTTGTTTTGTTAGTTGTTTAGTTCACTTTGGGGCCCATCTCTCTCTGGCGCTCTTGTTGGCGGCTTTCTGCTTCGCTGCATCACTTCAACCGCATACACAATATACCATACAAGCAAACACATCAAGGTAAATATAACACAAACTTACACACACACAAATACACACATGCCTGAGCTTTTCATAAGTCAAAAGAGCGAGCGGCTCTCTTGGCTTAACGCAAGGGTTTCACTTATTATATTTTTTATAGTTGTTCAGGTTGTTGTTATTTTTACACATATTTTTCTTTTACTTCATCTACGCTTACTGCCAGTTCTTCTTCTTTTTCGTCTTTTGATGTTGTTGCTTAGCCTTAGTTATGTTGAGTTGGTCAAGGTTGAAAATTGAAGGCACGCAATATGCGAATGTAACTTGGAACCGCCTGAATTGAGTCTTGCCCTTTTTGTTATAAATTTATATATAATAGTTTATTACATAAATATTTGCAAAATGAAAAAGTTACCCTAAAATTACATTTTATATTTATTTTTTAAACAATAAAAACAAAGTGCTCAGGAAACGTCGATTCGAAAAACCTCAAGAATTCGGGAAAATGAATCTTACATGTTACAGAAAGAACAAATAACTCTTTTATAAGTTCTTGATTACTCTAGAACTGAAGTTAATTTCTTAAAGCACTTTGTGGAAGATCGAAGTAGTAAATTTGGGAGTCCTTTTATAGAAAAAAAAGCCAAAATTTAAACATTATTTTATTAATAGCACCTTCATAAAGTCAATAGAATATTTATGAATTGGAAACAATTATTTGATTGAAATATCAGAGGATTATAAGATTATGACTTGGTAAATCTAATTGAGTCAATGACAAAAGGGTCCATAATATAATCGATGTCAATGATTGTGACTTGGAATGACTAATTGGATCCAAGCTGTAAAAAGACAAAAAAAATTGTCTTCAAATAAGGAGAAAAAATTATTTTTATTTTTCTTTTCGTTTTTTTGTGCATGCAATGCCAAGCTAAAATGAGTAAATATTTGTCACTTTAATACATTTTACCCTGCCTTCACGGTGGAGGCGGAAATATAGTTGCGAAATCAATTGCCTCGACCTACGTCACATATTAAAAAGTTGTTTCTTTAAATGGAGTCTCTACGCATTTTCTTAAACAATTTGGTAGAAAGCTTTCCCTTCAAAGCCCAGACCTTAATCCATTAAGGCTTCTAAATTTAATACAGCACCGCCAACGGTAGATAAACTTTGAGGTAGAGTGCATCACAAATAGAATAATATCCCATTCACCCATCACCATCATGTTTCTAATTTTTATTATCTCACCCTAACTTATTTATCTCCAAAGTGTTATTGGAGATCTTTTGCTAATGAACTAATAAATACATGGTATATTTTTCATAATTTTCTAGTTTGTGGTTTTCTTAGAAGGTATATTTCATTTTGCAAACTTTCAGGTGACAGACTGTAATTAATATATAATATGTACAATACAATAGTGAACTCGATCAAGACGCTCACAGTTAAGTAAAGTTGAAAGTTACTTTTTCCCCTTAATAAATGTGGCAACAGCAAATAAAAAACTTTTGCTCAGATAAACTGTTATTGGTTGAATTTTATTTTACTTATTTTTTTTGCTGACAGCGAATATTGCGGCAAATGAAGCATGATTAATCGTCGATTTTAAAGCGGATTTTAAATTTTCTATTAATTCATTAAAAGCAATTTTTCTTTTTTTTTTTTTTGTTTTTACGAGAAAATATTGATTATTGCTCAATATATTTATTGAACTGTATTTTTCTTAAGTTTGTTGGCAAATTTCATAATTTGATTTCAATCAATGGATTAATTATTATTAATGAGCTACTAATTTATAATTTCCTGCTCGATTTGTGATTGCTGCAGGTGGCGATTGGCAAAAAGCCAAAATAATGAGATGATCAAACTAAAGGGTGTAAGAGGAGCAGAAGAAGAGTGTACATAAACAAAAAAAATATACTCAAAATTATTAATTGCTAGCATTAATTAAAAAATTTTAAAAAGATTTATTGAAAATGAAGTAAATGAAGCGTAAATCATAATAAGATAAGAAAAAGAAATATTCAAATGAACAAATTTATCATCATCATCCAGCTAAATGCGTCGTCCATTGTGAAACATAGGAATCTGTTAAAATTATCCCTATACTCAATTGTTTCAATCTTATTTGTCCTTTTTTTTTTTCTTATTAACTGTTGGTCTATGTTTCATAATTCTTTTGCCCACCATTGACCTTTTAATGATGCGGCTACCTAAGCTTCATCTATCATTTGAGCACATCGCTACTGCAAATTTATTAACTATGAGTGAAAGACATGTGTGCTACATTTAGATACTTTCATATAAGATATAGCGAACCACATTTGTAAAGTGCAAGTTTCCTAAAGGCATCATACTGTTGTGTTGTGTTATGTTGTGTTGTCTTCTTTTGTATCTGATTGGCAAACCAAGTTTGTCCATAAAACCGCTATGTGACTAAGTGGCAGTGACACCAAAGTTCCAATTAAACTATCGATAGTAGTGGACAATGAGCCAAAGATCTACTTTGTATCAAAGTGTTTGACTTACTCTAACTCTAACTAAGTAAACTCTGTGGCTACTCCACATATCAAAGTAGCACAGTCTCACAAGAACCAATGCATGCCGCAAACACCATCCAACCCATTATGGTCATGTTGTGTATCCACTGTCCAATAAAGCGACATCAGATCCTCTTTCAACTAAGCATTAAACGTGTTTTCTTGAAAGCGTTTCTTTGTCTGTCTATCTACTATTGATCTGCAATTATGTCAGACATGTGAGCTCATAAACAAAAATAAATTTAAGTAGTAGAAATTAGGATAATGTTGTGTCTACTTCTGTCTGATTATATATACATATATATATATATATACATTTAAACTATTGGATCAAAGAACATTAAAGAAACTTTATAAAAAGTTGCATGCTCCAAATTAATAAAGCGACTTATTGAAATACTCTTATAATATAATATAATATTTTGCTTGTTAAAAGCTTTTCATTTGCAATGGTGGCAATGTTTGTGTTGTTGTGTTGCTACTCAGTTTGCTAAATTGTTCTCCTGCGGCGAGTTGACGTTGCATTTATTATAATTTTTATGCTCTTAGCACAGAAGCAGCAACCAAGATGATGATGATGATGACGATGATGACTCTGACAACCATGAAGCAGCAAGTATAAAAATGTTTCAGCCAAAAATAAGTTGCCATCGTTGTTGCCATCATTTGCCATCGTTGATGTCGCTGATTCTGATGCTGATGCATGCCGGCAACAGGTTGCAAGTGTTGACGGATTTAATTAATTTATTAATTCATATGTTAACCTTCGCCAGCGAGACTTTTTAATTCTGAACACTGAAGTGCAGTTAAATTCACACAATAACCAATATGCAGATATCGGCATATACTTGTATTTTATACATAACATAATTATGAAATATGTAGATATCCTTAAATAATTTATTAATATAAAGTTCAATTTGTTAATACCAATTTTAAGTCAAAAAAGATTGATATTATTATTATAGCAATTAATTGTAACATAGCATTTGCTTAGCCCAAAACCATAACAATAAATCGTAACATTAACATAACGCAACGATAAATCGTAACACTTACTCCTAACAACAATTAATCGTAACAACTTTAGTTACTACAATTAAAAATTACCAAAATGTGCAAGAACTTTGTTGCCTTCCAAGTCAAAGTTTGTAAATTAATAAATTATGATTTCACACACACACACACACACACACACAGACAAACACATGAGTTTATAATGTTCTTCAAAATTATATTAGGCGTATTTGGTTGGTACAAGTACCATAGTATGATGATGGTATGGTCTAGCAGCGGATCAAAAATTGTAATAACCAAACCTCATTTACATTACGAAAATCCCAAAATTACACAGATACAAACATTCCTTAGTTTGTACACACATGCCTGAAATAATATACTTACACAAATGAAATTCTACTTGCGGCAACTTTGTTCTCAACAACACACGAGTATGAACTGGCAAACAGACAAACAAATTGACAAACAGACAAACAGACCGACAGATAGAAGAAATGAACTGACATGATGTTATATGCCACCGTCGCCAGCGTTGGTTTTGTTGCTCACTTCTCCTTCGACGCTACTAACCAGAAGACTTTCAATTAAGTTGGCGTTTTGCCCATGCCATTATGTATCTATGTACATATGGCTGTGTGCACCTATGTGCATGTGCATGTGGTGATACTATTGCAATGATGATTGCGTAGATATCAAGATGCCATGGTTTAATATAAATATGGCAGCCGATGTACTCGTATTCTATTCTAGACAAAACCTAAACCCCACACGATCTCCTATCAAACCAACAACAAACAACAAATGCATACTTGAGAAATTCTGTTCAAATTATATTTTGTACACAACATTTACATTATAGAATAAGATATTTTATATGGAAAGCATTTTCTTTAAAAGAAATTCCCCTTTTAATTTAATTTTTTTTTTTCTGTTTTTATCTTTTTATTTCAGTTGCTGTCGCCTCATGATGCCGAAACTCTTAAGATACAATTACCAGAGAAGCGCAAAGCCGAAGATCAAATTGAACCATTCAATGATTTGAAAAAGGTATAGATATCAATATAGAAATACATACCTATGCAAACATGTTCTGCAAGTTTAAGTTTATTAATTTTATAGGCCAAATTGGAAACGAAAGCGTTAAAAGCGAAACGTCCTGGTTTCACCGATGAACGTTATCAAGAAACATCGTACTACATTGATAATGGTAAGGTTTATTTATCAAAACAATTGGATCAAAAACAACATCAACAATAACAACAACAGCAAGAACAACAACTGAATAATTGCAACTTCTCTATGGAGACTCGTTCGTATAGACGCATGACTAGACAAACTTTATAAAGTTTCTTAAGTCATAAAATGAAGAGGTTGCTGGCCATTTCCCATACGAATATGCAAAGATACTATATGTTATATGTTATAGTGGTAGTTTCGAACTCTGCCTTTGCTGCTGTTGTTGTTGTTGTTGTTGTTGTTACTGTTGAAGTGTTCAGAAAAGTTTACGAAATGCATAAATCTAATGCACACATTCGCACTCGCACATGTGACTCCTTAGGTCTGCGCAAAGTTTATCCATACTACTTCACATTCACGACGTTCACAAAGGGTCGTTGGGTTGGTGAGAAGATCCTAGACGTGTTCGCACGTGAATTCCGTGCACATCCGGCCGAGGAATATGAACGCTGCATTCAGGCCGGAACCCTAACGGTCAATTACGAGAAGGTGCCAATCGATTATAGGCTAAAGCACAATGACTTGCTGGCCAACATTGTGCACAGGTAAGTCCATTTTACCCCATTTCTTCTTATTCTACTCTAACTCTCCATTCAAAACTCATAAAAAAGAAAGACAGACTTTTACTTTCATTGTATAAAATATGCTCTCTTCCCCAAAATTCGTATATAAATATATTATATCAAGTAAAGGGGAAGGAACAAACTAAGTACTAAAGTGTTCGGCATATTCATTCGCCTTAAAACTTTTCACATTCTTTATAAATAGTTTTTTCTTTTTTTATTTCCTCCATCCCATATTTTAGTAAGGAAGAGAAACTAAATTAAAATTTCCATATTTCAATGAACATTAAACATGCTTCCGACATTAAGAATGTCTTTAAACATTTTAATAAAGTGCATTAAAATATGTGTTAGTTAGTTCATTTCTAATTATCTATCAATCATTATACTACATACATCCTCTTCTTGACTCACATTCTTTCATATCATATCATATCATTTAATTTCTTTGTACTCGTATGTGTTATACAAAATATAACATTATTGTTTGTGAATATCTTTGCAGACATGAGGTCCCTGTTACGTCCCAACCAATCACAATTGTACATATGGACGAGCACATTGTGGTTGTTAACAAACCGGCATCTATACCAGTAAGTGGCTTAAATGACTGCCATACTTTACTTCTATAATACAATATACTATGATATTATTAACTTATATGTATTTATTATTATATTGTATCTACACACCAATAATTTTAACTATGGGACATAAACATAATTATTTATAGACTTAATTAAATAACATAAAAAGAAGGAGTCTTGATATTAAATTAATTAATATTTTACATACATTTATAGGTTCATCCTTGTGGTCGCTATCGTCACAATACTGTTGTTTTCATACTCGCCAAAGAGTTCAATCTGAAGAATCTTCGAACTATACATCGTTTAGATCGTCTGACCTCTGGGTTACTACTCTTTGGTCGCAGTCCCAAGAAGGCACGTCAAATGGAACAACAAATACGTAATCGACAAGTCAAAAAAGAATATGTTTGTCGCGTCGAAGGCAAATTTCCCGAGTATGTAAATTATTATTATTATTTAATAATATATACGATTTTTTATATAAAAACTGTCAATTTTCAGTAACATTGTTGAATGCAAAGAACCAATTGAGGTCGTGAGTTATAAAATTGGTGTCTGTAAAGTCTCACCGAAGGGTAAAGATTGTTTGACAACATTTCAAAGGATTGCCTATGATGACAAAACGAGTGTTGTTCTATGTAAACCCTTGACTGGACGCATGCATCAAATACGCGTACATTTACAATATCTCGGTTATCCCATTGTAAATGATCCGCTTTATAATCATGAAGTTTTTGGCCCCCTTAAGGGTCGCGGTGGTGATTTGGGTGGCAAAACAGATGATGAGCTTATTAATGACTTAATAAATATACATAATGCCGAAAATTGGCTTGGTTCGGATGGCGAAGGAGCAGATTTATCAATGTTTAAAAGCGTTGATGATGAGAAATCCACTAAAAATGTGCCTAACTCCGGTAAACTTGAAATTGTTTAATTACATATTATATTTTACCTAATATTTGATTTATTGATAAATTTTCAGTTGAACGAAGTGATTCAGTTGATGCTTCTCCATCTTTACCAGAAAGCCCCAAAATAACCAATGCACCACAGCCTGATTTGAGCAATGCAAATGCGGACCAAATTGCAAGTAACAACACAGTCGACAGTGTTGTACAAACAAAAAATATCAATTTGAATTTGAGGCCTGAAGTGAGTAACTAAAAATTTCATTTCCTTGGAATGCTTTTCCGTATATTATAACATAATATTCTGAACCAACAGAACACAGTTGCTACACAAACTGGTCATGAGGCTCCTGACATAATTTTCGAGCCAGAGAAAATTACCTCTGATAAACATTGCTACGAGTGTAAAGTCAATTATCGAGACCCCAAATCAGAAGATCTTGTTATGTATTTGCATGCTTGGAAGTATAGAGTAAGTAATAAAAGATTAAATGAATCTTTCAAATTTTGTTGCAATTCATATTCCTTTTCCTTCGCCTCACAGGGTCCCGGTTGGGAGTATGAAACCGATTTACCGGACTGGGCACTTGCCAGCATTGAATTATCAGATTCAAAATAATATCAATTAGTTTTTTAAGCATAAAATTTGACAATACAAAATAAAGTTTTTATTGTTATTCAGATAAAAAATACTTGTGCTTTTTGTTAATTCATTAATTAAATAATTTAAACAAATTTTAGATTAATTTTGTCATAAATCTCACACACGTATATATATAGTATACAAATTCATATTTCCTATAAACATATATAAAAGATTTCATATAAATTTAATTACAGTTTATTAATGATTTAAGAATAATTTTAAAATTCTTTCATTTTAACTTTTTCTTTTCATAAACAGTTGCTTGACTCATATTAAAAACTATAAAATCCATTCATGTTGGTAGTTCTTTATTCTATTGATCTGTAATTCTATAAACATGCTCACAAATGTAATCATAAGTGAAGATTTGTTAGGAAGCATATTTTGATTAAAAATATCATAATCATTAGTGAAACTATTCTCGGACCAACAATAAAACAAATAAAAAACACTTTTTACATGTCACAATTTTGTAACAATTTATAAATAATTATTATAATTATAATAAAGATCCATAATTGCGTATTTTTATTTACAAATTATGAAGTCGCTCCCAGGCATAGAGGATTGGTAGCAGACACTAAGGAGATAGTAAAGACGAAGTGTGCGAACGAGCCAGGGTGCTCTATTGCTAAAACGCTCTCGCCTTTCTATCAGTCAAAAAAGACATCCGAACTCCTATACTTTAACAAGAACAGGAGTCGTATGATGGACAGGAGTTTTAACGGGGCATTGTGCAATCGGACAAATGGCTCAGAGTCTGCACGTTTCTCACAAAAACTTCTGTCGTAGCTGCCAAAACGAGGAAGAAGAAGAAAACATACAGCACCTCTTATGTGACTGCTTTGCACTACTCAGAAGGCGATCCCTCTTATTGGAAGACCTTTTCCTGAGGACTTGGGTAGTGTGGCGAGAGTCCCACTGGGGGATCTGGCTTGTTTTGTAGATTCTTCTGGTTGGTTTCACCACCCAGTACGACCATAATTATTTTCCATTCCCTTTACCATTCCTTTTCTCCCGTCCCATCATTTTCTTTCCTGGTTTTTTTTTTTTTTTTTCTTGTTCCCTTAGCAGGCATCACAAAGAACTCGCGTATACTCGCGGGCGGCCTGTATAACCTAACCTAATCTATGAGGCATAGAATTGAAATAAAGATTTCTATAAAACATTACATTACATTACTATTTTGGTACCATTCTTCAATTAAATGGACAAATGACAAAGCAATTGATGTATGCATGATAATACAATTTATTTGTAATTCCGATGACATCAACAATCAAATTCAAACTGTTCTTTGCAAACCTTAGAATAACAAATAAATTTCCTTAACAAATGCGCATATTTTAAATGATTAAATTACATAACATTTTCCTTGAAACTAGAATATCATGGAAAATGTTTACAGATCAGTTTATATGGTAACTGTGACCAAACAAATGTGCCATAAGTTGAAGAGATTTTGCAAAAAACAAGCAACTGCAATTAATTATCATTATAAAATATTGTGAGACAAATTTAAATAGTCTTGGTTTTCCTACTCGATGATCAACTAAAAAAAAAAAAACAAAAAAGAAACCTTCTTGCGGTTCACTGAGGTGGATTAATCTTTGACATACCAGCTGAGGTAATGAATATTTTAAACATAACTATAATTATGATAATCGTTGGTTCAGAGGTTATTGCGCTGGGCTGACAGCCCATGAGTCACGGGTTCGACTCCCGCTCAAGGCAAGCATGGTCCTACACTTTTCTATTGTAATTTCCTGCTTTCCTTCTTAACTTTCCCCTGATCTGAAGGCCTCTGTTGCTATTGCTCATATTAAATACTAAGTTATAATTTATAATTATGTATATCAATAATTTATCCGATCAGCTTTTTTCATATCTTATAATTTGCATTTCAAATTGTATTGTCTGAATTTCTGATATTTTCGGCAGGGAATCATTAATTGCTGATTCTATGTTACAGATATAGTTTGATCATTTCTTTTGCTTTGATATTTAGAGATGAACAACTGATTATGATATTCCTGTACTGTACTGTAGTATTGTATTTTTGAGAGATCGCTTCAGAATTTATGTTCTTATTCTTCTTTACAGTATTAAATTCGTCATAAGATTGCCGTTAATTGAAATTTTTAACATTATAATCGACAATTATTATTATCTAACTATTGTAGTGTTTAGGAATCCCCATCCACCATCTACCTACATACACGTATATTTTAAAATAACCAAAACTATTTCACATAATGATTTTGATCTTTGACGACACTTTTTTAGTGAATATGATGTGCTCATGATGAACCAACAAATCATTGCTAAATTCTAATGAAGTCATAGAAAAGTTATAGCTTCAAAAGTTATTGTACATATATTACAACTTTGGGTCAAATTCAATTTTGAGTTTATTATCTATTGTATTGTTCCACATAATGATTTCGAACTTTCACAAGACTTTAGTTAATATGATGAGCGCATGAACTCACAAATCCTTGCAAAATCCTAAGTAAGTTATAGAAAAATTTCAACTTGTACGAGTATATAATTATTACTTAAGTTCAAATTGAAATCATTTCAATTCTGATCTTATTATCTATAAGTATATATTGTAGTGTTTAGCAATACCATCTTATTGGAGCCTGTAAAAATTGTGTTAAAATATTTGGTCCATTTTCGAAATAAAACAAAAGTTTATTATGATTTTTTATGAAGACTTAACAAATTTTAGAAATTGTTTCGTTTTTTGTTTTATTTTAATTATTTTTTTTTTATATTTTTTATCTTAGCATACAAATTACATATTACAAGAAATGATGAATGCTGGAAAATAAAAATTAACGCCAAAAAAATGAGTGCACAATTCCATGAGTAAATGATATTAGACATCTGGGAATTCATCTGGATAAAAAACTGTGCTTCAACGTGCATATTGGACAAGGTCAATAGAACTTACCGAATTCTATATCCCTTCATAAACTGAAGATTCAAGCAATCGACTAAAATGAAACAAATCAATTTTCGTTTGAAACGAAGCCTGTTTTTGCATTTTCTCGTTACTCCAATAAAAAAAAACTATTAGTTTGAAAGCCTATAATTCGAGAAATCGGTTACCAATTGAAATGATTCTTTTAGTAATGGAAATTTCATGATTTTACCTAAATTATCGCATTTTTTATTTATGAGAGTTTATGTAAGAAATATATTATATTTAAACAAATGCAAATGCTGTTAGGTTCAATTGATTATTGGCACAATTTCAAACAATGAAAACCTGATCCAATAAATAAATAACATTACAACTTTTCTTACGCTAAAATGCAAATTGTTTTGCACATTATTAATAATATTTGCGTTTAATTCCGGTGTTGTCATTTGGTATTGCATTTACAAAGTAAATATAATAATAATATAGTAAATATGATAATAGTAATTAACTTGTTTTAAATAATATTTTTTGATTGAGTTGACGTATGTGGATGATCCTGGATGCTGGGTGAACTGAAACTGATAAATAAATGATCGCTGTTTGTTGCATCGGCATATGATTACATACATATGCGTAAAATTTATTTCAAATTTATTAATATTTATTTTTACAGTGTATCACCATACAGCTGACCTTTAAAAAAGTGAAGCTATTCATTGTGACTGACAAATTGCGCAAGAAGAAGTGTGGTAAACAAAATCAAAGAAAACAAATTGCGTAAATCAATAAAAACATTTTGAATTTAATCATTTGATCCGATAATATATTAAAAATGAAATGGAAAACCATAATATATTTATTGATATTATTAATTATGAAATGTTCAAGCTATAAACCAGTGGTAATATTACATGGAATTTTATCTGGTGCTGAATCAATGGTGGTACTTGTACGCGAAATTGAGAAAGTACGTAATACAAAGTTCAATGACTACGCAATTAGATTCATTCAATTCAATTAATTTGCTTATCATTGGAATTTGCTTTCCTTGTTTACATTTCTAGTATCATCCGAATACAAAAGTGTTCAATTGTGACAAATTCAGTGGCTGGTCAAGTCTGGAAAGTACTTGGCGGCAGGTAGAGGAAATTCGTGATTATTTTATTGAGATTGGAAAATTGCATCCAGAAGGTTTTAATGTTATAGGTAAAATCATGTTCAAGTTCATTTATAAAGATATACTTTTTATTGCATTTATGGGTAAATATTTGTTGTAGGCTATTCACAGGGTGGCATATTAGCGCGTGCAGTCATACAAAGTTTACCTAATCATAATGTTAAAACGTTTATATCTCTTTCGTCGCCGCAGGCTGGTCAATATGGAAGCAAGTTATTTTCTTTTAAATTGTAGTTTTATTTGTAATAATTTTGTTTTTTTATTTCCTTTAGCAAGTTTCTTGCACTTAATCTTTCCTGATTTGGCTGCTAAAACTGCATTTGAACTATTTTATTCGAAAGTGGGCCAACACACTTCTGTTGGTGGCTATTGGAATGATCCACACAAACATGATTTGTATTTAAAATATAGTATATTCTTGCCTTATATAAATAATGAATTAAAATCTTTGAACTCAACGGTGTTTAAAAATGCCCTAACACAATTGGAGAGATTTGTGATGATTGGTGGACCTGATGATGGCGTCATTACACCATGGCAATCTAGGTTTGTTAATACATTTTCGTTTTTATTCACATATGAAATGTATATACATATATTTCTTTATTCATTAGCCACTTTGGCTACTTTGACGAATCACTCGATGTTGTGCCATTTTATCAACGTGATATCTATACCTCCGATGCCATTGGCTTAAAAACACTTGAGCAAAGTGGCAAACTTGTCATAATTATTAAACCATATGTGGAACATTTGTTTTGGCATCGTAATAAACATGTAATACATGAATTAATACTTCCCTATTTAGACTAAAAGAACTACTAAAGAAACTTGGTAACATCAAGAATGGACAAAAGCCAGAATAAGGCTGTGAGCTACTATGATCTTAAAATTTTATTTTTCTAAGGCAAATTTAGGCATTAAGGGTACGTGTTTTGTGTAAAGATCTACTATTAGTATAATTAAATGAATAGTTGAAAATTATGTGAATTAAAATCAATTTTGTACATATAAAATTTAATTCATATATAAAATGAATAAAACTTTGCTAAACCAAGTTTTTACTAAGAAGTTTAAAATTAAGTTAATTTCCATTCATATCCAAGTCAAACTTCGATTTTTTTATGACTGGAACCAAATTTAGTTACAAATAATTTTTTTTCCACAACTCATATAGTTCATAACTTGATCAACAAAGTTGTCATGTGCAGCCTTAATCCATGTTTGTTTACTCATGGTTTTGCTGATGACGTTAGCGTCAACATCTGCATGCGTTCAAACGCATCCCTATTAGTGAAATGAGAACGGCATTTACTTAAAAATCTAATGAAATAAAATTATAAATATTCATGGTATCATTCGAATCCGGTATGCCTTTTGGGCGCATCAATAGAATGAAATAGTCAACAAATAGTTTGAACAGCTAGAAATCAAAAAAGGCCGTTTTTGGGGGAATGTTAATAAAGAAGGCATTAGAGTTTGCGGAACGATTTGGTGAACATGATTTTAAGGCCAGCACCGGTTGGCTTTTTAATGAAGTCTTCAACCAATATGCTTAATTTATTTTCAGGCTTGGTATATGTCATAAAAAGATACGTAGTGAATATTATCGCTTAAAACTAGTAAATTCAAGTACAATTGAAGTTAAAGAAATTGCCAATATTTTTCCGTAAAACAACCAAAAGTTCAAACAAAAATGACTAAATAAAAATTTAACAAGAAAACTTGATGTTTCGCCAATTCATTAGATTTCGAAAACATTAAGGTTGTTCGAGTTATTGAAGTTCAAGTGTATATTTTTTTGGTTCATTGATTTTATTATTCTTTTTGTAAATTGTTTCCAAAATTACTCAATTAAAATTTTGTTCATTTGCGAATTTATTTTAAACAAAGGTTCAAATATTTAAATCGCCTCAATAACGGATACTTATTAACGAATACATGTCCGCTCATGACCAAAATGTATCTTTTGCTACCCAATACGACCATGACCGGAAATGAATTTATTATAACCATCGGCCTGCCTCTAGGTTCACTTTTTTTTATTGTTATCAATATGGTATGGTCACTCTATTTATTGTCGACAATAACATTCCAACAATTACAATAATTTAAGTTAAAGTTAGTCGTTTATTTGAACATAAACAGAGTTCTTACATTAAAGAAAATGGATACATCAACACTAATAGGTGACCTAGATATAAGCACAAGTGATGATGTGGATAAGGCACTTCAACAAATTGCACTTAGAGAGGTAAGAACCATTGACATGCCGCCACCCAAGCAAATTGCTTATTGTTGAAAACATTAAATGTACGTATGTTTACTTTTTGTCAGACTGAATTAAATGCCAACCTAGAGGCACTTTTTGCCAAGCAATGCCAAATAGAATCAAAGATGAGTGGCATTGGGCGTGCCATGAGCACACTGGCAACTGTTGGTAATGATTCAAAGAAATTGAACGAGCAAATTGCCAACACGGCGCAACTTGCGGAGTCTGTAAGCGCTAAGGTGCGAAGATTGGATTTGGCACGTAGTCGTGCGTCGGAATGTCAGCAACGTGTACATGATCTCATCGATTTGCAGCTTTGCAGTCAAGGTGTCATCAAAGCAATTAATGAAGAAGATTTTGAAAAAGGTGCCGGTCACATTGCCCGATTCTTGGCTATGGATCAACAATTGCTGCAACGCACAGCAGACGATGTGCAAGGTTCGGTTACGTCAGTTAGTGACGCCGTACGCACACTGGAGGATGCCACTGAAAAGCTGCGCGACTTAATTACACGCAAATTTGATGAGGCTGTTAAGAAAGATGATCTCGCATCGGTGGAGCGTTTTTTCAAAATATTTCCACTTGTTGGCTGCCACAATGCTGGCATAGAAAAGTTTTCCAATTACATTTGCATGAAGTTGTCTCTGAAGGCACAAAAGGAACTGCGTAATTCACTTGATTTAGCAAAAGCGGAGAAACGTGTTCATGCCGCTTATGCGGATACGCTCACAGCACTGCTAGAGAACTTTGCGCGTGTCATTGAAGTAAATCAACCTATTATTGAAGCATGTTATGGCCAAGGGTAAGAAATTAAAATTCATTTAGAATCCTGTCAAATTCTAAAGGAATTTTTACAGTTCCGGGTATCTTATGGATATGGTAATAATACTACAACGCGAATGTGATGTTGAAGTAAAAAATTTACTGCTCGAATTCAACAAAAACCGACAAATACAAAGACGTATGCAACAAGTGAATGATAACAATCAACGCATGAGTAACGCCAACTCTGGCAGTGCTATACAAGCTCTTGGTCACTACCGGAAACCTTCGGGTGGTTCGGTTGATAAACTAAATCCAAAAGAAATTGATGCTATAATAGCCGAGATAACAGTTATGCATTCCAGGTCTGAGCTTTATTTTCGTTTTATGCGAAGACGTGTCGTGGTAAGTAAAAGGAGATTTAAAGATTTTTTAATTAACTCAGATTTATGTCGTTTCTTTGACAGACTGACATCGAATCGAGCTCATTAGATAAGGAGACACAGAAAATCAAATTAAATCAATTGGACACTGTACTAAATAAATCGGATTTGAGTCGCCAAATGCAAGAACTTCTAAGCACTTATCTACTTTTCGAACGGTAAGAAATCAACTTTTTTATTAATTAAATTGAATAAAATTATTTTTAATCATTTAAGCTACTTCATGGAGGAAAGTGTACTGAAAGCAATTGGCCTGGACACTTATGAAACCGGTCAGCAATGCTCATCCATGGTGGATGATGTCTTTTTCATTCTTCGCAAATCGATTCGCCGCTCACTAACGTCACAATCGGTAAATGGCACTTGTGCTGTGATCAATAATGCAGCGGCTTGTCTGGATGGTGATTTTGTTAATGCCCTGAAAACACCACTTAAGAATGGTTATCCCTCGGGTTATATCGATCTGGCTCAAGCCTACAATGCCATCCAATCAACGCTGCAACAAGGCAAACTGCAGTCAAGTGATAGCGACAAGGCTCGAACGAATTTCTTAGTTCAATTGAATAATGCGGACATGTCAACGGAATACATTGAAACTCTTTGGCAAACTATGGAACAAGAGATCAATGGCACATATCCCGGTATGAGTGCAGTGGAACGTCAATTACTAGACAGTTGCTTAGCAGAGCTAAAAGCAGTTCGTGATGCCCTGAAAGCTTGCGTGGACTTTGGCATGCAACAGCTGCGTTCGAGTGCCATTAAGCCAAGATTGAATCCTTGGGTGGATCAATTTCTTAATTATAATCATTATTTAACTGAGGTAAGAGGGATTGATGCTTTTGCATGCCTAAATTAGAAAGATTTTTACTACTTAAACTAAACTCAATAACAGGAAGAACTTGCTGCCTATGAAGCTGGTGAAACTTTTGTTCAATATTTGATTGTACAAATCGATGGTTTGCTTAATGCATTTAAAACTTCACTCAGTTCTCGTAATTATGATGCTTTGGTGAGCATATTGGCAACAGAGGTAACCCTTCGATTGGAGCGAGCAATAAAAAAGAGTACTTTCAACCGAGTAAGCATAATTAAAATCATAGTAATTTATATCAAATTTCATCTGATTGATTGTATTCTTTAGTTGGGTGGCCTAGTGCTAGACCAAGAAGTGCGTGCACTGGGCACATATTTAACTGGTGCCACATCTTGGTCGGTACGTGATAAAATGACACGCCTTTCACAAATCGCAACACTTTTGAATCTGGAAAAAGTATCAGAACTCTCCGATTATTGGAATCCTACAAATAGTACTGATATGCCTTCATGGCGACTTACACCAAATGAAGTTCGGACTATTTTAACTTTACGGTGAGATATTTATAGATTATTTTCTTATAAAATATGTAATGTTATAATAAATATATATTTTAAATTTTCAGAACTGATTTTCGTATGGAAGATATTAAACGCATACAACTTTAAAATGTTTAATAGACAATGAAGAAGAGATCCCAGTAGCTTTATTTTATTTAATAAACAATAGTAGTAGTATATATTGATATTTATGTTTTTTGTATATAAATTAAGAGTTAATTAAATTAACAATAAATTCACGAAGTTATATAAATGTTGGATTCCTTCGAACTAAACCAATGATTAAAGTCCAAGCGCTGAAGTAACTGCAAAAGTGGTGTACTTGTGATATTTTTTATATCAATAAACAATTTAATGAGATGTGACATCATTATGTTGAACCTGACAAAACAAAAATAAAAGACAATTTAATACAGAAATATTTATAGATAAAATATGATCAATAATTGCCTTTCTCCAATGTTTTTTATTCTATTCTCAAGCTCTTCTTCACTTAAGTCCAAATTGAAATTCTTGGAAAACTCAGTAGCTAATATTAGAATATCACTGATGGCAGCAAATACAGGATTCTGAGCTTGATGCAATGATTCTGTAACCATTAAAATGTTGGGTTCATTTTTGCTAGTTAACAGAAAACACTGCGAAAGCACATTTGCTTGGAAAATACTATGGGCACGTCGAATCTCCTCAAAATCACCATTATTTTCTATAACATCCATCAGTATACTATACTGACCTAAAAATGAGAGAAACGATGTTTGTTATACTATGTACATTCATCATTATCATCAATCAATAACTTACTCTCTAAAACATCGACTTGTATATAATACTGAAGATTATCTATAAAAAACATTAATTGATTACGCAGATGTAGCAATTTTATTGATGGCGGTGATCCTTTTTTTGTACTCCAGATGTGATCACGCCAAAGCAGATGCAATTCATATTGAATTTTCTTGACCAAAAGCAAGAAATGAAATATGTTATTGTAACGTTTTATTGACTTTGGTGAGAAAAGCAAATTCAATGGCCATTTGAATTTGTATCGAAGTTCAATGTTTTGTAGACAAGCAAATATGTTTGTCTCATCTTCTACTTCGGTTTTTGTGTTTTTCTTTAAAAGTTTCAATTCAAAATTCTCCAACTGATCCGAGGCACCAACCATCAAAGCAGCAAACTAAGAAATACATAATTATAATTGATTGGTGAAGGAAAAAAAAAACCTCACACCTCAATTACCTCAAATGCTTTTATGTAATCATCGTTGTCATCCACTTCATCTGTATTGACTTTGGGTTTGTTCTGTTTAGCCAAATTTACTTGACGCCAGAATTCTAAATACAATTCACCGCGTCCCATCAAATAGAACTCTTTGATTAAATTCAATTGACCAGCTAAATCAGCATCTTCGATTGCAATTTTAGCAAGTCGCACCGTAACATACTTTTTAATTTCCTTGATGACAGCATCATAACATGAAGTACTTAAGGATTCAATTGAAGCCAAATCTTTAATTTTGTTATAAAATATTAACTCATTTTCATGCCAAAGTTGATATGATTCGAAACAGTCAATATCTTGTTGTAATATTATATTTCCATCCATTTTAAAAATCAGCACTGTTTGCCCAATGAATAGGACACTCTGTGCCCAGATTGTTGAAAGAAATGATGGCAAAAGATTATATTTTATCTCATATTTCCACATTTCTGTATCAGTTTTGTTAAATTCCTAAATAAAAACAAGTCAAAATTATGTACATATATGTGTATGTGACAGGATATGTGATCTAATCTTTTGAGACCCTGTCTGCCCCATAGTTTTTTAATTTACACATCTTATTCCGATTGTAACTTACATCATTGGATTCCGTTTCCTTGTCACTGTCTGGCGCGCTGCTATCCAATTCATTCAAAGATTCTTGTATAAAGAATTCTTCATAACTATCTTCAATTTTGCCATAAAGCAGCCAACCGCTCAATTGACCAATGAAAACTTGTGTAACAGGCAACATTATTCTTAAATTGAAAAAATATCTATGTATGTATGTCCATGGAACCAACAAATTATAGCAAACTTTACATTTTCATAACTCTATCAAGAGCGTCATTTCCCTGCTCCAAGTTCTCGTATAGAAAAGAAAACAAGGCACATCCATGCAATTTACACACTCTAATTTGTCGCAAAATATTATGAATAAATGTTGCAATCGGCACATAAGTTTGCAATGTCTCATAAATGAATATGAGCGAGTGATTTTTAGTTTCAAGAATGTATTTTTCCAAATCGACAATTTTGTCATAGTACTCGAGAAGCACTTTTTCAATTCCATTGGCAAATGCTCGCAAATACTTGCCATAGCGCAAAGGATCTGTAAGGATGAGATTAGGAATATGATTTACTAGGCTATACATATATATTTCGTTTGTATATTTACCATCTGAGCCAATTTCTGGCTTTACTTTGTTATCGAAATTCAAGTCACCATAAACATCTACAAAGACTGCAAGATTACGTATTGAATTAAGTATTTCAGCAATTTTCATAAACAATTCTCGTTCGCCAGGATGTAAAAATTCTTCGGTGACTTTTGTTACCTGGTTAATGAATGATAATATTGCAACTTATAATTATAATAAACACATATTTTGTATAATTACCAGAAATTCATCAATAAATAAGCGTTTACTGGTTAAATGCATACAAGTCAATAGTAAATCTTGTATCATTTTATTTGATTTTTAGTCAAACAAAGCTTATAAAAACAAATACTTCAAAAAAAAAATTTTGTTTAAATAAATTTTTGGCAACCAAACAAGAACGAAATTTTAGTGATGTAAATCTTTGCAAAAATTATTTTTTCATGCAATTTGATAAATAAGGGTCACCTAACTCTTTGGCATTCATTGCATAAATTTTAAGTGATTTTCTAACACCACCAAAATTTGGATTAAAGGTACCCATCGACGATACAAATATTTGCACAAATAGTTGTTGTTATAATTTGTATCGTTGCCCATCATCTACACATTAATACTCACACAAATGAATTAATTAAGAAGAAGAAATATTTGAAGAAAATCAAAACGTTTTTGAAACACAAAATCAGTGCCATCGAAGTCACACACTTACTTACTCTTTTTGGAAAATTGTGGCGTGTGTGTGTATGTGTCGTCGATGGGTACCTTAATGCAAATTTTGTGAAAAGAAAGGGTCACCTTACTTCCTTGGCGGGAGTTGAGCCGGAGCGTCCGCATTGTTGCGTTGATCAATAGAAGAAGAAAAGAATCAATTGGGATTAAACATAAACACACAATTAATTATATTTTATATTTCACAAATAAATAAATATTTTATACTTATTGAATTTTATATTTGTATCGAACAATTTACTATGAACATAACACAAAATGTTGCTTCGCAAACAACTGGGCTAATCGATGCAGCCGGCAACATGTTGACGTGCTATGACACTCGAGACAGACTGAAACCGAGTCTACTTGAGGTAAACTAATATAATAATACTAAATAAAATTAATGTGTGCAAATTATTACATATTTTTTATTATTATTTTTGTTAACAGCTGAGTAGCATCAGTCAACATGGCATGGCAACTATGAGTGGCTTAAATGACTATGATTATGAAAATCTGCAAACGCTTTCGATGGGCCACAAAAACTTAGAACAAATACGAACTGTTAGTAAAACTCCTATTCCTATCGAAATTCTGGAACATTTTAAACGTAAGTGGTCAAGATTGTATTGTTATCAACGTGAATAACACATGATAAATTCCCTGGATCACTTACAGATATAAAATGTCACTGCGCCATGGGTTTGTTCCCAGAAATTGGCCGTGCATGGCTAACGATCGACTCAGAGATATATATTTGGACATATGAACATTCGCGTGATGTTGCTTACTATGATGGTTTAAGTCATTTGATTGTGAGTGTGGGTTTAGTGAAACCCAAAGTTTCCGTTTTCGTTAATAACGTGAAATATTTATTATTGTTAACGACGCCAATCGAAATTGTTGCGCTGGGCGTCACATTTGGTGACAACAAAACAAATGGATTTTCTTCGCCAATACATAAATTACTATATAACACCAGCAGTCCTTATAATGAATTGCAATTAATGAATAATCCTATTTTTATATTAAGCAACGACAGTGTATCGATGAATGTTGTCAAAGGTTGCAATAATGGGAGGATATTTCTAGGTGGGCGCGATGGTTGCCTCTATGAGATTTATTATCAAGCAGCAACCAGTTGGTTTGGTAAACGTTATAAAAAGATTAATCTTTCCAAGAGTATGGTCTCTTATATGATGCCAAGTTTCCTTAAAGTTTTTTCGGTAAGTTTCATTGTCTTAAATAAATGTATTAATAAAATTACTTCTATTTCTAGGATATTGATCCTGTTGAAAATATTGAAATCGATAATAGCAGAAATTTACTTTATATTTTGACTGAAAAAGGAGCCATAGAAGCATGGCATCTAGGGAGAGATTATACCAATACACGTCGGCTTGGTCGGATCACACAGAATGAGATTGTTAATGTTGCCACAAGGATTGTTAAGTAATTTATTTGTTTCAAACTCTAAAAGGTTGTTTGGTAGAAGCTTGACAATTTTGACATTAGGACATTCTCTTAGAATCACATTTACCTATTGGCAAAAAACTAGGGCAAAAAGTTATCACAGTCTTGAAGTTAAAATTATCAACATCGTTTTCCAACGACAAGACAAAGGCTGGAAAATTCGGAAAATAGACAGTTGAGTGAGTTCAATTTCAAACAATTTATTATTGGAATCCTTTGACATCCCAAGAAACTAAACTCTCAACTGTGTATTATCCGAATTGTCTAGGGTAAACAATATTCATAATCTTTGTGCTTTATGAACTTGGTCATTCGTCAGGCAACATCTTGTTCTAAAAAAGATTGTTTTTATTGCGTTTCAGCAATAGTTTGCAGTTAGAAATTAGGTCGATTTGGTCTTTCATGTCACATCCTATTATCTACCTTATTAATGTAACCGGTGGTTATCAAATTCCTATGGACGGTTGCCATGCATACCTGGAGTAGTACTTCCGGTGATTTTCGATGATTATATCAACATTAGTTTTTGGTCATTCATTGGTACTGAATGCTGAAATTAGTTGGAATTGACTTAGTCCAACCGTTAAACATGGGAACCCATTCGCGATTCCTTTCAAAAAAAAAAATAAAACCAAATTTTCGCTTTTGTGAACTCCATGTCCTGCTATTTGTGAAAAATTTGTCAAAATTAAAGTAGTATCGACACCAATGTCATTTCACCAAAATTTCCAATTCCCTCTAGTGGAGGAGCGGCAAGCCATGACCAAACAACCTTATATATGTACGTACATACGAGTATATCAATTAATAAATTTAAATTTAAGAACTGTTGATCCTTCGGTATTCAAATCGATTAAAGCCATTTGCCCGTTGAAACAGAGTGATAGTGGTAAATTGCATTTGATTGCAGTCACTCAATGTGGAGTCCGATTATATTTTTCAACCACCGATTCGTTAATTACAAACCAAATGCAACAACAAACAGCACAAAATTTGACAATGGAATGTAATGATGACAATAAGCAACTAAGTGGAATCTATTTATTACATGTTCGCATACCACCAGGATACACACCAAATACAACAACAAATAAACCGAAACAAGTGCATGCAGCATATTTTAGTGAAGGGACATTGCTGATGGCTACGACACCACAACAGGAACAAGATTTGCTTTGGTCAATTAGTTCAATGGCATTTCCGAATTGTAATTATCTGGTTGAGTCAACTGCTGTAGAATTACTGGATGGTGTCGTTTGGAGTCTTGTTGAAGTACCCGACAAAATAAGAGAAAGTAATCGTTCATTGCTGTACAAAGATCGCACGCCCCAAACGATAGCAATGCTCACCAACCAAGGCACTCACATCATGAACTTACTGAGGCCAGTGGATTTGTTGCATCAACTGTTAATTTCTTGTAATGGACCACATCATGAGGCAGTGAAAGCCTTCTTTCAAACACAATCGGTACATGAAGCTTGTGTTACATGTTTATTGATGGCCACCTCAGAAGATTATAGCAATAGTGAAGCTCGTATTTGGGCAACACAAGCATTTTTGTTATATGGCGGGGAACCATGCTTTCAGCAACAGTTGAATCCAAATCAAATGGCACATAATCGTTCAATGCTCAATGCATCATCGGCACAACCACAAATGTATATGTCAACACCAATGCCACCAAATCCAGGCGTCGGGGGCCATACTAATCTGAGAAGGACGCCTCTGGCAAATGCAACAATACAACAGTCACAGTATCCTCTCAGTCCAAGTAAACTTAACTTGGTGATGTCAATTAAATGTATTTTAATAAATTCATTCTTCTAGTATCTGCTGCAACTCCTCAATCACATCCTGTGCAACATCAACAGTATCAGCAGCAACAGCACGGAACTGGCATTATAAATCCAAATGACGGTGGCATCATCTATTCAGCGAAACACGATGCACTTTACTTATATGTTGCGCGGATGTTACGGCCCATCTGGAATATGCATTGTGTCAATCAAAATTTATGTAGTACTATTGACGTTAAGGATTGTGAATTGCTGTTAAATGACTTATGTTCATTACGAGCTTTTCTGGAGGCAAACTCGGTCAATGATATTTCATGTAAATATTTTTTAAATGCAAACAAAACTCTTATAGCAGACTCTAATCAACTAGTATTGTTTGTTATCTTACAGCCTCGAATCGTATTAATGGACGAAACGGTAGAACGAATGGTTATAATATGCTTCTCCTACAGAATTCTACCGCTACCAACAATGGTATCAATGAACAACGAAATGCAATTGAACTGGCTCATTCTGAAGAGAAACGTTCACTCACCGCTTTAAACCAATTGATTAGTAAGCACAACAATGAACTGATCTTTATTTACAATTTTGATCATACGTGTTGTTTTCTTCTCCATGCAGAGCACGTATGCGAAGTGATTTCTTTGTGGGACATCCTGATCAGGCATGAATTCCAATGTATAGTTCTACAACATATGACGCGTGAACAGCAAATAACTCTTCAAAGCTGCACCTTCCGAGATCTCACTCTGACTCGGACAGATATTTGTGTCACCCTAGTAATAGCATTGATCAATAACTACCTGAAGGATGATGCAAATGTTAGTATAATCTCAGCAAATCTACGTGAAATGTGTCCCAATCTTTATCGGCATGAAGATGCTATTACCTACAAGGCCACAGAGATTCTCATGAGTGCCAAGAATTGTGTTTCAGCATCGGCTCAAAAAGAAAAACTTCTAACAGCATTAAAAATGTGTAAGGAAGCGGCACCAATGTTGCCATTGCATAATATTTGTCAACAATTCACGACTGTCGGTTTCTATGAAGGAGTCGTTGAACTATCGGCAGCGTGTGCAGCAAAGAATGATATAGAAGAATATGCTATACATTATTATAATAATGGTGAACCAGCTGAGGATCGAGAAGGTTATTCATTTTATATAGCACGGTAAAGTGAAATGAAAATTATTTAAACATCTACATTATTTTAATAATATACTTTTATTTCCTTTTTCGACATTAAAGCATGAATTGTTATAAGGAAGTGCGCCTAGCATTGGATCATATTTATCAATCCACTCAAAATGCACAAGATGAAGAGGAACAAAGCCGAACACAATTGATGGAAACTGACTTAATGAACAATGAAACACCGGTCAGTGGCGCCTGTGGACAAAATCAAACATTGCTTAAAGTCATAAATTTGGCCTTGGATGTAAATGATCCTTTGATACATGTAACAATATATGAATGGTTGATGGCACATGAAATGTTTATTGAAATGTTAAATATACCGGTAAAAAGTCTCGGTGAATTTCTAAGTCGGAATGCCGCCCGAAATCCAGAAAATCTTAATATCATTGATTTGTTATGGAAATACTATGAAAACAATCAGCAACATACAAAGGCAGCTCATATTTTAGACGATTTGGCATCAAAGCATAATCCTGACATTGCATTGGAGAATCGTATTGAATATCTGGGAAGGGCGATCTTGTGTATACGCAATGCAAGCGTTAATTCAACAAGTGAAAGCGGCAAATTCCTAAGAGCACTGGAAGATAAGGTAAATTTCATATGTCAATATTCTCCATACAAGATGAGTATAATAATGACATATTTCTTGAATTTCCAGTTGGATATTGCACGCGTACAAAAATCTATACTTAATGATATATTGGAATTAGCGCGTACAAGTCACACAGCTGCCAAGGCAGCTCAAGATTTGAATTGTACATTGTATGAAATAACACAATTGTATCAGAACTTTGCTGAACCGTTTAATCTATGGGAATGTCAATTAATTATTTTGAATTGTTCCAATCACAATGATCCCTTATTAATTGAATCGGTTTGGGGCAATATCATAAATAAATATGTTGATGGTCCCGGCAGTGTATATGAGCGGAGTAATCGTCTTTTTACAAAAATTGCAACACTGGTCGGACAATTTGGTGAATCTGGTCATTGTTTCCCATTTGCTTTTATTATAAAGGAATTGGAAATCAAAGCATGTCAGCTAAGGCTTGCCGAGGGCACAGTACCAGAGCAACTTATCAAAATGGGTTTGGATATTGAACTCATTATGGAATATTACTCAAGGTAAATACATTGATTGCTCCCAAAAGACTGTTAAAAAGGAGGCTGTACCCTATTATAATTGATTTATCGAATTTTTGTCCAATCAATTTCTATAAATTTCTATTTCTGATTTTAGAATGATTTCCATGAATGAGCGAATATGGGCAAATGAAGGTAAAGAGTGGCATCTAATTGAATCCGCAAATTGTTTAATAAAACTTCTAGCAAATAATGCTCACACCATTTTGTACCGCTCTAAGTAAGTACAAATATACATTTGTTGTCTTGATTGATGATTTATCTTCATAATTTCTTTCAACAGGCGTCGCGTCATAGCCAAAGGACTTGATATTATATCTCTTTGCTTAAATATGTGTTATCAGAAACCGGACACTGTTCGTATTCAGGAATCACTCAAGGAACTGCAATGCCGATTACATCGCCTTTTAAATTAGTCAAATTTCCTATTTAGTCCGAAAGATCAGCACTCGGTCACAATCGGTTGGTGTTGTTATACAGCTCACAAATATTGGATTTTATCTCTTTGGCCACACAACACACACATTTATATAATACTGTTTACATTGTTTTTTTACATATATTTTGTTAAGTTCAAAAGAATTGAAAGATTGATGATGATGGCAAAATAATAAAACACAAATTTATACAAATTATGCTGTATCCATTGCACGTAGATGTGCCTCTGTCACAATGCATTTAGTCATGTGACATGGACATGGTACTGGATGATCTTCCCGATTTGGATCAAGCAATTCCACTTCTAAATTGTATTTCCTTTTATCGTTGGCATGACGTTTCATAGTCAATTGAAATGCTATGGGGGATTTCTCTTCCAAGTCTTCACATGCGTTCTCTGGCAATACAACAACGCATTGTTTCCAGTGAGTTTCGGGAGAAGCCGGTGATGTTGATAGTACGATATCCATACCAGATTCATCAGGAAATTGACACTCGAACCAAATGCAAAAGCCTTGATGTTTACCTGCCACTTGAGTGGCTATGACTTCTTTGAATGTTATCTCTTCTAGTTCATCCAAAGTGACTTCTGACAAATTCATCCAATGAAAGACGACACCCTCATGTAGTAAATCCTGCTCTCTAATTGATATGATTTCTGGTTTCGATTGTTTTTGTTTACGCAATTCTGCCGCAAAGCGACTCATGCGAATACCGTCAACATCATTCCAATCGTCAAAGCGACTTGGTACAGCACATGGAGCCACATAGATGACTGTCTCACTGGGAAACATCAGACCATCTGGTTTGAGCAAATGATCTCGTGCATAGAGAACAGAGTCCAGCATGCCTTCATGCAATAAATAGAAACCCATCCATTCCGAGACAATGACATCAACTTTATCTGCACTTGCCGGCAACACAAAGTCTTCAATCTTCGAGTGTATTACCTTAACAACTGATGTCAATTCATTTTCCTCGATAACATTGAGAGCAATCTTCGCTAGATTCGATGCTTCCACAGCGTAGACGAGTCTTGCTCCTGCCTTAGCACAAAATGCCGAAAGTATCCCGGTACCAGCTCCAACATCTAAGACAATTTTGTCTTTGAAGAGTTCCGAATTGTGTGTGATTGCATTGAAGTAGGCAGCTTGTCGTGGACGATCTCGGAGCATCAACTCATGGATCTGTCATAAAAATCACATATAAAATAATTTGCAAATACATCTATAATTTTATATATCAGTTACCTCCAAATTTTCGTAATCAGTAAAATATGAACTATCTGGATCGGTGCTCATCATGTTCAAAATCAACAAAACAATGCGGTTTGATTAAATTACCTATGACTGACCATATTCACATATTTGATAAATATTATTTCTGCCTACGAAAATACATTAGAAGCTCACAAATTAGAACCACTTTTGTAATTTAGGTTGTAGTTACTAATATCCATTACAAAGGAGTGAGAGATAGCTGGTTCAGTATCCTGGTCATCAGAAGAAATATCTGTTTCGTCCAATTCGAGATTACCAGTTCGTCTACGGACATTAGTAGATTGTTTAGGTCAATTTGATAACACTACTTTAGTTCTTGGAGAATTCAATTGCTATTCTGTTTTTACAATATCTATTGCATGTTAGAGGCAAATTAGTATGGGAAGTAATAACTGAAAGATTCTATTTTTTGGAAATCATAATATGTGAGCTTCTACTGTATATGGTTATTTTCATAGTTTTACCTGTTCATCAACTTAATATGTATATGCTATATATGTAGATATTTTCATTTTAAAAATATTAATGTTAATCCATTCTAATTATTTATAAATAATAAAAAGTGTTTTACAGGATTAAAACAAGAAAAAATCATTAACAAACGGGTGGGAAAACTCAAATTTCCTGTTTGCATTTTAAAGATCTGTTCCACGAGTTGGCAGCTCTATTCAATGGTCAATTTTAAATTTCCCTCATGCGAACGGCAGAGTCTGGCAACACTAGCATCAGCAAACGTCAAAAATTTCCTTTCCCGTATCAACCTCTTTCCGGTCGGTCTGAAGTGTGTAAGTTTGTGTTATTTTTAATATAGAAAATCTAATTTATTTGCATCGCGTTTATTTAAAAATAAACGACAATAAAATGTGCAAAAAAGTATAATTTTACTTTGTCAGTCGATGTACAAATTCATATTTCTAGCAGGAATGTTCAAATAACAAAGAAATTCGTTTAATAAATTCTGTGTTACTTGCTGAAAATTGTTTACGCCGGGTTACATTAATAAACCAATTGCCAAATAATCAATTGCTTTAATGTAATTATAATTTTTATCACGATGACAATTTCCTTGGTGTTGAAAGATTTCCATAATTCAGAAATTTGGCTTGTAACTTTGCAACTTGAGATTAACGAGAATTTGTTTACTTTTGTGTTTTTTACAGTGTCAACATGAGAACGATCAACTCTAATCAGTGCGTTAAGATCCCCAGGGACATTAAGGCCTCTGTGAAGGCTCGCGTCGTCACAATCACAGGCCCCCGCGGTACATTAAAGCGCAGCTTTAAGCATTTGGCCCTTGACATGTATATGTCGGACAAGCGAACCCTGAAGGTGGAGAAATGGTTCGGCACCAAGAAGGAATTGGCTGCTGTGCGCACAGTTTGCAGTCACATTGAAAATTTAATCAAGGGTATGAACAATGTTTTGTAGGATTTCATTGAACAAAATTATTATAATCATAAATTTACATTGTTTACAGGTGTCACCTTTGGATTCCAATACAAAATGCGTGCCGTATATGCCCATTTCCCCATCAATTGTGTTACATCTGAGAGCAATACCGTCATTGAGATCCGTAACTTCTTGGGCGAGAAATACATTCGTCGTGTACAAATGGCACCCGGTGTAACCGTCGTGAACTCGACAGCGCAAAAGGACGAACTGATCGTTGAAGGCAATGACATTGAAGCTGTGTCCGGTTCAGCTGCGCTGATCCAACAATCGACCACTGTTAAGAACAAGGATATTCGTAAGTTCTTGGATGGCCTGTACGTATCGGAGAAGACCACAGTCGTCAAGCAAGAAGTTTAGACTTGTAATTCGTCGCTTTTTTTTAAATTAATAAAATGTTGAACCAAACATTTATGAATGAGAAAAGAAAACGTGAATATAGATTTCTTTAATTTTAAAAGACGCACGCACATTTCTTCATTTTATTGTTCGGTGAGGTGAATTGATGAAACAAAATGTGGAGTGAGAAACACAGTTTGTGCTTAATATAAAATTAATTGTTAAGGATAAACCTGGGTAATAGATTTTAAAATTCAAGAAATTGGTGAAAGATTTGGGGAAACAAGTGAGTGGGTGACTCGTATTGGTTCCAAACCGCAGACTGTTCAATGTTAGTGGCGCTTGCTATGTAACACAAGGTTCCATAGCGCCACGTCAAGCGCTAAGACTGCTTCATATGGTGCGAGTCAAACTTAAACCAAAGCATATGAAAATCTATAGATACGATTTCGTGAGAGATTTGTTTTGCCTATACATTTTCATAGTCTGCTTAAACTTTGTAGCAGTAAACTATTAGAATTCAATGTTAAGATAGTGAAAAAGGCCAAAGAAACTTGTGCAAAATAAAAAAATTGTTATGCCAATAGGATTTGTTAGTCTGTTTAGGAGAAGTGATAGCACGAACCTGAACATAATTACGTTGTAGTAAATAATAGATAAGATTAAGAAACATCA
The DNA here is from genome assembly GCA_037043295.1 of Amiota minor. NCBI lineage: Eukaryota > Metazoa > Arthropoda > Insecta > Diptera > Drosophilidae > Amiota > Amiota minor. Next base: position 844,839 of record JBAMAW010002153.1, read on the forward strand.
AGCTCCGGCTCTCCCTTTTCATTTTATGCCGTTCTTAAAACTGAATTTTTTAGTAGGGTAACATAACCCGCTGCTCGGTTGATGATAGATAGCCGGCACTCAATAGAAGTAATCTGGGTGCCTGGCCATTCTGGTTTCTTAGGAAATGAGATGGCGGATGAATGTGCCAGAAGTGGATCTACAATGCCCATCTCCCGGGCGGCTAAGGACTTAAGCAGATCACTGCTAGATATTTTGTCAGAATTGGTAGTAGTCGCTAAAAAGCTCTGTGTGCTCTACCTGTTTCTGATAGCGTAATGAGACTTCCTTGGACCACTTTAGGGCAGCTATGGTGTGGCTGGATGAAGTCTTATCCTCTACGGAGAATGAATAGGTCTCTGTGACAACAATTGCTGTACGAAGAGTACTTACTGGCTCTCCCCACAACACGGTTCAAGATTTTTAAACTGTCATAGGCAACCGACCAGCTGTCACCTATTGATTTCTAGTTGCATCCAATAGAAGTGGCCTCCTTTCTTGGCTTTCCATATTGAATGTGCTCTATCCCCACCATAGGGGTATAATAATAATTTATAATAATTTAATTAATTCTGAACAAGCACGGAATCTATTATGTTTGGTGGAGGTGTACTAGCATGAAGACTTCCAAAAGATTTGGAAGCATTTTTCTGCCCATATTTAGCACGAGTAACTTCCCAGTGGGCAAGCAGCCCTGAGATTAAAACTCGGTATCTATACATTTGGCAACTTTACTGAAATAGTGTAGAAAAACGTGAGATAGAAGAGCTCGTACCAAATATCGCAGAGTGGCTTAAACGCCACTCGGACAACATTGGATTCGAATTTGTTCAATGCGTAAGTCACCACGGATGCTTCAGACATTACCCGCACAGATTTGGGCAAGGTGTGAGCCCTTATTATTGCTAACCACGGAAGTTGCATACAACAGAACCAGATTTCAGTACATTGAGTGTGAATCCATTGTCGATTCAGTCTGTTTCTGTTGTATGCGACACCCGGGCTTTAGATGTCGTGGAAGCTCCGGTATACCTAGTTCATGAGGGACAGAAAATTGAAGTGATATGAATGAAACAAAACGTATGGTAAGGGCCATAAGTATTTTCTCAAATTTACAATTAATAATTATTAAATTATAATTTAAATACTTAGTTATAAAATAGTTCCAGTTTATTAACTTGTACCTATAAATTTTTATCTAATTCACCTGCATCAAATATTGTGTATATCGACAATTCTTATTTGAAAAAGTGTAAAGGACCCCCAATGTGTTTGATTGATCATTTAATTTCGATAAAAGCTGTAACGGGTCGACGCAACGCAACACTTGCGCATCTCTAATCTAAATTCCGACACTCATTCATCACTTTATTCGAAGCGGTTGGAGAGGCAGGTCATATCTGCTGCGTTTATTTGAGGATTATTCCTATTGTGTTTCTGTGTGTGTTCGTTTTAAGAAGAAATATAACGGTTAACGCATTCATAAATTTTCTTGGCAATTTGTCAACGAAACAAAATTAACTAAAAAAAAATATAAATTCAATTAAAAAAAAAAAAATGAGTAGCCATTCTGGAATGCCACTTGGAGCAGGTCGGTCTCGCGGACGCGCTATCGGAAGCGGTGATGTACGCCAGCAGAATTACGGCGGAGGACGTGGCCTTGTGTCAGTGCCTTTATTGGTAAGTAGTGTGAAAAAAATATGTTAATCTATAAAAAAAAGTAGTGAGAAATAAAAAATAAATTTGCAGACGCATTCACGCATTCATTTTTTTTTTTTGCGCATGTCGCAAAGGATTTGTGAATGAGAACTAAAAAAAAAAACGGTAAATTCGTAGACACAAGTATTTCGTGATATTTGTGTATGTGTTTGTTTTTTTTTTATTATTATTTTCCTTTTACTTTTCGTGCAAAAAAAGGAAAGAAAACGGGCAAAGTTGTAAAAAAAGAAAAAAAAAATTGTAAAAAAAAACTACGCTCAAAGGCAGTCACACAAATGCACAATTAGTTTTATTTTCGTAGACTCCATTAAGTGCGTATGTGTTTGTGCAAGTCTACAAATTTTTTATTTTGGAAAAATATTTTAATGGCCGTGTGCCATCCATTAGCTTTCATTTGACAATATAATTTTTTTGTTCCAACGTTGTCAAGTGCAATTTTTTCAAGCCTTTTTTTTCCCCTTAAAATCATTTCTGGATGATTCCAAAGGAAAGCGCCGTGCTGTCGCTTAGTTAGGAAAAAAAAGCACATGATGAGAGAAGAGCACAACACTATTCACAAAAAATGAAAAAAAAAAAAAAAATTTCAAAAAAATTTGTACAATTCAAAGAAATATTTAATTAATTAATTATCTTCATATGTTGGATAGAATAAACCAGGCTGATCGCCACACAGACGACTTTACGCAGAAGTCTAAGTCGGCCCATTTTGATGCGTGGGCTGCTTTTAGCTTCATTGTTTTTTTTCTTCGATCTAGCCTCCATTGGAGACCCTACCGATACCCTATGATATCACCGGCATCACTCTCTGGATCCAGGAGTTGTACATAATATACGTATGTGTATACCGCATGCATTCCGAAAAATGGCGTTGATTTTCCCCGCCGGGTTCATGTTTATGTTTTCTTCGATGCCAGATATTTTGCACTAAAATTAACTCGCGCATTCTTTTTAGTATTTCCAAGTCTCATCGCCAAAAAGGCCAAAAATGCGCTGGCATCTATGAGCGCTTTCCATGCCAATAGCTCTTGCAATATTTACCACTACCATAGATTTCATCATAGAAGGTCCTGAGTTACACACTGCCACAGTTTGGACTATAACTCTAGGTAAAATTATGTGGTTCCATCATTAAAAATCGGGTATACAAAGGTCCTTAATAAAAACAAACTGCATGCTGAAGATTTCTCTGACAGCTGGTATTGATTTTAGATTAGATTCCTTATTCATATGCTTGCCTTTGCAGGTATTGCAGTCTGGTCCTTCCCGATTTAAAAGAACGTGGGGAAAATTTCATTTCATAAATCTATAAAGAAATTCTATAGAAACCCTACAAACAAATTAAAAATTACCTGGTTATTTTTTAAGGGCCAATCTTCATCTGGTAGTAGCGCAAGACCAAGTGGCTCGTCTACTTCGACTTCATCAGGCGGCATAGGCCCAAGAAGCCTCTTGCAAATGAGTACAATGAAAGAATCTGAGGTTTGGCAAAAAGGTGGTCCTCCAGGTGGTGACGCATCACGTGACGCCCCTTTAGCAGTTGGTGGCTCATCACGTGTCGCTCCTTCAGGAAGTGTTGGCCCGTCACGTAGCGTTCCTTCAGGAGGTGTTGGCTCTTTACGTGGCGCTCCTTCAGGAGATGTTGGCTTGTCACGTGGCGCTCCTTCAGGAGGTGTTGGCGCTTCACGTGGAGCTCCTTCAGGAGATGTTGGCTCGTCACGTGGCGCTCCTTCAAGAGGTGTTGGCCCATCATTTGGCGTTCCTTCAGGAAATGGTGGCGCATCACGTGGCGGTGGTTCAGGTGGTGGTGCATTTCGTGGCGGTCCTTCAGGAGGTGTTAGCGCATCACGTGGAGGTCCTTCAGGAGGTGGTGGCGCATCACGTGGAGGTCCTTCAGGAGGTGGTGGCGCATCACGTGGTGGCGCATCACGTGGCGGTCCTTCAGGAGGTGCTCGACCATCTCGTAGTGGCCCAGCTGGTGACCGCGGCGCTGTGCGTGGGAAAAGATCGATAACTGCAGATGTAGTACGCTCGCGTCCATCTAATGTCACTACAAAAACTGGTACAAGTGGTTCTAACATAACGGTTGTTGCGAATTATTTCCGTGTGCTGAAGAAGCCAGAATGGACTATTTTCCAATATCGTGTGGACTTCTCGCCAGAAGTCGATAGTGCATCATTACGCCGTAGTTATATAAATGACCATAAGAACTATTTAGGTGGTTATATTTTTGATGGTACCGTACTATTTTGCACCACGAAATACACAAGTGTAAATACTGGTGGCAGAAATAATATATTAGAACTTATTTCCAAATCTGGTTCTGGTGATACTATTCGCATCAAAATCAAGTATGTTGGATGCGTTGAAACAGCTGATAGCCAACAATTTCAAGTCCTCAATTTGATATTGCGCCGCGCTATGGAGGGATTGGATCTCCAATTGGTTTCACGCAATTTCTTCGATCCCAAAGGAATGGTATGTACACCAGTTTAAGTGAATTCTAATTATGAATTTCCAAATTCTTTGCCCTACAGGTTTCTTTAGATAACTATCGTATAGAGATTTGGCCAGGCTATCAGACTTCAATTCGACAACATGAACATGATATTCTGCTGTGCACAGAGATCGCACACAAGGTTATGCGTACTGATAGTTTGTATACTATTTTTAGTGATTGTATGAGAGATCATAGAACTGCTAACGAAGCTTTTAAGAAGGATGTCATGGGTGGGTGATGATGGTGATGTTTTTTTATTAAGTTCTAATCTATCTAATACTTGAAATTAATGTAGGAATGATTGTACTTACCGACTATAATAACAAGACGTACCGCATTGACGACGTTGACTTCCAGTCGAGCCCGCTATCGACGTTCGGAACTAAAGAAGGCGAAGTGACTTATGTGGAGTACTACAAAAGAGTAATAATAATATAATAGATTATTATTTAAAGATTCATATATTTTATATTCATATAATTAAATACCTTTATTTAGCGTTACAATCTTACCATTCGTGATTATAATCAACCGTTATTGGTATCGCGTCCAACTGAGAAAAACATTCGTGGAGGCCATGACCAATTAATAATGCTTATTCCAGAATTATCACGCGCCACTGGTATGACCGATTCCATGCGTAGCAATGTCAGGTATGCGAAATTCTATATACTGTAATATAATTAAGTCAATTTTCTTTGAACGAACTTCTATATAAATTTAAATTTTGTAGATTAAAGCTAAAATCTTATGCAATATTATTTTCCTTTGATGGGGGGTTTTTTTTTTTCTATTACGCCCCTTTAACCACGAAAAGAGTAAAACAAAGAACCTGATTCTTTACTCCCTGGCCTTCCTGGCGAGTTCAAAAACATTGTTATGAATCAATCCAATCAAATAATTCAGTTTTGTCTTAAATTTAATTTAATTAATATAAAAAAAAGAAGCGAAAAGAAGATATTAAAAAATCTTACGAAATATTAAATTAATATTTGGTTCACCCACCACGGGCCAACTAAATTGCATCCAATATCCATCTCATTTATTGTCTCTTTCATAATTGGTGCACTAGATTAATGTGGGATGTTCTCCTAACCTAACCTACTGTACAGTATCTCCCACTAATGCTCAATTATGTTTAAGATATGTTGTATGCAACTGGCATTTGGCATATGTTAGCAAGGATCGTTATTTTATTGGAATATCCAACTCTTATCAAGCTTTATTCCCCTCAACTAATACAAAATCTCCAACTCCTGTTGCAGCGGCATACAGCAACCAAAACCATTATATTTATACCTCCAACCACCATGCTTGACAATAGAAACCTTAATGTTTCGGGTCCTTTTCTCTAAACTTTAGCTTTTATGTTTATCTACAAACAGAACTTGCTTTCATATTCTACTCCAAATGCGATTGCCAAAAAAATGAAAATGGTAACAGAAAAATAAAAACCTACACTGGGCCGAGTTTCTTCATTCTTGATGTCTTTGGGTTAACTTTTAATATATAAAATTAGTAGATTATTTTGAATGAGAAAAACATTAAAAAAGCCAAAACAGATTAAAATTAATTTACCATTTCTCTATAACGAAAAAAAGTCCCGTGCTAATTCGTGCCAAAGACATTTAACTTGATTAAGGATATTTAGCATGTTTTTGAATATGTTGTGGAATGATTTTGTTTATTAGATTGATGAAGACCATGAGCGAACATACTCGTCTCACACCGGATCGCCGAATTGAACGTCTGCGTATTTTCAATAAACGTTTGCAAACATCAGATAAATCAACTCAAGTACTTAACGATTGGAGCATGAAGATCGATTCTAACTTGGTGGAGATACCTGCTAGAATTTTGGACCCCGAGAAAATTATTTTTGGGAATAGTGGACGCTATACGTGTGATGCCCGCGCCGATTGGACAACTGAATTCCGACGCAGGTCAATGTATGCTCAAACTGATATCAAGCGTTGGTTTGTGGTGGTACCACGTCGTGTTCTCCGTGAGACACAAAACTTTATCAAGATGTGCATAAATACAGCCAGTGGCATGAAAATGCATATTTCGGAGCCACGTTAGTAAGTTTTTCAGCAGAATTTCATGTCATTTTTTTTTTTTTTTTTTTTTTTTGCAATAAAAATTAATTGTTCCGCATTTTTAGTCAAGAAATTGACGACGATCGTAATGGTAGTTATTCTGCAGGCATTGAAAGAGCTGCTTCATTTGATCCACAAATATTGATGGTTGTTTTGTTTTCTGCTCACGAAGAAAAGTAATTATAATTTTTTTTATTTGTTTTTTTTTTTTTTTTACATTTTCCTATTAACACCATGTTGTGTTTCGTTTCTTATAGATATAGTTGTATTAAAAAACGGACATGCGTTGATCGTCCTTTACCATCACAAGTGGTTACCATAAAGACAATTGCCCCACGTCCGGAACGTCAAGCTGGGCTAATGTCGATTGCTACCAAAGTTGTCATTCAAATGAATGCCAAACTAATGGGCTCGCCGTGGATGGTTGAAATACCTTTGCGTGGGTTAATGACTGTTGGTTTCGATGTTTGCCATTCATCGAAAAATAAGAATAAATCATTTGGTGCATTGGTTGCTACAATGGATTTAAAAACATCTGGGCGCTATTTTTCGGCAGTCGGTGAACACATGAAGGGTCAAGAATTGTCGAATGAAATGGGCGTAAATATGTCATTTGCGTTGAAAGCATATCGTGATCATCATAAGGCATTGCCAGAACGTATACTATTCTTCCGTGATGGCGTTGGTGATGGTCAACTATTTCAAGTTGTCAACACTGAGGTGAAATTCCTTAAAAATAAACTCGACCATATTTATCGTGCAGCTGGAATTCCAGAAGGTTGCCGTATGACGTTTATCGTTGTTGCCAAACGCATCAATACCCGTTTTTTCCTGAACAAACGTAATCCACCACCAGGAACTGTGGTCGATGATGTTATAACCTTGCCGGAACGCTTTGATTTTTTCCTTGTATCGCAGAGTGTTTCCCAAGGAACAGTCTCGCCAACTAATTATAATGTTATACATGATAGCATGGGTCTGGGTGCTGATAAATTGCAAATATTGGCCTATAAAATGACGCATATGTACTACAATTATTCGGGAACTTGTCGTGTTCCAGCTGTTTGTCAATATGCTCACAAATTGGCTTTTCTTATTGCTGAGAATATTAATCGTACCCCATCGCCTGGTTTAGAAAATCAGTTATATTTTCTTTAAAACAATCAAAAATTGACATCATCATTCAAGGATGACATATGACATATATGTGTACCCAACACATACACGACACAACAACGCAACATTTGATTATTCAAAACAGACACACAAACACAGAACACATTATAAAAGTTACATAGGATTCGAAAAAGCATCCAGATCCGCCATACAAGCAAATATATACTAAAATTTTGTACCACACCAGCATCATATATGTATTTATATGACAAACAAAACAAAATAATACATACATGACACACGACAACAACATAACATTTAATATTCAAAACATTCATAGGATTTGAATTTTAAACGGATCCTCCATACAAGCAAATATGTACTAAAATTTAGTATCACGACTTCATATATATCATATATATGACAAAACAAAACTACAAAATAATTAATCAATTTCCAAAGCACATTCTCTCTAGAAAAACATTTTTCGATTAGTATATCATCCATCACATTATTACCTTTTTTATCCATTTTATTCCATAATCTTAATAAATAAAAAAAAAAAAATAAACATATTTTCATATGATGAATACATTCCAAAAACTAACATCACACACGCACGGCGGATAATACATTTTTCAATTATCATATAAATGATAACAAACTGAAAAAAAAAAAAATTATTTTACAAAGAAAGACCATTTAAAAATGTATTTCTTACGTTGTCTTCACATCACACAGTCAGTGAATAAACAATATGTAGGACTAACAAAAGCATTAACATTATTCCTTCCATAAAAACAAATTTGTATTACAAAAATTAAAATTAACTAAAAAAAATAAACATATTTTCATATGATGAATACATTCCAAAAACTAACATTACACACGCACGGCGGATAATACATTTTTCAATTATCATATAAATGATATCAAACGGTAAAAAAAAAAAATTATTTTACAAAGAAAGACCATTTAAAAATGTATTTCTTACGTTGTCTTCACATCACACAGTCAGTGAATAAACAATATGTAGGACTAACAAAAGCATTAACATTATTCCTTCCATAAAAACAAATTTGTATTACAAAAATTAAAATTAACTAAAAAAAATAAACATATTTTCATATGATGGATACATTCCAAAAACTAACATCACACACGCACGGCGGATAATACATTTTTCAATTATCATATAAATGATATCAAACGGAAAAAAAAAAATTATTTTACAAAGAAAGACCATTTAAAAATGTATTTCTTACGTTGTCTTCACATCACACAGTCAGTGAATAAACAATATGTAGGACTAACAAAAGCATTAACATTATTCCTTCCATAAAAACAAATTAGTATTACAAAAATTAAAATTAACTAAAAAAAATAAACATATTTTCATATGATGAATACATTCCAAAAACTAACATCACACACGCACGGCGGATAATACATTTTTCAATTATCATATAAATGATATCAAACGGAAAAAAAAAAAATTATTTTACAAAGAAAGACCATTTAAAAATGTATTTCTTACGTTGTCTTCACATCACACAGTCAGTGAATAAACAATATGTAGGACTAACAAAAGCATTAACATTATTCCTTCCATAAAAACAAATTTGTATTACAAAAATTAAAATTAACTACACACTTTCAGTTACCATAAATACTTCGTTTCCTTAAAAATATAATTTAAGTTTTTATATTTGTCAATCAATAAAATTTATTAAATGCATATGCAGCATACTTACAACATGCTTTTAATTTACATATATATACATATTTATTTATCAATATATAGTTAAAAGATCTACAAAGAAAACTAAAACAAAGAAACAATTGAAGACGACAACTTTGGTTTTAACAAAGTTTAAATTTTTTGACTGCAGGTGATCTGCATTATGTTTTTTTTTTATGTTAAAAATAATATTTGGATTTATCTACATATAATGAAATAAACTTAATATAGTAAACAAAAAAACACCGTCTTTACATAGCGTCAAGGTCAATGATGAACTGAACTTTGGTCATTGGTATGATGAAGATTTGCGGTTCTAGGTTTTCGCACTCCAGCTTTATAATTCTTTTTTTTGTTTGTTAAATAACCCATCTGGGTATACAAACATTTTACGTGTTTTATTGTTTCAATTCACGTATTAACCATAGAAGAAGGTTTCTTGGTTAATAATATACGAATAACATAATTCTGTAAAAACTTTGTTCCAACCTTTGGTGTAAACCTGAGTGAATAATTTCACTTTACATCCATTAAATTTTGGTATTAATTCAATTCTTTATAGCCTAAAACATTCGTATAGAATCGATAGATAATTTTGCTATTAATTTTACGACAGAAAGGCACTAGAGCTGGATTTACAAGACGTCTATCCACATTTTGTTCTGTTGTTCCAATTGTACTGCCATTTCAATCGTTTTGACAAATTTAAATTTAAAAATATAGGAAACTATAGCTAAACCAGGAAGGTGAAGAGATTATTTTTTCAGTAATCGTGGAACTCTGTTTTTCACTTGAAACCTTACAAATTGTTCTTGTCTGTATAACATTACAAAAAAAAAAAAAAGATTTCGTTTTTAAATTTTATGTTTCTACATATAATTATAATTAGGTTTATAAAAACAAAAAATCGGGCCAGTGCGAGTCAGACTCATACACGGAGGGTTCCGTACCAGATTGATGTTTGTTTGGGAGGGGAGGCTGAAATCCCAAGAGTCGCAGGTTCGATTCCCGCTCAAGGTAAGTCTGGTCCTGTATTTTTATAATTTCCTCCTTAACTGTCCCTCCCTGAGCTGAAGGCCTCTGTCGCTATTGCTCATATTAATAATTTAATTAATACAATAATACACCTCATTTGTTGGAAAAACCCTTAAAAAAAAATGTGATATTGTATCATACAAGTTTTTAATAAAGTCAACCGAAATTGTCTCCATAAGTAAGTTCAGTTTCTTTTGTTTCGCTTGTGGCCAGTTCTGAATCCAAGATTTAATCACACGAGCAATGTGTATAAGTACGTCCAATTAATATCGTCAAATGACGGGAAAGCCTTTTTGAGAACGTTTTGGTAACATTTACCGTTTTTTTCATAAAAATTAAAATTCGCAGAATATAACTTCCCAAACTATAAACTTCACTGAAAAACGATAAAAATTTTTTAAATGATGGAAATAATAATTATTATTAAATTATAATTAAAGCCCTCAAATTATAATTTTTTCGTCAATCATTATTCCTTGGCATATTAAGTCGATAAAATATTAACCGGTTTTGCTGGCATGGACCACTAATATTTGCTTTAATTTTATTGACGGAATCATGGGAATTCGTTGCTTCGCGCAATATAACACGACCTTTCATAATTTTCTTTATTGTGAATAAAATTATAAATCATTTTCGACTATTACCGATTTTTTCCGATGTTTCAGTCATTGTAGCTGCTCCTAAAATAGTCTTTTTCCTGGCAAAGAATGTGAACCGATGTTTTAACAACTGAAACGCAATTTTCTTAATGAATTATACCTTAGGACACAAAGGTCTGTTATGTTATGTATATTCTGTGAATAACCGTAGATCTTTCCTGAGCAGACGCAGATAACTTCGAAAAGATCCCCAGCCTAGTTTAAGAGAACATTTTGCATGTCCTTGGCTTTTACTTGTGTACCAATAGCTAGCAAATGTTTAATCCTCCCATTTTCTCATTGTTTCCAATAAGTGGGCTTTAGGGAACACAGCTAGACAGTCAGATCTTTCAGTACCTGTCGCTGTTAAGAGCTACTTGTCTAAATGAATTCGTACATATGATAATAAATATGTGTATATTTATGTATATATTTTATTATTTCAAAAAAGAATCCATTGTATTATGGAATTTTGATTACAAGTTATAATAAAAAGCAACATAACGCGTTTCCAGTGGTTAACAAATAAATTTTGTCTCTAAATATTATAGCTACAATTATATATACATTTTTTAAAAGAAATATTTTTTTATAATTAATACACAATAACAACAAAATATACTAGTACTACTGGAAGGAAGAATTCATTTCATTATATAATGCATCTCTTCCCTAAAAATGCCTTCAATGAGAAAATATAAATGCTTTGGCACTGCTTGTGTTTGAGGTCCTTGTCGGTTGTTTGTTTACAGCAATCTGAAAATAGAGAAATTCTTTTTGTTATTATTACCGAATTGAAATGTCTTAAGTTGTAATATTTTATAATAACCCAGAGTTTCTTAGTGTTTGAAATGTGATCCAATAATAATGCATTACTTAGAAGAGATTTTTCTAGGTATATATTAGCAAATTCGTATATAATAAGAATTAGGGACACAAATGTCGAGTAGAAAAGATTAAAGGATACAATGCACCTCGAAAAGAAAGAAAATAATAAGATGTATGCAAATACTGATAAAAATCTATGCTGGAATGTTCTTTAAATCATGATCTCTAGCATATTGTTTCCATTGGACTCAATAAATATTTATGTCTTTTGAAAGCTGTTCCGATCATTTCCAATTGATAGTCGTCGGACAGGGTCAAAGAAAAATCAAATGAGATAATTTGAAAATTTTAAACATTTAATATCTTCCGATATACATAAATCTTTAAATAACATTTCTTTTACAGATCAGATCATATTCTGATGAATCATTTTGCAATATTATTTATCCGATTTTGTATCTGATAATTTTCATTCTACATATTTTCTCTATTAAATATTAATATACAAATGTAAATTATTTCTTATAAACACTTACCAGTTTTATGTATTCATAAATTGAAAATGATATGTAGAAGAATGGTCGGCATATCCATTTTATTGTATTGTATGTTGTAAAATCATTCCTACACATCTGTTTCAGATTCGCTTGAACTTGAAGATGATGATTCTGTTTCAATAACGATTTTCTTCTTTCGTATATTGTTGAAGGTTAAGGTGTCGCAGTTATTTTCTTGATGATCATCATTATTATTACCTTCGTCATTACCATCGTCGTTGCTCTCAACATCATTATCATCATCATCGCCTTTGTTATTGTTAGTTGCTTGTTGTTGCTGTTGTTGTTGTTTTCTATACTTGCTACATATTCTTTTTGAAGACCTTTGAATCGTCCAATGTGGTTTCCAAAACAATGTGGACGGAACAGTTGGTCTCGTTAGAATTATCGCTCGAGGCCTAAAGTTTATGATCTACATTAGTATGATGTGATGAAATTATGGGGCGATGGCAACAACCAACAACAACAATATAAAAGCAAAAAAGTGTTGTAGAGTAACGGTAACGTGTGTGAGGATTTTTATTTAGAAAATATCAAGAAAAAGAAAATAAAAAAACAAATGTAAATTTTTAAAATTCATCAAATTCAAAATCATAAATCGCTAAAACTAAACTATGAAAATTGAAATAGGAAATCTTAAGAATAACTCAATGATAATTTATAGATGATATATAAATGTTATGTAGCTACAAGTATTTGCGGATAGATATCACAATAAAAACCATGCCAAAATTTTTAAGATTTCTCATGATATTTTGGACCGAACTAATAAAAATTCATTTGATATATTTATATCCTTTTTTCTGATTACAAATCTATAATAAAAATCTAATTTTATTCTGAATGAAATACATATGTCATCCTCTTAATATAATATAATGACGATATCCATATGTAAGTGGATCAAATGTAAGGACTTTTAGTAAAATCATGCATAAATTGGGCAAAAGTAAAAATTAGATTGATATAAAGAAAGCATTTAATAAATTATGAACAAAATATTTAGTTGTTTAACTTACTTTCAGACGCTTTTAAGTACAAAATTTATAAGGTTTTAGATCATAGATCATAGAAATACTAATTTATATATACAATACAATATAAAGTGAAAGCTCGGTATAGTGAACACACTCAGGTAAACTTGGCTATAGTCCATTGACCGATGCCACAGAATTAAAGCGAAAACAAAATCTCATCATGTCCTCAAGGAACATGATATTATACAATAATATTGTTGAAGAAACTCGAGCTTCTCATGAAAATAAAAGATATGTATGTATGTACATACTTGCAATAATTTTTGATTAGCTTCAAAAATTCTTTTTGTAGACATAAAAAAAAAAAAAAATGCCATTTAGCAACACTTTTGTGTACGCAAATAAACCGTGTGATTCACAGAAATTATAGAAAACGCATTATTTTTTAGTGAAAGTTGAAGTTTACTTGATCTAAACAATAGATAACCACTAAATTTACGGAATTTGTAGTTAACATATTTCAGTTTTGATGATCCTTTTGTGAAGCACATATGTACATAAAGCTAACTGCTCTTCGTTTAGAAGTGAAATACGACGGTTAATCCATCAAATAATCTTTCTAAAAGGGTGGAAACGTTCACTGCTCGCCTGAAAAACGCAGTTGGTGTTTTGATCATACATGCATATGTGTATATCCGCTTACATCTTTTTTATACTCATTGTTAAGATATGTAAAAAACCCCGGAAAAGACGCAATAAGATGGTACAAAATCCATTAAAACTTTATAATTTTTAGCGTGAACAAAACTTTATTAATGTGTTCACTGTATCGTGTTTTCACTGTACATGAATGAATCTCTAATTACTTAAGAGATGTGATTTTTCAAATAAATTATTTATTTAAATATTTTTGTTTAACAAGATTTGTTTGTTTGTTTTTGTTAATGCTAAAATCAATTAAATTCTAAGAATTATAAATATTAATTTATTTTAGTTTTATAATTAATTAGTCATTAATTAGTTAATCAATATTAATTAACGTTTGGTTTGTTTTTTTTTTCTTTTTTGTTTGTTTGTTTGCTTGCTACTAACCAATTAATTCATCTCAATAAAATTGTTTAAATTCCAATATTTGTTTTGTTCTTATTTTAAATTGTTAATTTCCCAAAATATTTAAAGAAATTTTGCTAAATTTTTAATTTTCTTTCCTTAGTTGTTGTTGTTAGTGTTTAAATATATTGTGATGTAGTCAATTTTTAATTATCACAGTAAACAGCATAATTAAATTACATACAATTACAATAAAAAAAAAATTATGATGAATGAAGATGATTTTTTTTACCGTGACATCATAAATCAAAATGATGAAATCATGAAAAATTATGATTTCGATAAGAAATGGAAGGTGCCAAGTCTACTACGCAAGAACTTCCCTAGTCCGGATCAATGGAAACAGACTCAATACAGATTACACGGAACTACAAATTACCAAAGGTACATTAAAATTATTAAGGAAAAAACTAAATCAACCCCATAAAGATAAACATATGAAGTAATGAAATATAAAATTAAAATTGATTTATTATATTCGGTGACATTTGCTTGGGGAATGTACCCATGCTTAGCCTTCCATGGCGTGTTCTAAGAATTGTCAAAGTTACTATTCAATTTTATTTTTCTCCGCTCATTTTTTTGAAGATACTACTGAAGTTTCATAGCAAAGGTAAAATTGTCGCCACTATCGATCTTCATTTTCAACGACCCACTCACTTATTTCATATTGTGACGATTGTGTATTGTCATTTTTAATTTTCTCTAACAAAACTTCGATTTTTGTCAATTCTGATTAGCAAACTATGTATGTTTTTCCAACAATTTGTTACATGTATTGCATCAGCCGCCAACTTGTAAAAAGAATTCTCAAACAAGAACACAGCATTGTTACCCTAATATTGTTAATGTTAGATACTCAAGCATGGCAAGAAATGTGTTACTTCATAATTCAATATTGTGGCAAGTAAAACGTGTTTCATTTTACTGGATTACCGATCATTGCATTATACAACATATGATCCAGATTAGCGAAGCTCTATTGTATATAGAATCATCATGAAGCTTGAAATGACAAACATTTTTAGTTTAATTTTCCCTTTCTCATCTAATACATCTAATTTTGTTATATAAAACTAGAGATATTAATTCGATTTCTTTTTTACATAATAAGCTTATATAAAGGCTTATTATAAAATCAATAGGATTACTGAATTACTCCCTATTGATTTACAGTCAAACAGGTGCCAATGCTTTTGATGGAGACGAAGATAAAAACTCTATGATACTCGGCAGAGATTTTAACGGAAATTTAGCATCAAATGAAAAAAAAAAAAATTTGGTCTACACGTAAATAACAATCCCAACGAATCAGAAACAGAATCCGGAACTACAGTACAATACAATAAAATCAATTTTGTTTACGTTATCTCAATAATATCGAATCACGGACACACATTCTTATATGAATCTCATATTTAGTTATAGCAAACCATTAAATATTGAATAAACAGAATATTTATTATGCAAGTTTTGTTTTCTTGTATATCTTTTTTCTTCTCTCTGTCTCCCAATTATTTTTTTTAAGAAGTTTAACTTCTAGCACGTGCACTTTTTCTATAACAGAAAAATTCTTCCAATGAAACATGTGGATGATGATCAGTTCAGTAACAGTGATAAATGTTCATTTAAGAGCATAGAATTTGTTAAACATATCAAATTCATTTTAGTTTCATTTTCTTTTAAAAAATTAGATCAATAGGATTACTGAATGAGATACTACCTACCATAATGAAGAAAATATATGATTTTTACGCAAACAACAAATTCATCTAATGAAATATATTTGATGATGAGTTGAATGGATCATTTAAGACAGCAAAATTTGTTATACATAACAATAATATTAATAATTGGATATAAAAAATAAATAGAATTCAATCCTAACTAAAATAATGTATCTAATTTTCAATTGTTCAATTACTCATTATAATAATCATTATAGGTTTCCTATATTCCACATTTACACATATAGGTTATTAGTGTTTTTTTTTAGTTTTTAAATCAGTCTAGAAAAATATATGTATATATATGTAGGTATACTTCTTGTTCACCAAAAATATACTGGTTTATATTATTATTACGTTACGTATTTATCGATCGATCAATTGATTTTATTATAATTAAACTAATCGCACTGAGTGCTAAAGATGTAACCATTACGAATAAGATGGCAGCGATTATGATTTTAATATCCATTTCATAAATTTGATGAAGTAATCCTGTAAAAATTTCATACACACATAATAAGCATATTAGAATTCTTACGGTTTCCATCTATGTATATCATTTTATTTTACTTAGTTTTTTGTTAGTAAATCTAAAGAATTTAAAATTTTAAATGATGATTTCTTAGTTCCACTTTATTAAAGTTATGTTAGCATTATATGAGAAGTCTAATGGCAAAAACAAAGAATCGATTAAATTATTAGGCAAAAGGCATATATGGTTATGGCAAAGGACGTGTGAAGGATGTGTGAACGAGTATGTGGACAGCAGCTTTAGCTTTAATGGATCTAAGCAAAACAAAAAAATGTGTCAGTTTAACTATTCTCATGAATATATGTACATATATAATCGTTTGAATGATTCTGGACATTATTCAAAATCTAAGAACTGCAATTTTACATAATAAATAAATTGAAATTATTTCATATTTTATCGGAAATATTATCTAGTAGATTCTAGTCGATTCTAGTATTATATTGGAGATTTAAAAACAAAAAGGTATAATTTTTCATTAGTATGTATTATTTATTAACAATTTGTTTTAATTTAGTGTATTTTATTATCAAATAGGATTTGGAAGAACGTTTTATATCATAGAATGAGTGAAGAAAAGTAAAAAAAAAAAAAAAACTCTTATCTTCGACTGTTCCGAAGTTTATAGATCTTTTACGAAATAATCATTTTTCTTTTTGATTCAACTTAAATATAGAGAATGAAATGGAGGAAAGATTAGGCCAATATTCACTGTGCAGCAGAGGTATAAAGAATCTTAGAGTGATGGCCCTAGCTAGCATATGTGATTGATATTTAATAAAAACTTGGATTGGCTTAGAGATTATGTTGTCGAAGAACAAAGAAGAATTAATTTGTAATTTTCAATTGAGAAATATCATAAGTATAGAAAATTAAATAAATTCCTTATTCTTTGACATACACATAAACACACAAATGTTTGCATTTAAATTTACTGATAGTTTTATTGCTATTTTTGACATTGCAAACATTTATGTGTATGTGTCTTTGGTATATGTTATTTAATCCGATAATAAGTAAAAGAATAGTCTCAAGCAAATTCAATAGACATTTCGCGAAAGATATAAAGTTTTCTATAAAAATGCTATGACATATTAAATGGTGGTTCCCTTCTAAAAAAAATTCTTGTTAAAGTTTTCTAGAAATTCTATAAAATAAAAATGAAAAGCATTTATGATTTCTATAAATGTAATACAATATTATTTTGGTATGGGTTAATTAAATTTGTAAAAAGCAAAGACGCAGCGTTTTCTTTTTATATTATAAAAATTTTACTGAGGTAGGTGGTTCTATCACTATAAGTAAGTTCAACTCAGTTTGTTATTATTTATGATAGAAATATGTTATATAGTCAAGGACTTTGAAATGTAAACTTCATCACCCACCTGGCGGCGACGCAACGATTTCTTGTTCTGGTGGTGTCAAGTGTAAAGTAGAGTATGTTGTGTTGTAGTCACCTTCAATATACTACTATATAAAATCATGTTGAACGAGAATTGTATCGAATCAGATCAGATCGAACAATTAAAATCAGAATCAAAACACAATAAACCAAACATCAGGCCAAAGTGTGTAGTACAGAAATTATAAACATAAATAGAACGACGATAGATAGATAGACAGATAGATAGTAGAATAGATAGTTTAGAGAAAAATAAATAGAAAAAAATATACATATAATATGAGAGAGAAATCTTAAGATAGATATAGTAAATAATAATAGATTAAAGTGTTGTATAAAATGAATATGTTATGTATAAAGAAGAAGTGTATGTCATTGTAGCCGCCAATTCCTAAACAAGGAATAGAAAGACTTCGATTCGATCTGTTCATCATCATTTTCTACATTAATAATTACTAATACTTATAAAAGTTACAGCAAAATATTTAAAACCTATCTAATTCACCACAACCCTAAACAATCAAATAACATACATACATAGATTATTAAATATTTTTTAAAATGTAGATGGTGATAAAGATACACAATATTATACGAGATTAACTCTATATAAGTAAGTAAGTAATACAACAAACAGAAAAGCGCCTAAGGTAAAGCAAAGCTTTATAAATATTAATAGAGTATTAGGAGGTTTATGGATTAATTATTATTATTTAGTATAAGTATCTCAATTAATAATCACAAACGCTGCACCAAACCGTCTTACAATTTATTATTATTTTATAAAAAAAAAGGACTCATTTTTGAATTTTTTTATGAATACACAACTGAAACACGTAAAGTTTACGAAAATACGCTCTAAACTTTTATCGACCTTTTGTAGTGCTACATACATACATCATAATTGCATTGTTTGAAACTTCATGGACTTACGATAATGCAAAGAACGGCATCGCCAATAGAATGATTGAATTGCACGCCAACAACCCTCAAAAATTTAATAAAAATATATGTTTTTTCTTAGTTTTAAAATTCTATAACTGAACTTATTTGTTTGTTTTGTTTTTCTCATAAGAAAACTGCTAAAACTTATAACTAAATTATTTTGTAAAAATAAATTCAATGCGTATGATTATAAATATTTATAGAAATATAACATTATCAAAGACATAACAAGTAAATCTTTTAAAACTTACCTTCTTTGCTGGTGGAGTTGGTACTTGTAAATGATATTTTTTCTGACAAAGTTGACTTAGCAGTGCAATGCCTTCCTCACGATTGTGAGCATAACGTGTCTCCCAAGCATCCATTAAACGATTATAGTAACGTGGCGTATCAGTATAACGAAGATATTTATACGTTTGATCGGTTGGAAAGATACGTTCAAGTGGGGCACAACGTGCCAATTCATCTTCAGCTATTATTAAGCATCGCACATCATCAGGTGTTAATTTATTTAAAATATCATTGAGGTACTACAAAAAAAAAAACATTCATTATCATACTAAACAAAAAAATATGTAATAACAAACCTCTTGTCTATCATCCAACGATTTACGGCAAAAAGCATTATGTTTGATCTTCTCCTCACGTGAGAGATAATTAATATAGAGCCGTTTGTCATAACAGAATGGAGAGCCTGGTGGCAGCGAGAACTCAGCAGCCAGTTCCCTTTGTTTCTCTTGTGTTAATTTTGGTGGCACCTAATCCACAAAACATTTCATAAATCTTCTTCATTATACAAATGTAACATAATTCCACAGCTAAACTTACATTATACAATGCAGTATTTAAAACACTTTGCACAAGAGGCGCTTTTACATGTGCATCAAGTGGCAGTTCCGAATGCAAACTCGGTGATATATTCACCTCTAACAGCCAAGGTACTAAATCAGCATCTAAAATCACATCGAATCCAAAAAGCTCAAAAACACTATATTTTGATTCCACATTCATTTTGATCATATTATTCATGGAATTCTCGCCAGCGAGAATTGTGCGCAGGACCAGACTGCGTAATGCCTCCCAAAGGTAATCAGTCCGAACACCACGATTAGCCAAATAGGTAAACAATGATTTAATAGTCCATTTATGTCCATGACAAGCATTAACATCTTCATTCTTTGAGTAATTCGAAGAAAACTTATTGATGCTGTAGTTGGTTAAATGCATGCAACGATCATTTAATGTATCCGCCTTAGCACTGTATTTCACTATAGAAAAGAAAAAAAAAAAACAACAAGGTTCATTGCCTTCCTTTAAACCATTTCAGAAGTTTAGAAAATTAAAAGACAGAACTTAAACTTTAATTCAGAACTTAACTTTTAAATTAAAAGGGCAGTTTGATCAAATATGACTTCGAATATGATTTTGTAATTTCCATTCCCAGATAGAGCAAACTAGGAACAGAGTCAAGACAAAAGCCCTTTTGCAATTCTCATGTACAAAGATGGTTCACGGACACTTCTGGAATCTATTGGGAGGCGCTTATTCAATATCATGGGCCAAGAGAACTTAGACTTTCAGGCCTAAAATAAGAAATTCAGTCATATTTTTACTCTGATATCAAATCGAAGCAAGTCTGGGACTGCTTAATAATACTAAAAACCATAAGAGACACCAGGGGTAACTCTGAAAGCTATCGGCGTAAAGCCCCAAGTTTCGCAAGAGGACATGGTACAATTGTGAAACACTTAAATATGCTAATAAATCTCAATTTCGGTTTACTTTGGACCAGACTCTGTTATCTAGGCCAACCAATATCTAGAACCAACCAATAGAAATTGCAATTCCTAATGCTAATGCTAGAAACTCGGAAGAGCATTATTTTGTTATAAGAGGCCCAATTGAGGCCGCAATGATGAGGTAATTAGCTCCCGCCATTCTCTAATATAATCTAAATCATCGTAGCCATCTTGATGAAATGCTTCAGAGTGATTTGGAGCTTGGCCTCCTGGTTCGTGCGAGAGACGACCAACCTGGCACTACTTGCAGTAAGAGCGGAGGGTGAGGATACGATTGTCGTATGGTGATGGGATACCATCGAAGACACGCACACGACAGAGAGCAGCCTGGGATCATGTCCCGAATAGCCTTGAAGAATATCCTTGATGGAGCCGGGTGGACATTGCAACGTTTGCGCAAATAGGTCAAGTACTTTATTTTGTTTAGGGAGAAGTGACCAGAAAGATTCAACTCTTCACAGCGTTCAACTGCAACTTTGCCGCCTTGTAGCAAATACTTGGCAACAACGGAGGCCAAACGGCCAAGCAGATAGCCACGACCATCAATAACAACGGTCCTATTCGTTAAAGTCGTCATGTTTAAGAACCGACCGATCGTAAAAGTTTTTCGATATATTGTTGTTGGTACATAATGTATTCCCACTTGAAAAATACATTGTTGAACTATGAGGCAACATGGGTAACATGGTAGATATTGTATAGTTTGATTATAGATCGATGAAATATTTTAAGCAAATGCAAACATAAGTAGATACCATACATACCACTGGCAAAACGTGCTAAACCATTGTGATACATGTAGACACGTAATGGATTCATCGATGTGACGAGTACATACAAGCGTAAATCAAACTTGCTGCCATTTATCAAAAGCGGGCGTTCGATGTACCTGCGCAGAAGATAATGTTCTCATTATTTGAATTGATTATTGATCATTACTTGAACTTGAGCTCACTTTTGTACAATCAAAGGCCGACGCTTTGGTATCTGAGCCCAACGGTTGACTACGCGTATGCCAGCGCCACGTGCACTAGCCGGTGGCTTGATAATCCATTTTGTATTACGTTGTGCATATTTTGGCCAATGTTTTCGTAGAATGCACAAGTCATGAGGTATTATGTAGGTTCTACGGAAACAAGATGTATAGTATTATTTATTATTCTACCTAGATATAAATGCGGCTCTTAATTTAATATTATGGATCCAGAGCAATTCAAATATAATAAGTATGATGATAAACCATCCAAAGCTACCATATCCTTTTTAACTCTTTAATTTAACTTACTAGATTGAAATAAACAAATATTCAAAAACGAATCTATATATATTTGATAAAATCAATAAAAAAAGAATATAACGCCAAATGCATTCAATCAAAATTCACTTCATTTAGCTGATTGTCTAATCTAAAAGTAATGACTCAAGAAAATGTAAAACTAAATGATCATTTAGTATAGTAGTGTAAAACCTATTCATTAAGAATATCTAGATCATGTAACATTATTCTGCCTTTATGTTTAAGCCAGTGTTGGACTTTTTCAAAATGTACAAACCTTGGCATAAAACCAAATTCTCGTTTGCTGTGCTTCGACATTTGTCGCTGTAGATTTTTCCAACAAGCATCCTTGCGTCCAATACGAAATGAGCCTGGTAAATGGTTGATTTTTTGATAACAACGTACTGTCTTGAAGCATGGCGATTTTAGATGTTTCCCCCAAACGCCCATCCAATCATTTGTTTCTATAATTCAAAATTTTGGATAACATTAATTATTACATGTGGCAAGTAAAATTTCTAGTGTACTTACTTTTGAGCAAACGCATGCCACTGTTGGCAAGTATGAATCGCACTACTTTTGGCATAATATTTGTAACACGCCATTTGAGTACTCGATGTAATTCGGCTGGAATACTTGGACCTTTTTGTGTGTTCGATGAAAAGGATAGATATGGTGGTACATTTGGAAACAAACTGGGTACCAACAATGATGGGGGTGATTTTAAGCTCTCTTCTGATGATTGTGATGATAAAAATGATTGTGTCGTTGTTAAACGTTCCATAGAATGTGTAAGCTTATAAGCATAGGCACGATAGCCATCTTCGCCATCAGAGCCAATGCTTGAATCATCACTTCCATCGAAATTAGATACTACAAACAAAAAAAAAAAAAAAAACAATACAATCGAATGAATTTGAATTGAAGAATTTTTATTTTTTGTTTTTTATCCTACCATTATCTAAATCATCATCACCGTCATCATCGTAATCATCATCTGGATCAAATCCAATTGATGTCTTTTCATCTGAAGTTTTAGTATCCTGTGATGACTTAGGAGGAATCATTGCAATATGCACACCACGTTCTGCTGACTCTGAAGATAGTTTGTTACGCGTTTTACGCACAGTGCGTGGACTTTGGTTATTATATAACAAGACCCGATGGATATTGGGTAACGCTTTCTTTGGTATTGCGCCACCTGCTTAATGAGATTTTAATTACTTTCACATTTCCAAATAATTTACTCAAAATCTAAAAGATTCTATATACATACCCTTTAAACGTTTCGGTGTTAATGGTAATCGTGGCACTGGCATTTTCTGCGCATTCCTTTCCGTGTTTTTGGTGATGACATTTGCAGCATCACCAATTTGTTCAATGTACACTGGTGAAACTGGTAGTGGATTTTCACATTCTAAACGTGTTCGATATTGTCGTTTTGGTCTCGTTGAAGGAGCCAACAAGTTATTATGCGTCTGTTTGTGCTGATCTTCATTTACAACATGAAAATCCTCAACGATCTTTACCAAATCTTCTTCATTATGATTCTTCTCATAGTGTTGTTGTACCCATTCACCATTATCGTACTCATTTTTAATATTATTATTCGGCAGTTTCTCCTTGAGCAAGTGCGTTTTTTTATGTGTTGGCGATGCAAAGTCACCAGGCGTCGCCAGTTGATTGGAATTTATCGGCTCGGGTATATTGTTATGTGCTGCATTTTGATATTTTGTTGATACATTATTCATTGGTAAACGTCGTGGCTTTGGGTTTGAATTTGTTGAATTACGATTATAGAAATAGGAATAATAGTGCTGATAATGTTGCTCAGTTGCTGATGTCTGGTGATGGGATCTAGGGCAATTTTCAAACATTAAAATTTGATAAAGAATATAATTGGAGTGTATTATAATTTTTGTAAATGTGTAATGGTGGTGTTGGTATGGTGTGCGTGTGTGTGTTTGTTTTGTTGTGTTTGCCTGGTAGCTGAAGATTTTCTTCTTATATGCTACAACTATAGTTTTTCTTTTTGTAACGCGACTTTGTCACACTCTCCTTGGCTACTTGGTGTTGGTGTATTGTATTTGTGTGCGAGAGAGTATTTTTGTTCCATTGGTCAGACAATATTTGCTCTATGAACTCACTTCCAAAATATATCACTATTTCTTTTTTTTTTTTTGTAAATTTAAATCATAGAGGCAAACTTTGAACTGTCCATGGAATGATTCAAGTAGTCAAACAAGCAAAATATATATTGGAAATATGTTAAACAATCAATCAATTACAAGATAGAATTCCATGTCGGATTTTCCGATTCATCTCGTTGCCAATAGTTTTGTTGCTGTGTTACTGGTGTCACCGGTTTGGATTGCTGCTTCTGGTGGTGGTGTTTATTTTGAGGTTGAGAATGCCTTGTAGCAGCACGACTATTTTGTATATGCTCAACCTCTTTGATAGTTGATTGCAATGCACTTCTGTGCACTATAGGCATTGCATGATTTGGTGATGATTGCTCCAATAATATTCGTGTTTTAGTTACATGTCTTCCTTGATGATGTTGTGCATAATAAGACCATGTATTTGCCATATGCTGTTGCCTTTGTTCAAATTGTGTCATTGCATAATTGGTGCCATGTGGTTCACCAATTGAATTGAGAATTTGTTGTTGTTTGTTATCAGCAGCAGATTTTGTGGTGGCAGTTTGATAGCTGGTGGGTCTGTCGTAACATGATTTCTCATCTCTTGATAATGTCCGTGTCATCATTGGCTGTATATCTTTCCAATAAGTGCCATAGTGCTGCTGGTGCGGCTCCTTATGACTTTCATTCCATTCGTTAGTGGCATATTTAGCCGAACTGCTTTGATTGATGTTATTATTATTGTTATTGCTTTTGCTGTTACTGTTGCTGGTGGCATGATGATTTTGTTGACTGCTGTAGTTTAAGTTTGAATGCATTTCGACAAAATTATTTTCTTTATAACATATCACCACACGCACACCTTGAAACACCTTAAACAAGCTATAAAAAGCATCCGCTTTTATGTTTGAAATTTACTGTGAATGATGCGAGTTTTATAAAATTAATCAATCATATTATTTATGAAATATTATTCAATGTTTATGTGGCATAGGAAACTTGCAATAAATGATGTTCAACGATCTATAAGCAATGAGCCAATATATTAAATTTGCATTGCAAAAAATGTTAGTTTGCATGTTTTGGCGCTTTTATTAACCGAGCGATTTTAATGTCGATAAATATATATTTCGTGCCAAAGTGCAGCGATTTGTGCAAAAGTAATCAGGACATATCGACTTACATACATACATACATATATAGTAAGTACGTACATACACACACATACACAGGTATAAGTACATGGTTACGGTTCAATAGACATGGTGGGTGACCTCTTGAATTGAATGTTGATAATGATGTCGATAACTGAAACTGAGTGTTGTCGTTACGGAAGAAGCTATTCGGGTGTTTCATAAGGGCTACAGATGAGATAGAGGTTGGTGGTCGGTTACGGTAGATGATTTTAGGCTCGACAATAAGTGTTTCTTACACAAACGTCGAAATTAGGTCACTGGCACATCGAAGCATGTGTCCTAGTACCAAATTTCAACGCAGTGCGAATTTTAATGCAAACGTAACACGCCAATGACATTGAATTTAATAATTGAAAAATCTGGTATATAGAGCAAAAAACAATAATACACATTTCCAAATCACAGTTTTTTAGTTTGTTCTTTCATGATTTCATTTAGAAATATATTCAAATCAAATATTTTAATAAGAAAAGAACACTTACCTTGAAATTTTTATGTGTGAACATCTATTTTTATGTTTAAATAAATTACAAGAAGCGGCAACAAACAATTTATTTACTGATGAATTACAAAAGTTTGACTTAATTCCAAAAAGTTTGAAAAAAAATAAAATAAAAATATATATTACATATAATAAGAGCTCAGAAAAATAAATTCAAATAATAAAATTCCTTTGGATCAAAGCGTGTCAACTATTTACGAACTCGCCCACACTCTCCTCTTCCTTCCACAACAACAAATACGATGAATTGAATTGAATACAGGGCTGCCTAGCCATCGTTTGCAACCGGATATCAAATGTTAAATTTTTACTTTGTTCAACACTGTACTTTCTTCGTATTACCAACTCTGCTCAATGTAGTCAATTGTAAAACAGTATTTTAAATAAGTACATTCATACTCTGCCCGACAACCGATTAGCACACTAACTTTTCAGTGTAAATGCAAATATATTAGAAAACTGAATTCTACTTTTTTTGAAGTCGGTTATTAATTCGTCTGTGTTTTTATACTCTTCACGGAATTGGAGAGAGAGGGCGATGGATAGGGACGCATGGAAGAGAATAGTTGCAGAAGCAGTGGTCCATACCGGACTGTAGCGCTAAGAAGAAGAAGCACGAAGTTTGTAACAGGCAGAAGGAGACAAAAGAGACATAAAGTATTGTATATATTTTTGATCAGCTCGATTAGACGAATTGATTAAGCCATGTCCGTCTGTATGTATGCAAACTAGTCCCTCAGTTTTTGAGCTAGAGAGCTGAAATTTTGCGCGAACCTTTTTTGTTTTTTATCCTATCGAACTGAAACTTGGACACTATCAGTTTCCAAGACAAACGCAGGACATTTGTCAGAACTAGCCGAATCGGGCCACTAGGGCGGTAGCTCCCATACAAACCCCCATTTGAATACTACAATGACACATTCACTGGGTGACAAGTATTTCATCTTCGGCATAGTCGAAGATAACGTTCTTTCTAGTTTATGTTAAGTTCGTTAAAATTCATTTAAAATGTGAAATCTTTATTCGTTTGGCTGATATTAAGCATCAAAGTCAGGAAGCATATGGTGTGCTAATCGGGTGTCGTTCAGTGTATATCAAATTTAGTTTTCTTTTTGTTATTATTTATTAAACATGTATGAAATTTGATTTTTCTTTAGTGTTGAAATGTAAATTTGTCTACATACTTAAATCTTCTATGAGTTCTTATACTCTAAATGGTATATCTAATTTTTGATATCGTTGGGGTCCTCACGAATCGCTGTTGTTTAGAAAATTGAAGGTTAGTACGTGTTATTTCGATTTACCAATCGGTTTTATATAGTTTTCACCATACCTAGCTATTTTTCCTTTCACTTTGTTAGTTGGCAGGCGCAAATCTGAGTACAAAACCTTAACCGGCACATTTAGTGTGAGTCTCTAATTCAGACGCAGCTTCTGCTATATATCTTTCTATTCTAATTTTGGGTTCTCCCTTCAATTGGGAAATTTTGCGAGGAAGAGATTTTATTTAATGGTAGTTAATACTGATGCAGCTGCTTGATAAGATGATCTTCTCTTATTCACTCATAGATTCCGCATAAACCAGCTAGCAGACCATCTCTATATGCCTTAAAAGTTGATCCGAATCCTGCGGCGTCTCCTGTGAGAAAAGTTACTATGTATACTTTCCATGCTCATTACTGAAGAAAGGGATTCATCTGCTGTGCGCCATAGTGGAATTCCATATGACCACGCTGATTTGAAATGTTGGAGTTTTGTTCTTATTGCGCTTTCCACATAAATTAAGAAATGTAGTTTTATATTTATATTACAAAATTTTAAAAATTAGCTTTTATATAAGCTCGCCTAACACGTTCATCGTCTTTTGGAAGTACTGACAATGGCTGGTAATTTGCACTTAATGAAAACGTACCCATTATTACACCATCAGCTAAAATTCCATTGTTGTCGATGCCTAAAATTCAATTCAAATTCAAACTATTATCCACTTATCAACAGTAATTAATTACCATATAACAAACTTAACTTACCTAAACTATTGTCAGCCCAGTCCATTGCCATATTGTGAAGTAGTGCCAGTGCTGTGATAGTTTGTTTCATACTGCCAAATGAGCAGCAAATTTCAGTATTTAAAATACCAAAACGTTTCTTCCACAAATTAATGCATGATATTGCTGGTGAATATGTTGCAGCATGTACACGATTATAAAGTTCTTCCGACTCCAGTTTAGCAAATTTAACCGGAGTAAAGAGAAAATGTGTACAAGCCAATGAATCATTTCCAAGCAGGAGTCTTCCACGAAATTCATTTTGCTCGAAACGTTCCTTTATTCTTGATTGTTTAAAGATTTCCGATGGCAAGTGCACCTCATCCGAATGGCGTAAATCTAAATCTCTTATTTTATGTGCAGCATCACATACTATTTGTAAATATATGTAATCACCATTATTGGATACATGATGGTGATCATGAGCATCATCATCATCTTTGCCATTTTCGAATTTTCTTTTTAATTTATACCGAACACTAGCATGAGCTATAACTCCAATCACTTGGTGCATATTTGCCAAGTCTTGGAAGGATCGTAAAACCAATTCCTTTTCAGATAAAGTTGCTGGCATACGAATATAACGCGATGCTTTCGAAGCTAATGCTGATGCCACTCGTTTAGAGATTTTGTACAGTGTGCGAAATGAAATTTCATGCGCCTTTGCAGTTAATTCTGGATGCTGTTAAAATATGAATCATTCTATTTGTTAAAATAATCGAGATCAAGTCCTAACTAGTCTGGGACTAAAATTTAATAGTAAGTTGCAAATAATTATTATTATTATGTTCATCTTATTTGAGTGCCAGGGAAAGGAGCTGCCAACGTCCTTAATGGATCAGAATCATTCGGCACGTTGCCTTAGAGGAGTTCCACAAAAACAAAACTCAAATGATCGATTAAAGATGATTCGCACTAATATTAAATGGAAACGAAAAAAAAGTTGCGAAAACATTCATGCCTTCGAGATCTCACAAAAGACCTCAAGACTATAACAGAGCTAACTTGGAAAGGTATCCGTATAGTGTCAGGCTTCTTAACAAGACATGGTAGATGAAACACTTATTCTAATCTAGTACAATTAAATTCGATTACACTATAATTGGAGCTAAGAACAATAATGTACCTACCTCTGTGCAACCCCATAAACGTATAGCGGCCATTATTTGCAAATCCACTGGGACCTGTTCATGCTTCACTTTTGGATGGTTGTGGTCAATCTCTAAATCGTCACGTACTATTTCAATGATTCGCTTTAAATTCTCCTTCGAATAACGATACTTGTAACGAAACTTTGTCTCATTGAAATCTATTAATGGATTAAAGCGACGCCTTTTTGACAATCGATGTTTGTTGTTGTTCTCAAATGCAATATATTTGTGGACGCCATTGGAGATAGTGTTTTTTATTTTTGTAGCTGTATCGAACACTTTAATGCTCTTAAGGTCGCGCAAATAGCTTTCAAAGTATTCGAGATCACGAAATGACATGGTTTATTATTTGACTTTGTACAACAAACTTTTAATTCATTAAAAAAAAAATTTGCAAAAGTTTTATTGTTTACATACATACACACACACACATCAATTAAGAAATTTAGCCCCACAGACGCATACACACGCACTCGTAACTACGTGAGTTGTCACCTCATGCACTCTTGATAACTGTAAACCAAAACTTGAACTTAATGTTGTACAATTAATAATAATAAATAATAATTAATTTTTTTATGACGAATGTATTTATTTCCAGATTTAAATAGGTACAGAATTAGTTTAGAATCTAAAAATTGCTTTATAGCTAAATAAGACTGGTCACCCGATTCATTTGGCGGATTCCGCTGAATGTGAAAAAGAGAGTTTATTATTATTATTAATTCATGAAATTAACACGCAATTACAAATTATGTGTATCTTAAATCTGAAGCTATAGCCACTACGGCCTTAAGCAAACTTAGATCTAAAGAAAGAGAGAGTTTATTTATTTATTAGAACTAAGATTGTAATTACAAATTATAAGATAGTATTTGATATTAAAAAGAAAACGAGGGAATTGGAAAATGTCACTCATCCTGCAAGGATTGCTTTTGCATGCTTGATTTTGTGCAAGAGACATGACAAATTTTAAAAATATGGAAGAATATTAAATGTATGTTAGGTCGTTGAAGTCATAGATCAGCCCAACATAAACATCTGATGTGAAAATCCAAACGACAACATATGTAGTCTAGTCTATTTCTGCTGAGGTTTTTAAACTCTGTTTCAAACATGCGGAGGCGCAGGTACGATTTTTTGCCGATGTTCCTTGCGGTTTGTTGAAAGTGCTGGCGGTGCTGCCAAGGTTTCGCAATTCCTGCTTTTCTTCCTCTTTCTTTTTATTGCGCGTAAACACAAAACAGCAGATTATGGTGTTTGTTATTTTCAACCTGCCAACGTTTTGTTAAAATTTTAATGATCTTCATAACAGGAATGGAAAAGGGAGTTGCAGTCCTATTTGCACACACTGCAAATTGTTGTAAATTTTTCATAAATTTTACGTTTGAAATAAGCACAACTTGCGCCCAACGATCCATGTATGTTTCCGGTAAGCAAAACAAGAATATGAAAGCAAAATGAAAAGGTTTTTGAAGCACTATCAAAAGAGCAATTTAATTTAAGTAAAAGGTTCTTACAAGGAAAATGTGTTAAGAACCATAATATACTTATGAATTAATAGAAAAAAGCAACCGAAGATCATTTGCCGGCTCTTAAAAAGTATGCAAATGTGTGCATATACATATAAACAATCTATATTATGCGCATGTGAAATGTACAGAGAGCGAAAATTGAAACTCCACATCATGCGTTTCCGCGTTATCGCGTTTGGCACGGAAAAGTTGAATAGTATTAATTCGTGCCGCAAACACCACAGCCGTTTACCATCGAACGCGTCTGTCATTGAAATATTTTTTAACTTTTCTCTCGCGTTTCGCTGGCAAATAGCTATTTGATGGATTAAAAACCGCATACGACTGTTTTATCAAGGCGCTTATGCGAGCGACAACGAATAAAGTGTAGTTTCGCCATGAGAGTGAGCAACAGTTATTAAGCACTGTTCGCTGAGAAGAGAGAGCGCATTCATTGCCGGCATTTTGCACATATTCTCAATTCATTTGTGTCTAGACTTGCTTAAGGTCCGGATTTGAAGTGTAGTGTTTCCGTGTAAAATAGACGCGTATTTAAAAAAAAAGAAAATTTCGCTATGGATCCTAATCGTGGACGTCGTCGCCCTT
Organism: Amiota minor; assembly: GCA_037043295.1. Taxonomy (NCBI): domain Eukaryota; kingdom Metazoa; phylum Arthropoda; class Insecta; order Diptera; family Drosophilidae; genus Amiota; species Amiota minor. The sequence goes on from JBAMAW010002153.1 coordinate 876,019, forward strand.
ATGGAGATCGTTCACCAAGACAGGAATCTTCTGGTGGTGCCAGTGTACGTAAATCTACCCATTATATATTTTAAAACTTTTTGTGTCGAAGAGTGCATCTCATGACGCCATTGTGAATCTGTTTTGCGCGGTTTTTTTTTTTATCTGCTTTCCGCTAGTTTGTTTTCTATACAGAGAAAAAATTGCCGGCTCTGCAAAATCATGCATACAAATATTTTGCGTACAGTCAAGTAGACGCGCGTCCAAGTTTTCGGCAACTCAAGTTACATTAGAACAAAGTAACAAGTTTATTTTTTTAATCGAAAGTGAATTACTATTCCAAATCGTAGGGGCTATGACACATAACTTAACGAAATAAAGACTTGATTAGATCAGATTTAGAAGCACGCACTTGTGGCGATTCTGTGGTTGAGATGTTGAGCTGTCTGTGGAGCAAAATGGTGCTAGCAGAAAGTGCGGGGGAGGGAGAGAGGTTTTATTGCTTTTTCATATTTTCCTTTGTTCACTTTTACTTTTCATACACTTTTACCTTTCAGAAATATGAAGGCACTGCTTGACTTCTCAAAGCGATACTTTTTTTTGTAATTAAATATTTAGAATAAAATAACTGAGCTGCTGCTCTTAATATGTCATTACAAGTTTTTCCACATTCAGATTATTTACAAAGTAATACACTGGATATCGCGTACCCATGTTGACCTACTCACCTACATTTCACTAACATAAATTTCTTCTAAGGCCACAATCTTTTTTTATTTTATTAAAAGAAATGTCACAAAACAATTACAAGAATGCATGTCGCTTTTCAATTTATCTCCCACGTGCCATTGATGGTTCGCCATCAATGTTTTAAAGGATCACATAATATCGGGGTTAAAATTTTCCGATGGTATCAATGCAGAAGTAATACAAATTTGATACATTTCCATGTGTTTTTGTTATCGTCCGCGCTTTATTGGTCTACGTAAGTCGGTCAGAGTGTCCATTCACAATAATGGCCACCCTCACTTTATGCGGTTGTTGAATAACTTGATCCCAACGCGCAAATTTTTTTTTTCTTTGTTTCTAGCAACTGTCACATATTGCAATTATGCTACAGGTAAAACATTTCAAGCAAGTGCGCCAAGAATGGGAACGTGTGTTTTTGTGATGTTTATGCTTGCGTCGTTATAGAGGGCGCATTTGTGTTTGTTTATTGGTGTAGAGTTGCCATACGCATAAAGTATAAAGTGCCTTAAGTAAGGTAGGAATCCACTACACAAATATGTGCGCAAATAGTTGTAATTTGTATCGTTGACCATAAACGATAACAAACATTTGCACAAGTTGTTGTTGTTCTAATCATAATTCGCTCATAGTTTCGAATTTCTTTAGATTTTTTTTAAACCAATTACCAGCGTCTATTCACAAAAATGAGAGATTTCATCAAAAAAAAAAAAAAAAATAGAGGAACGATTTGATTTTCGCCAAATATTGGCACAATCCCACAAACGTGGCCATCGACGACACAAATAGCTGGCGCTATCTTCCTTTTTCATAACATTTTCTCAAATATATGTATAGTGAACACATCAAAATAGTTTATTTTAAAAACCGCATTGCATTACACACAGTTTAAATTTAAATTTCAACTTGAATTTTAATAACATTTTTACAATAAATTTTTAGTACTTAATTCTCAAAAACAATAAAAAAATTAAAACAAAGCGAAATTCTTATGCCACGTGGCAATTCTTTACGAAACAAAGAATATTTACGCTCATGCTCTACTGTGAATTGGGCCATTTTACCATGACACAAATCCATGGTGTAAGAAATACAAGATGGCGACTTTTTTTACAGTTGATTATCGCTCTCACAAAAATGTCATTTGTCACGTCATGAGAGAATAGCTGTTTGCTACATACATATGTGCTAATCTGCATATAGAACCAGCTGAAAATTGTATGAAATATAGAAAAATTGCTGTTTTCTTGTTTAATTTGCGTGATTTTTCGCTATCGGCACAACCTTTGTTTATTTTAGAACAGAACATTTACATTTATTTTTATTTGAATACAAAATGGGTCGTGGTGCAGCACTAGCTTCGGAAGAAAAAGGCAAAATATTGGCCTATCGAGACAGCAATCTTACAACTAGGCAGATAGCAGACTGTTGTGTCTCATTTTCTACGAAATCCATTGTTTTATAACACACAAGCTGCATGTTGTTGATGTATAATTGTAATCTCTTTATTGAGAATTTTTCCGATGAGTTTTCCAAAGATTTTATTATTTGTTGGGGCAATACACATTCTGTAAATTTTGAAGTCTCTACCTAGAGCGGTTCATGAGACACAGAATTGAAAAAAAAGTGACGATTTGTATTTTTTTGCTCAAAGAAGTTTCACTTCAAACATATTAAAAAAAGTTATCTTTGACTATACCGAAGATGAAATACTCTTCCCGGGATTTGTATGGGAGGTGCCCTCCTTAGTGGTCGGATTCTGCTGGTTCCAACAAATGTACTGCGCCTATCTTGGAAACTGATAGTGTCCAAGATTCAGTTCGATAGGACAAAAAACAAAAAAAAATTTTCAAATAAGAACATGAATTCAAATGGTTGGTTTGTATGGGAGGTAATTCCCCTAGTGGTCCGATTCGGCTGGGTCCGACAAAATGAGAGCGATTTGAAGAACGATTTGATGAGTGTATTCCTACCTTTGAACGTTTTTGTTGTCGCGTCAAAATGAACGCAGTATACTGATCGATCGAGGTAAGCGGTCGCATAACACAAAAATATTTCGAAAAATAACAAAACAATAGCGTACCATACATCTTGATTCTTCTCTTCCTCACTCTCTTTATCTATCACTTTCTTAATGCGTAGTATCTTTGCTTCCTTTTTTTCTCTTGAAGGTTTAGTTTTTTTTTTTTTTTTTTTTTGCATATGTTAGAACACTTGGTTGCTTTGATTCTTCTGTTTTTCGCTCCCAGTTAGATATTTTCTAGAACTGACATGCTGAATTGTTGATATCTAACAAAGAAGCTGCTTTGTATACAAAAAGCTCTAATCCCGACAAGCAAGCCAACATAACGGGATCCTGTACAAATTGGTCATAAACATGCTGTTTGACATGCGTCATCTAACATGCCACGAGTATGAGTGTGATCCGAACATGTTGGCTACTTTTCTGTTCCAAAAAAAATATTAGCATTCTTCTGAAGTGGGAACACAACTTCCTTTATATTAGACTTGTACATGAATGCGTTCAAAACGTCTTTTGGATCATTCACTTTAAAAAGAAAGCTTCTTTTGCCGAACCCATTTAAAGTGAATGTGAATGAATGTAGGATTATAATAATTCAGCTGTCGAAGCTTATGTATCCTTTCTATATATGTTTCTTAATATGTTCCTTAAGATCATGCGATTAGTCAGACAAAACATTTATCGAGATTTTTATATACCATCAGAATTTAGCTTATCTCAAACAAACTGAAAACGCACTTGAAAAAAAAGAGATGAATTTTCGTTCTGTTCACATATTGTGATTGACTTTGTTTTGTTCACTATCTGAATGAATAATGTTCATCTCAGCGGGCGTATCATATTTCAATGTAATAACACTTGTGAAATGAAATTAATTGTAATGACATTCAGAGACGTTTATGTTCTATAGAAAATCTCCATAAGCAGTCCACTAATTTTTCTTTGGATAAACATTACATATTTATATCATAAAGAAACAAATAAAATTTCTAGACAACTCATATCCTATTGTTTATGTTAAGTGATTTTAATTTGGAATTATAATTTATGCCCTTATAAACTGTATTAATGATGGTATCTTAATTGTTTTACAGCCTCGTCAAAAAGTATCTCGGAGTGAGAGTGGTGAAACTGGTGCTCACAGTGGTCCGTCTACTTCTCATGGTGGTGGTGGTGGCGATAGTGCTCCACGTACACGTGAAAGAGCGGCTAGACCCGTTAGAAATCCGAAAGAACGGTATGAAATTGTGCATACCCGGCCTGCAGAGGTTCGTACCAAAATGGGCACAGAAGGGACTCCTCTGAAATTAAAGGCAAACTACTATCGTTTGCTAAAAAAACCAACATGGGCGCTACATCATTATGATGTAACTTTTGAACCAGATTTTGGAGATCGCAGGGTGCGTTGCGGCATTTTAGGAGATCATAGAGCTGTTTTGGGTGGATATCTATACGATGGAAAACAACTATTCACCACTTTAGTTTATGAAAAGCAACCACTGGTTCTCTCTGGCTCTGCAAAAGATGGAACTGAATACACCATTACCATTAAAAAAGTTGGTATGATCGAGGCCATAGATTGGCAATATTTACAAGTTTTAAACTTGCTAATCCGTCGTGCTATGGGTGGCCTTAAGCTGCAACAAGTTGGAAGGAACTTATATGATGCAGCAGCTTCGGTAAGAGTTTGTAAATAGAACTTTCAAAGGACGGGATATTAAAAAAAATTAAACTGTTATTGCAGATAAATATACGCGAACACAACCTTCAATTGTGGCCAGGATATGAGACATCAATACGCCAACATGAGCGTGATATTTTACTTTGCGCCGAGCTAACCCATAAGGTTATGCGAACTGAGACCATTTACGATATTATGTGTCAAATGTCAAGACGCCCTGGTAGTTTTCAAGAGGAGTTTCGCCGGGCTGTCGTCGGAATGATTGTACTAACGGATTACAACAACAATACTTATCGTATAAATGATATTGATTTCAGTGCGACACCATTATCAGAATTTGAGTGGAAGGGAAAACGCACCAGTTTCAAGGAGTATTATTATCAGGTAAGTGTAATAATGTCGTTGGGCGTCACATATGTATGTCATAATATGCATTAATACATTTTTAGAAATACAAATTGACAATTAAGGATGACAAGCAACCTCTGCTTGTTTCTAGTGGCAAGGACAAGGCGCAAAGTACTGGCCGAAATGATATTGCTATTCTTGTGCCGGAATTATGTCGAGCAACTGGTATGACTGAACAAATGCGTAATAATTTCCAGTAAGTTGTAAAAAAAAAAAAAGAAAAAAAATCGATGGATTATTCCTTTTTTCAGATTGATGAGCTCATTGGCTCAACATACTCGCATGGGACCTGATAAACGCATGGAACGTTTACGCGTCTTTAATCGGCGACTTCAGCAAACAGAGGCTAGCGTAGAAGTGTTGCGTCAGTGGAATATGTCATTAGATGAACGACTTGTGGAACTTGATGGGCGTGTAATTGATCCACAAAAAATCGTTTTTCGTGATAATCTAAAGTACGTTTTATATTTGATTTGTATTCCATATAATGATGACTAATAAATCATACTTTATCTTTATTTTTCTAGAATTTCGGCTGGCCCTAAGGCAAATTGGAATAATGCTTTTCGTAATTGCAAGATGCTAACCACTCCGTCACGTGGTATTGAGCGCTGGGTTGTCATAAGCCCACAACGTAATGCTCGTGATTTGAATAGATTCATTGACAGTATGAATCGCGCTGCTGATGGCATGGGCCTACGCATCAGTCGACCACGAGAGTAAGTTCCAATTTATATTTTAATGTCCTTACACGGCGAACTGTAAACACAAGTGATCTGATCGTAAACATCTTATCTATCTATCTATCTATACATATTATAAAACAAAGTCGCTTTTTTTCCTATATTCGCTTAAATCTTTAAAACTACGCAACGTATTTTGATGCGGTTTTTTTTAATAGATAGAGTGATTGAAGAGGAAGGTTTATATTTATAATAACATCCATTAAATAGTGGAGAAATACTGTTATTTTCACTATACATATGCCTATCTTTAAAATTAATGTAGTTGGCATAGTGTTATTATTCATGGAAAAAGCATTTATTGTCAATACAATATTCCAGCTTCTCATTCTTCAAATGTGATTTTAGATTTTTTTTATTTAAGTCTGATTTTTACTATCAAGAAAGAAGAATAGTTAAAATATATTGTAAATTTTTAATTACACATTTTACGAAAAAGCTTTTTATAAGAGACACCCAATTAACGCATAGGGGGTGTAGCAACGCACGCCGGTTAACGCTAGTATGGTATACAATGCAAACACTTTGATATTTTGTAAATATAAAAAGTCTCCGCGTCAAACAAACACGTGTTTGAAAGGAGACATTTCATGCTATATTTTTTGTAAAGGCAGTTTTAAAATTCGTTGCTCGTTAAAAGTTATACTGATTTGAATATGAGTGAAATATCTGAAGAAATACGCTATGTGATTCTGTTTAACTAAAAAAAAAAGGGAAAAAAGCTGCAAAAAAATGACGAAAAATTTGTGCAGTTTACGGTGAGAATGCTGTGAGCGAACGCCAGACCTAATAGTGGTTTGCTCGATTCCATTTCGAAAATTTCGGCCTATCACTCAAAAAGTCGATGAAATTTTGCAACTAATGGAGCAAGACCGGCATGTAAATTGTCAGGAGATAGCGGAGACACTAATATCTACCATATGATAGTTTGGAATTATCTAAAAAGAGCACTACTCATAGAAGCTCGATGTTTGGGTGCCACATGAATTAACTCGAAGAAATTTAATTGACCGAATAAACATCAGTGAAACGCTGCTGAAACGTAACGAAATGGAAGCGAAATGAAGCGATGAAAAATGGAATTAGCCAACAGAACAGAAAGGGAATTGTCTTCCATCATGACAATGCTAGGCCTCACACATCTTTGATGATCCGGAACAAATTGACGGAGCTTGGTTGAGAAGTTTTGATTCATCCACCGTATAGCCCGGATCTTGCACCCTCTGACTACCATTTGTGTCGGTCCCTGCAAAACTCTCTTAATGGTAAAAAATTGGCCGACCGAAGGGCCGCTGAAAATCACTTGGCCAACTTTTTCGCTGAAATATTTCTTTTAATTTCTTATAACCATCTATAACTATTGATATAATTCTGATGCTGAGGGCTATGTATTTCGTTAGTAAGCGTAGTAAGTTCAAAGGAAGGGTCATTCTCATTACCAGACATTAAAGATGTATGTCCAAATGATTCGAGTATCATTCCAATTTTGGATTGGTTTTGGTTTTGGTCTTAAACCATCTATATAGATATTAAATAGAAGTTATTTGTTTTAATGAATAATAAAAACCGATCGGGATGCAGGTCACTTGAATAATGTTAATGTTTTATTACAGATTCCTTATTTACGATGATCGAACAAGTTCGTATATTCATGCAATGGAGGAATGTTTCCGCCAAGATCCGCAGATTATACTTTGCTTAGTGCCAAATAATAATGTGGAACGGTAAGCATAGACATAGTAATAAAACAAAATAGTTATATCACTAAAAATTTACATTTTATTTTAGGTATAATGCCATTAAGAAGGTCGGTTGCGTCGATCGAGCTGTTCCAACACAGGTAATAACTACGCGTACAGCAACTAACCAACGTGGCCTTATGAGTATCGCCACCAAAGTTGCTATTCAAATCAATTGTAAATTGGGCTACACACCATGGATGGTTGCATTGCCGTTGAATGGCTTGATGACTATTGGATTTGACATTGCCAAAAGTACGCGTGATCGTGCGAAGGCCTACTGCGCTATGATTGCTACAATGGATTTGCCGACAAACGCAACATACTACAGCAATGTTGTAGAATGTAATGCTCATGATTTGATGGCCAACAGTTTGTGGCCAATGATAATGAAAGCATTGCGCCAATATCGTCAAGAGCACAAGCAGTTACCTAAACGTATTATTATTTATCGTGATGGAATATCCGCAGGAGCATTGAAGCAAGCTTATGAGCATGAAGTCAAAGAAATTGTGGAAAAATTGACGGAAGAATATAAACGTGCCGAACGTGAGCCGATGTTTGCTTATATTGTGGTTACCAAAGCTTTAAAAACGCGTTTGTTCTTGGCACAAACAAATCGTGGAAATGAAAATCCACCGCCCGGTACTGTTATTGACGATATTATTACACAGCCCGAATGGTATGATTTCTTTTTGGTCTCGCAGCATGTTAATCAGGGAACTGTGTCGCCAACTTCATACAATGTGTTGCACAGTACCAACATCCGATTGACACCGGACCAACTTCAACAGTTGACATTTAAAATGGCACATCTCTACTATAATTGGTCAGGTACTACACGTGTTCCAGCGGTTGTACAATATGCCAAGAAATTGGCAACACTTGTAGCAACTAATATCCATCAAATTCCGAATAATGTTCTCGAGAAGAAATTTTATTACCTATAAGAAACAGATGAAGAATTTCTACTTTATTTTATACGTTTTTCAAATCTTATGAAGATTTCTTTTTCGTTTCAATTACATGGCAGCGAATTATTCAGTTTCAAAAGTACATAAATATGTTATCCATATGTATCTCTTTTTTTATACACAACATATTTCATTTTATGATAAAATTCATTATGAATTAGTTGTGGTTTCTAATTCTAATAATTATATAGCACATAGGGATTGCGCGAGATTACAGGGCCGAGGGGCGTATGTTCACAGCAGTCAAAACAATGATGATGGATCCTTCTGCCGGGTGAACCAATTCCAAAGAAGCTGAGCACTAACAACATATAAACATGTTCCGCCTTGTCATGATTATTATCAAACATTGCAAGTTACATTAAATTTTTTTTATATTTTATACATTATATTTATATTTTATAAGCTTTCAATACAAATATACATTTATGATTTTTAGTTTTTAAATATTTGTTTGTTTGTTTCTTCGAGTGTTATGCGCGGCCAACCCGTTAATCTGATTGAAATGAAATTCTGTATATGTATACGGTTAGTTCCAGCCATGGACATAGGATAGTTTTATATACGATATGTGTCACAGTAATTGGAACTATTTATGTGTCTGTCCGTCTGTCCAAAAGAAAATGCAGCGGGAGGAGAATGAAATACCAGAAATGTAAATCAACTTATTAGTAGCGACGGTTCGAACCGTAAGTACATGTTCTACGAGTGTGAAGAACATGTGTTTTTGATTGTGATACTATTCATGATCGTAATGATCTCAGAAATTCTTGGAATTAGGTGGCAGGCCGTTCGACGCCGGACTGGGTACTCTAGTTATAAATAATTGTTTATGTAGTGTCGCCCAGTACCACTAAGTCAAATATTGGCGCAAAATTTGGTCGTGATCTGGATTTGTTTTATACATTGTCAGTATAATTGTTCAATCAATCTACAATATAATAGTATTACACACGCCGGCTTTTCATTTGTTTGTTGAGAAGTGAAACACGACACTTGCGTGGTGTCTCTTGAATCGAATCTATGAACGTTTTTCTTTGTTTTCAGTTTTGTAAAGTGAAGGATGTGAGAGTAACAGTTCCTCTCTGTTAAATACATAGATGATTTACACGTGTTGCTGTGTGTAATAACAAGCAAGAAACACTAAAGAACCGACGATAATTGTTGTCGTAGAGCCGCTGTATGTGGCTTGGATTTGCAAATATTTGTAACAGCAGAAGAAACTGACAGCGCAGATATTTTTTTGCCATAGAATACCACGTACCTAGATACACATAATTGAGTGTTAAAGGACTTGGCAGCCAACACGATAGGAATTATTTTGCTTTACATTTTTTGCGTTCACAGAGTCTTAGTTGTAATCTGGCATTTCATGGCATTAGTCAACTTTAGTTGCATAGATTTTTGGATCAAAAACACTGCAACAGTCTGGTAAACGGCGGTACTTTGCACCTAATTTTTCCGTTGCGGGAATTTTGTGTTGAAGATAAAACATTCCCAAAGTTTAAGTTTAATATACTGGTTACCTTTTTTTTCCCACAAATTTGACAGGCAATCCGCAAAAATTAAATTGTGCTATAAATTTCATTTTGATCAATTAGTTTAATTTTGCAAATTGTATAAATTAAATAGAAAATGGTAGATTACGACAGCATCAAAACAGTAAATATGAAGACCTACATAGTCATCTCACTAAGATAATAGCTCAAAAGTACACCGAGAAATGGATAGATTTCCATCATACTTAGATTCAGAACAGTTCCGCCACCTTGTATCCAGCTAACTGCCAAAAACCATTATGGTCGGTGATTATTCACCTCAGAATAGGAACTCCTGACAACGCCCTTCCTTCGGAGATAACGCCTCCATCGACCATATGTTGGACTACTTACCAAACTTGGTAAGGACTGAAGCATACCTTTTCAACAATACAATACCCTCAGATCTGCTACAACTGAGGACATTAATATAATCTGTAAATCTTAAAACTTGTCTCATCACTATATATTATAAAACAAAGTCGCTTTCTCTGTCTGTAAGTTTAAATCTTTAAAACTACGCAACGTATTTTGATGCGGTTTTTTTTTAAATAGATAGAGTGATTGAAGAGGAAGGTTTATATATATAATAACATCCATTAAATAGTGGAGAAATACTGTTATTTTCACTATACATATATCTATATGCCTATCTTTAAAATTAAAGTAGTTGGCATAGTGTTATAATTCATGGAAAAAGCATTTACAATTGTTCGAACGTAGGTCGTAGTACAGTGAATGCCAAAAGAGTACGTTCAGCAAGAGATGAAGAATCGTCAACGGAACATGAGGCTCGCCTCAGTCAGCTTCGGGATAGATAGAGAGCTGAGAGAGAGAGAGAGAGAGAGAGGGAGTTACACGAGTTACTAATTCATGGGTAAATAAAAAAATTCTGCCATGAATTACGTTCCTTCGATTTCTTACAAGGACGATCGTATAGTATCAATAGGTACTATGTCAGTAGTGTGTGAACATTGCTTGGCATTGAAATTCAAGGATGAATCGAAAGGCATGTGTTGCTTACAAGGAAAAGTCAAATTAGAAGAAATTCTCCCTCCACCTGAACCACTTCACTCTCTTCTTACGGGTCATCATCAGAAATCCAAACAATTCACGTAAATTATTAATTAGACATTTTACAACAAAGCTTTTTAGAAGAAATACCCAATTATTTGATAGGTGGTGTAGCAACGCACGCCGAGTAACGCTAGTAAAATATAAATTAATTAATAGTAACCATAAAGCTAGTAGTTTATTTTATATAATTTATATATATAAAAATAATAAAAATATAAAAATTAAAATTTTTTGTTTGTTCGAGTCTTTTGCGCGGCCATACAAAGGCTACAAAGCCATCCAAACAGCCTGGTGGCAATCCTCATTCATGGTGTGAGCCGACACCGTTTAAAAAAGCTCCATACTAATGACCTTCTAAGTTGAAAGTTACCAGCAATTAATCGCCAAGTGAATATTCTACATAATCATATAAATTTTTGATGGAATTTGTAATTGCGAAAATTTTATAAAAACGAAAATTACAATTACAGCGCAATGTACTACAGTTTTTTTAAATAAATTAAAGGACTCTATTATAATATTGAGGAAAAGATCAAGAAGGTATGCATTGTTCATTTGGTTAGTGAATTGTCTGTTTGTGAGTATAAAATAAAGAGCAGCGCGAATCAAGAATGAAATACCAAAAATGTACAATAATTCAACTTATGTACTGCAGGTATGGCCGATTTTACTAAAAAGTGTAGAGCATCCCTTTTTAATTATGTTTCTATTCATGTTGGTACTGATCACACAAGCTCAAGGAATTCGGTTGGCCGTGCGACTCCGTGTTGGGTGCACTGGTAATTAATAAATAAAAGAAAACAGTAAATATGTGAGCTGTCTAAAATGTTTCAAGTCACAATATAAGGATGACGTCACTTGACTATCCTGGTAGCATTATTTGATACACATTAAGCACATTTGTTGTCTACTATATCGTCAGATAAGGTGGAAATATTACTATAACGTTACACGTTGATGATGATTATAGCAAAATAATTCGCTTTCTTAAAATTTGTCGAATTAAATCATTGTTTTATTTTAATTTCGTTTTGTTTTTATATGGAATAAAATGTTTGCATATGCAACTTCACTAACAAATCAAACATTTAGCAATCCTTGTGTTTACGTAGATTATAATAATGGTTGTTGTTATTGTGGCCCAAAAACAAAAACACTTATAAAGTACAACTCAAATTTAGACTTTGTAGCCGACAATGTGACGCTTGCCAATGCATTCGCCAACATAGAACCAGCATAGGACCTCAACAGTAACAAGTGTGTTCAACCATGCTTCGCGCACAGTAAGGTTCTTGTAGCCACCGGACTTGGCGCTCTTGATGATGTTACCAATTCCCTGACGAATGGCAGGAATATCACCAGGTGTGGGCGGTGTCAGCTCAACTTTAGCGTATTTTAAAAATACTTCCAATTGTGGTTTGGCCTGAGCCAGAAGCCCTGCAGGAAAAGAATAGACAAGCATTACATAATGTACAATGCGGTTATGCGACAGATTTGACATTTATGAATCTAAAAAAAAAACAACTTACTAGTGGCTAAAACTTGTCCCTTGCTTACAACGCTGGCCATATTAGATTATCGAACTGCTTGGAAAAATTTGATTGAGCTTAATGACATAAAAGTAAAAATATATAATTTTTCTCACCGTAACGTCGCTGGTTGCTACAAAAACAAAAAACTAGATACGACGTACCAGGGCTGGCAGAGACTTTTTACTAACTTCAAGGCAAAAAACTATGAAACTTCTCTTAGTGCTGTAAAAGTATAAAATTAATGTATTGCCGTCTCATTCACACAGCATGAATTGTGTGCATGTGTTGTAAAGCAATGACAAATAAGTCGTCCGTTTTTGCCACACCGTGTGCACACACACGCCTTTTTCTTATTTGATGAAAATTCTTCGAAAATTATTCGTTTAATTAGAAAATTGCTACAACAACAACAACCACAACAACAACTTTGTTGGAAAACAAAAAAAAAACAACCGATATCAGCAGTTACGTGTGTGCATTTGTTATTGCATTTTGTGATTTGTGCCGTGCATTGCAATGGCGTAAACCATTCAAGTGTAAAAGAAAAACTACCGAACGATTGCCAAGAAGAAGGGGGGCAGCAGCACCAACAGCAGCAGCGCTAGCAAGATGATCAAATCGATGTTGATGGTGAAAAAACGACGACGCTGAGACAACGAAGCAAAATTTACAGAAAAAAATTAGTGCAAAATTTATCGTCGTGACCAACGTTAAGCGTGTGACGGTTTTAAACGCATTCGCTAATAATCTAAATAAATAAATGTAAATGAATAATTGTTAAATGTGCGAATTAGAAAAACGCAACTGCCGTGTATGTGTGCATATTTAATTATTAATGAGACGAAAGTGAGGCGACGGAGGGAGTTCATCATCAGCGCGCATACGTGCTGCAATTGCTCCAAACAGTTAATTTTCGTGGGGTCATTGCGGAAGTAGTTTTGTGTACGCCCGCTATCGTGACTTTATACTGCTCCATGCTGCATTGGGGTGAGATAAGAAAGAAATTATATGTTATGTTGCCTTTCTGTGCATAATATGAGGGTGTGGCTGACTAGGGCCAGTGCAAGAAGAAATAACCAATCCTCAATCTTGAATAGTCCAGCATAGTTTTTTTTTTTGTTGATTTTAGTATAAAAATTCATATTTATCGCAACACAAAACAAAGAGAAATTCATTCTTCAAGTTGTGGTTTTCATCTACTCATTGTACTATATACACATGCTTATATGTATTTAGTGTGTGCGTGTATGCATAAATTGTTGAAGAACAGCAACAACAAAAGTAATAATAGGGAAACTTCAATCTTTTACTATATAAATTATTGTAAAACACAACGAAACACAACAATAAATGTTAGAATAATTAAAGTGCAGAAAATGCATCCACCGTAGCCAAAGTCTTGTCTACCATATAACCATTGCCTTGCCACCTAAAGTTTATGTATAGGTATATTTTTTTTGTTTTTTAAAAACTGAAGGGCTCCTCTCTGACAATGGTGAGGCGCACTATCAAGCAGCTTCCGTTGTTAGGTTGTGATTGTTGCCAACAAACTGACATACAGACAGGCAGATAGTTTGCTATCCTATGTCTCTATCTATCTTTATTCCTTTTAACGATTGAGAATTGTGGATTTTCCTCTGTTCGTTCGTCATTCAATGGCTTTTTCTTATCATTAACTCAAAAAAAAAAAAAAAAAAAAATCTCAACAACAAAAGCAACGATGGCAATGTTGTGTTTTAGTCGTCACGCTAATGACTTTTTACTTTTTTTTTTTGTTTGCTTGTACACAATTTATCGTAGTATTGCCACCCACCTCCACCACCTGCCCTTCATCCCACTACTTTTGATTTTTTAGTGTACAATGACTTTGTTTACTGTATTTTTTTTTTGTCGTGTCTTCTTTCATTTCTACGTTTTCTCACACATGTGTGTGTTCTGTTCTACTTTTCACTACGATTGCCTCAAAGCTTTTCCTCTATATCGGTCCGTTTGTCCATGCTTCCATCCATTTTATTCATTCATTCATACATTCAACTTGCCGGCATTCTGCGTGTTTAGATTTCGTTGCACTTTTGTTATATCAACTTAAATACATGAGTTTGTCCTATTTTCCATAGTAAATTTAAAGCTTTAGCCCTGGAGTAAATTTAATTCTAGCAAATGTTACTCATTCTTATATCAAGTATAACTGTGGGCCAATGACTGCCATCGCAAGAAGGTGTCAGTTGCAGGTAGAATTTTAAACTCGATGTGGAGTGATGGCAGAGGTTTTACATTCAAAGTGGTTCCAGAGGATATGATTCGAAAAGGACATTGATTGATGTTCATCAATTCTATAATTGGTAACGTGAGATAAGACCTTCTTGGCTGCTGCTCACGTGAAACTATTGACTTCTTATAGCTAAATAGTCAATTTAGTTCTAGGAAATCTTCTTCATTCATAAACATACATAATATATCATGTATAATTGTAGTTCAATGACTGCCATCACAAGAAGGTGTCAATTGCTAGTTTTTAACTGGAAAGATACTATGAACCATTGACTCATGGAGGCTTTAGATCCACATCCAGAAGAAAATTGTATAATTTTAAACAAACAAGATTGACTTCAAAATTGATATTAGCTGATATAAATCCAAAAGGAAAGGTGGAGCAATGTTCTTTAAAATGATAGAGTTTGAGACGCTTTAAAAGAGAACCATTGAAAACGCTTGCTATGATAGTCAGCGTCTACTTAAAGATATTCAGTGTTTATTTAAGAAGTAGAGTACAACCAATTCCATCAATTCTCAAATAGGCAATCAAGGAAGTATGTCAGAAAGTAGGATCCGATTGCATTGAATTTCAATCTGTAAGTGGAGTCAATATGGTAGTATGTCCGATCATAACGGCATTTATGTCATCAATTAAGTCACAATATAATTCAATTTCCTTTTCTTTTTTTTTTTTTATTATATAAAAAGCCTGCATAGCGCTAACACAACTCACAAGAGAAGAGGTTAGAGATTGAAACAAGTTCCTCGTCACTGCGGCTCGAGTGGCCCTATTTTGACATTCCACCTAATTACAGATCTTCCGATATCCTGGATTCTGTAATTTCATTAGGTTTCATGTAAAGCCCACTGAAGTTGCGGATTAGGCCCTCACAAGTGCACACTAAGAGATCAGCTATTTTATCTTTCTTTATAACAAAGTCTACACTGATTATTTTGACTGATCCTCATGTTGGACAGATGTTTTGATTAAATGTAACAGGATCCAAAAGCTACAATTTCAGTGAAATGTCAGTGGCTTATTCTAAAGCTCTATTTTCAAACGTGAGATGAGTCTTTCAATTTATGTTTGTTCTATTTTTTTTTTTCCTATATTTTGAGCGTATAACGGGAGTAAAATAAATTCTATCAAATTTTATTTGAATTTATCATTTAAATAAATTGTGTCCAAGTGTAGACGAACGAACAACCAACATCACCGGAAGGTGTCAATTGACTGAAGAAAGGGGTGCGAAATATTCTTAAAAAAAAAAAAAAAGTAAAGAAAATTGAGTATAGTAAATGAGAAAACATTAGTATAGAAAGTATCTATGTATATGTAGATGTTGTTTTTTTTGTTATGTTTCACTTTAGTTTGACCTTTCCAAGCAATAAAACAATAAATTAAGCAATTATAAACTCAACCAGTTTAAGGTTTTTGTGTGTAATTTGATATTCTACTACACTTATGATGAGGGAGAGAGTTCAACAACAACAAAAAAAAAAAAACACCCTTTTGAAAAAATTCAGCTCTTGAAAATTAATGGGACTTGTATTTTTCGTATTCAAGGATTTTTTATTTAACAACTTAAATTCATCTTCACATTAAAGTTAAATTAAGTGGATTAATAAAAATATAATATTTACCTCAATTAATTTATTTTATTAGTAATGTATTGTTTCTCTTTCTTTTACAAACGCAGATTGAATGTTTCTTCGTCAACTAAATACTAAAACTGCATTTTAAGGAAAACTATTACTGTATTATTAATATAAGGGAAAAGGAGAATCAAACAAAACAAGAAAGATAACAATAACAATTAAGCTAAACAAAAGAAATCATGCCGTTGCCAAAACGTTCCATAGAACCTGTCCATGTGGCACGTTCAGTGTACCAGCAAGATGAATTACAATCCGTTGAACTAGAGACGGTAACAAATACAACGCTAACGAATATCATACGTCAATTGTCATCGTTGTCAAAGCATGCGGAGGATGTGTTTGGTGAATTGGCACGTGATGTTGGCAATATAGGCGATCGTGCGAATTCATTGCAGGCACGCATTGATCGCTTAGCTATAAAGGTGACACAACTTGATAGCACTGTCGAAGAAGTACCTCTAACGGACATAACGCGCAAGAAAGCCTTTAAATCAGCCAAGGTATTTGATCAGCAGATCTTTTCGCGTGCTACAATGCCGGCACCCATGCTGGAGACTTATGCGCAGTGTGATAAGCCACCACCATTGGATAAGCTTAATGTGTATCGTGATGATGGCAAGGATGGCTTGAAATTCTATACGGATCCCAATTATTTCTTTGAATTGTGGCGTCAAGAGATGCTTAAGGATACGGAACGTGTTATGCATGACAAAGGCAAGAAATTGCATCGCCCGCGACAGGATGGTGGCAGTGGTGGCGCCGGTGGACGTGGCAATAAGAAACGGGTTCGTACACCACACAATACACGTGAGAAGCAACGACAAATTGCCATTGGACATGGCGAAACGCTTATGCCAAACAATGTTATTTATCGTACACCCAATTCAGTGGTCAACGATGAATCAGGCTATGGTAGTAAGTATTTGATATATAATTTTCATAATATACACATATCGTATTTAGGTATGCGGCTTAGAGATTAGTTTATTGAAACAGATGATTGATTATGATGATTAATAGATCTAATAAGGATATGAAATTACATATTTAGTTATTTTCAACGGCAGCCAGTGGTGGTTGGCCATAAAGATAAGTTTGATGAATTGGTAAATTACTGCTATATCCACTTGCTGTACGTTAATATTGAAAGAAATTGTGTTGTTTTTTTTATTTTTTAATTTACTTTTATTTAAAGGTTTTGTTTTATGTTTTCTCTTCTGTTTTTGATGATTTTTGCTTTCTAATTCTAATTTAGTTTTGCGTTTAAAGTCGAGTCTATATGGTTTGCCATATTATTCTATTATTATTGTTGTTACATTATTATTATTATTATGTATTGTGTACACAAATTTAGCGCAGCTAGTCGAAATCCAAACAGTAGATATCGACAGCGGGTCTCGGCAGGGCACACTGGCCCGTAGGCGGCCCAACAACCTGGCGCTGAACAACACCAACAACGTTGATCCCGATGTACAAGTGAATCTCTTAGTAGGTACGATAGTGCGTCTGCTATTAGCAACGCCAACAACGACGAAGAACATAAATTGTAAATTACCAAAATCGTTGCTTTAAGCCACCACGTACATTATGCAACAATTCAATTCAATTCAATCAATCAAGCAAGCCAAGCAAGCGTATTCTCTTTATCAACATCAACAACATCAAAAAGTAGTTTATATAAAAACTATTTGTTTTCTTTTTTCTTTTTTTATTCAAAACATAACGCCCGCCTATCGCTCGCCAAATGAATACATAAATATATTTTACGCAATTTACGCTCTCTCTCTCTTATAAATATATATATTTGTACTCATATATATCTATATATGCGCTCCAACAAATCGGTTGCCAGTTCAGTTCATTTGCATTACTCATAATAATCCACCATAAGTGCCAATTCTTCAAATTCAATCATTTTTGCAGCAGACGTTGAGTCGCGTCCAATGCTTTTAAGTTTTTCTTTATTTTGTTTTAACAATTTTTGTTTTATTTTTATTTTATTGTTTCCAAGTTCAAGTTTCAAAATAACCTTCATTTCCCCACAAAAAAATACACTTAATAGATACATAGATTGGTCACATACATAAGTACATACATACCAACATTTATAAACATCTTTTCATATACATAAATACATACATATGTACAAAAATATATAGATACTTTTTTAGATCCAAATGTATTTCAAAAATAATAATAATAATTTATAATTGTTATTTATTTATTTGTTTTCTTAGTTTTTGTACACTGTTTAATGAAAAATTTTTAACTTAAATCTGCAATTATTGTAGGTGTAGCCAAAGATACAAATTATATTATATTTTTGTATGTCGTCTGTCTGTTGATGTTTTGTGCCTGCGTTGTGTGTCTCATAACTATGTCATTATGCTCTTCACGCAGTGAATGGAATTATAAGTTTGTCATGAAGTTTGTTACGAAGAGAAGGACACATCGGAGACTCCATAATCAGCTCGATAAGACGAGTTGATTAAGCCCTGTCCGTCTATATGTTATGCAAACTAGTCCCTCAATTCTTTCTTTACACAAGACGCTGTATGTGAACCTCCCACACAAATCTAAATAAAAATTCTAAAATATCCAAGTTCTTATTATAAAACCGTTTTTATTTTTTGTGTTATCGAACTGAAATTTAAATGTAAATGTAAATTTCAAGATCATAGGATTACTTGATCGTTGAAATGCTCTATTCTATTTCTTTCAATCACAGGAGCTTAGAAAAACACGTTTTCTACGGTTGCGTGAAGAGTATGACAACTTCGGCACAGCCGAAGCTAACCTTCTATTTTCTTGTTATATGTATAGATGATTGTTTGTTTGTTGTGTTTAGTTAGCTCGTTTGATCATTCGCTCATCAACTGATTCCATTTACAGATAATGTAAAGCCCTATAACATGCTCTCACATTTGGAGAATAACAGTAATCTCACAAAACAAACCGCCGTGGCGATTACAGGTCAGCGTAAAAGATTCAAAAAAAAAAAAAAAAAAAAAAACCTTGTATATTAAAATAAAAACCCTCCTATATTTCTCTAGATCCTTATAAATCTGTTCCTATATCTTTCTGTGTTCTAAACTATACTATATCTGACATTCACACAATTATCTCTGATGCAATGATTAGACGTTCTGCGACACTGTCTCTCCTGTCTCTTCCCCACAAATCAATGTTCTTACATTTATACTTTCACTAATGCAAACACCGATCTATCATCTTACTCTCTAATGATATGTTTTTTTTTTTTAAATTACCTTTATATAGAATTTCTTTTCTATCAACACAAAAAATAAATCCACTGTTTTGTTTTTGTAATTTCAAAACTTTTACTTCTAAATGTCGTTTGATCAAAATGACATCATGAATTATGTCTAAAGAATTTATGTTTACTGAATATACTTAGTTATTCAGATAATACGATTTCTATACACTACACCTATGACTCCTCTATAGTCCTTTACATGCTAAATTGAGTTTGAGGTTCATTTAATGTTTTAATCACCTCAAGTAGATGTAAAAAGTTAAGACTGACTGAATGAAATAAATGAGATATTTAGATGTGAACTGAAATGGTTTTCTTTTTAAATTGGCATGATTTCTAGATTTTTGAAAATAAATGTTCCCATTTTTAAAAGAAAATTCATAAAAGAATCATAATCACAATCCTTTATATTAATTTGAATCACCTAAATCAATCACATTTCCATGATTTAAAGATGGTTTTTTGTTTTCGAAAGAACTAATATTTTTTATTCTACACATTGTGAGCTTATTAAGCCTAACTAAGTTTAATTACAAAGTCCTTGGAAAGAATCCACTGATTATTATATAATAAGGTGCATGAAAATAAAGGCTAAATTTAGCATAATTATTGATCCGATTTAGGTCAAATATTCATCGGTGTGTTCGATAACTTGTTGCTATTATGAAGATAATTTCATTATGCCTCTCTTATAGAAACATACAAAAAACTGGGACAGTCGATTTTCACAAGCTTCTCTTCAAGTGATTTTTTCACAAGCAAAATTGTTCGCTATAGACAGGAATATGTGATAATCACTTGGTGCCTGGTTCGGACTATAAGTTGGATGCATAAGAATCTTTAACCAAGCTCCCGGAACTTCTGACGGGTCACTATCGTTGTGTGTGGCCTGGCTTTGTCCTGCTGTAATACAATTCCTCTTCTATTGGTAAAATATGGCCGCTTATGGGCGATTGCTTCCTTCATAAAGTGAAATTGTTGACAGTACAGGGACCAGGTCATAATAGATGATCCAATCTCACCAAAAACATAGCAAACCTATATTGACCTATCCTAGCTTGGTCACCATTTGCGTCGGCTCACCGCGATTAACGATTGACGTTGTCTTGTCGTAAGTGGGTCACAATTTTCATCATCATTCCGTTTATAAAAGAGAATAGTTAGTATACATCAGTGATGGCGAAGCATTGTGGATCGGCATGAATTAAAGAATTGAGAATTAGTCATGACTGGTTTAAATTGTAAAGAAATAAGTTTGGACCAAAAGCAAAGTATGGGTGGCCCGGTAGACATTTCTTAGGTCTTCTATGAATTTTCCAGAATTGCCAAATTTTTTTGTCCAATTTATACATATTAATAGACACTCAGTTTTCGAAATAGAGATCTTAATTTTAGGCATTGTTTTGTCATCAAATTTTTAAATAAAAATTTTTTAAATCTTATGTGAAATGTAGTGACAGATATAATTTTAAGATTATCACCACGAGTAGGATGAGTTCACACAGAAGTCTTACGATCCATTTGGATATCTGGTTAGAGCTGATCTTAGCATTAAAGTTGATCTTCCACCTTACTGTCATGAGAGACTCTACCAATAGCCTAGGATAGAGTAGACCTCTTACCATGACAAGATTAAGGCTATCCAACAAAACCAAGTGCCTTGAAGTTTTAGGTGAAATTATTATTAATCTTGATTTTTTTTTTTTTTTTAAATATTAAAGGTTGTTTAGATTTAGTTGAAATCACTTTAAACATTAAAGTCACATTTTTTTCAACTTGAAGGTGTTTTTACAGTATTTATTCAATATCGTAACTGTGTAAACCCAAATCTTCCATACACATTTTCTTCTATGTATTTTCAATATTTTTGTATGTATCTCTTCTCTCTCAACCTTTTATTCTTTCTTTGTGGTAATCAAAATAAATTTACATAATTCTGTACGGAGATTAGAAAAGAGAAATTTAAAAATGAAATAACAAACAATGAAATGAAAATTATAATAAGGAATATTAATCAGAAATTTGGCTTAAGCGACGCATTAACTTAACGAATTGGCCGTTAGCCGTTCCGTACGGAAGAAGGGATTTATTTTATTATTCTATTCTATATTGTATTTTTTGCTTGCAGCTTCTTTTTCGCCTTGTTATCCTTTCCTTTTGTTGTATGTTAAGATGATTTTTCTTTATATATTGTTCTCTTTGTATATACATATATAATGAAATTATCAATTGATTAAATCTCGATTCGTAAATAGTATATACTTATGTTCTAATATTGTGATCTAAATAAATTTTTATAGGCATGGGAATATATGATACGGCGAGGCCACCGCGGCCCAATTCTATTGAATTACGGCGAAGCTATCAGTCAGAACAGATTGATGGTGTTTATGGACCGCATACACCACAGAATGCTCAATATGCTTCTGCCTATGGCACAAATGGGATGCCACTTACGCAACAACAAATGCAACATTTGCAGATGCAGCAACAGCAGCAGCAACAACAACAACAGCAATATGGTGGCAGTTTACTTCATCAACAGCAGCAACAACAACATCAACAGATGTACGACGATGCGTTGTATCATCAGTCACATTCATTGTATGGACAAACTGGACCCATGTCACCCGAACCGATTTATGCGCCTGGCACACCATCACGAACGAAACCAAGACCATCTCAACCACCGCCAGCTCCACCATCGAATGGTAGTGGAGGTGGTACACCAACTGCATCGAATGCTAATACCCCTACACGTGGTCGTAGTATGTCAACTAGTCGTGATGCATTGCCTCCGCCGCCACCGGTACCAGATGCCAGTGGCATGATGAACAATACCGTATCACCATTGGGTGTTATGAATGGTGCTGCTAGTGGACACATTGCTGCTAAGCTACTGGGTCGCACTAATAGTACATCGAGAGCTGGTTCCCCACAATTAGCGCCAAGTAACAGCGTACAAGATGCTAATGCGCTCGTCATGGCGCAACTCAACAACACAATCAACAGCTTCAATAGCATGAGTTTAGGTGGCCAACAATTGAATTCTTTGAGTGATTTACCACCACCACCACCGGTCTCGGATCAGGTAAGCAATCGATAATTTCTGAATTCATTGTTTAAGAATAATCATTTGTGTGTTTTTACTTTTAGCATTCACCAAAAATGACATCACCGAATGCTGCGCCTCCACCACCACCGCCACCACCTCCATTAGATGAGCTAAATGGTAGTGGCCAACAACAGCAGCCTCATCAAATCCTACCAAAACCACTTGCCAATGGTGATTTACAAATGCAGCAGCAAACGAATGGTGGCATCATTATGTCTGGTGGAGTTGGTGGTGGTATACAACACATAGTTGGAGCGAAAAAGATATTGCCACCATATCATGACACACGTACCGATTTAATGAAGGCAATTCGAGATGGTATGACATATTTAAACTTATTATTTTTATTGTATAGTAATGGTAATGATATAAATTTCTGATATTTCTCCAGGCATAACATTACGTAAAGTTGAGAAATCTGAACAAAAAGAATTTGAACGGAACGCGGCACCTTTGGATGTGGCATCGATTTTAGCCAGACGTGTTGCTATTGAACTTTCCGAATCGGAGGAATCCGATAGCGAAGATGATAGTGAGGGCTGGATTGAACCAACAGAGACCTCTGCTTGATCCCTGATTTCGCTTATACCAGAAAAAGTTAGCAAAATCAAAAAGAAAAAGTAATTCCAAAGTAAAGATAACAAAACAAAAACACAACACAAACACAAACATAATAGAAAGCAGCATTTCAACGCTTAAGAAATAAAGGATGCTTTTTTCTATGCAATTATTGATATTTTTGTTCGGTCGGTATACCATACTAGGCTATATATAACACAAAACATATTAAAATAGTTAAGAAATTCAAAATACCTTACGGCAAATAATGAAGAATATTATTAATTATGTAATCTGAAATAACTAACAACAAAGAATCAAAAGAAACTTATAAACAAATTTAAAAAAAATAACTATAAAAATATTGTAAATAAATATATAATGCATAAAAATTAAATAATTTAATCGATATACAATATCAAAGACATGTAGTGGTTATTGATTAATAAAAAGTAAAATAATAATTAATAATAAAATAAAAATAAAACACAACCCAACACAAAACAACAACTTACTCAAAACAAAATAGAAAATCTTTCCAATACAATTCAAATTTAAGAATCTTTTCTAGAATTCATTGGCTAATGTATTCATTCCGATATGGAGTCCAGTTTAGATTTCTTAAATATAGACAAAATATAAAGCAAAAAAAGGTAATATTATAGAACAACTAGAAATGCATTTACATTAAGCCTAAGCCGAAGCGTACAACCAAAACAAAATCAAGCAAAACTGGTTTAAATCAATTCTATCAACACTAAATTTTATGAAATGAACACAACAAAAACCAGCAACAACAACAACAACAATATTATAAGCATTTACTTGGTGTTTGGATATTTGAAAAAAAAAGATATTAAAATTATTACTAAAATAATCCTAAAGAATAAATAAAAATTATAAAAAATAGAATGAAAAACTTTTTAAACATTTTTTATGAAAATTGTGCGCATTAAAATTCTACTTTTTGCAGTATAAAAAATATATTCAAAATTATATATTATTATTATTATATAGACAATTTAAACTATTCTATCTCTCTATCTATTAACTATAATACTTCAATCGAATACAATTTTGTATTGGATGCCTGCATTTTCTTCTTTTTTTTTTTACTTATCTTTCTATCTATCCATTCATCTATATCTACGATGTCTGTATGTAGTTAGTTAGTTGCCTAAAACATAACAAATATTCATTTCTTTTTGTATATATCAAATATATCAAGACCCTCAAATTATATTTTGAATTTATTTTTGTTTTTTCATTGGAAGTTCAATTAATTGTATATTTTATGTGAATTATTTTTAAATAAGGAAGACATATAAATAAGCGCTTTATATGAAATGGTATAAATATACATAAATACTCGTATGAATCTTTTTGTTTTTGATTTATAATGTAATTGTAATATTTGTTGTGTATATTTTATTTAATTTTAAATAAAATTATTTTTTAACTATATTTAAAAGAAAAAAAGATTAAAGTCTCTTTTCATCTAAATTTTATAAAAATATAAGAAAGAAAGAATAATATATAAGATATTGTAAATTTCACTTTCTATATTAACTTAAGGAATCGTTGAATGATGACCATCTTCTTGATATTCCTTGTTAACCTTTAGTGAGTGATTTATGTTGCTGTGCATATTTTGATCTTTTAATTGTGATGGCGGTGATATTGGCACTTGTGGATGGATTCCATTGGGTTGTAATTGTGGATAATTGCCTCCTAATTGCTGTTGATATGGTGTCAATTGTCCTGATGCCATTGGGTAGTAGTTTGCGCCACCACTATATGGATAAGGATATGGTAGCGGTTGCGGTTGAGGATATGGATAAGCAAAACCACCAAAACCTTGTGGCATTGGATAAAATGAATAAGGATACGCTGGGTTATTGTACTGTTGTTGTGAATTTTTTGAACCATGTGTTCTTTTATGTTTTACTTCACTGCCACCATTGCTATCATCACTGTCATCACTATCATCGCTGTCACTATCAGCTCGTATGGCCACTAAATAGCAGGATATGAAGAGCACAAGACCAAGTAATTGAAACCTGTTTATCATTTTTGCGACACGTACGAATGCCTTACACTTTGAAGGTCTACGTCAGACTAAATTTGCTTAATAAATAGAGATTATTTAATCATAAATGAAAATATTAAACAAAGGGGAAAAAAATACAAACTTGGATGTTGATAAGCAAGAAAAAGATGTTATATACATACATTACAATAGATCTAAATTGAATATAGTACATACTTGTGCACTATGATATCTGTTTGTATGTATATTATTATATACTAATCAGACATTTCGCTAAGAAAAGAAATGTAAATAATATTTGCAACTAGACATTATGTGTTCGTAAGTATGTAAATTGTAGTCATCTCTGTGTCATACGTAAATAGCATATGATTCCGAGTATCAGAGACAAGATTTTGTGTACTTGAATGTTGGAAAAATTAAAGCAAATTAATTAGAAACATTGCGAGTGGGCCACACAAACCATTGACCCATATAATCCTTAAGCAGTTCTTATTATTGATCTCTGATTCAGAATTTCTGATTTTGGTGAGTTCAACAACTTTTCCTTATGGTCAAGTATGGTCATATGTATGTATGTAATTGCAATGAAAACGAGTTAAATTAAGCGTAGGATTAACTGAAAACATCGTGTTACTTACATCATTGAATCATGATGACGGCATGTGGTAATATAATAATCAAGTGTGATTAAAAAAGAAAGGCAAAAATAAATAAAAGAAAACCTGTAGGTAGCCAAATATATATACTCCCAATAGACTTATATATCTTATGAATCTGTGCTTCACCTATTGGTGTATTTGTATTATACAATATGTATGCCATATTATCATAGATTTATGATGATTTTCTTATCGTTTTCAGTTAAGTTTTATTTAGACAATATTTGAGATTTTCTTAACAATTTTCATTGTTTATTATTACCCATTATTACAATTATGTTTATAGAAGATTACAAACACAAAGATTAAGAAGTGTGTGTGAGAAAACAACCAGAATTGTAAATTTTGTATGGGACTCTACAGGATCACAAAACAATAAATTAATAAACTAAACTAAAGCAACAATAGAAGCCAAATTAATCACTTCACATAAAAAAAGAACACAAAAATGGAAGCTTTAACATAATCTAAGTGAAAATTATATAATAAATACAATTTCAAAATGCGAGCAACGCGGCAACGATAACCAAATTACTTAATTCTATGCTGGCAATGTCAAAATCGCATATAAGAGAGGATTTATAGTCTCTTCACAACATTTGTTATGAAAATTATACTCTTAAAAAAAAAAATACTTTTAGCTTCTCAGAAATTGGGGAAGTTTGAAACGTTCAGTTTCAGCACCCAAAATTCAATGAATCGGGCTAAGTTTTTATATTATAAACCATAACCATGATCCATGATGGTTACCAAATTATTTTAACTTCTATACGTTCATTTACAAACTGTCACAATATGTAAGTGAGTAGTAGGGTTTACGTCCCGAGAACAGCCGACATCAATCGGCCAAGAACCTCTCGCAAGGCTGAAATTGCATATCCAGAAGCTCCCTTGCATTTACAAAATTAATAATATTATGTATGTTCAATGTTAGATTTTGAGTTATCGTGCTAAATTTTGTTACACGTTATATATATATATATATACAAATTGTAATACAAATCAGACAAATTATTGATTTAGCTATTATATACGAGTATATGCAGTAGTAAGTTAATCAGTGAGCTTGAGTTCCAAGTCAATGTTCTGCCTTGTTTATGTGTAAAAATTGGAATTGCCTATAAATATTTGAACAGCGATAACGTAATCGATGTAAAAGCGTCGTATTTTTTAAATTTACCCCCTGGTTTGCAAAAAAAAAAAGAAAAAAGAAAATAATGTTAATATGAATTTGTATATAGGTAATGGTATTAAAAGGTTATCAATTTGTTTTTTATACAAATATATATATTTTCCATAGATTTCAATAAATTAAAAACAAAATCGAATTATTTATTAATCTGAAACAGAGAAAGAGATTTAACTGAGTAACCTCAAAACAGATGATGCAATTCATGTACTAGAATTTCCATTCAATCATCACATTAACTTAAATAAATCAAAAACAAGCATAATAACAAAACCCACAAATTAGATTGGAAATATCTATTCCAAATTGTATTAAAATTCTCCCTCTCAAATTATTTAAATCAAGATATCAAGGCGCATCTCACGACGTCGTTGCCAGACTGTACGTGTATGTATATTAATCTAAATATTACACTCAAAAATGAAATAGAAAAAAAAATATGTTAATTTTTGGTTTTATAATCTATATTCTTGTATTCACTTGTATATATTAGGGTGCATTCTTTTTATAAAATATCTAATTGAAAATGAAATCCTCCCGCATATAAAAAAAATTAATTTACGATATACTGGCTCTAAGCTCTAAAAAATGAGAGTAAGTTTTAAGCTCTTTACTACTTCGTAATGAAAAAGTTTTTCTCAATTGAATTTGCTCATTTGAACTTTTTTGCTCATACAAACTTTTTGGTGGGTAATATCAAATAATTAATAAATATAATAATTAGAGTAATCGGCCCGGCGCCGCACGGCCAACCGAATTCTTTGAACTTGTGTGATCAGTACGATTTTGAAAAGAGAAACACAATCAAAAAGAGATGTTAAGCATAAGGCCTTTGTTGCTATAGCTTTAGCATATACGTTTTCCGTAATTTGCAATTACGTGTAAATTTGTTGATAAATAAATAAAAAAAAGAGATGTTCTTGAATGCAATCGGACTTATGTATCTGCAGTTACGGGTTCGCACCATCGTTATTAACATATTGAATTATATTTCTGATATATCATTCTTACTTCGCGCTGCTCTTTATTTTGGCCATACGGACAGACACATAAATAATTCCATTCACTTATCAAATGAAGAACAATGCATAACTACCTCATTGGTCTTGTCTTCAGTGTTATTGTATTGTAAGTCCTTTAATATATTCAAAACAAACTGTAGTACATAACTATAACTAACAAACGAATAAAATACTTTGATTTAAAAATGGGCATATTATCTCTGATTTGTGACACAGACGACTGGGTTGACTTTAAAATATATGCTACTTTTGATTGCTCAATTTTCTAGACAGTTGTGCCACATATTGTATCTAAAATTATTCTATGTCATTGCAATCAGATGAATGGAATGATGGCCACGCATAAGATTTGAACAAACAAAACAACCAACCAACAAACAAATTTTAATTTTCATACATTAGATCTAATATTGTCAATGTACTTATGTATGTAGATAACCTACATGTAGCAGTTTAAAAAAACCAGTATTTTATTCAAATAAAGGTATGTACGAGTTGGATTGCATTTATTCTCCAAAATTAAAGTATCTCATTTGACGACGTTGCCATATGGAAAACAAATTGATAAGCGCAGATATTGTTTATATTTTTCTAGCAACGATTGCCTACATACACTATACTTAATTAATAAACAAGATATTGTCAATGTATTTATGTGAGTGTGGATCTTGCGTTATCAACGAAGTATTAGATTTGTTTTGCTTTCCTCAATTTTCATTAAAAACGCTATAAATCAGTTGATTTTTGCGGGTTATACCGGACAGTTCAGTTGATCACTTGAGAATTGCTTTGTAGTTTGTTCATTTTATTCTGCAGCTCTCCTCGATTCTCTTTTTGCTTAAGAAGTACACACACTTATGTTGCTCTAGTTAAATTCGTCACGTTCAATTATTGAATCAACCAAACAACACGTGTTTAACTTTGTGTTATTATAATATCTTGCATAGTGAACTAAAAATAAATAAAATAAAAAATATAATTTACATTTAATAAAATGTCGCCCTCTGTTACTAAGCGCGTACTCGTCATTGGCAACGGCGGTCGGGAACATGCTATTTGTTGGAAGCTGGCACAAAGCCCACAAGTAGCGCAGATCTATGCCTTGCCAGGTAGCTTTGGCATTGCCCAAGTCGAGAAGTGCAAAAATCTTGACGGCAATGTACTAAATCCAAAGGATTATAAGGTAGGTTAGGTCATATCGATCGGTTGTCATCAATGTGTGTTTAGTTCATGGCTGCAATCGGCGCAAGCGCAGCATTGTATTGTCCTTGAGCTCACCTTCAGTAGACGCTTTTGGTTACAGAAGTATTGGTCTTGATGCTGGTGACGATTGTGTAATTAAAACCAAGTTTTATTTTTAATTTTTTTAACTTTTTATTATTATTACTGTGTCTTAAATTAATTGTTCTTGTCGTTATTGATGATAAAGAATGTGAGTGTGGTTTCGATATTTTTGTTGCTTTTGTTGTAATTATAAAGTATTATAATACTTAATGGTACCGTGCCTGACATTATTGTCACCAATTAGCTTAATGCTTCTTGGATGAAGACGTTGAAATGACGACGAATGTGTTGTTGGTGTTGTTCTTGTCGGTGTCACTGGCGTTGTCCTTGTTCTTACGAACGAATTACGTGTGACGCTTTTAAAGGCTTCATGATCATGTGATACTGGTTTTATTTCACCACTATAATAATCCTTGACCTGATATGGATGTGCGCGTATGTATTCCAAAGAACGTAATATGTAATCTGGTATTTTTGGTATATGATCACCAACAGGATGATAACCTGTCTCATCAGCGATATAGCTAGTCTTAATTTCAATACCTTCGGGTGAGATATATGAAGAACTACCCTGTACGGCCACACCACCCTGGCCGGATTCCTCGGCTAAGATTCCATTTGAAGTTTCATAAGCATAACGATAGTTTCCATCACCTTGAACTTCGAGTTCATTGCGTAATGTTTGTGTGTTGCGTTCATCTAAGCGTGGGCCGCTAAAAACATCACCACCGGAGCCGGCAGTGGCACTGCCAAAACGACGTTGTTGCCTTTGATTATCATTGTAGTAATCCAAATTGTGTGCTGCTTGTAGATTAGCCATAAGGGAGGCTAAGATCAAGAGGGTTGTTGTTAGTATAATCTGTAAAGAATTGAGAAAGGGTATCAGATTAATGATAATCCATTTTTGGTTTGCTACTGTTCAATTCAGATTCAGCTTACACTAAGCTCCATGATTGATCTTCTTCGTTGTTTATCTTTCAAGTTACTGACAAATCTCGTCATACCAACAGCGCGTTTTATAGCGGGTGTGCATAAAATGACATTTTAGTTGAATGACTATTCATACCTTGCTCCGATCGTCCGTCCGTCCATTGGACCGTTCACTCCCAGTCATAAGTCATAAATAAGTTAGTATCTACAATTCCATCTTACTTGATGTTGTTTTTTTTTTTTTTTTTTTTTTAAATATATATATCTACATTTATTTATTAATTTTAACGTGGGTTATTTTATTTCTTTTTTCGGTTATTTATTTTTGTTATTCTTTATATATTTTTTTTATATATTTTGGGACAACTCATTCGAAAATGTGCATAAATTACCGTAAATCATTGTCAATAGCGTGTAAAGTTCTACTAAATTCGGAAGTTTGCACAAAAATTCATTTGTCGGTCATTGTATTGTGGCTAGTCTCTCGATTTATGAAGATTGAAACATTTGGTGCCATCCCATTCCATCACTTAACACCCGACCTTTCATTTTCAATGTCAAGTTCGCTATATCTCATCTAAACTGAAGTTAGTTGTTAAGATATTATTTTATTATTACTTTGTCTTTTGTCGAATCTGCACAAACACTCTCTTCTTCTCTTTATGAAAACAGAAAATAAAAACCACTACGGGTTTCCTTATAAGTGATCCCAACTGTAGACAACATAGTCTTTAATCTTTGCAGTTATATGCCTGTCTCCGGGTTCGCCTCGTTCCAAATAGAAAAATCGTTTAATATGAACGTCATCTGTGACGAGACGTTAGAAATTCTTAGGCAGTTTGCAAATTAGTTTATACCTTGTATAATATATTTTATATATTGTATTTTATTTATATTTTTTCACTTTCGAGCATCGACGAAGCGTGTCTGATTTAATCCAAATGATGTTGTTTGGTAGCTTAAGTTATGATGAATTGTTGAAAGATCTGAAAGGAACTTAATTAATGTATATGTCGGAAATCTATTTATTATAGTAGTTTCTTAGGATATTTCCCAGAAACCTGTTTACCATGATTTAATTAATTTACTTGTAAATTTAAAAACAAAATTGTTCCAGCAAAAGGAGTTTTATAGCTAAAGTTCTCGAAAACTGTTTACATTTTGAAAACAAAATATGTTTAGCAACCACAAAAATCACAGATAACCTTTACAACCTTTGAAAAGATTACTGAACTTTTCAAAACAAATGAACTACCCTATCTCTGAGCTCTACCTCTTGGAAAGTTTTCATAAATGCAATTACAATCTGAATTAATCTAATATTAATTTCTGTAAACATAAGTAGTACAAATAATATTGTTTTGCATATTTTCCTACATTTTTTAGGCTATTGCGGCATGGTGTAAATCAAATAAAATCGATTTAGTTGTTGTTGGACCCGAAGATCCTTTAGCTAATGGAATTGGTGATGTATTAAAGAAAGCTGGGCATACTTTGTTTTGGACCTGATAAAAAGGGTGCACAAATTGAAGCAGATAAAAAATGGTCTAAGGATTTTATGTTACGTCATGATATACCAACAGCTCGTTATGACAGTTTTACGGATACAGATAAAGCGAAGGAGTTCATTAAGAGGTAAAACCAACAAGAAATTAAGATCTTTCAAGGAGAATATTATCAACACTAATTTTCTGTATTTACAGTGCTTCATATAAAGCGCTTGTGGTAAAAGCTGCTGGTTTAGCTGCTGGTAAGGGTGTCGTTGTTGCTGCCAATGCAACGGAAGCTTGTGACGCAGTGGATGAGATACTTGGCGATAAGAAATATGGAAATGCTGGTGAAACATTGGTTGTAGAAGAACTGCTTACCGGTGAAGAGGTTTCATTGTTGGCCTTTGTTGATGGCAAAAGTGTGCAAGCAATGTTGCCGGCACAAGATCATAAACGTTTGCGCGAAAATGATGAAGGTCCAAATACTGGAGGCATGGGTGCCTATTGCCCTTGTCCATTAATTACGCAAACTGATTTGGATTTAGTGAAACGTGAAGTACTGGATAAAGCTGTAGCAGGTTTTCAAAAAGAGGGTATCCATTATGTGGGTGTTCTTTATGCAGGCCTCATGCTAACACCGGATGGACCCAAGGTATTGGAGTTTAATTGCCGTTTTGGTGATCCTGAAACTCAAGTGGTTTTGCCACTGCTTAAAAATGATTTGTATGCGGTTATGGAGGCATGTTGCCTGGGTGAACTGGCAAACATTCAATTGGAATGGCGAACGGGTGTTAGTGCTGTGGGAGTAATAATGGCCAGTGCAGGATATCCGGAGACATCGACAAAAGGATGTGTGATTTCAGGTGGGATTAGCTATAGTACTCGTACTCTACTGTATGGCACAATTTTATAATTCCTTATATTTCAGGTCTTCCGGAGCAAAACAATGCAAATCAACTTGTTTTCCATAGTGGTTTGGCTGTTAATACAAATGGAGAATTGTAACAAATGGTGGTCGTGTACTCATTGTTGTCGCTTTACATTCGGAACTTCAACAGGCGGCCACCAATGCTACGCGCCTCTGCCAGGCTATAAGATTCTCTGGAAATGGCGCGCAATACCGGAAGGACATTGCAGCTAAAGCATTCAAATTGTAATTATTTATTAGTATTAACGTCAATAAAAACAGGGCTTAACTTCAACCCATTTTTAAAATAAATTTTTGGTGCAGAGCAGAGCCAAGGCCTCAACTATCAGTGGCAGCTAACACAAAATCGCTCTCCTATAAAGATAGTGGTGTGGATATTGATGCTGGCGATGATCTAGTGCAACGCATTAAACCTCTTTCGCGTGGCACACAACGCCCGGGTGTTATTGGTGGTTTGGGTGGTTTTGGTGGTCTATTTCGTCTCAATGAACTCAGCTATAAAAACCCTGTAATCAGTGAGGCGACAAATGGTGTAGGTTCTAAGATTAAGCTAGCCCTGGAACATGAGCAGTATGATCGCATTGGTTATGATCTCTTCGCCATGTGCGCCAATGATGTGCTAGAATCTGGTGCGGAACCTGTAGCTTTTTTGGACTATATTGCTTGTGGCAAGCTCAATGTGCCTCTTGCAGCTCAAATTGTCAAGGGTATTGTAGATGGTTGCCGTGATGCGCGCACAGCTTTAGTGGGTGAGTCCTGCTCCGAGTGTTTAATATGATCATAATTTGACACTGTATGCCATCTTCTGCAGGTGGTGAAACGGCTGAAATGCCTTCGGTCTATGAAGTTGGCAAGTACGATATCGCTGGCTATTGCGTTGGTGTTCTTGAACTGGACCAAGAACTGCCACGTTTCGAACGTTATGAAGAAGGTGATCTGCTGATTGCATTGCCGTCGAGTGGTTTACACTGTAGCGGGTTTAATGAATTGTTGCAGGGATTGAAAGGGCAAGGCGTGAATCTCTATGCCAAATCTGAGTTTGAAGATTCTCCATTGACACTTGGGCAAATCTTAGCTACTCCCACACGTCTCTATGTACAAGAAATGTTGCCCCTAATCCAGAGTGGAATTGTTAAGTCAGTGGCGCACATCACCCATGGCCTCCTTCCTGACATTGCGCGTATTATTCCAAATGGTTATGAGATCGCTATTGACTTTGGGGATCTCAAAGTGCCACCACTTTTTGGCTGGCTAGCGGCTAAACTGAATCTTAGCGCGGAAGCCATGTTACGTCAACACAATTGTGGCATTGGTATGGTATTAGTGGTACCACATACATGCAACACTTGGAAGACTGCACTTAAAGGCAGCAAAGTACTTGGCGTACTAAAGCGAAGGTCGTCAACTCAAAAAGTACCGAAGCAGTCTAAACAAATTGAAGTTAGAAATTTCAATGATGCATTAGAAGCTGTTGCAAGGAAGTTTGGTGGCGTTGGTGATTATACACCAGAGGATGATGCAACAGATATACATGAATTAGCCGCAAGTTTAGTGATTCCCACTTCGCAACGTACGGAATGTATAACCACACAATCTGGTAGGCGTCTCACCCGCGTGCCAAAAATCTATAAAGATCCCGTATTGATAATGGGCACAGATGGTGTTGGCACTAAAATTAAGATTGCACAACAAACTGGTCGCAATGGCACCGTTGGTATTGATTTAGTTGCTATGTGTGTAAATGATATACTCTGTAATGGAGCCGAACCATACACTTTTGCTAGCTATTTTGCTTGTGGAGAGTTACGCGAACAAATGGCTGAGCAAATTACAGCTGGAGTGGCTGAAGGAGCAAAACGGGCTGGAAGCACTTTAATAGGTACGTAAAGTTATTAATATTTATATAAAAAAAACCTTTAAATTAATCTTAAAAATCCTCTGTAGAAGCACATATTGCAGAAGTTCCATTGTTATATGATCCCGCTGTCTATGATCTGGCAGGTTTCTCTCTTGGTATAGCCGAACGTTCAAGAATCTTACCACAAACAGATAAAATTCTAGTCGGTGATATCCTTATTGGTCTGCCTTCGAGCGGTGTCCATAGCAATGGATTCAGTCTTGTGCATGCAGTTATGCGTCGCGCTGGCGTTACCTTTGCTGATAGGGCACCTTTTAGTAATAAGACTTTTGGTGAGGAATTTCTCGCGCCAACAAAGATCTATGTGAAAGCTTTGGCCCCGTTAATAGAACAGGGATGGATTAAGGCATTAGCGCATATAACTGGTGGAGGGCTAACAGAAAACATACCACGTGTGCTCACAAACCAACTTGCTGTCCAGTTGAATACAGAAGATTTCCAAATCCCACCCGTTTTTGGTTGGCTTGCTGCACAAGGCAACGTCACGCCTGCTGAGATGCTACGTACATATAATTGTGGTCTCGGCATGATCCTAGTCGTTTCACCAGCTTTTGCGCAACAAGTATGCGCTGCATTGCAATACACAGAACGTGCCACTGTTGTTGGTCAAGTGGTGAAACGTGCATCATCAAATGCACCGCAAGTGATTGTTCAAAATTTCGAATCTTGCCTTCAACGCGTGCAATTGAATATAACGAAACCTCTGAAACGAGTGGCGGTACTCATATCCGGCTCTGGCACTAATCTTCAGGCGCTCATCGATGCTACTCATGATACAGCGCAAGGTGTTCACTCCGAAATTGCGCTTGTTATTTCAAACAAACCAGATGTTTTGGGTCTTAAGCGTGCTGAGCGCGCTGGTATTCCCAGTCGTGTGATCTCACATCGAGACTATAAAACACGAGAAGAATTCGATGCGGAAATGAGTAAACATTTGCGAGAGGCTCGTGTAGATATAATCTGTTTGGCAGGATTCATGCGTGTCCTGAGTGCGCAGTTTGTTCGTGAATGGCGCGGTCGCTTAGTGAATATACATCCCTCACTATTACCAAAGCATCCGGGTTTGCATGTACAACAGAAAGCGATTGATGCAGGCGATAAGGAATCCGGCTGTACAGTGCATTTCGTAGATGAAGGCGTCGACACCGGTGCCATTATTGTACAGGCCAGTGTCCCTATCGTGTGTGGTGACACAGCGGAAACACTCACAGCTCGTATACAAAAAGCAGAACACTTTGCTTTTCCTAAAGCTCTACGACTATTGGCCAATGGCAACGTAAGACTTAGTAAGGAAGGTAAAAGTGTTTCTGTGTGATGACGTTGTTTACATTAAACGATACTTTTAAGTAAATTCATTATAATCATTGCACGATTTAATATACATACATATCAATATATATTTATCTAATAAAAACTAATATCACGTAATATTTCACAGTTTATGTTACAATACAATTCAAGTTCCAGTATCTATCAATTTATATGCGAAAAAATTTCCCTATTAAAGAAAATATACTCATTAGGTAATCATGTGGAGGATCATAATTATGCTGAGGTTTAGGTACATTATTACGCTTCATGTTACGGGCTAAACTCTTATCTTGCAATATTTTATCAGCGATCTTCTTTATATGTAACCGAAAGAATTGATTCTCCAATATGGGAACAATCAAATTATATTTATCGATAAGTTTATTTAACTGTAATACCTGTTCCTCGTGCTGTTTTAAAAATTTGTTCCAATCTTCTGCTTCCGTTGGATCTAGTGGGTAGTCACCATAGTAAATACGCTCTGCTCGTATCGCTGCCTTTAAATTCTGAGCACCATTGCGTATCTCACGATTAAGTGTTATCCATTCGGGAGTAAAGCCATTGTCAAGCATAATTTTATTTAATTTATGCGTGGTAAAGTCTAAATAAGGATTTTGTGTTTGTGCACTGGACAATGGTTTGCCAGCTCCTTTTAAATTTTGAAAATCACCTTTTGACATAGATTCCTGTATAAGATCTTCAACAATGCGTTCGATACCATACTTTGTTTTAATAGCATGTTTACTATGGTAATTGCCACCTTTGGATTTGGACATAAGATCCTTTTCTCCAGCTGTAGACTTTTCAATACGATGTTGTAGTACAGCTTCTTGTGCTTGCATAGCCCTCACTTGTTGATACTGTTTTTCACGTTGAAACGGATTTCCAATGCCAAAGCCACCAAAATTTAAATATTGTCTATGTTGCGGCGCCGTATGACGAATATCGAAGTCAATAGGTTCTTCTTCATCTTCGGCAATGTTCCGCCGGCTTTTCGAAAATTTTTCTTGCAGCAATTTAAAAGCTTCATCAACTTCTTGAAAGCGTTCACTTGATGCCTCCGGGGTGCCAGCATCAGGATGGACTTTCTTTACAAGTGCTATATAAGCATTACGCACGGTATCCTGATCGTCTGTTTCGTTAACACCCAATATATTGCAGCATTGCTAAATTAACCAAGTTAATTTAAGATAAGTATAAGCAACACATAATAATTGAATAATGACCTACCTTATAAACATCGCGCCGCTTCATGTGAATTGCACGCCAATATAAGCCGGAGATCACGCCAGGCACCAATAATTGTAAGCTGCCATTGAGTGACATAATTTAGTATTGGTTTTATGAAATTTGGCTTTTCCGTGTTTTTTTTTCTTTTAATTTTGTACTTTAAAGACGCATCGAATCGTTTTGTTAGATTTTTTTCTAGTGCTAGTTACGTGAAATTTTTTTGTCTTTTGCCAATGTGTAAAATTATAACAAATTTTGCTATTTTTAGATAAGAAACTAGTATTATTTAATTGTAACATTTTGCGTTTTTAATAATATGAGATATAGTGTTGTTTAGTTAGTGCAGTTAATCAGCTGTTTTGTAACATCATCTGTTGTGCCTTTGAGCACTGAAAACTAGTGCTTATATGTTACATGCTTTGCAACACTCGAATTCATTCAGATGCGTTGCTGCTACTAAGTGTGTGTGCTTTTCTTTACGGAGCGTGGCAAACTAAATAAAACTGCCGTTTTTCTAAAAAAAACAAAAAAAATTATTAATAAAATTGTGCAATAAACTATCAAACTTCAAATATGTCTGACAAAAAACGATCACGTCGTCGCAGAGATGTAAGTGAAATAAGGTTTTGTAGTGCGTAAAAAGTAAAACGCAAATAGTGATTTATGGGGAAGAAAAAAAATTAAGTGATTACATACTGGAGCCAAATTTTCGAGAGCCCACAGAGAGAAATAGAATAAAATTACGGAGAGAGTGTGCGCATATTTACTTAATTTTTTTTTTGTGTGTTTTGTTATTGTTATTTGTTTTTATAATGTTCGTTATTTCTTCTTTTTTTTTTTTTTATCAAAGAGACCAACCAAATTTTTTCATAACTAATTTAATTATTTTAATTGCGTTGATACAAAATTACACACACGCATCGTTTAATGTATTTCCATCTCACACACATCTCTTTCATCTTTGTGTGTGTTTTCTTTATGTATCATTCGCTTTCTGCTGTTGGTGGTTATATTGCCTCATTCCATCCCCATACAGCAGCAGCTCGTACAGAACAACAACATGAGCACAAAAAAATTTGGCTTTCTTTTTTGGTACATACATACAATTTTATGTTTTCCTTTTTTCAAATATCATTTTCCTTCCCTTTGGCTCTTAGTATGGGGTCAGATTTTCTTTTCTTTGTTCTTATTTTGTATGTGGGTGTTTGTTGGTATTTTTCTCCTTCACCATTTACACTTGCATATGTAAATTGCCGGTAGCTCTTTTATTGGTTTTTCAATTAAATATTTTTTTCATTTAAATATACATACATAATATATTTGAATATGAGTTTTGCTATAATTATATTTTTAAAGATTTGCATCTAAAATGGAGGAAGTCATTTTGTGTCTTCAGGTAGAAAAAAAGATTATATTTCTGTTATTACGGTCCAAAATTTTCCGTTGTTGATTCTCTTTTAAAATTGTTTGTGTATGTATAACTGTTGCGACAGATCATTTCGAAAATTTTTCTTTTGTTTCTTACATACTGCGTTGTTTTGTACATAGTGCGTACAAATATTTTCGTTTCCCTCTTTATAGACAGATGTGGAAGATTCGATTTCGTTTTAGGTCATTT
Organism: Amiota minor; assembly: GCA_037043295.1. Lineage (NCBI taxonomy): Eukaryota > Metazoa > Arthropoda > Insecta > Diptera > Drosophilidae > Amiota > Amiota minor. The sequence continues at coordinate 914,957 of JBAMAW010002153.1, forward strand.
GCAATGACCTGAATCTTGTTTGTAGTCGACTACATGCAGAGATACGAATCTCTTAATTTTCACTCCTCCATTCGGAAGTTCTCTGTATATCATATTTTTCTTGTCTCTTTTTTTTTTACTAGTAATGTGTTCAATGTCAAAATAAGACGACGTCAAAACAAACAGCTGAAGTTTCGGTTTATAAAAACAAAACTTGTTTTTTATTTTCATTTGACATGAACGAAAGAGCGCGCATGAAGTGAAAGAGATCGCAGATTAGTAAATCAAGTGTCTTGGCAAGTATGTACATACATATGTACATACTTATATGTAAGTGAGTGAGAGGGTTATTGTTGTGTTTGTTATATGCTCACGTTTTTTACCAATTTCTTGAAACCATTTCAACTTTTAAATTTGTTTTAATTTATAATTTATGCGATAATACTGCTACCATATAATTTTACAACATATTTCATTTCAGGTTTTATAGTTTTTAAATGCTTACGCCACTGCTATGCTTTTTTTATAAACTTAAATGAGGCTTAATACGGGTTCTCTCTGTGTGTCTCAATTTGTACCAGTGTATTGATCATGAACTATTCTCTCTCTCTCTCTCAATTAAATTTTTTTTTTATTTCCATTTCTTGTTTATTTCAATTGAAGCCCAATAGTCCAATAGGGTGTGAGTGTGTGCTTTATTATACAGTTAACTCGCTTTAGTTTCGCTCTTGTCATGCATTCGTTTCCTCGTTCCCCTCTCAATCAGAGTTTCACTTGTTTATTGTTGTTGGTTTTAATATTCTGATTGAGTGTTGGCGAAAGTTTTGTTACAACTTAAGCTTCCACGCTTCGCTCATTTCTGTCTCGGCTCTCTTGGGACGTGATTCAATCAGTTAGTAGTCGATCAGTCATTCCGTTACGAGTTAAAAACACATTCGTGTACTTTCTAGTTTGTTAAAGCATATGCAACACGTCAGATATTAAAAATTTTAATTTTTTTTTTTTCTAAAAAAATTTCCCTTTACAAACTAAAGACAGAATTGTTTTAATGTTATTTATTGATATTACATTTTAAACGTTTATTGTTAAATATAGTTAACAAATTTTTAACAAAAGAAATGTCTGACGACGAAACTGTTTTGTTGCATCAACATGAGGAGGAGGAGGAGGAACAGGAGATCTTTGATGATGGCACGGTAGTGTTTACTTCTTAACTTCATACTTACGTTTTCAGGTGAAATCCAATAACTTGCATTGCATGAAACACAGTAATTTTTTTTGTGTCGTGGCCACATTTTTCATATGGGGAATTTTATTATTAGATTTTTATTGCATTCGCTTGAAAAATTTACTAAATAAATCTGTGTGCGTGCTGGAGATAAGCTTGTTGTTGTCTTTTTTTCTACCTTTCAGTCATTTCATTCCGGAGATATAAAACACTTGTTTCAATAAATAAATTTATATTTAGATAGATAATCATAATATTTTATTTTAATTTTTTGATTTGTTAGGAATATACTGGACCAGGTGAACAGAAAGTGGATAAACCCAGTAAAGATGAGTACACTGTTGCGAAATGGCTGAAAAAGAATGTTAAAACAAAGAAGACAAAATTTCTCAGTCACAATGTGGAATATTTCACTTCTAGCAAAGCCATCGACGCTTTAATGAAATCAAAATTTACTGAAGGTAATCAGGCGGTCTTTACAACACGTGATCAAATTATTGATTTTTTGGATGTTATGTTGGAGCATAAGTTTTTCCATCGCGCCAAAAAGGTGCCTTTAACTCCCGATGAGATGCGAGTTAAAGGTGAAAAAGCGGTAGAGAAACCTGTTGTGAAAACGGATACGAAATCCACGGTACCAAATAAAAAAGAAGAAAAGAAAAAATCAGCGCCATCGTCCCCAAAAGAATGCAAAAAAGAAACTGACAACGAGAAAAAGGATACCGAAGCTGAAGCTGATGCAGGTGCTGAATCCGGTGATGGTATTGGTGGAGTATGTGATAAGAAAGAGAAACGCAAGCGTAAAATACGTTTGGATATGCATCCAGAGCAGGTATTCGTTGATGGTTCGGAAGCCTACGTCTGGATATTTGATCCCATACCACTACATTATTGGATTTTCGGATTTATTTTGCTACTCGGCGCTGTGGGCATTTGTTTATTCCCACTTTGGCCACCAATGCTCCGTCAAGGAGTTTATTATTTATCAATATTGGCAGCTGGATTTTTGGTCTTCATACTCGCATTAACCGTGGTACGTTTAATTGTGTTCACAATTGTATGGGCATTGACAGGCGGCAAATTACATTTCTGGATATTCCCAAATTTGACCGAAGACGTTGGATTCTTTGCATCTTTCTGGCCGCTGTATGAAGTAAGTTTTGTGCACATTTTCTTTAAATATATAATCTTATTTTATTTTAATTAAAATCAGAGCAATTATGTTACTGATGACGGAAATAACAAAACCGCCAAGAAATCCAAATCAAAAACAAAGAAAAAAGAAAAAGATAGTGATGCTGAAGATGATAATGTTGTTGCCGATAATGATGGGGATGCTGATGGGGATGCAGATGGTGATGCTGATGGCGATGGTGACGGTGATATTGGTGCAACGCCGCTTGAACCTGAAAAGATTGAAGAAATCAAGGAACATGATGGTGAAATTGAATTACGCCATCGAAAAGTTCAACTCCTTGATGGTGCACCGCAAAGTGGCGATGAAGTCACTGAGTCGGATGCGAAAGATGGGTAAGCAGTCGATCTTCATTCCACTATATACATACATATGCTCTATAAATTATATACAATGATGCATATGTAATTTAAATGCATACATATATAAAATTATATATATTTAGTTGCTTTCTCGATTTTATGTAACCTCACACAAACATAACACATACACACACATACATATACAATATATACATATATATATATATATATATATAAACATTTTGTCCTTTGTAAATTGCAATATTGTCCAGTGTTTTGCTTAAAGCATTTAAAGTCGAATATTATAAAATGAATTTAATTGTAACATGTATTTATTATTTTTAACATATTGGTTTTAATATAATAATTTTTATTAATAAATAATAATGCATTTTGATTTTCTTTTATCATTTTTAATTTTTTATTTATATTTTTGTTTTTTTTTCTAATAATTCTTTTTTTTTTTCTAGTTTCCATTTTTTTTAAAGCTAACACGAAAAATTTTGGGTCCTCGATTTTTTGTATTAACAAACAAAATTAGTAAAAATTTACTAAAATTTACAGAAAATTTGAAATAAAGAGAAGAAATAGGTCAAGTTTTTGTTTTTTCTTCGAAATGGGTTCAAGTACAATATTTTATTCGAGATGAAACGAAACCATGTAAACTGCAAAGGTCTGTGCTCCCACGTCAAATGTTGTTTACTTTGATGAGTTCTTCAAATACTAAATCAATAATAATTTTTATATCAAGTTTCTTCATTGTTTTACAATTCAAAAAGAAATTCAACTCGGAGCGAAAAATTTTATCTCATTGCTATTTTTTATTGTATAAATGAACAATAAGAGAGGTTAAATAACTTTAAAATAATGGCGAATCACTGGCATATGAAGGATTGTTGAGAAAACAGCAATTAGATCAATTTGGGTTCGCCATCACTCTCCTAGACTGATTGTATTTGTGTCTACACTGCACCGGTGTCCTTTGTTAATTTCATTTAATCATTTAAATCATTTAAAATGTAACATAAATTCAAGAACATTCATCATTCGGGTGAGTAGGAACGAAAGAAAAAATGGCAAATACAATAGTAAGTTTTTTAATCATCTAACAAAATTATAAAGTTAATAATCTTATTTTCACATAAATAATTTTTGGTAAATGGTGGCAAACAAATTGTTTAAAATGAATCAATTAAATTATAATTGTTGTGGGTTTTTCCTTCTTTTCTCTTACAGCATATTGTCGCATACATCAGGATCTGAATCTGAGGGCTCCAGCAAAGATTATGAATTTATCAGTTCAAGTGAAGTCCAAAATGTCAACTAAGCTAAACATTATACACAACATATGTAGCTGTATTGCTATATAAATATACATATATATATATATATATATATATAATTATAATTTAGATGAAGAAACTGTAGAATTTAAGCAACAAAAATCAAGAAAACAAGCAAAGCTGTTTTAGGCCATTCAACAAGCAAACAAAAAACTCCACAATTTGAAATGTATATTTTTTTGGGGTTGCTTTTCAAAATGACTAAAAACAAATAATGCTCCATTCATAATAATAAAGAAAACAATTACATTTAAACATGACATTTAAAGAGAAAAGCATTTCTAATTAATTATATTAAACGATTTTGAATTGAAATAATTCTCAATCATTCAAATTTTGCAATATACCTTTTCTCGTATACTTGTTTTTTGTGATTTGCATAAATAATTGTAACTATATTTTTTTATAGAAATAATATTTTTAAATTTATTTTGTGTCATCAAAATCTATGTTTTGTCTCACATCTTTGAACTGTTTTAAATTATTTAAATATTTTGTCTTTGTGTTTAGTATTAAGAAATAAAAAAAAAAAAAAAACAAAAAAAAACGAGAAACGACAGTGAGGTATCATATGATAATGATAATATAAAATAAATTAATTTTTGTGTAATTACAAAATGAACTAACTTAATTAATTAAATTAGTAGTGTAAAAGATTTATTAAATAATAAATTTAGCAAAGTATAAAAAATATTTTTTTTTATTTCATATGTTCTGATGATTATTAAGGATTTCAGAATTGTTTAATAATAATTAATTGTTGATTTTAAAGGGGTAAACTAATCCCTTCTGGCAATCATAGAAATTTACACTACAATAGATAAGTATGCTTCTTGAATAAAAATGAATGCCACACATGTTATGTACATATGGTGTATCTACTATTATAGTATGCACCTATATATGTTCACAATAAAAGATAGATCAAGCGACTTCAATTGCTCGAAGATGTAAAATACATTTTTTCAATCTTCCATACTCATTTATTTTCCTGCGTCTCATCGTTTTGTTAAGAATATACTGGACCAGGTGAACAGAAAGTGGATAAGCCCAGTAAAGACGAGTCAACTATTGCGAAATGGCTGAAGAAGAATGTTAAAACGAAGAAGACAAAATTTCTGAGACACAATGTGGAATATTTTACGTCTAGCAAAGCCATCGATGCTCTAATGAAATCAAAGTTTACTGAAGGCAATCAAGCGGTATTTACAACACGTGATCATAGATTATAGATTTTTTTTGATGTTATGTTGGAGCATAAGTTTTTGCATAGCGGCAAAAAAGTACCTTTAACCCCTAATGAGATGCGAGTTAAGGGTGAAAAAACGGTAGAGAAACCTGTTGTGAAATCGGAAACAAAATCCACGGTAACAAATAAAAAAGATGAAAAGAAAAAATCATCGCCATCGTCACCAAAAGAATCCAAGAAAGAAATTGACATCGACAAAAAGGATACTGAAGCTGAAGTTGATGGTGGTGCAGAATCCAGTGATGGTATTGGTGGAGTATGTGATAAGAAAGAAAAACGCAAGCGTAAAATACGTTTGGATATGCATCCAGAGCAGGTATTCGTTGATGGTTCGGAAGCCTATCTCTAGATATTTGATCCAATACCATTACATTATTGGATTTTCGGTTTTATCTTGCTACTCGGCGCTGTGGGCATTTGTTTATTCCCACTTTGGCCACCAATGCTCCGTCAAGGAGTTTATTATTTATCAATATTGGCAGCTGAATTCTTGGTCTTCATACTCGCATTAACCGTGGTACGTTTAATTGTGTTTACAATTGTATGGGCATTGACAGGCGGCAAATTACATTTCTGGATGTTCCCGAATTTGACCGAAGACGTTGGTTTCTTTGCTTCTTTCTGGCCGCTGTATGAAGTAAGTTTTGTGCACATTTTCTTTAAATATATAATCTTGTTTTATTCTAATTAAAATCAGAGCAATTGTGTTACTGATGACGGAAATAATAAAACCGCCAAGATATCCAAATCGAAAACAAAGAAAAAGGAAAAACAGAATAAACGAAAGTAAGGTATCCAATTTTCATATGATAATGATAATATAAAATAAATTAATATTTGTGTAATTACAAAATGAACTAAATTAATTAATTAAATTAGTAGTGTAAAAGATTTATTAAATAATAAATTTAGCAAAGTATAAAAAACATTTCTTTTTATTTCATATGTTCTGAAGATTATTAAGGATTTCAGAATTGTTTAATAATAATTAATTGCTGATTTTAAAGGGTTAAACTAATTGATTTCTCTTAAAAATTTGAACAATTCGATTTATGAGTCCAAAGATTTTTTAACGTAAAATATATTTAAATTTTCCATACAAATTTGTTTATCTTCGTCTCATCGCTCCAAAGAATGTTGAGCTATTTTTTTTTCAGACTCTGATGCTGCCCAGTGGCCGCGATAGTTTGCAATAACATTTTTTTTTTCTTTATCAAAAGAACATTTCTAGCGATGCGTCTTGGAAGATTGGTTTGCAGTAAATCATAGGATTGTTCCGATTACTTCTGAAATGTATTCAATTTCGAGAGAATTACAATTTCCTACATGCAAGAGGTTTTATTAGCTAATTTTATTTTAAAAACATTTCTTTACAAAATTAACTGATCGATTCAAGATTTTCCGTTTTTTCGTAGCAGCAAGCTGTCAAAGGTTCGACCTAAATTGACCTAACTGGATTGTTTTGACTTCTAAATGAAGTGCACTTTGACTTCACAAAAACTAAAAATTCTAAAAACTCTGCTTGAAACTATTATTTTGATTAAGTGACTTGCTTGTTTACTTGCACTTTCATATAAGATAATGTTTTTTTAATAATTTGGGGGAAATCACACTTATTATATTGGGCATGTCATCATCTTAAAATGTTTTCTTTAAGTCGTTATTATGGTTAAAGTTAACCAAAGATTATTGTATTGTAATGTCATTGACTTAATGTAGATTTATTTAGTGAATTTAGCCATCCGCTGTTTGACATACATATGTATTTCTTAAGGCGCATTAGGACTATAGTCGGGAGTCTTTACTAAAAAGAAATTCCTTTTAGAGGAATGCATGTTCTTATACTTTAAATTTCTCAGAAATGTTTTTTTCAAAAATTAATAAATTTATATTTTAACAAAATTTCCAATTTAAAATTTTATTTTTAAGGATCGATTCGTCTTCGATCAGTCTTACTGGTCAGACGTTTATTTCGTAACTAATAAATTTATTTTTTAACAGAGCCAAACAGCCACCAATTATGACAACATCGTTTGCAGCTACTGATCACAGGAACAAAAACAAAGGTTCCTTATTAATAGCACAGCCGCTCGAATATAGAGCAAGATCTTGCTCTCCTGTTCTGTCTTGTAGTGACCAGTGCCCTTCCCCTCAAACTCCTTTCTATTCAAACCTAGAAACAACTGTGTTAAAAACTACAACAAACACAACATAAAGCACAGTTTTTACATCAACAGCTAGTACAGAGTCAGAAACAACAACAGTGTCCTCAGCTACTGCATCGATTGCGTCATCATGCAGTTACTGTAACAACAACAAACACCCAAACATTTAATCGGGACATCAACAACCCAATGCTAGAACAAGCAAGCTGCATAGTAACAGCATCAGCAGCAAACAGCGAAAGTAGGGAATCGTCTGTAACGGTAACGACATCAACCAATAGAAAAAATTCTTCTACGCAAGCTAAAGCAATCAAAAATACAACTATATCCCTAGCAGGTAGTCAAACACAGCGCATGCAAAACGGGACCCTAGAAAATAAAGCGGCACTGGAGACAGGCGTTGACCGCTACATACAAATCCACAATAAATAATAATAAATAGGTACCAAATACTTGCTGAAAAGGATGAAGCTACATCCTATAAAAACGATGACAACAACTCATCGAAACTCACTTCTCCGATATACATTCGTGAAGAATGGTCGAATAGGCTTATAAATGCTTTCCAAAAAAATACTTGGCAACAATAACTTTCATATTGACCCCATTATACGGAAACAACCTACAAAGGAATTTTTATACCTAGCAGCTCAAAAACGGCAAAAGCCTATGGTGGTTGTAATTAAGGGCGTTGAACCTTCTGTTGATTGTAGAGATATTAAGAGTGCCCTGGATGAAAAATGGTTTGGGATCAAAGTAGTGATTAATATCTTTAATAAGAATAAAATTGCACAGCTATTGTACAAAACTGAGTTGGCCCCAAAGTTGCAGAATTTAAAGAAAAATGAAGTCTTATCTGCAACCTTAAATATTTGCTTCATCGTAGGGTATCTGTGGAGGAGCCTCACAAACGTGTTAATCCCTGTGCCATACACAAATTACCAGGAATTTGGCCACACAAAATCTTATTGCACCCTTCGTTCAGAATGTGTAATATGTGGAGATTTGCGTGAAACCGCAATTTGTAAACCTTAGTCGCTATACGCTATAATCTCTAGTGGTCCGATCAAATTGAAATTTCGACAGTATACGTTTTTGATGTATAGCCACAAACCAGACATTCAGAGAGACCAAGAAGTACCACCAGTAAAAAAAGAAAGTTCCAAGCGTAAAGGTATTTACATGGACAAACTAGTTCGACACTTTAATCCTCTAGCCAGAGTCTTTGTCCATACAAGGAACTCATCTCGTTTGAATCGTATAGCCGTTTTGCTTACTTAGAGGCTCTAAGTGTATCAGTTTTTAAGAGTTGATTCATAAATATATATAGGAGATACAATAAATAAATACAAAAACAAATTGATGGATAATTTCTTTAACCATTTTTTACCTTTAACTTTACCATATGAAGTCATGTTATGATGATATTGAAATATGAAAAAAAAATCATACTGAGTGCAAATTTCTGATGTACCTACAACATATTTTACTTTTAGCCATGTTTGCGTAATGGCCAACAGCAAAGAGCCTTGATAATCATAACATACATAAGGTTGGCCCTTTGAAGTCCCACTTTTTTTTGTTGTGTTCTCTTGTATTGGATTGGACATCATATACCATTACACAATATATATATATATACATATATATGTATGTATACCCATATGTACATATATATGTTGTAACAAACTCAAATGCATATTACCTATAGTAAATGAGAACAGAAATTAATTGCATGCAACAAGCAGAATAAACAATGTTAAAGTTTCAGGCATTTTTCCGCTTAATTGAACGTCAGTTAGTATACGAGTACATACGAGTACACGTATGTATGTCAGCATTGTGAAAAACAAGTAAAATTCAACTTATTGAAAACTGAAGGCCATTTATGTTTAAATTCATTGAAATTTATTAAATTTTTAAAAGGAACATTTTGTGTTTGGTTTGAGTATCGAATTTTAAGAACAATTTACAATGCCAACCCCAAATTTATTTCAAATTTGTTAAATTGTAAATTGTATTGTGAGTTTCCAAAAGATAAATTCAAACTAATTTAATTTGTGTATTCTTGAAATATGTTTGATAAATTGATTAATAAGTTGTAGGCCATAACGTGGCATAAGTAGTCCAAGTATAACGGTTGCGCCAGCGATCTGTGCTTTGAACAATAAAATTAGTTATACATAGTATATTATTTTTTATACGTCTATTGACTTACGTAGATTATGATCTTGGCTAGAAAATAAATTAACCAAAACATCAAACAAGCGACTATGGCAAAAAATGTAGTTATGGTAGGTGATCGAATCCATCCTGAAAATCTTGGTTGTATGACGAATCGAAGTCTCCTCTGTATAGGGGTATGGCGTCGTTTTTTAAATTTTTGTTTTGAAGTGACCATAATGCTAGAATAGAATGAAAATGATTTTCAGAATCAGAAATGGTTAAAAAATTCTCAACACAATAACAAAAATTTTGTGTATAAATTTAAAACAATTTTCACCTACTTAATTTTATATTTTGATTACAGAATAATTTTTTTTTTTTTATTCGATTGACTATTTCAACTCCTTTATAGATATAACCAAGTCGAATTCACTTTTAAAACGATTAGTTAAACTTAAGTTCATCATAATAAAGAGCCACAAAATCATTATCATAGTGAGCAAATTGAGAAGGATCCTGTGTGGTTTTATGAATGTATCGCACATGCATTGTTTGGCTTCTCGAAATACTGAAATCCTTACTTCGAACACAAATTTTAAATTCAATTTTAAATGGTAAAACAAATGATGCTGCCCAAATGACAAGTTTTTCAAATTTAGCACGTCGATTCTTTTTTGAAGAGGATTTACTTTCAGCGTTCTGCATTGCAAAAGGTAATTTACATGCATATAAAACAATCGGGCAATAGTGTATGATCTCATGCATTATTGCCGGCAAAAGGGTATTCTTTGGGCATTGTTTAAGTATAACGGGAGGACTATGGATTGATATAGAAATTAAAATCAAAAGATACAAACAGCATACAATGAGATCAAAAATGTCAAAACATACTCTTTGTTACGATCTCCTCCATACGCTATTAGACCAAGAAAACCTGTTTCTCCAAGTGCATAATTTTTAGGGTTGATTGAAAACACACCTTCGGAGTCATTAAAAATTGTTTGCCATTCTTCTGCAGAGTCTTCAACACAAAACCAATTTAAGTGACATTGGGCAATATGTCCTAACAAATTTGAACCATTCACTTTGTACTTGCAATTATGGATGAAACACTTTACGCGTATATGGGGAGTCAATAAATTAACTAAATCAGATTCTTGTGTATTTTTAGCTTGATATTCCATTCCACAACGATGTTCACTAGAAGTTCGTTCTGTACCATTGACTAGTAGTTTTTTATGAGAACCCGAATTTGCTGCTATCAGACTTTTCATGACTATAATCAAATTATCATTTGTCAAATTGGTTTGTGTCATAGGGTAAAAGTCTCTAAAACATTTTAAATCAAATGTCACAATTTCTGGAGTATGGCATTCAATATAATCACTTGATGAAGTGTTGCTTAATTGATCCCGGTCACGCTTATATTTCGCTAAAGCCATTTCATTACTTTCTTGTCTTGAATTGTACTGCATCGGCGAATTTTGTATGTTTTCTATATTTTCTTTGATCTCTGGTGCCTTTAATAATTGATTTCCTCCAAACTTTAATTTATCTTGTTTATTAATTGATAAATTTAAATTGGATAATTGGAGTGGGTTATTATTAAAATTTTCAGGTTGTCGGTCATCAGATTTCAATCTGCCAATTAAGATCGATTGGTTCTTAATGCACTGTTTAGTTGGATTCCTAGATACATTAAAAACATTCGATTTTATTATTGAAGATTTTTTTCGATTATCATTTTCTGAATGTTTTGGAAAAACAGGTTTCTTTGATACTTTAAGACCATTGGAATTTTTTGTTGAAGATTTTTGTTTATTGTTTTCTGCATATTTTGGGACATCACGGTGTCTCGGCGAAGACAAGAATCCCTGGCGACATGTATAAAAATTATCGGTTGATGTGTTAGATTCGCTTTCTCTATTTTTTCGAATAGAATATTGCTTCGGTAGAGATTTTAAAGGGATTGTTTTCCTTTCCTTGTGTATTTGATTAGGAAGTGATTGATTTAATGGAGACTCGGTAGGTAAACAGCGCTTATTTGTTTGAAAATCATGCTCAAATTTTTCGGAATTTCTTACAACTTTGGGTTTGGTTCTTGGTATTTTCGATGTATTGTCCTTGTCTATAAATATTTGATTTATAAATCTTCCTTTAAAATTTTTCGGTTTAACTTTGGAAGGAATTTTATGAACCTCTACTTCATTCTCTTCTTTAATAGAGGCCTTTGCTAACGCAGTCTTATTTTGCAAGTCTTCGACAGGATCAGACAATATCATACCTTTTCGTTTAATATATAATTCTTCCAATAATTTATCGTTCAACACTTTTCGTTCATCCTCTTCAACATTTCTATTTTTAGATAATTCTATAATTTCCATTGTTGCAAATTGTTGCTTGTATGGTATCACTTGTGCAAGGTGTCCAGTTCGCTTGAATCCAATTTCAACAGCCAACATTAGGATTTTACATTGTTTGGGCTTTTCAATTTTTTCGTTGGACGTTTCTATGAAAAATTCTTGAAGATTGCCAAGCAATGATTTCTTTGGATGTAATGAAATACTTTGATTTGCGACGGGGTCATATTTCCATTTCTGCATATGATTTTTGGTTGTTTTTAAGTTAGAAGTTGTCACATTTATTGGATATTGGGTAGAATATTTTGGTATTTTTGAGTGGCGCATTTGCTTTCCGACGATCGATTTTGCCCTTAATCTTCCCAGTTTCTGTATAGGAGTGGCGTGAAGTCCAGTTGTTTTAGCTAAACGGTTTATAGATTTCTTCTGATTTTTTATTACTGTTTTCATTGTATCCGAATACAATTTGGGTGTATGTTTGTGAATTCTTTTAAGTTTATTCGGTTTTACTGTTTTCATCTCCTTCGTACATTTGGGGTCGTCTAGAGAAATTATTTTCGGTTCTAATTTTTCTAACTCGTTTTTCTGTGTTTTCTCGACGAACAAAGATTCCTTTTTGTGATTGTTAGAAGTCAACTTTAAAATATGTTTCTCTGAACTAATTCTTTGAGTTGCATCGGTTTTTTTCGCTGGATTTTCAATAGAAATTTGTTGTTCAATAACAGTTGAAGTTGCATTGAGCTCCAGTTGATTGCCAATTAAATGATAATCAAGTCTTGCAGGATTCAAATTTAGTGCTGTACTACTCGGCTCCTTTTCGTAATATATTTTATTTATAATGGGGCTTAAAGTGCTTACCTCTGTACTCATTTTTTCTTGTAGATTCTCTGCTTTATATTTATTGATTTTGGATTGTTTCTTATCTGAAACGATTCCTGTTGGATGTGAGGCATTTTGTTGTATGTGTTTTTGATTATCGGTTTTTGCTAGTTTTTGGGGGTGGATACCAAGTAATAAACGCATACGAGGAGATAACTCTTTAAGGTCTACAGTACAGCTAGATTTTGTAATTGGCGTCTGAATTTTAGAATTGGACTCATCTTGGATAAGTTCGCGTCTCTTGGCATTAAGTTTTTCTACGACTTTCTCTCGGGATGCACGAGTTGTAAACATTGTCCACAAAGATTTTCTAAGATTTTTTTCGGATGCTTGCTTAGATTTAATTTTAGTTAGGATATTAGTGGTATTGATATTTGTTTTAAGTTCACAGTCATCTTTACTCTTATTACTCTTACTTATTACTGGCTCTTTGTTTGCTTCATTTTCTGGATGATTGTATGATACTGATTTGTTAAAATATGTACGAGAGTCATAAACTGGGAGATCCAGTTTACCACGTTTTTTAATATAAACAGTGTCTCCAGTTAGAGGTGACTCACACTTTGGGCATTCAGTTCCCGCAACACCAATAAGTCTGGAACTAGCTTGGTGTAATCGTAAATAATCAAGTGCTCTGTTCAGTACCTCATTTTCTTTTGTTGGCTTATTAAGTTCTTTGGTTTGTTGTTCTATTTCTAGTCTATTAACTCCTTTTGGGGTAATACATGGCTTATATATCTTAGATGATCCGTGGATATTACTTCTTTGTGCGGTTTTTACACAAGTTTTTTCAGTTTTCATGTCTCCATTTTTGCATTCCTTTTTAGGTATTTCAACTTTTGGTGGTGGTAATTTTTTGACATTTGATTGAAAAGTGGAGTTTACAATATTCTTTTTTTGGATTCTAACTTTTTCTGTTTGTCCACCCTTTTTTAAAGCATTTTGGTTATTACTATTACGACAAGTTCTTGCTACACATGGCTTACGCACCATCTCTGATCCATATGAATTATTGCTTTGTATGTTTTTGAGACCATTTCTTTCAGTTATTATACCCCTTAATATAGTATGAATGCATTTCTTTTTACAACCTTCAAGTTTTGGTGGTGGTATTTTCTTGGCGTTTGATTGAAAAGAGATTTTCGTATCTTGTGTTTTTATATTATTTATTACTTGTCCACATTTCTCCAAAACATTTTGATGATAAATATTCTGACAAGTCTTTGCCACATATGGCTTACGTGTATTCAATGGCATGGTTTGTGTGGTTTTAAGACTAGTTTTCTCGGGCTCTACGGTATGAAAGCACTTTTTTTTAGAACCTTCAACTTTTGGTGGTATTTCCTTGTTATTTGTTTGACAAGTGCTTTTACCGAATTTCTCATCATGTGTTTTGTTCGTTTCATAATAACGAGTCATTGCCACAGGTAACTGACGTATGGGCTGTGAAATGTAGCGCTCCGCTCTTTGCATAAGATTCTTATTTGTACTTTTAGTCTTCAAGCCACCTAATAAGCACATACTTTTTGGTGGTTTATTTACTTCTTGGGTTTTAGGGATGGTAACGATTTTCGCACCCACTTCTTTTGGGTCTTTTACAACCTGAACACATTTCACTGAATCATATGGATTATTAAACAATTTTAAATTATGAAGATATGAAGCTTTTGCCACTTTTGGGCAGCAATAATTTTCATTAAGTTTTTTAGAATGAACTACACAAGGACTTAGGCTAGAATTTGTTGATAACTTACTAGAGTTGTAGCAGACCGTCTCTATGGTTGGAGATGTCTCAGAATCGGGTGAATAGTAGTCTGAAGGTTCATCAACATATTGATATTTGAATTGGTAATTTTCAAACGTCACTGGGAACACAAGCATAGAGTCATTATCATATGGATCCTGGTTCGTATCAAAATATACGTCACCGGGATTAATGGACTCCTTCTCTTGAGCCGGCTTACGTTCCTCATTAGCTGCGGAATGGCGCAATGTTAAATCGCTCAAGATCTTATTTAAAGGCGGTACAGGCTTGCTCTTGTGTTCACGGAAACTAAACTTGCGTATTTTGTTAATCGCTCCGGTCGATGGATGTAACACGTATGACTGACTTGGCTCTATCTGCTCAGAATAGAGACTGTTACACATAAGTGTTGTCTCACTGATTTTCGGCTCAACCAATGGTATTTTAATTGTAACTGGAATGTTTTTAACATCACCCTAATGAATTACTAATGCTTCACTGGATCTGTGTTACAAATACTTACCAAGTTGCCGATCAATAGCAATTGTCTTTAAAGATTTCTTCTCATCTATATCTAGCGCACAGGCATTTTCGGGTTCCTTACGATCAGACTTCACCACAGTATCACCACCATTTATTTCCTTACCAAAATGTCCGGCCATCATTTGTGAGAGTTTAATTTCATCTCCTACACACTGATTTTGTTGCAAACCACAACATTTGCAAATCTTCACTGGCCGCATATGAGCTTTTACCGGTACTCGAGAAGCATGTCCTACATTGCACTTGGGTCCGGAAACGATTTGCTTAGCTAACTTTTTACGATTACGACGCGCTTCTATGGCCAGAGCAGCTTTTGCCATGCCGGTAGTTTTCATAGCTTTTGGACGCTTCTCCTTGCCGCACAGAGCACAGTCGGATTTTTTGTCTAAATAAGCGAGACTTTCCGCTTTATCATCATTTTCGCAACACTTACAAAAATCCATTTTTTTTTTGCGAATAGTTAACACTAATATATTATTAATGTTACCGGTGCGGTGAAATAATACAATTATTAAAAGTAAAAATAAAAAGTTCAATAAAAATTCTCAGGTTGAAAATATAACATTGACTCACAGATTTCATATGAAAGGCAAAGAATTTTTTTTTTCAACTTTAGTACTCGAATTTCACAATTTGCAAAGCCTACTATAATAGCGTCTTCACAGCGCGGCAAAATTGATTTCAATTTGTTTCTCTTCACACTGTGGTTTTGATTATTAAAACAGCTGTTTTTTTTTTTTGTTTTGGTTACATTGTTATATTACATTATATTGGAAAGATGGAAAGTTTAATTGTAAAATTTGTAGAAAATATGTAATTTTGAACAATTTTCAGGGTATGCAAATATGTTTCTTAAAATTTTTAACAAAAACTTTACAATTTGTAATTTAGTTCAATCATTATCAGCTTTTTTTGATGGCGAGCAAAGAAAAACCCTTGAAAAGTAACGAGTATGCAAATAATTGCCCTTGAAAAGTAAAAAAGTTTTCAGGGTAGGCAAGTTGTCAACGCTTTTGATCATTTTTCGGATTCTTCAATAATATTGAAGATTATATTATGATCGAATTAAAAATTATTTTTTTTTTTTTACAACAACAATAGGGAAAATGTGGGGTTGTTGTTGTTGTTCGATTGTAATCGGATTCCTTAAAAAATCCTATGCTGTATTGTGAATTGGGCATAAAACCAGATTTGCTGATATTTGGTATATGATACACTGTACTTAAAATACGTGTAAATTTCATGGAGATTACACTTTTTCCGTGATATTTGGTATCAAATTAATTCACCTTTTGATTTTCGTTCATTAGATAAGAATCTTGTTGTTAACTTTGTTTGTTAATGAAATGAATGATATGGTTCAAAGTATTTAAAGGGAAATCCCAGCATTTATTATCATAAATATATATCCCCTAATAAAATTGAAGCAAACACAAATTACTTAATTTAAAACTTTTCACACAATAAATCGCACATAAACAAAAAAATCGAAATATGTCAATTTATTATTAACTTTATTGGTACTTACTAAGAGAGTTAAGCATTATTTGCCAATTTTTTATTTCTTAAGTATACGTAATAAATATTCACAGCAATATGTATAAATTGTACACACAGTTTTTACAGGTTTTACTAGGGTTTATATATTTTGTATATCATAGAATATTGCATTTATTTATTTATCCTAATAAATTATGACAAATTCCTGCAACTTAAAATTAAGCTTAAAACTAATTTATGTAATTAATGAAAAATTTAAGAGAAGAAAGCAAAAGCAAAAATTGAAATTAATCTCTCTGACACATTGGGGAAAATTTATTTGCAAAGCAGAAAGCTATGCCCCTACTCACAGCCATTTGTGTTCAGAGACATTAATCAATCAATCAGATCATCTAGGCTGTAGTGTATTCCGATTCCCGACGGCAGCGAAGGGCAATGATTTAAGCGCTGAAGGCAAAATCGCAGGCGAGAGCATGAGATAGATCTTATATAAAGAGTGTGTAAAACTCGGAAAGAATCATATACGGCATATTTGCATTTAGCTAAGAGCTGTTTCTTACTTTAAGTTTTACGGGCAAAGCTCTCCCTTGATTAACGATTTTGTTGACTAGGGAGACACGAGGCTTACGGGGTAGCTTTAACTCATGAACGATGAGTGAAACATTTCGCTGCTCAAGTATTCGTTTCTGTTTTGATTCCCGTTTTTGTAGTTTTGATATTTTCGTTTCGTTTTGTTTTCAGATTCAATGTACGTAAGCAAATTAATAAATTCTGGGTTAAAGATATTTTATATTTTATTTACTGGTGGCTCATTGTCCAACCAGTCGAGTTCAAATTCAAACTTAAACTAAACTATAACAATTTTAGAACTTAAAATTAAACCTAAGGCTACCATCAATGTCCGGAATTTGCTGATGCGACAACCACTGCTTCTGTTGTTAGAGAATCGTCGTTGTTCTTGTTACTGCAGCTTTGGGTTCGACTCAACATTGTTTTTATTATTATTGTTGCTTAATAATGCTAGCCTTGCTACTCGTGTGGTGTTTTATCTTTCTAACGAACGGATGCAACAAAAATTTGTTTATACAACGTATGTTGTTGCGCACTTTGTATTAATTATTTCTGAGCGTGTTAACTTGCATGGCAGTTTGAGTTACCAAAGAAGAATCGGCAAAAACTCACAGACTCATAACCTAACGTGTGAAATAGCTATAAGGTAACGAAATTTCTAGTTGTACGACTATTCACACAGAATCTAAGTTAACTCAAAAGCACTGGAATCAAGAATGCCGGCAATAATTTTGGGAAGAAAGCTTGTACCTCAAGTTTTCCGGCTATTTTATTATGATGGGAGATCTCTAAGAAGAACCTTGCTCAAGAATGATGAACGCTGGGGTCTCAATTTAAACCACGAAGTGTAAAAAGAAGTTTTTGCTTCTGTATTGACTCAATGTGGTCTTGATGCTTTTTATATTGGGGGCTCCAGACAAACGAACAGTATTCAAGTACTGGCTGGGTGGACTAGAGAGATGTAAAGAAGCTTGGTAGCATAGGGATCATTAAATTCTTTAGATCATATTATAATAAAGCCAAAAATAATCTTAGCCTTAGTAATAGTTGAAGAAATGTGATGGTTGAAACTCAGTTTAGGGCCAAAAATGACTCCAAGGGGACTGAAACAAGAAACGCACTCCAATGAGTTGTCTATCGTATAAAAAAATAAATGAAACTTCATAGCGCAATTTAGCTTTAAGAGATCACGTAAAAATCAAGAATAGAGAGAGGTTAGATCCTCTTGTAGTTTAATATGCCAAGTAATATCGTTAAACTATAGATAAAGTTTGACATCATCAGCGTTTGCGTATTCAACAGAACACAAGAGTATTTCAAGGAAAGAGGAATTCGTTTTTCAATAGAGTGAACAACAATGGGCCCCGTACGCTTCCTTGAGGAAAACCAGAAGTGGCATCGACTGGAGTGAAAATAGTGGACTTAAATAGCACGCGAATTATGTTATTAGTAATGGGATATGGAAAACACCATTAACTTTAGTTTAAAAAATTTAGGTTTTTTTTATTATTAACTAATTTTATCATAGATACAAAGATAATTTTTTGATTGTTACAAATCGTTCTTAAGAACGTTGTCGGTTTGCGGTCTTAAGCCTTCTAAACTATATTATTTTTCTGGCATATGCAAATGCCTTTTCTTTTATATTTTTTATTGCTTACTAAGCATAAATGACGAAAGCGAAGTCTACGCTGACGTTGTTTATGTTCAGAAAGAATTGTTTGTTTATTAATCGGTATTGTGTTTAATATACATCTGGACAATTATCCTGATATCGTCCGCATCAGCATAGTTGTTCGAAGTGGGGTTATTGTACTTGGACATAACTCGCGCTGAACTCTATTTTTTAAATAAGATGCTATGCAGCAAAGAAGGTGTTGCGGTAAACATAAAAGGTCCACTTTTTTTTGTTAAAATCAGATCATAATTTACGGAATCCAACGATTCGCTGATGTCTGTGTAAATGACGATGTCTGTGTAAATGACATCTTTACATTTTTCGCTAAAACCAAGGCTTTTTAAAAATGTCCCCTCAAGAAAATTTGTAGTTGGTGGACTCTTTTTTTATTAAACCGTGTTGACATGGAGAAATAATAGATTTATGCCTTTGTTGCTTCAGCTTTAATATTGTATTTTAGAATTAAGTTTTCTACTGTACAATAAATAAATAAATAAATAAATAGATTTATATTTGGAATTGCCGAAAGTTTTGGAAGTTTTGGAAACCTCTGTAATTCAATATGTCAACTTTGTTACTTTTTTATGTAGTGCAACAGATAGAAGGAAAAAATTATTAAATAATACCAGAAGCGGCTTACACAGTGACTCAGCAAAGTACTTAAGTAAACAACTAAGTATTTAGTCTGTACCGGGTGATTAAGTGGATTTCACCAATTTCAAATTTATAAAAAGACAATGTTGTCAATATATGATTCAGAGGAATAAGTGGATTGAAAGAATTTTGCGAACAGCTCTGCAATATGCAAATCACCGCAAGCTTCAATCTTTCTTTCATCTTATAATCAGTTAATCATCTTATAATCAGTTTTATCGATGAATTTTGATGAAAATCCGGTCATGTATTTTGCAGTTGGAGAGAGTGTTTCCAGCTAGTACCTCATACGAAGACTTACAGCGCACCACATTGCTTAATCACTGATCGCACGACGATGCGTCATGATGCAAAGACGATAACGATTTTGTCAAATTTCTTCTTACTAAAATCAAAGATCTTTCACATAAAAATGGAAAAATTATAGAGAAATGAAGAACATTTTGTAAAATGGGCTATTCAAGTGAAACGCAGTGTACATATGTATATTGAAATTTTCTTTTGGCTTACCACATACAATAAATATTGCAATATTTATTTATTTTTTTTATTAAATTATATTTTTCTAAAATTTAATTAAACACAAATGAAAACAAAACAATACAAAACTTTTTATACAAAGAGACTTCGTTCGAACTATTGAATTTATTTAATAACTATAATATTTGTTTATATATAGAAAAACACAAATGCAGCAAATTTACGTGCTTTTAACAATTTTGTGGTAAAAGTAAAAAAGTTTAAAATTAAGTGACAAATTTAATCAAAGTGAGTTTTCATGTTTCTGATTTATATTGTATTTTTATGTTTTTATAAGCATTTTGCTAATTGTTGCATGCAAATAACAAGTTGCACAGATATTTTAATGAAGTCTAATAATCTCGTAATTAGGCAAATAATTTAAAAAACTCATTAGTTTTTGTAACCTGAACAATTAAAAATAAAGGGAAGGCAAAAAATACATTTAGACATGCCTATCTTATTTATTTTGTAGTAAACTCTAAAATCTATTAGACTGAAGTTTGAGATGTAGCTCAGTTAAATGAGAAGCAGACAAGGAAGACCCATTTTCCGTAAAAGCTTCCATTAAGAAATCGACTTTGTGCTCTCCCTTTGCTCCTGAAATCTCATAATAATCTATTGCTCACCATAAAAGAAAAAAAAAAAAAAACATAAAAATGTTACTTATTTTGTTGAGACATTTTTAAAATTATTATTATTATAATATTATACTTTATCCCTCCACATTGTTAATCTATGTAAAGGATATTTAATAGTCTGACCTATCCAACTGTAATGTACAAAGCTTTAATTTTATTTTAAAATTTCATTACAAACAATAATAAGAATTAATCACCATAAGTGCATTACTTATTGATTTTCAATTTCTGTAGTCCCCTTGAACTAAAATAAAACAATAGTTTTGTTATTTTGTAAATGAAGTAAAACAAAAAAAAAACCAATAGAAAGTTCATTGACCATTGAATTTTTTGCATTGATCATTTTCACTCCATTGAGCGCACATAACTACATAATATATACATAAGTAAGTACAATATATAGTAAGTATCATCTGTACAGAAATAATACATTCTATCATAAATTTAATGAATTTCAAGCATTCAATGTTCCTTAAAATGAGAAAATAAAAAGGAATCGTTTAAAAAAGACTCGAAATATAAAATGATGTAAAAATATGAGAAAAAATTGCTTTGAATGCATATTTTCTGGTTTCTGAATTCTCATTTGATTTGAATTATTACAAATTTTTATGAATTTATGTTGCTCAACACTTCCATTTCTGCTTTTCTTCTACTTAGCGTTGCAATTCGTACTCCTTTAAAGTTAAAACTCTTCGTGTCTTTGTTGGACTGCACAGAATTTATCGCATGCGATATTTCTATCGCATCGTCGTTGCTTGCCTAATTGTTTAATGTGTTGTGCTGGCTGGAAAGACAAAAAATGAAAGAAATAATCTGATAAAAAGAAAAAAACAAAAACACGAAATCTATAAAATGTGCATAAAATGGATTTTCACTTCCTGCTGGCATTTTTAATGTTTTTTTTTATTACATTTAGTATCTTTTCACATTTAGCATTATTTCTTTTTATTGCCAATTTTTCGTTTGAGTACCATTTCTATTTCTTTGTTTTTGACCACTTCTGTTTTCTTTCTCTCTCTAGAATACATGTATTGTACATAGTAGAGAATACATGCATATGTGTGTATGCATTTTTGTGCATTTACCCACAAAGCATGTCGCACATTTTTGGCTTTTATTGCACACATATTTGGTTTTTGGCCTCTCTCAAACTCTGAAAATTCGTATTTGGCTGACACTTGCTGGTGGTTCAATAGTGTTACATTGCCTAAACTATTCTCCATTTCAGTATTGCATGGCGCTTAAGTGCTGTCCTTTTTTTTAAGTAGTTTCGCAAAAAAGAAAACATGGCAAACAAAAAATACATTTACTTTGTGACTTTGGCGCTTTGTCTTCTAATAAGAATGGCAAAAAAAGGAAAAAAAAACTAACTGTAAAATGTTAGGTGTCCGAAAAATTGTCTAATGCTTTTTCATAGGGTTTAACATCTTTGCGAATATTTTTTTTGAAAACAGTTTTAGATAGCTTCGATCATAATTTACTTAAATTTGGAATGAAAACTGCAATGAGATACTAAAAACCGGTCCATACATTCTATTTGTAATTTAAAAGTATTACGAAATCGGTAGATTCAGTAGAAGGCATTCAATGCAAGTTGAGTCTTAAGTTAATAGGAGTCAACCTCTAGACCTTTTTGGTGGCCTGGGCAACATTGGAAGAAGACGTAGCGATTTGAGCCGCAAGTAAGTTGGTGAGCAGAAAAAAAAACTCTATACCTGGTACTTGGGCTGCATGAGGCCCGCGGGTCCTATGCTTGACAGCCTTGCGATAGATTTAACATTTATGATCCCTGATCTTGGGAAGTAAATAACATAGGTATATTAAATTTTGTCTGTCATTTTTTAATTGTCAAATAAACTTGGAACTGATTATAAACCTAAATATAACACATATAACTCAATTACTATGAATTAGTCTCGCAAAAGCTTGAGAATGGTTCAACTAATTAGAATATTTTGTTCTGTTAGGAAAAAAGAAGAATCAGAAACGGAAAAGACGGATTTCGTGGATCAAATTTTACATATAATTGTCTGTTATATTGTAGAATAGTTAACACAATTTTTGCTACTTTTTAGTCACTACTGTAGTTCACCATTTGACAGTGTGGTCTCGCGGTTGGCGAGAAATATTGTGTACAGACTGCAATTTTTCTTTTGGCTACAGTTGGCGAGAAAAATTTGATGGCTTTTGCAATTTTCCTTTTCCACTTATTTTTATCGTTGTCGGTCTTTATTTTTTTTGGCAAAATTTAACAAGTGACACAGGTAAATTCAGTCAATTCATTTAACTTGAATTAAGGTTTCAGCACAACTTTATAGACTTAATCCAATAAAAAAAAAGAACATTAACATGTGTTCTTATCGATAATTATGCATGTCTTCGGTTTGCTGCTTAGGGGCTATAATGAGAGGCCCATCATCAGGCAAACAAGTCACGTTCCGGTATAGTATATCAAAAGTTGGGACAAGTGATTGCTACAGGAAAATACAAGTATAAGTATAGAAAATAAATAAAGACAAAAGAAAAAAAAGGACATAACCTTATGCGAAAAATCTTTATGTGGCTTTTCTAACTTTCAGTCAAGGACAAAGGACAGTCTTTTGACTCGAATGAACAATTTGCGGCCATGACAAATCAGACATAAGCTTGATTTATTGTTGACATTTTGATACTTGTTTAGAGTTAAGATTTTTTACCTTTTCTTGTTTAAAAAGTTGACCGTAAACTTAAGTTGAAGAAATGCTGCATAAAAAATTCCATTAAAAATACTAGGAAATTGAAGTGCAGAAAACCCACAACTTAGAATAATAATAAAGGAACATAGACAAACATTTGTTGTTGTTGGTATTGCATCTAATGCTGACATAACAGATACAAAGAAGCTTTTCAAAAATCTTTTACCATGTGTAGTATCTGACTGACTGGCTGCCTCAACAACGTCATAGTTTTGCTTCTTATCTGTTGTAAGTTCTATTTTTTTTTTGTGAAATTATGAAATGCATAAATTGTGTTAAATAAATAAAAAGTTTTTGGCGTCGGACACTGAAAGTGTTAAGCTAACAACACATATCCTGTTGCATAGGTAGACAGGCAACAAACAGACAGTTAGACATTGTAGATACATTAGCACAATAGAAGAACAATATTTTTGTATACAACTTAGGTGGGTTAAGTTAACATCTTTATTCCAGCTACACAAACGCACCAAAGCAAACTTGACAGCTTATTTTGTGGGGAGTTTTTGTTTTGTATCTATGTACGTATGTATGTATTAGTATGTTTTGTTTTAAGATTACTTGATTTTGGTTTTACTTTTATTCAGATTTACCTTTATTTTTTGGTTTTTTTGTTTTTATTTGTATTGTAGCAAACTAATTCTCTTTCGCATGCAATTAAAATTTATTTGAGATCCAAAGCCAAGCATTTGAAATTTGGATTTTGTTTTAAATATTTTAATATAAAAACGGAAATTGCTTTTCATGGTCGCTTTTATAAACTCAAATGCGGAAATTTACATGAACTTAATAATAAATGAATGAATTATTAAATGAATAAGTGAAATTTTGATTATTTATTTTCCGTTTAAAAGATAAAGTTTCACCATTTTCATAATTAACAAAGCTTCGTCTAAGAAATTGTGTATTTTTTATACTTTAGCCTTGATGTTATGTTAAGTTCACAAATGGAAATGAAAAGCACTCCAAGGAGAATAAATTCGTCTATCCATCTGATCGTCCATACTCGGCTAACGAGCTTAAATTTTGTACAGACTTATTTTAATGTCATACGCATCAGATCTGTTAAAACCGATTACTAAAAGACATAGTTCTCATACATAACTCAATTTAGAATCTTAATGTTGCTTTTAAAAACAGCTTATTTGAAATATTGTATTAGGACAACATTAACTTTTCTTTTGAAAACATGCATAATTTGCAGATCAATCCAGGCCAAGAATAGTATGTCTAACAATAATACAGATAGATAAATTGTTCAAAGTTGACTTTCAAGACAAGACAATCTCATTGAAGAATTTAAATTTATCAAAATTAACTTACTGCCTCCAAACACTACTCCATTACTCTAGCCTCTGGAACAGCAGGTTATTTCACACTAAACAACTTTGTCACCTTTGCATTGATATGACTGGATTAACCAATCTCACTCTAAAAGAGTTTTGCAAAGATCACTTCTACATTGTTGTCGGCCGCAAGATTATCGAAAAGGTATGGAAAGGTGTAAACAAGAGAACCCTCACATCTTCCTGGAAGAAGCTTTGTCGAATGTGATTTGACTAGACTCGAGGCAGTGTCTATGGAGCCAAAGGTCGATAACATTGTATTTTTTATATAAGGAAATGGGGCTGGAAGTCAATTTATTTTGATATCAATAAGGTTGGGAAAGGTTAAGGCCCAATGCTGACTACTGAAGTGTTATTGGAATTGGATTGTATATTACAGCAGGAAGATGTTGAGGATTCTTTGACGGAGGAGGAGATAGCAAAAGAAGAGCAAGCTTCTTACAGATTATCAGCAAATTTCTTTTTCTAAATGCTTATCCCATTCTCTTTTAAACGATTAAATAATATTTAAAAATATAAACTTTCAAGGTATAATATTCTTAAAAAATTCCTAACAGATAAAGGATAAAACTTAATGTGAAAGGAAATATTATATTGTACATATTATGAAACTTTAAGCGAAGTTATTTTAATTATTTCTTTTTTCCGTTTTTTCTTTTTTTTTGTAGATTGAAACTCGCATTAAGGGGGTTGGTAAAATTTCTTTCAATTATTTAAAGTTTTTCATTACTTTGGCAAGTTTTGGCCATGATTAATTTTTGATTTATGGTATGTAATGAAAACTTGAAAGTTAACGTAGGGGCACATAAAAGTGGACTATGAAAAACACCTTTAAATGAGTACGGATAATTTTTGTTATCAAAAGTTTTATTTTAATTAAAAATAATAAAAGAAAAATTCACATACATTTTTTTCATGAAATAAAACTTTTACTACAAACTTATTTTATGCTATCGTAGTTACTCGTTCATTGATTACATAAATTTCCAATTAATTTCGGTTTTTTGTTTTTTCATTACATCCTCCTTTTAATAAGTAAGTATTTTTTCAATGAATTACTGTGACTTAAGTTTCATAACTGTGACTAAAAAGTAAAAAATTGAATATTTTAATTGAATCAAAGTTTTGATTGATTGATTGATTGTGTAACATTTGAACTGAAGTGATGTATGTTCCTTTACTGCCATTAACTGGTATTATATTTATGTTTTCTTTTTGTAAGGAAATATAATTAAAAAGAGTATAAACTTGCATAACAAACCTTCCTTATCATCATAGGATAAAAACAGACCATTTTAATAAAACCTATGTATAATAAAGTTTTAGTATTTAAAAAAAATATATATATAAATATATCAGGGCTTCATACACAACACTTAACTCTCTAGAGTTTCTTCATCTATAATAAACAAAAATAACAATTGCTAAAAACCCAAAAACCATTTAACTGCAAATTTACTTTGTGGCCTTATCAAACACGTTATGTACTACATATATTGTATGTCTGTTTGCTCTTTCCCTCATCTCTCATAATTTTTCTATCTCTTTCTTTCGATAAACAAATACACACCCACCGTAAGTATCTACATATGTATGTATTATTGTACTCTGTTAAAGCACTTCAAAAACTACCGGACCACATTTTAAATTGCCAGCACCGAAAGTCATACTAAAAAGTTAGAATATTGCCGAGAAGTATACAACTGCAAATTAAAAAATATCACAAAATGAAATAAAACGGAAAATTAGTTTCGGTTCATCGAACCTTGTATGCCTTACAGTCCATAACGTCCATAAGTATTATTTTATAGCCAAGTGCGAGTCAGATTTGTATATGGAGGGTCCCGTAACAAATTGGGGTGTGTATGGGTGCTCCCCTTAGTGGTCCGATTTGACTTATTCCGACAAATGTACTGCGAATATAATAAAAACTTATAGTGTCTAAATTTTCGTTCAATGGTAAAAAAAAAAAACAAAAACCTTTTTAGAATAAGACCCTGAATTTTAAAGGTGGTTGTGTATTGGAGGTACCCCCCTAGTTGGACGGTTTTGCTGAATTCAATGTATTGTGCCCAACTCAAAAACTTATGGTGTCTCAATTAACCAAAAAACAAAAAAGTTTTTCGAATAAGAACCTGAATTTTACTGGGGGTGTGCATGGAAGGTACCCTCCCTAGTGCTCCGATCAAACTAAAATTTCGTTATTATTAGTTTCCAATCTACAACTACCAACCATGCAAATCTCAAGATCATGGGGTAACTGGATCGAATAGCTCCCATGCAAACCAAAATGTTTCTTGTATGGGGACCCCTATACATTTTTGAAAATATTTTTGTTTTATTATTTATTATTGTTGCCCAGATGGAACTACACATTCCAATTTGAAAATTTGAACTCTCTAGCTATTACGGTTCATGAGATATGATCTGAAGGCGGACAGATGGACAACGAAGTCTTAGTAATAGGATTCCGTTTAGTACCCTTAGGGTTCGGAACCCTAATAATGAACTGTACGCTCGTATATGGTAACAACATCAAACCATTACCATTTTAATCCTATGCGCCAAACATTGTGAAGATATTAATATTGACCGTTGATGCCTCATGGCCCTGGACATGGTGAAACGGTTGACACAAAGTCCTCTTCCTTTTATCCAAAATTCTCAAAATAACGAAAAACAGACCGATTTGCAAAGTCAGAAAAAGCGAACTTTGCATGAAAGTTACCTCTTTCAGTAACCGAAAAACTCAAAATGGCTTTTCATATGGTCAGTTTCAGTCTCAGTCTCAGCTTCAGTTCGATAAAAGGTTTGTTTTAAAATGATCTTCAGTTTTCCGTTTAAAAAAAAAGTTTATTTATATAAATTTTAATGAAATCTTCAACAAACTGGTGTCTGGCAAACTTTTTCAATGTTTATCCTTAGGAATTATCAAAAATTTTATCGAACTGAACTGAAGTAAAAAGGTTTATCCATTAGATCAGTTATTTGTCAGTTCCCTAAGTGTAAAAAGTGAAACTGACAGTTGGACCGAGACTAAGCCCTTAACATTGAATTTGACATATCAGCTAAATACTTACCAATTAAAGCAAGAATCCATCTCAACATAGCTTAATGTATTCGCTTCATCATTCTGATTATGTCTCTATAAGGGCATACATACTTTAGATGGTCTTTTATGCACGGTTCTATATGTTACAAACATCATGGCAATGTGATAATTTCTGTTCATACCAGATAGAAAAAAAAACTTTGTGGACTAAAGTAAAATAATGCAACTAAAACATAGTTTCGTGGTGTAATTTTTTTTAACAACAAAAGGAAAAAAGAAAAATCTAAATTTTGTATTTACTCGTAACTTTAACTTTTCTTTTTTGATGAATAAAACAAACAGTAAACTTTATACAGAATATTTGTATGAAAATAGTAGAAAGCTTCCATTTTTGGTGAAAGGCCTTTTTCAAAAAGGTACATAATTGTTTAAGGAAAACTATAACAAAATAATTTTTTTTTTTTTTATAATATTTATTGTAGCCATAGTACTAAGTAAATAGAGATAATAAATAAAGTTGAATATTTGGACTGTTTGTTCGTGCATTGAACTGAGTTTTAATAGCAGAAAAATGGTTAAGAAAATAATCATCTGATGTTTATTGAATTTGTTTCATATTATATTGGCGATGCTAAGGTCTATTGACATTACCACAGTGTGTCAAATGATAGCTTAGTAACTATTACACTGCTTTAAAGGTTAGTTTTTTTGGGTTCGGGACTCAAAGGGTACCAAACGGAACCCTGTTACTAAGACTTCTCCATTCGCCCGTCCTCGGGACATACCTCATGAACTGTAGTAGCTAGAGGGTTTAAATTTTCACAGAATGTCTAGTTATATCCGAGCAACAACAAAATATAAAAATACTAAAACTAAAATATGTTAAAAAATTTAAAGGGTCCTCATGCAAGAAACATTTTGGTTTGAACAGGAGCTTTACGATCCGATCCAGTAACCCAACAATCTTGAAATTTGCTTGATTGGTGGAACTGGATTAGAAACTTGCAGTGTAGAAATTTCAGAGTGATCAGACTATAAGGGAAGGTACCTCCCATACAAAATCCCATTAAAATTCAGGTTTTTATTAAAAAAACGTTTTTGTCTTTTACTCTATTGAACTGAAATTTAAACATTTTAAGTCTGACTCGCCCTTGGCCGATTTTATTTGATAGCCATCTGGGTTATATTTATTTTTGTTGAAAAATTTATTTATTATAAAATAATTCTTATTTATTGTAAAACACATATTTTCTAGCCCTAATCAGAAAGCAGATGATTACTATAAATTCAAATTTGACTGTTTATTTGATTGGTAAAAAATTTAATCCTCAGTTAAATAATAGGTAATTTTGTATAGTGCGTTTTACAGTTTCTCTAACATTCAAACACAATAACAACTTTTGTCGTCCAAGCAGTCAATTAAACGTGCCAAAATGGAAGAAAACAAATGCCAGGATTGGATTGAATTAGTAGAGATAAATTTCTTTATTAAAAGTAACCAAATTTATGCGCATTTGGGAAACACTGTCTACAACTAATATTACGTAAACTTTCCATATTTCAAATGTAGATTCTTTTTAGCTTTATCTGTTGCTGATAGTTTTAGTGCTTCATTCAGATAATTATTAGTTATGCGAGGCATGCAACTGTCTAGTCGTTTACAACATAGCGTAATATAGAACCTCGAACGAGGGCCCCTAACGCCGTGATGAAAATTATTGCATCGTCTGCATAATTATATAGTATATATATCCTACCCCTAGTTAAATCGTCTATAATTCCATATAAGTATGTATATACTTTATGGGGTTCTCGATGCCAAACATTACGATAAAGTCAGGTATAAAAATAAAAAAGAATTGGTTGAAATACGAAATACATATACACGTATACCTTAAAAACAAAAAAGAACCAATCAAAACAAAATACTACAAATAACGTAACTTGTATGTATTATATTGTAGAAAGTGTAAAAGGATAACGTCAAGCATAGTAGCATGGTAAAGTAAGGCACTTACAGGAACGTGCGTTGCACAATAAGATGAAGTCAAGATGCAATGCAGTTTGAAAAATAGAAGCTAGAGAAGAAACAAAAAAAAAAAACGATGAAATGACTATGATGACAGGATGTGTGTAGGGCGGCATTTCCTGTATGGAAGCTAATAACTTCCTTTGTTGTATCAAAAAATAGAAAATCGAAAAGTTTCATATTTCAGATAGAAAAATTTGTTGCACTACAATATACAATATACTTGAATAGAAGCACAACAGAAAGTTAAATAAAAAAAATAAATGAAATACAATGAATTCAGTCTTGCTAAAGATTTTATACCTTTCAAGAAATATAATATTTTCTGCTGTATTATTGTATTTGTTTCTTTTTTTTTTTTTTGCTATGCGAGCAAGGAGTTCAAAAACGACAAATGATACTTATAGCCCGTGCCACAAACACCCCCTATCGCCTAAAATCCCTTTGATTGCCAACTATTCTATTTAATGGAGTACTTATTCAAGCTTTGCTTAATTTTAAACTGATGTGTTAGATTTATCTGAATGAATCCTGTTTCTCTATAAGAATCCAAATTGAAACTGATTATTAAATGCTAAATTTGATTGATCGGCAGGATTTAAACATATAATACAATATAAAAGGCCTGTTCAGAAATGTATGGTCAGATGTAATGTTTTTGGTTAAAAAATGTATATAAAATATAAAAAGTAAGAAATTCATTTTTAAAAAAATTTCCATATTCTATATTGATCCGATTTTGACCAATATGAGGAATATATGTTATTATTTTTAATAAATTTAGTAGTCTTCATTATAAACATTTATTGAATATATCGTTTTTTCCAAAAATGTAATTTGAAAGAAAATAAAGAAAGTTAAGATAAACGAAATGCTAATTTTTCTTTTTTGGTTTTTGGAAATCTTCCTTTGATGATCAGATGAAAAACCAAAAAAAATTTGTTGAATTAAAATCAACAGGAGAACACTGTGATCTTATTTGCGTTTGCAATTATGTTCATTGGGGTCAGGTGTCCGTTTGCGCTTCTCACCGCATTTAGTAGTGTCTTCGTTATTTTCTCCAGTGCTATTGTTATGTTCTAGAGCTCGTAAAAATGATTCCAGATCGCCAGAAGATGCAGCAGTCACAGTATTATGCTCGGTATTTGATATCATTTCCAGAAATACTTCCGAAGTTGTAAAGCCCTTAAAGGCATCATTTAAGTCAACCTTGAGCGATTTATCTGCATAAAAGGAAAGACAAAAAAAAAAAAAAAATTTAATGAGTTTGTATTTATTTATAAGGTACTAGAGGTGTTTTTTCAAAAAAGCTTACTTGTAAAATTTTTAATTAATAATTTACGTGAATGAACAATATTTTTTAATAAAAAAATTATTAAAATCGGTTCAGTATATTAAAAAAAAGTGACAACAGCGCTACCTACCGGACCCAAATGTGTCAACGAACCTGACTGGTAACTCCATGAGTACAAGAAACAAAAAAAAAAAAAATAGGCGCAGCAGACTGACTCGTTGGCCCAGAGGTTAGTGCGCTGGCTGACATCCCAAGAGTTGCGGGTTCGATTCCCGCTCAAGGCAAGTCTGGTCCTGCACTTTTCTAATTTTCTCCTTACCTTCTTAATTTTCCCCTGAGCTGAAGGCCTATGTCGCTATTGCTCATATTAAATACTATGTTATAATTTGTAATTATAATCTTCGTTCTAATAAATAAAAATAAATAAAAAAAAGGGCGCAGTACATTTGTCGCTACCAGCCAAATCGGACCACTAAGGGGGGCATACAAACAACCCGTTCGAAATCATGTTCTTATTAGAAGAACCTTTTTTGTTTTTGTCCTATTGAACTGAAACTTGGAGACTATCAGTATTCAAAAAAAGCGCAGTACATTAATTGGTACCAGCCAAATCGGACTACTAAGGGGGGTACTTCCTGAACTGACACTATCAGTTTACAATATAGGTACAAGACTTCTGTCGGAACCAACCCAATCGGACCACTAGGGGAGTACCTCCAATACGAACCACCCATTTGAATTCATGTTCTTCTTTCTAGTTTGGGTTCATTTTTATATATAGATTATGCTTACCGTCTTTTTTTGTGGGTTCTATAATTTTTTTCTTTTCACAAGAGTTTGCATCACTACTTTTCCGTAAAAAAGGAGCTGGATGTTTTGGCGCCCTCAAATTGGCCGAATCAGGTAAAGCGATGAGATCGCCCTTAGTGTTAAGGGAAGATGTGCAACTTGCACGAGTTTCTATAGAAGCCAACGTCAAAGTTGAGTTTTGCCTTTGGGCATCGGTGCTAATTACGTCTAAAAACAGTTCTTGAGTCATATTATTGTATACAGACGTCTTCAAGCCATTATGGGCACGTTTCTGAGTTCCCGGTAGTGGATTATTTATTAGTTTATTTATACGAGCGCAATATGCGTCGTCCTGATCACTATTTATTTCTTGCATCCAGTAGAACAACCTGCGCGGAGAAGTTTTAAATATCATCACATAGACACGGCCAGTTTCGCAATTGTCCACACGTTTATATTCAAAATCACCGGGAATCAAAATTATATCGTCTTCGACTATATCAGTGACAAGGTCTTTCCAGCAGAAATGCAATAGCCCATCTGCTTGTTTATTTACATAAACCAGGCCCTTGCGAGTGTCCGCATACACCATCTTGCCAATCATATTCATACGGCCAGCACGAAATTGCACCAGATTTCCTGATCCATAAACGAAACCACTAGGATTCTTGAACATTTTCGTTTTGAAATGTAATTCAAAAATATATAAAATTTTTATCACAAAAAAAAAATGTACGAGAATGCGTATGTAAATTTTACTATTTTACAAGATCGTCAGTCCTCGAATGAATGATTTTAAAATTAATTTTTTAAGGTGCTATTATATTTTTCGACTTTACTTGTCTACTTTTAATAAAATTTTACACAAAAATGACGCTTCTACTTCCTACACGATATGTTTTAAATGGAAGTGTCACAGGCCCTGTAAATATAATGCTTGCTCAAACAGTGTTGTCACGGCGGAAATAAATAAGTTTGCTAACGACACAGCTTTGCTTTTTATTTGTCTCATGGTTCCCATACACGGTACAGCTGATGCAAACATCGCTTTAGTTGCACTAAAGGGCCAAATACCTTATAGTCATTTTTGGAATGCAATGAGTTCAGATAGCGATTGTGTGGCGGCATGAATGAAGACATTCACGAAGACATTCACGAAGACCTGGAAGTACCACCAGTACATGAAGATTGTGTCAGAGTTCTTGTCCATACAAGGAAGCCATCTCGTCTGAATCGCAACGATTGTGCAGCCATTTTGCTTATTTAGAGGCTCAACGTGTATTAGTTTTTAAGAGTTGAAACCTTATTGTTAGTTCTATTCATAAATATACATATACATATATAGGAGATACAATAAATAAAAAGAAAAGAATATCTTGGAGAATGTAAGGAGTAGGCTTATCGGTCTATAAGAAATGACAATATTTCCGGAACCCTAAAAAGGAAGAAGGAGCGATTTGTCGTAAATTAAACATTTATGAATTCCAATCAAATATTTGATCAAACACTCAAGCAAGACAATTCACATGTCAAGACGCTTTTGTATCTGGCCCTTAACACAATCACACTGATTCATGAATCAGTTGCACCGTGTATATCAGTCAGTAAATCACGTTTAAATGAAGTCTTAAATAAGAAAATATAGATATAAAATTTCAGTCTTTTGTCATGAATGGAAGAAAAGAACTATCCAAATTTTTGTTGTCAAACCTTTTTAAACTCAGCATGATTTTGATCTAAACATGTCAAGTTAGTTCTTTAACTTAATCATTAAACCTTTTTATATTCAGTTTATCGTTTATTGTACCAAATGAATGTAATCACATTTAATAATGCTTCTGTATTTTCATTATCACCATCATCATTTAATTTACTAAATATGTGCATCACAATTAAAAAAGCAAGAAAAGAGAATCTCAACAATTTGTTAAAATAAATAAATTAATTTCACTTATTAGGATGGTCCGAGTATATGAGATCACAAAGCAACTATACAAAGTTTTTAATATGACATAATGTTGACGACAACCTGGAAAGCCTTTTCCTACACCTCAGAACTGGTCACAACCAAAGAATAATGATAATCTTAGCACCTTGTAACAACGAGAGAAGACATTTCCTTTGGTAGTCAACGGTGTAACAATGCAATGATGCCTGTGGTCTGACATTTCCTAGATAATGTGGTGGTGCAGCGAAGAGGAAAGAAGGGGGGAAATGTTGAAAAGCACGGTATGTGAGAAAAAATGAACATAAAATAGAAAAATAACAAAATTCATAGGAAGTGAAAAGTCGGTATCACGTAGTAGCCACACCTATTTTCCATTATACTTTTTTTACGGTTGTCTCTTAGTGTAAAATTCGCATTAATTCGCAGCTAATTAAGTTCAAAGCATAGTTGGAAGCGCAACCAACATGCACACAAAATGGTGCGACACCACCGGCTTTTAAGCATTGCATTTTGTTTTTGTTGGTTAGGTTGTTAGGTTCCAAAGTGGCATGGTGCTATACTTTGCACCCATTTTTGGTTTATATGCCGCATTTTGTTGGCACTTCAGGTTGTCGGCAACTTGGCAGACAGACTACCACAGTTTTTCCATTCTTTTTATTTTTATTCATAATTTTTTCTTGTTGGCCTTAAAGCTTGGTGGCTGCCATTTTGTTCTTATGTTTGTCCAAAGTCCTCTAATGCACAAGTGACTTGCGTCACATCATTCTATTTCTTTCAGTCGCCAAAGTTTTGTAGCTCTGTAGTTTGGTCTTCACTGAACTGCAAATGACTGTCGAGTTGGACACACAGACAGACATCGACTGCGTCCATTGCGTATTCATAAACTTTTATTTTTTGCGTGTTGCAGGAATAGTTTTTTTTCTTGTTTTGTTATTTGTTTAAAAGTTAACATTGTTCAGCGGCATCAACTTAAAAAAGCATTTCCTATTTAGATTTTAACACTTGCACGATTTATCCTTCAACAATATTACAAATCTAACTTTATAGAATTTAGCTCTATTTAAAATGTAAATTATACAAATTAATATTTTAATGAGTCAACATCTTAATGTCGTTAAATATATTATGATTATACTGAGGCACACTTTACTGTACTTTGTATAGTATTTCTATTTGGACCTACCAACGAGATATGTATCTACACTTTTTAGAATTCCTTTATTATACTAAATCTCGCCTTTAGGAAGGAGCATACAAATTTATGCAACTCATTAGCTAATTTATGCAAGAATCTGCAGTAATTATTCATCTCAAAGACTCGCCTCGCTTTAGAATAATATAAACATATTTATACGAGTATTCTAAATCACAATTACAGTCAAGTCAACATAGTAAGAAACTTAATTGACATAAAAAACTATTTCTTTTTTGTTTAAATATCTATAAACTAAAAGCTTTTTACCACAAATTGTTTATAAAATAGAGTTAGATAAATACTAATGTAATATAGAGTGAATGACATGAAAATAAACCACTCATCAACGGCAACTGATGTTGCCACTTCAGCATATCAATGAATGCCACTCGACTAGAAACTCTTAACAAATATGGCAACATCATCCCGTTCCCTTTGGGACAACAGTTTGCTGTGTTCAAGTGCACACGACTTGAATAACTAATGTATTTGACGCATTATTATTGTATATGTATGTATATAGTGTATCAGAGTATAAAGAAAGCAATGCAAATAATGACCGACAATAGCAGTAAAAACATCATGTAGTCCTATGGTATATCCATTTGAATCACACCCATCTTTGATGCTTGAAGTCTACTAAAAACTGCTAAAAATATAATACAAAAGACCAAACAAAAAACGAGAAAGGAAAAACAAAACAAAAAAAAAAAAATTTCACATTTTATGAACAACGTCAACCAGCAACAAGGCGTTTTTATTCCGTGTATTGGGCCTTTGGGTATGCAACAATATTTTTCGCAGTTACTCCAAGTTGTTGAGGCGTGGCACGGCATGGCATGGCATGGCAAGAACAATAACAACAATTGTTGATGAGTTTTTAACTACAATAAAAGGATACTAACAACAGCAACAACAATTACCGCATTTTATATGCTGACTCCTTCCCCACTTCTACTCTCTGAGATCTTTGATTGCAACGCTTGATTATTCGATGCTGGAAGTTGCACTCCCCTTATGCTGACTCTCTGACTAAGTCATGTTGTCCAGTTTATTTTGCAATTGAGTTTAATTTAAATTTGTATATAATTGTTGTGATTTAGCTGTGCGTTTTGTGTTCCTTTCTTTTATTTCTAGTTTGAGTAAATATATTTGCTAAGCTTTCTAGTTGTTGTCCCTTCTAAGGACATTTGTTTTGTTCAGAATTAGTTGTCTTGGGCTCTGTCATATTTCAGAGTTTTCAATTATTCTAATTGTTTGTACAAATTTTATATTGAGTTTATGAATATATTGTATTTCATTGAAGAAATAAATTTCACTTTACTTAATTAAATAATAAGAGAAATTGTGGTAAAGAAAATTTTCAAATAAAATTGTTTCATTAAAATTCTGTTTTGATTTATATTTTCCATAATTACCATCAGGGACAGTTTATCCAATTTTATCCAACTGGATATGAGTCTCGCGATGCCTAGAGACCACAGCAGTTGTTAGAAACCTTTCAAGTCAGAACGGGTTCATGAGGCTAGATGTCTATTGAAGGATTTGGACAATACTAGGTGAAAATACTGGCAGTTGTTGTACTTGGGATAACATTAGAACTTATAAAATAATTTCTAAATTTTTTGACTGGGAGGCAACTTTAAAGTCTACAAGATACCGTCAACCATTAACAGCAAATGATACAATAGAAGTTCAGATGACACTGTGCTCAGAGGAAAATAAAAGTAGAAAACTAAAACATAATACACATTTGTCTTTATTAGTAATGTTAGGTATAGAAATGTAGCAGCTCTAAGTAACTTACCGGGAATCTAATTCCCTATCTGGATTTTTAGTAGATTTCTCAATGATTTGGAATGATTAATCGGAGGACAAGGAGTCCAAATTTAAAGACAAAATTTAAAGACAAAATGATGGTAAGAGATCATCTAAACCAAATTTTTGGTAATGAACGTCTCCGATGATAGATGATAGCATTACAAATCCGCAACAATCTAAATTGAAACTAATTAAAAACTGCATTTGAGTCAGTTCGTATACTATTTGGAGTCCAAATAAGTTTCCGCCGTTTTTAAACAAAAATTGGTCATTTATTGTGAAAGAATGTTATTATTATGTTTTATTGAAAGTATTGTCCATAGCTAGGCACTACTTTTTTCTTTCTATCTGACAGAATACGGAGCGATTTTTTTCGCTTTCAACCCAACTTTTAGTACTTGAATATGATGTGAAGTGCTGCTCAGACAGGATGGATGCATTCCAAGAAATCCCTCATTGCCTAGGGGCCACTGCATGGCTTAATCTAACAATGATTACAATAATACTTGTATATTTGACATATATACAAACCAAAAGTCCTATAAAAACTTTTCTATTTTATTTTACTAAACATTTAACTTGGATTTTCCTTTCGACATTTTTACAAAATCATCCACTTTTGCATTTCTTGTTTCTATCCAAACAACTGCAGTCACACAAAGTCAGCTAATCTTCTATCCAAACAACAAGCCAAAGGCGATCTGAGTCGCGTGCGGTCATCTTCTATTAAATTCAATTACATGACAATAACTAGGATTATTCTGTGGTTAGTAATCCTTAGAAAGAAAAAAATATATAAGTACATCTGATATATACATAATTGTACAAATATATATGTATGTATGTATATAGCATACATAGCTTGATAAAAACGTGCCCAAGCGCAACAAATGCCACCATTCTATGAGTATGTGTGCTCATACTACTTGTTTCCAAGAAACTAAAGGACCCAAGATAAAAGAATCAAGAAATTATGATTAGCCTTAGAAAATGGGGGCGTATTCAACACACACACACCAACGCCGCCGTTGTAAATTTCACTATACACAAACACACCCCCACACAAAGTATCTTATGCGATTTTAAATTGCCACTTTGCTGCATACTTTCAAGCGTAGCATATTGTTGTACATAATCTGTGGGGCTATCGCTGAAGCGTACTTAATATAAAGCGTTTTACAGTCTTTGAAAATTGCTGATGGAGCATACGTTACAACCAACCCAGATCAATTCAACTTAACTCAAGTCGCGTTAAGTTAAGCTATACCGAGAGTCAAGCCATTGGACCATTGAATCAGTTTTCTTTGTTGAAACGTGCTGCATACTTTTGTGCGCTTTGCAACTTTGCATCGTCATTGTCATAGCAGCAACAGCAGCAGCAGCATATTGTTATCGAGTTGAAAGTATTTTCCTCTTCGTTTTTTTTTTTTGTTTTGAATTTTGTTTTTAATTTCCATTTTTTGATTGTTAGTTAAAATGCTTAGCGCTGCGCTAAAATAGTTTAGTATAGTTTTCTAAGCGCTCAGAAATACATAATGCGCGCGCCAAAAACTATGCTAAGTAGTTTTAAAAGTTGTTAAAGAGCCACAAGTTTAATTTTGCGAAGTCTTTGCTTCGCATTTTCATAATTTTGTTGTTTGTTTCTTTGCTTTCTGGCCTCTTGTCACTTGTTTATTAATTAAAAGTTAAGTTGTCGTAAATGGATATCACAATGAAATGAGAACGAAGAACTTCTGACCTAAAAAAGAAATTAAGAAAAATTGAAATTGAAAGTATTACGTATTAGTTTTAGTAATTCAAGGCAAAATTTTTTGAAAGGATAATTTGATTTTACTTCATAATAATAATGAATTTAAAGTCAAGATAATTCACAAACAATTTAAAATTTAACACACATATATTTTAATATTTACAATATATTGATTCATTAGAGGTATCACTCACTCAGTCTGCCATTGATGTCGTTTCGTAAACTCGAGTCCTGATTTGACTCATTCATTAAAAAATCCTTCCTCAATATACAAAAGCATATGGGTTATGATGCGTCAAGCTGTCGGCATCATCAAGTTATATCCACGCAACTGACAAGAGTGTCTTTCTGTATATGGTCCGCCTTACTTTATATGTTGCATGTATGTACATAATTTTATTAGTCTTCAACCATTTCAATCCATGATGTAAGTGACACTTTGACCTGACAGCAATGGTTCATTTTCCGCCTAGAATGCTTTCTGCATGAATGTATATAATCAATGAAGTATTTTACAGGATTATGATATGAGTATAACAAATTATTGCATTCCTTTGGGCATTCAATTCATTGGTTCTTTTTTTTTTTTTTTAAAGAATTTAATAAATTGTTTTTCTTTGAACTTACGTAACAATTTAAGCGTAAATAATGCTGTTCTTATTATATTGTAATAATTTTGTTGTTCATTTATAGAAAACTTAAGACATGTTACACAATTTTAGGCAGGATTTATCAAACACATGCTTTGCATTTGCTATTGGACAAAATACACTGAATATCTGAGGTTCTAACCACATTCATTTTATCAGAACTAAATAGAATTTAGAGGGCCCCAATGTCTCCAGCTATTATTTTCAAGTTTTATGGGAGGCCAGCTATCACTTGGACTCGTAGGAATGGCGGTATTATGGTGTGAGAGCTGCCATTTTTGTAGACGACTGAAAAAGTTGGCATTCAAAAACGTGATTTTCCATTTTTTGAAGGGCTTTTTAGAACTTTGACGTGATCATTTAAACGTGATAATGGGACAATTTACACTCCGCAAATGAAGAAGTCTTAACAAAGGGCTATGAAGTAACGCTATTGAACTGGCATCCATGATCACCGTACCTAAAAGTTATCAAATATTTTCGTTCAAGCTAATTTAATTAGTTGAATTCATTTAAATTCAACCGAAGTGCCTATTATATATTTATTGCTAAATTTAACACACAAATAAATATCCTGCCTTTTGAAAAATAAATAAAGTTCCTAATGCCTCTGTATCTGTAGATACACAAAAACAAAGAAGAGGCGCGGAGTGTATTTATTGGTATGCTGATCAAAAACGATGTTATCTACGAGGTGTGACAATTAAGTAACGGGACTGAGTATACCACAGTCGTCTGTCTTTAGCTTTAAGAGTGGGGATGGATGGTGAGTGACCTTGATTCCTACTGCGCAGAATCCACTTGATCCCGCTCTCTGTCTAGTCTAGTTTGCTTTTAAACCTAGTTTGAGTAAAGTGTTGTGTAATAGAAGTGCCGGAAAAATGATTAGTTTAAAAATCGAGCAGCGAATTAATTTAAAATTTCTCGTAAAATTAAAAAAACCTCCAAGTGAGTGTTTTCAATTGCTAAAAAATGTGTTTGGTGATGAGGCTTTTTCTGGTACCACGGGTGGTCAGGAGTCCACGGAACTTGTTCCGTCCTGGCCAGCGGGTACGGCCCCCTTGTGGGAGTATCGTGGTGGCTATGGTTTAATACCCAAATGCGGGTAGAGTAATAACTCGACGTGGAGTTGCGTTATACAACCGGGTGCTGTGACCCAGAGAGCAGCAGAGGTTTTAGGCGGGCCTCGCTCCCCACCAAGGAGGGAGTCATATTCCAAATTTAATATGACTCTAATTGGTACCTGCGGATATTTATCCAAGGGGACGTTGATTGACGTTCAATCCATGTGCTTGGCACCGTGTTCTTAAGTCTTCACAGACAGGCGAGCACGTAAAACCTCGGTACTTCAATGAACCTAAGTATTGCTATTATTTACCCCATCATAGAGTAGTACGAGAACAAAGTCTTACAACCAAGTTACGAGTCGCTTTCAATGCATCCTGTAAAACTTCAAGTGGATTATCATTGAATGACATTCTTCATACTGGAACTAAACTACAAACGGAATTAATTGATGTACTTTTACGGTTCCGATTTTTTAAGTATGTATTCATCTCAGATATCGAGAAAATGTACAGACAGATTAAAGTACATCCAAAGGATTGGAATTTACAAAGAATTTTGTGGAAAAATGAAAACGATGAATTAATCTCTTATCTACTAACGACTGTTACCTACGGAATGGCTTGTGCTCCTTTTCTAGCTCTGCGAGTCATGCAACAACTGGTCGAAGATGAAGGATCAAAGTATCCTTTAGCTATATCAACTCTAACTGGAGGTCGATACGTTGACGACGTCTTTGGTGGTGCTGATTCTATTCAAGAAACACAGGTAATAGTGAAACAAGTAAACAATCTCTGCATGGCGGGCGGTTTCCCTCTGAAAAAATGGATAAGCAATGAGCCTTCAACTCTTCATTCGATATCACATACTGATCAACTTCTCGCTTCATCAGTGACAGTCGACAAAAACACAGTGGTACATGCACTTGGTATGAATTGGAGTCCGATTACTGATGAGTTCCAGTTCACATGGAGTATTCCTGCTTATTCAAAAATTACTAAACGAACAGTCCTTTTAACTATTGCTAGATTCTTTGACCCACTCGGACTTTTGGCTCCAGTAATAATCAATGCCAAAATTTTTATTCAACAACTCTGGACGAATCAGCTTGGCTGGGATGATCCATTGCCTACAGAGCTCTCAACTCAATGGAAAGATTTGATTCAAAGTTTTCAAGAAATGAACCTGATGTCGATTCCGCGCTGGCTTCAAACATCACACAGTCATCCCTGCGAAATTCATGAGTTTTGTGACGCATCCCAGCAAGCTCTTGCTTCTGTCATCTATATAATATCAAAAGACTCAAATAACAAAAGTCATACTGTGTTATTGTGTTCGAAGACCAAGGTAGCCCCCATCAAACGATTAACAATCCCTCGATTAGAATTATCAGCTGCTGTATTACTCACAAAATTAGTTCTTAAAAAATTTGAAATACAGAAACCTTCAGTTCATCTTTGGACAGACTGTACGATTACACACACTTGGATAAATAATCATCCGTCTCGTTGGAAAGAATTTATTCATAACAGGGTCTGCTTTATCCAAGAAACTCTTCCTGCGGCAAAATGGCACTTTGTACCAGGGAAAGAGAATCCTGCAGATTGTGCTACACGCGGGCTTACTCCAACGCAGCTAGCTAAACACTCCATCTGGTGGTCTGGTCCAGAGTGGCTCCAACAACCTTCATTAGCATGGCCGATTGGCTCAACAGTCGCAGAAGTCAATGACAATCTAGAAGAACGTCCAATTATAGTGATGGCTGCTACAACTATAAATAAATCTAAAACATTTGAGCATTTGATTCATAAGTATCATGATCTAACACGATTGCTTCGCATTACTGATCTCTGTAAAAGATTCATTTTAAGATTGCAGAAGAAGGCTGCAAACACTACAACTGAACCAATTACTGTACAAGAATTGAATGATGCTAAAATCTATTGGGGATAAATTAACTCAACAAGCAGCCTTCAGCCAAGAAATCAAACACCTCCTCAAAGGAGAACATCTGTCAAACTCCAATCTTCTAGTACGTTTAACACCATTTCTCGACTCACAAGGTATTCTTCGCGTAGGAAGGAGATTGGAATCATCTAACCTGTCATTTGGTGCCAAACATCCAGCTATTCTTCCACGAGATTCTCCACTGACTAAGATGATCATAAATAATTCTCATCGAAGAACTCTTCATGGAGGAATTCAAAAAACGTTATCCTTTATTCTAGATGAATTTTGGATCAACGGAGGAAG
This sequence comes from Amiota minor, assembly GCA_037043295.1. Lineage (NCBI taxonomy): Eukaryota > Metazoa > Arthropoda > Insecta > Diptera > Drosophilidae > Amiota > Amiota minor. The sequence continues at coordinate 957,602 of JBAMAW010002153.1, forward strand.
AACTTCAGTCAAATCAGCTCTTTGGAAATGTATAAGATGTGCAAGATTCCGGCAAATCAAGAGTCAACAGCTAATGGGTCAATTACCACGTCATAGAGTCACTCCTTCCCGTCCATTTTTGCATACCGGTGTTGATTATGCTGGACCATTCATGCTCAAAACTTGGAGAGGACGCAATGCTCGTGAATATAAAGCATACATTGCTCTATTTGTCTGTGAATCTACATCCGCTATTCATCTAGAACTCGTCACTGATTATACAACTGGCGCCTTTCTAGCAGCATATAAACGATTCACTGCTAGACGTGGGATTTGTGCAACTTTGAGAAGTGATTGTGGAACCAATCTCAAAGGAGCGGACTCGGAACTTCAAAACCTCTTCTCCGCAACATCAAAACAGCTTGGTGAATTGGCTACACTCCTTGCCAATGACGGTACTCAATGGTTATTCAATCCTCCTTCCGCTCCTCAGTTTGGTGGAAAATGGGAATCTGGAGTAAGATCAATGAAACACCATCTTCGTCGAGTAATTGGGGAACAACATCTTACCTATGAAGAAATGAACATCTTCCTGACTCAAGTCGAAGCTGTCTTAAATTCAAGACCTCTTTGTCCGCTCACTGATGATCCCGATGATCTTTCTGTGTTAACACCTGGTCATTTTCTCATTGGAAGTCCACTGAACGTTGTACCAGAACCTTCTTTAGAAGATATTCAAATATCTCGTCTTTCACGATGGCAGCTCCTACGACGTATGACTGATGATTTCTGGACTAAGTGGTCTAAAGAATATCTTCCGAGATATCAACCTGTGTATAAATGGAATCAACCTCTTCCTAATATTCAACCAGGGTCACTCGTTCTTATTATGGATGAACGATATCCACCTTCAAAATGCCCGTTAGGACGTATTATCAAAGTTCATCCAGGAAAAGATGGCCATGTTCGAGTTGTCACAGTCAAAACTGCGATAAATACCTTTGAAAGACCTGTCACTAAACTACGACTATTACCGATTAATGAATAGTTTGTTAAATCAATTTAACAAAGGCGGGCGGAAATGTTTAAAGTTGCGTTGCTTGCGCCTGCGCCTAGAAATTTCTCGTACACGAAGAGTCTGGAAACTATTTATTAATTTCTAATATTTAACATACTATTATACTTAGTATGTAAAATTATGCTAAAATACACTCTAAAAATTAATTCTGGTATATACTTAGTACATTAAATTACTTAAAATTATGGTTTTATAAAAGAGAACTCTCTCGAACACAATCGAGATCATTCTGACGGAAAATTCGAGAAACCCGCTAGTCAAGTATATAAGCCGGTACACACGGCGCTGCGAGTCAGTCTTAATTTCAAACGCGTGCGGTAAATATCGAAAGAATAATTCTGTGGTGCTCAAAATTTATCCTAACTGTGAGAAAATCATCTTAACTGTGGTGCTCAAACTTGAGCAAGAGCGAATCAGCTTCTGTGACTTCTAGATGGGAAACTCAACGTATTCAAGGCCCGGTTATTTTTTTCACCTTGCTAGGTCGCCTGCAAGCTTCCTTGCGGTACACTTCTGAGAAACTCATCGTACCCAAGGCCCGGTTTGCTTTCACCTTGTCAGGTGCACCTGCAAGCTCCCTTGAATACATTCTAGAAGTCTTCTTATTTGTTTTCAGAGATTACTAAGAGCAAATCAACTTTGGTGACTTCTAGACGAGAAACTCATCGTATTCAAGGCCCGGTTATTCTATTCACCTTGCTAGGTCGCCTGCAAGCTTCCTTGCGGTACACTTCTGAGAAACTCATCGTACCCAAGGCCCGGTTTGCTTTCACCTTGTCAGGTGCACCTGCAAGCTCCCTTGAATACATTTTAGAAGCCTTCTTATTTTTTTTCAGAGATTACTAAGAGCGAATCAACTTTGGTGACTTCTAGACGAGAAACTCATCGTATTCAAGGCCCGGTTATTCTTTTCACCTTGCTAGGTCGCCTGCAAGCTTTCTTGCGGTACACTTCTGAGAAACTCATCGTACCCAAGGCCCGGTTTGCTTTCACCTTGTCAGGTGCACCTGCAAGCTCCCTTGAATACATTCTAGAAGCCTTCTTATTTGTTTTCAGAGATTACTAAGAGCGAATCAACTTTGGTGACTTCTAGACGAGAAACTCATCGTATTCAAGGCCCGGTTATTCTTTTCACCTTGCTAGGTCGCCTGCAAGCTTCCTTGCGGTACACTTCTGAGAAACTCATCGTACCCAAGGCCCGGTTTGCTTTCACCTTGTCAGGTGCACCTGCAAGCTCCCTTGAATACATTCTAGAAGCCTTCTTATTTGTTTTCAGAGATTACTAAGAGCGAATCAACTTTGGTGACTTCTAGACGAGAAACTCATCGTATTCAAGGCCCGGTTATTCTATTCACCTTGCTAGGTCGCCTGCAAGCTTCCTTGCGGTACACTTCTGAGAAACTCATCGTACCCAAGGCCCGGTTTGCTTTCACCTTGCTAGGTCGCCTGCAAGCTTCCTTGCGGTACACTTCTGAGAAACTCATCGTACCCAAGGCCCGGTTTGCTTTCACCTTGTCAGGCGCACCTGCAAGCTCCCTTGAATACATTCTAGAAGCCTTCTTATTTGTTTTCAGAGATTACACTTTTTTCCCAGCTATTAGAAACTTCACTTGAACGAGGTTACACCTACTTCCACTGCCTAGACTTTTTCTGCAGAGAGATCCAAACTTTGCTCTACATATCAGAGAGAGAGAGAGAGAGAGAGTGAAACTTCCATCATATCATCCATCAATCGGAAACATAATTGCATATCAAACAAGCAAGCAAGCAACTGATTATGGACATTTTTCAATAAATCCAAGAGTGAAATCAAATCAGGCAGCCAACTTGAAAGCTGTAATCGGAATCTAACTTAATCCATATCAAATCAAATCAGGTAAAGAAACTAACTGACTTTCTACCTCTTGTTATTTAACAAAATCCAAGATTGAAATCAAATCAGGCAGCCAACTTGAAAGCTGTAATCGGAATCCAACTTAATCCATATCAAATCAAATCAGGTAAAGAAACTAACTGACTTTCTACCTCTTGTTATTTATCAAGAGACAAAGACTTCTTACTTTATTTAAATATTGTAGATACTTTACTTGTATTTATAAGATAGACAAGTCTTAATTCATTAACCAGCTTGAGCAATTTTCTTATTCAATTCATATTTCTTATTTCATTTTTTGTTTTGTTCTTATTTTTAGTAAAATTTACTTATCATATTTAACTTGCATTGTCCTCCATGGCTATTACTATTAAAGTAAATGTTGATTTATTTATAAAATTCAATCATAAGATATTTTTTTTTATAAAAAAACTTAGCAATTTACGGTTTTCTAAATGAAGACCAAGTAATTTATTACAATTACAATTATACAAAACTTCAGCCAAAGGATTCTATCTCAATAAGTCAGTTAGTCAGTTGTGGACAATAAGAATGGCAAATACCAAGTGGACCACAACAATTTTAACAATAACTAATAATTTAAATATATATATATAGTCTTTGCTTAGGACAATCAACTTTGAGTATAAAATCAACACAGCTCCTCCTCGACCTTCTATTTTTATTATGGTGTACATGGTGTACGAGATGTAACAAAAGTCAACAACAAAAAAGGACACCACAATAAGACTTCATATGACTTAAAGTTGTCTGAAGCTATAGAGAATTAAAGCTTTACTTGAATGCACATACTTTATGTTATAGTTGTTGTTGTAGAAAGGATTTGTCTTGACAACATTTTGTCATATTTTTTGACTAATTTTACCGAAAAATGCAAATCATCGTTCGTCACATTCTCTTCTCTTGACTCCAGTAAGAAGTTTGTAACCTGCTGTGTCTTCTGCATGGAGATTGGCTGTCCAAAGTTTTTTCATTTTTGACAAATTTTCTACTCATTGCTCATTGCCTTGTGGTTTTATTGTGTATGGTGAGTTGGTATATTGGCTTGTTATATATGATGTAATGGGTATCGTTGCTACTTTTTGCTCAGAACAAATTTCTCATAATTTATTTTCTTTTTTTTTGTTTGGCACATTTTCCTTGTACTTAATTTATTCTGACAAAATGTTTTTGCGCTCATTTTACATTGCATTTCATGTTGAATATTCAATTTTTGGTTTTTTGTTCTCTTTATTTTCTAGGTTGCGTAACTTAGAATTTGGCGCCATAAGTTCGAATATCCCATTCCGAGAATTTTTATATTCTGCTGATGTCATTAAAGTTGGGGCATTTTTTAGGTAATGTGTAGTAGTAAGTGTCCTTTTCAGTTTGTCTGTCAACATTTTTGTCAAATTCTTTTGACAAAATGAAAGTGAATATGAACGATGTGGAATTTTCTATTTTATTTTATGTGGCTTATACTATATTTAATGTCCTTTTTTTAAGTTAAAGGAAAGTGACAGCGTTAAAAAGGATGTTATAATTTTTTTAATATAAGTAATTGGAAATATTCTCTTAGTTTCTGTTGTGACCATGATTTTTATCTTGTCTTGTACGAAAATTTGTGATTCTTAATCTCCCAAACAGCTAGGACCAATTTTGATAAATCTAGCGCACACTGTACAAAGCCGATTTTAATAATTTTTTTTTTTAAAAGGACAAATAAATGCTAATGAAAAGAGTAGCATACTTATTGTTTTCAGTTTTTAACTTTTAATATAAGATTTTTAAGTATTAAGTTTTGTGAAAACCACTGCAAGACTAAGCATAATGTTTTAATGCTTTGGTTGTTGTTGTTGTCGCATTTTTCCTCTCTGAGTACGCAGTTTTTGCGCTCTTCATTTCTGTATTTTATGTTCATTTAAAAAAACAGTGTGTTCCGTTGTTTGTGCGTTGTTTTGTTTTTGTTTCGGTTTTAAGCTATTGATCAATTTTGGTTTGTCGATAAGAGAACTGAGAGAGTCGCGGGATAGACGCGTACCAAAACCCAAAATGTGTTCTGCCGATTTTTTTTCTCTTCTTTCGCGTATTTAAGTATTACAAACATATTTCGTTAGTTATTATAATTTCTTTGCCTAGTTCAAAAAGATGGAGTACAATCATAGGTAAAAGATCTCCATCGTCTTTTGTTTGTCTGTGATAACCTGAGGGACAAATGCCTTTTGCAGCCACTTATTCCAAGATAAATATTGCAATTTGCTGCTTCGGAAGACCTTTAAGACTTTCGAAATTTCCTATTTAGTTAGCTCTTACCATGACACCCATGTGGGTTGTTTATCTTATCTAGAGCTACAATTGCTCTTGTTTCTACAGTATTTCATGTGGAGAAAAATTACTGATAAAAATCAGCAATCTCAAACTTCTTACAGCCAATATGATATTAAACTCTTTTGATTATTTTTGTTAAATTATCATTTGAATTTTATATATGTATACCTAAATGGACTCTTCAAATCTCAATTACTATTCAACGTCATTTACATACTCTTATTTATTGTTATAATATTTACATTTTTCTTCTTTCTCAATTTTCAACTATAAGTTTCTCAAAACCGGCTTTCAGAGCTTCTTCCATTCTGAAGCGTTAACAGACAAATGCATTTTGCATGAAACTGTTTCTTTATTGTATCTCGTCAATGTTGGGGCAATAAAACGTAGCATTTTAAAACTGGTCTGGTAGCCAAGCAAACTCGTTAAGACCAAGAGACCAACATCATTACCAACATCATGAATATCACTGTCTTGAATTTTGTATTTAACATGATCACAAAGCAAACTTGTCTCTCAGTCAACGGCGCGTGCGCAACGAATGCGCAACTTACTTGAAACAAAAAACAAACATTTCAAAGGAAAGTTTTTTTTTTATTAAGAAAAGATTAAAAGGAGAAAGAAAGGAAAAACAAGTTGCAATTCATTAAATAAATTTAAAGAGAAAAAAAAGTGTTCAATTCAAATCGAAGAAAGAAAAGAAAAGTTCAAGTTTAATGTTGTTGAAAACTTTTAATTATCGTTTTATTGTTATTTTCTTGTATAAAATTAAATCTTGTTTAAACTGAAAATAAATATTTTGACAACTCTTTGCCAAACAGATTGCTAAATATCAACAAAATGGCGCTTTTGAAAATTTGCATATTTGCTATTATCGTGGGTAAGTTAATACCCAATATCTGAATACACTGTAAAAAAATTTTTTTTTTCAAAAATATACATAATTAATATGATTACAAATATTTGTGTATGGAACGATCAGATGTGCATCTCTTTAATATATATATATATATATTGATTATTATACACTTATTTAAGCAATATGGACATAATTATGCTGAACATATAAATTAAATAAACGATTATTATGAATAGGAAATTATGCGTGAACAATTTATTAAATTGAAAGATTAAAAGTATGCTACAGAAAATGAAAATAAATGCATAGCAAATTTCAATGCAAAATTCAATAATTTGATTTTGCAGTATGTAAGGAGAAATTCACATTTATGTTTTAAATATATTGGGTTGGTGGAAAAGTTTGATTGCAGAATAAGAGTCATGTTTGAACAATATTTTTTCATACAACAAAACAATTTTATTTCATCACATATTTTCTATTGTTGTTATTGATAACATCTTGCCATCTTTCAGGTAAAATCATACTCCCAACTTTGTAGAAATACGGGAATTTCTGATAAAAAAAAAAAAAAACTAATACAATACTGTTTTGACATATGTAACATAATAAAAGTGTGAGGACTAGCTTTATTGTGGTGGAAGATTATGTACTTTCTGTTCACCAATTGCCATCATTTTCACATCATTATTCCATTAAGTCTTGTTAGTTGTTGGAAATGGAGATCTGAATTTATCATTTACTCACCAAAGGCTACTAATAACCACTTCGTAGATAGCATTGACTTATAATCATATGTCACTTATTTCACAGTTATCCATTTGGACAGAAAAGATTCCAAATCATTCCGTTTCAGTAACATTTCACAAATTGAACTGTAATCAATAAGTTTATGGTTGTGTGGTTCCCAAACACCCAGTTTTTTTTGCATAGACTGCTTTTTTCAAATGGTCTAAAACTGTCATATGGCGGATGAAATATGCATCATGCTATGCGATGTCATTCTCCACTTTTTTTAAATAAGGTAAATTTTTTCGAAGTTTCCCCAATAAAATCGCGCAAACCATGTTCCAACAGATTATTCTGATAAGGTACCTTGTCCCTATATATTATAAGTATAGTAAATTGTAGAGAACTTTTTTACTCATTTTCTTTATGAAAACAGCTGATTTAATAATTACATGTTCATTATTTTATTAGCATGATGGGATCAATACAGAGGTATTGCTATATAAATCTACAATACAATACAAATTTTCTGAAGTAACTTTTCCATCATATAAATATTCTTACTGAAATTACAAATTTAAGTACAATATCTTTTTATTGTACATAGAAATTATCCAATACTAATCTAAGCATTTTGATAAGTCCCTTCAATCATTTATAAGAACAAATATTTATACATCTCGCATTATAGAAACCATGAATTCGTTAGGTTTTATCCAAGTACTGTATCAATAAATATGGGAAAACATTCATGCATAGTAGATAAACCCGTCAAACGAATATATTCTCAAAAACGAGCATACAAAAGTAAAATTCGATTACTCGGAACACAATATTAACTCTTTAAAAAAATATTATATTTGAAATCTTTATTTAAGTGTACTAAAATTTTAAAATTTTATGAAGATTTCCATATTGTGTTTCCATATTGAGGAGATATCAGAGACCCCATAAAGTATATATATTCTTCATCAGCTCGACGAGAAGAATGATAATGTTAGTGTGTCATTTTTGTAGTCATTGTTGGTGTTATAGTTGTTTCCCACCATAATTAAATTGGCTCTTTCTCTTGAATCAATGTAAACAGTCAAAATATATGTATAATTGATAAGGCAACTGTTTCACCATATCACACTGCATTAATAAGTAGCTGTATTGCTCTCTGATGTCTTTGTCTATCGACACTTTGGTCATGTGGTCAACACAGTTCACAGCTTCCTTTTTTCGGATATTTTTTAACAATCATCGTCATATTTCAGCATTTTTACACTAAACCTTAATATTTTATGGGCCTATAGCCTTTCTGATGAATCACTTTGTCCAAACCGTATTGGTGAAAACCGTATGAAAATACGTTTGGTACTTTTTGAGTTTTTCGCGATCAGACAGACAGACACGGCGAAGGGACTTCGTTGTATAAATACAAGTACATAAGTTTAATTAAGTTTTTTTGTTGTTTCCCATAATCTTAAAAAAAAAATACAGATTCGGATTTTGACAGGCATAGGGGATATTTCCGTTGTATAATGTACACGCAGTTCCATTGGTGGTTCATTTGTTCATTATCTTCAATTTTGAAGAAGTTTTCATACATAGTTCAGCTTCAGGTTCCTTGGGCTTTTCAGTCTCATATGAAATATTAACACATATTTGGAAAATTGCGATATTAATATGATCTTTATCTACATTCAGAACAGAGTCATAAGGAAAGAGCAAAACTATATTCATGTTTTCAGGCAGAAACGGAAGAATAGAGAGAACGTTAATAGAAACACCAAGCACTTCAATGTTGTAAAATATAATATTGCATACCCACTTTTATTCTAATTACACTGTATGAAACAATTTTTCTAACATTAATAAGATTACGGGTTTCGAATTATTATTATTTATTCCATTGTTAAAAACATTTAGACCCTTCACACAAACGTGGATTTGAGGTGTATATGCTGTGAACCGCTTAAACTAACTCCACACAACAAAAAAAAAAAAATGGTTTATCGATACCTTGAACTCCATCGACAATTGAGTGGGTTAAACCGCTTATACTGAGAGCTACGAACTTTGTGAATATATTGTGAAATGGCAAGTGACATGCCGCAAATCTGCACAAAAGTGAGATGTTTTACCAATTTAATGCAAATAACAATTAATTTACAGCAAATAGAAGGACGAATAATAAATTTTGTGTTACAATTTTTGTATTGTAATTATTTCAATAAATTTACTTTTTTCCAATTCATTGGCATTTTACAATGTTTGCTTAACTGGCCAACTGCCAACTGAAAACAGCTGATTCACACTAAATAGACGATTAACACAGTCTAAAATCAAATCAGGTCTTTCACGCAATTGAGTGCGAAATACACGTTGTTATTCCTTAGCCATTTGATGGCACATCCTCATTGTCTATTGTAATGGGTGTCTAACACGCCAAGTTCCTTAGAAATAGTGTGAATATAATATTCATCGAGTAAAAGAAGTTAAGTGTAGATTTATTTTTATACTTAAATAAAATAGCGTTACCAAGGAAGATGGAATGTCAAAATGTAAGCAGATTACTGTTCGTATGCAATGCAAAAGAATTTTACTATTCACAAAAGGAAAAGTTAATATTTTGTCATTTTCTTTGAGAATATGAGGTTCATGTTTCATTTTTTCTATTTAACACTTAAACCTGAACTTTTGTATTTTGATTTATAACGATGAATCATAAAATTCAAAATGTAAATAAATATGATTTGAAATATTCACACTGTTTTTCTGGATTTATGGTACTTTAATTTAACATAACTTTAATATGGTACGTGTTACAAGAATGACGTTTACATTATTGTGTTCAATTTTACTAAAATTTAGTCAATATTTTACGCGATGTTATAGAAAAAAGATAAAGAAAATTTATCACACAGAGTTATTATTATTATTATTATTCTCCTAGTTTGTGTTTCAATTGCCAATCATGTTTTTCCGAAATTTGTTTAGTATCTTCTCAATTGAAAATATTGTATAAATTCAATAAATATTGCTAACGTTACTTGTGTTTTGTCTATTTTCAAAAATTGATTTTATGTATTCATTGATTGTATATACAAACAAACAAATAAACAATCAAACAAACAAACATTTATGCTATTGGCCATATGCGATAACAAATTATGTTTATTATTATTGTTATTATTATTATTGTTGGCATTTGTTTGGCATATTTTTTGGCGCATATACATAGAGGAGTATATTTATTCCAATATGTTGTGTATTTTAACATATATTTAGTTAATTTTTGGCAATATTTTTACAAAATTTTGTTGTAATTGCTATTGTAAATGGCTGTTGATTGTTTGTTGTATCATTTGTTAATTATTCACACTTTCGTATGGATTCATGTTCATGTTAATGGAGTATGTTTTTAGCGGGAACTTAAATAATTGTATGGATACATATTTACATTATATGTAATAGTAATTTCGTATATTTGGAATATGTGTATCAGAGTAGAAGAGATACAAATCTAAATGAGTGTAAATAGTGATTTTTATTTGTATTTAAAAGATTTAAAATTTAAATACAACATTTTGTAGCATACTTTTTGGCACATTCAATATTTTATTGTTTATTTATTAAAGAACAATTTTTGTAATCAATATAAATAGTACATAGACTGGACTTAAAATAAAGCTAAGTTGGCAGCGTATTGATTTTATGGCTAATTAAATTTTTAGCGGTTTTTAAGATCAAAGATGACACACATTCACCTGAGTTGCTTATTGTTTGTTAATGTTTTGTATAGAGGGAAGTAAAACTGTTGGCATAAAAAAGAAACTTTAGATTTACCATGAGTGTACTATAATCCATTTGAATGTCGAGTATAAAATCGAGGGCATTACCTACTACTCAATAGCAGAAAAACAAAATTATCTTTTTTGTTAATTACCAAGCTAATCATTAAGCTAAGTAAAATACTTATGACAAGCGTAACCAATCATTCATGTCAACTAATATTGTATACATATTTAAAAACTTAAAAACGTTTCCATATTCTCTTTATTTCCGTCAACTTCAAGCTACTTCGAATGAACGAACTCGTTATGCAGTTTTCTTTGATTGAGACAACAGTCTTCAAGGTTAACTACTTTAAGAGAAAAGAAAAACACACACACAAAAAAAAAGAAAAACACTGAATTGGACGAAGACGACTTTTGAAGTCTTTAAAGCAAGTGGGTTGACATTCGCTAAAATGCAATAACAAAAACAAAAAAACAACAACCAAAAAAAGAAAGAAGCAATAACAACCGAAATAGTTCAGCACAGTTTTTACTCTCTTTCGCTGAGCAATTAGTGAGGAAAATGCTAAAAGCCAAAAGTATTTAGTGTTGCCATTGCAAGTGGTGGCTTGAAAGCAACAACAAGAAAACACTTGCAAACCAAAAAAAAATGGGTACAAAAATCCTAACGTGATGCATTCACTACCCGCATTTGGTACTCATACGGAGTATGTGCTTCGTGTACACTTTAGTTTTTCAGTTCAGTTTGATGTCATTGATTCAGTCAGTCAATCATTCAAGTGAGAACAGCATAACTGTCTTGAATCAACCACATCATGGACTCAATGTATAGGATCTCCTGGACTGCTGATGTCTTGTATTGTACGCACTTGATACGTTCATTCTGTTGTTGTTCTTGCCGCTTAGTCACAAGCCGGTTAAACTAGATTAATTGAGTGCTGTCGTCGCTATTGCCATCCACATTTACATCCAACCCACCATCGTTGTTGGTCTTTGGTTTCTCACGCTTGTTTGCGTTTCGCACTTTTCCATTTAGGCAAGGGACTTACGCTCCAGTCAGTTTACTTTTGATTGAGTCTGTGTACTTAGTTTGAAGTTTTTTCAACTAAGAAGTTCATTGAATATCATTTTTTTTTATCACAAATTTTGGTTAAACTGAACTTAGAAATAAAGCATAGGTTTGCTTGCCTATTAATACTAATTCAAGTGTACATATATGATGCTCTTTTTCAATCTCATCCAACTCGCATATAAATAACTTGTATTCATCATTAAATAAAGCCGCTCCTATACTTTCACTTTTAAGGTCAACGGTGGAGATTAAAAGTACCTTTCATGAAGTAAATGGTATACGTATTTTGTGCCGCAATTTGTAACAGATAAGAGGAGACTAACATAAGTCAACAAACAGTTAGTCTTAATCAGGATACCAATATGACTTGTCTGCTTGTTTGTAAATAACAGTGAAGTTTCGCATTTGATTATCATTAAAGAACAAAATCGTGCCACTCCACTACATATTTAGGGTTCATACAAAATTTTTAAAATCAAATTGACTTACAAATATGTATATATTTCTCGTCAACTTAAGGTAAGAGTTAATTCGAAATCGATTCAACAAGAACCATATCTCTGTTTCAATACCAACAAGTGTTTCAGTTTTTGAGAAATGGAGCTGCAATATGTAGATCATTTGCTTTGAAAATTTAAATTTAATTTCGTCATTACTTTCAATATTTAATTAATTATATTGAAGTGGTAATAGTTTGTTTGCATCATATGAATGTATTTCATTCAATCGGTGCATCGAAAGCCTTTCTAGAGGCAGAAATTCATTTCAACTGCAGGCGATGCAAATTGGAATTTTTGTGGGTAGTGTATTTTAGTTTTGACAAAATCAAAACAAACTTGTTTTCTTGCTTTCAGTTGGTGTTATTTTGTAATAAGTTAAAACAATAAATAAACATTTCCATACCTTGATTACAACAACAATTCAAGAGTTGAGCGACGTTACTTTATTTATATTGAATAAATTAAGTTCCACAAACAGGTTTCTTCAGTACAACAAAAAAAAACAAAAAAAAAAAAAAAAAAAACTAACCTTTAATAAAAAATATTATTGCAAAAATTGTGTTTAAAAACAGTTCAAACCATTTGAATAGATAAAATACACTAACAGAAATAGTTGTGCCTAAATTGATAGAATTTTTCTATATTTTCTTATATTATTTGTCAGATAATTCAGGAATTATAAAAGGCAAGGCAGTTGTATCTAGACACGATTTACACGGGACTACACAGCCTAACTCTGCTACTGCATCCTCTCTCGAAATGTTTGTTTGTATTGTTCCCCAGCACATCGATGCTTAGCTCTGCCGACGTGTCTCTTTGATATCTTTTGCCTTTTTCGTGGGTTTGTTCATTTCGTTTGGTTGGTATAGAGTGAGAATGTATGAAATTACATTGCAGACCCAGCGGTATATCGTTGTTACTTTCACAAAGAACATAAGTTAAGGTGAATGAAACATTTTCCAAAACGACATGTTGTTCTGTCTAAATTGAAGCCAAAAACAACAAAGTGTGATACTTGTCGTTCTGTATAAATCTCATCCTACTACTAGCCACTAGCTACTAGAGCAATCCTATCAATAGAAATAGAGTCTAATCTCAATTTTTACATGCAATTATTCGACTGAGTCTAGCAATTCTAGTAATTTTTCAGGAAACTAATAACCTATTCATAGAGGAAGATGCAAAGATCATTTTCGGAGCCCCTTTTGCATCCTGAACAGCGATTTTTTGTTTTAAAATGAAACGTTGAACTAAATTCAAATGTAAAATTTGTGAAAAATACATGATTTGGAACAATTTGCAGTGTTAGCAAAGAGATCTTGTAGATCCCTTTTTCATCCTACTATATGTTTCATTAAAATTTTAAAATAATATAATAATAATACAATTTGAAATTTTTACTTAAAATCATCATCATCTGTTATATGTTTGCACGAACAAAAAGGAAAAAGACAGTCGAACATGAGTACAAAAAACAAGCGGAAATGTCCAAAAATTTGGCAACAATGGGCAACAATTTTGTAAGCTTGGGCAGACTGACCATTTTAACATTACCATAGATGCTGCATCGGAAGTGGATGCATTTATGCCTCAACAAAAACCACACAATTTAGTCATTTTCCCTGTTGTGTGGTTATTGAATTGGATCTTTGTACATAGGCTATGAAATTCGAGGATGTAATTTACTTTAAATCATAAGTCAACAAAATGTTCGAAATTAAATTCATTTTTATTTGGGAATGGTGTTAATATGATTAAATAGAAATATCGACATAAAAAGCTGTGTTCTGTGTTTTAATGTGTTAATTATCATTTACATCAAATATTTCATTGATTCCTTCCTAATGTATCTGACAGACTTATTGACTCTCCACTGGGAATAAACAGAAAGCGACATTGAAGAGAAGAAATTAGATTCTATATTAACGCAGCGGAAGTGGATGTTGCCAAAAGCAACTTACATTGTATGTGTGTATACAAGATACTTATTATATACACAAAATGTGTGTATGAGATTGTCTGACATAATACATAGGGGAATGGAAGTTGACAAGCGGAGAGTTCCCGTTCGTTTAGTTCAAATTAAGCGACACAAATTAGCGTTCAGGGATTAATTAAATGACACTTCAAAATGTCATAAGAGTAGTATGTTTCCGGCGTCAAATTGAGTCAAATGAAGTCAAGTCAAGTCATGCCAGTAGCTGAAGCAATTTAGTTAGTTCTCTAAGGCAATTCCCCTCCTTTTCATGTGTAAAAAAATGTATCTAAACAAAATAAAAGTATAACTTTTCCAATTCGTATTAATTTTCATTATAAACACTTTTTTGCAGGTTCTACACTTGCACAACGTCCGAATTTCCGCGTTGGTCCTGGTCATCCTCCATCACAACGCCATCTGCCACCACGCCAACGACCCACTACCACAAAAGCGCCCAAAGATGATGCGAGCGCCGAGGAGAGCGACTACAAGCCAACCAAAAATTGTCCCGAGCCAAATGGTTTCTTTCCGGATAACGAACAATGCGATAAATACTGGGCTTGCATGTGAGTTGAATACGAGTATGTTACATATTTCTAAGCGCGCGTCGTCCTTATTCATTGATGGCGACAATGGCCAGTTGTAATCTACATTCTCTATATGAGCATGAACATCAATTGTGGTCTACGTAATGTGGCATGTGCATCAGTATTTTTGTACGTCCGGATTTTATGCTTTGCGGTTTGCGTTTGGTCGCTTATTAAAGTATAATTTTATATCTTTGTACTATGGAGGGACATACTCTGGGACCCTGGAGATTAGATGAACGCGTCATTTAATGCGAATTTAATTATTTTTGTTAAGGCATAGATTATTTAGAAAGGTCAAGGTAAATGGGAAGAATGGGCCTATGATGTTATCAGTTTTCTCAAGGTATACAGATTACACGTAAATTATTGTCCAAGTTGAAGTAAGGATTGTATAATTTAAACAATGGTTTAAATACAGCGAGAATAAAGTATTGTATAACATAAAAAAACTTGAAATTAAAGCCAACTCTAGTTCTTATTCTAATAATCTAAGAATATTGTATAAATTACTCAAAGTACATAAATTTGATATACTCGTAAGTTTAAAATAACAATCCACTTTCACATAAACCTATTATGGAAGAAAAAAAAAAAATTGAAGAAAATCTGTCCTCGTTAGACTTTAGCAAAATCAACAATTTATTAACACACAATTTACTACTTAACTATGAACCCAAATGACTTCGTACACCAAAGGGATTTTAATACCAAGAGTAGAGCACTGATACAAGTTTAAACACACCTAAGCACAAAGAAGTCTTAGAAATGTTTACAACAAAATGCTTTTGATTTGAAATCACTGGGGCGTATACGGAACATGTGGCAGTCAGCCTATGCTACGACACACCATGCCGCACTTCATTGCAGCCTAATCGGGCGTATTCAATATTTTTATATTAAAATATGTCTCAATATATCGGTTTTTGGCTGCTGTTGACAATAGCGATGACGTTAATGTTGATGGTGATGACGTTTTATTTTTTATGGTTTTCATTTTTCTCTAATTTTTATTTTCTTTTTATATAGTGATGGCGTAGGCACAGATCGTCTATGTGCCGATGGCATGGTCTTCAATGATTACTCATCCAATGAGGAGAAATGCGATTTGCCATATAATCTCGATTGCAGCAAACGTTCCAAATTACGTGAGTAGATTGTGTTAATGCTTACTTACCAACATTGAATCAATATGAATCCGTGAAAGGGTGTTATTTTAGGATACTTGCTTTCACGCGCACGATTGCTCTTGGATTGGGTATCATACAACAATACATACACATCTATATGAATCTTGTTTAAAAGTTCATTGAGTTAAAACATTAGCAAAGCCAGCTACATATTAATTCCTTTTAGTCTATACATCTCATCCCATCTCATCCTCATATCATTATTTCTTTGGGTTCATAAGGCTCAACCCATTATAGTTGCATTGATTTATGCTTATGTTAGTTGTATGTACTTCTATTTTCAAAGTTCAATTTTTGTTGTATCTTTAATAAAAGTTAGTCATTCCATGTCTATTTTCTCTGAATGGTTTATATGTTTTCCATTTTTAACTTTCTGGTTCACATTATTAGTATTTTTTTTTTTTTTTGTTAATTACAAGTATGTAAGTTCCGTCTTTTGTTGTATTGTACGTAACAATAGGTTTTACCACATCTCAGTCATTATCTTTCCTGACTTTTATGTGCTCCACCTTTTAATGTTAAAAGTGACATTGATTGAACTTCTTTCTTAGAACCCTTTTTTTTCGCATGTTTACTTGTGTTTGAGTTATTTACATGATATCTTATTCGGTAATGTGTTTTCCATTTTTATCTTCCTGCCGTTTATTTTTATATCCTTTTTAGGGAGTGAACAGTATTATAAGTTTGTCATGAATTTTGTAACAGACAGAAAGAGACATCGTAGACACTATAAATAAAATAAATAAATATTCTTGATCAGCTCGACGAGATGAGTTGATTAAGCCATGTATGTCTGTATATAATATATATATATATGGAAACTAGACCCTCAATTTTTGAGCTATTGAACTGAAATTTCGTACCACTAGAGAGGTTTCTCTCATACAAACCCAAATTCAAATTGAAGTTTTTATTAGAAAAACTTTTTTTGTTTTTTTTGTATTATCGAAATTTGTTTTATTGAAATTTAGATAGTATAAGTCTTATGTACCCCAACCTTGAAAATTTCAAGTCCCTAGAATTACTGGATCGTATAGCTCCCTTAGAAATATTTCGGTCTCAGTGTTGAAATGTGTGTACTGACTATACATAAGTTAAATCTATAATCAAATATAGCTGAATGCTTTATCATAGGATCGAAGGCAAATACGTTTTCCAGGGGTGCGTGAAGAGTATTTGAACTTCAGCATAGCCAAAGTTAACCTTATTTCCTTGTTGTTTTTTTTTCAAATATTTTTTTACAATTTTATAATTTATTTTATTTTAGTTTTGTTAAAGCTGTTATTGTTACCTCATCTTCATTTGTCTTCCTTGACACAATAAAAATATTGGCCATTTCCAAGTTAAACTCTCACACGAAGGGTTCCGCACCATCATACCATTTGTCTGAAGTTGTATATTGTAAAAATAATTTGCTTATTTCCTTAATTTGTTTTTTTTTTTTTTTTTTCACAAAAGTGACATAAAAAAGCCTAGGTTAATAAATGTTCGGTATTCCAAATGTAATCCCTCACCAGCGACTGTAGGGCTTGTCCCTCACATATGCAAATTCATTCTTTAGTTAGGGTTAGGGCCACCGTAATTTTATTTTGCCCCTATGAGCCGAAACACTGAACATGTGCTTATGTAAGTCCTGTTTCCCAATTGCTCTTTAAAAGTTTGCCTTTGTGTTTGTATCTATAGTAAAAGGGTTATCATCCCTTTCCCTTTTTTTTAAATCTCTAGATTATATTTGTGTTATTTACATGATGCCTACTAATTCAATTATATATGTTAATTATATACATATGTTTTGTATTTTAAATTTTTGCTGTTCATTTTCTTCTTTTTCTATTGTAGTATTTTATTCTTTAATTTTTGCATCTAACATAATACAATATTTTTTAATAGAAAAAAACTAAATTATCAATTGGATTATGATTGTCTTATAAATTATTTAATCAATTCGTTTCTTTTAAGTACAATTCCATTTCAGAATAAATTTTCGCTTAAATCCTTTAAAGCAAAACAATAAAAATGAGTAGTGAAAATACTTTGGCTCATAAAAATAGCCCAAAACCAAGATTCTCTTATCTCCTTAAGTGTAAACGAGTTTCCATATGAATTCCCAACATGTTTATATCTTCACCTATTCTTCTCTCTGTAGAAATAATTTATAGTATTTTTATATTCTCTTTTATATGCTTTTATTGTAGTTTTTTTTTTTTATTTCTAGAAAATTTAATGTACGAGGTTTGTTTAAAAACAAAAGAAGATTTTATCGATTTTGAATTGTTATGTTGGCACATACATATGTATATCCCAAACATATGTTGACATAATCAGCCATTTTGCATTGTTAGCTTTTTTTTATAGATAAAAAAGTGAGGCGTGTAATTTTAGATGACCATAATTTGTAGGATAAAAGCATTTGCCGTTAAATTAGATATACAAACAAATGCTTTTCTTTTAAATACTTTTGAATTAGATTTATTGCAAACCATTAAACCATTAACCCTTTATATCAAGTTGAGAAAAATATCGTGGTCAACAAGGTTATTTTCAAGTTTAAATTAACATACATTTCTGAAAACAAATTTGAAGTTCATTTTAAAATAAGAAAAGTGATAAGAACCAATATAAAAAGTTAGTCAGATTTCCGTTCAATAAGCAATATTAATGTTAATGTTCGCCACTTTGTTTAAGTAGCTTAGTTCGCTACAACTCTGAGTTACATTAATGTCTTTCTAATAAAAATTGTTCGATAGTTTCTTGCACTTTTGTTTCTCGTTGCAGGAAAATATAGAAAGAATATTGTGCCTGTTATATTTGACGTTATTTCAGGATCTCCAAAAAATCTTCTCGCTGTGTTACCATCATTAGGAAATATCACGAGATCTACATGGCTCAACATCCAGAATAAATTCTGTTAAGTCCAGACACACTTAAGTTCAAGAAAAACTGCTATTTATTCGACTAGAACGGTCCCATCTTGGGCGAAAACCATAGCATAGCTTGATCACATATGTTTTTAATTTGAGGTTATTCACATCTCTTACAATTAAACTCAAAATGTGATTAAGTATGGCATTATTCTATTATTCTTTCTTGCTTATTAGCCAAACATTAAAGAGTGAATTTCGAGAAACTACAATGTTTGAATTCGATAGGATATTGCAAAAAAAAAAAAAAAACATGTCTCAAATCACTTAATTTTTGGTGATTGCCTATTTTAATGGATAAAAAATAGAAGATAATACTTAAACTTCAGAAACTTACCAGTGTTGTTACAATATATCTAAGTTAATAAAATTAAAAAGATTTAAGTAAAAAGAAAAAGTTATGCCACCACAAGTTTCATCAAAAATTTCAGACTGTGAAATGAATTACTGTACTTGTCGCAGTCAGAGAAGTTCACCAATGCTAACTTTTGTTTTTATTTTTATTTTTTTTTTTTCTTATTTTTTGAGTACTCGTACATATTCAGAACAGTTGCACATTTGTATATTGCATATCAAAAAATAGTTGCGATCAAAGAACTTTTCTTTAGTTGTGAAATTCTAGAAATGATAAAAGTTTCACTGTGCTCCGGGCTAGTATAAATATATTGTTGGAGTCTGCCTTGAAAATTCGATGTGTTCACTTTTTTAAGGTTTTGGGAAACAACAAAAAATTTAAAAAAATTTTATTCAATAAAACGATTTTTGTTGTTTTCCCAAAACCTTAAAAAATGCACTTTTGCAAGGTGCAGTAACGATATATTAAATTATTATTGTATTAAGTTTTTGTGTAAACCTAGAAAATGGTTTGAAATGTATAAAATTTAGGTTTCCATAATATACTTGTGTTAAATATATTTAATTTTCAGTTTAACTGAAGTAAATATTTTTCTTAGAAGTTTAATTTATTCATCACGATTAACCCAAATTGTTGTCTTCAATGAATTTATTTGCTCTATTCTCCCTTTCCTTAACACATACATAATTTGATTTGATTTGGTCTCGTTTGTATAAGCAAAATTCATTGTGATGACTGTGTTCTATTTTTATGGATTCTCCTTTTTTTATGGTCAAACCATTAACAGTTAATTCAGTTAAGTATTTATTGGTTTTTCTATCTACATAGATAAGAAGTAATTCCTTTGATTTGGTGAATCTAATGAACTTTCAAGGGAAATTATACTGATTTGTGTTTGTGTTTACTAAAATTTTAAGTAAGTAATTTCTTATTCAAACTGCAGGTCACTAATAGATTTTAAAACTATGTTGATCCAAAAACCAAACCACACCAAAACTAAAACAAAGTTACTTACATTACCAACTTAAACTGCTCACTTAACCAAACCGAAAATTAAAACACTTTTAGAATTTTATTTACAAATTTAGGTTTTATGTTCGATTTGTGCATATTTTCAATAAAAGTTTATGTAAATTTTCACAGCTAATCTCGTAAAAACATGCGGATTAGTTTCTCTCATAGCAAATGTTCGTAAAATGAATACAGTCGGGCGGAAGTGCAAGTGTGCGGAAGTAAGCGATTCACCAGGAAGTGAGTGCTTGGTAAATGTTTAGAACAGTTTCAATGTGATTATTTTGAAAGTGGATTTTGTTAAATTTTCGACTTATTTATTGTTATTATATTGTTGAATTTCCATACATACAATACTTACAATTCATACATTATGTATACATACAATAGTAAAGTGGATTCTTATTGATTGTATGGTTGCTTGACTCCAACTCTTATTACCGACATTATTATATCATATATATTGTACATATATCATATGTAAAATACCATAGAATGTATTTTAGTATAATATGAGTACGCATTATTGAATTTATTATTATTCTATATGAAAGAAAACATTTGCTTTTGACGCTCGAAAACGTGCTTTGGCAGTTAAAGAGCGCAACAAATGATCATAAGTACTTTGCTTAAGGTGTGTCCCATATAAGTAAGAGGTGCTTGTTTGCTTAATGTGATTTCGTTGTATTGTTGCCCAGTTCATTGAACTTATGCAGAGTTCTTGATTCTTTGATTTTAAAGTTACATATTTAAAAATAGAACCAAATTTATTTAAAGAAATATAACAAGCTTAACACTTTAATATCATGACTTGAAAGACTACAACACACAACAAGAATTAAGAAGTCGAAGAACAGAGATAGAGGTAAGGAAGACTAAGGCACAGTGGCATGACATAAAGTAAAGATAAAATATGGAGAACCAAACAGTTTGATATAAAGTTCGATTTAGTTAGGTTAGGTTAACTGCCACAAATACTATCCTAGATCCTTATTGGGCACTTGATAATAAAATACTAAATATTCTTGTTTGTTTCATTTGAGATATTTCTGAGACTCTGCTGAGGAAGGAGACACGAAATGATGTTCCACTGTTTCAATAATTTTATGATACCCGAATCTAAAATTCAGTTAACATATAATAGAATAAATTTCATTTTTTTTTCCACTTAAATTGTATTTTTGGTAAAGAAATTGCCTTAACATTGAAGTTGTTTACTCCATTGAACGTTCATTAGAATACATTAAAAATCAATTAAATCATTTACCAAAACAAAAGATATATGAAGTCATTTACACTCGGCTGATTGAGTTTACCGAAATGAAGAAAGTAAAGGACGAAATAAAAAAAAAAAAAACATGAATGTTTTTATGAAAAATTAAAAACCACAAGTGAACACTGACCAAACGACATAGAACAACATTTTGCAGAAAGTAACACAGAAAAGAAAGAACCAATAAACGAGGCAGCCAAAAGGGTCCTCATAGTAAGGACAACATGGACATGTGTATACAGTGACCAAAGTGATGTGAATGAGTTGGAAATGGGAATGGTGCTAGAGGATAGGTGGATAGTGGTTGTTGTTAGACACCATGTTGAACATGTTTGTATATTGACTGCCTGAGCTGAAACGAAGCAGAACCGAGCTGGACTTGAAGTGCCAAATGGAGGAGACAATTCAAGCCAGACATAGACAAAGGAAAGCTACTGTTATTGTATGTGCTTTTGTAACAAGGACTAACGATAACAGGAAATGAGTAACAATGAAACTAACAAAACAAGTAAACTGGTATTACATACATACACACATGGCAGATGGGATGTGTGGGGATATAAGGGCAGACAATGTGATAGAACCAAGAAGATGGCGGGTGGCTTGAACTGTGTTCACTGTGGACAGTAAATGTTGAACACAATTTGTTGATGGCAACTGAAAATGTTGTGTAAATAATGGAGAAAAGAACTGGGATACACTTTAGTGTATTATTTGTAGGCTCAACGTCCTTTTGACATTGCCTATAGGCAGGAATAAAGAGAAAATGAACTAATGAATGACGACTACCGTTAATTGCTTTCCTTAAAATAAAAACTTAAAGTAAGAATTATTCTATATAATTTTAGAGGAACCACAACCATCACTGCATTGTCCACGCAAGAATGGATATTTTGGCCATGAGAAACCAGGCATTTGCGATAAATTTTATTATTGCGTCGATGGAATGTTCAATATGATCACTTGCCCAGTGGGTCTTGTTTTCAATCCCAAAACTGGCATATGCACTTGGCCTGATGAAGTTGGCGTTACTGGTTGCAAGTCCGATGATATTTTCGATTTTGAATGCCCCAAAGTGAATGAAACTTATGCAGTCACTCATCCACGTTATTCCGATCCAGATGATTGTCAATATTTCTATGTTTGCGTCAATGGGGAGATACCACGCAGAAATGGTTGCAAATTGGGACAGGTATTTGATGATGACAAGAAGACTTGTGATTGGTCTCGCAATGTCCCAGAATGGTAAGTAATTTGATTCTATTATAAAAATTTAAATAGTATATGCTTTTTCATTGCAGTGCCGATTGGTATAAGGATCGTTTGACAGCAGCTGAGCTTGAGGAATTGGAAAATCCTAAGCCGAAGCCAACAAAGACCAAGAAACCGCAACGTGTACGTGGCTCAACGCGTCGTAAGCAAGCCAAGACAGAGGAAGAGCAACATGAGGAAGAAGAGTAATTATATTCTTCTGGTTTTTATCAAAAAAAGACTTTTAAAACGCTTCCAATTGCGTTGTTATACAACTACTTGTTTATTCTTTGGTTATAAAAATTCATAAAAATAAATTAATATACAACTTTTTTCTATACAATTTTGCTTTGTGTTTCTCAAAAGATTTAAAGAGTTCAACAAACGATTCTGGCTCAAGCACAATATTATTTCAATAGCTTTCGCATTTGATCAAAAATGCTTGCCAAATGACATGCAACAATGTTGTTAACAATCTAAATAAGTACCCAATAACAACAACAACAACAACAACAAATAAATACGTTTTTGGCTCTAGAACTACTATGTACAACTTACAAAGAAAAAACAAACCAATGCAATGCATCTTTTCTTGCGCTTCTTATATAAGACGCCAATGATAGAAGTCAATTGACAAGTATTGATAAGAATGCCATTGAACGTTTTTCAAAGCTTTTGCTCTTTGGCTTTGATTTTCCAAGAGCCCGCAGCGCATAAATTCAATTTTACATCACTCCTTCTCTCGCTCACGCTTAAAAGTATGCTAGTTGCGCGATATCCTGGGACAAAATGTTGCAAACAAAGCGGAATATGACAACGATGAAAATGTGTGTTTTTTTTTTTTTTTTTGTATTTGTTGCTTAAACATGTTTTCTTAGTAAAGGGGAAGGATGTAGAACATATATGCCAAAAAAAGAGAAGGGAAAGGGCCCCTGTTAGTTTACAAGAATGTAAGTCATGAGGTAATCACGTTGCCTGACAGCTAAATGGATTGACTTTAGTTACATGTATATATTTACATACATATAAATTCTTGCATTGGAAGGAAAACAAAAATATTGTAGCATACCTATATAGTCGTACACATTCTGATGGGGTTAGCAATATCTGATATTTTATGTAGTTCCATTGGATGCAAATGCAAGACTGAATAAAATACTATGAAACAAAATGTGCAAAAAATAAATAGTTTTGTGTGGATTTACTCATTTAAGATCTTTACTTTGATTTTAGTAAAAGTGAGAACGTAGCCAATAAATGGTAAGTTACATGTCTTCTGAACAATGAGTCTTATGAAGTAAGAGCTCATTAGGAGAGACATAAAGAATGAATCACTGCTACGCAGTAAAAAATAAGTTACGGCAGTTGGTACAATTCAAATTTAGTGATACAAAAAAGCCAATAAGTTCCGTCGGCAAACTCTTTGCGGTCTTGGTCAATGTTTTATTATATGTAACATTTGTGTCCATTTGAGATGCAAAATGCTTTCCCAAACAAAAAAAAAAAACAAAAAAAAATACATGACTTAGGCTCCGAGTCTAGGTGGCAAGAGATTTATAGAACATGGGGACATTAAATGAGAAATGAAAACTTGTTTTGGAGATTTTGAGGATGATTACTTTATGTTAGTCACCAAAAATTTGCACTATTATTAACATAATTGAATCGAAATCCCTGTAGTTTTTAGCTCGAAATCTTAACAACCTTCCCTCGTACAAGATGCTTTTATTAAATAAAACTTTTAATTTTGTCAGAATCGCAAAGCTCTTAATTTTGTTCAATTCGTAAAATCTCTTAATCTTGTTAAATCTTCTAAAAATAGCAAACTAAGCATATTTTCTAACAAACAATCAAACAAATCAGACTAAGCAGATCTAACATACACATGCATATAATACATACAACCTTGATTCATTGCAATATGGCTTCGTTGGGAAAATGTCCTTTTCGCAAATATTATAATGAATGAAAATTATGCAGAAATCAACAGAAAAATGTTAATGCGTCTGCATCATGAAGCATTTCAGTATGTAATCATTGTCAGTCTGTAGAAGAAGGATTGGATTGTGGTAACTAACAGTAAGTTATATACAGCAATTCAATTAGTTGAGATTGAGTTTTTAATTTAATGCACACACATTTATACATACATACAGACATACATACATGTATATGCACAAATATATTCCATTCCATTCCATTGCCATAAATTTTATTTTTAGTTTTGTTTTTTGACAGATTTTCTTAAACAAAGAATAGTAACTTAATAAAAATCAATTAAACTTTCGGATAAACTTTGTATGTTTTGGATTGTCATAATATTTGTCATGCTGCATATTTGATAAGATCAAATGCAATAAAAGTCGCAAGAGAAATCATCTAAATCAAACAAGAGATAATAAAAGGAAGCAGAATAGTTAGTTAGTGGTGATGCTCAAACAGTATTCATTTATTAAAGTTTGAAAGCAACTGCAAAATATGCTTCATTCAAAACATTTATAATATTGTTTGATAAAATGAAATAAATAGTGACATAAAATTAAATTTACTAGATTAATACTTCATTTAAACTCAATTTAATAAAGTTAAATTACCTAAACAAAAGTATATTGTTTTGTCAACACTCAGCACTCATGGTGCCTGCCAGACTCATATGAAACGTGTGGTTCTCTCTTTTCTTATGCATACATATTTACATTCATATATGAATAAATAACAGACATGTGTATAGACTTGAGGGCGGTGATAACATACATAGTTTAGTTAATGTGTGTGTGGGTGTGTTATTAATAAACTCAGCGCATACCGAGTGGAAGTTGGAAAAGTGGAGAGAGACTGGAACCTTAAAGCAACTTGCTTCATTGAGTTAACAAACTGTGAACATGTGTTTTTGTCATTGACGCCAACATCCTTGGTTTTAGTGCATGCACTTAATGAGGGTGACATGATGGCACGTATGTACGTGAGTGGACTCCAGCCTCGACATGCGTTTTTCAGGGTGACAGATATTGAAAACTGAGACAACAACAAAAGGCACATTGCCCACAATTAATCAAGCGCGTAGGAGAAAGCTTGGTCAAACGATTCGAAGTGAACAAATGTGAAATGCCAAATGTCAAATCACATTTGGTAGTGTTGAAGGTAAAGGCATAGCAAGGCAGAAGAAAAGAGTGATGTACGACAGGTGTGCGGCATGGACACAGATTGCTAAATATACATGCAGGTAATAAGTTAGTCAGTCGGTCAGTCAATCAGTCGGTCAGTCAATCAGTCTCTAAGTCTATGTAACTTTGTTGCTTAATCATAACCTCATTTTAGCCCTTCTCCTATATATACGAGTATGTGTCTCTGGATTATTAATACAGCCAGGTAAAGTTGGTTTCCCTTCTTCAATTGCCATCGCCATTGCCACTGCTCTTTCTTCTGTTGTTTTTCACCTTCAAACTCATTTGTCCCACTTTTCCGCACGCTTGACACATTATGGTTTTCCCCGTCTGATCGTGTCCTTATGCCTGCCTACGTATACAATCGTTAGCAGACGGTTGGCAAGGCCAGCATATCAAATGTCAAATTTGACACAAACAAGTGTTTACATAATGACAGCAACAACAATGACAAACAATTTGTGTAATTGTCAGTTGAAGCAAAACTCAGTAAAGGATGGTTGTTGCTTTTATCTCATCCTTTTTTGTACTATAATTTTGTTTGCTTTTGTCTTTTTGATGCTTTTCTTGCCGCTCCTGTCTCGACTCGCTCACATTTCCTGTGTGGATGTTAATTAGATGACAAGTGTTGCGCTTAACTAAAAAGAGAAATTCAACAAAATCATAAAATAAATAAACTCAATGAAAAAAGAAAACTAAAATAAAATGGCAAAATTATAAACTTACAAAAAAAAAAAAAGGAAGAAAATACAAAGTTGTGTCGTCCTTATCCAAGTCTTTTTTGGCCGTTGGCTTATTTGCTTGCTTGATGAAACAATGAAAGTGGCACTCATGATTATAACCATGATTATAACCCACAAACAACAAGAGAAAGAAATTTCTTTTCTTACTAAATCTGTACATAATGTTTTTTTATTAAACTTTCTTTATTCCCACATCGTAGGGGCTTTTTGTTGACCACTTCCGCTCGTCAACACTCACTTCCGGTCGGTTGCATTACGCCTTTTGCTCATTTTTTGTGTTTGCTCCTCTTATTCATAATATTTTTTAAATTCCTTAGACACGACCTACAGGCTTAATATTATTTCCTTTTGCTTCAGTTTCAGTTTTAGTTTCAACTTCATCTTGCTTCTTAATCTTCATTGTGAGTTCATTAACCATTTACATTCATAACTCGCTACTTCCGGCGATGAATTTTCGTTTTTTGCTTTCTCCTCTTGCTGCTACTGATGCCACTAGAATGAAGGAATTCTAACGCTATAAGCAAATATTTGCTTGTACTTATTGTTAATTGCTAATTAGATGTTAATGTGCTTTAGATGTTTCAGGAACTTTTTTTTTTTTGGGGAATGATTAGAAAGGGTAACATGTTTCCAATTAGGAAGGAACTTTAAAAACATATAAGTGAATAGATACAATATTATGTAATATTGAACTTCCAGTCAACGTAGAAGACTTTGCATATGAAAACCTCTTTTTTTTTTCTTTTTACATTATTTTGTAAATTCAATAGACTAAACACTTCAGCACTCGACTGTCAGCTATTGACAGATCATTTGCATATCACAAAACACTATATAGAAAGTTTTTCTCATCTTCCTTACGTTTCGTCCTCCTTTTTTTTCTTTCGAAGCATTCATGAATATGCTTCGACTACTTACATTTTTCGACAGTCTACTCGAACTTAGTCCTGTCAGTGCTGGAGCAGCAGTGTCCTGTCAACGTTTTCGGTCATTCAAAGTCATGCTCTTTTTTTTTCTTACTTGCATCCTTGTACATCCTTTCTTTATTCTACTGCTTTATAGTAATTTCTTGAATTGCATTCTAAAGCATCAAGATTTGTATAGCGAATCTTTCTTCAAGGTTTGCCTTCACTCGCCTTGTCTTCTCCTTGTACTAGTTTATATATATATATTTTTTTTTGTTTTGTGAAAACTTTTCGCCTTTTACCATTTTACTTTGCAAATACATTTAAGTATTCCTGATAAGTTTGACTACTTTGAGAACTCGAAGAATAGTAAGTAGAAGACAGAAATGGCACTCAGATGTTATCAAAATTAGCTTTGAAGGGTTTTTATAAGCGTAAAATGGATACAGAGACAGAGAGATAGTGTCATATGGCTTGTGGCCTTCATTCAATTGAAGTTTAGGTTTAATTTTTATGGTAAGTTTGTATTAAAGATGAATGAATATTCATGGTGTCATTATATAAAAGAATATTTAAAATAATCTATTATAAATATAAGATTTATGTTGGCAATTGAAGTAAGGATAAGTCACAAAACAAAAAAGGTCAGTTACTAGTAGATTTAAAACTTTTTAGAGGAATACAACAAACCATAGATTTATTATGATTCAAATCAAAAAAGTCATAAATTGTATTTTTCCAAAAAATCTGTTAACTTCTCACCCCAAGGGTTTCTTCAATTATATTTCTCCACCACATGAAAGCTAAACACTTGAAATGGTTACCAATCAAAATGCAAATACATCATCAATGTATAGGGCAAATCTGTCATTCTCAATGTTTAGTATAATACAACAAAAGCGAGGCGAGACATTTTCCGCCAAACAAATCAATAAACAAGACATCACAAATTCAACAACAAACAAAAGAATCCATAAAAGGACTCCGCAGAGCCAAAAACTGTAAGTGGCAAAGTCGGCGGGCTTATCCTACAATGAATGTGTAAGTGTATTCCGTCTACTCGGTATATAGTACATTCATAGTATGGGGTGTTTGTGAATAAAATATTTACCTAAAACAAATACAAACTCGAGTGATTTTCAACACTTGACAGACAGTCTATTGTTTGACAATGAATGATGTATCGAAGGATCTACTATTATACGAGTAGTACTCGTATATAGTGAATACATAAAAGGTTTTTGTGTACAATAGGATATGCACATATGTTGCATGACAATGTTGAATAACAAGGACAATGATAGCGATGATAATGATGATGATGATGATGATGATGCTAAGGATAATGATGAGTATTTGGTTGCTGCTGTGAAATATTATGCAAAAGATTGGAGGAGATGAAACTCGTACCTAGACTAAGTATGAGTTGAGGCACTTAACTAACAAAAGATAGTGTTTAAATATTGACGAGGCAAGGAAAGTGCGTTTCTTAGGTGAGTTCAGCAAGAAAATGCAATCAATTGTTGTCGTCAGACACACTCAATCAAAGAACAAATCTCTCACGCAACCATCCACACATTTCATTAAGAAAGCAGACGGCGCTGATGATGATGATGCTACTCATAATAGAAATGACGACGCGTCATCAAGGGACCATCATGATTTGATGGCTTTGACTTATGTTCTATGTTCTATGCTCCTGTTCAAGTTCAATTCTCAAAAGCGCTGATGTACACTCCCAAAGACTTCTGAGCATGTTGCTCCATTTGCCATTTAAGCACTTTGAACTATACAACAAAGTTGATTACAGTTTGTAGTCAGTCTCTTTTGAGGCAAGTTATGCATACTTAGTGCATGCATATTTTGCATATTGCAGCATGATCCATGAAATTTCAAGGTGGCACAACATTTTCCAACTGAAGAAATTCATGTGACATATCCACACTTTAAATCGTTGATTATATTCACCTTGAAAAGAAATGTTGTCTATCATCAAATGATTTCTCATTTTCCTCATAGAATTGATTTTGATTTATGTATTTGCAAATCAAAATTGTGTGAATATCTCGTGTAAAAAAAAAAAAATGGTTATAAAAATAAATTTCTATTGTATACTTTTAGGCCTTGACATTTTAATATTGAAAGATTGATGCTGATTTTATTAGCATAAAATAAAATTTTCCTCGTGACACAATTTTTGTTTTTTTATTAAAAAAAAAAAAAATTTAGATGTATTTTTGTTATTGTCCTTGGCAAGCACTCCTAATGCGTCAAAGTAGGTTATATAAAAAGAACGTCATTAATTAGATTCTTTTATAAAACGTGTGAAAATGTGATGATGATGATGCCCGTTAATATTTTTCCAACATTCTTCAGTTCAAGGCCACATGGCAGTGATTGCGACAAATTCATCAAATTATAACAAAAAAAAAAAAAAAAAAACAAAAGACAAATGATGCATAATTTAAGGCATAAATTGAATTATGTATATGATTTAGAAATATCTTTTGCAAAAGTAAATGTGGCATATTAATTTAATTAATATGAAGACAAAATATGGTGCCAGGTAGCTTCAAGGCTTTTTTATTTTTCAGACATTTCGGAAGTTCTAAATCTGAAACCCGACTAACCCAAAATAAAAATTTCAGCAATTATGGGTTTTGCAGTGGAAATGCATTACAACGTAAAATAATGCTGTTATTTTGGTTGGACTAGTTGTCTAACTGTGCAGTTCAACCGGGGCAGCTGCACCGAAAGAAATTCCCTTTCAGATAAATCACATGAATTTATTATGATGATAGCATAAATCAAAGCATGGTAAAAAAATAGAATGCAAATAGAACTACAGGGGACATTGCGAAACAAAGGAACAGGAAGGGAATTTGTTTTTGTCTCCGTTGATAGTAAAATTTGTTGTAAAATTTAACCAAGGACATAAGTGAAGGGTTTGGAAGATGTGCAATAGAAATTGAGTCTGAGTTACTCACATTCGCATATTTTAGTGTTGTAGCTTACATACTTTTAGGCTGCCGTAGTAAAATTTTGCGCTTTTAAAATTTTACACAAATATTTTTGCATAAAATGAAAATTGTTTTTGGTGTTTTCATCAGCCGTAAGGCTCGAACTTTTCATTGCAGGTTGCTGCTCCATGAAAATAAAATAAAGAATTGCATATAGCTAGGCGCGCTTCATCACTCTTTTTCACATTGTTCGCCAAAACAAAAAACAAAAAACAAAAATAAGAATACAAAAAATATGTTTTCCTGTCGTTTGTTTTTAGTGTTCATTTGTTAGTGTTGTTCATTGCTGTTGTTGTTGTTCAGTTGTTGTTATTTAGTTGTTGTGGTTTTTCCTAGGCCCCTGTCATTGTTATTGCCATCCGAGTTTGTTACCACTCTGTCGTTCGCCCATTGCGTTCATAATTTTCATGTTAATTTTGCCCCAGAGTCACAATTCAACAATAAAATTAACTCGTCTGTGTTTTGTGTTTGTTTTCTGGTTTTTCGGTTTTTTATTTCAGTTGTAAATTTTTCAACATAATGACAAAATTTCATACTCACAAAATTATATTTTCTATACATATACATATGTAGTGTATATACATAATTCGTAATGCAGCTTCACTTTATTGTTGTCATTGCGTTATACAAATGCGCTTATTTGACATTTGGGTAAACTTAAGGAAGTTAATTCCTGTATTGCGTGTCTGAAATACTTAGCCACAAGTCTCTTTGACCACTAAAGACAATAGAGGTTACAACATAGTAATTTACAGTAAAATGCATTTAAACATAGTCATGATTTATTAAGCATTTCAAGTGAATCTTGGGAAACACTAATCCCAAAAGACCGATGCTTGTTGTAGCCATGCCACGAAATAAGCTGAAGACTCTCTCAGTCTATTTGAGTGGGCACTCGGCTCATTTTGAATGAGTTAGATTTGCCAGTGACTGTCCGAGGGTAGATCAATAAGAACCCGTGTTAGAAGACATTTACCATCTGTCACACGACACCATACTAAAATTCAGACCGATTCATAGGTAATTTTTTATTCGGCAGCCATTTGTATCACACGTATTTCGATCTGTAATTTGACTTGCTAATAAATAAAAGTTGGATGCTGCTTAAGGGAACCGTTCACCATCTATGAAAACCGTAAGATATTGGTTCAATGAATTTAAACGTGGCTTGATTGGTGTCACGATTGCTCAAGGTAAACAATAAGCGGATACGACTGTCAATGTAGAAGCAGTGTTGGGACCTCTTTGATGAAATTTGGGACCGTTATTATACGCCGAAAAACAAGTGATGGTTAAAACAATGGATTTTCAGGATCTATCCGAATGGGACAAAGACGGTTTCTTCGGCCGAAAAGGTCATGGCTACGTCTTTTTAGGATTCCAAGGAAATAATCCTCATGGACTTGCAGAAAGGAAGACTTATCACGGGTAGTAATACAGTGAATTATTTGACCAACACGGTACAAAATTGAAGGAGACACGGATTCATTTCGTTAAGAAGTATATGTTGTTTCACCACGACAACGCAAACGCGGTCAATTTGCATGAATTTTACTATGAATTGATGCCACACCCCCCGTACTAGCCACACTTGGGCCCCTGCAATTGCTTTAGCTCAAATGAGGATGTTATTGTCAAAAGAAATGCATATTTTGAAGAATTTGACTAATCATATTTTTTGTGGGTTTAAAAAAATGGCAGGATCGTTGGGAAAAGTGTATTTTACTACAAAAAATAAAAAAAAACCAAAATTCAATTCTTCCAATATGAATCTCTTTCATATTAAGAAGTAAGCGAAGTCAGTATTAGAGATTATTGATGTCGCATTATAGGAGGGTGGTAGGTAATAGATAGTATAGAATCCTTGTATGTATCTTAAGTATCAAACAGAATCATTCACAATTATTTCCGTTACAGTTTATTTGTCTCTTTTCGATATCTGATAGAGTCGATGTACCCCGGTGAATCGCTCTCCTCAACAATACCCGCTATTGATTTCATATAATCAGGACATTTTTCAACATTAGTTGTGTAGCATAACCATCCTCATCCAATATCAAATTGGGATGCCATTTTAGACTATTGGACTATTTTGTACTTAGATTTTGATTTCAATTTAAAGTTAAATCTTTCTTTTCGTTTATTTATATCATGTCGTGTCAATGGACGTTAAGAAAGACAATTTTTCATACACAAATACTATTGTATATAAGCATACATTTATTAAAATAAAATCCTTAGCTTACACCAGGGCGCATACAATAATTTATGCGGTCATTGGACTCAGTGGCAGGCTGTGTTTATTTGGATTTCACTAAATTAAATGCATAAATTAAATCAAAATTTAATATAAATCAAAGTTTTCAGACAATAAAAAAAAACCGAAATCATTAGAGGTGACGTCTGAAAGGCGAAAATTGCTTCGATGTTGTGTTCGTTGGGTGTTTAAATTTGCAAATTTATATGCAAATTTATACATTTCTCGACACCTGTTACATTAAACTCATATTTATTACACAAACATATTAAAGACCATGTAGAATTTATTTTAAATATTTACAAAGAAATTAACTAAACATGGAATAAAAAATAATTTTAATTATAAAATATTAAAGTTTCTTACTAAAATCTCAGATACCGCACATATTTCGTATTATTTGAAGTGGAATGGTTCTTTTTTTTTTCAATTCTGAACTAAAATGTATCTACTTTAAACAAAATAAATAAACTAATTAAGCGCCACTCAACAGGATATCTGAAATTAGTAGTGAATAAATAGAGCAAGCATAAGTGCTTTCCTTGCTCTTTTCCTATTTCATAGACTATAAAGTGTAAAGTATAAAAGAATAGATGAGTCATGAAGCGTAACAAGTTTATGCCATCGGCCGCAGCATCAAAATGTTTATAAATTAATTTATAAAAATGAGTGAGTTGTTAATTATGTCACGCTCTCCTAAAGTAGTTTGCTATAAAGTATATAAAACATACTTATTTACTATATTCTATATTGTATTTATAAGGAAACACTACCAAATAGTAATGTATACCAAAAAGTGTTATTTATACGATAAATAAAAAAGGGTATAGTATACTAAGTATGTATAGTATGTATATACTATATACATACATATATACTTTCACTGCACTTGCAATGGCTGAGTGACTGTGTCGTGTTAGCGACGCACAAAATGGCATACTTTATTATAAATACGAGTAGTAATATTTTTTTTAATTAAAACTCATTTATTCAATGTCAACTTGAAGCGCGTGAAAAATATTTTATGCCATAATAATTGCGATGAAAAAAGTATTAAATGACAGAATGGGAAACTCAAATGAAAGTTAAATATGGAAAGAAAAAAAAAAAAAAAAGCGAATCTTCTAAGTTCATAAAGAATGGAGAAAGTGAGAAAATTGGGTGGGTGGATGTGGGAGCTAATGGCATCGACAGTGATAGTGAGTGTGCAAGTACTGGTATGCATAATACGTCAAGGTCCTGCGACAGGTTAATCTCCTATCGCAGTCCTTGTTGTCAGTGTCATTCGTCGGTCCGTCGTCCTCCATCGTTGACTCTGTCTGTGTCAAAAACGCACGTTGACATTTTGCCATCATCTTTGAAAAGACACTGAGAAATGAAATCAGGCTGGTGGACTGAAAGGACTTTCGTGGGAACTAAGTAACACCAACTACACCATTAAAGAATGAACGAAGCATAGAAACGGTTGAACGAACGAAGGACCGAGTGAAGGAATGAAAGTTTGAAAACAAACGAACGAACATGTTGACGCTTAAGTGTCAACAAGTTAATGGTGAAGGTGTTGGCTGGTTGCTTCTACCATGCACATTTGGAAGCTGAGAAGCAAAACTAAATTTAGCTTGAATCTCTACTTTCTACTACTTTTATTGAAAGTTGAGTGTTCTCGTTGAATTTTAGCAAACAATTGCTTTAATAAAATAATTTTATTTTGCGAAGAAGGGTGTCTCTCTCACATCAAGAGACATTCACACTACACGCACGGTAAATTAAATTTTTGACTTTTGGGAGAAGTCACAAGTTTTCTTTGAATATTTGGCAAGCTTAAGTGAGATTAAGTTGTAATAATTGTGATTTTAAAGCTACTGAAATACGACTTTGAATACTTGAAAAAAAGAGAGAGACTGAAATTGTGTAATGAATTTATAGCAAAAGCAAAACAAAGTTCAATGACCACTTTAGTCCTAACTAAAAACATAAGTGAAAGAGTTCATTGTCTTTTGTTACTTGTATTTTTACTTAGTTGGACGTGAATAAATGTGATACTCAATTTTTATCTTAATAATATGAACTATATGTTTCAGAAGTTTTCATAAACCTTTTAATCTCTGATAATAGTTTCATGTTAATAAACTTTTCATAAGATTTTAAGTTTTTAATAAAATAGTCAACACATTTGATGTAAAGACTCTTGGCAAACTATGACATAAAACACCCAACTGTATTAAGTAGACAAAGTTAAAATGAAATATTTAATTGTATCATCAAATAAATTTATGGCGATATATTAGCACGCTAATGAGCCAATCCACATTTAACTCTTAATTAAACTTTTATTGAAACAACATTTGTATTGGATTGGCCCCATATAAGAATGATTATCAGAGGCAGTGCCGAATTCACCAGCAGACTGAGCAGGCTGTTGCCTAGGATAGCAGATTTTCAGGGAGACAAATTTGGTACCAAAATGGAAATTAAAAATATTCATTTTTATATCACTAAATGTAATTAGACCCACATAAAACTGTTTAACATGGGTAAGCTTAATTTTTAATTTTTTATTCGTATCCCAGTAAGAAAAACGGCGGGAGGCCTACAACAAAATTACTTTTTTGCTCTATTCATAATCGTTGCTCATTACCAGCATAAAAATGTTTTAATTAGTTGGTTCTGTTACATATTTCAAGATCAAATTTAATTGCAAAAAAGCTGACATGGAAAGCATGGCATTATTTATGCAAATTTTTCTTAATAACAAGTTCGTTGTGCCACTTATGGACCTTTTCACAATAGTGGTCAACACCAAAGCTATACTATTTAATTTTAAGTCTACTATATAAACTATTCTCTAAGTCTATAAAATTGAAAATTATTTCCGCAAATGCTCTACCAAAAAATAGCAGCACACACGTTAAGGGAGGTACACATGTACCTCAGAATGAATATGTGTCCTATCAAATTTCACTTTAATATCACACCAAAGATGGTTACAAGTACTTTTGTGGAGGCTCAATATTATCACCTAGTCGTATCCTTATAGCACACTTTGCTAAGAATGCAAATTGAATGTCAATTGTCGTCGGTATACGTGATCTAAATGCTCCAGAGAGAGGTATTCGTTCTTAAGTTGTAAGCTATGATATGCACGGCGACTATAAGGAACTGATTACAAGAGATTTGGAAATTTTAACTATTGAACCACCTCCAATGTTGAATAATAAAAGTATTGTAGTAAATAATGTAAGTGACAATGATTATATAGGTGGCAGTGTACCAGTAACGCTCACTTGGTTGGGGCTTAAGTCTACCAGTGTCTTTTCCTTTCATTGAGTTTGTCATCATCAAATCTTATGAAAAAAGTTCTTTTCTTGGAAGAAATGTAATCTAATGAATGGACTTAGTTTAAGATTGTAATGCCATAATTCTTCTGGACGATTTTTGGTAAAACCAGATTCTGGAACATTGTCAATATCTTTGTTCCACAAAAACAGAATTTGCAAAACGTTTATCCAAACTTGGATATAGCAGTTCACATGGCTCTATGTACATCAGCAATAAATTTTATCTTTCCTTGAGTCAAGAACAATAACCTTTTTTATGCATAGAGTCAGAACTAATAAAGAAGATTTCATAAGGCGAAATAATTGATGATTTTGCAAATAAAAATTCGAGAAAAATGATATTGTAAAACTTTAATAACTTAATTAATTTAATTTCGTCGTCATCATCAGATGGTTTTTTACCATATAAGTTGAATATATTATTTTTAAACTCAAAGTAAGCGCAATGTAAATTATTTAATTACGTTTACTGAATGTAGAATCCGTTATAGTGTACATAGTATTAGGCATACCTTATCCTGCCTTATTTTCAGAATTGTACTCCAAAAACTATTTGGTGTGTGATCTCAGCCAAATCTTTGTATTGCAAAAATAATGTAGGAACTGACAATTAGTTATACTAACTACGGGAACACGGTTGTGTAATTAGGATGATAGTGCACAAATTCAAAATTCACATTTTCATTTACAAAAACATTGCTATCCAAATTTCAGGGGTTGGTTGGGTCGGCAAAATTTAAATAGCCTACTGGCAGAAAAAATGTAAATCCGCCACTGATCAAAGGAATCCTTTCCAACAAAGTTTTTAGAAAGCAAAGGTATTTCGAGACAATGAAGCACTTGAAAATTGCTGTAGAATTCAATAATTCATACAAGATGAAATATTGACGAAAATATATTGACATATTCTTTATTTTCACATTTTAAAAATGTTTTCAATTTATTATAATTAGTAAAGAAGTAACTCAAAACAGGATATCCAAATATACAATATAAACACATTGAAAGAACAATATAATTACATGTAATTGCATGTCAAACAATAATAAGCAATTTAAAAATAATTACCAGAAAATTGTAAATTAATTTAATTCAATCAATCAAATAATCGTTTAGACAATTTGCATTGTTTGTCTGAAAATTTTAACACATTTTCAGCAGTTCAATTAAATTTTTCTGCTTCTACCGCACAATGCAAACAAACCTTCACAAATGAAATAAGAATTTGAAATCTTAACAAAGACCATACCCTCAAGACATTATTATGTCTATACTTGTATATCCAATACATAAGAACAAATGTCACCATTGGTTTTAATACTTAGAAAAGAATAAATAGATTTACGTAACAAAAAAAAAAAAAAAATTTATTGACTTAAGACTCGATTAAGCATTTAACACGGAAACTTGTTTGCGGATTTTAACTACTCATAGAATTGAAAAATAATTAGCCAAATATAAAAAAAATCTAGCACCAGAAATGGACGTTGGGGATTTTTAGAATTTTTATTTATAAATAAATAAACAAATACTATTTCCTTGTAAAGCCTCTGTTAAGCCTTTCATGCAATGTTAGACTACTTACGCCTCGTTGTTATGTTTTTTTTTCTTATAAGAATAAAGCAAACAATAAAATTAATCAATTTAACATTTGCGATTACTATCACATGTCGATTTTACTTGAATTCCACGTAGTCAGTTCTTCTTATTTAGTATTTCTTGGCAACACGTTTATCGCATCACGTTTGTCTTGTCTCGTTAGATTTATTCGTTTCAATAATTTTTTTTATACCCATCGTTGTACTATAATTATTATATTGTATATAATGTAAGCCGATTATGTCAAGATATATAATTCTATTTGTATATATTTTTATTTGTATTTCTATTCTGGGCAATTGTTTACTATAATACAATTATGTACATACTAGTAGTACATGTTCATTGCGTTGGAATTAAGTGCATTCATAAAACTTACGCCATCAGAAAATTCTAATTAAAATATGGGAAACGTAAATCCTTGCAAACTTATCCCTTAAGCCTACTAACAAAATACATTTTTATATGAATAAAAACGAGTATGATGGCAAACTGAATCTGAAGAAATTGGGTAATCTTTTATACAACAACAAAATGCTGGCATTTTTCAAAATCATTTAGTCATTCTACGTGAATTGAAACTAGAATCTTTTTTTCTTTTCTTAGGCTAAAACTATAAAATTGGGTTTGGTAAAATATTATTAATACTCGTACTTAATACTGTTGTTTTTGATAATTTGGTTTATGTAAGAGGATAGGTAAATTGTCATTGACAGAGCAAAAGAAGAAGAATATGCAAAAAAAATAGATAAATTTAGATTTTACTCGTAATAAGCAAAGAAAAGTTATTTGCTATTGACCTCTTCGGAAGTCAATTTGCAAGTAATTAAAGCCTAATATTGGGTTAAAAAAAAAAAAAAAATACGATACCTTTTTCTGTTTAATTAACTTTTAAACGGTTAGTTTCATTGTTTCATAGCTGACGAATTAGGTTGACATTAGTGAAAATTATTTTTAAGATTAGCTCATTTGATAAAATATTATTAGAAAGAAAAAAAAAAAAAAAAAATAAGTAACACACTTATTTTAGAATAATTCTATGAGAAGGAAAAAAAGGCGTTTGTATGGTGAAGATACTCTTTCAAAAACCACCGCTCGCTTTTGCTCTAGCAATCTAGATATAAAAGATGCACCACGCTCGGGACGGCCTATCACTTAAAAAAGCGTTGAAATTATGTTGAACAAAACCCGGCATTTAAGCGTCCATGGTATTGCTAAGGAATTTAACATTGATAACGTAAGAATTTAAAGTAATTTGCAAAGAGCTGAATTAACAAAGAAGCTCAATATTTAGGTGCCTCATGAATAGAGTGAAACAAAATTTAATTGCCTGATTTCAATTTTTGAAGCGATTTGTAACGGGTGATGAAAAATGGATAACATACGAGACTTGAGCGAAAGCAGTCATGGTCGAAGCGGGATAAAGTTCTACAAACAGTAGCAAACGCAGGTTAGACGGCAAAGAAGGAGGTGCTGTATGTTGGGTGGGATTGGAAAAGAATCATCCATCATGAGCTACTACAGTCTGGTCAAACAATTGCTGCGAATATCTAATGCCAACAATAAATGCGGTTGAAAAAAAGGGACTAGAATTGATAAACAAAAAAAGTCATGTGATTCATGATGACAACGTTAGACCGCACACATTTTTGACAACCCGGCAAAAGTTGAAAGTCTTTGGTTGGGAAGTTTTAATGCATCAACCGTATAGTCCTGACATTGCACTATCAGGGTACCATCACCTCTGCAACGTTCTCTTGCTCGCATAAAGTTGGCTCAAACTCCAGAAATTGTACACTGAAATAATGGTATTAACCAAGATATAACAGATGGTGGTCGAACAAAATTGAGTATACATAATTTAATAAAATTTAATTTTATATTAACGAAAAAATAATCTAAATTTTTACAATACTAAAATAGGCCCCGTAATTTTTCCTCAACACAATAAATGATCTGATTTCCGACTGATCTTGTTGGCTTTCTTAGAGCAAGTGAAAAGTCTAGTTGGCTATTGTTGGCTTATGAAATTAATTAAAATATAGCGGTTAAGTGTTGCTGCGTTAATTGCTTGGAACCTTTGTTGTTGCTTTTCTCAACTGTGCTATGATCGCTTTGTGCGCTTATTACTTATTGGTTCCTGAACAAATCATGATTTCAAAATATTGTACAAAACTGAAATGTTAAGCAAAGTCTTTCTTTTTATATCTTCACAACTTAACTTAGTCAAACGATATTTGTTAAACACGAAAACGTGTATCTGACAAACTCCAAACTTTTAAATAATTTAAAATATATAATTTTTTTTTGACTATGTGTACAAACAAATGCCTTACATTCGATATGATCCGTCTACTTGATATCATACAAAAATCAATGCAGTCATAAGATTGCTGTGTCATCAGGTGTCTACTGCCGTAGTTTATAAAATTTTGATTGAATATTTTATATTCTTTATCCATTTGGGGATCAAAAGACATAGCCATCTTACAAATGCAATAGATCATTCATACGATTGTGTACAATACAATATTTTCTAAACTTTTACTTCAACTTTGTATTTCGTTAAGGATATTGATCTTTCTGATAACTAAAGTTCTTTCAATTTAAATGAGTTTTAACAATGAAAGTTAAGTTATTTACTTGAATTACCAAGGTTCTAAACTTGTCAGAATGGTCTTTATTTCCACTTTTCTTTGTTAGACATTTTAAAGTTTTTATCTCATCAAAAAAGTAACTTATTCTCTGGTTTTTTTTTCATTCTTAGTTTTTTTCCAACTTTTCTCTCATTTTAATCTTCTATTCTCATGCGCATTTAGACACAAACAAATTTTTTATCTGCTTTGTGTATCCTGCTAGCTTCAAGCTCATTGCAGCAAGTAAAATGCATTTCCTGTCAAGTGTAAAGGAAATGAGGATGATGATGATAATGATAATGATGACAATGGTGGCATCGAAGACAGCTCCGATGCTAAAGAGCGTAACGTGTAATCAATCACTGAGGATGAGCAGCCACGAAGATTCTTCGAATCTATGGTGGATATATACAAGTATGTACGTATAAGGATAAAAACGTGAAATGCCAAAGTCTTGTTGTAGTCACGTTTCACGGATACTTTGTTGAAAGCGGTGAATCGCATTGAAAAGTCACCAAAGTAGAAACATCGATGCAGAGGCAATGACTACGATGATGACATAGAAGACGACGAAGTCGAAGACGTCGAATGACTTTATTAAGCCCGGTAAATAGTGTTAAATGCGTATTTGTATTTGGCAAATATCGTTGTGTGTGTGTGTGTGTGTGTGTTTTTTGGATTTAAATATTTCATTTTCAAGGTTCGATATTTTTTCGCTTGCTTAGGCTTGTGTGCACAGATATGTATGTATATAGTATAGTAGTATAGTAGTAGAAGGTGTTAAGCTTTGTGTCTACGCATGATTGAGCTCCAATTTCCGGCAAATAATGGACTAAAAGATACCAAATTTGTTTTCTATGTACAATAGAGTAAAAACGAACTTCAAGTGAGTAAATCGTAAGTATTAACTCAAAAGAATGACTTGTGGTGAACAAAATGCAAAGTTCCGCATGAAAAGACGCCAAAGGCTTAAGGCGAGAAATCAATTCAAATTGTCATTGGAGTGCAATTGAATGAGATTTTTTAAAAATACTTATTATAATCTACTTGTTACACTTATTTTACGATTAAAATTAAATTTTTCCGAAACATTTTGATTCCCTAATTAAGCTTAAATTAACAAAAAAAAAAAAAAAGTTAACCAACCAAAAATCAATTGTATTTTTGTGAAGGTCAATATAGTACATATATCTCGATTCATCATCCCAATCTGCTTATCATTTTTGTAAAAATATTTCCTTTTCAATAAAAATTACGCCTAAAAAGTGCACTTGATAATACAAGTGTAATAAAGCTCTTCATTTTGGAATCCAAGATTTCAAATTTGTCAAATCATATCAACCTTCAATGCGAAAAAAAAAAATAAAAGAAAAAATCGACAGAATTAATTTGTAATTAATATTTTTCTATACAAAAATTCAAACTGAAGTATTGTCACTGTTTTGTTGTTGACTTGATCTATATTTGTCATGCGTTCAATGACTCGTAATGTCTGAACAGAAAATCGAAAGTACTCGAGTTGTATGAAGTTGTAAACAGATAATTTAAGAAGCCGATCACGTTTATGTTATAGGCGTAGGATTGACATTAAGGTTTAAAGAAGCAACAAACAAACAAGAATTTAATATAAATTTTAATCATCAGGGATTGAACTTGAAAATGAATTGCAGTTAAAGCGCGTATAAGAGCGAAAGGTTTAAGGAAGACCATGGGAAACAGAGATTATTATACAATTGTTATTTTGTGAAACTATAAAATACTTAAATCTTCTATATATATATACTTACATATAAAATTGGATGGTATATTTGCAGCCTATGGAGTCCGAACCCATTGAAATTCTATTTTAGAAATGTGATACAGAATTTAAGAATTTCTTAAAAATTTTAGAAGTGCTTAAGATGTATATATTTATATTGTAGATAGAATTATACAACTATTAATTTGAGAAATTGATTAATAATAAAGAAGTTCTATAAATAACATTTTATAATAATAATTCATTATTTGTTTTTTATTATTAAGATTAGGAAATATACAATTCCCAATTCAACAATGTCACTCACTTACCTGCATCTCAGCAGATTCAACTACAATTTAGAGAACATAACTTACATATGTAAAATTATATACTGAATATTTAAAAATTATATTTTAAATGCCCTAAATAAACTTCAAACATCCAAAGTTAGGTTAAGGTTAAATCGATACACTAGTAGATGTTGCAGCTTAAGGCAAAACAACACACATCTGAATGAATGAAGATATATCTACATATGTATATGCACACGCCCATGTACAATACAATATACTGTATATATGTATGCATTTAGTATGAAAACAAACGTAACAAAATTGTAACAATGATAAGTATGGAAAACGAAAACAAAAAAAAAAAAAAAAAACGCGTTAAGCAAAAATAAATTGTTGAAGCAAAGACATTTGTTAATTTACTGAAAAATGATGATAGATCAGGGCGATGTGACGAAAAGCGTTTGAGGTTGTTTTAACAGAGATGCGGATATAGAAACGTAAGACTCTTGTAAAATGTTGACGAGTGACAAAGTGATCCAAAACCAACAAAAAGAAAACATAAAAAAAAAAATTCCAAAACTCATGCTTTCAAATTACTCTTTTGAAGTGAAGTAGGTGTTGACAGCACACGTCTCTGGTTGATAGGTTTCGGGTGCCGAGAAGCGAGTGCTCCAGAAGTAAAATGGAATCGCGTAGCGAATTTATTGTTAGCCTTTAAAGGTTAAAGAAAATAAATACTAAAACGAATCAATTGGAAACAAAAATGTAAAAAGTTAATAAATATAATAAAAACATAATTTATTTGCAAATCAATTAAAATCTGTATAAAAAAAGCAATCCCAAATAAAAATGAATTTATAAAAAAAATCTAATAAAGAACCGTGAATCCAAAAATACAAAAATGTGTACTTATAAATGTAAAAACAAACAAAACAAAATTAATCTTTCAAAATCCTTCATTTTCATTTTCAATGGAGTTCCAATGCCAAAAATTTGTTGTTTTTCTTCCTCTTTTTAGCTAAAAGAAATACGAGTATCAAATGACTGTTGCTCATTCTTGGACTAAACTTGGTTGACAAGGGCGTGCGGTGTTTGTTTTGTCTACATTTTATATTGACAATTGTTGTGTTAATTAAATAAACAAGACAACAAAAAATTTCAATCAATTTATAATAAACAAACAAATCAAGTGAAGAAAACGAAATCAAATCAAATCAAATTAAAACATAAGAAAAGAACATTCACTTTGATTCACCGAAGCATAAATACCTTTCTTATAAAGAAATTTTTTTTTTTTTTTTGTTTTGTTTGTTTAATTTTATTTAATTTGGAACATTCAACCAATAAAAGCTATAAAATATTGTTGTGAGGACTGAGTGAAATTACAGAGATTGATTTAGAAACATAATTTTATTCATTAAGTGTTGGTAAGTCATTTGGGTGCAGCTTTTTTAAACGCCTTTGGAATCACCGTCCTGGTTAGTGCTTATGCAAGATGATTTGAGTGTGGATGAAGTGTGTCATTGTCATCGGCTGCTGTGGAAGTTTATTTCCTTAAGAACTGGAATGTTGTGGAGCGTCAAGTTCCAGACTAATCCTGGGGGCCCTTTTTTTGAACAACCTGACTTTTTCTGCTATATGAGGGGCGTGACGTACCCTATAGCTGGATGACATATTTCCAGGAATATTTAAAAGTTGTTTTTCCATGCCAAGTTTGCTCCTCTTGTAAAGAACTCAGGTTAGCTTTTTAATTTTTGGGAATAGGATCGAGCAATGGATGTTGTATGGCTTTTTCATTTTATGCAA
Organism: Amiota minor; assembly: GCA_037043295.1. Lineage (NCBI taxonomy): Eukaryota > Metazoa > Arthropoda > Insecta > Diptera > Drosophilidae > Amiota > Amiota minor. The sequence continues at coordinate 1,001,873 of JBAMAW010002153.1, forward strand.
AAGCACAAAAATTTCACAACTAAGGACTGTGGTGATGTTTCATCTTGTGGCTTCCAAGCGATTCAAGTATGACTGCAAATTGTCGGAACAAAGAATCGCAATATCATCATCGTATGTGGCTAAAATTGAGCTGTTAATAATAGTAGGTTGAGGTACATCTGGTATATAATTGGTGAATAACATAGGAGCTAATACACTACTTTGTGAAACACCAGCCAAAAGATTTGATTGACGACTTTGCATCTTTTTATTTGATGTAAAAAGTTCTATTTGCAACATTAAAAACAATAGACGGTAAGAGGTCCTTTCACTTATGCAGCAACCCTTGAAGTCTATTATGCCTATAATATTATTATTATTGAATATGCAAATGTTTTCTGTACCAAAACTTTTAAGAACTCAAAATTTTACATGGCTCCTTCTACATAAATGATTTGTTTGATCGATCTATGTTTTTAAACTCATAAAGTTACAAAATCTATAAGGCGGCTGTACCAAATATTAGTCCCATCGATTTTGAAAATTGTAACTTCGTCATCAAGTTACAAGCTGAAGAGAAAAAACAAAAAAAAAAAAAAAAAACACCGCCCAAGTGCGAATCAGACTGGTACACGGAGGGTTCCGTACCAGATTGGGATTTATATGGGAGGTACTCCCCCTAGTATTCAAAAGTCCAAGAAACAAAAAAGGTTTTCGAATAAGAACCTGAACTTTAATGGTGGGTTTGTATGGGAGGTACCTCTTAATTGTCTGATTTGGCTGATTTCAACAGATGTAAAACGCTTATATCAAAAACTTTTAGTGTCTAAACTCGATATGACAAAAAACAAAAAAGTTTTCCTAAAAAGAACCTGAATTTTATCTATGGGAGGTACCCTCCCTAGTGGTTTGATCACACAGAAATTTCGACAATAGACGTTCTGATATATAGCTACCAACCACTCAAATTTCAAGAACGTGGCATTGCTGGAACGTATAGCTGCGACACAAACGGTAATGTTTCTTGCATGGGGACCCCTTTAAGTTTTTGAAAGTATTATAGTTTTAGTATTTGTTGCGGATAGTACTACATATTCAGTGAAAATTTGCAGTCTATAGCTGAAATGGTTCATGAAATATGACCCGAGGACGTACGGACGGACAAAGAAGTCTCTGCAATAGGGTTCCGTTTGGTACCCTTTTCTTTACCAATAGGAACTATTTCGTCGAGTAATCGGGGAACTGCATTTCTAAATTATTATCTATGTATGATAATTAGGCCTGCCTGCACTGTCTCTTTCATATCGACTTTGTCTAGTTTACATTAAGACAGACTTAGGCCTAAACGATTATCTTTTTCACCCATAATTCCTACTTATACTACTACTTGGTTTGTACGTAAGGCCTGTGATTCTGATTCTATGCGTTACAAATATCACATCAAAATGATAATACCTACTACTAACTCTAGAATTATAATAAAACCAATGGTACCGTCTGCATCATGATTTTTCAATTTCATTACCTTTTAGGCATAAAATACTTATAAATAAATTTATTGATAAGCCAAACCAGTTCATATTATAGGAGCATTGTATTGTTTGTATTTATTCATAGTAGAAACATAATTGTTAATAATAATTGTCGCATTAAGAAGTTAAAAAGAAACCTAAAACAAATAATTGAAAAATTGTAACTAAGCGACTCTTTTAAAGTATCTCATTTTAACTGGTTTTTAAGAAGCTTTTCGTCTTCGTTTAAATTTTAATTTCATTTTGTATTTTGTATTGAGCGTGGGTGATTTTTGAACTACAACTTCTTGTTGCTAATTATTTTTGGTCGTTCTCTTTTTTTGCTTCAACCCAAACCACCAACCAACTCAGCGCACCGTCGACTAGTATAAAGTGTCGCTGTCAGCTCATTGGCAGCATCATTAGCCACACAGTTGTCGTCCGTCGTTGTTGTCTTAGGCGGGAACAAAACCTTACGAGGCGCGTGTTTTAAATATTTTACTATAAAATACACAAAAAATAAAATAAAATGGCAAGCAAAGTAAGTGACATTTTGAACCAACAAATTGGATGAAATTGTGGTGAAAAAGTAAATCGAGTTCCAGTCTTCATCTCATGTGATCAATCTACTAAAAATATAAAATCAGACTATGTTAAAATCACTATATCGACTAGATACGCCTATATGTGATACTTACTGCCAGGGATTATGATTGCCAATGCACAAAAACAAACAAATTATGGATTATCTTTGGTCATACCCAAATTCAAATCCATCCATTAGCACCCTAATTAAGTCTGAAGTGTCCGTTTGTTAACAATAATTTAAGAACTAAAATGAAATAATGTCTATATACAAAAATGTTCTATAATTTTCTCTTTTTTCTAATTCGCAGTTCATTGGAGCACTCTGCCTACTCATAGCTGCTGGTTCCAGCTTGGCTGGAGTTGCTACTTACTCCTATAATCCGTACCTCCCTGCTGCTGCCACTTATAGCACGGCACCCGTCTATCATCATGCTCCAGCCGCTGTCTACCAAGCTGCTGTGCCCGCCTATACAAGATCATATGTTGCAGCTGCTCCTGTTTTTGCTGCTCCTGCTCCGATAGTAAAAACCTATGCGGCGCCTGCTGTCGTCAAACAAGTAGAGTTAGAATCATCACCACGATATGACTTCTCTTATGGAGTTCATGATTCTATTACTGGCGATATCAAGAGTCAAGTAGAGACACGTGATGGTGGCAATGTTGCTGGATCCTATAGTGTGCTTGATGCTGATGGTTTCAAGCGCACCGTGACTTATACCGCTGATGATATCAATGGCTTCAATGCCGTTGTTCACCGTGAGCCTGTTATTGCTGCCAGAGCTGCTGCTCTTCCCGTTGCACCCGTTGCTCGTTTTGCCACTGCTCCTGTGGCCACTGTTCACTCTGTTGCACCAGTAGCTGCTGTTGCTCCTGCAGTTCGCACTGTTGCACCAATTGTTGCTCCTTTAACTACTGCCACTACAGCGACTTTAGCTGCGCCAATTATTGCTGCTGCAGCTCCAGCTCCTGCTTTACTTCAGCCAAGTTACCAATATAATCCACCAGTGCAACAATTTCAGGGCGAAACTGAAATCGTTGAAGCGCCACAGCAACCCGACCAGGAACCTACTCCAGTTGAGTATCCAGAGCAACCGCAAGAGCAGACTCAATTACAGCAGCCACAACAGCCACAACAACCACAGTATCCTCAAAATCAGCAGTTCCCACCTTATCCACAATATGAATTGCCTGCTCAGCAAGGTCCCTCTGCACCAAGCGATGATTCTGATGTCGTTGAGGTACGATCTGCCAAGAGTGGAGACTCAACTAATAAGGAACCAGCAGCACCAGTTCATGAAGAGCACAAGGATGATGCCAAAATAAAAGCTTAAATCTACCTTTTCACACATATGTACATATTTCTATCCATATGTTTTTTGTCTCCAATGAAATAAAGAAGAAGAAGAAAGTAACTGTTAAATTGAACTTTAAAGTATGATGGGGGAAAATGCACGATACATCAAGCTATTAATTTTAATAATTAAGTCTTCGAAGCTTTTGGAAAGCAGCTTTATAGCGGTTCAAAAGAAAACTGTAAAAGCTTATAAAGATTTTAATAAAGTCAGCAATTGACGTGATTGTTTAGACAATTAAAGACACATCATTGTTTGCTAAAATTATATTGTGGTTTTTGTAATAATTGACAAAAGAAAATTTTAACATGGTAAGCATAAAACTATGGCTACTGATACACAAATCAACTTTTAAATAATTAATGAAATGAAATTCTTTTGTTATTTGTAGTTAATAATGCGAGTTTCTGTATTTAATGGCGCCGATTACAATTATTATTGTGGACTCTATGATTACATGGAGTTCATTCGAGAATGCGCCCTTAGAAATGAGCAACGTCATTTGCTCTTAACCCAACAAGTTGATCTAATAACAAACGTTATCAATGTCCATGGCAGAATTAGAGATACTCGACCATTTGATTTTCTGGTAGTTATAAATCACAGATTCATATAGACAAAACACATCTCACACTTTCATCATATTCATAAAACATATTGTATAAGTAGGTATATGTACTATATATTTGGGCCTGTGATCTGTGTATGTTTCAATCAAGTGTGCCTTGCTTTTCTGTTCGAAGTAAATGTAATATTTAACCTAAAATAATAATAAAAACAACAAAAGTTTATCCACAGAATATAATAAAAATAAATCTCACTAAAAAGAATTATTCTTTAATAAACAATAATAAGATTCTATATCACCGGAAGTAAGTTTGCATTATTAATAAGAAAAATTTTAAATTTTTTTTCAAAAATCTAAAATTATTTTATTAAAATTGAAACAAATGTAACTTTACTCTTTATATTTTTACTGCGCTCTTTATAGTGCGGAATCTGCAAAGTAAATTCTCTTACGTTTATAATTTTTCTCCTTCTGTTCGTGCAGCAGTGAATTGTGTATTGTATTTGGGTTTTGTTTATGTTGTTTAATTTATTTGGTTGAAAACATTTTGGGCCGAAAACAGCACACAACATTGTAATCATTTCAAAGACAATTTTGTATGATGTAGTAGTGCAAAATCACTATAAATTATTTTCTCTAATGTCAAGTACCATCCTTTTAATTACATTAACCGAGCCAAAACTCACCTCAATTTAACACACATCTTATATTAAAAATTTTAAAACATATAGCTGTAGCTGTAACAAAAAGATTATGATTTTTAAATTTATAAGGTTTTCCATGTTAATATTAAATATTCATTTATTAATATTATTAATTAATAGCAAGTTGTCATTTGTTGTTAAGACTTTAATTGCTAGTTGCGATTTATCGAACCTTCCATACCAGTGTTGCCAAGTTGCAAAAATGCTTTCGATCGTGCATTAGTGCGGCCAAGTTTACGCAAAATTGTGGTCTTTGCTATTGCTTTTAAATTCAAACGGCACTTTTGTGAAGCCAGCTGAACGCGTTGCAGTCGCGCGCATTTTGCAAAAGAATTTTTTAAATATATTTATCAAATCCAGTGTTTTATTGAACACAAAAAGTGTGATTAAGTTTTTAATAACAACAACTACGAGAGCATTTCAAATCCATCTAGAAAGATCCGCACATTTTAAAGCCACAGGTAATTTTTCATTAAGTCGGCATTGTCGTTCCCTGTGTGTCACTGTGTGTGTGCGCGCGTGTGTTAGTTTGCGAAACAAAGGATTGACGATCGATAAATGGCGGCAAACAGTTAGGTGTGCTTACTCCGGTTGCCGGTATTATTAGTTATTATTGGGCAACAGATTGCGACATGCAAACTGTGTGCAAGAAAATAGAAAAATATTAAAAACAAATTTAAGATTAGTAAACAGAGACTTACAAATCAAATTTGTAAAAAAACAAAAAACTGTTTTAATATTTTGTTGTTGAATTTTAATAGAAATCTTGTACAAGATATTTTTGCTCGAAATGGAATCGACACGTCAAGGCGCATACAAGAGCAACTCAATCAACACTCAGGTTAGTAAATGCAAGAAATCATTTGTATTAAAAATGGAAAAAACAAAAATATTTTACACAAACCTAACCACAAATTTACGCATTGCGATTGTTCTCAGGAGTCTCGCATGCGACGCCATGAGGTTACAGTTGAGCTGCGTAAATCAAAGAAGGAAGATCAGATGTTCAAACGTCGCAATCTGAACGATGACGACTTAACATCGCCCGTTAAAGACAATACAGCTCAATCTCCAGTCCAGATGAGTGTGGAGGAGATCGTAACCGCAATGAAGAGCTCAAGTGGGGAACTTCAATTTCAGGGAATGCAAGCCGCTCGCAAAATGCTTAGCCGCGAACGGAATCCTCCTATTGATTTAATGATTGGTCATGGAGTGGTGCCCATCTGCATAGGCTTTTTGCAGAATTTCGATAAGTGAGTAAAACTGGTTTGGTTTTCATGTTGCTATTGCTTTGTCTTTGGCAAATCCATTCACCAATTTCTTTTTTGCTTATATATAGTCCAATGCTTCAGTTTGAGGCTGCCTGGGCTTTAACTAATATTGCTTCGGGCAACCCAGAGCAGACACGTTGTGTTATCGATCATGATGCTGTGCCGCATTTCATTGCTTTGCTGCAATCTAAGTCAATAAATCTAGCCGAGCAGGCTGTCTGGGCGTTAGGCAACATAGCTGGAGATGGTGCGATTGCTCGAGACATTGTCTTACAACACAATGTCGTCGATGGTATATTACGTTTAATTAGCCAGGAAACGCCGTTGTCATTTTTGCGCAATATTGTTTGGCTCATGTCAAACTTGTGCCGAAATAAGAATCCGTCGCCACCAATTGAGCACATTAAACATTTGTTGCCCGTACTGTCTCAGTTGCTTTGTGGCAGTGATATCCAAGTGCTAGCGGATGCATGCTGGGCGTTGTCATATGTGACTGACGATGACAACAATAATATACAGGCTGTTGTGGACAATGGCGCTGTTCCGCGTTTGGTAAAACTTCTGGGTATCGATGAGCCAAGCATTATTGTGCCTGCACTGCGTAGTGTGGGTAATATAGTAACTGGTACGGATTCGCAGGTGCGTACAAATCGAATGGTTAATTTTCATTTTCCATTGTTGAAGTTTCTATGGTAGAAAATGAATAATAATCAGCGAATGAAACAGAACATTTCCAGGCAAATAATAACATAAGTAGCAGCAGGGTGGCAGATACCATCATACGCCTATCTGTGACTTGATTGGTGACACTGTGTCGTAGTCGTCACTTTTCGGTGTAATGAAATTTGCAATTCAATCAGTGATTACTACTTGACATAGATAAGCGACGATGCCTTACGATATTACTAAAGCCACGCCTTGACACTATCATGGTATAAAATCTTGTCTACCCTCAGCACCAGTCCGCCTAACAAAATATAAAATGAATATTAACATAAGTTCCTAGAAAGTCGCTCACTTGACTCCGCCATTGTGTAAACAAAGTTGGCGCTTTCTTGTAAAGTGTGCCAGCTTTGCATTTTCAATTGCGCTGCTGCGCACCCAGCTCCAGTAATATTCTTATATCATAGCTCAAATTGCTTACAAATTTGTCGCTCCAATTTCCCTCCGTTACTCATGAATTTTTTTTTCTCCCTAAGCTTGTTTTTTTTGTATATTTTACACTTTGTTACGAATAGAATATAAAATTTTAAATTTGTGCATCTTCTTTTCTTCTAATGTGCCTTCTGTTTTATTGTTTTAATTGATGCACACACAGACGGATGCTGTCATCGAGGCTGGTGGTTTGCAAAAACTGGCTGTGCTCTTACAACATCCAAAGAATAATATTGTTAAGGAGGCTGCTTGGACAATAAGCAACATAACGGCGGGAAATCAAAGGCAAATTCAAGCGGTTATTGAAGCAGGTAAGTAGCAAGCATAAGCCATAATTTCGGCTTATAGCGACAATTGACACCTTGACTTACTAACTTCTTCACTATTCACTATTCATTTTTTGTTTTAGGTTTATTTGGTCCAATTCGCATTGTGCTTCAACACGGTGATTTCAAATCACAAAAGGAGGCTGCATGGGCAATAACTAATACAACTACTTCAGGCACACCAGAACAAATCGTTGATTTGATTGAGAAATATGAACTACTTAAACCATTTGTTGATTTACTTGAAGCAAAAGATCCACGCACTATTAAAGTTGTGCAAACTGGACTGGCAAATCTCTTCGCGCTAGCTGAGAAACTTGGAGGCACCGAGAATCTCTGTTTGATGGTGGAACAAATGGGTGGACTGGACAAACTTGAAGCCTTACAGCATCATGAGAATGAGGAAGTGTACAAAAAGGCTTACGCTATTATTGATACTTACTTCAGTAATGATGGGGATGAGGTTGAACAATTGGCTGCACCACAAGAGATTAACGGCACATTGGTATTTAATCCTCAAGATACGAAGCCACCTGGAAGTGGATTCAGCTTCTAAGCAAAGCAATGTTCCTGACAAACAACAAAAAACAACATCAATAACATACAACACAATAAAACTCAAAACACAACAGTAACAACAACAAGTAACAAATGAGTAGAAGACCTTTTTGACGTGTGATACGATTTAGTCTGGAAATGTGTTTTGTTTCTGTTGATGAAACTTAATTTATATTTGTTTTATAACCTTATTTCTTCTTATCAAAATATTTGTCTTTGCCATAATTAAGCTGCAAAATCTATAACTTTGTTAGCTATCGTTGTGGGCAACTCGTCGTTACTTAGACTGCACACAAAACATTGCCATGCATGCTGCTATACTGAGCTCAACTTTTAACAGATTGATAAGATTGATTAATACTTTCAAATATCACAAAACTATATTTTTGTATGGCAGTCTTTCCAAATTTAATTCTTTACTTTATACTTAAGTGATGATTGTTATACTTCTACTTGTAATGTGCATAGCATTCTTTTATTTTTTTTATATTGTTAAAAGCAAAACATAGCCAACCAATCAATACTTTCATTCATTCATATACACGCTGTTTATCAGTTCATTATGTAAACATAAATAAGTTAAAATATTTTAATTTTTTGTCCTTAAATTAAATGAAGTTAATTAAAAATTTAAAATATAAATTTATTTGTATTTTATTTTATAAGAAGTTCATCAACATTACATTTAGGTTTGATTTTTGACCATGAGAATAATTGTGATAAATAATTATAATTTTCACATTTTATTACGATAGTATACGTGTTGGACCAGCGCTAAAGCCAGTCTGTTTGGCTAGCATCACCTTGTTGAACCAGACTTTCAATGACACAATGAATCCTTCCATTTCAGTGTGATGTGTGTGCAGCTCAACCAAACGATTTAACTCGTCTTGTTTCTGCTTAGCTTTGACTATATCTTGTGCTTTGAAGGCAGTAACAATTTCATTTATGAGATCCGGCCGTATATTATTAGCAGCAGATATCAAGCTATCGAAACCGCACATCATGCCACTAGCGAACAATGAACTAGCATCTAACATGACAACGCGACCTTCACGGAGACATTTATAGCCAATGTCAAGATTTGTACTCGAATAATTAATGCCATAAAAATTGGGTATTTGCACTTCGGCTTTGACACAGAATTCAGCCATATTCACTATGTGTGTGAGTATTCAATAAAAATTTCATTGATATATGTATTGTTTTTAAATTATTTTCCTTATAGACACTACTAATACTACTACTCACAATCAACTCCCGTAAAAAGCGGAATGTGATAATAAAAGAATGGAGTCGTTTTGCATTTGGCAGCCACCACACGACAATAACCAACTAATTGATCGACATTTCGTGGCTTATAGAACAATTCGGGAAGACAAAAAACGGCATGTACCCTTATTTTTTCAGCATGATCGGCCAAATCTAATACATCCGGCATTGGTATACCACCAACTTGTAACATCATAACAAGATTATGTTCCTTTGCAGCTCGATGCCAATACTCGCAGTGCATTTTGCGTTCTTTGAGCGCGAGACAATTACCCTCACCGATAACGCTATTAACTAAAGATGAAAGTGATTATTAAAAGAAGCAGTAAATAATAATAACAAGTCCTCACCTAATACACCTTTGATGTTCATGGATTTTAAATACTCTGCATAACGATTAATGTGTTTCACATTTACCGAGCGAGTCCTTAATGGTCAACATAGGAGAAGAAACGTAAGTTTTTAAGTTATGAATCTATGAACTCACTCACTCATCATCTTTGAAGCAAGTAAATACTGGCGCCATTAATCCCTTGAACTCAAGACATGATAAACGTCGGGACATCATGTGGCCCAATTCTTGTACTGACCGCAATTGTTCATCGCCCGATTTGTTATCATAGCTAGATTCGACATCGTCAACCGTAGGCTTTGATTTGCTCTCTTCATTTAAAGGAGTGGCATTCATATTACTAGAATTTGACGAAACAATATGTTTCTTTCATGCCGTAAGTCCTACTCAATTTTTTGAAACTGCTACCGAAAAACCTTTTGGGTTGATTCTGCTTACGTTTATTTTATTTTTCTTTTATTTTTTTTTTTGAAGAAATCACAAAATGTGTGAAATGTATTATACAAATTTATAGTTAAACTTCAGAAAAATGTATAGAGAATTTAATTGTATATATTTCAAGGACTACATAGATTTGTTCTCAGCTGATTTTTTAAGTTTAAAGATTTTTTGTATAACAATTTCTGAAGATTCTTAAATTCTTATTTTCACTTTTTGAGGATCCCAAGTACGAAATCACACATACAAAAATGGATGAAACGAACTCTTGAGTAATATTTTTCATGATCAAATTCTGTTTGCCATAAATAAACATAAACATATCATAATAAACAAGCAAGTGGTGTTTTGTAAAAAAAAAAAATAAATTTATTGAGCTGGTAAATCTTAAGTAACATAAACGCCATCTACCCAAATTTAGGATAAATGAAAACTTTCAGCGCATGCACTTCTACTAAATGGGACACTAATCTAATTAACAAACTTTATAAAGACTGATTCTTTTCTTTTTGATTCTAAATACAGTAGGAACTCGATAGTCGGGAAAATTAAAATGAAACAGTCTCCGAATTATCGTATTGTCTGGTCGAGATAAAATTGGATAAAAACAACATAATTTAAATAATTTAATGCTTTTGAAAAAAATTAGAAATTGTCAATTGTCGAAGTTTTGTTTCATATTCCGTTTTGTTGCAACATACTTCACACTAACAAATCGTGCTCTTTTCTGCATATTCATTGCACAATTATAGTCAATACTTATATATAATATATAGCTTACCGCTTCTTAAAAAAAGGGTAGTATCTCAGGATTACCGAGTCTACTGACTCTACCCAATAATATTGTAATATATTTCACACAGGAGTGTAGCCAAAACGTTTTCTTGCATGAATGGTAAATCAACTTCGGCTTAGGCAAAGTTAAACTTCTTTTTACTTGTTTTTTTATTGGGATACATACTTGATAAAAATGGATCTGATGAAAACATCAGTGATATTATTTAGATGGGTGTTTTGTCTTGCATGTGATGTCCTATCGCGTTTATAATAATTATTACGTGCCTCGGACGCGTTTTCTCCAAGACACCGTATGGAAAGATATGAAATTTCTATAATTCGTGATCCATGGACCAATAATTTATGTACATTGAATGCCACGGATAGCTGGTCATGTGAAGCAGTTCTTTCACAAAACTCTTGAAATTTTAAAGGGATTATTTAAAAGTCAAAAAATGTGAAATTAATGAAGAAACTGTTGATCGAAATCTAACATTGAACTAAATAATAATTTAACATTTGTAAATAGTCCCGTAATCCTATCATTTGCACAACTATTTTGTTTTTTGATTATTTAAAATATGAAATCCATTCTTTTGCCATAATTTCGTTTGATATAACATTGAAAACGACGAATTTCTTTTTTATGTCTGATATATTTTCATTCGGTATGTGTAACTCGGATGTTTTCATCAATGTTCAGTCGAATATTGTTTTTCTTATTTTGCTACCAAACATCAAAAATTTCTCTACGGAAAAACCAGACCTTGTCCGCAACAATTGGTTTTATTTTAAAACGGTGCAAATATGATTATTATTTTTTATTATAAGTAATACTATATCATAATACACATATTGAAGTTTCGTTACATATTAACTACTGCAGCAAATTTGCTCTAGGAAAGACAATCACTTTGAGTTTTTATTTTACTAAAAACAATCACAAAACAAGGGCACATATAAATTATTTTACACAACCTCTTATCTAAATACCATCATCCATTGTTTTAATAAACAATTGATTCAGTATTATGTAAATACGACAGGTTAAAAAAATAAAAATATTTTTTAGCCAAAACCCATAGTTTACACATTTTAAAAAGGGACCACAAATTAAAATCGTTGCTTGGTTATCGCCTGAAATATCTAGAATTCGAAAATAATAAAACAATACTTTTATTTTTGGACTTTATGGCTAAAAAAACATGACGATTCCGCCCAATGTGCAATGGAAAGCAACTAACTGTTCAGATAAGCGAGTGTTTACTACACTTTGAGTGGTCCATTGAAGGTACTACGTGCTTCATGAATTTTAATTAGAGTGGTGCAGGTGGTTTTGGTCCTTTATGTCTTAAATATTTTCAAGGTCTAAAATTTGACCCTCAAATATTTTCATTTTGATTTTTTTTATGCAGTTTGTTTAGTTTATAGATTTTTTTTTATTACCAAATTGCTTATGATGATGCGAGGCAAGCAAGTGCGTTTTCGTTTTTCTTCTTAAATGATGACCTCGTTTTTTGTAAATATGATTTCATTCTTTTATTGTTTGTTTTTATTTATAGAGAGAGAAACACTACAAGAAGATGATAAAGCTGATGGTTGATTGATGTTGGAAGTAAAACATGAATAAAAATATCAGTCGATGATCTAATCTCGTCTTTCATTTTTATAAAAATGAAACAATTTTTGATCAAAGTTTGTACTCTCTTGATGTAAGTATAAAGAAAATTATCGTTAATGGGTACAATAAGTTGATGGAAGATCGGAAAATAGGTAGAGTCTATATATTTTCTCTCGAACTTATCAAATTTATTTTGAAATCTTTTAAAATTGTTGTTCTCATTACCAGGTGACACATTCAGTTTTAGCTGCGCCCAGTCGTGTCTGTATTTGTACCAAGCATGTACTGTGTTCCAGAAAACTAATCAAGCATTAACGATTCAACAGCACTATATTTTTCGCTTCAATTTTAATTTGTCTAACTTGGCAAATAGATATACTTGTATGTATAGTATCCATTAGGAAATATTGTAAGTAGATTGCCTAATCTAGTTTTAATTAATATTGTTTATCATATTGTTGCAGCTCACCCCAAAATGAAACATAAACATTGGACTACGAAATGTAAACATGCCAGAAGAATAACAAAGCATCTGATCGCCATTAGTGAGAGAGAACCCTCACCCAGATTAGATAAAAACGATAAAATTCAATTGCGAAAAAGAAACAAAAGCCAAAACTAAAACTAAAACTAAACACAAACAATGATGTCGACAACGTCGGCTACTATGTCATCTTTATCAAGAGTAATACTAAGTAGCTCCAGCAGCAAGAGCACACTCACTCTGGTAGGGACAGCAGCAGCAGTGAAAAAAGTAATAGTGAATGGATCGTGCTGATCAACCTAAACATATTCAACAGTTGTCGGTGGCATCATCAACGCATCGAAGGCGGACATTAAATTTTGTGGCAAATAAAAATAGATTAAATTGAGAAAAAGAAAAACCAAAAACAAAAACAAATAAAAAATAGCGAGAGTGAGAGTAACTATAAGTAAGTGAAGTTAAGTGTTGAGGGTATTGCGGAAAATTCTAATCCGCAACAACAGAAAACAGAAAGAGAGATGATGCTGACGTTGATGATGATGTAGTGAGATCGGTGCTTGGTTCTTCGTTCACTAGCCGTGGTTGCGTTCGTTCATTTAATTAGTTCAATAAATTTTGTTTGTTGATTTTGTTTTCCGTTTAGTCGAATTTTGTTCAGAGACGCGTGTAGCCGAAAATTAATTTAATTCGAATACAAATTTTGCGATTTTTTTTATTTGTTTATATATTTTAATGCTGAAAAGAAAGTGATAATTCAAAAAGGGAAAAGAACATTTGTTGATTTTGAAGGTAAAAACTTTATTTTTTTTTCACTAATTGTGATGTAATAAATAAATGGAAAATATGTAATAAATAGAAAGAAATGAGTGAGTACAGGAAGGAGCAGATTGAAGCCTCTTAAACTGAAATAAACCTAATCTAAAAAAAAAAATAATAACAAAATAAAACATATACAAGGCCACCCACGCATTCTTCGGCAACACTATTGACTCATCAGTCAGTTTTTTCTTAAATTTCTTCACATTTGTTTTATTACAATTGAAGTATTTTTGGTCAATTAAAAAAAAATCTCACTTTTATTATTATTATTATTTTTTTTTATTCTATATAAGTATATATATATATATTTTTTGAAAAACTATTAACTCTTTTCTATTGCATATGAGAAATGTAAATATTTGTGTCTGGCATCCGCCTAAGGTTTTCTGCCATATGCATTTTTGATTTGTGTTTTTGCTTAAGTATCGTTTTTCTTATTTCAATAATAAAATGTTTTTCCTGTGTTTTGGTTTTCTTGGTACTTTGCCCAATGTTTTCATTTTCAATTTCATTGCATGCATTTCAAGTATATGATTGAACAATTTGTGTGGGCCAATGTCAAGAAAATCATTAGGGAAACAAGAAGTGATCTGATGTGATGTGTGTCGTATTTTTAATTAAAAAAATAAAAATAAAAAAGGAAATTGTGATACATTCTTACTTTTATAACAAATCCAATCGATACAATTTTTCTTCCATAACTCGAACAAAAAATGTTCATATTAATTTCAAATTTTTGGTTCATTTTGTCCACCAATTATGGAATTCAAATCTTCAAATTTTTTGACTAGATTGTAATTCAGAATTTCTATTCTATCAATGTAGATGCTTAAAAGAAGTATGAAATTACACTTATGGACTGCATGGTCTAGAGTCAGACAATAGCAAATTAATGCAAAAATTTAGACAAGATTCTACATGGGACAAATGAAAATGATATTCCAAGTACCTTTCACCACATATTTCAAGAATATTGTAGCGGACTCCTTGACAAATTTTAAATTCATATTTACAATTGAACAGTAAAAGGAATACAACTGAAGATTTAAACAGATTAGAATATTTTTTCTGTATTAAACTAACAAAAATAATAAAAATAAATAATTCAAGCAAAAAATACTGAATATTTTAACTAGAAAACTTAATGTTACATTCACAAAATTTTTTATAACTCAATAATTGTGCTATATTTTGTAATGCATAAATTTATAATACAAAGTCTCCATAAGTGGAACACTTTCTTTGTACACAATGATGATTGCGATTTATGGAAGTTTGACTGTAAATTTAATTGAATCAAAATTTCTAATGGCTTACAGATGGTTCCCATCGACATGTTTCTACTATATCTTATATGTAGTATATACTTTATATATAATTCATGAAGTTTTGTAAACAAAATTTATCTTGATTAAGTGCGATTTTGATGGACACTTGTTTGTTTGTTTATAGATAGAAACTGGGTCAATTTTATTACAATCTATTTATTACAACATTTGTAATTTCAAAATGATTTTAATCCACCTCTATGTTGTTTTGAGATTTGAAGTCTTTTATTCTT
Source organism: Amiota minor (assembly GCA_037043295.1). Taxonomy (NCBI): domain Eukaryota; kingdom Metazoa; phylum Arthropoda; class Insecta; order Diptera; family Drosophilidae; genus Amiota; species Amiota minor. The sequence continues at coordinate 1,017,209 of JBAMAW010002153.1, forward strand.
AAGATGATATCATTAGATCTAATGCTATGTTCCATTCTATTTCAGAGTCTTGTCATAAACGAACGCAACCAGCCAATCAACAAAAATGACAACTAATGCTGATCAAACGAATAAATCTTTATATCTGGAAACACAGTTTGGCGTTGATTTATTTCATCATATTGTCACCAGTGCCAGCGAGGAAAATGTTATCATTTCACCATTAATTTGTGAAGCTGCTCTTGCCTTACTTTATCTTGGCTCTGATGGTGTTACCGCAGAGGAGTTGCAAAATCAACTTAAACTTAAACAACGCTTTGCCAGCAATGCAAAAATGGCCAATTATTATGCCACACATCTGACTTCAGCGACCGATGAAGCAGCAGATACAAGAATACATTTACAAAATAAAATATTGCTTCATGAGACGCACACAGTGGCGGATGATTTCCAGAAAATTGCACAAACATATTTTCACATAACCGCAGAACAATTGAATTTAAGAAATATTGATAAATTGAGATTGCAACTTAATGCTTTAATCGGTAAGATTAGTGGTGGTGCATCAACAACACACTTTCAACTTCCTACACCGGAGGAGGCAGCATCGCTTGTATTATTGCTGGCAGTCAATTTCCAAAATAAATGGTTTTTGCCTTTCAGTGCCTATCGCACAGGCTTATATGATTTTCATGAGACAACCGAACTGCAGAAGGCCGTGCCAATGCTTTTCGATGATGATATGTTCGTCAAATTTGCTGAATTCCGTGAGTTGAATGCACGCGCCATCGAATTGCCATACGAGCACGATGACGAGTTGGCTATGTTACTCATATTACCCAATGAAAGGGATGGCCTAGCTCAATTGGAGCGTGAATTGCGTACACAGGATTTGAGCGTACTACAGGAACGTATGCAAATGGAGAGTGTCCAGGTTTTGGTGCCGAAGTTTAGCATTGATTTCGAATGTAATTTGCGTGCAGCCCTCAGAAGCCTTGGCTATACACAAATCTTTGCGAATGCGGCGAATTTCAAGCATCTGTGTGGCAAATCTGAAAAGAATTCATCAGATGGGACGATGTCATTGCCAATTGCTGATGTCCTGCATAAAACATTGATTGCTGTTACGGAGTCTGGTTCAGAACCTGAATCTACAACATGTGGTGGTGGTGGTAAGTATCCTCTGTCTTTCATTCTATATTATTAATAATACTAATCTTATATGTATAATTTATTATTTTCTATAGCACTTAAACCTATTGTGATCAGTAATTCAATTAATGGTCGCAAAAAGTTCTTCCGCGCTGATCATCCCTTCTTTTTTGCTGTGCGAGCCAATGATGTCACATACTTTTTGGGACATGTTTTGAAATTCTAATTCTTATGATGCCAAATTGTTTAATTCATTCTTAAGTTTCTTTCTTATGTGTGAGAGTGAGTAAGTGTTGTAAAATAATAAAGAAATAACTATTAATTATTTATTATATTTTAAAAACGGCATGTATTAGAGAATCAAATGGAAAAATATTAAATTAAGCAAGTGTCTTTAAAACAAAGATTTTGTTCATTTGTCAATTCTGCATAGCAACAACCGCACTTACTTGCACAGTTCGTTCATGTACATAAAACAGACATAATATTTGAAGTAAATTGCTGAGTTTCCTTATTTAGCAGCATAAAATGCTATCATATCAAACTTAGTCAAATACAATGCATAAACTATTGAAAAATTGAATAATCTTTAAAATATCGTATGAGAACACAACATTCATTCAATATATCAGTTTCAAAACGTTCTGCGATTATGTGGGATTGTAAAACGAAGTAATATATGTTAAATCAATTTGGGCATCACATAAACGGGGTACGTGTTAAGCAATTATTATGAGGCTTTGGGAAGTGGACAATGAACAATGCTAAACACAATTGCAATTCTGAAGACATTAGATCAAAGCTTTATTTAACAGGGAATATCGCCAAATCATGATCCGGAAATAATTTAAAGCTTTGAAATGAGCAATACTATCCAGCAGTGCAAGAAGTGTCGGTTCTAAGCACACTATAGGCATCCATGCAAAGTGGTAAATGTGGCAGATTTGGCATAATCGCAAAGTGACCGAGATTTTTCAAGTTTGCTGGCCAATTTAGTTTGGCTAACATGAGAAAGTAATGTAATATGACTTGACAAGTCTGAAAGTAAACTTTGCGGAGGTATTATTTATGGCTATTTTTGAAATGAATTCAATAATTTCACCTTTTTTGCTTCTTCCCGTCATTTTTAATTCTTTGTGAACATTCTGGTTTGTTTATATTCAAATAAACTATCAGCTGTGTTTGCGAGAACAACTGATTTGCCAAGCACAAACACAATTCGTTTATGCAATTCACCTCGGCAAATTTGGCAATGCCGACTTGCCAAAAAGCGTGAATGTCCCTACTATTTTTCATTAAACAAGGCGTGGTCTAGTAAAATATCAAACAATATTTAAAAGTGTAAATATGCAAACCTTCCGTTAAAGCAATGAAAAAGGAGGCAGTTTTATCGATCAATATCAACAATTCGGATGAGTATGTTTATTGCGTAAGTGATTTTCCATGCTATGAAGATTTATGTATTTATTTAAGTCGATGTTTTAACCAGGTTGTGGTCGTTGTTGTTGTAACAGGAAGGATGCTGCAAGAAGACGGGGAATTGGGAAAGGTAAGTAGGAATCAGAATTTTGTACTTGCATCAAGGGTATAAAAAGAGATTAAAAAAATATATTAAAATTTACGTTACGTTAATCGTATTTAATAGTAATAAATAAAGGGTAGAGTACTGCCTTAGTAGAAAGCGTTAAAATTAAAGACTCTTCTATCGCTGGTAACCAAAAGTCTATTAGAGCCAATTGAGTCGCTCAAAATATAATGAAATTCATGTAACGTAACTGAAGCATAGATTAAAAATGTACAGCAAAACGTACCTTCCTAAGTTTTGGTATCAGTCAAAAAGATCTAAGGCTTTTTTTTTTTGTTTCGAGCTTGTAAACTAATGCTTGGATGCAGACCTTTGTAACTAAAGTATGGCTTGACTGTGCGCCATCAATTTCAATGGTTAAGAAGAGATTTGTGGTAGTACCAGCACAAGTAATGCCAAACGCACTCCGGAAATCATGGAATTCATGAAATGATTTTCGACGTTCAGTTAGGCGATGTTCAACAGCAATCCGAACCAGTTTTATCGCCATTGATGTATCACAATACACTAGAGACCAAGGAAAAGCCAAAGCAGTGGACTTCTCTGCGAGAACCGACGAATATTATTCAGAGCTGTTGGTCAGATGAGAAATTGATTTGAAGAAAAAACGACCACATTTGGTAAAGAAAAAAAAAAAAGTGATGTTCCACCATGACAATATACGCGTGTAGTCACCATGGAAAAAAGCTATAAATTAAGCTACGAACTACTACGCATCTATTCACATATTTAACCCTCTGCAACTGTTTCTTGCTTTTAAACCTGAAGAAATTGCTTGGCGCTAAGAGATTTGCCTCGAATGAAGAGGTTATCACTAAAACAAGCGCCTATTCCAATATTTCCTTAAGAAAGCCTATTATATGGAATGGATAAAAAAAATGTTAAAATACTGGACTGAATGTATCGAGCTAACAGGAGATGAAATTGTATAATAAAAAGACAACTTGGAAAAAATATTTTTCTATCTTTTGCTAAGGATTTATTTATTCACCCTCCGTATTGGCCGAAGCCAAATGATTTTCAAAGTGATGAGCTTTTTGATATAAGTAGTGGTATTGACAATTACACAAACCTCATCAATGAAATGATCATGTTACATGATCATGAAAAAATTGATTTAGTTGGCAGCATTGGCATCTTGTACCCTCGAAAAATGGAACTAGTTGGCTACAATGGCATAAAAACAACAGTTTTTTTGAACGTAAACAAACCAGAATGAGTCTCACCCTTCCCTTTGTTATTTCGTGATCTGGAGTGACGTAACTAAATTCAACTTATAACAGAAATTAAGTTCTATATCCTTCTAACAAAAACTTGGATTCAAAACAACAACATTTACCAAAGCTCCGTCCTAGAACATTAATTCCACTGAGTTTAATAACTTAAAAAAAAAAAAAAATCTGCAACAAAAGGTTTATAAAAATTTAATTAATATTGTCACAAATCATTTTCATTAACAAATAAAATAAAATTTACAATAATTTTATACGTATACGTAATTTGTCATTTTTCGAAATTTTTTTAAGTGCATTTAGTCTTGATCAGCATCAGTATCATGATTTTTTTTGTTGTAAAATTGAAATTATTTCGCTTTTAAGTTGTAGTTGTTTTACTTCGTGACGTTTAATTTTCTTGGCCATATCGGCGCACTTAGTCGTGATAGTGGCACGTATGAGCTGCTCTTTGCCACCGACTTTATTAATTACACATGTGATAATATCTTTCACGCGTGCAGGATCCAATTTCGATTTCTCTGGATGAGTTTCTCGGCGGTTGTGAAAGGCTGGGGATGGTTTGCCTGATAGTGTATGTGTGGCCAATTCCTCATCGCTGAAAACAAAGCGTAGCAAAGAACGTGTCGCCTCTTGTGGTGAAGTCCATTGAACTTTGGAATATTTGGCAAAAGAAATTACTGTTCCGTTGGGTCCTAGTATACACTCGCTGTTTATTCCTACACCTATCACCTTTGGAAAATCCCCGTTTTTATTATCAGTTGGGACTTTACATTTTACCTGTGCTTCCAAATTTAATACTATCTTTGCTTTGGTTTTCTTCTTACGAATATCTGGCCTTCTCTTATGTTCAACTCTCATTCTAATCACTTTGTTCTTGATATCTTTTAGAAAATTGTAATCATGTTGATAATTAATTTTCCATTTGTCAGCTTGTTTTACAACACCATTCAGTGAACCAGCCAATGGCTTCCCTTCTTCGGAACTATGCACAGGTTCAATCAAGCCTGACTCAATTTTCTCAACCATATGAATGCACATGAGACTTAGTGGGTTATACGGTGTTGATTCCGGGATAAAGTTCACAATACCAATTCCTTTTTTCCGATTCATACTAAAGTGTTGCGCTTTATATTTTGTATGGCGAATAACAACCATTTACGTGAACCACAGACTTATATATGCTAAAATGGGATAGGCCTTGGCTTACATTTTTCCTTGTAAAAAAAAAATTGTGTCGATTCTCAGAAAGATTTGAGGGTCAATATAAATTAAGATAAATGACGGATAATAAAAGATTTCAGCATAAGTATCATAAATATGCTGACGACTATGAAAAGGGTTTTTCAAAAGAATTGAAAATGGGATGTTCCAAATATTTTAAAAAGACTGCATGATGAATTGCCGTTTGTCTATCTGTCATTATGTAATAACTAAACTAATCATTCATTCAGTAGGCTTGCTGTTCATTCTAAGAATCGATATAACTACCATACATTTTACGAGTATTTAGGTTTTCAAGGTATAACAACATGGTATTATCATAAAATATATTTAGTTCATTTTGATAAAAATATTCATTTGGTAGCTTCGGTTACAAGAAAATTAAAATTTAATTATTAAAATATCTTTCATCTCTAGAACACTTTCAAACTTTTACAAAAGTAATTGTGATTGTGTGTAGGTAAGTTAGTTGAAAAAGAAAAGGAGAACAATAATGGACCCAAAATGTTCCGGCAAGAAGCACAAACAGGCGAAGAACCATAAGCATCGTTCGGTGTCTCGTGATGGAAAACCATGACAATATTGTCAGTACCTTAACTTTCGGTTACACTGCCGATGTTAAGGTGATTCAAGTCCTACTTTGTTTTCGTAGACATTACCATCAACACAAACACAAGAAGATGCGTACAGAGCAAAGACACGAAGAGAAACATCGTAAGCGTGAACGGGGTCAGGGACGTCGGACGGATGTCATATTTGTTGAGGAATGGGATTCAAGCATCACTGATTGTGTGGAGGTACTCGTTGAGAGGCCAGAGGAGGTTGAGCGAGAATACTCAGTTCCTCCACCGCCTGTAATATCGAAGCAAGCTGATTAAGAATACAAGCGTGACCGACAGACGGAATTAGAGTGCCGCCAAGAGTGTGAAGCAGAACGTGAGCGCGTCTTGAGCGTTATATTGAACGAAAGCGTGAATCAAGAAAGAGTGTAGGATGTCGTGAACGTTCAAGGTCCAATTCTAGCCGACGAGCCTTTAATCCAGTTCACGAGACTGGGTCGGCGATGTGCTCTCCATTGAAGAAACAAAGAAATTACAGACAAAGGGATTACATGTTGAACATGGTGTGGATGACTTTATCGAAGGCAGAACTGTAATTCTGACGATTAAAGATCAAGGCCTTTTTGACATGCAAGTGCAGATGATGAACATCATGTCTGCTCTAACTTCACGCATTTTTAGCAGTTATATAGCAGTCTCCTCAACAGCACATGTTGCAGCAACATCACCAGCTGCTCCACCTGCAACGCCTGTCACACTTTTCCAACAATGAGTCAAATAGGTCTGCGCATTGGTGTTTGGAATGCCAATGGTCTGACCAATAAAGCTCTTGATATGGAGCTCTTTATACATAGGCACAACATCGACATCATGTTGGTTAGTGAAACTCACTTTTCCGGATCCTACATCCACCTAGCAAATCATCCAGCTGATCGCATTCGTGGCGGAGCAGCTGCTCTAATCAAATCGTGTTTAAAGTACGGTCATCTCACAACTATCTCCTTCCAATGAACGCTTCATTGTGCTGCTGTTAGGGTTGTCTGTGATAAGGGTGAAATCGTTATTACAGCTCGGACATGAGTACAAGTGCTGTGCGTAAGCGGATAATTTGAGCGCAAAGGCCAGGAGTCCATGCGTTTTGTTTCTGAATGGAGCAGTAGTGTTGGTGTCAATGTGGCGGTGGATAAGACTATGGCAATGTTGCTTAAGGGCAAATTGGAGTCCTATCGTCAGGCTTGATTCTGGCAGTCTTCGATATGAAACTGAGGTGAAATACTTGATATAACTGTGGGTGAGAGAATGAATTTCATTCCTCATATTGCTAGACTTAGAGACCGGTTGTTTGGTGTGGTTGGTAAAGTGCACCGTATTTTGCCGAGGGAGTGGAGTCTCAGTAGGCGTGCTGTTCGTATCATATATGGAGGTCTATTTGTTGATTGTGGTACAAAACGGCATCGTCGGTTGTAGGCAGAAAGAAAGTGTTATCATGCCAGAGGGTCATGATAATGGGATGTTTGCCGGTATGTCGCACTGTCACCACTGAGGCTTTGCAGATTTTACTTGGCGTGGTTCCTCTTGATCTGGAGGTCAGGCGAAGAGCCATTCACTTCAAGAACAAGAGAGGATTACCATTGGTGCAGGATGAATAGTTATATGGGATGGTTGTGGAGAGCTTACGTCGTAGTGTGTGTAAGAGAATGTTGAATGAGTGTGTCCTGTCTGACTGGCAATTCAGATGGGACAGTTCAGTGTGTAGGCGGGGAACATACAGGTTCATTCGGGATGTAACATTTGTTGGCGGTCGACCAGACTTTGGTTTTAACCTTTGGCTCGGATTCTCTTAATGCTTTTTTGCATTCAAGGGGGCTAAATGACAGTGCGGAATGCCCTTGTGGCTCGACGGACGAGACATGGCGACATGTTCTCTGTATGATGATCTAAGAGATATGAATGAGTTAGGTATTTTGAGTGTTAATGGGGGTTTTGACTTTAGTGAGGTGCTCTTCAATAGGGATAGAGTTAGGAGATTAAATAGGTGTAGTATTTTTGAGACGTCGGATGATTGTAGCCTGAGACTGTCCGTTATGTGTGTGTGTGAATGTGGGTTGGGTTAGTGTTCCCTCCGGGGTAACCAGTCCCTAAGCTTCATGGAGCTCTACTGGTAGTAACTTGCTTACGCTGCCTGACCAGAGGTATTTTCTGGTACCACGGGCGTTTGGCCTTGTAGCGGTCTCAGCCTACTACCCATTCGCTTAAAGTTCTTGTGATAATCGGGACATATGCTCGCCTGATCTTTATCATATAAATGCTGCCAAGTGGAAGCTATATTCATGAGTATAGCTTTATACTGTGTCATCTGTGGGCTACCAACCTGCATGCTATTCCAGAGAGCTATGTTCAAATTTGCGCCACCAACCCATGAACGTTTTGGAGTTCGAATTGGTAGTACCTCGGGTACGAAGTCTGACCAGAGGCTATTTTCTGGTACCACGGGTGGTCACGAGCCCAAGGAACTTGTTTCCGTCCTGACCAGCGGGTACGGCCCCCTTGTGAGAGTATCGTGGTGTCTGTGGTTTAATACACAAATGCGTGTAGAGTAATTCCTCGACGTGGAGTTGCGTTATACAACCGGGTGCTGTGACCCAGAGAGCAGCAGAGGTTTAAGGTGGACCTCGCTCCCCACCAAGGAGAGAGTCATATTTACCAAAATATAATAAATATGACTTATATTTGGGACACTGGTACTTCATTGCTCGGAAATGCCAAAAAACGAAGTTACAGGGCTGTAACTTAGCAAATTTAATAGTGAGGTCAAGAATAACTCACCTTAACTATTCAAAAAAACACAAAAAGTTAGCAGGCCTAGATACTTTGACCTTACTATCAACCAAAACGAACTTTCGAATTCGGATAATGACGGAAGAGTAAGAAGGCACCATCACCATCCATCAGCAACTTCGGATTCTTCCTTATTTGTGGAGTTGAGAAAGAGTCCAAAAGTATTCAATATCTCCCATGTGACTACCTTGCTCTTCTTGGTAGACGGACTTGTCTCCCCGTTAACGAACGGTGATCTCTGAGTACAACTGCCCCGCAAACCCCTCTAAATTCAGGTATCTTATTGAGCCATATGGCTTCTGGGGGACCACGCTTTTGCAGGAAGCGACTTAGACCAGTCGGTTAAATAATTGATATGTCTACTTTACGAGTGATTCAAATCAGTTGTGAATAGTATTGTAGTTTTCGCCAAATTAAAGTTCATGTTCCAGCTTATTTAAGAAAAAAAAAAAAGAAAAACATGTCATTTAACAAGAGTCATCAGAAGTTTTTAATCAAAGATATATAATTTTTTATCTGCACATTGTATTTTTGTTTTGTAGTGTTACTTAGTATTACTTGTAAATTTTACAATTATTGTATTTTTTGTAAGTAGTTTTTAGTTTTTACAATCATTTATTTCTTTTTTTTTACAATAAATTAATCTAGTTCAAATAAATTTATGGAAATTTATTAAATATCATCAAAAAGTTGTTCTTAACTCTAAGTTTTGGAATTTTGTTCATTCTTAAAGTACTTAATTTTTATTTGTAAAACTAGCTAAAAAAGTTGTTCTAAGTACATATATTTTATTACTTCAGTTGAACATTTAAATTCTTTTGATTTTTCTTCATTTTAAATTATAATTTTAATACTCTTCATTTTATGTAGATTTTTGTAATGCATATCGAGATCCCCTACTCATATCGTTATGATCGGATAAGCTATGGAATGGATGGAACTGTTCTAGCCTGTTCGTCCGTACTTCGTCCATCTGTTTCATTATGTGCCCAGTTTAACATGGTACAATTCAAATAATCATAGTAGATTGTTGATTGATAACAAATATATTCCGACTGTCACTTTGAATACACCAAATGGATATGTAAAATGAGTACCACAGTTTTTTAAATGCTCTTCTATGTTATTCTAGCTTTGCTTCCATATATAAAAACTTGTGTTTCCGAGGCCACCTTAGTATGTACGTGAAGAGTATTTAAGCTTTGGTGAGACCAAAGTTGTTTTTCTTATTCGTTAATTTAAGTTAATTTTGTTTTTTTTTTAATTTAATCAATTTAACTTTAATGTATATAAATTTATAGTAAATTAAATAATTAATTTATTTTTAATTTTTGGGGTTCTTGTTTTTACATCTGATTTCATTTGATGGTTGCTAATACGATTTTCTTTTTCTACTATATACAAGATTTGTTAATAATAAAAATTGATAAAAAATAAAATGCTTCTTAGAAGAACTTAAAAAGATATGGGATGAATGAGAATTTATAAGTTTTAAAACATACACTTTTCGTTTGACAACTTGTGCTGCTTCCGGATATCTTAGAAATCTTAGATTTAAGATAAACATTCTTTCCATTTGATGGTGATTTTATTAGAGAATCTCTTCTAGGCTTTGAGTTAATATCTTTAATTATGGATATCTAATGAATTGTTTCAAATAAAATAGTGCGAGTAGTGAACACTAATTTCGTAATTTAATTCACAGTTTTATTTACATAGAATATATTGTAATATTTCCCGAACTATTTTATTTATAGGTTGTTTTTTTTTTAAACTATTTATTGTACGAGTATGTATAATACGAGAAGAAGTCTTACAAGTACAAATTTATACACACGGATTTATTTATTCATTTATGTAGAACTAGTATTATGAATCCGGTTCATTTTCCTCAATGATAACATCGTGCTGTCTCAAATCAGTACCACCACCACCACTACCACCACCACTAAAACTAGGTGAAGGTGCTGCAGTTGCGGGTGGAAATGGTGGCGGTGGTATATCGTCCTCATTCGATATATCATCGCGACGATTGAGCAGATAATCCAAATCATGTGTAATACGTACTAACATGCCATCAACATGTTTTATGCTAGAAGGCTTGGATTCTTTTGCTGTAGCAGTATCACTACCACTACCACCACCACCAGTTGCTCCTGGTGACGCCGCTGTAGTTGTTGTTGATGTTGAAACAGCAACCATAGTTGGTAACATTGGATCGAAGGTGTGAGTTGTGGGCTCCATGATGGTAACACGTTTTTGTGCTTTGGGTGTTTGTGTTGATAACGTTGGTGTGGATGTTTTCGCTGCGCCTGAACCTGATCCTGGTGATAATGACGATGTTAATGATGACGTTGTTTGATTATTGCTATTGCTGTAGCTTGTTAAATTATTTGTTGTCAGTCCACTGATTGAGACTATTGTCGGTGTTGGCATTGTCAATAGTGTTGCATCCACATAGGGACTATGTTGCACCAATATTGTTGCTGGTAATTGTTGCTGCTGATGATGATATGAAGCCGGTGACAGCATGTTGTTTGAGCGTATCCCAATGACACTGGAATCTGTAAACCAAAAGACCAAAAAACTTCTTTAAGTTTTATTTATTCTTGAATATATTGTATTTTTTATTTTTGTGAACATAAAAATCCGAAAACAAGGTTATGTCTACACAGAACACTCAACACTCAGCACACAGTATATACTCCATGTTCTAATCTCATCCCAAAGTGGCTGTTAACAAGTGTATAATGTTGTTTTTGCTTTGCTCGGTTTTTTACGTGCTCTCATTTTTTTTATTTTTTTTATTTTGACATTTTTAGTGCTAAGCACCTTGTCCCGTTTATCGCTTCAAGTAACCGGAAGTAATGCCAAAGAAGTATAAGCACAAGCAGAGTGCATAAAGAATTTTGTTTACTTTTTATTTTCATACTGTATTTCTTTAGTGTACTTCACTTGTTCTCGCACGTTAACACAGAGTATGAAGAATGGAGATTTTGTTTTTGTGGTATTTTCTCCAATTCTCCGGTAGCCACATAAGACGGCCGCGCCATTTGGTGGCAGGATAAACACTTGGCAACTAAGACCAAAAGTTTGGTGAATAAAAGAGATTATGATGGTTCAGAGCTTCAGTTATTATACTCTAAAGTTGAATCTAAAGGAAGTTAGAAGAATGTTTAGAGAATATGACACTAAAGTATTGAAAACAAAAAAAAAAAAAAAAAATTGTGTATTGAAAGGATTCTTAATACTTAGAACTGAGTTAATCTTTTTAATATCAGAAATATGAAATTAAATCAATTTACTAAATAAATAAATCAATAAATCAATTTATAGATTTTAAGTCTTTTAAGAACTACAGAACTTGTACAAGGTGATTTAATTCTGAGGTAAGCCTAGTCTTCAATATAATACTTGTGTATTGTACTATTTTTTGAACTAGGCAATTACTTCATAGGGAACCGAAGAACTGAAAAAAATCGTCTAAATATAAAGAACTCTTAATGCAGTTTAAGTCGAATTTAAAGGAAGTTATTTGCTTAATTAGAGTACCGATTCTTAAACAAGATTTTTGTCCTAGGCAAAAACATCATTTTTAATACTTAATTTCTCTGGCCCACCATAGAATGGAAATCTCATATTGATCTTCTCAACAAAACTATTTATTGCATTAATTTATTTATTAAGGATTTGTAGTTTTAAAGAATTTTTGAAGCCTTTTTTAAGTTTTTTTTTATTCCGATCGATGACCCTTTTGCAAGGTGCTTTAAACCTGATTATAGCCCAACCTAAACTAAATTGCACCATTTTCATCAGTACTACCAAAGTATGTACATATTTACATACATATTTTGCTTTTTTTTTAGTGCCATTTAGACCACGACCAAAATGTCTGGGCAAGATGCGCTTAGTGCAAGTACTCATGTGGTTATGTCATTGCCACTGATAGCACCAAAGCTTCAGGACTTGTAGTTACATAATACTCAATGGGCACATGGGTATGCGATTTTTTTTTTATGTTTAGTGTTGTTTGGTTGGTTAGTTGCTCTCTTAAGACTTCTTCCTCGTGCTTATTTGGTCTTGCGACTCTCAAAGTTTTTACGATGGCATTGGACGGTGGTAAAGAGTAAACTCTTTCTTAGTTTCACCACTACCGCCACTATCGAGTGAGTCTGTTCGACGACTACTGCTTATTTTGAGATTATTTATTAATTCTTATAAAACTCATACACACCTGCGGCCACACCCTGTAATATATCTAATGCTTGCAGGCCAACAAACTCCGGTGGAACACCCTGCTGCTGTTGTTGTTGTTGCTGATGATGGTGATGTTGATGCAAAGCGCGGCGACCTAAGCTGCCCGTCAGCGTAAGACCACCTCCTGCATAGCCATCGTAGCAGGTGCCACCACTAAGCATGGTAGTGCCTACAGGCAAGGTTTGTGTGGACCCATTGCCTCCTCCACCTTCACTGCCACCAAGCAATGCACAGCAACGTGTTGCTGGTGAAGCTATATTTGCTGCTGATCCCAAAAGTATCTTATCCTTCATGCAGGCAGCAAATTGTGCACTTGATGGCTTACAGTGTTCCAATGTAGATGCTGCACTAAGAAAGGATTCACAATTGTTGGGCGTTGGTCCCGATGTCGGCAACATTTGACAACGTGGCGCTGTCGAGATGATTGTCAACGGCAGCTGTTGGCCACCAGCACCATTACTAGTGCCACTGCTGCCTGCTGTTGACATTTGCTTCTGCTGTTGATGATGAAGTGTTGCAGCCACTGTTGCTGCCGGGGCTCCACCTTCATTATCACGTTCTTTTTCTTCGGTGGTATAAACTGAAAAAGCAAGAGAATTGATGCCTTTAGTATTCTAGTTTTGTAGATTTTGTAGTTTTCTTTAAAATATGTTGTAACTTACAACTCAGCGGACTATTGATGCTGTAGTTTTCATCTAAGCTCGTTTTACTTGTATTGAATTTGGGGTTAAGTTTTGTGCTTGCACTGTGACTACCATAGGCAGGACCACGTAGTTGACACTCTGCTTTAAGTATAAAACAGAAGAGTATTGCGAAACCCTGAAAAATACATAAATGCAAAAAGTTTTTCTTTTAGCTGTGGTAGTCATATTTTTGAATTAAATATCACTTTTTTGTTCTCATTATATGGTACAATATAATACATAAATTGTAAAGTCTTACACTCGAATTGAGTTTGTTGCTCATTTGCTGGGATTTTCATTAGAATTAATTACCAAATTAGACAAAACGCAATTTAGTGATGTTAAGACACTAAGAGTAGGATGGTTAGTTTGTATATTGTATTGTTATAGATCCTTGCATAATTTAGCAATACCAAATTAAACTCACTTTATCCACAATTTGCCCTCATTCAACTATTGAAACGATTACACAACTAAGGCAGATGCTTCATTTGTTACCCATTCAATAAGAATATATTAAAAGGTGTGTCTCAAAAGTATTTTGCTTGCCTTCACAGCTGCACTCTGGCATTATTATTCTTTATAAGTCTTAAGATATACTTCGAAGTTATTCTTAATTGATTGACAAACAAGTTTCCATTTGTGCTTTCACATCATAAAGTACTCCTAGAAGTCAGATTGCAAAAAGGTATATAGTGACATTCTTTTCTACAAATATGTTGTCGGATCGGTGTCCTATAAGCGGAATGTTGAACTCTGATAGCAATCAAAAGTCAAATTTTAATTATTAGCGATAATTTCTAGGTTGATATGAGGGATTTCAAAGCAAAGAATTTTCGCACACTTGCGTAGTCATTCTAATTTCTCAGTTACAAAAGAAGTTTTCAAATACAACTTTTCAGAATCACAAGATTACTTTCTAGTTCTCAAACAGTTAAACATTCTCGATATTAATGGTTTTAAGATCAACAGACATATCACTATTTTTAATCCGCTTGTATCATTCTTTTCTTTGTATTTTGCCTAAAAACTCGTCATCAAAGGCCTTATGTATCATCATCTTCAATGGTTTCAACACAAATTCCGATGAACGCCATCATGACACTTGGCGTGGGAACTATCTTATCCGAAGAGAAAATGGGGCAGTTGGTGAGGATTCACATATTAAGCTAGTATCCAGCAAACGTCACTGTAACATTCTGGCTCAGAGTAATGAGCGTCGGTCTAATATTTTTGGGACACACCTTGTAAAAATGAGTTTGTATTTGTGTAGCTTTATCTAAATATGTACGGATATATTGTTGAACTATATGTGTGTCTTCTATAGCATCTTGGTTTAGGATTTTGCTAGCTCAACTTATTTGTATTTGACTACACCCAGTGTGTGTGTGTGTGTGTGTGTATATATACGCGTGTGAGATTGTGTTCTTGTTTAAATAATTAAGCAATTCCGGAATATTGCGTCAAATCAATGAGTTTTATGAGAATAATGTGAGGTTGCTATATAAGCAAATAATTCCTTGTTGCCATAGGTGTTATTCCTTGTATGCAAGTACTCGTATAATTCCTGCCTGCCTGTCTGTTTGTGTGTGTATGTTTGCGTTGTGTGTTTATATTTGTTTCGAAGAATGCCTTGATTTGTTTATATTTGTACTATTTGGGTATTAAGATGGTAACATAATGTTGTCTATGGTATTTGGTAATTGTTTGAATAAAATACCGCGAGAGAAAAGTTTCCATGTTAAATAAAAATCAACATAAAATGTGTCAAGCTAAATACTTTTTGAGAAAAATTATGGAACATTTTATGGTAGCTTTAGTTTATATTAAGTTTTGATAAAAAAAAAAAAAATTTGAATAAATTCACTGCATAAATTGAAGAAAGAAACCTTTAAACCATGAAATATAAAAATTTGAAACATGTAAATTTCCAGTGTTTTTTTTTTTTTTGCAAAAAATTTACTTATTTATCATATTTTTTGTTTTTGTTGTGTAAATGAATAATGAAAACAATAAAATGTAAAAAATAAATTTAACCTAAAAAAATGTAGTGTGTAAAAGTAAGATGTGATGAAGGTGTACAGCAAGCAATCAGAAATGAATAAGTGCAAAATAAATACAAAAGAATATTTTCACAATTTTATTTTTGTTATGGTATCTCATTTTCGTTTTCATCTTATTCTCACTTTGATCAAGTAGTAAAAGGTTAAGAGGTGAAAGCACAAATGAAGGAATGACAGAGTAAATGAATGAATGAATGAGTGCCTAAAGTGCTGCTGTTGCTACTGGCTTTGCCAGTGATGCGAAGTATAGACAATACAATAAAATTGTCAGAATATTCGCACTCAAACTAAAATATATTTTGTGGGTGCACATTAAGCCTATGAAGAAGAAAGCGGTAAGATGAAATGGTTTTAAGTGAGAAAGTTGCGCGATTTTGCATGCATAATTTCTTATACTTTGCACTTTACTTTACTTGACTTTACTTTAGCTTATCATCATCATCATCATCATCATCATCATCATACATATAAATACAAATACAAATGTACATACTATATATTTTGATCAAATATTCTCTCTCTGCGTTAGGTGATGATGAATGATGAATTTGCATTTGAATAACGCGTCGTATGAGTAATGGGTAATGGTGTTTGATGCATTTTTCACCTTAGCCATCTTAACCCCATAAGCACTCACGAACCTAACTTTGCTTTCAACATATTTCATCATCATAAATATATAATCGAAAATAGTATCTATTTTCACTTTAGTTTTTGAACTTTGTTCCAAGTTAATATCACTCACTGACTCGACTGACTCGACTGACTGACTGACTGAAATTGGCTCAATGATTCACTTATTGTTGACTATAAAAATTGTTTATTTATTGTATTTCTTATTATTTACATTGCCTTCTTAATATTTTTCTTTAATGAACATTTTCATAATAAGAAACAATATTAAGTAATTTATAGCCCACAGTTGACCACAAAAATTTGTGGTCCTTTCACAATAATTTCTGTTTTTATGAAATCGTAAGTTGTCCACAAAGTGTTATTGCATATTTTTGTACTTAATTAAATTTCTCAATTGTTTCTATTTTTATGGGATTCATGTTCATTCGGATGTCAATATTTAAATGAATCATAAAATTATAATACATAATTTGTTTATTTATTTGTATATTATTATACTTACCAATAAAATCGTTGATATGCCAAAGGGATATGACCATAAAGTGTCTTGAGATGTTGAATTTACATAAGCTATAAAAAATCCGTCCGTACAGAGTTTTATGAGAAACAATGCACTGGCCCGATAAAGCAAACCGAATCTATAAAAATACAAATAAAAATGATTTCATCATGATGAGTTTAGTAGTGGAAATAATAATGGAAATTAATAATATTATATTAATGACAATAGAATTTCATAATGAATATTTTCTTATGGCTTTACAGGGTTTGTGGAAAAGAATTTCCTTTAAAAAAAACTATTCTTCTTTTTAATTATTCAAGTTTTCTTCCTTCCAAATAAAGTTAACAAAACTTGACCTCTCTCTTACACGATACCCATAAACTTGTATACACTTTTCTTTAAAAGAAATTAAACAAAAGCAAATTTTAAAATCTACAAAGCGAAACAATAAATTTAGCGCTAATAAAAATGGACCGAAGGATCACAAAAGAAAGTTGTGTTAAAAATGAAAATGATAATAAAAAATGATGTAAGAAAAACTTTCGCGTCAGTTTGTTTTACCATAACGCGACCGCACCATGACTTAATAGCGAAAATTGAAAACTTTAAGTCAAACTTCAACTTCTGGGTGGGAACGAAACAAAATTGCATTAATCAAATGAATCAAGAAATGAATAAAGGATGGAATGGGTGCATGATGAATGGATGAATGTTGTAGTAAAATAGAAAAATATCTCCAATGAAGATACACCAAATTGTTATAGCAATGAATAAACATATACCTAAGTAGATTGGCTTTTCGACTAAACTGAATCGAACTAAACTGTAGGGAAATGATGTAACAGATTAGCAACTTACCTTCTACGCAGCGCCATATTGAATTTATCCAAAGGATGCGTGTGAACATTGCGATTCTTATGCCAAAGCCACAAAAGTTTCTTCATTAAAATGGCGAATAGGGCGAAGAAAAGTAAAATGAAAAGCACATCAACACAAAGGAATAAAATGAAACTTGTTGAGGGTGAGGCAGCAACTGCTTGCGTTAAGGGTGACACCAAGGGTGACGTGTAGGCGGCTGCCCTCCTGTGCGTCATCTCTGCTTCCGTGGTGGTATAATCCAGTGGAGAAGTTGAATAGGAAGTGACATTGTATGGCAATGTGCTTGCAATTGATGATGACGATGACAGCGTTGTTCTTGTTGTCGTCGATGTTGTGTGTGATGATATTGCTGACGATGATGACGACCATGCTGTCGATGATGACAATGATGATGTTGTCGCAACTGTCGTATTGTTGTCTGAAGGCAACGTTATCATATTCAACGGCGTTGTTATTGTTGTTGCCTCTAGCAACAAATTGTCACCATTGAACAACGAATGAGTTGCATAGTATAGACTGTCATGCGAATCCTCCTGTGTTGAGGAGGATGAGCTCTCATCGTTTCTTTCCGACATGGTCATAATTTCCAGCCACCAATTTCTCGGGCATTTGCCAATGATGCTGCAAATAAGTGGTGCAGCAATAGCATATAATAATGGCAGCAGCCAACTTATCCCTATAGCTCCACGTATACCAGCTGCAGGCAATTCCACCAGCAGCTGACGTTGACTTATAAGAGCAGGTGGTCGGCCTACACCACCACCCATGGTTGATGTTGTTGCTTCCTTACGCTTCAGTGTGCAAGTCGCACTGCTGGCCATTGTCACTGATGAAGAGGCGCTAATTTGTGTAATATTTGTGAGGCTCAAACCAGCCAAGCCACCATCCAAGCTGCCATCCGTTGACGACGGCCTTCGCTGCTTCTCGGAATCACTGGCAACAATGTCCTGTTTGCCACTAGTACCGCCACCTATGCCTGTCATACTCCTGCTGCCCTTATTTGCTATTTGCAGATATTTCTTGGGCACCAACTCGGTGTGTATGACCAAAGCTATGGCGATAAGCGTTGATATTCCAAAAAGTAGGAGGGATGCCAGTGAGGAACTTATGATCGCATGCCAGTTCTGAAACGAAAGAAGGAAGTGAAATTGTTAGTAAAGTTCTTTCGTCTAATTGCTTCATCATTAGTTTTAATTAAATAGAAATGCATTGAATTCTTCTTTGCTTTTGATGGAAATATTATAAAAAAATATTTATGGCTTATTAAAAAATTACTTGTTCAACGTTGTTGGTCGCTGAAGAAAAGTTTTTTATTACAATTTTTATTGCATAATTTTTTTGTCAATCATAACTGGAATACTGAGCTATTTTCGCTAAGTCACGGGATCTTTTGAAGTCGAAATGTTTTTAAAAAATTATAAAAAAATAGGATAATATACATAAAAAAATAAATAAAAGGAAGCTCGATTATTATAGGCAAATGAGAGTTTATATTAGATTTTTAGATTATATTAAGAGCAGGCTTTAGGGGATTAAACAATGACTCCACCAAAGAATATTAAAAGATAAGCCTAAGGTCTTCTAAGTATTAACATCAAACTTGAATTTTATTGGCAAAGAAAAAAAGTATATATTTCTTAAGTTGCAATAAATTCTTGCTTAATAATTAAAACCCCCTCATATACATACATATTTCTAGCTATCCACAATATTTCTTAACTTACTTATACATAATAATAAACGTATGTCTTTTGAAAAGACGTATATTTTTCTTTAACTTTTTTATAGTCTTCTTATGGTTGATCCAATTTTTTATAGTAATAAACTTTCACTAGCCTACCAGCACTTCGTCACAAAAGCAGAAGACCATAATAAAACATTATCGTTTTCGCAAAATTGAACTAACTTTTATAAACAAATAAATATTATTAATAACAAAACATTTTAATATATTGTATTAAAAGAAAAGTTTGTGGAACCTGACTAAGTAACTAAGCATTCGTGGAACAAATCCCAGAACCAGCACAGAAACCATGTTGTTGCCTCCCAATCAAACCCGATTAAAGTAGAGGATTTATAATATTATTCTAGCTGCAGTCATGTGAATGTTTAAACTGGAAATTCTATAACTTTTGTAAAGATTTTCAAGGGATAAATCAAGCAAGTTTCCTTAAAAAACCAGACATTAGCGATACTTGAAGATTAAAGGGAAGAGGAGCGCTTACTATGATAGCAACGTCCTAACACGTCCAACTTACGCATAAATTTGTCAAGTTTAAAGTAGAAGTTTGTAGTAGCAAAAATGGGTCAATAGGAATGTCAAGAAAATAAAACCGGTATCCAATTCTAGTTGACTTGCGTTCCATCTTGTCGGCGTTCTTTTTGCAAGTGAAGTCAGAAATGAATTTCAATTACAATAAGAAGCAGCACAGCACTATTACTAATTATAACATAAGAATTTAACATTATAAAAATTCAAAGATTAACATTATTATGTAATGGCACAACAAGATACAAATGAGACAATTTCATACCATTGACTTTTTAATGTTTAAGCAAAATTGGCCTACACAACTTTGTGTGTTTTTTTTTATTATCACTGCTAAACTAAAGGAATAAACCAAAGCAAAAGGAGATGTCTGTTCAAAATTTCATACTCCTACTATGGAAGTGAAAACATTAGTTTGAAATTTTCAGTGTTTTTTGTTTAGATGAAGATTGCGAAGAAGGATTAGTATGACAAACAATAATTAAAAAAAAAAAAAAAAAAAACAACAAAGAAAATTTAAAACAAGTTGAACAAAGAGACAAATAATAATGCGAAAAAGGCCTAATACAAAATGGAAGTATGAAAAAGTTAAAAATAAATAGATATGTAGGACGAAAATACTTTATTCATTTCTTAATATCAAGTTTCTTTACTGGTATATAAATAAATACTATTGCCTTTGTTTTGTATTTTCACCTCATATTCAACCTTCTTTTTACGAGTATTTTAGTAAAAGTTTGCCAAAAATTTCAAATATTTTTCTTATTGTTTTATTTAATTTTTCAAAAATTAATTCATTTGTGACTTGTGTAGACTTTAAGTTAACGATGATGACGATGACGACGACTTTTGTTGACTTTTCATTTCATTCATTCTTTGTTATTCAAAACTCGAAGGTACGTGTGTTGAGATAAGGAAAATATTGTGAATACCAGAAACTGGGTAGAAACGAATCACAACTTTTTCTGTTGAGTTGGTGGGATTTGTTGAAATTGTTAGATTTGTTGTGTTAAACTCACAGTTTATATACCATAAAAGTTTCTTCAACTTTAATTGGGTTTGTGTGGATATGTAGGAAGTATTGTTATACTATTGCATTACTATGTACAATACTATATGAAAGGATAATATCAGTTACTTAATGTCTTGGATATGATGAAAAATATATGTATGTTACGAAGAATGAGATCAATTGTAAACAAATTCTTGTTTTAACATTTGAAGAGAAGTATATTTTTTCAGCTGATTGTTGATTATTTGAAAAGTTAAATTAAAAATATTTTTAGGATATTCACAGTTGTGTGATTTATATCGGGTGATAGCACATATTTAGATTAAAATAGTGAGTGAAAAGGTGTTAAACTCTGTTGAAATTAAGTAAAATAATTTAGAAATAAAATCAATTGAAGAGTTAAAGAAATTATTCTTATAGTTTTATTATAAGTATCATCCATAGACAAAAGAAGGAAGAAAAAACTCCCAGGAATTAAAAATAACTACGTGTCAGATGCAAAGGCAGACGAACAGACAAAACCAATTCGAATCCACTCATTATGCTGATCAGGACAATTGGCGTGTTGGAATTTTTATTTTTAACATAAATTTTGACTGTAGTCAAATTGTATAAAAATTTAAAATTATACAATAACAAAAAAAAAAAAAAAAAAAATAATAATTTACAGCAAAACATAAAAATTTTAATATTCAACTGAATAAAATAGAGGACAATTTCTTTTATCAAGTTTTACAACTTTTTGATGATATTTAATAAATGTCCAACATTAACTTTTATTTAGCGAAGCATACAACACCCTAAACACCTCATTTAATGAACTTGTAAAGCAAAGTAGCAAATTCAATTATTATTTTATATATCTTAGGAAATGGGAATATTCCCCATAAAAACATGCAACTAGTGACGGTTCTATTAGAACCAATGAGCAATTTGTAGCGTATTTTGCATTATACAAATTGGAAATGCTCTATACAATACTTATTAAAGAAAATACAATACTCAGTTTTTAGTTAGAAAATTAAATCTTCGGGTTTTTTCCTTTTAAGCTTTCTTACTAGGTTGAGCCTGCGAGGATGGATGCTTCATTGTATACAGTTGAATATAAAACTGATATAAAAAAAAAAATTACCTATGTATTTACTGTGGGCATGGCAACTATAACAAATATGATTTCATCGGTCCACAAAATGTACACAAATCATAAAGTATTTATGTCGGTCCATCTTTAATGTACCATCAAATTTTTTCAAATTAATAAAAGTAATGTAAAAAATATGTAGTTCCTTCTAGATATCGATGCTGTCGCTACACTTTCAATGTCCCCTCAGTGCAAAGGGACTAACGAACATATAATTAAAATTTATTAATAAATAACATATTAATATAAATTCTTATTCTTGATAAGGATAACGATTTTCTTTTTGGCTTCAAGTTGTATATGTTTGTATTCCTCGGCTTTAACTTTTAGTTGTATTACTTTACTGCGCGGCGTTTAATTTTCTGTATGTAGACTTGATTAAAGCCTAAGCTGGCTCAGTATATTAAAAATATTTGCATGCCCCTCATTTACACCAATTTTGCAAAAAGGATAAAACATAGTACAGTACATTTTAATTAGATGTGTTCTTTCATCTAACAATAAGCTAAGTAGACTCTGTTGACATTGGAGTTGAACAAATTAGTTTCAAATATGTGCAATTCCTTGCTCATAAACTGTGTTTCTGGATGTAAAGAATATAAAAAGAATCTCGAAAATTTAAATTTGTGGGACGGGCTATGTATAGGTCTTCTATTAAAATAGTATTTCAGCCGAACGTCCACCCCTCACCAATGTCCCGTAATTAAAAGATACCAAAAATTTGCATGGTTTTTGATATATTATTATGAAATAAATATATTAAAATTACTATTCCTACTATGACTTTAGATTATTGCAGAAAATATCCCTACATCTCCAGAATACATTACTTACCCCCAATAAAATATGTATGCAATGGATACATTTTTCTCAGTGCAACCCTGCGCTGAAATTGCAGCAAGTTGTCAGCGCTTATTGCGTTCTGCTGTGTTCCTGAACAACACACAAAAAAAACTGTTTTGTCATTACAACAACAGCAACCACCATTTCCCCTATAATTTTTGTAAAAATCTTACGGTGTTCGCTCAGGATTCTTCACAATACAGAGTTCAGCAGAATGTGGGACGGCTATGGTAATACAATTTCGTGAACGCTTCTTCTTCCGCAAACCAGCTGTTCTCGTATACATAATTGTCAGTTGAATGCAAACATTTGCTTTATACGCAACTCAATTCTTGATTAAAGGCATTTTTAGACGGTCAATTCATTCTCAGTCCATTATCGACACGATGTCCGTACCGATAACCAAAACGATAACAAAACGATAACAAAAAAATGGACTGATGACCCAGATGACTTGTCTGTCCATTTCGATGACATATCGATAAAAGTAATTAACAAGCGCCGTAGACTTCTCAAAATGCATGCAGATATGTCGAATCACGATTTTACTGTGAAACTCATTGATATATATCCATCAGTTATTATATTACCACTTTTAAATTGATAAATGTGAACAATATGTAAACAAACAGTGTTCAGTGTTGTACAAAAACTCTGAATTGATTGACAATACTAACATTTGAACTAACCGTCTAAAAGGCCTTTTATACAGCATATTTTTCGTGCATACCCCTCCCTCTTTACCAACATGTTCTGCTACAAATACACATTATACGGAAGGCGTAGTTTCATTCTGAGAATTGTTATAATTATTTTCTATTTGGGTTTTACCAAGGTCTGTCAAGTTCAGTATACAACAAGAGTTAATCGCGTCAACATACAAAATAAAATATTATTATTACCAAGTATAATTTCCGTCAGTAGAGATCAGTTAGCAGAGATTGTTAAAGAAATCATATTAAACAAACACTTAATTATGAACCTACATGCTCAGCTACAAATAGAAATTATACGAAAGTCGTAGTTTCATTCTGAGAATTGTTATAATTAATTTCTATTTGGGTTTTACCAAGGACTGTGCGATTTCGTGTGTCTGTCTGTCAAGTTCAGTATACAACAAGAGTTCATCGCGTCAACATACAAAATAAAATATTAATATTACCAAGTATAAGTTCCGTCAGTAGAGATCAGTTTGCAGAGATTGTTAAAGAAATCATATTAAACAAACACTTAATTATGAACCAGACGCGGCAAATATCATTGGTGCCGCCTCGCTCGGAGTCGCCACCATGCTGCTCAAATTCGCAAAACGTAGAGCCACCACTTTATATTGAAGCTGTCTTTCACAAGAAAATCAAGGTACCGTTTCTTGAATATCTGCTTGAGGCGGAGGCGGAGACGGAGATGGAGCCTGAGCCAGAACCGGAGCCAATTATAAGAGCGAAACCATTGCCAAGTCCCATTGGTAATATTAAGAATGAAGCTGCGACATTCCAAATTCATCAACAAAATGATAATGATGTACTTGAGAATCTCGTCGGCATGATAAACGAAACGCAAATTTTACACGAGAGAAGGACAGCAGAGCCTATGGAGCTTACCTTGGAAGAAAAGATGAAGAACAGCGAACTGAATGAGACCATTGATCTACTAACAAAACGTAAATCTCCAACTAAGAAAAAGTGTGAGACTTATCCAAAAGTGATTGGTACAGGAGTAGATACCGAGTATATACTAGGACCCAACGGAACTAGAATTTCTTGTGGCCAATATAGCGAAGTTTTATGGACTTCACCACAAGAGGCGACACGTTCTTTGCTACGCTTTGTTTTCAGCGATGAAGAATTGGCCACACATACACTTTCAGGCAAACCATCACCAGCCTTTTACAACCGCCGAGAAAGTTATCTAGAGAAATCAAAATTGGATCCTGCACGCGTAAAAGATATTGTCACATGTGTACTTCATCAAGTCGGTGGCAAGGAGCAGGTCATACGTGCCACCATCACGACTAAGTGCGCCGATTTGGCTAAGAAAATGAAACGCCACGAAGTAAGACAACAACGACTTAAGACTGTGGAAGAAAATCAAATAATCAAATGATGACTGAATGCAATTAATAATTTTGTTCCTGTTTATTATTATTTATTTATTTACATTCTACATCATAATGATTTTCGTAAAATTTTATTAATTTTTTTTTTTAATCAATAAAGATGATTTATGCAAACAAAATATCCGGTAATTTGAATTAACCATTATTGCATTCAAACTGCAACATTGTCGAAATTAGAAACGTACTTTATATGGTAATATTATCTGTTATGTGATAAACATACGAGAAAGTAATGCGAATAAATGACAGTCTGAAGGCACATGGTTGCTGCATATATAGATGGCTCTATGGTTGATGAGCAACACTTCCAAATCAAGCGAAAATTTGGCCTTCAAATGACTAAACTTGCATATGGTTTCCTAATGACGTGTTGTTTTACCACATCCACATTGACATGATCGGCTTTTTGTTCTGAAATTCCGCTTTTGTTAGCCTTACCATTTCTTTATTTCTAGTTTGAGACAGTCTATTTATCATCGGCCATGACTATAAGATTCAAGAATGAATCGTTTTCTTCACAATAAGTGGCTTAATTGCAGGCATTCATGATATGAATCGTTTGAAATTATTTCTTTTTTTGTGAATTATTTAAATTTACGAGTACACTTTAGGAACAAAAGTAAGTAAGCTTCTGATCTATTGCATGCTTGCTTTAATGCTTTGTTTTGTTGCCGTCAATATCGGAATGGTTGCCGTTGCGAGTAACATCTTCACATGAAATATTCTCCATTACGATACCGAAGGAATTAATTTTTGGCATTGTCTTTTTTTGATGAATGCACATTTTCCATAACTGTTCCCTTGTCTCAGTTGCTTTCTTCTCTTTTTTTTTGAGTATTGTTGATGATAAATGTAGACCAAGATGTTATTTGTAAATGCATATATGTATGTACATAGTTTTATTTTCCACACTCGTATTTCCTTTTGTTGTGTCTACACATAAATCAAGCCAAAAAAGACGTTGCCACCTGTTTCGGAACTCCATTCTCATCCGTTCCTCAACAATTGTAATAAATATCGAATTTACCACAAAATTCTTTATATTCAATCCCTAATTGCAAGTATAAAACTAAATAATTGACAATACTGTTATGCCAACCCAATGTATGTATTATAATAATTATTCAAATTTCATATCCTTCTTCAAATAAATCGCGTGAAAAATAGCACGAAATGTGTTTAAATTTGAATTCATAAGAAGTCGTGATGGCGGCAAGTAAAAATATATTCATAAATAAATAAATGAATGAATAAACACAAGTATACGCGGTTCGAGGTCACGCTTAACCGAGTAGAAGTGAGGAAACCATCACAAACCGATGGAGAGAAGAATTTCTAACGAATGCAAATGTACAAAGAGTTTCAAAACAAATATAAGAACAAGAGTGCAACACAGTCAATAAGTGAAAGCTTTTAAGTGCACTTAACTCATAATTTTATAAAAAAGTGAGTGAATGAATGAGTTGAGAATTAAAAAGTTTCACTTTCACTTTTTGTTTGTTTTTCGCATTCATGATTTGGTTTTAATAAATTTTAATGTACAACGCAAAGTAAGGAATATATATTGTAGTTTATGAATACAGTATATTAACTTTAAGGAAGAATTTGTATTTTACAGAAATGAGTTTAGTTTAATATTCGTCTGTCTTGATCAATTTTCCTTTGTTTTTTAAGAAATTTTGTTGACTTCTATGCACATTAAACAGAAGAGATCTTGAAACTATTAAAATCTATTAATTTATGTTTTTATATGAGTAATTTTTAATATTGTTGAAGTGAAACTTCTTTAGCGAAGCGGAGTAAAATCAAAAAGTATTAAAATAATATGTGACGATAATCAAAATTTGACGATGTTGTTATTATATTATATTGAAATATCTCCGTGGCGTTGTGGTTAGAGAGTAGGATTTGCAAACTGAGGTCGTGGGGTTCGAGTCGTGCACTGGGAATTTTTTTTTTTTGAAGTGAAACTTCTTTAGCGAAGGAAAGTAAATCCAAAATATATGAAAATGAATGTGACGAAAATCAGAATTTGATGATGTTATTATTTTTATATTAGGCAAATACAATGCAGAAGTGAAACTTCTAAAGTAGATGGTCAAACAATAATACAGAATATTGTAGTGTTATATTGTTTAAATACAAAAGAATTACTTTATTTTTCGGTCATTCGGCCACTTGTTCGTACGTTCTTTCGTAAAACAAACATAATCAGTAAAGATTTTTTTATCTCTCCCTTACTCATGCATACCTAAGTATTCATTCTCTGCGCTGCAGACGAGCCCGTACAGGACAATGTGGATTATTTTGAAGCATCAACGCATTTTGATTTTCATCACATTTCATTTTCATATTTTTTGGATTTACCTCCCTTCGCTAAAGCTGTATCACTTCTATATTGTGCTTATGAGGGTGAGGCACACTACCTAAATATTTTTTTAATTGTTGGATAAAAGGCAATGAACAGAAATATAGAACGTCACACAGAGCTACAATTCCTCAAATCAAGGATATAAGTTATCCTGATGTTAACTTAGATAGGCATTATACGAGTACATGGCAGAAACACACCAGAACTAAAGAGCCACATAAAAAACTACAGGCAAAAAAACTTCAATAGCTAATCAACTCCAGATTTGCCTGAGTCCTTATAAGAACAACATCAGAATAATCTTAGTTTTTAGAAATTTATATATAAGTGAAATTTAAATTTAAATAGCATCGTGATTTTTCTAAGAAATAATTGTATTTTCATATAAAGAAATTCAATTAAATTATAAAAGACGATGAAAAATTGAAAACTTCAATAGAATCCCAAAATGTGTATTGGCAAACTAAAAAAAAACTATCGTTTCTTGTCTTCTCTTTGAATTTTCTTTCAGTATAATTCATATCCATCATTCATACAGTACAGACCCAAGAGACTAACAAAAAAAAAAAAAAAAAAAAAATTTAAATTGAATGAGAAAATATTATTTCTTTACTTTTCTTTTTTTCTCTTTTTGTTTTTTTTCTTTTTGTTTCTCTTTTGCGGTTTTCAAGGATGAAAAAACATTCATGAATTCATTTATTTATTTATTTGTTTGTTTATTTATTTTCATTTACATTAATTAAATTTTGTTTTGGTGTAAGCAATGCAAATTTATATTTAGATAATCTTTTGCTGATCCAGGAAATTTACTTGAAAATTCTGAATGTATTACAACAATTGTTTATATACCATTAAGTATATTGAATGTATTGTACATAGGTATAAACTAATGTATTTATTATATTAATTGTATTGCTTATTATGTTCTTTGTTTATTCAAAGATACTTTGCCCTTGATTTCATACAATTCACTCTCCTTTCAGTTCATTAATAAATTTTATTTGCTTGCATATGTGTTTGCATTTTCATTTAAATGTTTTCGACATATTTATTATTGTAATAAATTTACATATTTATTTATTTTATTGCATTTCTGCAATTGCATTTCGAAAGAAATTGATTTTATGATTTGCATATATGAATTGGACAAAAACAAATTAACATTCTTTTTATTCAAATTCAATATAATATGTTCTAAAGGTCAACAAGTAAGTAAGCTGTAGAATATCATATATTTCCATATATAAATATATCCAACACCATTATTTTATCTATAAATAACGAATTGTGAATGATTGGTTTCTTATTTGAATATGATTCAAGCAAAATATATATGTATGTTTATGTGGAAAATAAGTACATATTATCTCATATATAATAATATAATAAATAATAAATGATATAAATCTAATAATCTAAACAAATGAATTTTCTTTCTAAGTTTCATTTGTACAACTGATACATAATTCGTATTTTGCTACCGTTGATCCATATGGAAACAATGTGTTAGACGATGTGACAATTAATTAATCAGTATTGGATCAGCAAAAACGGGATCAAAACGAAATGAGTGTCTTGAAGATTAGCAAACTTATTATTAAAAGTATTTAGTTTTCACTTCAATTCTTGCAATTGTTACATTGATTCAATAATATTTGAAATGCTTGATCTAGTGCCTTTTGTGAAATAGCCTTCAAATCGTCTTCAAAATAACACTCTTTTAAAGAAATCACATGGTAATATAGTGGATGATTCAACACACAGACTTTCGGGCCAAAAATTAGCATACAAGATAATAAATTTATTGCATCAAGCATTTCAAGAATTTTAAGAAGTAGTTTCCAGTGACAGTTTGCCTAGTTGGAACAAACACTTTGTGGATGATGCATTTGCCTTCAGAGAATGTTTAGATTCTTGAAGGAATATTCAGTTTTTTTTAGCCTTTGGTTAGTTTTTCAACTTTCATTCCGCACTTAATTTCTAAATCATATTGAAAGCACCCCAAAACATATCAACATAATAAAAGCATACAATGTCAGGTGTTTGTGGTAAAATGGTAACTTTAAAAAGAAGCCTTCCCTCTGATGGTGTAAGTGGTTACTAAGTTAAACCTTCAGTAGATTCAATATCTTATTTCTTTCTTTGAAATTATCGGTCATAATCAAAGTTAAGACGTCTCTCTATAAAAAATGTTAAATTTTTCAGCCCAGTGTTGTTGCTTCTCATAATTATTGATTTGAGAGCTTTGTGTAGACACAACAGATGATTATATATTTGATTCATCAAACCAATTGAAGGTTTAGTGTTATTAGTACTGTAATATGCTAGCGAGATAGAAACCTAAATCAGGTGTTGCTGCTCAGGAATGCAACACATATATATCCATTAACGCGACATTAAATGCTTTTCTCATGACTAAAACTAATTTAAAACATATTATTGTTAAATTAATTGTTTATGTAGATATTATTCTTCCGCAGAAAATTCAAATTCCAGAGGTGTAAAAGTTGTGCGTATCGGAAGTTACAGGAATTTTGACTTTCTTTTATACTATGTAGGTATAAATATTGAGTAAATAGATTGATTAAAAATTGATTGATAAATTTTGTCGTTCCAGCTACTTCCGGCAATAAAATATTTCTGTACCAAATTTCAGAGGATAACATGAATAAGCTTGGACTGTTTGCTGGATAGAAGGATAAAGCTTAACTAATTCTTCTCATCAGACTGACCAATTCCTTTTATATACTTAATACTTTATGGGATCTCCAACTCACTATTTAAAGGTTTACAAACAGCAAGATAAACTCATGGTACCCTGGATTGTACTGGTGTGAAAGGTATAAAAAGCTATTAAAAAGGTTAATTATTGCTGTGAATTACTTACCGCTGGCAACATTTTGAGAAATCCCAATAAAAATATCAACATCACACTCGAAGTGGAAACGCAAAATTGCATTTTGAGAAACGTAATAGCGCACTTCCGGTTGCACCATATCGGCAAGAGAATCATAAAAGCTGAACAAGATTGCAATAAACAGCAGGCACAACTCACGATGATGAACAGCGGCCGCTGTGACGGTGATGGTTGTGTTGGCTATAAACAAAAGAAAGGAAAAAGCGTAAGAGATCGAGGAGAAATCGTGTAATAAATTGTATAATATTTTTGCCAAGAAATAAAGAATCATCAAATTAATAGCGAGCGAGTGAAAAGAGAAGCACTTTCAACCAAAGTATTGCAGTTAACCTTGAACTATTGCAAGGAACTAAATATGCGAGCACTTGAATAAAATAAAGTATGGAAAGATAATAATGCACAATAAACAAACTTGATAAAGTTCATTGTTTTAAAGGCGCACTAAGTCAGAGTCAGGATGAGAGTCAGAGTCACATTTAGTTACAACATATAGTAAAGTTCGCAACGGAAACGGAAATGAGCTTAATAATCTGTGAGTTGTTTGCCTGATGGCTGATAGCAGCATGTTCCCTTTGTTTTCTCCCCATCTATTCTATCTTTTATTTTTGCCCTTGCATTATTTACTGTCGTCGTGTTTGTGCCACGTTTCAAGTTGAGTTATTTTTCTTAGTGAAAGTTTGTGTTGGCCCTGTCAAGGTTTTTGCAAAAACTTGTAGTTACTAACAGCTTTAGACAGCTACGGGTTCATAGGAAGTTAAAGGGTTGTTAAGTGCCAGCAAAATTGCAGTAAATCAAAACCTGTTTCTGCCATTTTGTTGCATTTTTTTAAGTGCATTGAAAAATTATATTAATGAATTGATAAGCAAACAGAAATGAAAGAAAAAACAAAGCCAAGACAAATTGTTCGACAGAGACCCCTACTAAGTAATTCAATATATTGTACAATATGTATGGAAATGTAATTGATAATCTTCTTATTCTATTGTACTTACATTATGACTTCGCTTGGTTAACATAACTACATAAGTTCCAGAAAGTGGGCAAATGCAACGTGTTATGTTTTCCATGAGATGCTTTGTAATGCAAAGATCCGAACGCCAAGTAGACTCAAAGGAGGCTTTATAGTCATGACTGTAAGGAGAGAGAATTCGGATAAGAATTATATATGAGTACAATAGTTTCACACGTAGATATGTAGTTCTTAAGTAAAGTTGCAACTAACCCGCACACTGCAATCCAATGTCCATCTTTGGCTACACTTTCGTGCTGAAATATGATCTCAACATGACCAGCCTCAAATGGCAAATCAAGTGGTTCACGAAAGTTGTCATTCGAGCGATTTGACTGAAAGAGCCACGTTTGTATAATACGTGAGGCTAGGACATAGTCTGCATCCTTGGGATCACTGAAAGTTAAGAGACACATAGTAAAGAAGTACAGTGTGATAGAATCTATTATGACTTGAACACTCACCTGCCCCTTGTGTAGTAAGTTTTTGGTAGAAAACTTTTTAAATTTTTATAAGAAATCACAGAAGCAAATATTGTTGCATTTGTCATGAGATGCAGCAATCTTGAAGATAGACCAATATCCATATAAAGTTGATCTGAAAACAAATCATCGCTGCAAAGGGAAAAAAGAATTTTTAAAACTAAATTCAACACTACTTAGCTTTATTAGTTAAGTTTATAAATAAATTAATTAATTGTGAATGAAACTTGTTAACTTTCTTTCATTTTTACAAACTTAAAGAAGAAAGTACAAGAGAGATAGGAAGAGACATCCCTAAGGACGAGATAGCATCTTAAGAAAAATCAGCGTGAAGTGTAGCACTTAATCAGTGGTTAAGCACCACTTGCCACTTTCCATCCATCCATCTGCATTTCCATCTTTACCTTTATCATCTACTCCTGCAGCAACATTCCATTTTACTACTACTATTTACTTTTCTTTAACTACTCCGCAATGTTGCTACTTTACTTTCTCTTGGTAGCTTTTTGTTTCCTTCTTCTATTTCTTAAATATTCTTTCCAGGTAAAAACAACGATGACTTGTCGTTGTTCTTGTTGTTGTTGCTTTCTTAATGAAAAATTTCTTTTCTTTGAAGTTTAACCACTTGTTTTCTTTTTTATACATTTCATTCTGTAAATATTCAGCAAATCAAAAAGAAAAAAACGAAAGGAAAAATTCATTATGAGATGCGAGTACTTAAGTTTTTACGACTTTTTCTTTAGCATCATCATAGAATCTATGAAGGAAAATTCATATTTATGTTCGAAATGCATTTTTTATTATAATTTTTTTTCCCTTAAAAGGGGAATTAATCATCAGTTGGTCGTAAAAGTCAGTTGGGTTTAAGGATAAGTTATTCCATGTTATTATGATTCTAATTAAATCTTAGTGAGCACTTTAAAGAATTAATGTCAAATAAAGTGAGATAAAATTTCAATTATGAAAATATATATATAGACAATTTTTGGGATTGAATTTAAATGCTTCATTTAAATATTTCTTTCAAATGTTGTTATTGTATTGTTATTGTTGTATAAGTCTGCAGGAATAATTCTATTCTATTCTCCCTCCTTCTCTAATTTTGAAATGTATTATATTTTATACGTATCTGCGGTCTATCTTATGACTTTCTTCCTTCGAAAGATATAAATATTTATTTACTTAGGAAAAATAAATTATAAAATTAAAACAAAATATCCTATATAAATACGTTGAGTGATTTGAATAAACGGTCCATGGTCCTTTGGGAAATTTAATAATTTTATGCAGATTTTAGACGTAAATGAAAATGTCTAGCGAATAATTGAGTAACACATATGGAGGGTGACTTCTTTAACTAATTCAAACCAAGCCAAACTTAAAACCAAACTTATGCCTTACTAGGTGAGTACTTACCCATAGATGCGCAAATTAAATGGCAAAGTTTTTACAGAAGTCATATAGATGCGCAATGAATTCAGACGATCCAAGGACAAAGTATCTTCATCAACGGTAAGTAAACTATTAGCATCAGCTGCTACTGCCGAATTGCCAAAACGTTGCATTTTGTTGCCACCACCAGCAGCAGACGACAATGAGGAAGTTCCGGCAGAATTGGATGATATGGGTGATGTGCCAGTAGATGTTGAAGAAGCTGAATTGACTGAAGATGATGTCGATGATGACGCTGATGATGTTGATGATGATGCTGTAATGGATGCCTGTGGTATCTTGTTGCTGCTGCTTGCACTGCCGGATGTGGATGTGGCCAATTGTGAGGCCGCAATTGTTTCACGATTCAGTGCCGCGGATTGTGTGAGTAATTGCAATTTTTTTATTTGCTGTGACGGAAAGAAAAGAAGAAATAGAAACCTTTTAATTTGTTTTACAAACTTTTTTCTAAATGTTCTTAAAACAAATAAGTAAATTTATAGCCTGACAAATAGTAGAAGTAAAAAACCCACAACGAACAGCTTAAGGCAGTCGTTAAATAGAAACCCACAACCACAACAAATTGTAGTTATTCTCAATTTAGCGTAAGTTAAAAAACAAAAAAGAACAAATTTGATTTCACATTATTCAAGGTTCTATTTACCTTGTTGCCTACTAATAGGTCATTGCCTATTACAATAAAAGACCTACTATGGTTCCCATTCCCTGACTCCCCAATTCACAAAACTTGCATGGTTATTTATGTTATTTCATTCATTGACTCTGACGTTGTAAATACCTTATTTTATTGACAGCATAAAAATCAGGTTAAATGGCCACGGTAGTAAAATTTAGCTCTTATATCTTACTTTCATGGAAAAGCAAATCACTTGACCTTGGTCTGTTTGCTCAATCACCCGTTCTAGTCCTTTACTTTATACTAGTGCAGAAAAAAAAGGTAATATCACGTTGGCTTGAGTTTAACAACGCATAAAACCAGAAACTCTATAAAGTTTAAATTGAAATGACCAGGAGTGTTGAGTAGAATCGATTTAGTAATGTCCATCTGTGTGTATACTTGATTTGCCATCAGTTTTTGAGCTATTGAGCTGTAATTTTGTACAGACGCATTTCACACTATCTAGTATACTCGTATTGATATTGTATAAGAGTTTGACAAATGCAAACTCATTGCTTTTCAAATCTATTGAAAATATTGTATGTACAAAAATTGTGTTGTGAAAGGTATAAAAGCTTCGGTGAACCAAAGTTAATGTTCTGTCTTGTTTTTCGTTCGTTTAACCGTTCCACCTCTCTCTCTCTCTCTTGGAGTTATGCAGGAGGAATTTTTCGTTTGACTGAGTTTGAATTATGATTGGCTTTCATTCACTTCTACTTGTACTATAATATGTATTTTTAAGGGGCTTTTGTTTGTTGTGGCTATTATTTTGTTCTTTTTCTTTTACCATTTTTTTTTTTAATTTTTATTTTGGTCCTGTGTTTGTGTTTGTATTTTTTGTTTATGTTCTGTTTTCTTCAATGCAAAAAAGTGTATTTAATTTGCTATTGAGCAATAAATTCAATTTTTGTTCTTTGCTTTCAACTATTATTTGTTGCTTTTCCTTAATTCATTCGTTTAATCACTTATTCATTCTTTACTAAGAATTTATTATTATTTTTTATTTCATATAAATGCTAATCAAGCTTTTTTTTTAATTTGCTGTGTTTTTCTAATTAAATTTTCTAAAGTTGTGCATAAATTAAAATTGTTAATAATGAAAACTGAGAGAGAAAATTCAATAAAGATAATTCATTCTTCTGGAAATGAATTTGTCAATAAAAATTTATGTTTTATGTTGTGAATAAATAAAAATGTCTTAAAAAAGAAAGAGTTTCTTCAAATTCGAACGTTTTCTAATAGATGATTTTTATTTATGTCCCCAGATATGAGGTTTTTTTTCCCCTACATTTACTAATAAATATACTTACTGTACTTCACTTTATTAATTGTTTATTTTAAGTTTTCGATTTTTAAGTAAAATAATATAAAACCTTTTACCATAGGTTTTAACCACATTTCTTTAAGCAAATCGATATAAAAGTTTCCTGAAAGAAACTTTATCGGATTACAACCTTATTGCACAAATATCAACCATGAAACTTTCTTTATTTCAAACTTCAAAAGTAGAATTTCCAATACTTAAAACTGCACCAAATAGAAAACTTTTTTTGTTTGCAACAAAAATGCTAAAAATGGAAAATGTCTTGCAAACGAAATCAAAAACATACTTAGATCTTTTTCATACTCGTACGACGAGTATATGCAAATAACTAGAATATTGAGTAGTACTAAGTTGCTTGACAATTGAATTCCATGATATGAGAGAAAATTTTGGTTTTTTTTTTTTCTTTTAAGAATACAATTTCGTAAGTGAAAAACTTTTCGACAAATCATATGAAATAATAATACTTAGAAAGAAAAGCACAAAAGCTTACAAGTTAACTTTGTCTGCCATATGGAAAAGTTGTGCTGCTTTCTATTTTTTTCTATTTTTTTTTTTTATTTCTGATAGATTTATCAAAATAAAGAGATAAGAAAAATTGATTCAAAAAATGGGATCAAAATGCATGATAAAAGAAAAGTTCATGGATTTGAAAATGCATACAGATAAATGCAACAGTTAAGGATATAACACACTTAAGTGATTTTCCGGTTAACAAAAATATCATAAAAAAAGTGGAAAAATTTATATGACTTTATTATATAAATGGGTTGCAGTTGAACAAATAATACAACATAATAAAAACAACAAGAATTGCAGGGAATGAAATATTTGCATGAATGAAAGTTTTTCTTTTATTTAAAATATTGAATTGTGTTTTAACATTCATACTACAATACATCACTCACAACGCTTCATTTAAGAAAATTTAAACTTGACAAATGACAAGTAACAATCTTCTCACCCATTAACCTGTAGGACTAAATTATAGGATAAATTATTGAGTTTTCTTAATATAATCAACTAAATCAAACCTAAAGAAGTTACTGCATGGTCTGGATTTTGGTATGAATGGTCAAAATTTTGACGAAAATCAAAATGGCAATGCAATTATTGTTTAGAAACTTGTTGTGGAGTCAATGGGAAGATATTGATGTGGAGGCCCCTAGAACGATATAGTTTTTAATTATTAACCGGAACCAATGAACACTTATTTTCAATGAAAATAAATTAAGATTTCACACAATTTATATTTTTATTTTATTATATTTAAAAAACCACATCAAATTTGAACATCATTCATAAATAATTTTCAATCATTTAGACTGCACCTTCATATTGAGATAAACAAAATTCTCAATAAATCATACTGATAACACAATATTGCACCTTTATTTGGTTTTTGGAAAGTACCAAGTCATGAGTCAAAATTTGATGACAAGTTACAATGATTTTAGTGATGCTTCTTTTGTGTCGTCAAGATAAGGGAATTTCAGATGTTGTAGTTCGAAGAATTTTATATAAAGACTTGATGAGTATGTTAGTTTCCTAAGTTTTAACATGATCGTTCCAGCACCGATGATACTGAAAGGTACTGGTTGCCCTAATTAGGTTCTTATTTCAGAACACTAATAAACTTTCCATTCCCTCTATCACATGAGTTCTTAATTTTATTAAAGCTGTTAATACATTCATAGTTTGAATGAATGAATATTTTTAGTAATAAAAAATTTGTCGATTGAAATAGTTTTCGATTAGTTGTGAAATTCCTGTTTTTTTTTTTGTAATAATACTAGTGTTTTTTTATGTTGTTTCCATGGTAGTTGCCGGAAATTGATTGTTGTTGTAGTACGCAGCCATTATCATTGGCCATGACAATTGGCTAACTCCGGAAGAGAGGAGGCATATGGTATAGTAGTAGTGGGTAGTATGTCTACCATATAGTCATCCAATGTTAGATAAAAATTTAACCAATATTTCGTTCAATGACTTTTTCACTTTTATTGCAAATTTTAGTTTTCATTTTAGTTTTTCGCATTTAAATATTTTTTGATTGGCAATTTTTGTCATTTTTTTCTTTGAAAGGAATTTGTTTGAAAATAAATTTTATATACAATATTTAATATTTTTTAACGATTCTTTCTGACGATTGTGCACATCCACATGCCCAATTTAATTTAATCAATTTATGCAATGATATTTTTTATGTAAAATATTGAAAAAAAACAAAAAAAATATTTGATCAAATGTTTGCTATTAAATTTCATCACTCTGCTTATTTCTTTTCAGTTTTGTAATAAAAATAATAAAATGGAATGAAACTTTGATAATTCAAAAACTTTGTTTTTCTTTATATATCATAAAGTAGACTTATTAACATGCAAACCATAGACGTTTGAAACTTGTTTAATATCCGTTGAAGCTCAAAAAAGACTTTGAACTTCGAGCTAAGGCAATTTGGTTCTGGGGTAACAACTAAATGATTACTTATGGTACGAG
The DNA here is from genome assembly GCA_037043295.1 of Amiota minor. Taxonomy (NCBI): domain Eukaryota; kingdom Metazoa; phylum Arthropoda; class Insecta; order Diptera; family Drosophilidae; genus Amiota; species Amiota minor. Next base: position 1,054,892 of record JBAMAW010002153.1, read on the forward strand.
TATCTAGGTTATAAAAAAGTATAAATAAAACAAAAAAATTTACATAATATTAAAATCGCGTAGGAAAAACTTTTCACATCAATGAATATGTTGCTGTTTACTTGTTTTTGTTGCTCTTATTCGACATTTTTCCTTACTTCATTTCATTTTTTTGTTTCATGTATAGAAATGCAGTAATTTGTTTGCCAAAGCGGCTTGTGGCCTTGAAGATGCCGCCATGTAAAGTAAAGCCGCATATAATTATTATAACAGTTTTCAGGTTTATTGAAATAAGAAAATAATTTGCATGGATTTACTTTTGTCTACTTTAAGCTGGTAGGGCTCAGTAAGGGTTTAAACTTTAAAGTAAAAGTAAAACTTAAAGATAATTGCTTTTTTGCCTATGATTAACAAAAGGAGTATGCAAAAGTAGTTTATTTTATTCATGCTATGAAGGTGGTTTGATATACCATATGTTGATGATATATTCAAAAAACATTGTCTGGTGTTTGTACACTCCGCGCTACTTGACACCTAATAAACTTATTTTCGAAGCTTAATTTTGCAGATCCAGAAAAAATACCTTTCTTGTCTTCAATTTTTAATGAAAATATAATTAATTCCAAATCAAATACAGAAGAATTTCTTTTTCTAACTGATACAGTAAATTTGTTACAATTTTTTTGGGTAAATGAACTATAAAAAAACACGTAGATTTATGCGCCCCTTGAATAGAACACCTCTTCAAAAAAGTCGTTTATTAAAATTTTTACGTTTCAAACAAATGTAATTCTTCTTTTGGAATACATTTCATAATTGTTAAATGCATTTGAAAGTATTTTAGTAGTGGATTGTAGCGCCTTTTTGCTCCAAAACTTCACAGATCCTGCTTGGAATTTATTCGTACAACTGGACTAAATAATTGAGTGGTATTGAACTCCAAGCTAGTTTGATGGGTTCTATTAGTTCATGTATGGTTTCATATTGCTGTTCGGCCCCATGCAGTTTCCGTATTAACCATCCCCAAACATTTACGATGATGTTTATATCCGGTGAGTAAGGTGGCCAGCTTGAAACATCCGCTTTCTGGCTTTCAATATAGCATTTGACGGATCGGGCAGTATGGATTGGCGTATTGTCATGTTGATATGTCCATTGCAAGAGTCCAAAAATGTTGTGGAAGAATGTAAATGCATTTTTAAGACACCATTGTATGCCATCGCATTCATTTTTGTTGTCAACAAATAATCAGCTTATATGGTTACGGCAAAAAGTAAGGCGTTGCTCCTTTCGAAGTGCATTCAGTGGTGTTTTTTTTAATTCTTAACATTTTTAAATGTTCTGCTTTTGATACAACAGGCCGAACAGTGGTTAGGCTTGTGTTAAGTCCACATTTTCCATGATTTTGGATATCGAGTCGTGAGAGTTTGAGGCTTTTTTCAGAATAAGTCGCCTGTCCGCAGCAGAGAGGACACTTTTAGTACGGCCTTTCATGTTTTTTCCATATTTTAACTCGTTGGCTAAGAATGTGGATACAACTTCTTCCATTTTTTTTTTGCGATTGTAGCAATATATATACCACTGTCTTTCAAAGCTTTTATTTTGCCTTTTCCATCTCCGTTAAGGCTTTTCCTCGACCCATTTTAGTTGAATTTGATATTTAATAATTCGAACTAACCACAAAAGGCGATTAAACAGAAACACACACACAAACAGCACATGTAGACGTCTTAAAAAAAAAAAAAATGTTCTATTCAAGTGGCGAAAAAATTTCTGCATGTTTTTTAATGGATATCAAAACAAAATAGCAAAATACATATGACGGTTTATTTCCAGAGCTAAATTTTTTTCATATAGATAGCTAAATAGTCATTGAAAAAAGATTAAAAAAAAAAAACCCCCCGTTAATTTTCATGTTAATTTTTGAGTGATTTGCTTTCAAACTGACAATTAGCAGGGTCTCCTATTCAAGTGGCGCGGAGTGCATTTAATTCTAGCTATTTTTTTTTTTACAGTAAGGGATAATTTTGGTGACCCTTTCTTAAATTCCTATCTTGCTTCTCATTGCTCATCTATTTGCACATAAACTGACATATCCGCAAAGTATTGTATTTGGCAGAACTATTTTTATAATAATGGCAAAATATTTCCAATATCTTGGCACCTAAATTTTTCTCCCCAACTAGTCATGTTTTCAGTGAAATAAAACACAAAAGAAGCCCAATGCCATCAGCAGAATATTATGCCGAAACTTCAACATTTTAATCCAATGGTTTAGGCCGCTTGTGGCAGTTGTTACACACACACACACACACCACAAACATTAATTTTTATACAAGTATGTAGAAATATAGAGGGAGAGATACTATATACAATGTTTTAGTTAAAATTATATGCTCAGAAGTCCTTACATTTTTAATATTTCATTGTCTGCTTACCACAATTTATGTAAAACCATAATATTCACTCTAAATTATGAAAACCTCAAATAAAAACCCTTAATTCTTGTCACCTCAATTGCGTTAAAGAAGTTTGTTCTTTTGCCAAGGCCCATTTATCAAATGCAATAAATCTCTTTAGCACCAAAGGCGTCCAACCATAACAGTCGCCTATTTCCGTGCAACGACAAATATTGAATATACATTGCTTGAGGTTGTAAATTATGGCATTGAAGAAGAGCAAACAAAACCAAACAAAAAAAAAAAAAAAAAAGTATAACAGAAAAGGATTTATCCCTTCTATGCACAGAACTTCTCATCATTTATTTCTTTAGCTTCCTTTTCTTTATTTTTCAACACTATAATATATGCAACTACTCTGGGGGAACAAATATTTTCATGGCATGTAAATTTTCAAGCATAAAAATGCTTCCTTTTTCGAAAGGATTCCATGTTTCTATAGAGTACGGAGTAGAGTAGAGTTGAGTATAGTATTTTGGCTTGTTAGTTAAGCATAGTCCTGCATTTACTATACATTTTTGGCACTTGAGACTTGTGTGAGACTTACCTGTTGACTATTCAAGGATTGCGCATTTTGCATCACTTTATCTAGTATATGCAAAATGATCTCGGCAGCCATCTCACGCTCCAATTGTGTTCCTTTCAATTGCAAATAGGTGTCGAGCTGTAAATGAACCAGAGCAAAAATGGAGAAAAATGAAAAGGGTATAGAAAATGGAGAGATGCCAGTGCTAGTATCTATTAAAATACAAGTGGAAAACATTTTCTTTTTGGGTTGTATACTCTTATACGCCTTCAAGTATGCAAAGTGATACAAAAAAAAAAAAATAAATAAACGAATTTTGCACATTAACATGAAAAATTGTTTAGTGGTTTCTTGCTTGACTACTTCTACTGCAATAAGGATGAGTTACCATGAAAATTTTTGAAAAATGACACGGCTTTTGATGTACTATGTAAGCCAAAGCTGCTCTTCACTGTTAGAAGGGAAAACCTTTTAAAAAATACTTGTATTGTAGTTATACTAAAATGAATAAATATCAAGCATCATCATATGAATGTCGTTAGTTTGTCAATGTTGGTTAATATTTTTTAAAGTATACATTTTATGTTTTGCTTTGAAAGAATCCGTTTGCTAGATGCTCATATATGAAAAATTTATATATTTTATTTGTATTTATTCTACTGAGTTATTCCTGGTTTGTTGTTGTTAAAAATTTCAACTTATTATGATAAAGTGAGGTTAGGCTGGGTTCAGTTTAACCAAACCCAAACATCCCGCTTAGCCCATTAAAGGTTTACTGTGATGCCACAGCATTTCTTGGAACCACCCTGAACCACAAAAGATATGTTGCTTTCATACTTTCCACGACGTCAAGTACAAATATAAATCAAGCGGATCAGAGAAGATTACTGATCGCCTCCTTCTCCTCTTTATCCACATAGCATCTGTAAAAAAATAGCGTTTGAAAATATGAAACCTTTTAATTTGAATGGAACATTTCTTGGAATTGTAGAAACCACAAACTTCTTCTTTCGTTTTTCTATTCATAATAGTCACTTCGTTGTTATACTAAGATGACCTGATTCAGTACCATATTTCATAAAAAGTATAAGCTATTAAAATTTCATCGGTTTGGTCTGGTTTTTTTTTATTACAAACAAAATTTCAAATATTCATTTTTTACACACTTATGTACTTTTCATTTATTACTATGTAAATAAAATTTGTAAGCTGAATTAGAACCACTTCTTGACACACGATTCATCTGAAATTTCGCATGTACCTTTGTGGTAAATAATATAATATGCAATAGTGGTAATCATTTGGAAAATTCACCGGAAAAGTAGGAATTGGTGTATCAAATTTTGCATATAAAAATTCTAAACACATTTTAAAATCAATAAAATACTTAGTTTTTGTCAAGTATCTTAGATAATATGACTATATTAAATCAAAGTAATTGATTTATCTCGTTCTCTTTTCAAAAGTATTTCAAGAGCTGCGCAATGTTTAAATTTATAAATTAAAGGTTTCTAAACTAATAATAGGAACAAGGCCAGGACCACTTTTTTGAAACTATATTAGACTTATTTTATAAAAACATTAGCGCATAAATAGATTATAATTCTACATTTTATGAAATATTCTCAAGTCAAAAGTATTAAAAGATCTCATTTAAATGTCAAAAGTAAAGTCAAGTGCTGCTAGCTCAGAAATACTCAATGCTCAATGCATCTGAATGGTATTATGTATTTAAAACCAACTACCATTGTCTCTCTTAAATGATTATAATAACAGAGGGGGAAAACTCATTTGATTGGACATCTGTTGTTACAACTGCAAGGAAAATAACAAAATAAAAAATAAAAAAAATAAAGAAATTAAAAAACAGCAGCATCATTGATGTGGATGATGTGTGCATGATTGAAAATGGATGGTTCTTTTGAATATGGCACGTTTGAATATTGCATCTAAAGCATCTTGTGCATATTTATGCTGATTTTAAAATTTAAATTGTTGTTTTATGCAACAGACAACTTTGTAAATGGCATTGAGGACTCTTTTTTCTTTTTTTCAGTGTATTGCATGCCTTGTTGCATTTTATATATTTTAAATAAATTTCAGTTGAAATAAATTGTAATGAAATCAAATGGCGTGCGAAGTGAACGAGATGAGATAATGAAACAATGTAATGTTCTGTGAAGAAAATAAAGACGATGATAAGGCATAAACTGCTTAACGCAGCATAATATCTTTTGATAACTTTTAAGGTTTTAAGTGTATTTAACCGCAAGGACAAATACACACACGCACAAACATACTTTTTATTTCACTTAATTTCCATTTCAATTTACCTCATGCAGCATATCAATTAAGAAGCTTGCTTCACCCGGCAAAAAACTCTTATGACGTTGGATTGTATAGTCGAAGCAGGCCTTCAATATATTCGATGAATTCGTTAGCTGGTAACCCGATCTGAGTGCACGAAAACGATTATAGATAATAAGAAGTTCATCTCGTATGCACGTGGAGAAATCGGGAAGTAACCAAGTGGAATTACTTGAAGCACTTTGCTCACAGATACGTTGCGAATGTCCTTCATAGCCACGAGGACAATCGGCTATGATGGGCACACCGGGCGCACTGCGGGGCCAATTGACACCAAATGTGGTTTCCACATCACATATATGCAAAGCTTTACGTTCAATTACATTTATATAGACGCTCTTGGAAACAGATTTCACCGTGTTTGATACAAGGCAAGTATACTCAGCAGATTTTTGTATATTATTTATCTTAAGTATGCTACCATCCGGATAGAGATCCTCCCACATGGCAGTACTTGAAGCAGATTGAAAGAGAACTCCATTGCGGGTCCAACTGTAACCGAGCTGGGCATAACGTTTGATGTCATCATTATCAGGTGACAAGCAACGCACGCGAAGAGAATCACCACGTTCGAGAGTGACACTGGCAGGATCAACACGTAGACGAGGCGGTGAACGGATGTGAATATGTAGCGAACGACACTGTTCAACACCCCAGTCGGTAACCTGAAATGAAATTGAAATAAAGGTATTAGTTATTATTTTAATATGAGTTTAATCCTCTTTGACTCTTTCAGAAGCAAATGAACTTTTGCATTTCACACACTATTAATTTATTTCAAGAAACTTCTTCATCAATCATAAAGCTGAATAAATAAGTCCATTAAAAATAACCAAACTGAGACAAAATTGTTGACATTGAATGCTTTATAAATTTCATAAAAAAAAAAAAAAAAAAAACATAACATATGTCTGACAGTCTGCTGAATCTCTATCTCAATCCAATCCAAACAATTTTTCAATTTTAGCCAATCCAAAGCAAACAAGAACCAGTTCTTGACTATTTCCACCTCCAAGTCCAGCATTGAATGCTTGAAATATCCTAGAGACTCAGGCGATTGACTCTGTTGGCAAGACAACCAACCCATTGTAGTCTCAGACATGTTCACAGCAATATCTCTACATAAACTAAAGACTACGAGAGCAACAAACATGTGCATGTAAAGTGAGGCATATGTAAACATCACGTGACATAGTATTACACTGCAGGCACGGAATCAGTGTGTATTGGTGTGTATCTGTGAACATATCAATAACAAAAACATCAACAGCAGCAAGAATAATAATGTCGACAATCAGAACATGAAGTTGTTGACATTTGTTGCTTGTCAAGGTACTTGTTAAATAGATTCTGTCCATAGACTTCGAAGTTAATGTTGCATTTAAATATCCAATATTGTTTACTATAGCAACTAGTATGTATTGGAAGGAAAGGGGGGTCATGATAGATATGAGATTATTGTACAAAACGACATTTAAGGAGTTGGACCGTAAAGGTCATCTGTTGATGTTTCTAATTAGGTATCTAGTTGTGAAATACTTCACTTGAACGCTTTTGTAAAAGATTATTTTGTTAGGAAAAGATATAAAATAGAGTTCTATTATTTTATAAATAGTTGTCTCTGTTGTCGTAGAATGATACATCTTCCTTTTTATTTCCAAGATGAGATAAAACGGCGTCAAGTTGACATAGTCATTATCTGATATTATTGCAATCCTTCTTTGGCTATTGCTGGGTATGCCGGCGTCAAGTGTTGCCGCTAGCAATGACAACAGCGGAGACGGATGTTGCCAAGTGTTTGAACTTTTAATACTTGTATCATCATAGATACTAAGTCTGCTATAGTATTTCAAGCTCAAAGGCAAAGATTACCACCATGTTATAAATTAAAGTGAATTTTACTCTTCAGACTTAAAGTAAGAAGTTTTCGATATTTATACGCATACTTGAATTTTACATTCTTCTGATTTGTCACATTTTACGACCATGTTGAGACATTAAAATCATGACCTTTCTCTGTTGGCAGCTACCATTAAGTTTGAGGTTTCTTTACGTAAGTAGTTGTAGAAATGCAATTAACTCATTTTCTGCATTGAATTCTTATACTTAACATAAACATCACTACTTACTTCTTCTCCTTATACACGTATGTATATGTACTTCTTTTATTACCAAAACACATTTTATTGCTTTCACTTTGCGCTCATTAAACGTAGCTAAAGTCATTAAACACATTGTCTCCACAAACAAAAACCACTCACATAAGAAAAACGAAAAACCAACCAAACTAAAATAATGAGCTTTGAATGGAAAAGAGGGTTGAAAGTGTGGTTGTGTATAATTATGTGAAAAGAAAATTAAATTTTCAATAAAAATTTTACTCTAACGCGACAGAAAATCAGTGAAAGCGCATTTAATTGAACCGTAGATAGATAAACAATGGGCCAAGTGCGAGTCAGACTCGGTTCCGTACCAAATTGGGGTTTGTATGGGGGGTACTCCCCCCAATGGTCCGATTTGACTGATTCCAACAATTGTAACGCGCCTATATCAGAAACTTATAGTGTCTAAATTTCAGTTCAATAGTCCAAAAACAAAAAAGTTTTTCGAATAAGAATCGGACTTTTAATGGTGGGTTTGTATGGGAGGTATCCCTCCTAGTTGGCCGATTTGTCTGATTCCAACAAATGTATCGCGTATATATCAGAAGCTTATAGTGCCAATATTTCAGTTCAATATTCGAAAAAACAAAAAAGTTTTTTTTAATAAGAACCTGAATTTTAATGGTGGGTTTGTATGGGAGGTATCCTCCCTAGCAATCCGATCAAACTGAAATTTCGGCATAATAAGTTTCTAATGTAAAGCCATCAATCATCCAAATTTCAAGTTTGTGGGATTACTGGATCGTATAGCTGTCATACAAACCAAAAGGTTTCTTGTATGGGGATCCCTTTAAGTTTTTGAAAATATTTTAGTTTTAGTATTTGTTGCTGATGCCCGGATAAAACTACATATTCTGTGAAAAATTTGAACTCTCTAGCTTATACGGTTTATGAGATATGATCCGAGGACGGATAGGCGGACAACGAAGTCTCTGCAATAGGGTTCCGTTTGTTACCCTTTGGATCCGGAACCCTAATAAAGAACAAAATACTCAGGATTCCTTTAAGACAATTTTCTCATTTAAGGTAATATTGAGAATGTTAAGTTAGGTTCTTGAATTACTTATTGGATTTTTAAACTAGATTAAGAATTTGTGTTATACTTATATTTATTATTTTCTCATTCTTGTTAGAAATTTTAATTTTAAATATCTTTTCAATTTAAATGCATACATCATACGTCTGTCATCTATACTGAATCATGAGAAACTCCTAAACATATCATTTTCACATGTTAGCATAAGTGTAGGCTATTCTCTCGCAAAAGGATACAGGATATGTAAGCAAAATTTAGAATTTATCTTTAAAGAATTTGTAAATATTTTTTCATCTCACTTAATTAACACCAGAAATTCTATTTTACAATATGCATTTTATCAGCAAGTATTACAAGTGATTTAAGTGCTAACTTCTGCTTAATTTTAATTAAATTATAAAATCTTAAAAATTATTTATTTAGTTGAGATTAAGTTAGATCTTAAGGAGTTGTCCTACTACTTCATAAGAAGTACTATTTAATTACATATATACTGAGTGGCGTATACTTAATATGAATTGATATACAATACATTAGAAATGATTCATTTACTATAGAAAAGTCTGTATAAGTCTTTTCATTTCTACTTATGTCATCGCCATCACTATCATTGTCAGCATCAACATCACATCATTCATTATTGATCCCCTCGTGTAGCTATTTATCTTGCAATTTATCAATATTGGGGAAGATTTACTTTTAATAAACAATAAAAATGACAAAGAAAAGAGATTGACAAGAACAGTAGCAGAGAAGAATAGAACAAAATCAAATAGAACAGTTTAGTTAAGCAGCCGAGAGAAAAGAAACGAATCCACCTAAGAGTATTAAATGCAATGATAAAATGATAGAAGGAGCTAAAGAAAATTTATGAATAAGTCAGAGTCAAGTTTTGCAGCTTTGATAAAAGGGTAAAAAGGATTCGCTATTAACAGTATTGAGAAGGCAAAAGAAGGAAGATGGAAGATAATGCAATATGTGTGCACCGTTGCATTGCAGTAGGGTATATGAAAATTTGTTATTGCGAAGTATTTGAAGGGTTTCCTATTCACTGGAAAAGAAAAAGAATGGAACGAACGATAGATGATATCTTTTGTAGTTTTCGCTTTACTTTCACTTTTTTAAGCTGAGTTTTTGTTGATTTTTATAGCATGTTCTTTTTTGTTTTGTTGTTCTTGAGTTTGCTCCATAAAACGATGATAATAATGATGATAGTTTTTGTTGTTTCTTGTTATTATTATAAGAAATAATGCGAACAAGCCAAAAGTAAAAGTTTATAAATCTTCTTAAAGCATCTTATAAGCGAAATGAAGTTAAATATAAAATGACAAATGAAAGACTTTCATAAAATATTCTACATAAAAGTTAATAGTGATTCTTTTGATGTTATATAGCAAAAGATAATAGTAGGAATATCACAAAATGCGTTTTTTAAATTTTATGTTCGATTGTAAACTATAGTTTGATTCAGGAACACTAACACATTACTTTTCACTTCATTTAAAAAACAAATAAGTGTGTATGAAACTTCGAGAATGCTGATGGAGGCTCTTGGGAAACAAGTTCTATCAGAAATAAGATGCAAGGAATGCTTTCGATGATTTCAAATTGAAAATTACAGTGTTAAATACAAAAAGATTCTGTGGCAGGTATAAATTGATGAAGATGCATGTTAAATTTAATAATAATTTGAAAAAAGTTATATAAGACCATGAGAAAGATTTACAAGGAATGATGGAAGCACCACACAATTTCGAAAAAGTCTCTGCGATATGCTACTTGCCAGGCAAAAACGGAATGAGTTGTAACCGGTGATAAGATGTGGGCTTATACTGATTAACCCCATTCATGTACAATTTGCAATCCAGATAAATCATTAAAATCAACGTTAAAAGAGGAATATCAAAAGAAAGAGAAAAGGAAGTAAATGCCGCTCATCAGGTGAGGTATAAGCAAGATATGAGCTCTTGAAATATAGCTATACAGTCATAAGACTGAAGGGGAAGGTTTTCTAGGTTTGAAAGGTGCAGCGGTGTTATAATATGAATATTGCCAAAGCATTTTTGACGTTCAGGTACCCTTTGACATAGTAAACTTTGACTGTTAATTTAATTTCTGTAAGCTTTACATGTTTTAAAATTGATAAATAAAGTGGCGGTTTCTTTAAGTCCCTTACAAGAGATGATAAGAGATGATACTTCAAATGATTCTTAAAATGTGAATTTTATTAATTTAAAAAGTAAAAGTAATTCAAGCATTTTGAACGCCTTGAAATTTGTCTGTATATTATTTACTATAGAATTTTGTTATTTTTTTACTTAAATCTAAAGGGAATGAAAAGCTTTAAATTAAACTGAATTATTTAATTAGAGATGAAACACTAATTGCGTTTTAAAGAAAAACGCGTTAAACATGTTGCTGTTATTGTTGTTGGTGTTGTTCATTACCATCTTCTTCACGCCTTGAAGAGTATACAATATTTTAATTAGGCTAATTAAAAATGGTGCATACCGCAAATAGAGAAATTAAATAAAGATAAAGATGAGAACGAGGATGAGTACAACTTTTGTTTTGAAACAAGACTTCAAATGGCAAAAAAGAATGAAATGTATGATAAAAAAATAAAAATGGGTTTGAAAGATGAGGATTGATTGTGTTCAGTACAGACTTCGTCCTAATTAAACTGATTATAGGCCGTTGAAACAAAAAACCTTTAGATAATCAAAATTTACTTCAAAAGTGTAAGAAAGACAAAAATCCTACTGGAAGTAAAGAAAAATGCTTAAAAACTGCCAACAAAAAGCATCTCATAGTGGCGTTTTGATTATCCATACTGCGTCTGCTAGTTCAATGCAAATCCTTCTCAACCTTGTTTCTATACTAAATATACATACTAAGTTACTAAGTAGGCTAATTAATGGAAAAAATTGTTTGACCTTTACTTACCTTACACGAATACACTCCCTCATCGATGTTATTTGCTTTTGTTACACCCAAAATGGCTGTAAAGATATCCTTTGTTTCTGGTGGTAAAACTGTTGTCCAGATTTCTCTGAAAAAAATGGAAAAAAGAACAATAGTTGAAATTTTATAATAAAAGAAATAAAAACAAATGAACTTAATGTGATAAAACAAACATTTGTATTAATGCAAATGTACCCTACCCTACCTGCCTTGAGACATATGTATGTAAACATCCCTCTGAACCATAAGTTCAGACTTCAAAAGTTTAGCATCCTCGAATTACAATAGAATAGTTTCAACATAAAATCCTTATAATCAAATGTGTATCAAAGTTCTTCTTTTTAAATTTTTAAATGAAAATCGATGAAATTTGTATAATATTTTAATAAAGATTCACATTTAAAAATAACTTTATCTGAGGCAAAAATATGAATTCATCGAAAGTATGAAAAACAAAATTAATATCAGGATAAGTAAATTAAAAAGTTATTTAGATTTCCATACTCAAAACTGATCCATTCTACTAGTGTATATTCAATTTAACAAAACCTTAAATGCATAAGATATGTATATATGTAAAATCGGGTTTCGTATCTTCTCATAACTGGCAAATAACATTGGAGTAGCTCACAGAAGCACAGCTGTCAATGCTCACAAAACTGTAGACAAAAGAACGCCGTCGTGCAAACACTTGGCAATGCATATTGGAGTACACGTTTCTTGTATAGGGAACCCTTTAATTTCGTAACTTTATTTTATTTTATTTTTATTATTTTTTATTATAACTGTTAATAAATATAAATTCTGTAAAAATTTCATGTATTACAGTTTTCAAAATATTACATTTTCCTAGAAGAAGATTGTGGTTGCCTTTCAAAATCATCATTAATCTTCTAGTTCAACACAATTCAAACACTTAATTAACAACTTCAAGCACTTGAACTACATTTGAAATATTTGTTTACTACATACGGGTATGTATCTACAATAAAAACCTGAAAAGTAAATTATACACTGCGCTTCATCAGATTAGTTCTCGCTCTTTTACTCACTTGTTTTTGCTTATTTCTAAATACCTAGTGTATGCAATTTCGTAATTTTTATTTCGTTTTTAGAATTTTCATATTTAATATTTCTGATCTGAAAATAAAGCTCGATACTAGTATGTTTTTTTGCTATTCTGTTCTAATTTAAACGAAATAGATTGCATTTATTTTGCTTTATCAGATTAGCGCCCCCAAATAGAATTTCAGTTATCTTACTCAATTTGGCAATTACGGTCACCAATTTTTTTTGCCGTTTAAAATATCAAATTCTTTTAAATTAACACTAAATATGGGAAAATGAACAGTTTTATCTATGGAAGAAAAATCAAAAATTGGAGCATACTTCGAGTCTGAACTATCAATACATAAAATTGCTGAAAAAACAGGCAGACACAGAAAAACAATTGCCAGTTTTCTTCGAAATAAGGAAAACTATGTGAAACAAATCAGCAGACAGGAGAGTTTGCAAAAGCAGCGACTTCCAAAATCAAGGAAAAAAAGTGGTGTTAAAGCGAGGTTATCAACGATGCAAAGAGTAATTAGTAGAGCTACACCTACGGAGACAAAAATTAAAAAAGAAACCACCACTTAATACGGTCAGAAAAGAAATGCGCTTGAGTCTTGCTCGAGCGCACATGACGTGGAATAAAGAGTGGCATACCGTTGCTTTTTCAGATGAAAAGAAGTTTAATTTGGAAGGGCCTGATGGCTATAACTATTATTTTCATGACATAGGTAAATAGGAGCATTATTTGGACCGCGAAATGGCAGAGTGCCACTGATCCGTGAAATCGTGGATTCAGAGCCAAAGGTTGGCATGCACTATACTTGAATACATACATAAACGAAATCATTTGGGGTTGGTTGGCTAGCTGTACGAGTCCGGGAAACAATATACCACCGAAGCAGAGTTAATCTAAGGCATCAAACACGTTTGGTTCACAATATCCTTAAACTACATTAGAGAACTGTACAATTCAATTCCCAATCGAAAATAATTATTAACAAAGGCGGCACCACTCATTAATAATTTTGCTAAAAAATTATAAAATATAAAATATAAGCATCATTTGACGAAAATACTGCTATCTAAATTTTTGTAACGTTTTTTATACTCTTTGGAAGTGAATAGTATTATAAGTTGTCATGAAGTTGTAAGAAAGACAAAAAACACATAAGGATTATATAATCTAGATCAGCTCGATTAGAATCGGACCACTAAGGGGGTACATCCCATACAAACCACCCATTTGAATTCATGTTCTTATTAAAAAACTTTTTTGTTTTTTATATTATCGAGCTGAAACTTGGACACTACCTATTTCCAAGAGAGGCGCAGGACATTTGTCGAAACTAGCCCAATCAGACCACCAAGGGGGTTACCTCCCATATAAACCACCCATTCGAGTTCAGGTTCTTATTACAAACAATTTTTTGATTTTTGTCGTATAGAACTGAAACTTGGATACTATCAGTTTCCAAGACAGGCACGGGACGTTTGTCAGAACCAGCCGAATCGGAGCACTAGGGAGTACCTCCCATACAAACCACCCATTTGAAAACTACAATACAATGAAACATTCCCTGCGTCCCGTGAAGAGTATTTCATCTTCGGCATAGTTCTTATTAGTTTACTTCTCTTTTATGCTTTGTTCTTATCAGTTAAAGTCATTGTCTCTTGTTTTTGTATACTTTTGATTAAAAATTTATTAAAATATTATAATAGTTATTGCTGTTTTTATTTAAAAGAGAATTCAATGCATAAAAATTGTAAGACTATAGTTCAAATGGTTTAAATAATATTGAACATGAACGAAGAATGTTCAAGGAGGTGCTAGTCTGATGATCCGCAGTGTACGGGTATATTAAGTTTATTAGAGAAATTGTAACAGGATGCATAAAGGCGAAACTGAAACAATGAAAGCCTTACTAAGAAGCTACTGAATAAGTCTCTAACCATTGGAAAACATTGTACAACATTATTTTTAAGCGAATATTAAATATCAAAATTCTTAATCTTATTTATCACTTTTATTCACCATAAGTTTATTGATTGATTTGATATGAAATATTAAATTGAATTAAAAATTGATTCAATACAAAGTTGATATTTTCATACAGAAATACAATTTTATGTATAAAATCAGTGATGTAGTCGAATTGAAATTAAATTGTTTAGTTTTGTTAATTTTCACACGCTCGGAAAAACTTTAAAGAAAATTTGAATGTGAGAATATGTGTATAGGTGGGACTAGACTGATGTGGTAAAGTCTACTATAATATTGAGAATTAGAGCGCTCAACACCATTGAATATTGTGAATTCATTGCGGTTTTACACTAGAAAGTACTCATTGATATTGGTTTGTGAAAAATGCAAAATACAAGTTCAGACTAATTATGACGGAAAATTGCGTGTACTGGTATGTGCTGCTAGAGGCTAACTCTCTAAGTGGTAAGTATTGTATATTGATGTACGGTTGAATGAGGCCTTACATAAAAATCTATGAGTACGATTTCATGATTTCATTCATTCATTCACCATAATGTGAAAACAATCGCGGATGTTGCGGCCAATAGTCAATTAGCAGTTTTGAAATCTGTTGTTGGACATGAGAGTGGTTTGGTTGGGTACTTTTTGGTTTGATTTGATTGAGGTGCGTGTGTTAGTTTTGCATTGAAATTTCATTCGGTTCAATTTGATTCTTAATTTTGTTCATATACATAATTGTATGAGATCACAATTGAAAAGGGATCAATGATTATCTCTATTTAAGCAATGCTCTGTTAGTAGGGCGATTGGAATTAAAATTATACTCATTTTTGATTATGATGCGAAGAAATGTTTTCAAAAAATGAAAACCCACTTCAAACCACAAACTACTGAAGCTTTTGACCACAAACACTGCACTAAAAGCCTTTTAGCTATACCTTTTTACTTACAGAGCACAAAAAAAAAAAAGAAAAGGAAATCAAGTAAGCAAATGCAACCGCAACACCTCAAATGGACAACATGGTTCCTAACTTGAGTTGTACTACGATAATGCTCTAGATCCTTGCTGCTAATGGAAGATAAAGAGAGACAATGAAAGGAGGGTAGAGGTCTTTCTGTTAACTAATGAAAAGTAACACTGTTTGCACTTAAAGTATATTTTAACACATGATGCCCATGTTCGGCCCCAAAGCCGGAAACGCATTGAAATCTTTTGGAAAACACTTATCCAAGCCAAGCACGATACTATAACGTTTTTCTTTATTTTCCTACGCATTTTCGTCACATTGTTTGTTTTTATTCCATACACATGAATGCTGCTTTTAATACTAGAAGTTGCTCATGACCACAATTCAGTTGAACTCAACTATCCAGAATGCTTCACTACTAACTATGTAGACTCTACCAACCGAGTTCGAACATTATTCGAAACCAATTAAATGGCAACGGAAGTAATAACATTTTGTAACAGTTAATGTGTTGATATGTTATACTGAACTATAGTATTGTAGATATAGGAAGGAAGAAGGTTATAGGAATGTTGTAATAGCAACCAAGTTGTGCTTCTAAATACTATGCAAAACAAAAACTGAGCAATGCAATGTTGAAGAAAAATCTCATAATGGCAATGAGAAACCGTTAAACCGTTCACTAATGCATTTTCCCAACACCGAGAAGCACCTGACAACTCACAGATACACAAATACACATAGTTACATATACATTACTCGTAGATATGTGCGTAAGCGGTCATTAAGCACTCAATGCGTGTATGCAGAGTTATGCATGTTGCCATGTTTATGAAGTCTGGATGAAATCAAAGCGCTAACTAACAACAAAAACAAGAAAAAAGAAAGTTAACTTCGGCTACTCCGAAGTTGTCATACTCTTCGCTCATTCCTAGACAACGTTTTTGCCTTCGCTTCTTTGCTTAAGCATACACAGCATTGAAACACTATACGATCCAGTAATCTTAGGGTATTGATAGTAGATACAAAGACCAAAAAAGTTTTTCTTATAAGAACCTGAATTTTAAAAGGATGTTTGTAAAGGAGGCCCCCCTAATAGTCCAATTCACCTGGTTCCAAAAAATGTTAAATGAATCTAGCTCAAAAACCGAGAGATTTGTTTGCTTACATACAGACAACTCGTCTTGTCGAGCTCATTAAGAATATATATATTTTAAAGGGTCTTGATGTCACCTTGTATCTGTTACAAAATTCATTATAAACTTAAAATACTATTCACTGCGGGAAGAGTAAAATAACAACAATGATGGCGATGATGATGACGCTGATGATGATGATGACGCGTTGCATAATCGATTACAATAACAAACATTGCTAGAGTCATGTAGGATACCAACAACAACAGCAAAAGCAAAAACAACTAACCATTGCAAAGTATCGACTAAGCCAACAATATCATGAAGAACAAATAAGTGAGTAAGTGAAATAAACTTGGACGTAGACAAATTTTGTATACACTTTTTTCGGCTCAATATTAAAGAATATTAGTTGCCTTTGTGCAGTAAAGAGCATAGTTTTCAATTAAGATTAATAAACACAATACTACAAATAGTTTCTAGTATATAAGCAGTACTTTACAATATCGCATCAGATGATATTCAGATCATAAAAGTAGTCAGAATTCAGTCTCAATCCTTTTATGCGATTTGTGTGATTAGAAAAACTAATCAAAAAATACAAAATTAAAAAACCAATTTGATCGTAATTGATTACTCTTCGTGCTTTCATAAGTGACTACAGAGTCTGAAAGAAAGCGCAACATGACGCCACATTTCCGGCTCGTACTAGTATCTGCTACAATATGTATCTACGTACACATGTGTTGATAACCTTTTTGGCCTTCACCTTCTCCTCTTCAGGTCTTTTTCCTTTAACCACGCATACGTGACATGATCGTATGTATGTTCGCTAATGACTTCCGTTGTGCGTTTGTTTTATAACTTTGCAACGCTTACAACACGCAAATACAAACGCACACATTCACTTTAAGTAGTTCAAAAAGCATTTGCATTTTAATGTTTTGACTCTCTGCACTTTCAATGCTTCTCAAAATGTAATACAGTTTTTGAGCCATTAAGCACATCACATACACATACGCACTGCGCTTAAGTATTGTACATTTCCATTGTGCGATTGTGAGGGACACCACTCTATAGTAAAGTACAGTAGTAGTATTGTGGTATCTTTGTATGTATATTGGAATTGGAAAGTAAGTGAACGAGCGCGGACTTAATTCAAATTGACTATACGACGAGGATTGTTTTTGTTTGAATGCACACCATCATGTATGTATGTGACATATTGTTGTAAGTATGTACAGGGTGTAAACGATACTTTTGAAACTGAATAGTATCCTCACAAATATTTGATGTATCGCAGTGTATTTTAAATTTTTATTGAAATTAGTCAGTTTCCCTTGAGTACAAATCAAAATTGAAAATAATATCACGTTAACATTGTGTTCGTATACATGAAGGAATCATGGTTTATTGAAATAATATTGCATTGCAAGTAACTTGACAGGCAGGTTGAATTAGATGAAACCATCTCGAAATTTAACATCATGATGTAAGTCACTATATCATACTAAAGATTAAAATTTTAGAGAAATGAACCCTCGCGGATTGAGTTTTGCCAAAATAAAATATTCTTCATTATGATCTTGCTCTGATTAGAAGTCAAGTGATTTAACTTAATTTTAGGTAAAATAATTAAAATTCATTGCAATAAATCAAGTTATTTGTCGGAGATATATCGTTTTGAAAGAGTTAATAGCTACGGTAAGTAGATGGCACACCTTGTACGATTCTCATCTATTGTATTTGTGCTACAATATTATTATTGTTTCACATGTTTGTGTGTGTACTTTGTATTTTGTTTGAAATTTAACTGAATAATCGGCGATATTTCGATTGACAAAATTGTTTGTTTGACTTTTGTCAAATTTGCAATCTTTCATTTGCATATTGGAATTTGAATTTGTGTTTTCTCTGATTTTTAAGTGTTTCTTTTGTAAACGAAAATTTGACAGAGATTTAGAATTGTGCTTTTTGTTGCGTATTGACATTTACAGATTTGAAAAGAATATGTAATTTATATAGAAAGGAATAAAATTTGTAGTCATCATTATGTCCAGATTCAGAAATTCAGATTTATGTTTTTTTTTTTTTTTTTGGAATGTTGGTAATTGGAAAACTATGTTTGCAGTAAAATATAAAATTTAATTTCCAAAGTCTTCCGTCCCAAAAAGAGTTTTGGACAATTTAAATTAATGAACTCATCAATGGACAACAACAGCATCAACAATAACAATATCAATAATTTGAAAATCAATCTATTACTTAGGAAAACTAAAAATCTCCAAACTTTGGTTTACTAACTTTGCCTTTTTCATCACAGTCTTTTATTTCATCTATACCATTAGACATTCCATGAATCATTTTCGCCCATAATGAATTTCCCATGTTGTCAATTGCCTGCATTTGTTATGGTTGAGTTTCTTGCCAACTTCTAAATAATAATCAATGATTTTCATAGAAGTTTTATTATACAATATTATATTACAATAGATTACCGCAGGGCAAAAAACAAAAATGAAAAATAAAATGTAGTAAATGTGGTCTTGATGAGGAGCCGGAGGAAATGGATATTTTATGCTTTGCTTTTTATTAATATTTTTCGTTTTTTTGAGAATTGGAAAGAAATACAATTAAACTTTTAAGGAGCGAAATCTTTATCTATTTGGAAAATGATGGAATTTTGCTTTTGTTGTGTTTATAGTAAATCCAATCTATGATGTATGAATGTATGTATGCTCGCCGCCCTTGTTTCAAATGAAATGTTTCGCAATAAAATTTATATTGCAAAAGGATTCCATAATAAACTGATGCCAAAATATGCGTGACTATGTTAAAGTTGCCTTCATTGAAGATGAGTAGGACACTATTTAGTTTGTTTTTTATAGCGAAACGTGTCCGAACAACTAAATCACAAAGTTTATTTTAATTTTTTTTTTTTTTTTGGCACTTATAGGAAGGGACTAAAGGACAAAAACGAAAGCAATTTCATCAACAAGAAATAAAGAGAGGAGAGAAAAAAAAAAACTCAAGCTTGATTAACTTTTTACACAGTTCAATAACCAAAACAACAAAATAAATAACTAGATTCGTTGGAAAAAATTCGAAAAAGAGAATCTATGCACAAAACAAAAAAAAAATAGAAAGTCGAAAGTCGAAGGCATCATCTGTGTGAACAATTGCTGTTAGAATAATCAGAGAAGCTTATTGCAGACACATGCTGACAACTCTACATAATATAGTAACATAGATAGAGGGTGTGAAAAATCACTATTGTAGATAGATAAAGAGGAGAATATAGTGAAAAAGAGAACGAAAAAAAAAAAAAACAAAACAAAAAGTATAATTGACAAAAAAAAAAAAAGTAGAAAACAAAATGATGATAATGAAATAGAAGATAGAATATGTTGAAAAAACAAAGGGTTGAAGGAGTCCAATGCTCTTATTTTACTTTCAGGCTTAGGACTTGAGTCTCCTCCTTATGAATGATAATAAAATTCGCGTGGGCATTGTAAATCGATTGAAAAAAAAAAAATTGGTTGTCAATTTAGTTTCTTCTTTGTTCGGGTTAGCTAAAATTTCTTTATTCACAGATTATTTTCCATATATGAGAGACATTTTAAAAGAAGTTTAAACAAATTTTGATTTATCTTTGTTGTGAAGAACTAAAAATATTTTTTATTCCTCTCTTTTAAAAATCAGTTCGATTTTCTTTACTAAAATCAACAAAGTCTAGTCAAAGTATTTTCTAATCAAAAACTGAAGGCTTTCTCGTTTTTTTTTTTTAGTTCTTCTTATGCCATAAACACTATTTTATTTTATTTTACATCTTCCTTCTTCCTTACATCTTTTCATTCCATTCTTGTTGCTGCTTATGTTCGACAGTTTGCTATTTTTCTCATTTGTTCAACTTATATTTTTAGGTCAAATTGCGACTTGTTCTTGCCAAGAGATCGACCATTCTCGACAAAGGATACTTGTGAATAAAAAAAGGGCTTTTGGCTCATTTTTTATGGCTTATATGCGTAAAATATGCTCAAGTTCTTTATTTTATTTTTTTTTTTTTTTGTGTCTGTAAGAGGCATAAAGTATTTTAGTTATGCTATTGGCGCTAAATTGGGTTTCGTAGTTTTACGTTATGCAAGTTTTTCGTTAGAAAAAATATTGGGTTCATTGCAAAAGGGGGAAAATGAATGTTAGTGAATGAATTGTATTCAAATTTGTAGTAATCAAAACGGGCATATTATCTTTTGTTGATGACAGAGAATGTATAGATATTGAATAAGTGTAGAATGAAAATTTTTATAGAAAGCGGATTTATTTAATATATAAAAACAAAAAAAAAAAAAAATAAACTCAATTTTGATCTTAAATTCTTTCAAAGTGGCACATACCACATACACCAAGAGCAGCAATCCGGTGAACGAATTTTCTGAGGCATACAAAATCTGTCAGAAATTTGTTGTAAGCCGTGCACAGCTAAACAAAATTATGGGACGCATGCAAAAAGAGATACAATAAAGTCTACATAAAGAAACACAGTACGGTGCTTTACTTAAGTGTCAAAGGGTAATGAATGGGGTAGATTTGTATCATTAAATTTAAACGAGGTCGGACTTAGCACTAATCTGGTGATCATTACAACTTTAATGAGCGTCATCGTTGCGACTCAGGAGAAGAGTTTTGCGATTATATTGCTGAATGTTTGACAGAATTCATGATGGATATTAATGTGGGAGATATAATTTTACCATTGGGTTGCACAACTTCCTTTCAATTGCATCAGATTGATTTGAGTCACAGTGTATTGATTCGTTACGATGTCTTCTTTAAGATCGGAGCAGTTGTGAACGATGCAGTTGCCACATTTATGTCGAGTGTCATTCATTAAGACCGATGACGCATTGGTGCTATAATTGGTCAAGGTACAAATGCGTGTTATTTGAAAACAATACCTTTGATTCATGCATTCGTAATCATAAAACTAAAATGCTTATTAACGAAATTTGGTGAAAGTGGTGCATTGGCATTAATGCGTACAGATTATGATAGACAAGTTGATAAAGCTACAAAAAATCCGGGTATGCATATCTTTGAAAAAATCATTTCTGGTTCATATCTTGGTGAATTAGTGCGTTTAATTATAGTCGATTTGATTAGAGCTTGTGTACTCTTTAAAGATAAAAAATTAGTGGTTCTATGCAAGCGTTCAAACATTAATGACAGAAGATTTTGTTACAATTGAAATGGATCAAACTGACAGTTATTCATATGCACAGGCTGTTACATGAGGTTTCTGAAGATGATTTGGTTATGGTATGTTATACCTATACGCGAGATGATAATAACGTGTGCAGCACGTGTAGTGGCAGTTTGTTTCGCTAGTCTGATAACTCGTATAAAAGAAAAACATGTGGTCATTGGCATCGATGGCTTTCTAGTTCACAGGTATCGCAACTACTTAGCAATATTAGAGTCGACAATATGTGAACTAATTAAACTAGATAAAAAATTTGAATTTCTGCTCATTGGCGAAAATGGTGTTTTTTAGTGTAGAAGAATATCTAAATTAATAAATCACATCACAATCTATTGATAAAGTCCTGTATTTATTGCAGCAATGAGTAAAATCATGTAACAAAAAACATTATGCAAAATCATTTCACCTTATTCAAAATATCCATTGTATCCATTATTTGGTAAAGCCGTTTCTATAAAACAACTTCTTTATGCATGTGCTATATGTCAAGTGCAGTTAAAGTACTAAAAACTAGTGAAATTGCACGGCTAACAGCCTTAACGCATCATTTTGAATGTGACTAATGCTTATGGAACGCGCGCTTCCAGCAATGCACAAACCAATGGCGCGCAGCAGTTAGGCGCTTTCCTTCATTTCATTTATCTTCTTCCTGTGAGTTGGTCATGGGAACATCATTATTTTCACCATCACCACTGTCACCACTCTCAATTGCCTTCTTGCCATCCGATTGATCCTTACTGCTACCAAAATAATTGCCTGTTCGCTCGATCTCTATAATGCGTTCGACATCTTCCAGAGGAGTTGGTGCTGGCACTATAATCGTAAGTATGCCATCGGCTGAGAGAGTGGCACGTGCCTGTGTTGCATCATAGCTACGTGGCAGTTTGTAGCGTCGTGAAAACTCACGGGTTATGCAAAAAGCCCCTTTCTCGGCACGATCATCTGCCTGTTTGCCTTCCAGTAGCAGGACATCGTTATTTTTTGCCTTCACCGTGAGTTCATCGTCACGGAAATGATGCACATCGATGATCACTTTGAATGTTCCTTTGCCTAAGGTATCTGGTTCGTCGCCTGTCTCAATGATTACCCTGCCCACAAGGCAGGAGCCATGACACAAAATACTATCATCCAAATGCAAATGTAAATCACGAGTGCACACATCCATGTCATGGGTCCAATATGTGCGTCGCTGTCGACCTATAGGGCATTTAATATCCCATGGCCAGTAGCGACGCCAGGGCGCATAGACATGATGGTGATACGAATGATGGTGCTCGGAGATTGGATTTGGCCAGTCATCATCCCAATCCCAGTGTATGGGCATAGCGAATGACTGACTGGATGTAGTCTGTTCCTTGTTGGTAGACAAACGTTGATTTTTTTGGCCAATTTACCAAAAAAATTGTTGTCTTCTGTTCGCGGCACGTGCCTGTTTCATACTGACTTAACTGGCATGCAGTTTCGTTCGGTTGATCAATATAGTTTCTATACTTCATCGTTATGCAAATTCTTTCCTTTCTGTCTGTCTGTCTATTTGACTGACTAACAGACATATTGACTGAGAAGCGCTTCCCTGAGTGACATTAAACATGCAACTATAATATATATGACTGGGTTTACTTGTGCTATTTTCGCCATTATAACAAAGGAGAACATAAATATACCTATACCTTGTTGGTGAGGCAGAGGTTCTAAAATTACTGGTATAAGGATATGAACCGTGTTCCCGACGGAATCGAATGCTATCGGCTTGAGAAACACTGTCATAACAGAAACACACGTCACCTCTTTTCGCATATGGTTCACAACACGAATTACTTGAACAGACAGGAAGTCGACAGCGAACTACATTTGCTGCCACATCTCTGCCGCCTCACCACCCGAATATTGTTTGATCAATAAACACACTGAAATACCAATGGGTGCCACGGTGTGGTGTCGCATTTGTACATATCCCAATTTCCTAATACATATTGTATTTTCATTGTATTGCATTGCAACCATTGCCTTGAGATACTCGGTATGCTGCTGTTTATAGTTTGGAATGAAGCAAGTAAATATATATTTTGGGTAAACACTGCTAAACTGCTGAACTTAACTTAAAAGAAAAGAAGGATATGTTTGTTTTGGAGTTGTATGCAACTAATTGTGGCATTGTCACCGAAAGTTGACTCGAACACGGTTTGACTTGGAGCAGCAAAACATGAGCAGGAAACAACGCAAACAAGTCAACAACAAAGGAAGGAAACTGAAACTAATGAAAATCGTGACCTTATGCGTTTTTCCCAAAAAGAAGAATAAGGAAAAATTATTATTATAAGTAGAAAAGTAGATACATGACAGAAAACAAATATACGCGATAAATGAAAATGGAAAGCAACAAATTGTGTCAACTTACTAAATGGAGAATATGAAAGAAAGAAATAGATGGGGAAATTTAAAATTGTTTTTACAAATAAGTATCGCAAAGAAAACTATTCTAAAGAAATATTATGGTTGCTAATGAAAAATTGAACAAACAAAGCTGAACATTAAGTTTAAGATTCACCCACAAGTTTTTAATTTATTGAGTTAAATGTCATTTCCATTTAATTGGTGACGTTTTTTTTTTTGAATATCTTTATAAATGAAAAACAAAGTATTATATTATAAATATGTATTTAAATCAATAAACGGAGATTTAAAATAAATGGTATTCATTGCTGCGGGTTACGCACAAATTAAACAATAAAAATTATTTTGTTTGGAGATTATATCTCACATTAATCAAAGAACTGTAACTAGTTATGTTCAATAATAAATCACATGTGTACAAAATTTTAGCTTAATAGTCAATAATTGAAACCAAAACATGACTTGCCATAAATAGACGAACAGGTGAACTAGACCCAAGGTCAATTTAGCTCGAAACACTGATCATTTTCATACACAAATATAGTACAATTTAATTCGGTATGGGAATAAATGAAATCAATAAATACATTTGATTTGAGGTTGACTTTGTATCATTGAAATGTGGCTCAAAACAATTTGTGGCATCGAAATCTGTGAATTGTTATACGAACAATTCTCATTAAACTTTATTCAACTAAAATTTTAGATTGTTTGCATTTATAAATAGACTTTGAGTTGGTGGAAAACCAAAAGCATTTCACATGAAGAATGGGAATTTGTACTTCAAAGGGTTTTCCGTTTCTCCACATACAATATGATAATATGATTTGATTGAGTTACTATTAGGTCATTCAAATTCTTAATATTGTGCTTCTTTATACATTGTTGTTATCCTTTTTATGTAAGCCAAAAATAACATGTGTAAGAGTTTGAAATCTTGTCTATCAACAGACGCAGACACAGCCATTTTCTCTTTTATGACTTTTTTTTTCATATATTTGAGCATTCAACTGTGAAAGGTTTATAAACACACATAAATAAAATCAAATAACATATGTCTACTAACCAAAGAACCAACTAACCAAAAATGTGTAGAAAAAGTCAAAGCTGAAAAAAGAAATCAGCTTAAATTCATGAAGTTTATTGAAACCATATCAAAAACCCTTGTCTTGCCTTGGTGAGCATCTAAGTAGCCCTTTTTGGACTAACTCAATTGAAGTTAAAGCAGCTCAAAGTAAGTAAATTTTTGCTGCTTGCTTACACTAAAAGGTCTTAACATTATTTAGTTATATTTTTTTTGTCTTTTTGTTCTTTATGTTCCCTTTAAGACTCTTAGTAATGTCTAATTGCAATGTTGCAATGGCAGTATGTGAATCTTCTTTACTGATTTTGATTTCTTCTTCTTTGTTATTGATTTCATTAGGCCACATGAGTTTGGTATGACTTTCACGAATTCAATTCCAATTAGTGCAATTTCAATTAGTCAATCACAGAGAATTGCTTTGCACTGCTTGGTATCATTACATGAATCATATGGCCATTATATCTCTTTATACATAAATAAGAACTCACTTTGCTTTTAGAGGTCAAATACTTTAAGGCTTCTTATACATAATTTATGTATGTAGTCCGTGGACATAATTATTTTTTATGAATGCCATCCTAATACTAGACATTTAATTTCGTTTTTGAAACTTCATTTCTGTCTTGATGCCATGGATGGCATCCGAGGGGAATTGTTTAAGAAGCGCTCTACTAAGGTATTATGGCAACAATATATGAATACATAAGACTATTTTTTTAGGCCATTTTGTTAGTCTGAATGTAGTCTACGAATAATCGAATTCGGCACCTGACTAATTTAGGTGTCTTCTTGTGCTTCTCGTCTCATGTTTGCAGATGTACTAGCGCTAAGCAGTGTCCGATAGAAAATCTTTGAAGTAAGGTTGTGACTTCACATACGAATTCAATTCAATTGATCACTTTCTACTAGGAATACAGACGAGATCGGTCGCAAGTCAAATGTACTTTCTTATGAGAAACTTAATTCAGAGTGAAGACAATCTCAAGTAACTCGAATATATTATGAATCATAATCATAACTTATGATTTACTCTATCCTCATGATATCAAACTCAATCTTATGATCGGACACAGCAATTATTTTCTTGATTTTCAAACTGATAAATTAGGCTTTGTAGGAGGTTGCTATCATAGCAAGCACTAATCTTCTCCTTTAAACTTCCCCGAGCTTTGTCGGGGTTTGTATGGGAGCTACACAATCCAGTAATTATAGGAGCTTGAATTTACATGGTTGGTGAATTTGGGTCGGACAGTTTTATTGAAATCCTTATATATTTATGTATACAAGAAATACTCAAATATAAATATATATGATATTGTCAATCTCTATTTTTTTTTTAAGAAAGTTGCTTGGGTTAACTCTTGAAAAAATTTACAACTGAATTTGGTTTTATACTCAGAAGACTTTGTATTGGCTAAAAAGAGCGAGATCAAGCAAAAATTTTACACTTTCTGATGAATGAATGTGCATATACTATATATTGATGGATATCACATTTAAAAGTACCATAGTATACATTTTTCTTCCATCAAACATGGCAAACAGTGAATGAATTAATTGGTCTTATTTAGAAATCTTGAATTAATTCGAGTTTATAGTTTCAAAAAGTATTAAATTTTATTTAGTTGAGAATAGAATCTAGTCCATCTTTTTTGAATTTTAATTTTAAAATAGTTAACATTTAAAAAATTTTTAAAGTCATTGAGTTTTATATGACTATCTCATTCCCATAATATTGTGTATCTCAGCCAAACATAATGAGTAGTTTTGAGTTATGCCTTTTTTATACGTTGGTCACTTTGGTATTCTGCTTTAAAATTTTTCTATAAAAAATTCTTTTAAATATCATTGGCAAAAAGTGTCGCTAATTCAATTTTATGGGTTG
The DNA here is from genome assembly GCA_037043295.1 of Amiota minor. Classification (NCBI taxonomy): domain Eukaryota; kingdom Metazoa; phylum Arthropoda; class Insecta; order Diptera; family Drosophilidae; genus Amiota; species Amiota minor. The sequence continues at coordinate 1,082,149 of JBAMAW010002153.1, forward strand.
TTAGGAGATAAATCAAGTTATGCAGAGACTTCTGACTTATTCATATATTCCTTCTATCTACAGTTTTATGGTTTTGTATTTTCTGTATTTAGTTTCCTTTTTGTTTTGCTTTGTGGAATATTTTCTATATTTCATTTGGTTTATTTTTTTTTTTTTTTTAAATTATATCATGTTTATCGATGCGTAAAAGTCATAAAGTCAAATTGAACATTTTCGCGTTGGTTTTAACATAGTTGAATGGAACTAAGCAGCAACTTGCAAAGGGTAAACGAGTTTGGTTTTTGGGGCTAAGTATGTTAGTAGTGTGGACAATTCTGCTCTATTGAGTGACTTCGGATTATTTATGTTTTTATGTGTTGTTTTTTATGTGTCATCATAAAATAGTGTAAGGGTTAAAGTATGCAGTACTGTTCTCTTGTATTAAGTTTAAATTAAATACCATAAATTGTAAAAGTGTTTTTTTTTTTGTTTACAATATAAGTCTCCATTCATTCAGTTGATTTCAGTGATACACAGTTAGGTCCTCTTTGTGCTCAATCAAATTAAAAATGTTCGATGAACTTAAGGTTCTTTGTGGAGAGGTCAAGATATATATGTACATCGCATACATGTGTTTCAGAGTCATGACACTTACCTTGTAGCCCGGGATGCGTTTACGATGACGCCATCCTTGTACCACTGAAATTGCATGCGCGATGAACCTTGGGCTGTGCAGGATATGATAAATTCGCTATCCTCACGTATTGCAGGCTTTTGATTTACACTGAGTTCCTGTGAAAATAGAGAAAAGAATATGGAAGAAGAAACAAAAATAAAATTAATAATAAAAAGGACACAAGTAAAATTCAATACACTTATATTAAAGTCATACCAATTATGATTGGTATTTCTGTTCATCATCATCAAGTTGTTTTAATTATTCGAAAATATTACGCATATGAAGTGTTTCTCACTACTAATGTCTGGTCAAACGGTGGTCAGAGGTTTTATATTACATTTGGAAACGATGAGTTTCCATTCCAAGAATATCATCATTTAATCAACACTTCAGTACTTTTAATTATTTGTTATGCTTCGTGTTAATGTATCTTAATTATCCAATTGTTCGAGACAATTGATATGTGGCTGTCTAGGTTTTCATTGCAATTGTCAGTTAATAATGGCAATTGTTTCATAATTTATAAATCTATTATGTATGGTGAAATACCAGCTGTGGCTGCATTTCTTGCTGTTTAATATTTATTGTTAGTTGACTGGATATTTTTACTTAACAAACAATATTATTATATATTCTCAATTCTATAAGTCATTTTTAAACAATACAGTATGAATTTGAGTTTATACATTGATTAACTACCAGTTGTTCAACAATATATATGAACTAATTATGGAGTTTGTTTGTTTGTCATTTAATGATATGAATGTAATATTTTTATACTTTTCACGCAGTGTGTAGTCACAAAAGTTTGTAATATACAGAAGGAGACATCGGAGAACTCTAAAATTCTATCTGTTTGTATGCAAATTGATCCAACATTTTTTAAACTTGACAAACGAAGTAAAACCAAGATTCAAATTTATGTCCTTATTAGAAAACTCTTTTGGTGTTTTATCCTATTGAACTGGAATTGGATAGTATTAGTGTCTGACCCACATTCACTAGTCATGTAAATTTCAAAATCACTGGATTAATGGATCGTATAGCTCCCACACAAAGCCCGACAAAGCTCGATCGCCTTGTACTTGGAAGATTAATGGAGAAGATGAGTGCTTGCTTTAATAGCAATGTCCTACAAATGTGAAACTTAAAAGTATAGCGGAGAAAAGAACCAAATAAATCAAAATTACTCGAAAGAAACATAAAAAATATTTTTATTTCTCTACATTGTCTTCTATTAGTTTGATACACTTCTCCATGCCAATACCTTCGATAGCCTGTTTACACTAAGAAACGTCGAGTTCTTCAAAATAACCATCAATCAAAAAATTCTGCCTCTTCATTGTTAGCAAATCTTTTACCAATGAGAAATTTTTTTTTATAGAGCAATAGAAATCAAGCCCAGGTGAATAAATCTGACAAATAGGCGTTTGATGAGGAAGGTAATCGAACTTAAACTCATTGATTTTAGTTATGGCGATAATGTTTGTGTGAACTGGGGCATTGTCTTGATGAATCAACTTTTTCTTGATTTTATCACTGAACTGACGCCATGACCATGCCCTTGAAGATGAAACTGTCTTTGCCTTCTTTGGAACCAAATCTTTCCTTTTAGTCTATTGTTTGAATGTTTCTTCGTGTAATGTGAGAACATGTGGCTACATGTTTTACCCAAAGTTATGAATGGACTTCTTGAAGTTCCCTATATCCTAACTTGCGTACTTTCAGTCGACGATTATCGAACACAATTTAATGGATTTTCTTCTCCATTTCATGTTGTTTCATAAACCACTGCGATATTTAACTTGGCAGCTCATATGATCTCATTTAAACTCCGCCACCCAAAATTTTACTATTGTACAATAAACGCTGTGTTATTGGTTCAACTCAAAATTTTCCATGTCTAGATTATTCGCTGAGAGAGTTTTGTATTGATGAAGAGTATAATAAGTATTATAAAACCCAAGATTGTTCATGTCTCTTATTGAGCATTTAATTTCAATTTCATGGAAAAAACGGAACTTACCAATAAATTTAATGGTGGATTTTCATCGAAATGATGATAGTTTGAGACAAGTGTTATGTTTCCAATTCGTCCACGCTCCACCATACGGGTGATGGCCTCACGTATACGACTGGAATCGCCTTTGATGCCAAAGAAGTGAAAGGTTATGTCTAAGCGATCGGTGGTATTTGATATCAGTTCAAGATCATTGATCCGCGTAACATTAAAGTTGCGTAGGACACGAGCAAGCTTAAATAGATTAAGAAGAATAAAACAAAATCAGAAATATCTTAAGTTATATAAAGGTTACAGAATCTTATGCATTATACATTAACTTAAGCATTGATTTTTTATTTTCATTATTCATTTTCTCATTATTTCTATTATACTATTGCATGTCAGTTTGTATATTTATTTGCTGCTTCTGTTACACATCCTACTTTATTATTTTCTTATTTATGCTTACATCAAGCTCACTTCATTGCTCACTATAAAGAACCATACTATGAAGACTGTGTGTGTGTATTTATCAAGTATGTATGTATGTTTATCTATGCGTGCTGCCTGTTCACCATTCGATAGACAAATCACGCACTCCTTCAGCTTAAGCGCTTTACACGAGTCCTTTTCCACTTCTGTTTCTAGATACAAACCCAAGTTTACTTCTCCTTCTTTTGCTATCTTGGCGTCTGCACATGATTGAGCCTCAAATTGCATTTTGTGTTTTACTCGTGAGTACTTTTGATTGCTTTGCCTGAGATACTCTTGCCTGAGATACTCTTGCCTTAGGTCTCTACATTTGTTGTCCTGCTATCTTGTACTATACGGTTTATTCTTAAGCAAAATATGTGGAATGTGTGTCTATGTGCAATGTTTGCCTTGGTTGTTGGTTTCTTTGCACTTTGCTTTCAACATGTTGACTTCTGTTACTACTTCATTTAGTTTAACTTCTGCTCTAATGATGGTTTAAATTATTGTCGAGGTTTGGCTGCTACTAATTCGATTGAAGTTGATTTGTCTTGAGGTAGTGATTTTAGTAAAGTCAGTGAAATTATTTATATAGCTTTACTTACAACAATGACAATATATTTCAGTATTTAGAGTATTCAAAAGTCAATGAAAGAGATTATAATGCCTTTACCAAAACTACAACTTGTGGCTAAAGTCAATTTGTTTGTTGACTTAGGATTTCTAGGAACTTAAGTTAATCTTTTAATATTATTTTCAATTTTTAAACTTTAAAAGAAAGTTTTTGCACTGATTATAAATTCATTTTCAGAAAACCTTATTGTGTCCAGAATAGTATACTATGAATTTTCAGATTAATATTAGATTAAACTAATATTATACTTAAGGTTTCAGGGTATACAAAAATATTCCCCAGAAGATGACAATACAAATTTCTAAGCAATTATAAACTGTTTAAGGAAAACTTAGTTTGAATCTAATGGGAAGGAGAACGTATCTACTGCTACAGTATTTTCATTTTGTAAGAAATCAATAAACTGCATATGTTGCTTTAATTTTAATACAAACTCCAACACATTTGCCTCAAACAGAAAATTCCTTCATATTATACTGAATATTTGAATATTTGAAGTAGTGGCAAACTAAGGATTTCTAGTAAACTACTTCAACTAATCTTTAGTTATACCAAATGTATGATTCACTGTGGTGCAACAAAGGACGTTAATCAATGGAATCAAAGTAGAACATCAAAGCATTTTAATGAGAACAACATGCATCAAATTGCTTTTGATCTAATTTTCTAAATAAAAGAGAATTTAACAAGTGCGTTGATTCCTTTTTGAAATCACAGTTTAAGGGACCATATATTTCACTCTATATATAGTACATATATATTTAGTAAGTTTATCTTTGTATAACTGATAAACATACATGACTTAAGATGTGTGTGCAATACTCAATGGAGCAATTATTATATTTAATGCATCAACATTAACAATAAATCAGAAAGAACTTTTGCGTGTTCTTATATGATTTTGCCTTTTAGTGATTGTTTTGACCTTTGTGAAAAAGAAGAATGTTCTATCATTCTGAAGAAGAAATATTCTTACAATAGTAGTTTTGGGAATTGAAATGAATGTGTGATCATAAAAATGTTGCATGCAACATATGAGACCAATATAAACGTTTTATATAAATAAATATCATAAACAATAGTTTTGTTTTTTGAATTTTAATATTAAATTATTCTTTATTGTATCTTCAATGATTTATTTGTTGTATGTTTTAGTTAATAGTGAAATTTCGATTTCATTAAAGATGACCTACTTTTAGTACTCCTTGATAGAATGGCCATTAGAAAAACAAAACAAAAGGTAAATAAAATTTCCGATTTGCAACAAAAACATACATATTTATGAACATGTAGCTTACGAGGGAGGTATGGTAAGTTTTTTAACTGACCATGACCATGACTGGCGGCACCACTTTGTCACTATCAGAAACCAAAATTCGTTATGTAGATGCTACTTATGACATTTGGAGTCATTTCTATTATAATCGCTTTTGATTTTTTTTTTTTTAAAAGAGGAATAAACTTAATTTAAACTTAATATGATTTAAGAATAACAAGTTCATATGAAAGAGACAACTCGAAAGAAACAAAGAGGAGTCTCAACATACAATACATTGTAGACACATTAACCCAAGTATGAACTACATTCAAGTCTGTATGACTATATGACTAGAAACAAGAAACCATTGATAAATGCCTGAAAGATCATGACTACTGTAACTTGGTATTGAATGCACTAAATGACAAAACAAAAATTAAATACAATGAACACAAGAAACCATTCATAAAGGCCAGAAAGGTCATGGCTACTATATACACCGGACTGACCAGATATTATAGATATTATATTATTAAAGGAAAGTTGGATGTTATTTATAGAATGCCAGTCCCAAAATAAACAGTCCCATGACATGATTAAAGTATGAAAATGTTCTCCAATATGATTAAAACACAAAATATGAAGACTTCAAAGCATTTTTTGACTCAGTAACAATACAATCTATTCAGAAACCTTGATTTAAAATGGATCCATTACCATACATGCCAGAGCAGGGAACTTCGAATTTAATGGGTAGAAGCCGGAAATACAATACAATACTATCTTCAAACATAAAGAATTGATTTACAACCAATCAAAATTTATATTTATGGAAATTTGAACTGGCAACTATTTTGAAAACTTTGAGAAACATACATTTTTGGATGAGTTACTTTTGTTTTTTTTTTTTTTTTTTCATTTAGAAAACTTATCAGACTCTCCGCGCTGGTGTTGCCAATTAGCGTTTCTTAATTAACACAAAGACGTTGAGGAAAATAATTATAACAAATAGTATTGTATCCATTTAGTATCTTTTCACAGTAAACTAGCAAAATATGATATGACTGACATGAAAATTGAAAAAAGTATTCTACGATAATGATGAAAAGCGGCAGATACTTAGATGTTAGATGATGATGGTGGGTTACAGGTAATAAGCTCAACTTCGCACAATCAATGCTCTAATTTTTGAACTTTCGCGAACACTTCAAACTCATCCAGCAAACCAATTCATTCAGACCTAGATTGCTAGATTTGTTGCCTATACTCATCGTCTTTTTACATTCTGTGCGCATTTATTTAATAATTATTTTTCATAAGTGCTAAACTAATGAAATTTTCTTGGCACTAATTAGAGTGCCAATGGCGACATCAGCATCAGCATCAGCATCAGAATCAACAGCGGTGGTAGTTGTTGCCTCAATTTTGTATCTATATCTACTCAGACCTAAACTCAAATTGAAATATACTTTCAGTTACAGTTTCAATTCCATGGCGGTTGAAATAATTTCATTTCATTTTTTGTAACATTGTAAACTCTTGAAAAATTGTGCTGCCGTTTGGGCGTTGATTGCAGCTCTAATGTAAAAAAACATTTTGTCCAGTTTTTGAGAATTCTTTTCTTTTGCGTTATGTGTTAAAATAATAAATAAATATTGCAAAAAAAATTTTCCTGGAAAAGTGCAAAGCAAAGAAGTGAGATTTTTCGCTGGATGGATGCACTTGTGGCCACTAAAGTCGTCCTGTATTTATCAAAAAGAAGTAGGTAGAGTGTTGGGCAAAGAGAACAGAAATAAGTTTCGTGAAAGAACAACACCAGAAACAGCAACAAAATAACGAGAAGGAAGCAACGACGCCAAGGAAGTACCAGCAAAAGGCATCGGAAGCCGCAAGGATACTTAAGCAAAATAAGGAGATATACAGACGAAGAGATAGAGAGAGTAAAAAAGTGTACACACAGTGAAACTTCATTTAAAAGTTGGTAAATATGTATTTATGAAACAAGTAAGGGGAGAAAGTAGGACTCAACTGAAAGCCTTATTGAAGAAAAAAAAAAAATAAAAAAAAATAATAATAATAAAAAGGGGAGAACAAAATAGTTACAAAAAACAGAAAGGAAAAACTCGTCCAGAAAAATATTTGTTAAAAATTAACGAAGAAACCTAAAGGGAATAAATTAAAGCGAAAATGAAGTATTATCAGTTGTATTACTAAGTAAACCAAAGATTTAATATCTTTTATATGGATTACTCGTATATAAGGAAACTCAAACAAATTGGGTTGGTTATACCCAAGACTTAAAAAGTGTTCAGAAACTTCACAATAGTTACTCGTTAATTTATCTGATTATAGACATAAGTTGGTTATTTTTCATATTCTTCTCAATACATAATGTATGTATTTATTTTATTCCTTTGTGAAAGTTCCGATGAAAGGCGACCGAACATTGAAACAGGATGTCAGATATTTATTTCAAATTTCTTCCATTCTTACATGACATCAAGTAGATGAAGTGAACAATTTTAAAGTAAAACTTATATTCATCCAGTTGTGTTTTCTGTTTATTTTTCACAATGCATCATGGAGCAGTTGCCTTCCTAGTAGATTCTTTGTTAAATATTTGTTCATCAACAATTTGCTTTTAATTACGTTTCAGTTGAAGACACATGCAACATTCTCCTATCATGTTGCTTCATTTTCGATCATCACTTTTTATATATGTATTGCATACTTCTTGACTTCACTCTCTTTAGCAACTAGTATGGGTGAAGAAATTAAAAAGTCATTAAACAAGATAAAGTGTTATGAAATTATCTTGATTAAGTAAACTAAACTCAAGGATTTATAGCATGTGTGTCTAAATTAAACAATGTTCCATTTTAAAGATTTCTAACAAGGATTACTGAAGTTTAGCATCTGCTTTTGAGAAAAATATTGTATAATAAAAATAAATTCGAAATATGAGGCGAATTTAAATTGGATATTATGTTACAAATAAATTAAATTCTTTCTATTAATATACATGTACATAGAATACAATATGTGTATATTATTTATTTTACAATTTCAATCTGTCTTCATGTCTAACATGTAAGACAGTGAGTAAATTTCCTAAGTATCATACATACGAATATAACAGGATTAATTAAGCTCCAACAAACTTAATACAGAAATTATAAGTATTTATTACATTTATAACATTGAGGCTACCACATATGAATATTAGAGTATTATATTCTGGTTTCTTTAGCTTCGTCAAGTAGAGTTATTCCTAATGGATTTATTCTGGTTTCTTTAGCTTCGTCAAGTAGAGTTATTCCTAATGGATTTACATAACCCTTTAGTTTTTTTTTTTTTTCAAGTATTATTAGTGGCATTTGTAAATCTTTATGAATATTCTTTCTTGAAACACCACGGGGCATCAACAATTTGGTTTCGATTGGAAAAAACGTTTGCTATCCAAAATATTCTAATGTAAATCTTGAAATTAATAATGTTGCTTTGAAAAGAAATAGGAAGCGAAACGAAAAATAAAGGGAAAACAAAACAGGAAGTAGGAGGAGAAACAACTTTTAGGCGCATTTCAAAAACACAAAATTTGCAAACATCAAAACAAGTTTTACCACACTAAATAGGCATTATAGAATGTGGATAGGGGGACGTCGGTAGAAAAAGAAAAACATCAGAACTGAACTGAACTCAGCAAGCTGCAAAAGTTGAACTGTTATGGCATTTGCTTTGGTGCAAATGAAAAGTTTCTGTGGTCAAATGCCGATGAAATTGTAGCCCATTCCAGTCTAAACCACTACTAATGATGTTTAAACGACAGAGTTAGTACTTAAATGCAACATTTTGGCATGAAAAAAGGGGTATGGACCAATGTAGAGATAACATTGAAAGGAGGTTTGTGTAAGGATAATAAAAATTTTAAGCCAGCACAAGAAAGCAAAAAGAAACAAAAAGTTTAAAAAGTGGATCAGAGAGTATACAACAGTACAACAATACATAAATGAGGAAACACTTTTCAACAAGAGAAACTCTTCTTCCAGTTGGTCATCTGGTATTAGACAGATCTAAGTTTAGCAAAAGCTGATGTTGATGAAGACTCTGTATGTCATGCCAATCTAAATTGAGTTGAATTGGAAATTCTGAAATATGCCACAGGATATAACTAAGTTATCTCCTCATATTATGCATCTTGTGATGATAAGCAAAGGAAAAAGCAACTGAAGAGTTTGTGAATTGCTGGAAATGCTTATTCTCTAGCAATTGGTAGATTCTCTAGCAAGCGTTCAAGCGTATTCAAGTATCCAACAAAACAGTTTGTTGGTTTAGGGAAAATACACAAAATTTGAAAAATTTTAAACTGTCCTCACCAACTGGTTTCCCATTTCACATTTTTTTTTTTCTATCCATTTTAAAGGAATTACCACGACGACGGCAAACTATCAAAACAGTTTACAGTGTAAAATAGCAGCATAACGCAAGGCGTTCGAACTTGTCATGCCAGGCGTTGTGTTTCTTATTGTCGTGCCGACAGCTAATTTTGAACGGGAACTTATTTATGGTAAGTTAACGCTTAAAAAATTTTATTTTCACAGAATTCATGTCCCATGTCTTGTTTGGGTCATTTTTTATGGTTTTTCTTAACATTTCAATGAAATTCGCAATTTCATATGTCTTTTTTTTCGTAATGTTTCTTTGAGTTGTTACATTAAACATGGTTTATTGATTTCTCGTAGCCCCAGCAAAAAAATCAGGGACCTCGAATTTCCCATCATAATTTCTCCCCATGAGGCGATATACCAAATAACTTTTTTTTAGCCATATAATGGAATCTCATGGATTATTTAGTTTATACTCAAAGTAACAATTATACTACTACTACTACTACTACTCAACATACCAAAAATTGGTATTGAATCCAAATTAATAAGATTTGGTGCGTAACTAAAAATGCATTCAAATTTTTTCAGTACACAGGCACAAAAAAAACTTGAGTATAGAGTATGAATGAGAATAAAAACAAAGTGATAATGATAATATTATTTGTTTTTCGTGTAATGCATGACTACTACATGTTTATTATTTAGTCTATTATCAATATTTGTACAATGAGTATATATAAAAAAATATCTCGTGGGACCTAACTCTCTGAACTCGATGAAGGGTAAAATATTTTTGAAGTGAAACTTCTTTAGCGAAGGGGAGTTATTCAAAAAAATATGAAAATGAAATGTGACGATTAACAAAATTTGACGATGTTTTTATCAGTAGTGGTTAGAGAGTAGCACGTGCGATTTTAGTCCTGCATTGGGATTTTTTTATAATTTTTTTTATTTTTCCAAAAAATATGAAAATGAAATCTGACGAAAATCAAAATTTAACGATGTTGTTATTATATTGGAGTTATTTAGGCAAATACAACTGCAATGTCTCCGTGGCGTAGCGGTTAGAGAGTAGGACTTGCAAACCGAGGGTGTGAGGTTCGTGTCCTGCACTGGGATTTTTATTTTTTTTATTTTTCATTTTTGAAGTGAAACTTTTTTAGCAAAGGGGATTAAATACCGAAAATTTGGAGATGTTTAAGCAAATACAATATTGAATTGAAACTTCAAATTTTGATTTTCGTAATTTTTCGTTTTCTTGGATTCACCTCCTCCGCTAAGGAAGTTTCACTTCCATATTGTGCATATGAGGGTGAGGGACACTACTTAAAATCTTTTTTTTAAAGATAGGGAAACTGCAAGACAAATTAATCGGTCTAGTAGATTCAATTTTACACAGAAGATCTTGTTCACAGTAGTCGGGAGATGCGATGTTGGTGCAAGGTTTAGATTTGGCCAGCGTGTCTTCTTGCATGAATCCAAAGGAAAACCTTTGGGTTCTTTTGCAGAACACTTAAAAATCGTCATTATTCAAGCAAGGGAGTCGAGTGTTCATTAAATCCTAGAAAACTTAATAAAACGTATGCCGTTTCGCATATGTGAAGTTATTGAAATCAGAGGAAAATTTACGCAATACCAAATTTACAAACAAAAATTTGTTTTTTTTACATCTTGTTCGTGTAATGGTCTGGAATCAAGTGCTTCACAATGATACTAATAATATCAAATACAATACAATAGTTTAAGTGATCTGATGCATATTTAAATTGCATTTAAAAGTCGCTTTTGAAGCATCGGTTTTATTTGATTTCCTTTGCTTCATAATGAATATTTGATCACAAGGGTACATTTATAACGATTTGTTTCTGCTCTAGTGCCCATTATTCACTGTTTTTGGATGAATTAAATAAATGCAAGCGGTAATTTGTAAATTTTAAGTACCGTAATACTTACGTAATCAAAAAACCATTCAAACATAAAGATATCTTCCACACATTTGCTTACGGCAATGTTGTTATTCGTAAGTTGTGTATGTTGGTATGTTTTTCTTTTTGTCATTTTCGCGCATATTAAACTCACTCATACTTTTTGTCACTTTAATTCCTGCAGTCTTCGTTGTGTAATTATGTTGTTTAGTGGCATTATTAATTATTTCACGACATCATAAAACTGTTTTACGCCTAAAAGTATGCTATAAATGTTTCATGAACGCTCTCAGTCACAAAAACTCTCCCCATATTCGCTCATTCATTACATACACGTATTGTATATGTACAAGGTATAAAGAAAACTCTTGGTGTGTGTGCTCTTATTTTTTGTTTTTTAGATTATTTACACAAGGGATTTTAGGGGATTTCCATTTGAAGACAACAACAACAAAAAAAAAAAAAAACATGGAAAATGAAAAATATAATTTTAATTTGCTGCGGAAATCTGTAAAATGATGGGATTATACAGATGAGTGAGAATTCGGCTGAGCGACAACTGAAGCTGCTTCATTCTATGCACATAAGTAGTATAAATGACTAAATTGGAACGCATTCATGGCTACCTGCTGAGCATTGTTTTTTGCTTGCTGGTCATGCAATAATTTTGAGTTTTCAATGGTTTTTAATGAATTTTCTAAATTTTTATTTTCGGTTGAAGAATCGTACAACACAATTTGAAAATTTGTGAATGTGAAAAAGGGAGAATGATTTGAATATTCTAACTGCTATGTAAGAATGATGTGGGATTAGAGAATGAATTTAGTAGATAATTTCAAAGGTTCCTTTATGTAAAGTTTGTTTTGAAATGAAATGATTTTATCATATTGTAAGAGATATTGGATTACTCTAAAGGATAACAGAAGCTCAAGAGAATAATTGAAATATACATAATTCCCATATGAACTAAAGTCAAGATACAAATGAAATGAATGATTAAAGAATTTATGGACTGGGGAAATAAAAACTCATGGGGCAATGGATGTTGCTGAAAAATAAATACAATGAAATGAAATCAAATGAAAAAATTTGGTGAAATATTTAAATTTAACTTGATGTCATTTTAAATATTTTCATATATGATTTTATTAATTTCATTTTAATGAATTAATTCTTATTATTCTGGTTGAAATATAAAAGAATTTATATAAAAATACAATGAGGTTTCTCTTTCCTATTGGAAGAGATATTGAAAGTGAAATAATTTATTTAAAAAAATTCTATGATATTTATTTACAATATTTTCTCGTATAAAAATGGAATTTCGATAAAGCGTTTGCCTATTAAAAACACATCCACATAATCAATAATTTGGTCACATTAATGCAATCTTTGAAGTTTGTACAGAAATTTACACAGAAAACAATTTATAAAATATAATAAGAAAAACCACAAAAGCAAATAAAACCAACAAAAAAGAACACTTATTATCTTCTTTTAGAAACAAAAAACATGTAAAATGTAGTAGATATACAATAATTTATGTACTACATCAGTTTTGCTTTGTCTCTGTCGATAACCACAAATATTAATCAAATATTTATATGTATAAAATCCAAAAACCAAGGCCCAAAAACCAAACCAAGAAGCGTCGCATTAACATTAATTTTCTTTGACAAAGAATAAAAAGAGAAGTCAAGGAAAAATATGTAAGACGTGGAAAAATAGAAATAAATCACTTTAAAGCGAATTTTTGACGCATGGAAATCATGTGAATTTGATCAGAAATAATAATAAAAAGAAATATTACAACATAACAAGGGCATAAGAAAAACATGTTGACAAGTTACTATGAAGAAGATTTCTAGTGATGGTCGAATAAAAAAAGAAACCATAACATGAAAAAGTGACAAACACTTGTGATAAGTTGTTAAAATGATGAATAAATGAACAAAGTAAACTAAAAAATTCAGAAAAAAAAAAAAGGAAAAAAACATACATAGAGAAGACATTTATTTCGAGTTCACTGGAAATAATATACCCTACACATAAGTACAGAGACATTTAGAAAATGATAACAGAAATGTAGTTGCATAGGATTCGAAATCAAAAAATTATAAATTAATTAAATAATATAAAGTCCTTTGTAAGTTTGTAAGTATTGTACTTTGAGAAATTTGTAAACTTTATAAAAAATGAAATTCGGGAATTGCTTAAATCTATCAATGTACTAAATTTTTAGATACTTATATGTATATTGTACTCAGAAAAACCAATAACATATGGTAAATGGACTTGCCTCGAAGTATTCTCTTCCGAGATCTATGTTTCAAGCCCCATGACAAAGTTGCAATACACTTTGAGTAATGAAACGCAAAAGGTCGAATCAAGAAGGAAAGGAAAAAGAGGGGCAAAAAAATGAGTTATCCTCATTGACAAAGGGAAGAAAGCCAACTTTGTCATTGACACAAGCGTAAGTCATTAATAATGAATGTTTGTGATGTGAGCTTTTCAGTTTCTTAAGAATAGGGAAAGTGTAGTTGATAAGGTTTAAGTAAACGATTAAAGACGGAATTACTTAAAAAAAAAAACCTTCAAATTGGCAATACAGATTGAGTGGTTTTAAAATGTCAAGCATGAAAGTGATTTAACGATTGGCCGGATCTTTGGTTCTAGGAATTTCACATTGATACTTTAACTATGGTGGGCGTACAGCTGAATTAGAATGAGAAACAATAGGACTACTACATTAATGAAAATAATTTAAGGATATTTTTATGAAAACATTCTGAGCCTAGACATATACAAGTGCAACTATATACATTATATTTCAATCTTCTCTTCTTTCATATACAAAAGTTCACTAGTACAATATGTTTACGTAACGGGCATATCAATTGCATCAAGTACAATAGTTTTCCTTATATTGATCTAATGATCATTACCTGTTTTGCTTTATTGATTCCCTTTAACTTGAACTTGAACTAAGCGTATGATTATTTTCTTTTTTTTTTTTTGGTATTCAAGACACTTAGTACTAGTATCTTCACCCATCAACATACGAGTTGTATCTATTGAAGAAGAAAACTCTTGACTGCTACCAAATTCCATCTACACATGCTTATTTCGAAGGCTCTCAAGCGAGCTCACGTACATACTTATCGTTGTTGATAGACAGTCGAAAGCCTTGCAAAGCCAAACACAATAACAGGCAAGGCACTCCCAAGCACACGAATACATACACAGACTCTCACATATATTGGATATAAGGAAACGTTTCTTCTGTTCTACAAGTGCAAAATACTTTGTTGTCTTGTTTCGTTACATCATTTCTCTTTATGCATTTACACACAACTCGAAATGCGATGTTTGGCTCCTTGCCACATAGATACAAATATACATACATTCACACTTGTACTATACTACATACACTATGTGTGTGTATGAGAGTTTCCGTATTCTCCTATGCTCGTACCCAACAGTTTGGTCTTAAGCACATTTAAGCTTTATTTGGCATTTGTCAATGGGGGATTTTGGCTCATTTTTTACTTCAAGGCATTTATTTTTTATTTGTTTGTGCGTTCCTTCTTTGGGTATCAGTTTTCTGTTATGTTTTATTTTTGTTTATTTCATAGTATGTTTGTACCAAATTTTTTTTTTTTTTTTTTTTGTTATTTTGTATCTCCTCTTTCTACTATGTGATTTTTGTTTGATGCTTTCTTTCGTGCTTGTAATGCTAGATTTTGAAATTCTCTTTTGGGGTCTATACTATGGTACATATTGTTGTTGTTGTTGTTGTTGGTGCTGCTGATTGTTGGGCATAATAAGTTGTGATCTCTTGGCTTATTTCGTTTATTTTTGGTCGAGGTTAGAATGCCGTTGATTTGATTTTAGGTTGGTTGTTTTCTCTCAAACTATCTGTCAGTTTCTGTATTTATGTCGACTTCCGTTATTCCACGAACAACAAAAACAATATACAAAATTGAGTGAAAAATTGAAAAAAAAAAAAAAATCTCTTTGAATTGCAACAAAATTTATTTTAATGTGAAATACAGGATTTCTTTTTTTTTTTTTTGGAAAATCCACATCCAAGCATGAGTTTAAGTGATATCTAATTATGTGCACGAGTGTTTATGAATAAATTATTTCATTAGTCGTATGTGTGAAGTTATGTAAGTAGAGTAACATTGTACAAAATTTTGGGTAGGGTACATCTGTATTTATAAAGTGATTTGCTGTCCACAGCCTTTGTGTGCTTACACTAAGAGCAAGAGAACTTTAAAATACATTTTAATAATAAAGGAAACTTTTGCATTTCTTAAGATGTTTTGTTTTATTTACAAGAAAATGTAAACTGTATTGTAGTTATTTCTTCAATTTCATATACAATATTTGTCATTACAAATCATAACGAATGGTTTTCCCATTATTTTATTATTGAGAATATTAAAAAGTTAACAATAATCAACATTGAGAGAAAAGGATTTGTATTGCCACTTAGAACCATAGATCTGCTGATAGAGGTGCTTAATAGCTAATCGTTGTAGGATAGTAGTGCGATTAACAAGTGAAATCAATATTTACAATTTTTAAACAAACCAATATATCTACATTGTCTTCAAAATTAAAAGTATGATTTACTTTTCCTACAGTTGAAATTACCATTACTTGAATTATTTATTATTGTAATTTTTCATACTTTTGAGGTTCCCTGGTACTAAGTAGTTTACTTAAGCTGTTAATTAATCCATAGTTGCTTTTTGCTTTAGAACAAATTATGATTGAAAATAAAGACAATTACAATAAAAAAATGAATTGTTTCTAAGCTCATTACATTTTTACTTATTTAATAGAATAAATATAAAAATTTTCATTATAACATATTTTTATTATTGTATTTAATTATAAGTTCAATAATAATATGTTTATAAGGTTCTCTAGATGGATGTAACAGACTATGGGATACCTTGTAGTCTTTTATTTTAAAATTATTTTCAGTTTAAGCATTAAGCATACTGATACTCTTAAAAATTAACCTACAAAAATAATGGGTTTCAAATTCCAATAATGGGTTTTCCAATCGAATTACATAGCAAATATCAGTTTCCTGACTCTCAGTTCCAGTTTAGCTTTCGAGAATCATGCCTCCAGATAGACAGATATGACAAGATCAATTTGATGTACATGCTTCTGGTTTTTACTCTTTACTCCTACACATTTAAAATAATTTTGCTTTACCCTGATCTCAAAAGAGTTTGATCACCAAATAGTAGCTTCCTTGCTTAGTTTTTACTTAGTTCCAAATAAAAATGTCTTCGTATTACCGGATATAGTTAAATCGTTTTTCATTACACTTCATATGTTTGAAACTTACTTGACATAGCCCGGTGCCAACCTAGTCTACAATTTTATGATTATATAGTCCGGCAAACGATAGACGAAAGGACGAGCAACAAGCATACAATTCTTTGCACAAACTTCATATACCCTTTGCTACATTGAGTTAAGGGTATAAATATATTTTATTATATTACAAAAATGTGATTAATTTAATAATTTGTATTCTATTTTCACTAAAGTGTGTAATTAGAAATAAATAATTCTATTTTTTGAAATTAAAACATTTAAAGTAAATACACATTGTTCAATAATGAAAATTGCAATATTTTTTCTAAATAAACTTTACCTAATAGTGGTAACTTTAAATGCAATTGTCCATGGGAAAAAAAAAGAAACCACATTAATTTTAATTTCACTCTATTCATTCTAATTACATATAATTGTAAGAATAATTAAAGTGCTTCCAGCCTGAGATCTACCACATTATGTTGTAGATAAGTTTTTGCATTAGTCAATTACCATTCAATGTTTTTTTTTTCTAAAGTTTCGTTCGTTTATTCGTGTAATTGAGCTGGAATTTTTAAATTGTCCAACTAATTTTTGTTTTTATTCAGGTAGTGCCAATAATGTCATGGTTGCACCTCCAATACCACCGCATCACGAAGGTAGTGGCGGTGTTGGTGTTCATGGTGGTGGAGGCAACAATAATCTAAACATCAATCTACCGGAAAACAACAATGCAATATTACGACTCGAAGTTGAGTTACGTGACAAGCATGCACCAAAGTATAGACGTGGTTTAGGTCCAGGACGCGGAGGTGGTTTAGCTAGAGGTGGAGGAGGTGGTGGTGCAGGTGGCGGTGGTAAGCGAGGCGGAGGAGGTATGGGTGGCGGAGGTGGCAGAACAATGGAAAATCGCGGTAATTTAGTAGTGCCACTTGAAAAGGTAAGCATTCTGGTCATTCAGTTGAGTTCATTTACTTGTCGCTGTCGCTTACGTGACTTTTTAAAACTACAAACTAGGTGACTTTATTTTACCGCATATTCAGTTGGTTTAACATTTTTTTAAGTTAACCCAATAAACATGGGCACAAGGTTTCGCTTTTAATCTTGGTGGTGGTGAGTGACACGTTAGCTGCACAAAAAAATTGTACCATCATTTTGAAAAATTCAAGTTGAAAAGAAGATTATGTGAAGTGTAACATATCCTATATAAAGGTCTGTCTAAATATTTGTTGGGATTAGAAGGATATAAGAAAACTTGTGACACACAGGCACATACAATCACACATTGTCCATTTAGAAAATAAACGTCGTAAATCGTTTGATGTTGATGAATGACGGTCAGGACTTTTATGGTAGCACATCCTTTGCTATTACTCGCTCTTTTTTAACATATCTTTCCAAGGATAAGGTAAAAGTGAAAGTAAGAGTGCGAGTGCTAAATGGGTGGGAAGATTAGTATGACAAAAAGGCGTATGCTTCTATCCCCATGTGGCATTGACAATGATATTTTCTGTGAGAAAAATCAACGAAGGAAACGCAAACGATAATCATGTTGGTGATAATAATGATGATGATGATGATGATTGCAACGATGATAGTAGAATGTTGTCTAATGCTTACTTTGACAGAAGGTCACACTCATTGATTGATTGATTAGCCTTTGGTCTTCATTGACAGCGAATGTTAGGTGAAATTTTGCTTTAGTAAGCTTATGATTTGACCTATATTCGATTAGAAATTCGACAAAGAATATTATTGCAACTCGACTTTATTTTAAAATCCTGACTGATTTACTTTTTAAAAAAGAAAGTTTCAAGTTGTCTTGTTTCTCTTGGAAAAAGTTTTCATAAAGTTTCTTCGCTTTAGTTAAACTTCACTTTTCAATGTTCTTCTGCTTGCTCTTCTGTGTCTGTTCAGGTACTTGAAGAGTTACTTGTCAAGCTTGAGATTGAGCACGTCACATGGACAACAAGCAAAAAAGGTTATTTTCATCACGTCGTTTTCCCTCTACAATCCGGGGAGCCTTGCGAGACGACTTTGCATTGTTTAACGGAACTCGGCATTGGCACTAAATTGAATTCCAGTGTCAGGTAAGTTGAGACATCGAAGGGGAGCTTGAAAAGGAGTTGAACAAAAAGAGGAAGAGAGTTCATAAAGTGATAGATTAGACAGAGAAAATGTACTTCAAGTGGAAGTGTGAATTATATAAAAAACGAGTAGAGAGTGAAGATGAGAAGCTTCCGATACTCTCCAGACAGCAGCTGTTACCATCAAAGGTGTTTGATTCTTTTAATAAAAGTTATTTCAATAAGCAACACAAAAAGATTGAAAAAAATGTACAATGAGAGAGAGGGAGAGTAATAGAGAGAAGTAGTGAAGGCAACAGAAATTAAATCTACCTAATTGCAACACAATATCCTATCAAGTACAGTAAACGAAACGCTTGACAAAGTACATTGCAGTATCTAATAACTAAGTGAGTCTCTGCATATTGAAAGGTTCAGGAAATTTTACTTGTTTCGCGCTTGCTAGGCAAGGCGATCGGTTTTAAACAATTGTTAAGTCTGGTGAAGTATATTTTGGCTGCTCCCAAATGTATGCAACAGGGCAATGGGTAATCATGGCAACGACGGGCATCAACACCCATCTAAGTTCATTTATATTCACCCATCTAAGTTCATTTATATTTAGTAAGTTTACATTTTGTGTACATATACAAACAAAGCTTGGAGTTATTTAAGGATATTGGAGTAAATTGTTCATATTGTACTAAAATACAATAGTAGGAGCTAACTATAACAGCTAACTGGAGTGGGTGAATGACTTTAATTGATATAAAGAATGAGGCGAATAATGACGATGGTGTTGTTTCTTGAAATAAATTAAACCGATACAAGGTGTGTTAAGCTTAAGCAGAAGATGCAACAAAAGAGTCAGTTTTCGGCTGATGCGTTGTTTTCGTTTCGTTGTGAATATAGAAAGAAATTCATAGAGTGCGATTGCATTCAATAAATAAACAAAATATTTCAATGTCGTCTGGACTAGAAAAGTAGCAAAGTAGATTGAATTAAAATGAGATGATAGGATTAGTAAGGGTAGTAGTAAGGGTAATGTTAAGTTATTTAAAGAAAATAAGGAGAGTGAAAGAAAAGATGGAAATTTTAAATGATATAATATAATAACATTAAGTAAGTGACTGATGAGCATTTATTTACATTTGTGAATAATATTTATGTGAAATATTTGCACACAACTCAGTTAAAGTTAGAGTTTGAACATAAAGACTTTTCAATAGCTTATTATTACATAGTATAAAGCAAAGTCAATATTCCTGACCGACCCGATATGCAGAGCTTCCAAACCACGGAATGGAATTTGATATGGTTTAAAGAATATTTTGCGAAAGGTTTATATGTTCATAAGGAATTAATTCCAGAATAAATTGATTTAATTAATTTCGTTTATTTCAAGTTCAAGATGTTGAAATTTAAGAAAAGAAGAACAAAAAATTGCGCTTATGCCATCGTACACGTGATAGAAGGGAAACTTCTAAAAACAGAGAGAAGAAGAAGAAGTTTGTAATGCCGGCTGGTGGACTTATACAACGTGAGCGGGGATTATATGTCATTCTGTCCGTCTGTATATTGCTTTGGGTTTCTGTGGCGTGTGTAATTCTATTGTTGTGTTAAACAATGTGTTTACGTTTTCCGTCTGTCTTCTCTTGCCAAAAAATTAGATCAATTGCGAGCTTCTGTATTTCTCGTTCCCTTTTCTTCGTACATTCGCTTGTGTTTTCATGTTGTTGTTATAAACATTTTTATAGCACACAAGCTGCATGTTGTTGTTGTATAATTGTAATCTCTTAATTGAGACTTTTTCAGAAGATTTTCCAAAAATTATTATTTGTTGGTGATATGAAAATAGAAATACGCATTCTGTGAAAATTTCAAGTCTCTACATAGTGCGGTTCATGAGATACAGAATCACAAAAACGTGATGATTTGTATTTGTTCACTCAGTAGATTGCGTTGGTCATAACAGGCCACTAGAGATGAACATGAAATATACTTTGAGTACTTTAAAAATTGCTGGTTAGAAATTTTGGGGTATTTTGAAATCTCTGGTAGGAAACTTGTACCATTACAACTACGGATTCTCATTGTTAACAACAGCTTCAAGTAATTATCATCATTATTTAAGTCATATGAGGTAAAGGAAGAAATTGTTCATTTTCAACATAAGGAAAAATTCCAAAACATAAAACTTGTTATTATTGTACTTGTACATTTACAGGCAACATTAAATAATAAAATGTTTAAATCAATTATGCCAAGAAACCGTTCATATATATATATATCTAAGTAGAACAATAAATGCAAAACAGACATCGTTTGCTTCTGAATGATGAAATCGGGGAAGAAATGGAAGCCTGATCAGTTACGCATTTATAGTTCTCTATATATTAATTATTACTAAAGAAGAAATTGATACCTTAAGCAAAAGAAAAGTTGAATAAATATAATAGTAGAAATACAAACTAAAAATGGCAGCTCCAAAACTAGTTTGGCCGATTACGAGAGAGTGAAAATGATCAATACTCCGACAAGTCTTTATTAAGTCAAATTATTGGCACAAGCAAATGAACATTTAACAGAAAATAATACAGGAAAATTATAACAAGATGAGATATACAAATAAGATTTAAAAATGAATTTTTCGAAATGAGTAACAGAAATGTACATCACACTTTAGCAGATAAAAGCTTAATGTTTTTCTGACCACATAAACCGCAAATTTAATGCACTTAGATATGCAGACAAACAACTTTTCCCACGAATAACAAAAAAAAAATATTTGTATAACTCGAAAATGTTGTAGTAAAGCATTTTGTTGTTTATAAATAACAACCGCTAACCGGAGATAAAAAGCACGATATTATAAGGATACTAAGTAATATTAACAGCTGCTGTCATATACAATTTTATGTAGTTATTTTTCATAGTAAAGTGTATAGGAATTATCACTTTATAATGAAGTTTGTAATACATAGGACTTTGTGTCATAGAATCCATAAGATTCGTAGATATGAAAATGATCTAGGAAATAATCACTAGGATCGAGATTATCTTTTAGTTTGTTTACACATAATCAAATTAGTCTGTTTTTAAGCTAAAATTCTACAATATTAGTATAATTCAATCGAGTTTCCGAATTACGGGAGGAGGTGATTCCCCTTCAAAAACTAAATAAATATTTGTCATTCTTAAGATATTTATTTATTTATCTGCAATATGATGGAAATTACTTTGTATATTATCAAGTTTTTCATTTCCTCAGCTGGATTATAATACTATGTAAATTTTATTTGAAAGAATCTAATATTCCTGTTTTGTTTTTTAAAACTCAACTTCAGAGACGCTAAGAGATTCTTATTTTATTTTACAAAATGCATGAAAATTTTTTTTTGTCATTTTGATTTTCAAAGGAAACAAAAACCAAAAAATTATTTATAAAATGATAAATTTCGCTTGTTAAACTACATCCAAGTAAATTTTTAACATTTTCTTTCTACTACCCCCCAAATTTTTGTGACATAGTGTGCTACCGTGCAGTGTCAGTTATGATGCACTCAACGATCCTAACGCCGCTACCAACAAGGACGATTACAGGTGAGTGAACGCGCCAAAGAAAATACAAATAAAAACACTGGTTGTTGCAGCTTTGTATATGTCTATGTGCCACACCCATAGATACATAGATACATGCCTGATGTCTGCATGACTTTGAGTATGTGGCACATACATACTCGTACTCATACTAGTGTGTGCACTCACTCGAAATGTGAAATGTGGGTGGCATAAGTGGATGATATACCTTGCTTTAAGTATCGGCGTCTCGCTTCTATTAAATTCTAAAAGATTTAAGTTTGTTCCGGGTTTATTACCGTATGACTTTAAATTAATTTTGACTTTAATTTCTGGTTAATCGTGTAATTTGAAATGAATTTACCAATTTAAGACAATGAAACGCAAAAGGTTTTAGCTATTTTACTATAGGAATCCTTTTTTCCATTTGTATCCAACGTAAAAATTGGCACAAAGGGTCACTTTACTTTTAAGTATAATTTCTATCATTTTTAACCCTTCACTCTATCT
The DNA here is from genome assembly GCA_037043295.1 of Amiota minor. Taxonomy (NCBI): domain Eukaryota; kingdom Metazoa; phylum Arthropoda; class Insecta; order Diptera; family Drosophilidae; genus Amiota; species Amiota minor. Next base: position 1,104,986 of record JBAMAW010002153.1, read on the forward strand.
GAAATAACCTTAGGTTTTGTTACAATTCACTGTCTGACTGTCTGACATTGTTTGAATTTAGGGTTCAAGGAAGGCCTGGCCATGACAATGCGACAATCGTCATTGTTTTGTACTACTTTATTGTCTAGTCTATTGTAGTCTACTTGAATTCAGTAACGCCTGCCAAGCTTTTCAATACCTTTTCTACAACAAAAACCCACAGCGTTCATGGACTTCTATTATTCTATCCACTCTATCACTTAACACTTTGGCTTTCGACACTTTGCTTTCGGTGCAAAAGTAAAAAAGTGGAAAATTTATATGCATACAACCGAACTATGGCATAGAGTTTGCAATGTTGAAGATTTAGTGCTTGATACTGATAAAATGACTGGAAAAGTGCATGAAGTGCACCGTGAGGCTTAAATTGAATAATTTTGAGGGACGTTTTCAAATTTTGTGAAGCTATAAATATTTATTAATTATAGATTTAAGATGAACATAAGTAGTTATATAAAATGTCTATTATTTTCAAGTTCATAAGTTTAACTAATCTGGATTTAGCTCAAAAACATTCTGATACTATTTACTATTTATTCATTTAAGATCTCTTTTGCTAAGGAAATTAGCTAGTTTATGTTACGATATACACATATTTATAAACATAAATGCACAACAAGGCCGTAACCCCTGAACAATATGAGATCCCGAACATAACAAACTAGAATACAAACCAAATGCTAAATGCTTAAAAACCAACTCTTAATTGAAAAATTAGGCTTTCTGAGAAAAGAACAGAGCAGTCACATGGGAGGTGCTAAACGCTTTCTGACTCTTTATAGAAGTCTTAAGCTAGTAACCCATTTGTTACTATTGTGTTCCATCGAGAAAAGGATTACGGGCCCCTAATATTTACTCAAATTGTTTATAGTGAATAGAATACATTAAACTATAGAAATCAAATATTACGAGTAAGAAATCAATAAAAGAAAAGTATTTTCCGTAATTGAATAAAAATATTAACCCAATTAAAAGCAAACAACAATTAAAACTATTATACTCAATAACAAAAAGTTTATATTAATTCTCTTTGTCATTAACATTTCTCTACTATCTCTACTTTCTTCATACATACATACACACACTACACTCGCATACTACATGAATATATGTCCGAACAAATTGAATAAATTGCTGGCAGCGAGAGCTCGGAAGATTTCTCTAAATGGAACAATTTTGTGGAATCAATTAAATCGAAACTAACCGTGAAACAAGTCGTTGATGGCGTACGAGCAGGTGGTTCATTATCCTTCGACTATTTGCTGCTAATCGTAACAGCTGAGTGAGTATTTGTATCTGTGCTCCAAGCTATCTATGTTTATATTGTATGTAAGTAGTAACACAAAACACTACAATAGATGGTATGAAAGTTAGAATGTAAGTATGGAAAAAAAATAAAAGAAAATGGAAAATGAAAATGGCAAACACCTGCATAGAAAGAATAAACAACTAAATGAAATCTCATTCAATTGTTTGTTTAAAATTTTAAATGTGCACTTATTTTCTATTATTCTCTCCACTTGTACTTGTACATATACTGAGTTTTACTAATTCACTTGCCCACTACTTTATACTTTTATTTTAGTTCACTTGCTGCTTTAGGTCTTATTGAGAATAATGCACCGAATATTGTGGCGGCTATGTTGGTTTCACCACTTATGGGTCCCGTCATGTCGATTACATTTGGTACAATTATCTCGGATAGAGAACTAATGGTAAGTATTGTGTACTACATGTGAGTTTATAATTGCTTTAATAATTTGATTCTGATCTTCTTTGGTTATTTGGTAAACATTTTTCAGTTTTCAAAAAGAAATTTCATATATTTTTTAATTTTATTATTAACATTATTATTTATTCATTTAAATAACAAAGGGCTTTCAAAAAATATTATAATATTCGCATAGAAAACAATTCTCATGTAGAATGTTAATTTTTTGCAAATTTTTCTAATATATTTTTCTTATTTTAATAATATTGAATCCTCTTACTGAGACGAAAAATAATTGAATATGCATGTATTTGTGCAGTTTCTAATAAATAAATATGAAGAAAATAACCCAGGAATATAACATACAATAAATTGAATTAAATATTTATTTCAATTATTGGAAATGCATGAATATGAGAAACTGAAAATTTTTAATATGCACACTACACTGTACTGTACCATGCACACATGGTAATTTTTGTTTTTCCAACATTTCAATTTAAAAGTTGATGAAAAACACTTGAACAAAAATTTTTGCCATCATTTGGCATTCATTTTTTTTTTTTGCAACACTCCCTTTCCCTCCCGAAGCGTCGCTCATATGTATGTATGTGTGTATGTATGTATGCCAATAAATCATTTGCCATGAATGAAGAAGGAACAAACTAACGACGACGACATTTTTATTTAGCTCAGCTGTTGCAACCCTGTGTACAGGGTTGTCTATGTGACAGCAAAAATGAAAAATATATTTGGTAAATACGTGAAAATAATCGTAAAATAAGTGAAGTAAGTGAAAAGTGCATATGAGTTGCGGATAAATATTGAGTGTTGGGGTTCACCGTGTAGTGAAATATAATAAAATAGTAGTGGGTGGGGCTATGGTGGAAGGACCGAAAGCAATGTTGTTGTTCATATGCGGAAATGTCAACGGCATGAATTGTTTGCCACAAGGGAGTGATTTCAATGCTGGATTTTTATTTGTCTTTTGTTTGGTCGAATCGAGTTGTTTGTTATGAATAAATAGTAAGTGAGAGAATGTTGGAAAACATTCGTACTGACAGATTAAGTGAGTGAGGTTATGTATGAAATTGTTTGTAAATAGATTTCTGAATCGTTTTCGTTTTCATTGTCGTTTTTGTTTTTGTTTTTTGTTTTTAGGATACTAGAACTTTGTAGGTTATGAATTTGTAATAATTTGTTGGTGTCCTTTCTTAAGGCACAATCATAAATACACAAAAATAAATGAAAGTTTAGGCTAAAAGTAGTATGTGATATGAGCATGTTGCTACTTGGCTGAATACCGATTACAATAGATTGAAGAAACCAAAACTCATACTATTTAATATCATTTTAGTTAGACCAGATGATTGTCAATTTATGTTTGTAATTGAGCAATGATTAATTTGCAGATCCCATTTCAGTCCTTGACATTTTACGATGGTCATAAAACTTAATTTCTGGCGCCAGTTTTCTCATAGGTACGAAAAGACAAACCATTAAGGATCTGCGTCATAGTTTTACAAATATGTTTTTGGAGGCATTGAAAAAAAAAAAAATGGTTTGTGTCGAATCATTTTCTTTTTTCAAAGTCAATCCTCTTTCGAATGAATTCTTTAGTTTGTGTTAATGGTTTTCTTTCACGCAGTTTATTCTATATAAAAAATATTCGAAATTTGTGAATGTAAACTAAATATGCTTCAATGGTTCCGGCAATGACAATGCGAAATCAACTTTTAAGTTTGTCATCTCGAACAATATCATCCTCTTGATATCTTATTAATGTTTCTCTTAAAGTAGACACAAACGTTTTCTCATACAGTCATTAATATTTATTGCTATCATACAATTAAGAATATTCTATAATAAGAAAATAAATAAAATTAAAGACTAAAGCTTCTTAACTGAAAAAGTCTGGAAATTAATTTATATAAATTAATCCAACAGTTTTTATATTATTTATAGACATAAATTGACGAATTCTCAATTATTATTTTTATCATTTTTGTCAGTGCATTTTCTTATTGAAAAACTTACATATTTATTTTTAAATTCTGTATCCAGTTTCAAATAAACAAACAAACTTACAGGCAACATTTTTGCTATAAAAATTGCATTGCTTTTACAAGTAAAGTTTTCACGTGTTTTCTTTAGAATGATTCGTCGCTATCATCATCAGCATCTAAAGTCATTCTAATGACGGGCTTGTTTACAGTAAATCCCAAAGAGTTAGTTAGAGAGAATCTCTGTGACTTGTCTCACTATTCATCTCCAACATTGCGAAGTTTTGAATTTCATGTCTGCTGACACAATTTTTCTGACAACTACACCATCATCATCATCATCATCATCATCATCATCATCATAATGATCAGGTCCTCATGTGTGTCTCATGTTTTCATTACTCTCTGTCGGTCGTATACTTCAATTAAATTTTAATTGAAATGAATATACATTTATGTTACTTTTTTCACCATGAACATACATATCTTTTATTCCAGTTCATATTATTCTTTCCTTTTCCTTCCTCGAGACTTTGCCGCGTATTTTTGTTGAATATTCGTTAAGAGTTTCAAATTTTTATTTATAGGAATGAAGGAATTATACTTTGAAGTAGAGTAGAGTAGAGATATGTTCATTGAAACTCCAAATAAAATAGGCTAAACAATTACAATAGTAATTTGTCATTTTAATCACATCACAACATTTCTATACCTCACACGATGATTTATGTTATTAAATAAATATACTCTTGGGAGCTAATATTGAGATCAAGCTGAGTCAATTCTAAATTTTGAATCATAAAGCACAAAACAATTGACATTAACAACAATAAAGCAAACAAACGACAGTTGATTATAACAATAACAACAACAAAATGGAACAAAGGACAGTTGACAATAACAACAACAGAGATTCCAAGCTCAGGTAATGTTTTTCACCACTTTTCATTGCTATCCATGTAATCGAATATTTCTATATTCTTCCAAGTAAGTAAATTGGTTTTTGAAACTCTTTCATTGGGTAGAGGATAAAATTGAATTAAATATAATTGGGATTGAACAAATTTCTGGGACATAAGCATCTTTTGTTTCATCGTAGTATTGAACCTTTATTCGCAATGATATTTTTTTAGAAAAACATATTTAAAGAAATAATAAAATAAAAAAAAAAAAATATACGTTTGTGATCCAATAAAAAAAAAATAAAACAACATCAAAGCATTGTGTTGTAAAATAGATTGTAAAGGATTATTGATCATCAGCAAATACAATTTTTCTTAAAGAAAAGTTCTCTGGGTGTTTGATTTTTCTTCAGCGAAGTATATTTATTGTATGTATGTATTATGTATTTACACCGACCAAAATGACTGGAAGTTAAGGAAAGTTTTGTTCCTCAGAAAACTCCAAAGGTGATGTATGGAGCAACGTAATGTCAATAGCAGATACTAATCTAATGCACCAATGACATCAGTTGATTGATACGAATTTTACAGACCCAGAATGCAGAAGCCGTGTGTTACATCATTTTATGTTTATGATGATCAAAGTGTATTTCAACCACTTTTTTTCTCTTTAACACAATTGAATTTACATGCAGAATATTGGCTTAATTTTTGTGATCGCAAATAAATTCTTCTCCAAAAAGCGATGACGATTTTTGTAATTTTTTTACTGCCACAATGCACATAATAAAACCTTTTCAAAATGTTTTGACCAACGAATTCCACTAGTGACCAGTCACTACTACATATTAACCCGTTTATGTGATAGTTCAGAAAAATGAATAGTAACATCGCTTCATGTTTGCTTCATTTTTGTGATCTCAAAACAAACCCCTTAAAAAAAAAAAAACGCTTCGCTCTAAAAAACGTTATCCAAAAAGGTAATAAAACACTAATAAAACGAAAGTTATCTTCAATGCCGAAGCTGCAATACTCTTCATGTTCCACGTTTTTACCTATGCTCCTGTGATTGAGCATAGAAAAATATTAGATTATTGATTAGACTTTCGTTTAGGGTAGAGTCAGTATTCTTACTATTGTACATCGCATCATCCAGTAATCCTAGGATCTTGAAATTTACATGGTTGGTGAATATGGATCAGACACGTATAGTATCCAAATGTTAGTTCGATTTTAAAACAAACAAAGAAAAGTTTTTCTAATCTACTCTACTCTACTTTCTATCCCACGCCGCTTTCCCTGCGAGCTGGGGTCCATTAAAAACCGAACATGACTGGGTATCGACCACTAGTCACTTCGGTACTGAACTGCAGGAGTTAGTGAACATGCAATACAAACTAAGAGAACTATCTTGTGGCTACGGACGAAAAATCATCAGGCATTTAAACTAAGCATGCACTATAAAACTAAAAAGCTACATTTTAAATTAGATTTTAGTTGATCAGAAGCAGTAGAGCTAGAAACAAGGTCATAGTATAGGTTGTATGATTGACGTAAAACACGAAATCGATCATGCTGCAAATCGGTAGTTTTACACGTTCTAACAACTATAGGAGAATAGTTCCTTGTAACACGAGAAGCAACATTGAAATTTATACTACCAAGTAAAGCTGGGGAAAAAATACTGCCTACAATTAGATTGTGCAAGAATGCGACACAGAGAGTAATTTTACGACTGGATAATGAAGGAAGGCGAATTAATTTTAGACGGCTATGGTAAGATGGAAGGTTAATATTGGGATATCAGCGTAAGTTACGCAGTGCAAATAATAAGTACATCAATTTGACTATCGGTTTGTAAGGATGGAATTCCTACTATTGGTTCGATACGCTTGGTTCCGATAAATGTACAGAATCTGATGAAAAATGTCAGCTCTTTAGCTCAAAAATCAAAGAAATACTTTGCATACATTCTTGATCTAATCAAGAAAGATACAGGTGTATTGTGATGCCTGATTATTGGGAAAGGATGGAGTGTGTGGGTGGAGGAGAAAGGAATAATTAAAGAAAAAGAGAGGTTGGTTTTCCTGAAGAATTCAATGTCAAAAGCCCAAATACATGAAGGACAGGTTCGACAGGGCAGTCAAAATGCAGGTGTTATATGCCCTCTGTTCTACATCTTACTATATACTTTATGTGGTCTTCTGCTGTGGAGAAAATTCCATTATAAAACATTGTTTCCAAGTAAACAACAAGGCAACAATAATTTCAATTTGCACTGTTGCTATTCTGCTTGCACTTAACTTTTATCTATTAAGTGCAAGTAGCGGGTTCAATGGGTTTTATATGCCTACTTCCGACATGATTAAACGAAAATCAACGTGACTATTCACTTTCAGTAAGAACGTCGACAAGAACATAAAATAAAATAAAACTCGACTTTACGATTATTAAAAAAGGTGGCAGAAAACAGAGTGTTCCTCGAAACATTTACAATAAGTCCAACTCTTCGATAGTCCTAAGATATGTAAAAGTTAGTTGAAGAATAGTGAAGGGGAAATTGTTACACGGTAGGGACGCAACATACGAGTATATTTCTTATATACGAAAATATTCGTATTATGCAAATGTTGAAATGTTAAATTGTAGCATTTAATGTGGTTCTCTTCAGGCAACAAGATTAAATGGTTAACAATAGAATTGCATTTACGAGTCCATGCACATTCTTATTCAAATTGCAAGTCTTTGTGAAATTGTGCCATTTTTTCTCAAGGCTTCAAATTAATCTCTATATAAGAAGAGTTTTAATGGACCATAAAATAGAAGTAAGAAAAATGCTTAGAATAACTTTATCAACACTTCTTTCTATTACTGAATAATTTGTATTCAAAGGTCCAGCTGAGCTTGTGGCTTTGCTGTTTGTGGTTATACAGTTTAACTAAACTTTAGAATGCTACATGTTGCAATCAAGAATTTAATAACTTCATTTACCTGAAATAAGAAAAAAAAAAGAAGAAAAATATGCAAAATATTTTGAAATAGAAAAAAATGGAAATCATTTAGTTTTGGTGTAAATGCGAATGTTAAGAGAGACTTAACTATTGCAAATATTTTGAACAAATGCAATGAAAATGATATCTTTCACACCAAATTATCCTGACTGACTTAACACAATTAAACTTTGTAGAAAAGGAGAAAAAATCAAGCTACAAGAACAAGTTTTGTACTAAACTTAATTGTGTTGAATGTGTCGTAGTGCGAATTGTTGGGTTATGTTACGCTAAACGACGACATTTTGCCGACATTCAAGCAGACATAGAGTGAAACAAACCGACAGACCGACCGACTTACAGTCAGTCAGACAGATGCTTGTTTTTTCTTTTGTTATACTCACTTTCAGTCAGAGCCATTGTCAATCCTTATTCTTATTTCATAGTTATGTTACATAGTTTCTTTATATTGTTCTCTTTTCGGCTTTTATTCTGTTTTCTTTCTTTTCCATTTATAGCTTAAGCACGTCTTGAGCATTGCAGCTGAGTCTTCATCTACAACTTGCCAGCTGCTTCTTATAATTTGGGTTAACATGTCACGCACACCATTTTTCTTGAAATATTCTTCTTTACCCCTATGCAACAGGACTCTCTTCCTTTCCCATGCACGCACATGTTTGTTACTTAAATAACATGATGGCGTTGCATATTATTGCAATTGGATACATTTTCAGATACTTTTACAAACGTAAGCATTAATTTAATGGAATGCATGTCATAGGAGTTTAATGTGACACAATTTCATATGTAAAAATTAATATTTTTGATCAACTTCTATACTTATTACTGTACTTTAGAAGGTTGACCTTAATTCTATATACTTGCAGATCGATTAGTTCCTTAGCCATACCAAATTAAGTTGTAAATTCGCATCTATAATATTTTTAAAGAAATTTGTAAACTAATTCACCTTTATTCTTTATTAATGTAATTTGAGTTCATTTTTATTTATAATTTTAATGCTCTTTTACAATTACAGCGCGTGGGATTCTTATGTCTAGGATTGGGAATGTTTATATCTTGTCTTTTTGGTTTTATATTTGGTTTAATTCTTGGAACTACTGAAATGCCATGGGGTGCTGGTGACTGGCCAACAGAGGAAATGCGTGGAAGGTAAGTTGTCAATATAAGTTTTAGAATATTTACAACCTTAATCTGTTTCATTAATTTATAAAAGATATATATTGTATATATTATATCCAATCCCAAAGTATTTTCATTTAAAAAACAATTTAATTATTTGTATTTCGAAATACTAAATATTATGGCTATTTTCATTGCACAAATATTGTATTATCAACCTGTTTAAAATATTTACACATTTACAAAACATCATGGAATTGAAATGATGTTGTAACTAGTAAATGATTTTAGCCAAGAATGGTTGGTCAAGCTCATTGTTCGTTGATTATTTCGTTAATTTGCATGTGACAAGTTCGGATGGTTCCTGGGTAATTCCACATACATACATATGTGAGAGAGTTTGAGCGGAGGCTTGAAATGTGTTAAATATGTATGTAGTATGTATCTGTTTAGTTTGGTTTGGTTTGGTTTGGTTTGATTTGATTTGGCTTGGCTCAGTATTTTACTATACTATAGATATTTGCAAAATTTGCATAAATTTCATTTGTACAATGCCACGTTCCAAATGTTTGATTTGGTTTGGTATGGTTTGGTCATGTTGTCATGTTTGCTGCTTGTATCATTGTGGTCTCTGATTTTGGAATTGAACATATCTTATTAAGGTGGTCAGTCGCTCGGTCATACAATGCCATTTAGTGTGCTGTTTATTAAATGAGCATAATACAATACAAATTTCTTATGGTTTTGTTTGTTTTATTTGACATACTAAGTATTTGAAAGACATGGACTGATTAGAAGGAAGGAAGGAACTGTAACTAGAACTGTAAAATAAGACAAATTATATGTTTTTTGTATCAAGACTTCTATGTTTTCCATTTATTGCCAGCAAATCATCTGTTTGTGATTACATATTATATTCAAGCTAATCATTTCCAGAATTTGCTTTCTTGAATGTTTATACAACACAAAAAAAAAAAGAAAAAAAACAACAAAATGTCTACACTTCATTAAAGTGTTAAACTCTCCCATTATAATAAAAAATAAACAAAAAGAAAATAAATAAATAAAAATATACACAAGAGGGACGAAATGAAAAACACTTAATTATAACTTTAGCTATTTTTCTTTTCCATTTTCATTATTATTATTATTATTATTATTATTTTAACAATTTATTTCATGCAATTAACACAATTGCTGACAAATACACTCATTTATAGACATAGACAGGCAGACAGACAGACACCCAAGCCAACTTTACCAAGGATACTCATTTAGTCATTCATTCATGCAATTCAAGCATTGAAAGTCTTTTTCCCTTACCAATATCACAGTTGAGCTTAATTTATTGTTGCTCTGGCGGCGACGGCGTCGAAGCGGAAACGGGAATAGGTACGATGAAGATGGTAAAAATGGTGTTGAGCAGTGTGATGATATTTTTCCAGCTCCTCAATCTAAGCCTATTTACTTGCCAGATAAAAGAGAAAACAGAACAAAAGAAGAAAAACAAAAGTACAAGAAAAACTCGGAAAAAAACCCATGACGACTACTTCTACTCCTGAATCATCTATTTTTGGTGCTAGTCTACAAAATTTCATTTGTGACTTCCAATTCTCCACAAAAATAACATACTCAAAACACTAATAATAAATATCTAAGTATCCATCTTGTTTACATTGTAAGTATCTATATTGAGTTGAATTTTTTCTCTTTCAAGTTTCATTTCATTGTCATTTATCGTACAAAAACTTCGAAATCCTGCAACAATCTCTACTGGATGTTTTTGGCTTTAAATGGAAATGATGAGATAGGTGTATGGGTGCGGGTCTTAAGTACTCAGCTTAGTTGAATTATTTGCAAGTAATTTGTTAGACTATCTAATTTACTCATTTTGTTAATAAGTGGCATCTGGATATCGGTTGATGATGATGGTATTGATAATGATGATAATAATGATGATGATGATGATGATCATGCTTTTGCCTTTAAATCTTGAGTATTCAATTGATTTTCAAAAAAAACTTATTTAGATTTATGAAACCCCATTTTTAAGATACTTTGCAGCGATTAAGAATGTTCCCTGCTACAGTAAACAAAAAAACGAAAATGAAATTAAATGAATTTTATATAATCATGTATTTAAAATACAACCAATAATTTTGCTCACTGTAGTTTAATTAGGTAATTAAATGTGTTTTTGAAAAACGCTTTGCTGCGCTCTTGGGGATTTATGACTTGGAACTTTTCTTTGTATTCTCTAAAAAGTAGCTAAGTATGCAAGTAGACATGTCTTTTAGAAGGAGAAGTAGTAATAATTTGAGATAGATATACAGATAGATATAAAGATGCCACAGAGTTCAGTTTTGTCGTATGAAAAAAAAAACAACAAATTGTAATTAATTAATATTACGTATACGTCATTGAGCACAAAGCCATTTATATTTTTAAGGAAATCTCTAACTAGAGATAAGGATAAATAATTACATTTTTCGTTTAATAAAATTTCTGCTTAAGCTCAGTTCTTATTAAATCCCATTCGATTTCATTTTTCAGGAACAAATCGAAAATCATGCGTGTTTTGTCATTCTTTGTGTTTATGCATCTCATTAGAAAGTATTTCAGTTTCATATTTTTCGCATTTCCTTTATGATTGTTTGTATTTTCTGTATTTCTCATTTTTTGTTTTTTTTTTTGCTTTGTGATGTTTGTTTATTAAATGCTTTAGAGAAATGTCACGTCTGCAAAATATTCCAACATATTGATACTTTTGATATTCTTCTCTTCATGGAAAGTCTCATGACTCAGGATGTATTCGTTATTTCTTTCATACACTTTTTTAACATTTCACTCAATTTATTACATTACATTTAACAAATGATTGAATTAAATTAATAAAGTGAATATAAATTAAATTTATGTATAGTAAAGTAAGCAAAAATTTATTAAGAAATCAACTTTAAGCTCTTGAAATACTCAATTTCATTTTAATTGTATTTAATTGTAAATGTATTTCCTCTGATACTTTTTATAATTGATTTTCCATTTACTGTTTTAAGAAGTTTTCTTCATCTTTTAAAATTTTCAATTTTGCTTACCAAAGCAAAGAGTTGATATTTTGTTTTCCTATAATTAACTTCTATTTTCATTAAGATTTTATGGTTAAAATAATCTTCAAGAAATTTAAGACGACATCATAATTGCTTATGTGGCTTTTTAATTTAATTTTTAATTCTTTTTGATTATTTTTCAATTAAACTTGTATTGGTATTTAAATTTAAGGTGAAAGAATGTTAAGAAATTTTATAAAATTCATTACAACAAATTAAGATGGAATTAATTATAATATAGAAAATTTCTATAATATTTGTTTCGAAATATTTGCATAAAATTATTAATTGGTCCCATTTTATCTTTGTCAATTTCAAGTCTTGGTGAATGATCGAGTTTCTGACGTACCACGATGCACTGATTACTATTGCGACAGTTTTATCTGAAACCTGAAGAATTTTCAGGTTTAAGTTCAATGCAGTGCCCCAAAGTTGTATGCCGTAAGTCCATACCAGTTTTCGTTTGGCCTTGTACAATTATAGCTTATTTCGCAGGTTGAGTTTCGAGTTTCACATAAAAAGCCAAGTCATTCTTCGGAGTTTCAGGTCCAACTGTTTTCTATTGTTCATAATGTGAGGTTGCCAGGTTAGTCGCCTGTCCATTGTAAGTCCCAGTTTGTTCACAGAAGAATTTCTTAGAATGGCGTTGATTAAAAGGACAGGGCATGTCAAGTGGTTTAGGGTAAAGGTGAAAAGTATGCATACATATTCCACCTCTTTTGACACGGCTCTATGGGGTCCAACTGGTCTTGCAGAAGAGCTGAGGCAACAACCGTATCACTATCGATTACCAACTGAGCAGTGTCATCCGCTTATGTCACTCATCATTCAAGATAGGGAGTTCGGACGTATAGAGCGTGTATAAGATGGGTCCCAACACACTGCCTTTAGTGAGCGACCAATTCTAAGATTTTATCAATAAAAAACTAACAACAACAAGGCGGACACAAGACAGTTAACAGTTACAACAATGCAGAGAACATAGACCACTAGATTAAGTGCTACTAGATCAGGTTCGATAAATTTCACCTCAAACAAAATCCCGTAAAAACAAACGCTGACATGTTCAGAGACAAGCCAATGCAAATCTTATTTGCTGCGAATAAAGTGACGTTGAGGATGGATGCAACCCATCTTTACTTGCAATAGATATTGACCTCAATCCAAAAATGTTTTTCTTATTGAAATTTGATCGATATTTATGTTCTTATGATCCCTTAGTTGTATAAGTTATTCCAAATAAACGAAAAAAACCAAACTTATTGCTACCATTTTACTCGTATGAAGCATTCGATCATCAAAAATCCAGTGTCTTCATTTTTGAAACTTAAAACATTTGCAATAAGTCAATAGGTGAGTCTCCTATATAAAATATTCAATAGTCACATGTGTAGCTGATAATCATGCAATTAGTGACACATGGATAGGTTAAAGAGCAGGTTTAGGCGAGGAGAGAAAATTGTAGGTAGATACCATCCTCACAATATATTAAAATTATTCACCTTTTTCCATGTTTGTTAACTTCAAGTGGAACCATCACAAAAGGAGAAAAGATTAAAGCTTCACCTTGACTTAAGATTTGGTTAGAATTTGTGTGTGACACAAAAAAAATGTGACCAGAAATAATCGTGCGGAAATTGCCGCACATAATAAACTCGTTAAACAAACCAAGTCAAGTGAAGCCGGAAAGGTGAAAACAGAAGATAGAACCTATTCCGGCTTATAGATAGAGAGAGAGTGTGATGGCAAACATGACATTCATACGGGATGAGCCATTAATCAAACAAACACAAAGAAAATGAGAAATTTTAGCTAAAAAACATTGTGTCAGACAGCAGTGGAAACAGCGGCAGCAGACGAAGTAGAAGAAAATATAGGAAATTTAACGTTTTCAAGGTAAAATTTTTAGAAATTTCTTCTTTTTTTTTGTGCTTACATATACGCAAATGAGGTAAATGAATCAAAAGCAGCAAATAAAGATGAAGTGAGATGAAGTGCAGACACACGCACACACAGACTTTCACACATACGCACACGCTTTTGTTGAAGTTGAGTTTTTAAAATTTTTAAATAATGAAGCTTCGTTGAGTTTTGTTGATGCGCACACTCAACGTGTTGGAAATGCCGACATTGTGGCGGAAGTGATAACAAGAGTCTGACACTTGACAAAGTTTTAGGTGAAGAATAAACGAACGAACAATAGCAAGAGAATCAAGAATAATACAAAGGTAAAGAGAGACAAAGTGTGACAGAGCAAGAGAGAGAGAGAGGCAGAGGAAGAAGAGGACAAGTTGTTAAACAGTGAAAAGTAAGCGCTGATGTGGCATTGTTGACGTTTTTTCACAGCGTGAAATGAAGTCAAGTGTATGACGGCAGGTGGGCTAGAGTCCTTTGGTTTACTTGGTCGGCGGCGGCCGCTGGTGACAGAAAAGATAAGCAGCCAAGGTGCTCATGCTTTGCAGAAGAAGCATGACATCTCTGACAACGCCTCTGCAAAACATTCATCTTAATGTGACTTAATTTGCACAAAAAGCAGACAAAGTAAAACAGAGCCGGAGGCTCTTCTGCTCAGCTAAGTTGTTTAAGGCGAACCACTGAAACGAATGTGATTAGGGGCAGTGAGAGAGGCGTTAAGTGGGTTTTAAAAAACTTCTCACTTCATATTTTGCATCATACGATAGTATTATTAAGAAAAAACGAACTGTCATAAGTATAAGGCGCATTTTGGTCTAACATTTGTCATTTCCTCTTCGCTCGCCTAAACGTAGACAGCGGAAATATGCCGAAAATAGATTTTTTATGTTCATTTTATCTTGTAATATATATATTTTTTTTTCATTTAAAGTCTGTTCTCATTTGACTAAAATCTTTTATTTTTCATTCTTCAAAAAATTCAGAGGAAATGTACGTTCACTTTGGATGGGCGTCCTATGGGCCCTCACATCTGGTACTGGTGTTGCGGTTGCGTTATTGCAAGGCTCTGCGGGTCCATTGATTGGTGTCGCCATATCTGCTTCATTGCTGCCACCGGTTGTGAATTGTGTGAGTACAGATATTTATTGTAGATATATACAAGTATAAGAGAGGAAATGACATTGCCACACTGTGGATATGTGTAAGGATACAAATATAATGAGGCACATGACAACGTGTGGCAAATCATTAAAACATCAAAAATCCTTCGGAATTGCCTTGTAATATTTATGTGTAAGTATATATTCACAAAAAAATTGTAGGTGGTAGGTACCGTTTAAATTGATAGTCATTAGAATCAGATACGAGTAGAACATCATTTATGATGGAAACGTAAATCATTAATCTTGAAAATTCATCTTTCCTTAATTCAGTGATCATCTTTATTTGGTTTATAGTTCATTTCATCAAATCCTATTTTCATAAACTTCAATTATTGACTTAAAAACTCTTTACAACTTCTAGCAGTCAACTGACAAAAGAAACTTCTAGGCAACCAAAACTTGAAAGTAAAAATACCAACAAAAACAAACATAAAACCAATAGACAAACACAAAACGATAAATTATGAAGGGTTGCAAAGGCGACAAGCACAAAAACTTGGTCAAAAAATATTGCCTTAGGTTAGTTTAAAGTCCTGATAGAATCAAGCAAGGATGGAATAGTGAATTACTAGTAGTTTAAAATGCATTTTGCATTTGTGGTTTTTGGAGTTTTTTTTAATTTTTTTTTTTGGTATTTAGCTTTTGCTTCGGTTTTGGCTTTGGCTAGTGACTTTTACTACTAAGCGAATGTCCAAATAAATTTCACATAAATTAGGCCAAAATACAATTTGCTGATTATTCTGATGGGACACAAGTATAGGGGAGGGAAAAGGGAAACCCAAGCTCAAAACTTTTGGTCATAAATCTGTCGAAATGTATGTTGAAATTGCAAGCGTGCCACATTAGAAAGTCAAGGAAGAAACGATTGAAAAGCAAGTAAAAAAACACACAGCTGTTGGAAAATTAGAGACAGATGAATTAAAAGGACTTGGTAAGAAAGTGTCTGGGCAGTTGGAATAGTTGTATAGAATGTCATTGCACTGGGGTGGGGAGGGAAGAAAACTGAGAAACCGATGAAAGTGAAGTAAGTAAATAAATAGTAGTAAAAGACATGTAAACCATGCGTGTGCATACAAATATGCAAAATAAATTGCGACCCAATTTTCAAGTGCAACATCGCAAAGTCGAAGGCAACGAACAGCGAGAAAATATTTCAATGAGGATATTAACACATACACAGACATACATTCATTTGTATAGTGCTGATATTTATCACTTTTGACAAAAGCAAGGAACAAGGATCCAAGAAGAAAGCTAAGGAGAGGCAACACTGTTCAAATGTGCTCAAATATGGTAACGCCTTTAATGCTTCTAGGGCCAGACATTGACTATAATAACAAGACCACAAGCATGACAAAATAACCCGCAAACAAATTATGGGCAGCAATGAAAACAAAGTTAAAATGCGAGCTCCTATTGCCATATATCTGTGATGAAATGGAAATGGAAATGGTAAATGGGTGATATATTAGAGGTTATATAGGATAATCGAGGTGGAGGTGGCACTAACAAGCTAAGACTGAATTACTCATACCACTGGATGTGTGAAGAAAACTTAACTTTGTTCAACAATCGCAAAAACAATGGCGCTAAAATCACTTAATCATGGTGGCTGTGGTTATTTTGGCTGGTGTGACTCGTATATGGCACAAACCAGCTTAAGGATATGAGCTAAATAAATCAAGCACACGCACTTACAGTTGACATTGAACGACAAAAACAGACAATGTAGACCAGTCAACCAGTTGTGCTTAGAGAACATAGTTGGGATGAATGAAAGTTGCGGAAATAGTTTGATACTAACCGGAAATACTTGCATAAAACCAAGACGCAATTAATCCGACTCGTCTAGTCATTGACTTTATATATATATACATACACACACACACACACACACATACATTCAGTTGAAGGTTATCAAAGTTCAAGCCCTTTCTATCACAAAGACACATTTTCCTTAGGCCATAAACTATAGTTGCTTCCTTTTAGCTTAATAAATTGCCATAATTATTTTACTTATAAAAAAAAGGAAAATGAAGTTGTACGTAGATAGAAGGAATAAAAATTAATAAAGAAATGAACACTGAACGAACTTACACAATAATGGATAAAGAAATCGTAATGACGCCTAAAAGCATGCAATGCTTTTTTTTTGCATTAACACTAAGCAAGCGAGAGAAAAGGTAAGAAAAATGAATGAATGTAGATGATTTAGACTAATTTTTAGCATGCAAACATATACATATACCTGTGTAGAGAATAATATATACATACAAGGTTTTTTTACATATTCAAAGAGTGCATACATACGAGGTAGGTCTGATAATTTTTTCAACTAAGAAATAACATAAATAAAGAGTTCATTTTATTCAAACTGTAACTTTTTGATGATTTGCATAAATTATTATATATTCCTTGAAGATCTAAACAATGGGTCTCAGATTTCCATTCAATTTCGCTATGTATTGCCAACTAAATCTATCTTGAAATGTCTTCTCAAATCTGGAGAATATAGTGCAAATTATAAAATATTGTAAATAGGGTTTGCACATGACCACGATTATTCTTGATTTTATTTTTTTTATATTTTTATTGTTATCCGATGAAACCAATTTTGCCTTCCTTGGAACTCTAAAGAAATTTACTACCCATTTTGATGTGTTTTTCATTTTCACATTAGTGTTAAGTTAGTTTGGTTACGTCATTGAGAGCGAGTTCCTTACATCACATTGGGTTGCTTGAATTTAAAAAAAGAAAAGGAGAATAGGGCTGCAGGGGAGTTGATAGTAAGATATCTCAAGTAGTAGCTTTTGGAACCAATTCGAAAAATCAACGAATAAAGCCTAGACTTCAGTGGCAATTTTGCTAAACTAACCAAATTATCAAAATAAAAAAATAAACAAGTTTTCTAGAAAGGAGGGCCCAGGGCAGCAACATACGAGGTGTTGAATACTTTTTGATTCATTTCCATCTCCACAGCTGCATCGGAAGTATTGATGCGGAACATGCATACTTTGGCCATTAACCCAATTGTGCAGTGCCCCGTTATGAATGCTGTCATCATTCAAATCCTATTCTTGTCAATTGTTGTAGTTTTCATATAATTGTACTTATATTCGGGATAATATTTTATTAAAAAGACTATAACAAAGGAATCACAGGATGCTGTTTTGCGCAAATTTTAATTGCTTCCATTAAAAATAATGTAGTTACTGATAAATTGAAGTTCCTCGGCAATTGTTGAGTTCAGAAACTTGTCATCCCTCTTATGTTAAAAAACAGTTTATGAGTGCGGAAAAGAGTAATAATATTTATTTCTCTGTATGTGAGTGTATGCGTTGTGTGTTATGTGTATACACAAATATTGCACGCGCTGTTGCATTGAAATGTTTAATGTTATGCAGTGTGAATATCTCTTCCTTTTAAGTTTTATTTTTGTACATTAATTTATTTGCATAAATTTCCCAAAGTGCAAGTAACAAAACAAATTTCATTGCATATTTGCAGGCGTTCAAGCGATTTATGTGTTGAAAGTCTGTTGTACTGTACTGTATTTGATAAAAGAAGAGAAAACTATGAAACTATGCTTGTGGAGAATCCTGTGAAATAATTCTTAAATTCATCATTTTTATTTTTGGTTTCAAAAGATTTTATTACAAAAATTTCAACTTTACTAACTTTTAATGACATTTTCAAATGACCTTTATTTCCTTTCGAACTCGATCAGAAATACTACAAGTACTAAAAAAATAAATAATTACTGTCTTTATGGCAAAAGCCGACTTTTAATAGACTCACTTATACTTATATTTTTACAGTTCGATCGATCCCATTATTTGTAAAGAATAGATTCATTGGTTCGCCTTGCGTGGTCATTATTCAGCAATTCTTCTTCATTTTACAATATTTGTATGCAATAAATTTCGAACTCGAAAGAGCCAGAAAGCGAATAAGAAGTAAAGATAGAAAAGTCAAAAGTCGTAGATAAAGCAAAAGCGAAAGAATATGAGGCGAAGTTCAAGCCAAAAGACAAAATGAAAAAAAAAAAAAAACAAAAAATAGAATAAAATAAATGAAAGTTGCTGAACTTTTACACAACTTCCGGGCACATGGAGTAAGTGAATAAATGAGTAAATGAATGAATGAATGAGTACATGTGACTCCTTAACTATGTCAGTAAAAGTGTACATTTGTATATACACACAATATATATACTTTTTTGGAACCATTTTAATTTTTACTAGCAGACAATGGCATGTTAACGCTCTGTATGAAGCATTTCTAGCAGCCATGAACTCAAGTCATGCTGGGTAACTGAAATGGAGAACCAAACAAACCGTGGCACACATTCAGACAGATAAATGTATATTATAATTTATGTTATTTCAAGGACACACACACACACAATTGCTAGATCCATAGATGGATAAGTCTTTATAGGCTTCATTGTAGTCCGTTGTCGTTTATAAAAATAGAAAACGAAATTTTCTCGCCATGAAAACAAAAATATAGGAAAAAGTGCCCCCCTGAGGCACAAAGATGTCTATGACGACATTATGACTAGCGGCGACCTTATGACCCCAAAAAGCGAAAGTCAACAATCAGACAGATACATACACACACACACACACACATCAACGAACATAAACACACAATCATACTTATGCCAAAGGGCTTTTCACTACACACACTTACAATACTTACACGTAACATACTTATGTTTTATTGTATTGTACTTTATGTAAACTTATAAAACAGGACATACTATTCCTTTTTTTTTTATCATTATATACTTAATATTTATAGAGCACGCGCTCACTTCACCATTTCTGCTGAGTATAAAATCAATATGTTAGCGGGCTTGCAAGCAAGAATAATCGATTTCCAACTCTCATTGTTATCTACTTACTATCTGTGTATATATTTTAGGGACTCTTTTGGGCTTTAGCTTGCATTTGGCAAATTCATCCTGAGAAGAGAATGCTCCATTTGAAGGGCGAAGCCTACAATGAGACAAGCGCCTATCCATTCATCTACACGGATTATTTACCCACGGAATTCTTTATAAACGGCATTGTTTCGGGTTGTTTGACTATTGTAAATGTGATTTGTATATTTATAACGGCAATTATTGTATTAAAAATCAAAGAAGTATCGGCGCCATACACAGCCAGTCCCGATTTGAAACGGTAAGTATCATTAAATGAATTTTCTACTCAACATTTCCGGAATTTGCTGTTTTCATCTCGTATACTTGCTTTGTTGTTCCTTCCTACTTAGTTAGTAGTTAGTTGTTCGGTTCATATAATTAATATTGTTGTACTTTAGTTCTAATCAGCATGAAACGGAAATCCGGCATTGTGTCTGGTTAGGATTAACATGTTGTGTCTGTATTTATCATCATCATGTTGTCATCATCATTATCATCAGCCATTTATTCATTTTGGCTTCTAGTCGTTTTAATGGCCCAAATAAATTGCTTAGCAATAATACTTGTATGTGTTGTACTTTTCTCTTCCGCACCACTTCATCATGTCTATGAAGGAGGCTGGAAGGAAATTCACTAAGCACTCTGATTGAGTGGGGTGGGCTGGGTGTTTATGAAAAGAAGTAGTGGGGAAGTAGCATAGAATTCAAATATATTTGTTGGTTTATTTAAGTTTAATCTGGATAATCAAGTGGCTATTTAAGCAAATTCGATAAGAGTCTATTGATTTATTGCTACCAAAATTAGAACTTTAAAGAATTTTTTTATATACTCATATTTAAAAACTAGTAGAATATATTTTTCTTTGTGCTGAGTAGTAAAATAAATTCATAGGAAATTAACTAAAATTATTTAGCTTTATGAAAACTTAATTAAAAAAATTTAATTAAATTTAGAAAATATGTGTGGCAAAAAAAAAATAAGCGCGCAAAAAATTATCCTTTTTATTCCTTTTCCATGAAAATGTGATTTTCTTTTGTTTGAGTTTTTCGTTTCAATTATCAAAACAAAAGAGAAAAGCAGAGAATTTATTTGTTAAACAAGAAAATTAAAGCAAAGCAAAGCTGTAAAAATATGACAATTGAATCCATGTTAAATGCAATATAAATAAAAACTCGCATTTTATCATGTTTGAATATCTGAGAGTATGTAATGAAGTACGTAGTAGAGAGAGTGTAAAAGGGTTTGGAAAATAATAGTCATAATAGAATGAAAGAATCTAGTAGCATATGCGAAACTAGTGTCTTTGAAGCAAGGAAATGCGAATGCGTGACTATTTTTGTTTTTTTGTTTTTGTTTTTTTTTTTTGTTGTTGACATTCATTTGCATTTTCTTTTTGCATATTTCTTTATTAACATTCTTCTGTTTCTTCTTTTTTAAAGTGTCTTTTATGCATTACACGCCCTCATACTTGCAACCCAAAAGCATTTGTATTAAACTTGGCCAAAAGGGGTCGTCGCCGTCAATAGAATATTGTACAAACAATTTGAACAACAAAACTGTTAGAGCAACAGCAGCAGGATGAGTTCTTAATATAAATAAAAGAAATAATGTATGGTGATCTAGCTGCAATTGAAATCAAAAGAAAGATATACAAAACCAAGTAAAGAAAAGAAGAAAATAATGGTGCATACTTTACAGCGCATATAGGGAATGGCGCCAATGTCTCTGAAATTGAGTAGCTAGTTGTGTGTTTATTTTCATAAATTTGTCTTCTTTATTGTCACAGATAAAATTACATAACAATATGGTGATAGAATTCATTTCAACAAAAATTACGCAGCATACTTTTTGGTGTATGTACAATACATTGTACACTTTCATGTTTATTTGATTGTACAATGAAGTACCGAGGTTTTACGTGCTCGCCTGTCTGTGAAGACTTAAGAACACGGTGCCAAGCACATGGATTGATAAACGTCAATCAACGTCCCCTTGGATATATATCCGCAGGTCCCAAATTTAAGTCATATTTATTTTGGTAAATATGACTCTCTCCTTGGTGGGGAGCGAGGCCTATCTTAAACCTCTGCTGCTCTCTGGGTCACAGCACCCGGTTGTATAACGCAACTCCACGTCGAGTTATTACTCTACCCGCATTTGGGTATTAAACCACAACCACCACGATACTCCCACAAGGGGGCCGTACCCGCTGGCCAGGACGGAAACAAGTTCCGTGGGCTCCTGACCACCCGTGGTACCAGAAAATAGCCTCTGGTCAGACTTCGTACCCGAGGTACTACCAATTCGAACTCCAAAACGTTCATGGGTTGGTGGCCCAAATTTAAACATAGCTCTCTGGAATAGCATGCGGGTTGGTAGCCCACAGATGGCACAGTATAAAGCTATACTCATGGGTACAACTTCCTCACTGTTGGGAGCGAGGTCTATTCCTACCTCTTCCGCCAATTTGGCAGCATTTATTTGATTAAAAATCAGGCGAGCATATGTCCCCACTGTCACAAGGACTTTAGGCGAAAGGGTAGTAGGCTGAGACCGCTACAAGCCAGACGCCCGTGGTACCAGAAAATACCTCTGGTCAGGCAGCGTAACCAAGTTACTACCAGTAGAGCTCCATGAAGCTCAGGGACTGGTTACCCCGGGGGGAACACTAACCAACCACATTCACACACACACATATCGGACAGTCTCAGGCTAACATCGGACGACGTCTCAAAAATACTGCACGTGCAAACCCATTTAATCTCCTAATTCTATCCCTATTGGAGAGCACCTCACTAAAATCAAAACCCCCATTAACGCTCAAAATACCAAACTCATTCAAATCCCTTAAATCGTCATACAGAGAACATTCACAGAGAACATGTTGCCATGTCTCGTCCGTCGAGCCACAAGGGCATTCCGCACTGTCATTTAGGCCCCTTGAATGCAAAAAAGCATTAAGGGAACCATGACCAGTCAACAGGAATCCGAGCCAAAGGTTAAAACCAAAGTCCGGTCGACTGCCAACAAATGTGACATCCTGAATGAACCTGTATGTCACCCGCCCACACACAGAACAGTCCCATCTGATTTGCCAGTCAGACAGGACACACTCATTCAACATTCTCTTACACACATTTCGCCCTAAGCTCTCCACATCCATACCATACAACCATTCATCCTGCAGCAATGGTAATCCTCTCCTGATCTTGAAATCAATTGCATTCACTGAAAAAATTAAGTGACAAGGCGTCATAAAGAACATGATACAACCGAAAAATGGACAGGCCTTTTCTTTCTTCGTCCCTTCCTTAAGATTGACCATTAAGTGTGATGAACAAATGCGAAGGCATTTCTCTTGTTTGCTAATACAATAAAATGGTTATTGTTATTCTCAGGATCTTAGGGACATTGACTATTATTTAAGCTACAATTGAAAGCATTAGGCAACATGAAAAGAAATTGAAACTACACATTTTCTGCTTTATCTTTTAACTAAGCTAATTGCGTTTTTGTTCACATCAACAGACTTTCATTTGTTCTGGATTGTTCTTTTTGTATTTTTTTTTTGTTTTGTTTAAGTCTTAAAATGTATTGATATCAAGGAATGAAATTTCATTACCAAGTATTTTCAATTAATTGTCCTATTATTACATAATAATTCTGATGATTTCAGGTTCTGGGAAACAGATTTACGCACAGTACGCAAAACAAATCGCTCAACAATGCGACATCATCGTGGAGGTCTTGGTTTTGCCACTGGCGATAAACTATTAAGGTAAATGAATTTTAAAGCACAAAATTACACATATTCCAATCAAGTAAAGCCTCTAGTTATCATGGTATTCTATCATATTGTAGCAAAAAAAGATTACTTCCAAATATTTTTTGTGATTTCCTTTGTATCTTTATTATTTTGCAATTGTTTATTGTTGCTTCCGTAATTGAGTGCACATGTGTTTCTATATACAATACGAGTACATACGAGTGATTTTGGCTCAAGGCCTTCCAATTACTTTGGTCCTTCTTCTATTGCGCCATTAAAATGCGCCCATGGAACAATAACAATAGCAGAGTTTGCAAAAAAAATAAAAACAATTGTGGCAAAACAATTTCCGAAGGTAAATAATAAGTATTTATTTTTATATCGAAAGCTTATACAAAGATACGAGGTGCGTCTAGAAAGTTTCTGACTTGCGATCATACAAGAATGTTCGAGCAACCTCTGTTAATAAGGTGTAGTGGTGGAGTTCGTAAATTTTAATCAAAAAAAAAAGAGGCATGTGACTTTTGGCTATTAATAATATATCCAATATCCAAAGCACTGAAAAATACGCTGTAATAAATGAGCAAACTGGCTTCTAAATATGAAAGCAGCAATAAGGATCGCATTTTTTTTTGTAGTTCATTTGAAATACGTTCGTTTAATGCCATAAGCTAGAAAAAAAAAATAAAAATAAAAATTGCATTGATTTCTGAAGGAAAATCGAAAAGTTTTGGAAAACACCTCGTATACTATATATTTCCGATAAAGGGCAATGCTTGAGCATCTTGAGAATATATGAGAACACAATTTTTAAATATCCAACCAAAAAGGAAGATGGGAAATGCTTGCTGTGTTAAGCTTTGAATCATGAGTAAAGACCATGCTGGCATATTTATTTTTAAGTATTTTGCGGTGAGTAGAGTGATAGCAATTCACTATTTATTGAAGTTTAGCAAAATATTTATCGTATAATTGGAAAAATATGGGAAAAAATAGTCTTTGTTTTGTTTTGTTTTATTTTCTTTTCCTTTCTTTCTTTCATGCCATTCAATTCTATTGAGATAACAAATGGAAAAGAAAAGGAATTGAAAAGACAACAAAAAAAAAAAGAAAAAAAAAAAAAACATGATTTACAATTGTTTATTTATTCTTGGAGATGAGTTTATGAAGAAGATGCTAGAAGATAATAAGAAGAATTTAATAATATTGAATTAAGATTTCAACGAGCCAAGTAAAAAATGAATGAAATAATTTTCTAAGTGGTCTTGAAGTCATTTGAACAAAACAATTTGATTTAGACATTATAAACATCGAATATGAAACAAAATCAATAATATTCTTAACTTCCTCTAGAATTAACTTTAAGGGGGGAAAAAAATAAATATAAATATCTTTTTAAAAGAATCGCACACTAGACTTAACACAAAAGTGTTATAATCCTTAATGCATAATTAAAAGAAATGTAAGAAAGAAATACTAAAGGATTCTCTTTGGCATTCAAACAATTCAAACATTTCGCCATTAAAACAAAATGAATATTGTACTAAAGAACAAAAAGGCAACAACATTCAATTGCAAAATAATTAAAATGAGGGGCAAAAAAATTATAATAAAAAAGAAACAAAACAATCCGAAATGAAACAATTCGCTGCTTTAATTAAACACACCAAAAATAATGCGCCAAGCAGCCAACGAAACAATGCCAATAAAAAAAGGTTATAAAAATATATGTATTGTACATGTATTGTACAAGGCTAAGGGAGCATCAAGGAAGGGACTACAAGAAATGTGGCAGGAGATCGTATATAATAAATATGATGGTGGAGTGGAATAATCATGAAAATTCATGCACTCAATGAACATTTTGTGCTTTACACAAATAAAGAACGAACGTGAAGAGAATGAAAAGGAAACAATTTAAAAAAAAATAAATATTTTCCATATTATTTTCATGAGATATTCATTGCAACAAGTTTCTTGATTCTTTTTAACTGAATGCATACAATTTGAATACATAAATATGAGTATTTTTTCAGTGGTTACCAAGGCTTAGAGGAACCAAGGAACCCACAACTGGATACAGTTCTAGAACGTGCCCTGCAAGAAGCTGAAGATGATGTTACATTCAAGAAAGTCAAACGTATGAGTTACTCAAGTAATGCAGCTGGAGAGGTGAGTATAATAAATCG
The DNA here is from genome assembly GCA_037043295.1 of Amiota minor. NCBI lineage: Eukaryota > Metazoa > Arthropoda > Insecta > Diptera > Drosophilidae > Amiota > Amiota minor. The sequence goes on from JBAMAW010002153.1 coordinate 1,130,843, forward strand.
TATAATAGAAGTTAAGAAAAGCGATATGGAATAAAGCATTTTGTCAATCAATCTATATTAACAGTTAGTATAGTGTAAGTAACACAATCCTTACTTTAGATAACAACTAATCTCATGTCATTAGACAAACTGCAATTGAAAGCTTTGTCAAAATCCTTGTACTTTGAAAGTATTTAAAGTTAATTAGAAGCAATTACCAAGACGACAACAAGACTCAAGAGTCGCACATGAGAATTTGAAAGATATGGGTATCGCTACCCACACAAAAGCAGATTAAAAGGAATGCATTCAATACTGACTGACCTCAATCATTAGTTTTTGTTGTCGGTGGGAAGATGGCTGGTTGAATAGTTAGTCAACTATAGCCAACACATATACTATGTGATCCCAAACTCAAAAGAATCAAGCCAACAAACTGGTTATACCAAAATCAAACGCCCACCGAGAGAAAGAGAATTGCGAACAGACAATATACATTGCACCTAACAATAAATCAAGCGAGAACTTCGGATGTATAAAAAGAATACTAAGAAAAAAGACAAAATAGAAGCAAAAAAACAAGTAAAGTGAGTGAAGAATGTACAGAAAAGAACATAACTCCTTATTTTTTTGGGTAAGGTTACGAAAAATAATGAAAACTAGCATGCGACAAAAAAGTTGCTCATTGTAAAGACTTGGTCACATATTCGCAGTATTGTAGTCTGTACTTCTTCTTTAATTGGACAAAACCTCATGGGAGGTTCAGTATTTTGAAAGGCAAGAGATAAACAAACACATTTTGAAAAAATATGCTAAAAACGCTTTTCTACACAAAAGGGAATGGAACTACTGAACTAAAAATGTAAAAAAACATGGAAGAATTGAAAAAACAACCATTGCTTCTATTCTATGCAAAGGCGGGTCTCTATTTTTTCAATTGTTTCAGTGAAAATACAAAGAAACTTAACACAAATAACTGCAGATTCTAAAAATTTGCATGAATCCTCTCTATTGATTTTTAGGGTTCCGGACCCAAAAGGTACCAAAAGGAACACTATTGCAGAGACTTCGTTGTCCGTCCTAGGGTCATGTGATTTTCACAAAATGTGTAGTTTTATTCGGGCATCAGCAACAAATACTAATAGTAAAATATTTTTGAAAATTTAGTGGGGTCCCGATACAAGAAACATTTTGGTTTGTATGGCAGCTATACGATCCAGTAATCCTACGAATATGAAATTTGGAAGATTGGTGGCTAAACATCAGAAATTTATATTGCCGGAATTTCAGTTTGATTGAATTGCTAGGAAGGGTACCTCCCACACAAACCCCCATTAAGATTCTGGTTCTTATTAGAAAAACATTTTTATTTTGTGTTTTATCGAACTGAAATTTAGACACTATAAGTTTTCTTTCTGATATAGGCGGGGTATATTTTTTTAAATGAGTCAATTCAAATCACAATCTGGTATTAAACCCTCCGTGTACGAGTCTGACCCGCACTTGGCCCATTTTTATTTTTTCTTTCAAGACATAACCTGGTTCAATTTTGACAGTATATTATTATTATTATGAAGCAAATTTTTACTAAATACTAAATACTAAATTTATAATTTTAAAATTTTTACTTATCTTTTTTGAATTTAGATAAGGGATTATAATTTATAATATAGAGAAGCAACGGGAGGCAAGATTGAAAATTTAAAAATGAAAATTGGAGATTGAGATATTGCATGTGATATACGACTAAAAACTCCAGCCAATATTTTTTTTTTTTTTTTTTAATTTCCTACTATGCCAGTTAAATAGTCTTCAATTAGAGATCAAACTTTGTCATTTATTTATTTGTCTCTGTCAATGCTTTTTCTTCACATCATTGAGTTCATTAGAACGGTCTTTGCTTTTAATATTCTATTGCAAGTAGGAAATCAGCTAAAGTCTGTAAATATCTCATGATGTGGCAAACAAGATTTTTCTATTTCGAAAAAGAAACAAGAAAGAAAGGGGGATTGAACTGTAGACGATGTCACTCTGGTGGCAAAGACCAAAATAAATGAAAGGAAAGACAACTTAAATCCTGTTAACTGTTTGTAATCTGTTTAAAGTGAGTCCTGCCACTAAAACTCAATTAACCTCATTCGAAACCTCTCGACAAAGCTACGATGACTTGCATTCTCCCTCCCTCTTTCTCTCTCTGACTTGTGGCAATTGAAAGTTGCTCGACAAAAATGAAAGCAAAAAAAAAAAATAAAAATAGAAATTCGATAAAAAATAGACTGACAAACTGTGAAAAAAAGAAACGGATAGAGAATGCACCGAAGGAAGCAAGAAAAAGATAGAATAGGAAGTAACGTTGCAATATTTCAGTTAGAAACCGCATCCATACTCAATTATGTGTGTACATCGCGTAAGGGCAGTCAAGGATTTAACGTGTCTGTTGTATTGAATGTTGGGAATAAAAGACTGCAGTGGTGGTGGCACTTGATTTGGTTACCTGGAAATTGGCAAATAGTACTACTACATACTACTAGTCAATTGAAATTGAATGCAGAGCGCAGTGTATTCGATTCTTTTATTTTGTCATCGTTGCCTGTTCCATGCTTACTTGCGACTCGTGCCTAAGAGCCAAATGTCCATTGCCAATACGTGCCGATCTATTAGTTCATAGGTTTGCTTTACTTTATATTGAACACAAAAGCTAGAAAAAGAAAAGGGAAAGGGAAACACTTTGCAACGGAAATGAAACAGCAATTAAAATGTTAAAAGACACTCAGAGTTAAAGAAGCAATAAACAAATTTAAGTTCCCTTTGGAATTTGAAAGTAAATATGAAAAATATCGAGTTGTAATGGTTTTCTAACAATCTTTTATTTGTTTTTTATTTTTTTTTTGTCTTAACTTGATTAAATTTAGTTAACACAACGTTTAGCCAAAATTGCTGGTCTAAACAAACGCATACCGGATATGGCTATGGAGGGTTCTATGACTAATTTGGCTGGCATCGCTGGTGGCGGCAGTCGTGCGGGTAGTCGCATGAATTCCATGCGTAATTCCAAACTAAATGTAGATTTAAAAGCTTTGGATAAGTTAGTCAGTTCGCTACTTGAGCAACAGAGCAATGCAAAAGCCACAATGGATGCAACATCATCACCATCATCAGGGGCAGGAGCAACAGCAACAGCCCAGGGACGAAAAGGTTCAGTGAAATTTAATCGCTGGCGGCCAACATCACGTTCCGCGCATAGTTATAAACACGGTGGAAGTAACGATGAGTTCGCTCTCAGTATCACTGGTGGTGTAAATACGGGCAGCTATACACAATTACAAGAACACATGTCAACTGCGGCTGCTGGTGGCCTCCAGCATACACCTATGATGCCTACTATAATGGAGAGTGGCATTGGCGGCGGCGGCGGCGGAGGAGGAGGAGGAGGTGGTGGTGGTGCTTCAAACAGTAATCAACAAAATTTGCCTTCAATGCAAACAAACTCATCATCATCATCATCACAACCGGGACATCGCTTAAGCCTGGGCATGAGTGGTATCCGTAGAGGTAATGGTGCTGGTACCAGTAGTGACAGTAATGAGGAGAACCTTAATTTAACTCAAAATTATGTAACATAAAGCCAAGTGCATCACACATGATTTAAATTCCACACACGTGTATGTTTGGTCAGTTTTTGGTTTATTAAGCAAATATTATATGGAATTATGTATTATTCACATAATAATTGTGAAATATTATACGAGAATGAATATGCTAATTAAAAACTCAGTTATTCCGTGCATTTCATATCCTAATTGCACAAATCTGAAATATATATGTATGTGTGGCTTTTATTTAAGAAAAACAAAAACAAAAAATCTCATCAGATCCAAAATAGAAATTTGCTAAAATCCACTAACAAGGATTTTATGTTAATCAAAGATCTTTCAGTTGAAATTAAAATAGAAGAGAAAAATAACCAATTTCTGATTTAGTTAAGTAGTTATAAGTTGCAGTTAATCCCACATCTTCACCAAAGTTTTAAGGAATATACTTTACTAAAAAGTACAATGAACTTCCTTCATTATTCCCTCTAAACAGTCAATTAACTTTTTTCATAATATTCTTTACTGACAATGACAAAGTGCCTTCAACAACAAGACACATGGTAAACCTAAACTAAACTAAACTTAATATAAAATAACATAAGGCACAGAAACATACAGAGTGATGGAGCGAGAGAGAGAGAGTGAGAGAAAGAGAAAGGGGAAACCTTATTATTTGTAGCACCCAAACAGTGTCTCAACTTGGTTGACTGATTATGGTAATAATGTTACGAACCAAGAACATGACCGAGAACAACGATGACTGCAAACACAAGGACAATGACCATGATGATTTTCATTATCACTTTGTTTATGATGACTATAGTGTTAATGACACAACAATAATGATGACGATGATGATGAAAATGGTTACACAGCAGTTATGAGTTAACAGAAATGATGAAAAAAATAATAAAAATAAGAAAAACAAACTACCAAACGCTTTATTTAATGACTTCATCATTAATGCGGGTAACTTTTTAATTAACCGTGAAGTGCGTTAGGATTGAAGCCATTCCAACAACAACATCACTCCCCCCAATGGATGAATACCTAAATTGAAACTAACTTGTAGAGAAGGTAGCAAGCACTACCGTCAGGTATGAATAGCATTCAATTTATAAAATGCAATAAACTTTTATTAGTTCAGTTACCTTAGCAGGCATAGAGTTGTTCACTTTCTTCTAAGTTTAATGGTGAATTTCATTAGAAGCTTAATAAAATGGACTTACATGCTTCTCCAGTAAACTGGGCAATTGATCATTAGTACGACGTTCAGTTTCCGCATGACGATAAAAGGCAGTCAGATTAGTGCCCAGACGTATGGTGACTTCGTAACGAGTTTTTCCTGTGCGAGCTTCATATGAAAATGATAATTATTTTTGTTAAACAGGTTCAAGGTTGATTTAATAGTTACCAGCACTTCGACTGCTCTTAAGCATTGAGTAACCCGCATTTGGATGTTCAAATTCACATTCACGATGACAATTCGTTGTACTGGAGTTCAATGTGCAGCCTGTAAGTTCAATAGAATTCATAAATATGTTGCATAAAATAAATTATTGCAATCTACATATGAGACCCAATTTGGAAATTTTCATTTCTAAATACCATACCTGCAATCCTTCATCCATACACCATTGTAACACTTTACAAATTAAATCTTGTCAAACATATTTTGAATGCCTACCAAATTTAACCTTACTAAGTTCCTACATACAAAAGGTAATATAGTCTTTAATTGCTTAAGCATGATAACTTTATTTCATATTTGTTATTGCATACTTTTAAGCTTTGCTCTATGATTTAGAATTTTTAAAGCATTTATTCACACACTAAAGGTAAAAATAGTAATTTTCTAACTATGTTTTACTGTTGTTATTGCATAGGTATATCGTACTAGTAGACAAGTGCATCAATAAAAACATAAAACGATTTTCTTATGACTTTCCTTCGACGAGCAACAAAGTTATCACACAATTTTCAACCAATTTCATTCATCGACGTGCTTTATAAAAAATATTTTGATTTTTTTTTCGCTCTCGGCATACATGTTTGAGCATTCTATTGAACATGAAGCAAAATTTTGCACACACACACACATTTACTTGCATAAGGTAGAATCCTAAACTAAAAATCCAATAAAAGAAATATTTGTGTCTAAAAGAAATGAAAAAACAACATGAAAATATGAAGTTTTTTCTTTTTCATTTCCTTCTATTTTCTTTTATTTTTTGTTTTTTTTTTTTTTGTTTTTAAATTTAAATGGTTAAAACCTTATTGACACTATTGACCTTTGGTCAAAACATGTGCATGACTATAAGGAACTTTTACACCAACTGTCAGATCTTCATTTCTTTGGTCTGATCCATTTTAACGCTGTCAGTTTGCACCTGCTTGCAATCAACTTTTCACTCATGTGCCATAATTTCTCATAAAAATCGTGTCTACATATTCGAATATCCTTGGAAATTTTCTTTTTATTTACCTAGTTATTTTTTTTATTTTTATCTACATTTGTGATTTAGACAAATTTAAGAAAATTGCGTGTGTGAATAAATGCAAAAAGGAGAATTTATTTATTCCATTTGATTTAACTTGATTCTTGCATGTTTCATAAAAATGTGACTTGTAGCAACAATACAATTTATTTCTTTGGAGAATTTTATACAAATTTGTTGAATGTCATGATATGACAAAGATTAAGTGAATTTTCTTTCATCTTTCTTATTCTATGAATGGATAGCTGTATGTACATAAATATATCAAAAGACATTGACTAAAGTGCTAAAGAATTTTTTGCTTGATAAACAAACATATTTCACTTAAAAATATTTAACCTTAAAGAAAATTAATTTAAAAATTGTTGCATTACATTAAATGAGCTGATGTATCCCCCATTCATTTCAGTTCATTTCAGTTCAGTTCGGTCACAGTTTGTTTAATTTTAATTTTGTATTTCTTTTTTTTTTTTTTTGAAAGCGAATCTTTTTTTACAACATGGCCGCAGTGCGGTATTTGTTGCATGTCGTAAACACGTTTTTATGCCACGCATGTCCTGTCAACTGCATATTCTCGTACTTTTGTATTTTTCCTCTTTATACATTTTCTCACTTTCTCACTCTATGCGTCTGCCTGACAGTCTATATGTCCCTCATTCATTCTTCTGCTTACTCGCTCATTTAAACACACGCATTCAACGGCATGTGTGAATGTCCTTTTGAGAAACTTTTATACTTTGCTGTTGCTGTTGCTGTTGCTATTTGTGTTGGTGTTCTTATATTCGTTTTCTTCTTATACTATTTGTCATGTTTTATTTTACTCTCACAATTGAGTGCATTCTTTAATGCTTAATTATTTCGTTAATTAAATGTTGTCTTCTTTGCCGGAACATGCAACCAGCAATTTAATCATATTTGGTATTTTTATGAGCCAAACTTAAGGTAAATTTATGGTTTTGTACTCACCAAGAGTGTTTTCATTGATTTCTGGTATCTCACATTTATTGCCTTTAAATCCTGGCGGACAATGACATGTTATAGCCGCATCGCCAATATGCCTATGGGGTTATAAGCCAAAACAAAAATAATAATAATAATAATAATTCTTATTTATAAATAGATCATTGTAACATTTAAATGGTCTCAACTTGAAAGTTAATTAAACAAAAATAAGAAAAGAAAAAATAAAATAGTCTATATCTATTTGAGCAACATTTTATTCTCGAAACCAAATGATAGCAATAAATTCAATCACAGAGTTATTCTAATAACAATACATATTACATTTAATTTATGCTGGTGACAATGTCTTCCTATTTCTTGCCGCCGTTAACAAAGTTCCTATGTTATTAAATCCACTCCAATGACTTATGTTTCTCAGTTAGGATAACAGTTTTCTGTAAATGCTTAGTTTTCCTTTCACAATACTTTTCCTTTCCTTTATATAACCTAAATATGTGGCTTTTCTTTTCTTGTTATTAGCGAATAATTCTTGATCTTGTTTAATTTTTCGTAGCACTTGTTAGTCTGTCTATCCATGGTATTTTTAGGATTCTACTAATAACTAACTTCTAACTTATTTATGTCATGTTATGTTATTAAATAGTCCGTATATTATATCCATGGATTAAAGTAAAGCAGACTGTACGTTCTGATAACACTTTACTTTTGCAGTTTGCTTCCTAAAGAGATTCTTTATGCATTGAATTTACTCTAAGAATTTCTGGAAGTTTATCATGCCTTTTCATAATCTATGTTGAATATCTCTGCGTATATTTTTTTTTCTATATTCTGTTGTTTTTCTTTTAAATTTTTAATGACTTGCTCATCAAACTTATCAATCTACAGTCACAGACTTTCTTTGCAAAATTATTTTTTGGAATACTCAACAGCTTTAATGTTTGGTATTAATGTGGAACATTCCAGATGATACTCAAAGAATCAATTTAAAGGTTAATTTACTAAAAGTCCATATAATTATGTATACCTACATAGGCACAAAAGGACTTAAACACATTGCTTATACTAAATTTCATTTGTACGCATAATAAAATCAATTATATTCTCGAGCAGAAAAGTCAAAGTTCCCACAGACAATGAAAATTGCAAAGCTACACATTTGTAATTTTTTGTAGAGTTCTAGACTAAAGGAATTCAATTCCAACAACCAAATTGTAATCAACATGAATAACCAGTCGTGGTCACCAACAAAACCATCACCAACACCACCACCATCACCACCACCACCACCAGACAGACTTCATTCAAAAAAGTGTCAAATTATGTTAAATGATGTCTGACCGCTTAGACCACATCTTACTAAAGGCAATGGTAAAAGCAAGGGCAGAGGCAAAGGCAAAGGCAAAGGCCGATGACTATGTAGTGTACCCTACAACTGCCAAATTCTATTCATCACTTTAATGCTGTCCCTTGTGGAGATGAATATTTGCGCTTATCATTCACTTCAAAAGACATCCAATGCATGAAATTTATATATTTGCTAATGTTATGGTTTTTTCTTATTGGATTGGATGAACGACCACGTACTGTTATTTTCCATTGGGGGGCTTTTTTGCTGTGACAGCAGAAAGTGATGAAAATTATTATACCACAGTAGTGTAGTCTTTATTTACGATTGAGAAGAAATGAATTCTTGATGTTGTGGTTTAGCCAGACATAAACAAAAACTTGCCCATAAAAGGGCCAATGTGAGGCAGTGAAAGGTATTTATATTGGTTTTGTATTCATACGAGTAGATACGAGTATTATTGTGTAAAGGATTTAGCAGCCAATACATCAGTCTGAGTAAAATTCTCTCACACTGTTCTATGGTCATAGTATCTATTTGTTTGACTAACTTCGGGCGACATGGCTGACAGGTGATATTAGGATAATACACTTTTGATTTGATGTCACGTCAATTGGAATTTGTATTTGCTGCATGCAGTACTCGCATGTCAAGTGAAATATTATACTGTTCTCATGTTTTCATTATTTATTCAATCTTCTAAATCATCACAATACCTTTGAATTATTTTACAAAAGAGAAAATTTTAATCTGTAGTCTGGACTAATAAAAGTGACTAGAGAATTCATATTTGTACTCTTAAAATGGAAGAAAAAAGTTATGATGTAAGACCCACTCGTGGTTTATTAAGCAACACACTCACTTTTACTACACCAAAAGCCCAAGTACATGGTCCTATGCCTGTTAATGTTTATTGCCGCATTCGCCCTCCAACTGTGCCCGAGAAAATCAATTGGCTACGCGTGCATAACGAAACAACAATTGAATTAAAATTGCCACAAAAGGTTCGACAAGCACATGGCAATCCTTTGCGCGATTTTGAATTCAGCTTTAAGCGAGTCTTCAGTAGCGAAACGCAGCAGAACGAAGTCTACAAAGTGGTGGCCAGGCCGCTTGTAAAGAATCTACTCAAGGGTGAAAATGGATTGCTATTGAGTTATGGCATTACGGGCAGCGGTAAAACTTATACGATGACTGGCAATAGACATAGTTATGAATCATGCAACGTGCTCTGGTTGAAATCTTCGAGACAATTGGTTGTTATCAAACTAAACGTTGCCTGTTGAAAGTTGACGGTATGAATGGTTTTGAGTTGAGGAGTGACGAGATGCTGAAATCGAAAGGCAGCGTGAGATGAAACTTCGAAGTTCGGCTAAGGCATTTCAATGGGAAAAGGAGTATGACAACCCTGAATTATATGCTGTATTTATCAATTACGTAGAGTTTTATAATAATTGTGTTTATGATTTATTGGAAGCGGGTTCACTGCAAAAGACATTACAAAGTCGCATGATACGTGAGGATATTCAACGTAATCAAATGTATGTACATGGCGTGACCGAATTGGAGGTGAAATCTTTCGAGGAAGCCTTGGAGATATTTCAATTGGGTCAGAAGCGTAAACGTATGGCACACACTCTTCTTAATGCCGAATCCAGTCGTAGTCATTCGGCATTCAATATAAGACTTGTGCGCCTACTTGAAGCGGGTGAGAGAACCAATTTCTTAGTTAGCCAATTATCACTAGTTGATCTCGCTGGCAGCGAACGTTGCTCGCGTACTAAAACAAGTGGCTTACGTCTTAAGGAAGCTTCAAAAATTAACAATTCACTGCTTACACTAAGAACTTGCTTGGAATATTTACGTGCAAACCAACAGAGAAGCTCAAAGGATATGGTAAAGAAAATACCATATCGCGATACGAAGATTACACACATGTTTAAGCATTACTTAGAGGGCGAGGGCAGTGTGTCTATGATTGTTTGTATAAATCCTAGATTATTGGATTATGGGGAGAATATTCAGGTACTAAAATTTGCAGAGATGACAAAGGTTTTGCAAATTATTCCAAAGACACCAAAAGAAGTAAAAATATTTCAAACAACAACTGTGTGTAGCATAGCAATGGATAAAAAGCCACAATCCAAAGTGTCTATAATTTTGGACGAACTGGCTATGAACAAATATCCGCCTTATGACCCTCATAGTCCAGATGCGACTGTAATGCTTAAAGCACTTATATCTTATATACAACAACGCATCATAAAATATAAAATCATACGTGAGGACCTTGGTTCTAATCTCAACTCACTTCAACAAAAAATAATTCAATTGGAGCATGAGAATGGACAGTTGAAAAAGGATCTTCAAGAAACTAATGCTGCTCTAGTGGAGTCAGAAACTCTTAACGAAATTCTAACAAAAAAATTAGTCACTGCCAATTTTCATAATGAACAACTCACGAAAAATCTATTGACACTTCAGGACCAAAATGAGATTTCCAGAGTAGAAATGAATGAAAAAAATGAATTCTTGCAAAAGCAACTTCAAAAGGAAACAATTCAGAAAGAGAAAATGTGTGCACGCTTTGCCTTTATCAAGACTGCACAAGCCCGTGAGTTAGATGCAAAACTAATGAATCAGAAAACAAAGTTTCAACAAGAGATGCATTTCAAAGATGAGACACTGCGTTTGGTCACTTCCATTCTAGAAACAGAAAATTTTTAATTACTATATATAATTTTTTATAAGATTTTATTTCGTTTTAAGTTATGGGAGTTCAATGTTTATATATGTTAAATAAATTTGTTGTTATGGACCAATCAATCAGTCTTTCACAATAATTATTATTGACAAAAGTTGTTAACAAGGTAAAACAAAATCATTGAAAAATAGAAACTCTGAAGAAAACTATTCCACATTTCGTACATTTTTATTGAGAAAATGATCTCCCCACTTCATACGGGTGTCGGCAGCAGGACTGTAACAAAGTTAAGGTGCATTTAAATCAATGGTCAATTTAACAGTCATGGCGTTTCTCAATCGACTGACAAGATTGCCAGAATTTTTTTTTTTTGTTTTGCGTTCTTTATTATTTATTGCATCACTTTGCATACAACACAAAGCCTAACAATAATTGAGAAATCTTAAAAACGAACTAATGATGTTTTAAAAGTTTCTATAGTGGTGAGCTAAAGAAACTTTCCAGTGTTGCGTGGTCCTCCAAGGTTTATGGGGCAGGAAAGTCATTCCGACGAAGGCGCGTGCGACAACTCATATAAAATAGTGATCGAGCTAGTGGATTAGGATGTTCCGAGAGCTTAACAAGATATTTTTGTTTCATTTGGTCCAATTCGGTTTTAATTAGTGGGACGTTGAGGTCTCTGTGGATATTCGCGTTCGAAATGTACCAGGGAGCCCCTGTTAAGAAACGAAGTATTTTTGATTGGGCTCTTTGGATGACTTCAATGTTACTTGGGCTTGCGTTCCCCAAGCTGGGAACCGTATGTCCAGATAGGCTTTATTAAGCTGTTATATAACAGCACCTTTAGATCGAGGCTTAGCCCAGATCTTGGGTATAAGAGCCGGTGAAGGGACTGGGCTTTTAATTTCATGGAAATTTTTTTGGCTTCTATATGCTTCCGCCAGGTGAGTCGTCTGTCCAAATGTACTCCTAGGTAGGTGACTTCAGTACAGTGTGGTACTGTGGTGTTGTTAAAAGTAATGGACGGACATTCTCTCTTGTTTAAGGTGAATGTTACGTGCTTGCATTTATCCGGATTGACTTTTATACGCCAATTGTCTAGCCAGTTCGATACCAGTTGTAAATGATCACTTAGCTCTTTCGTCGCCAGAATGGCGCACAAAAATACCCTTCGCTCACACTATTGATTGACAAAACGAGTTCTTCCTAATTGAAAATGTGAATCAATGGCGATCAATAAGTGAATGAAAAGTAGATCTGCATGTTCATTTAGAATTTTTGAGTAGTGAACATGTGAGCCATCTACGAAGGATTAAAAGAGAATCAATTAAAGGTTTTGCATTAATTAAAAATTATATGAAAATTTAGAGAAAAATGCCAAAACTAATCAATTCAACATATATTCATTCCATTGCTTCCAAATCTTTGGATAAATTAAGAAAAACAAAAAAAAAAAATATGAACATTAATTTAAAAAACCCTTCAATTTAAAACAATAGATTAAAAAAAAAAAAAAAAAAAAACTAAACCCCACAAACGCCAAGTGATGCAGCAAGTAACCAAACGAAGAAAAACCAAAACGCCAAAAACCACATTGCCAGGCAGTCACCTGCTGTTAGGCAAAACAAGAATGAATCGGTACATTCTTTGCCAGTCACAAAATCAGTATTCACACTGCAGTGGAAACCATTTTGTTATCAAGCGTGACAATCGCTGCCAGTCACTTGATTGCCAGAATGTTTGATGTTTCGATGTTCGATAATCCATGAGTACACAAAGGCCCGTTAATTCACTTGTGAAATAAGCACTTGCATGAAGAATGTTAATGTGTCAGATATTGATAAAAGATAGACTATTTGCATGATGAACACCAAAATTATCGCACTCAAGTCTCTTTTCACAATGCTCTATATTTTCTATCTTTCTTATCACTACATAAAGGGCATGCAATGGATGCCAAGAGGTGACATTACTGGTACAAACGAAATATCTTTCATATATTGGATTTAACTGAAATTTTTGCCCTTTTACTCTGTCACCATTCACAATAAAACATGATAATAATTCAATTGTCATCCTCCTTACTTGGTGTTTGAATATTAAATTTACAATTTATTTCAAAATCAAATGCCTAATATCTGCTCATTAAGGGTAATACCTAAGTAATAAAAAGTAATTATTAATCCTATGAAATATAAATCATGCATGGAATAATGAAATATGCTGTAACTGCTATCTTCTTCTTGCATCTGGAACATTGGAAAAGTTTTTCAAAAACTATTGTATTAGAGTTGCCAATTCATTGCACTGCATAAAAATAAATTTACAAAAATATTCAACTGAACTGTACTTACTTGCATGTGCCGCCATTTTGGCAAACATTTGTATGCGTATCCTCACACAATGGTCCATGACCACAATCGATTCCACTGAAGCCAGAAAAACAGGAACAACCATATGAACTGCAAAAGAAGGAGAAGAGAAGCAAAGAAATATTTATAAACTATAAAAGGGAATAAATAAATGATAAAATATACAATATACAATGTATAGTATTGTTGTAGTATAATAAGAATATATAAAAATAAAATTAAAATGAATGCGAAAAATATATGTACATGCATATATATTAAAATGTATGAGCGAATAACTTTAGCGTACTTCAAAAAGAGAGACAAACGGAAATGACCAGCATAAGGACAATGCTGGCCACAAAATACAATAGTGGAAAAGACTGAAACTCCGCTGAAACTACACTGAACTGAGTTGAACTCATCTGAACTGAACTGAACTCAATTCAACAACTCAAACGAAAAAGGGGACACAATCAAAATTGGCAAAAAGCGAACGAAATAAAAAGCCAACAAACCGCAAAAAGTTTCATTGCAGATATGTTAGTAATAACAAACGTTACTCTCAACAACAAAATGCCGGCAATTTCGTCCTAGAAGAAACGATAGATACCCAGTAGACCGTCCATATTTACTCTGACAAAAAGATACAATTGTGACAAAACAAAAAAAAAAAAAAAAAAACCAGAAAAGGAAAGGAAATAGAGAATATAAAGACAAAGATAATTGGCAACAGCCAAAACTTGTCAATAAAGTAAAAGATACAAAGAGCGCTAGTGGAGACAGTCGAAACAGTCAAAGTTGTTGCATGCATAAAATATTGTACGAATATCAAAAAGGGACTTTTAGTGTACTGGATAAAAAAGTTTTATTGGTTTATAGATTGCCATTTGATAAAGGCAAACGAAGAAGAAAATAAGTAAGTACTAGATCGAAATAAATGAATATGCAAAAGTTTTCTTTTTCTAAGAAAAATGCCAGCATTAAGTCAATGAACCACTTTGCTGCCCAATGCCACGCCCTTGCTTCATTTGATTCAAATACAAAAGATTTGAGTATCTGAAAGATTTTAGGTTTGATTTATTAAAACTGATGGAAAACAATGTTGACAGATTGAAGCATTTAATAAGCTCAATATATCTAGAATTTTATCATGCTTATGTAATATTTATATATATATTTTAAAACTCAGTTAATTCAACCCTGAATCACAAAATTTTAACTTGTCTTCAATGAGGCTTAGTTGATGGAAAAAACTTTAAATAAACTTCTCCAAGGACATGTATGTAGATGCACTTGGGACCCTTCTAAAAGTTACACCCCAAACCGACCTGGAAGGAAAAAAAAGTGCATAATTAAAACAAAAAACAACTTACAATATACATCTCACGAAATGGAGAGAGGGTTACACATGTCACTCGACTCGTTAAGATTGTAACATACTCACTTAGACACAAGTTTTCTTTGATGCTCTTCGTTAGGTGACACATATTCAATTGCCCTTTTTCATAAGTTCACATTATCATACTCTGCAACTTTTATATTTCATTTCTCCTTCATTTAATTCACTTCTTTACTCATCTGCTATGCTTCCATATTTATTCAAAGCTTTCATCTCCTATTTACACATTCCCATTGCTTTCTTCTCAACCCTTGCTCTAAAAGCATACTGAATCAAGGACAAACTTTAAAAGTCAAATGACTGAGGCGACACCCTTCAAGCAGTAGAACTATGCCTGAAGTTATGGTTGAACATGAAACGTGCCATATCACGTATTCCTCCAATGAGACTTACAATATTTAAATACACCAAGGACAAGTCAAATGTATACAATCCTATAAACATTCAGTCATTTATTCACTTATTCATTTTTTCATTCATTGGCTCAAAACAAAGTTCAAAAGTCAAAGTGAATGTTGAGTAAGAAGAAAATAAATATGTTTCTGAAGCAAACATAAAAACCTTCAGAAACTAAGGTTGGGAAATTAAAATTATAAGCAAGAATTGTAAAATGAAAAGTTGACCATGAAAACTATGTAACTAAGATAGATTCCTAAGAGTATAAGTAAATGTTCCTTGAACCTCTTTCCCTTATTAGTGCATCTAATGCCCTCTAGCACCTTCAGTAATAACAATTTTGAAAAAAAATAAAACCGCTTTCTCTCTCTCTCTCACTCTCTCTTTACTAGTTTAGATGACTTCGATCGAGTGCATAATTGCAATGGAAATGAAATTCGCAGATTATAGAAGGATTTCACGCACAGATGACTTTGATGAAAGAAAAATGGCATTTGTCAAAGTGACAATTTAAAAAGGGTCAAAACTTGCGTGTACAAGAACTTTATTAAAATGCTAATGAGAGATTTTGTATGTATTTTAGAAATACGTCAAATTGCGAAATTAATTTAAGCTCGCAATATTTTGACATTCTAATTAAATTGTTGTTTTAGATTTTCTTTTGACGTCCCCGGTTTATTTTTGGTCATTCTCCTGACTCATTTACCCAATTGAAAATGACATTTCCAAAATTTATTTAAGCCTAATTTTTATTTCATTCTTGCAGAAATCAAATATAAATTGCATATTCATAATTTTTCTTGAATATTTTTTTAATAAATTCATGTATCCAGCAAAGGTTTATTTTCTTTCTGTGATTTTGATTTAAATTGTTTATCAAAGAATGTAAAGTGTAATTGAAATTATCGTTCTTTGTATGGAGAACATTTTTTTTAGCTTCAATCAAATTTATACAAATTTTTTTATTTTTTGTATCAGACAGAAGGATACATCAGAGACCACATAAAATATGCTATACATATTCTTGATCAGCTCTATTAGACGAATTGATTAAGCCATGTCCGTCTGTCAATCTGTATGTATGCAAACTAGTCCCTCAATTCTAGAGCTGGAAAGCAGAAATTTTGCACAAAGAAACTGTACATTTTTGCTCTAAACTACACATTAAAATTCAAGTCCTTGTTAGAAAAACTTTTGTTAGTCATTTATTTGGGCGTGTGACACTATTTTTCCAAAGATTATGCATAGACCAAATTTATAAGTCTTTCTACTAAAATAAAAGAAATATCTTTATTAAGGGGTTATATCCACTTGTAATTTTGAAAAACTCGAATTTTTTTTTTGCATATTTTGAATGTACATATATTTGAGAATATCGTCCGAAAATTTCACATTGTTCCGGCAAATAGTTTCAGAGAAATTAGCGTATTTGTAAAGATGTCTCCGAGCGTTTGAAAGTAGGCGGAGCGTAAACCGGAATAGTAACTGCTTCTCATTACCCCTTGAAATTTTCACACAATCTTCTTAGATATATATATCAGGTAATGATCGAAGGAATAAGGTTTCTGACAATAATTTCGATTTTTTAAGTCACTTTAAACTGTAAATTTTCTTAAAAAAAAAACGATTTTTTTCTTTGGGAAGCCGCCATTTTGTCAAAAATCACAATTTTGACTATTCCATCGATCATTACCTGTATTCATCTATCCTAAAAATAAATCTTTTGGTTTTTTTTATTGCAGATAACTTGGATCAGAGATATCTTCCTCACCGCCAGACACCTTTTTGTGGAGGTCCTCTAGGAGACCTGCTACAGGAACAACGGAACCGAATATTTTTGTAAATAAATCGTGAATTCTTAAATAACATTAAATTCGCTATATGCACATTTATTCTATGTATTTATTTAATAAAAAGTCTCTTCACAAAAAATTCACAAAAAAACACATTTTTTTTTACTTACTTAACCAAAATCGGAAAATAAATACAAGTTTTACAGTTGTGACAATATTTGATTCATTAACCGCAATATTTTAAAATTACGTAGCTACTTAATACTTATAATAACTGAACCTAAAGGACACCGGAAAAAATTGATATAGTAACTTATAGACAAGAATATTATTGTATGGATAAAGGATTTAAGCCTTATGTGCCACTGTCATAGTTTTGTGAGTTAAATAATAGAGGACAATTAGAATATTCTATAGCAAACATTCATTTAATTTATTACTTCACAGGTGCATGTGTACTTATACAGTAAATAACATACTCGTATGTACAAATCTTGGATTTTTAAAGATATGTGCTATTTAATAGATAGAAATACCAATATTTTTAAAAGCAAGAATTAATTTTTATATTTAATTATTATAAATCCTTTTGAGGATTTCCCCTTTTTCTCGTTGAAGGTAATTTTGAACAAATAAATAAATATTAAGTATTAGAAATATCTCAGTGTAATGTTATGTAACTCTAACTAAATATTATATTATCTAAGTAAATTTTAAACACTCCCGCTTAAATGACAATATGTTAATAAATAATATATAATTATTCAATTGTATTATTTAGAGAATTTTTTTCCAAAACAATTGATTTATTGAGGGTTTCAAATTGCAAAATTGTAAATGATTAGATTTGTGCCCTGTTTTGTTTCTGTGTAATGCAAGGTTTCTCGACTTTGAAAAATGAGCAGTTGTGTTAGCGCTAGGCAGCGTGCTACATTTAAGAACATTGGTACACTTTTTGGCTTCTATTGTATTGTTAGTGATATTACTTCACTAACATCGAAGTGATTAGACATACATAAATTATCACCTGAGCTTGATTAGCTCATGTGTTACTGACTCTACTTTCAAATATTGTACATTCTGACTTTATTATCTTACATTCTCTGACTTTCTATATGATTTGCTACAGTCTTGTTTTCCTACACACTAATCATATTTACTAAGTGCCGTTAAAATTGAACGTTGTATTCTGTTTGACTAACTTTACTTTTTTGGTTTCATTTGCAAAATATCCTGGACAAGCCCTAACAAGTCGGGTTCACATTGAAAAAATCTCGGCTACCACTATTGTCAGCAACGTTCAGAGAGTTCAAGCCTTACAAAACAAGGCATTACGTCTTTTAACTGGGATCCCTTAGTTTGCGCGCAACACCATCTTGCACAGAGATTCGAGACTGCATAGAGAGCACTACGTAATCTTCCAAAACAGCAATCCTTACCAAAGGAGGCTGCAAAATCATGCAGCCTGGTGCTAGTCCTCATCCACGACGACGGCGGTTGAAGAGGCTACATTCCGCCTTCTAAGGAGAAGGTTATCAGCTACATAAATATTCACTGCAATATAATTACTACATGTTTTCAGTAAAATCAAAAAACAAAGAGATTGTGGAACAAACTTTCAGATAATATTAACCTCAACTATTTAAGTGGAAATGCTAAATGGAAATAATTTATGATGAATATTAATACATTCTCTCATCATTTTATGTTTTCTTCGATTAGCTCTAAAATAACAAGAATCACAGAGCATAAAATACCGACAGGTAAAAAAGTTTGTACAAACAGAAAATGTAGGTCGAATATTCTAGACCATGTACTCGTATGTAAATTCATAGTTCAGGTTTACGAACAATCAAAAGTTGATCTATGCCCAACATTTGTAGTTGAACAAATGAATATTGTATACGAGTATGTGAGTTGTTTCTATGGAATAGAACTAACAAGAAACTACATAAACGAGTAGTTTGGCATTTATTGTAGTAAGATCAAGGCTATGAATTAATTGTTGTTGCTGTGCAGTTGTATCCTGTTGTTCATTGCATTTAATTTATAGGTGTCCTGAGTATGGAATGTGTATGTTCGATTTCTTGCGGCTGACAATGTCAATCGTGTTCTTTATCTTGGACTCTAGGGTTAGCTAGGCCTTTCCATTGACCACCAAACAACTAATGGTATTTTGTTAAGACACTTTAGGTTTGGAACTTGACAATATTTATAGCCTCATGTAAACTGCTCCCACTGACAACAAGTTTTCTTGTTGGTATTTTTATTTTATTATTTCTACTTTTTGTTGTTCTTGATTTAACAAAAGACCAATAAAAGTTCAACTAAAAGTTTTATCAACAATTTTTCTTGTATCCCATAACATGAAAATGAGACAAAAACAACAAATTTTTTTTTGTTTTTTTTTTTTTGTGTGTTTTCCCTGAGGCTTTTGTTTTACAACAATAAAAGTTTGATTTCCTTGTTCTTCTTTGATATTTGTACAAATTTCTTTGATAGTTTGTTTGTCACCAAGCGCTTGTAAGGTTAATATTGTTGTTATGTTATTGGTTTCTTTGTAGGCCCCATCGTAGCTTTATAGTTCGGGTATTTAACATAAATTAAGTATACGCCAAGTGGCATTAATTCCAAATCATTTAGTGGTTTTTTTTTTTTTTTGTTTTGTAACATTCAGTTTGGTTCCAGTGTCACTTTGGGATTAATAAAAATAGAATGATATTTTGATTGGTATTATTTGTACGAATATGTCTTTTGAATATCACCGAATGAAAAAGTTTTTCAGATTTTGGACAACTTCAGGGTGATTTGAATGAGAATTTGTGATATATGGTAAATGGAATTTAAGTACCAAAATTACATCAACGTTATGTGATAACATTTCTTATTAAAAATACTAGTTTTATATTATTATTATTAATGCTTACACATAGTACTTATACACATTCTATATTGAATAGAAATTTATTTTTTTAATACTTACTATGCAATTCAAATGTCTTTCAAAATATTATATTTACCAAAAATACTATTGAAGTTTATTCAAGGAAAAATAAAAACCTGAGTCCACTTACTATTAGTGGTTGTAGGAACTTTGCTTTGATTCTCACATTTAATAGCTTTGTGCATCAAAGGAAAAATGACCATGAAAATAAAAGTTTCTGCAAAAACAAAACAAGGCAGCAGCAGCATCAAAATAAATTTGAAAAGAAAATAAGACCAACAGAAATAGTAAATTTGAATATTTATGCAATAAATATTATACTAGTAGCTTTTATTGTTTTCATTTATTTAGGTGAAAAAATAAAGGTTTTTCGAAATATTCATGTGAAAAATAGGTTTAATTTTAATTACCCAACATGAATGAATTGTAAAGGATAGCTGGCGTTTTTTTAGGGATTTGTAATACTTTTTAAACCAATCTAAGAAATTAGAAAATCTCTAACTTTGGCTTGCTGATTCCAATACTTATCATATTTGAGCTACTATATACAATAGTTTAAATACAATATATAAAGCACTTGTTTTTTTCATTGTCCTATTCCACATTGTCTATTTAAAGTATTTTTTATGAATTTCATTTTTATTATTTTATTTTATTCTTTGTTCTACAGTAGTATTGTTAGTGCAAATCACCTGCAGCTGTTTCGGTTTGTTTTTGTTTTTTCTAACTCAGCTTTTCACCATATAAACATTCATGACTAGCCAGAGACTGTTATCATGCTAAGTAAACTCCACTTCTGTTACCAAAAACCCTTTGCATTCTACAAAAATGCCAAATACAAAAAAAACCTCGAGGATATATGTGTAGAAAAATATTTCGAATACTTAACACAGCATTGTAACGCTGCAGGCTTAACATATTTGAGTGTTTGTATACGAGTATAAACAAAAGAAGAAACATTCAATTGTAATCAAACCGACAATGAAATACTCTTTTAAATGGAAATATACTTGTATGATCAATTTTATGAAGAGTTCATATAATAGAAATATTAAATGACATATTTGATAAATCAAACTTTAATAAACTTACATATTCTCGTAGATTGAAAAGAGGGTCATCTTAAGTCTCTTTGTTAAGTTTGAAACTGTTTTCTTTTTTATATTCTTCACGGGAGTGAACTGTATTATAAGTTTGTTATGAAGTTTGAAACAGACAAAAGGAGACAAAAATAACAACCACATAAAATATATATATTCTTTTTATCATAAGCAGTACATTTGTCGGAACCAGCCAAATCGAACTACTGGGGAGGGGGTTACCTCCGTTACAAACCACTCAATTGAATTCATTCATTCATTCACTTTTTTGTTTCTTGTCCTATCGAACTGAAACTTGGACACTATCAGTTTCCAAGCTAGACACAGTACATTCGTTGGAATCAGCCGAATCGGAAAACTGGGGAGGGGTACCTCCCATACAAATCCCGTGAAGAGTATTTCATCTTCGGCATAGTCGAAGATAACCTTCTTTCTAGTTTTATTTTATCTCTGTTCCATCAGTGAAATTATTTTTTGTTTATGTATAGCATGTAAGTTTTAAGTAAGGCAATGGACGGACGGTGATCATGCTCAGGCCGTGGTAGCCTTTGTTACGAAAATGGGAATTGACCTAAGCGTTAGTTCTTGGATGGGAGGGAGCACCCGCGGCTAGTGACATCGGTGGCCACATTGGTTTGTGAGGTTGAGTAAGGTAGGTATGGGTTTGGTTGCGGTGTACACGAAGTTAGGTTTAAGTGAGTGAAAGAAATACATTGTCCGACCCTGTCCCAACAGAGTTGGTTAACAACCTCACCCTGGGCCGTTTGCTAGCTGGGAAAAAACTCTGTTGGGATAGAGGAGTATTGCCCTGGCACAATTTTTATAAAAAATAAATACTTTTTCACATCATACATATTTGTCGCCATATTGTCTTAGAAAAAAAGCTTTTTCTCCTTTTTCTTCCCTATTTTCGATCTTCACAAAAAAAATCCACAAAACCTCCTTGAAATAGTAGAAAGGAGCATCCAACGACACCGATCTGTCGTTTCTGGGCTTGTGTAGATTGCATTTACAAAGTGTCTTTTTTTAGTGCTCTTTATTATATTTTGTTTCGATTCATTCATTAATTTAAATTGTGACATATGTTTAATTAATATTTTATTTGGATCTCCTCCAACAAACATACAGTTTAAAATGGAGCATCTAAAAAACACAGCAAGATATTATTATATTTTATCAAAATATTTATTACTCACTAAATAAATCTATTTTAAAAATATATAAATTATCGAGGAAATGGTAAAAATATGTTTTTTGGAAAGTAAATTTAAAAAAAAAAAAAAAACAAAAAGTAAACATAACAGCCTTCAAGAGCTGGAAAACATATATTATTATTTTAGCAATATTATGTATATTGAAATATTGCAAGAGGCTCTGCATTTTGACGATGGTATTTATAGAGTTTTGAAAGTGCTGCAGTCAAAGCAGGAAAAGTCGGAAAATAATTGCTTAGCTGTGCAGCAACAGTTCTCAGAATTTAAGAATGAAGTTTTGCGTCGACTGCTGCCTTGAAAAATTCTATCATCCATTCTTTTGATAATACAAAATACAAAAAAGTTTTTCTAATAAGAATGTGAATTTGGTCTAGTGGTCCGATTTGGCTGATTCCGACAAGTGTTCAGCGTATGGTGAAAAAATTAATCTTTGTGCAAAATTTCAACTCTCTAGCTTAGGATCGATTTAAAGTTTAAGCATATTTAAATTTAGCAATCGTGGCAGAACATACTTATTTCTGATAGCATGCTTATGATAGGTGGACTCATAACTTTGATTGTTATGTTTTGGTCAGCCATTGGCAATATAATTATTACTTAAGTTTATTTGGAAATTTTTATTCGTAATGTGATTGGTTGTTTTTCTAGGAATGAATGTTTATATGCATAATAGCCGCCATATTACTATTTATCAGCTTTATTGCTCAGATTGTCGCTATAGTTCACTCCGCACCAGAGATTACAACCTTTAAACTAATTCATAATGTATTGCGTTCGTGTAAGAAATGTGTAAACTTGATATCTAAAATATCAATACCATATTTATTTTTTTAGTTTACATTTGGTTTACGATTGGAATTATATATGGGTATTATATAGAGCAATAAGAAAATCAAAAGAATACTAGCTAATTATTTGTTTTGCTTTGAAATTATATAAAATTTTTCGTAAATATATATGTTATTTGACATTTATAAAGTTTTTTCAAAATTTTCAAAAATAAAACCCCCCACACGCATCAAAGCTCAAAAAATTTATTTTCAAATAACAACAAAAAATAAAAATTATTACAGTTAAAACTGGCATTACACGGGGGCACCTCCCATACAAACCGCCCATTTGAATTCATGTTCTTATTAGAAAAACTTTTTTGTTTTTTGTACTATCGAACTGAAACTTGAACACTACTATTAGTTTCCTAGACAGGCGCAGGCTATTTGTTGGAATCAACCGAATTGGACCACTAGGGGTGGGTACCTCCCATACAATCCACCATTTAATTCGTGTTCTTATGAGAAACATGAATTCAATATTTTTTTTGGTAAAAATATCATTGCGAATAAAGCTTAAATACTACGATGAAACATTCACTGTCTTTTTTTCTTTCTAGTCTTTTTTTTTTTTTTTGTTTGTTTTCCATTGAAACTATTGATTTATTTTACAAACTTTCCATACATATCAATGAAAATTTTAAAGGTCTTTTAACACGGTGATATCAGTTGTCATTTCAGATTCTCCTCTCATTATAATTTGGAAGAATGTTTGTTTTTACACGATTTGTGCGGCTTCACTGTTACCAGTTAAAGTATCAGATGTTTGTACAGCTCAGAACAGAGTGTACGCGTGTTCTCTTTGTATTGAACTCTTATTATTCATGCTGATTTAAAACTATACTTATATAGTAATATAAAAACTTATGGATGAAAATTATCTCATTTCAATAGCCTGATCTTTGTTGTTGAAGATCATAGTACCATGGTTTGCATATTTCTCCTGCTTTACTTTTGTCAAAGTCTTTCAATTTTTAAGTCCTTTGTTATAAGTTGGGCTTAGGCTAATAGGAGAGTAAAGTTTTACAAACTTCAATTTAAACTTAGCGACATTTATATGCATAGTATTGCATATAAGTAAACACACCAACAACATTATAATAATAATAATATTATCAAACCATGCAGATGTAACGGCGGGCGTACAAATTACAATAGGAAACGGGAAAATGCAACAAAGGGCGGCATTAGAAAACAACAACTAAATATAACACTCATCGAACATAAAGCATATTCGATTGTTAAGCTGGCCTCCTTTAGGAGGAAAATAAATATAAATATACAACGAATACTTACAAATCCAAGTTACAAGATCACATAGTCCTAACGTGTCAGTTGTTTACATGTAGGAATTCAGTTCTCTTTTTAGTGTTTAATTTTTATACGTGGTAAAAACTGACAGTTTGAGTGAAGTTGAACTCATGTCTGATATGGTCGTATACAAGGACCTTAAGAGATCTCAAATATCTCCTTAAATATGACCGATACAAAAATCATAAGAAATTAAAAATATCGTATTTAATACAATATATTGTTACGAATTTTTGGTAAGCAAATAAGCAAATAAATCATTCTTTATTAATACAATACAAAGTTGATCAGTGGCGGAGCTGAAGTTACACACATAATAAATATACAAAATAATAGAAAAAACAAGAACCAACTGGAATTTAGAACACGTAGCAGGTCTTCAGTGTTCTATGTAATTTTTTAATTTTTTTTTTTTTTTTTTTGTGTATTTCTTCATTTAATTTTTAGGGACCGTTATCACGTGCACTATTATTCTTCATCAAAAATCAGGCATCAGTCATTATTCCCGTCCTCGGGCCATATCTCATGAAAGTAATATGTAGAACGTTGAAATTTTTACAGTATATATAGTTTTTTCCACGGCTGGTGGAAATGAATAAGACCGCGCTACTACGAGGATATACCCCCCATACAAAGCCTCTATTGAAGTTCAGGTCTTTTTAGAAAAACTTTTCTGTTCTTTGTTCTATTGAACAGAAATTTAGACACTATAAGTTTCTGTTATAGGCGCTGTACACTTGTTGAAATTAGCCAAATTGAACCCATACACATATCCCATTTGGTATGGAACCCTCCTTTTTCGAATCAAAACACTTTGGCTTTAATTCAATTGTTCGTTCAGTCATTGAATTGCATTCATAGTATAGTATTTTATTAGTAGGATTATTTGAAACATTTTAATAAAAATTTCTTTCATTTTAAAACTATTAAATGATTT
Organism: Amiota minor; assembly: GCA_037043295.1. Taxonomy (NCBI): domain Eukaryota; kingdom Metazoa; phylum Arthropoda; class Insecta; order Diptera; family Drosophilidae; genus Amiota; species Amiota minor. Next base: position 1,156,203 of record JBAMAW010002153.1, read on the forward strand.
GCCAAAAATCTGCCAGTACACGGGCAAAGATTTGAAATGTGTTGACATTTGTTATTTGTCGAGTTCTCTTCTGTTACCAAAACCACTTTTTGGCTTGCATACTTTTCGGATTTCAGTGAAGCATGAAGATGGCAATATAACGAGAAAGTAGTGGGATAGGGGAGAATGGGGATTGGAAAACTGAGGACATGCATTAATGCATGAAAATTGCCTCAAATACATACCTCGAGTACATACATGTTTGTAAATGAGTGAGTCCAAAAAACATTGGAATCACGAGAAACATGAGCTTAAACATGTCACAAATGTGACATAATTTTAAGTTTAAGTTCAAAGGAAAAACGGCTTTTTTGTCAAGAAGCCAAAGTGCAGCATGACAATGGGTTTTAGTAGTTTATTTCAGACAGTCGACCATACATACCCATTAGAAAATTTTATAAGCAAAATCTAACTTGGCATTAAAATTATAATCTTAAATTATTGTATTATATATCCTTCTGCAGATTTATTTAAGATTCTAACACTGTTTGTGTCATTGCATAAGGATGTGATGAAATCGCAACATAATCGAGCTGACTATCGTTCAATGTTTTCGGCAAAGTAAACGCCAGTTTTTGAAAAACAACACATTTTTTTTTTCTTTTTTTTTCTTTTTTTTCAAAAATCATCTCTTTTTTAAATTGTCTCTTTGCGCATCGATACTATGTTTTGCCCTACCAATTAGCTATCGAATGAATTTTTAAGCCGTTCAATATCGGTATAGGGCTTTCTTTTCATGGTCAAATATAGTTGTCCGAAGACGGTGAAAATGTTATGTGATCAGTGATAAGTGTCAAACTATGAGCCTGCGAATACGTTATACAACAAAGGCTTCATTGCACCAAGATAATACGGTTTGACTTTGTCGCACAAAATCCTTGTGGATTATACCCTCGAAATCTTAGAAATAAATCAAATGTGTCTTGATTTTTGATTTCTCGCGACGGCTTTTTTTTCGGATCTGGCTCACTTGGGTACTTTAATTCGGCACTTTGACTTTTTGTCTCGGGGTCATATTGTAAACACCACCCCTCGTTACCAGTAGCAACGCTGTACTTGACGTTTGGGTCCTTTTTCGATCAAGTCCTTGTCAGTGAATTTGTATTAAGCAAAGCGAGCACTGATTTTCCGGTCAAAATGTGAAATGAATCTTTTGATCAGATGTTCGTCGTCCTTGATGTCCTCTCAACCTTCTTTGAATCATTTAAACCACTCTTGGACACTGGCACGGAATAAACAACTATCACAATACACTTGTTTCTTTCTGTTTCACTCTGTCCGTCCATCATTCCTCACAATATACATATATAAATTTATATACACATACTCGTATACACACATATATACTTACAATAGGAAATTAATAAAATCGAAAGAGCAAACGTTTTTCCTTAGTGTACTTAATTATGGAATATATTTTGTATATGCATATGTATGTACAATAGATAAAATCGTGGTTGCTTTCGGTAACAAATTTACATAGATGACTTGTGATCGAGATGGAGTGAGCGCATAACAAAGAAACAAAACAACAACAACAAAGTGTTTATTCTCTCATCTCTCTCTCTCTCTCTCTCTCTCTCTCTCTCTCTCTCTCTCTAGCAGTTAAGTAGTTGATCATTATTACGGACAGACGGACATGGCTTAATCAATTCGTGTAATCGAGCTGATCAAGAATACACAATATATACTTTATGTGGTCTCTTTTGCCTTCAGCCTCTTACAAACTTCATGACAAACTTATAATATTATTCACTGCGTGACGAGTATAAAAGAAGGGAAATTCTATACAATATAACACAGAGGCAGCATCAGTGAGAACAGGAAGGGGGAATTGGTGGTATATATATTTTTTTTTGCGATAAGGTTGTTGCTTCTTATGGTTAGTGCTTCTGCATTTATAGTGCAAACTTAAGTTAGAATTATGCATGCATTGGTATAACATGCATATGCCTTATTTCGGACAGTGTGCCAAGTATCCAGTGACCTACCAAAGCAACAGTTAGAAATATATTATGCAAACAGCTACGGTCAGCATATTCCACGACATAGGTACACTATAAGAAATATTTAAGGCATATATACATTACAACGTCAATGTCTATATTGGCCTCAAACTCTTAGCGTGCCTCCATTATTTGACTCTCGCGCTCTTCGTAAGTGTCAGGGAATTTGGTCCTATCGATGACTTCAACGTGCTCATTACGGAATGGTATGTACAACATCACCATATCCCTTTTATAATTGGGAACATCACTGCTATCGTAGTTGCGGTATCATTTCACACCGACGGTTCTGTCATCATTATCAGCGTCTTCATTTAGATTGCTCTCTTTATCATCGTTGTTTAGAGATGTCCGCGCTATTTCTGGCTCATAGCATGCGACAAACTTAGGAAGGTTAATCATCTCCAATTTTTCGGGCCGTTCCTCGTTCTTTTGAATAATCGACTTGCTCCAGATGTCGGTGCTGTTCTCGGAAAATCTCTCTGCATCCATTATCAATTTGCGTTTACGAGCCTTGTATCTTTAAGACGGGTGCGGGTTCTGCTCATGGATCTTTAGCAGTTCACGATGCAGTTGACTAATGCCACGATTTGATTTGTTGACCTATTCAATTACGTAGGCGCCATAAGAATTTGCATCAAGAATAATTTGGAAATCTATGTTGGAGTTGAGTACAGATGCGATCCATGGATTGAACGAATTCACATACATCTGATTCATATTCCGTTTGAAGCACACTGTTGGTCGTCGTAAAGTCGATGGTATTAAAATACAGTAGTCAGATTTGCTACAGTTGATGTTAGAAAGAAAGTCGTTTATGTTCTCGTACACTTTCGTCTTTAGCTTATTGCGTGCGTCATTTACTCCCCTCTTATACAATTCAAGCCTACCATCATCTTATGCTGGTTGGACAAAAACACATGTCTCGCACATCGGCCAGTATGGAATGGGAATTCATTTATGATAATCGAAAGTTTGCAAAAAGTTTCTACCAATTTATAAATGCTAGAGCTGCCATCGATCTGCTAATTAAATGAACGTGCCAAATTAGCAGCGCAAAAACAAAAAAAAATGGAAAGTTTTATTCTAATTCCAAAAATATTTTTATAAATTTTTCGATTTTATGCCGCTGTGGGACCATTGTCCAATGAATTGAATATACATACAACAGATATTTCATATTTCATATTCCATCGATAGACTCAGATGAAGCCACCATAGCTACATATGCTGATGACACTGACAGCTGTCCTGGTAAACTCTTTCTCGGCTTAGGCAGTTTCAGAGATTCTGCAGGATTTCTTGCAGAGATTTCATGCTTGGGCTAAGCGCTGGACTATTGGATTTAATGCAGAAAAATCAGCAAACTGCGTTTTTACATTAAGACGTGGCAATTATCCAGTTGTGAGCTATGACTCCTCTATTATCCTACAGGTAGATCAAGTTCCTTGCCGAGGACTAATCCTGGACAAGCGACTTACATGGAGAGCTCATTTTAAATCTAACACTGCATGTTGTTCTGCGAAATTGCAAAGACTTGTTTGGTTGCATCGGTCATCTAGTAGATTGTCACTCAACAATAAGAGGATAATTTACAGACAAGTAGTGACCAATGTCTGGCGACATGCGATTCAAATCTGAGGTTCTGCTGCTTTCAGCAATATTCAGAGAGTTCAAACTTGTCATAACAAGGTGCTTCGGCGCATAACTGGTGCTCCTTGGTTTGTGCGCAACACCATCTTGCACAGAGACCGAATGGTACGTGATGAAATTCTGCAAATCAGCATTCATCATCAACAAAGTCTACAACGTCATCCAAACTGCGTTGCGGCAATCCAAACTCATGGTGTGAGCCGACGCCATTTAAAAGGCTCCATCCTAACGACCTTCTAAGTTGAAGCATGTCATTATTCTGTATAATCATATAAACGTTTCATTCAATTTTTAATTGCGATAACAGTAATAAAAGAAAATTAACCAAAAAAAAAAACTAATTGACTTTTAACGAACATAACAAAAGAAAAATCACTTAAATAGGACAATCCCTTCTCAAGCGATATGCTTACAAAAGAATTGTGAATTTTCCATTTTAGTCACCTCCTTAAACGACCCACCCACTTGTTGACATAAGCGCACCATTACACAATTCCTCTTACACAAACCATATTTTCAGAATATTCAAATTACTTGGCGCTACGACTTTTGAGTCACGAGATATGTATATTAAAAACAAAGGCTACAATTTGCGTAAAATTCTGAAAGAGCAGCATATTGTGGCCATTTAAAAAACGTTTTTACGTTAAATACTTAAAAAATCACTTCCTCCTCAATTCCACCAGTTTTCCGATTTTTGATGCCTCAGAAAACTATTTCGGCAGTTTTCGAATCCTTTTGCGTTTGGCTTGGATTATAGGTGATATTCTTTCATAAGAACATTTTTTTTTAAATAAAATCATTGCTACGAATGGATAGATTATATTTTTTTGAAAGTAATCTGCATTATTTTTTTTTAAAACATTTCATTTGTTTTAAACTATTAATTCATCATTTGATTAAATATCTTCTAATCCTCCCTTAGTCGACAAAACCAATCCAACAAACTCATTTTAAATGTAATGTTGAATTTTCAGAGTATTTGGTTTATAGATCAATAAATTGTGTTGTATATTAAAGTCTTGAAAGTAATAACAACGCTGTTATGTTTAAAATGCTTATTAATCATGTATTTTAAGTGAAAGTCAATTAAAAAGTTGTGTCAAGTTGGCATGTTGCCAAACTAATGCGGAATTTGAACGCCAAGTTCGAAAAGAAGAAGTACAAAATAAGCAAAAAGCGGGATTTGAAAATGAAAGTCAAATTTTTCAATCCGTCCACCGTCAAAAATCATTAAGCGAGTCACAGGTATTTTATATTTAATAGGTTTTTTTGAGTAATCTCTTTTCTTGCAAACATTTGTAATGTTAACAAAAAACAGCTGATAGGCGGCAGTCATAGAGTACCACTGAAGTAATGCACAATAGAGTTGTCAGGCAATTTGTTACATTTGGCGGGAAGAAAATTTTGAAATTTTTCTTCTACAATTTTAAAAGTAAAATTGTATTAATTTCCTATAATAAACAATGGCAGACACTTTGTAGCCTTGTTTTTATCAAAAATATTAACAATAAGAAGAAAAACAATTTTAGTAAGATGCTTTAATATGCTGACAGCCCTATTAAGCCAAGCACAAAATGGTATTGAAACAGTCTGGTTATTTGAAAACTTCGAAAATCAAAACCTCTCAGAGTTCTGTGGCACCCCTGATTGTGTCTAAATATCTGTTCAATAGTGAATTTCAATGGTGGGTTCGTATAGGTTGTACCCCCTAGTTGGTCGATTTGGCTGATTCCAATAAATATATAGCCTCTATATCAAAAACTTCTAATAATATCCTGAATTTTAATGGGGGTTTGTATGGGAGTATCCTTCCTAGTAGTCCGATCAAACTGAAATTTCGACAGTATAAGTTTCTGATGTATAGCCACCAACCAAGATCGTGGTATTACTGGATAGCTGCCATAAAAATAAAAATGTTTTTTGTATGGGGACCCCTTTGTATGCGCGCATAGAACTACACGTTCCGTGAAAATTTCAACTCTCTGGCTATTACGGTTCATGAGATATGCAATCTTATGCTTCATTCGTATTTCTGCTAGTACCAAATTAAGTAAAAATGTGTTTCCTGTGCCTCCTGGAGCATTAAGGCAAAGTAGTCCACCATTTCCGGCTTGTACATGCTCCACGATGAAGTCACACGCAAGTCGTTCATCGGTTGTTAAAAGCCTTTTTTGAGTCTCAACATAAACCTGCAGCGCATCGACGTCGTATTTTTCTTGAAATACGTATCTGTCGACAACATCGTGTTGGCTACGCTTCGATGGAAAAAGTCCAAGTTGTTTAAGAATTTTGTTTGTTAATAGATATACACATATCTTCAAGAGATATCAGTGCTTCATTGAAAATGTATTCCAAATATTGTACATCGAGGGTGGAGTTGTCTCTGCGTGCTCGAATAAGTATGTCTTCACTCATACTATCTTTATGGTTTTTCCATAGATCTTTCGGATTGGAAGACGCATAAGTAGTCAAATAAAGGCGACTAAAGTTCGTAATTGGTGAGCAACGTCAATCATTTTTAAGCATACCAAATTTGAGACACGCTTCTCTATATGTCTGCCACTCTTGACCATCAATGGTTTTGATATTGGGCCTTTGATCTCTGCCTTTATTCACATATTTACAAAAGTATTTGATCGATTTCACTGATTTGCAATACTCGACATTGACATTGATCTCGATAGCATAGGAGAGTATGCAAAAATCCATTGGTTATCAAAGACAACGTCGAAGTTATATATTGTTGTTATATATGTGTATGTCCTCCCTTCATCACCTGATTTTCGTCGTCTATACAGCGGATAAATATCGGCTTCAGTTCGTGTATCTTTCAGCAGTTCACGTGGATATTTTTTTGTGCATTTTCCATCTTTCATGCTTGGCGAATGTCGGTTCTTTACTCCACATGGTCCGTGAATCATATCTTCTTCTGGGTTCGGTTATTTAGCACCAAAGATATCTTTAATTTGAGTTGAAACAATTTTTTCAATCAACCAAATTAATACATGAGCCTGTGGTAAACCTCCATAAAAATAAAAAGATAGCAAAGCATTAACAACATAATGATCATCATATACAAAAACAAAAGATAAAAGATAGCAATACTAAAATTTTTTGCGTGCTCAGCTATTAAAAAATTAGAGGAAAAAATACAAGAATAACAACAACCAGCATTAAAAACGAAGTAACAAAACACGTTTTGTGCTTGGTCCTGCAGTGGATTTTTTAAAAATTTAATAGTTAATAGTTATAATAGTATATTTAACTTAAAAAAAATAAACAAACTAAATAAATAAATATAATAACAATATAATAATTATAAATATTTAGAGAGCAGAATGAAATAGTCCAAGTAGACAAAAGTTAAGGTGTATGTGTAAGTTTACGAATTTCGTAAAGACTTAAATGCTGTTAATTTAAATTGTTGCTTTACTTTTAGTTTCTTGATCATTATCATCAACATGGTTATTTGTTGATCATTATCAACATTATGCTTGCAAAACTTAATCATTTCATTTTTACTTATTTATATTTGTTGTTTGAAAGGCCATAGCAAAGCGTGGCTGTGCAAAGCTAGTAATTTAGGTATATTTATACAAAACAAATTACAAGCAATCATTTTCAATATAAAAGTAAAAATAAAAAAAAATATTCCCAGTGCATGATTCGAACCCCATGCCATTGGTTTGCCAATTCTACACTCTAACCAGTAGAAGAAAAATCTAACGATTCTATTTTAAGCATCATGTTTTGAAATTTCACTCTTGCCGTAACGCAAATAAAAGAGGTTCGTTGTAAGAATTAGTTCTATGAATTCGAACGAGACGAGTTTGAAGACGCTTAAATCACCAGCGAAACGAAGAGCATACAAAATGGGATTTCCCCGAAAAAATTCCATTGAAGGTTGCACGGGTCAATTTTTTCTTCGAGTTATGGAGATATTTGAGTAATGGAAGTTCAAGTTATGAAACAAAAATTCTATAAAATTTTCGTTCTAAACGCTACTCTAACTCGATTAAGTTCAAGTTAAAGAAAATTATGAATATTAATAAGGTTATAAAAATTTCAGTTATGAAAGTTTGATTATTTCCTTCTTCGTTTCTAAAGGTTTTTCACTAACAATTTCTTTGCATTAAAAAATAAAAACAATATTAATAAATAGCCAATTTATCAATGAAAATATGCATTTCAATGTTAAATTTAAATTTATTGCCTAGATAAACGTCACTCATACCCCACGTATTCGGTATAAAAATATTTGAAATAAATGAGACATAAAAAAATGGTCAAAAGACAAACAATAAACAAAGTAGAATAAACAAATAAATGCACGCTAACCAAGCACCACATTTAAATAAATTTCCGGTCATAAAATGCAAATATTTTGCATAATAAAATAAATAAATTGACAAATAAAACACAATAAAACAAAAGTGAATAATAAAAAAAAAAAATGGGCCAAGTGCCAGTCAGACTCATATACGGAGGGTTCCGTACCAGATTATGGTTTGTATGGGAGGTATTCCCCTAGCGATCCGATTTGACAGATTCCAACAAATTTTCCGCGTCTATATCAAAAACTTATAGTGTCTAAATTGCAGTTCGATAGAACAAAAAACAAAAAGTTTTTCTAATGAAAACCTGAATTTGAATGGTTGGTTTGTATGGGAGGTACCCTCCCTAGTTGGCAGAACAAACTGAATTTTCGACCACTAGCCACCTAAACATCAAGATCGTGGAATTACTGGATCGTATAGCTGCCATACAAACCAAAATGTTTCTTATGGGGGACCCCTTTAAGTTTTCGAAAATAATTAAGTTTTAGTATTTGTTGATGCTCGGATAGAACTACACATTGTGTGAAAATTTCAACTCTCTAGCTATTGCCGTTTATGAGATATGAGCCGAGGATGGACGGATGGACAAGGAAGTTTCTACAATAGGGTTTCTGTTGGTACCCTTTGGGTCTGGAACCCTAAAAACGAATAAATGAAAACCTGATGAAACATACAATATAATAAAATAAATAAAAATGAAAAAGAGTATTCTGCAGCATCATCAGAAGCAGTAGGAGTTGAAATTTTTATAACAACCGCAACAACACGCAACACAATTAATTTTTGATACGTTAAAAAATTATATAGCATACATAAAGGCGCACATGATATCTACCTTCACAAATGGATTACAAGGCGACAAACCTAAAAAAATTATACCCATGGTAGATACAACATATGTGGGTGCAACATGCAAATATACACTTTGGTAGTAATGTGGTGTGCGTGTGTGTGTGTGGCAACATACAGTGAAAGGTGACAAAAATATCAACAAATAAAAACAAACTATATGCATAAATAAATTTAAAAAGAATGAAAAACAAAAATTAACGTGTTCTTCGACTATGCCGAAGATGAAATACTCTTCACGGGACACAGTGAATGTTTCATTGTAGTATTCAAATGGGTGGTTTGTATGAACGGTACCCCCATAGTGGTTCGATTCGACTGGTTCCGACAAATGTGTTGCATCTTTCTTGGAGACTGATAGTTTCAAAGTTCCACTGTGATAGGACAAAAATTAAGAAAGTTTTTCTAATAAGAACATGAATTCAAATGGGTGGTTTGTATGGGAGGTACCACGCCTAGTGGTTCGATTGGGCTTAACCGATAAATGAAATGCACCTTTTTTGGAAACTGATAGTGTCCAAGTTTCAGTTTAATGGGACAAAAATCAAAAAGTTTTTTTTAATAAGTGGGTGGTTTGTATGGGAGGAACCCCCCTCGTGGTCCGATACGGATAGTTCCGACATATGTACTTCGTATGGTAAAAAGAAAGGTACGTGCAAAATTTGCTGCTCTCTAGTTCAAAAACTGAGGGACTAGTTCTCATACATACAGACAGACAGAAGGACAGACGGACATGGCTTAATTAATTCGTCTAATTGATCTGATCAAGAATATATATACTTTATGTGGGTTTTTTATCTCCTTCTGCCTGTTACAAACTTCATGACAAACTTCCGTGAAGAGTATAACAATGTGTGTATGTTTTGTGTCAACCATTTTCTTTCTCTTGTTTGAAACAAATAACAAAAACAAATAACAACTCATGCTGAGTAGAGAAAAAGGTTGCCAATATAATTTACACAAATTAAGCGCCATTAAATTTTGTATTTACCGCGATATACATTTTGCTTCCCTGCTTGTGGTTTGATTCATATTGAAATACAATGATTGAAAATGAAAACAATTGCCATTAATATATATATAATATATATATGAAATTTCAGTTTGATCGGATTGCTACGAAGGTCCCTCAGTCTTTGAGCTAGAGAACTGAAATTTTGCTCGAACCTCTCTTTTTACCATCCATACGCAGCACATTTGTTGGAACCACCCGAATCGGCCCACTAGGGGTACCTCCCATAGAAGCCACCCTTTTGAATGCATGTTCTTATTAGAAAACCTTTTTGATTTTTGTCCTATCGAACTGAAACTTAGACACCATTAGTTTCCAAGACAGATCCAGGACATTTGTTAGAACCAGCAAAATTCCCTGAATATTTAATATACAGTTCAAAACGAAGTAGCTAAAACACAAAGCAACAAGCTATTCAAACTTCAAAATATTATTCAATACATAAATCCATTTTAAAAATACATAAATTCTCGAGGAAATTGTATAAATTAGTTTTATTTTGGAAAAGAAAATTTGAAAAAACAAAAAGTAAAGATGTGTGACCTCAGCAAAAGATGTTCTTTGATTATTTCGGGAATATTATGTATATTTCTAGGAGCATTTTTATGGGGTATTGACTATAAGAATGGTAATTATTGGATTTTTGAAGGTGCTGCAGTCAAAGCAGCAAAAGTCGGAAAATAATTGCAGTCTAATCAACTGCAAAAGAAATAAAAATGAGTTACAGTATTTGAACACTGACATACAGTTTATCTGTTGTTAACTGACATCAAATTTAAATTTGTAATTTTTGATTTTTTTTAGTAATCGTGGCGGAGCACATTTCTAATGGCTTGTTTGTTATAAGTGGATTCTTAATTTTGCTTGGCATATTTTTGGTAAGCCATTGGCAATATAATTATTACTTAAGTTTGTGTGGAAATTTTTATTCGTAATGTGATTTGTTGTTTTTCCAGGAACGAATGTTTCTATGCATAATAGCCGCCATAGTACTATTTCTCACCTTTATTGCTCGGATTGTCGTTACAGTTCATGACGCACAAGAGGATATGGGTTGGCGCATGATAGCAAGTGTGATTCTCTTACGTAAGAAATGTATAAATTTGATATCTCAAATATCTATAACAATTTTATTTTTTTTAGTTTTTCCTTTATTGGTGATTCTAGAAATATATTTTTACTACAAGGAAGTGCAACAAGAAGATTAAAAGAACACTAGCTAATTATTTGTTTCCCATTAAAATTATATTAAATTTATTATAAATATATTTTGGAAGTCCTTACAAAATATGCAAGAGTTGAACACACACATCACAAATCTTAAATTTATATTCAGTTGAAATCAAATAAAGAAATGTATTACAGTTAAAGTTGCCATTACACGGAAATTATTGACGAGGTATATTTCCCATACTGTATATACTGCTTATGCTAAAAAGAAAGGTTCGTGCAAAATTTCAGCTCTCTAGCTCAAAAACTGAGGGTTTTTCTTTTTTAATATCAGCTTTTCAATTTGTAATCTGTATGAAATTAATTTCATTCTAATTTCATTGTCGCAAAGTGTGTGATGATGATGATGATAATGATACTATTATGGATCATTATCACTGAAAAGAAAGTACATCTTCGTTCCGGAACATCTAGTCAAGACATGGAGATTATGCGAAGAGAAAACAACAAATAAGAAAGTATCATTGAATTCATTGATACTGATAGTAATCCTAAGCCTTGTCTGATGTTAGTGACATCAACACTACATTAAATTACTCAACACTATATTAAATTACTTTTCACAACACAGAAATGGTCATGTCATGAATACACTTGCCAACTACAGGGCAATCTTAAATATCCTTCAATATTAGGGTCCTTTTAAAATTGTAATTAAGAATTTTTAGGTTTCTACCCCATGCGAAGGAATGGAAACGGCTGGTGGTTATAAGCTTCAAAGTATAAGAAGTCGGGTTATGCCCGAAATAGGCTTGTAATACAATAGCTGGTGTGACATAGTTCGCATGGATTTCAGTTTTGGTATAATTGACACACGTTGTTACATTGACTGTACGTCATTTTATTAGTTTAATAGTAAGGATATTACAGTATTGCTTCTCTGTATACCATGTTATATGTATAGCTATCAGGGATTAAATCATACAGATTCCTGGAGTTGCTAACACGCGACAGAGCCACATAAAGCAGTCCGTGCGAAAAACAGCTTTTATAAAATCTATACCCGCAATATTTAACGTCTGGCCCTGGGCTTTGTTAATTATCATAGCGTGACATATGCTCACTGAAACTGAACTCTGAACTCGTTTAAAAGTAAACGGGAAATTGCTTGCAATAATAGGGAAACGGGGTAACAAAACACTCTCTCCTGCGCCGCACCCTATTAAAATTTTTTCTTCTATTACATTTGGTTGTAAATTGGTCACTTTTAACCTGGTACCATTACACAGTTTGAGCGGGCTTAAATTTCTAAGAAGCATTTGAGGTACGCTGACTTTTAAATTTATCTTATGAGCTGGTAGACTAGGAGTGCTTAGAGATGCTAAAAATTCAATTGGATAAATAGTAGATTGCTCTTGATCCATAACTCTATTAATAGGATAGACTCTACATTCGCTCCCGGAACAAAATTCAGAATTTCAGAATTTATTGCTGCCGCCTGATCGTTATACGTGTATGGAGTCAAAATAGCTATTTCACAAAGCCAAGAATTTTCATAACTTCCAAATTCCATAGCCATTTATAGAAAAAGGAATAGATGACTAAAAAACGTAGCAATGTGAACACAGTATTTTTTATTATATTTTTTGTTATATTTAAGTATTTGCAAACTGCAGTCAAAAAAAGTTTATAAGAATTAGACAGAAGCGCGTCATTTCAATAAACTTTTTTTTTTTTTGTAATCCGAAGAAAAAAGTGCAATAAGCACAACAACACACTCTCTTGATCTTGCTCCGTTATCATTGAACATCATATACAGAAAGAAAAGAAGGAAGAGCGCAATACTCTTATGCTTACTCAGTTATTAATAAATGATAGGAATAAAGACAACAATAGCAAAAACAACACAAAATTCAAAGTGTAAGCATCGGAAAAAGTATTCTTTAGTTTATTTGCCTTTGTATAAAAAATAAATTTTAATTAATATCTTTTGATTTAGTGATTTTGATTAAATAAAAGTTATATGTCAGAGAAAGTTTTCTATAATACACTAGTGAAAACCGCACTCAAATTGGTTAAGCCGTTTCTGAGATTAGCGTGCATAAAAAAGACGCCTACGATTATATATATATATATATATATATATATATAGATACATTAAATTGACATATGTTTAGGGTAGAGTCAGTATACATACAGAGACCAAAATATTTGTTTAGAAGCTGTACGATCGAGTTATCCTAGAGTCTTGAAATTTACAGACACTTAAATCAAATTTAAATTCAATAGTACAAAAACAAAAAAATTTTTCTTATAAAAACCTGAATATTAATTTAGGTTTGCAAATATAATAAAATAAAAAATAAAAAAAAAACACAGTCATCAAATTGTAAGTGTTTCGGGAAATTTGACAACAACTGCTTACAGCCAGTCAGAAACTCTTTTATATAAACTTTTCTTTTATATATTTTTAATTTAAAAATAAAAATCAATGAATGGCATAAGTATTTTGACATGTTTTTGTTTACGATTACTGATTCATTTTTATTATTATTATTTATTATCATTTTTATTTATTATATTTTGCTCTTTAAACACAAACGCACAGAGAATGAACGATGTTTTCGCTTATTGCATTAATGAGAGAATGAGAGTTCTATTAAGACAGAATTAAGTAATAATAAAAAAGAAATATTCCCAGTGCAGGACTCGAACCCCATGCCATCGTTTTGCCAGCCATACACTCTATCCAATAGAAAAAAGATCTGACATTTCAATTTTTAGCATCATTATTTAAAATGTCACTCATGCCGTAATGCACATAAAATAGCAGGGCTCTAAAAATTTATAAAAAAAAAACAAAACGGAGCAGCTAAAACACAAAGTAACAAGCTATTCAAACTTCAAAATATTATTTAATACATAAATCCATTTTAAAAATACATAAATTCTCGAGGAAATGGTATAAATTAGTTTTTTTGGAAAAGAAAATTTGAAAAAACAAAAATTAAAGATGTGTGACAACAGCAAAAGAACTACTTTGATTATTTTGGCAATATGTTGTATATTTCTAGGAATAGTGTTTACGGTTGTGGACTTTACGAAAGGTAATTATAGAATTTTGAAAGTGCTGCAGTCAAAGCAACAAAAGTCGGAAAATAATTGTTTAGCTGTGCTGCAACAGTTCTCAGAATTTAAGACTGAAGATTTGCGTCGACTGCTGCTTTGAAAAAATACATTAATCGTAGTCGAAAGCAAAAAATACCGCTTTTACCCACAGCGATTCTTTCGATAATACATAACACAACAGGTTCCTTTTTAATAAGACTGTGAATTTGAATTTTGTTTGTATGGGAGGTACCGCCCATAGTGGTCCGATTTGGCTGATTCCGTCTGGTAAAAAAAATAAACTTTTGTGAAAAATTTCAATTATCTACGTACATACAGACAGACAGGTAGATATGGATAAATCAACTCGTCTCATCGAGCTTATCACGAATATATAAACTTTATGGGGTCTTTGATTCGACATTTTTATTTCCAACTTCTAACATTATTCATTGCGTGAAGAGTACAACAATAGAATAGTAAACAGAGCAAGCATCGGTTTAAACTTTGAACCTTTTAAAGTTTGAACCGTTGAAACTGTGAACCGTTTAAACTTTAAACAGTCGACTGTGCTTGCTTATTCGATTGGAATAGCGCAGCACAGCTACAGTTGTCAGTTCTTGTTATTTGCTCATCAACTGCAAAGGAAATAAAAATGAGTTACAGTATTTAAACACTGATATACAGTTTAACTGACAGCATATTCAAATTTGTAACTTTTGATTTTTTTAGCACTCGTAGTGGGGTACATTGCTAATGGCTTGCTTGTTATAAGTGGACTCTTAATTTTGCTTGGCATTTTTTTGGTAAGCCATTGGCAATATAATTATTACTTAAGTTTGTGTGGAAATTTTTATTCGTAATGTGATTTGTTGTTTTTCCAGAAACGAATGTTTCTATGCATAATAGCCGCCATATTACTATTTCCCTGCTTTATTGCTCGGATTGTCGCTACAGTTCTTTACGCACAAGAGGGTAAACGTTTTCGGATAATAAGACATGCGGGTGTATCATGTAAGAAATGTATAAACTTGATATCTCAAATATCTATAACAATTTTATTTTGTTTAGTTGTTCCTTTAGCGGTGATTGGAGGCATATATTTGTACTACAAGGAAGAACAACAAGAAGATTAAAAGAACACTAGCTAATTATTTGTTTTCCATTCAAATTATATAAAATTTATTGTAAATATATTTTGGAAGTCCTTACAAAATATGCAAGAGTTGAACACACACATCACAAATCATAAATTTATATTCAGTTGAAATCAAATAAAGAAATGTATTACAGTTAAAGTTGCCATTACACGGAAATTATTGACGAGGTATATTTCCCATACTGTATATACTGCTTATGCTAAAAAGAAAGGTTCGTGCAAAATTTCAGCTCTCTAGCTCAAAAACTGAGGGACTAGTTTGCATACATAAAGACGGACGGGTGGGCATGGCTTAATCAATTCGTCTAATCGAGATAATCAATAATGTATATACTTTATCTGATTTTTTTTTTGTCTCCTTCTGCCCGTGACAAGCTTCATGATAAACTTATATTAATATTCACTCTCTTGAAGAGTATGAAAAGGAAGGATATTAATGTAGCATATCACTTCTTTCAATATAAAAAGGATAACTCGTAAAGCTACAGGGAATTTACAAATGAAAAACAAAATATTTAAAAACGAAAAAGATGTGTTGTTATTATCCGGAAATTTCATTTGTCGCATGTTCAAATTATTATGACTTATTTTCTGTTCTTTTTTGTATTCGATGAAAATATCTATTGGGTTCGATATATGTACAATGTCATGCTTCTTTTTAATGGCGTCATACTATTAGTTGCAATGTGTACGGTAAGTCAATGAATTTTTTACTACTATGTAGTTACAGGTTAAGTCTACCTGAAATACAATATAATATTTACGACGACGGGTGCATAAATTTCCTGTTTTAAAGTAAATAAGGACATACCGATGGATGGTTTCATCTTTTTTAATATCAGCTTTTTCAGTATGAAATTAATTTCATTCTAATTGCATTGTTGTAACATATGTGACGATGATGATGATGATGATAATATTATGGAACATTATCACTGAAAAGAAAATGAATCTTCGCCCCGGAACATCAAAAACAAACCTGTTATAATATACTGAGACAAGACAGGGAGATTATGCGAAGCGAAAACAACAAATAACTGAATACCTTAGAATTCATTGGCACTGAAAATGTACCTAAGCCACCGTCAATATACTTGTCCAATGTTAGTGACATCAACACTATGTTAAAGTACTTTACATCAGTAAAGTAAATAAGTAAGCACAGAAATGGTCATTTCAGAATAAAACCTTATAGTTGATGAAATTATGTCCATATGAACTTCAATGTGATAGCGCATTTAAAATTGTAATGAAAAATTTGAAGTTTTTTACCCCAAGCTAAGTATTGGAAGCTGCTGGTGATTATAAGCTTAAAAGTATAAGAAGTCGGGTTACCAAAGAGCCATTGCATATGTTCTTTATTAACCTTGATGCAGCCAAAAGACATTGATAATGACGTATTGAAATGATGAAGCACCAAGAAAAGTTAATGATGTTGTACGGTGCATTCGGTGACATGACACACATGTCCCCCAAAGGTTATCGTTTTTACTATGAAGTCTTCGAAAAACAAGCACCCCTAGGAAAGGTTTTTTTTTTTCTTTTTTGCCTACGCTCCTAGGATTGAGCATAGAAATATTTCATAATTGGTTTGATACATCTTTCGGGTGTACATACAGCATTTCAATATTGAGATCAAAATATTTATTTAGGAGCTAAAAGATTCTAGAGTCTTGAAATTTACAGACACTTGCAGTAACCAAATTTAAATTCAATAATACAAAAAAACAAAAGAGTTTTTCTAATAAAAACATGAATTTTAGTTTTAGTTTAGTTTGATCTCAACATTCCTTTTGTTTTGGAAGAAATAGTCAAGATGAAGAAGAACCACTTGAAAAGACTGAGTAGCATGAAATTGATTTAGCTACAAATTTTCTCGATACACAAATCGATTTCTTTAACAAAATGATGAGTTCTCTTTGTCTTAAGTTATTAAGGTTATGCTTAGTTGGTTACGCTTCAGTTTTGAATTTTAGTGGAAATTTATCGTGATTTAATTGTTTATCTTTATTATTTTCAGAAAAGCAAAATCTTACTTATAATTACGGTGATTTTTTTAATTTTTACCGCTATGGTTCAGATTTCCGTTTTAGTGCATTCTGCACTTTTGAGAAGAGGCATATTAATCACATTCGATGTGCTTTGCTTAGGTAAGAAATTGACGAAGCTGAAATCTAAAAAATTTCTACAACATTTTGTTTTATTTTCAGTGATACCGTTTATTTTTATTCCTGGTATATTGCAATATTATAAAGAAATAAATGAAGAATAATTCATTTAAATTTTAAGGTACTACAAATCTATTGTTTTCAAATTTTTTATATGAATGCTAATAAAGGAGAGCAAATTTTCAAATGGGTTAAATGGTGGATGATTCCCTTACTTGTTCCAGTAAAACTATTTCCTTAAATCTACTCTTGACTTCATGCTTATGGAAATACCAACAAGTCTCTATATGTTACAATAAGTTTCTTTTTACATTTCTTAAGCTAAGTAGGAGCTATAGAACCGTTCCTCCGACCTAATCCATAAACCACTCAGGTTTAGGTTACTTAAAATTGAGTTAGTTAACTATGTCCATGTTAGGATATAGCTATTTTATGTGCGTTACGGAATGAATGAAATTTCAAAAAAATGATTCTAAAAATAGAACCGTCAGATTTTTTTTGTCGGGGTGGCAAACCGGTGGCATATGGTTCGAATCCTGCTTTAGAAATATATTTTTATTTTTATTTTTATATTGAAAATGATTGTTTTTTATTATATTGGAGCTATTGTGGCAAAAAGAAATAAAATTTCTGCGTGGTGTAGTGGTTAGAGTGTAGGACTGGCAAACAGAGGGCATTAGGAATATTGTTGTTTTTTATATTTTTTATTTTTATATTGAAAATAATTGCTTTTAATTTGTTTTGTATAAATATAAATTACCAGCTTTGCTGTGGCCTTTCAAACAACAAATATAAATAAGTAAAAATGAATCTCGATAGCATTGTAAAATACAAAAGAGGATTAGCAATTTATAAAAATCATAGTGATACAATCAGCATTATTACACCAAGTATGCATATAATTACGGAATCAATGATACGAAGGTCAAGTATTCGGGACATTTGTTCCGCAACGTGCAGAGTGGATAACGGTTTTCAAATAATAATGGTAGTTATTTATATGACGCCGGCTAGTTCAGTTCAAGGCATAACGTTGTTTATCCATACATCACTTTTAGAGTTTAGTGAGGTAAGGTCTTCTCTACTCGAACAAAATTACCACAAACTTCCACGTAATTTGACTGGTGTTTTCAATGTATATTTTGCTGATAAAAAATCAGATCCACTAAAAACTTTTCTTTTCGAAAAGTTTAATCTGACAATAAGCCATAGTCCTTCATAATCCACAACAAGATATCACATGGCAATTGTTGTAGTTTTTTTTTCCCCGATTTTTGAATAACGTGGAATCAAAAACATTCATTCTTACTTTGGCTTCCATAAACCAATCGTGTCTATGATCCAATATGGTACTTAAAATTTAAAATTACACATATTTGTTTTTGTAACATTTTTGTTTGGTTACATTATTGTATTTATTATTTTAAGAAATTATATACCTTAGTTTGTAATAAATAATAAATAAAATAATACAAAATTTAATCAAAAAAGAAAATTAGAACATAAATTTTCCAATAAATAAAAATAATAATTAAAAATTCTATTCTAAATGGAGCTGCGCTCTACACGGGTGTCCCGCGACACCTCTTTCTTTTGTTTTTCGATCACTGTTAATATAAATAATACGGCAACCAAATTTTGTTTTGAACTTGCCATCTAAATATGTATATATTTTAGTATGAAATACCAAGCAGAGTGAAACTTTTAAATGTTTGTGCATGAATCTTCTTTCATTCATTCTCACTTCCCTTCTTTGTTCGATATTCACCATTAAACACATTCAACTCTGATTGATTCCATAATTCAGTGGCAGTCAAAATCCTATCGCTACTATTTTTTTATCCTTAACTGAATATTTTTCCAATGGTTTTCAGTTGCGCATTCACAATTGTTGTGGCTGGTATGAGTCTCTAGAGCAAGTATTTAGTATATAGAAATCAGTTTGTTAATTTCAAGGATGTTTTAGTGCATTTTGCAAAAAATATGCAAAAACTACAAATAAGAATGGAAATTGTAAAGTTGTTAGGAAAAAGCTGAAAAAAGTGTTAATCTGTGATTTTGAAGGTAGATATTATGATAGATAGATAGATAGATAGATAGATGCAAGGAAATTACAATAAAAAAATACAAAATTATGTTTCTTTTTTGTGATTGATGAGAGTCACACAAACTCAATGAAATGTAAAAAGCCAATAAGAGTAATTTTCCATTCAAACTTAAATAACTTACCTAAAATCCTTGTTAGCATAACAATTACCCAAAAAACGGCACTGCAGGGTATTACATTGATACGGTTTTACTTCATTCTGCACCTCATAAGTAACATTGAATCCGTAGACATCCAACAGACGATCCAAGGCTCGCAAATGTGTGCCATCTAGCGTTTGCATTGTGAAACGTATCTCCAGATATTGACTGCTGAACTGTATCCAAGCAACTTGAGTAACATCATCCTCTCTGAGTGTAAACACACGGTGTGCCGGAACTTTAAAATCATCTGAATAATACATGTACTCAGTGAATCTTAGACCATCGAGCACATACAGTTGAGTCATATAAACAACAATTGAAACATTATTGGTTACAGGTGATGATGTTGACGATGATGATGATGCGTAGGAAGATGAACCGGCATGCCCATTGCTTGGTACACTAGGTAACTCAGAAGCATCAATAACCCATACACATTCAATAGGTGTATCGAACTTGTGAGGGAAATTTGGTGTTTGTATGATTCCATAACGTGCCTTTAATACACCACCACAGCGCTGGCTTCCTGATGATGTACCACCACCGCTTGAGGAAGAGAATGATGAGCTACCTGCAGCAAAAGCATTTGGTATTTTCCCACCAATGCCCGATATGGATGCGGTGCCTGCAAATGCATTGAGTCCAACACCTGGAAATGGCGGTGGAGGTGGCAGTCGCACATTTGGTAAACTGAACTTCTGTTCGATTTGTTGGAGTCCAATGTTAGATAGACGCTTTGAGCGAAAGTATATTTTGGTCTTTGTGTTGTTTGTTGCAGCATTTTTACTCACAAATGTTGACTTATTATAATGTTCACCATAAGCAATTGTTATTGTTCCTTTTTGCTCCAGCAGCACTGGTTTATTGTTACTGTTTGCAGTTGATGAATTCAATGTTGTTGTTAACAATGTTGCCACCGGTGACAGCGACAGTAGCAACAGCAACATAAATAGCGGCAGTAGCAGCAGCAATGTCGAAGTTGATAACTTTTGTGTCGTCATCAGCGACATTGACGGGCTTTCTACGTACCCGTCGTCCTACAACGCTGCTGCCTACTTCTACCACGCCGTATTTGTCTTAACTCCAATTCGCCCAAGCACGTCTACGTACGCTTCTTACAATGCTGGATCCCAGAGACTTCTATACTTATCATCAATATGACTGCAATTGCTATTTATGTTTTGCCTCTGTTGACGGGAATTCATGTCAACAGCTTCTGTTGCTCGTAATATGGCATTTGATATCGAGTTGTGTTGACTCTTATGACATTTCATGAGGAGAATTTATCTGTAGATGAGAGAAGGCGAATGTTAGAACCATTTAAATTTTGCCGTTTCACTTTGACAGCTGTCGTTTGCATTCACAAAGTTAGGTTAAAAAATGAAAAATCCTATAAATATTCTTAGACATGCAATTTTAAAAATCCCAAAGCGCACATCAATCATGCCAAAGGCGTCAAAAACGGCACTAAATTCAGAAAGAATTACACGCTTGCAATGCATAGTACATACAGCTCAAAAGTCAAACCAATGATATTGAAATAAATTTTTTTTTTTTTGTAGAATCCATAGCAATTTTAAAATTGTTATACAAAACAAATGCAAAAATAAATAAACATGAAAAAAAAAGATTATGTGCGTCTATGGCGAAGTTGTAATACTGTTCACGCTCCTTTGATTGAGCATACAGAGATATTACATTATTGATTTAACTTATGTTTAGGATAGAGTCAGTATTCATACTGCATTTCAATATTGAAGCCGAAATATTTGTATGGGAATTTAATTGTACAATCCAGTAATAGTAGGATTTTAAAAATGTACATAGTTGGTGAATATGGGTCAGACATTTATACTGTCCAAATTGCAGTTCCATAATACAATATACAAAAAAGTTTTTCTAATAAGAATATAATTTTGAATTTGTGATTGCATGAGTTGTACCCCTCCTAGTAGTGCGAATCGACTCATTCCGGCAGCATCTGGAGAAAAGAAAACTGAGT
Source organism: Amiota minor (assembly GCA_037043295.1). Taxonomy (NCBI): domain Eukaryota; kingdom Metazoa; phylum Arthropoda; class Insecta; order Diptera; family Drosophilidae; genus Amiota; species Amiota minor. The sequence continues at coordinate 1,177,959 of JBAMAW010002153.1, forward strand.
GTAAAACTTCAGTATAAAAATATTTACTTCGACTACACTAAACATTGTGTACCTTGCACACGAAATAATAAAATAATAAATGATCTGTTCATATGGCACTTAAAATAATCGTGAATAAAGTTTAAATTTCTGAATATCGTTTCTTCTTCTAAGTTCATATGAAGCATAAGCACTTTTTACTTGTTATGATAAAGTAATTCTTCCCATGAACTTTAAGCACCCTATGTATAGGAGAAACAAAAAAAAAAAAAAATGGCCCAAGCGCTAGTCAGATTCGCACACGGAGGGTTCCGTACCAGATTGGGGTTTGTATGGGAGGTACTCTCCCTAGTGGTCCGATTTGACTGATTCCAACAAATGTACCGCGCCTTTATCAGAAACTTATAGTGTCTAAATTTCAGTTCAATAGTCCAAAAAACAAAAAAAGGTTTTCGAATAAGAACCTGAATTTTAATGGTGGGCTTGTATGGGAGGTACTCTCCTAGTTGGCCAATTTGGATTCCAACAAATATGCAGCACCTATATCAAAAATTTTTAGTGTCTAAATTTCAGTTCGATAGAACAAAAAACAAAAAAGTTTTTCAAAAGAGAACCTGAATTTTAATGGAGGTTTGTATGGGAGGTACCCTCCTTAGTGGTCCTATCAAACTGAAATTTCGACAGTATAAGTTTCTGATGTATAACCACCAACCATCTAAATTTCATGTAATCATGGGATTACTTCATCGTATAGCTGCCATACAAACCAAAAGATTTCTTGTATGGGGACTCCTCTAAGTTATCGAAAATATTTTTGTTTTAGTATTTATTGCTGATGCCCGGATAGAACTACAAGTTCTGTGAAAATCTCAACTGTCTGGCTATTGCGGTTTATGAGATATGATCGGAGGACGGACGGTCAACGAAGTCTCTGCAATAGGAAAAAAGAATAAATAAAACCTTTAGGTAGATTGTAGCTTAAGGACTAGTTTACATACGAATGGAATTGGCAACAGCGAGTTTTCTCAAAAGTCTAATGTTCCCTCTAAAGTATTAAAATTTGTAGGATATTGACACATACAACACGACGTGTTAACATATGATATATAAATATGACAAGTAGCATAAAACTTAAGTCATATTATTTTGAAACATTCTAAAGAAAACGTATATATTCTATATAATTTTTGAACATTTTTATGCAATTTTGTTGCTTTTCTATAAACTACAATTAAGTACAAGTAAGATGTTAGAACATCGCAAAGTAGACTTCTTGTCTTTAACTGTAGATTCATATGCGTTGAATTCTAGTGTGCTTATATGTCCATCCATATAGTACTTGAATGTACATAATATGGTATGCACGTCAATAGCTTTTTTGATGTTGTTAACTCCAATAAATTGCATTCTATGGAAATGAAAATCACTGTCCATCAGTATATTGACAAGAGGGAAAACACTTTACTTTATTGTCATGAACCATACCTATAAGTTTTTTCTGTTTATTTTATTGCAAACTGTTTTGATGTGAAACATCTTGCACTTCGGTAGGTAAAACTTTAAAAAATCATCATCATCTTCACATCATAACACGCAATGTGGTGCGCTGCTAGTGTTCGTATGAGACACCAGTTGAAAACACGATTATTATTGAACTGTAATGTAGATATTTTTGATTTGTTGTTTTCATACATATCAATAAAATAATTACTATAATCAAGAAATCTCTTGAGAGATTCGTATCTTTACCAAATGGATGTCATATTCCTTCTGATTTATTCAAAATTTGAATTGATTGCGTTCCAAAAAAGGCTAATGTTTGCTGTTTAAGATAAACATCGTTAACAAACAGGAAACTTTGAGATTTAATATTAAATAAGTTTTTATTTTTCCAAATGTCAAGAGAACGCATTTAATGCGAAATATTGTATTGTATATGTAAAGAGTTAATAGGATAAATGAAAAATATTCAAGAGGATACTTTTTGTTTTAAATCTATATAATTTTACTTTTAAAGACACAAAAAAAATCCTTGTTGTACGTGAATTTTTCAACTTAATTGTATTTGAAATATATCCAATCAAAACCACAAATATTCAACTTCTTCTAAATATTTTTTTTTATTCATAAGAAAATATATGTACGCCATGTGCATGTTAAATCCTTAAATCTTTCTGATAAGCATAAGTAGAACCAACTGTAAATTGGCTGTTCTTTGGCATTTTGTTAAGTATTTTCTACGTTATTTTATATATTTGAAATTTGTTATACAAGGAAAAATACCTTAATACTTCACTTGCCTTTTTGGATATACAGTAGTAATTCGATATCCTGACTACTCTCAGATCCGTAAATCAAGTAATTCGAATCAGAATTAATTGCAATTGTTTTATCCGAATTGCATGATTTACTTACATTATTCTATTGATTTCAATATTTTAACAAGAATAATAATAACTGATAAAGAATGAAAAATGTGAAAAAGATGTTTTCTCTGCAACAATACAGCATATTCCTCGACCTCCAACTGTCTGCTTGCGACGAACTTTATTGGTATCTTCAAACAAATGCGGCAATATAAAAGTGGCTAACAGACGCTGCGCCTCGTATAACACGCATCTAGATTTGTCTCCGCCAAGACTCTTAAACTATCTACAGCCCATAATAGACTGGGATTGGGATAAGCCAACATCATCATTATGTTTCAGCTAAAAAAAAAGATATTACAAGCTCCCATCATAACACTCGATCTTCCATTCAAAAGCCTTTGTAATATTAAAAGCCATCTATAAAAATGGTAAATTTGTAATCTGCTCTGACAGACTATCTTCCATGTTAGCTATACAAAATCATAATATTTCTACGTTTCAGGAAATCCGTAAAATATATACTCAGTACCACTACAAAATCACCTTCTGGGAACCCAGCCACGAGGGTATAGCAGCCCGTCACATCATACATCTTTACTGCCACCCACGCTAAAGATTTTAAGAACCTCGTTATCATCATCTTCATAAATAACAAGTAAAAAGAAGTTTAACTTCGCCTATGCTGAAGTTGTTATACTCTTCACGCACCCCCTAGAAAACTTTTTGCCTACGCTCTGTGATAGAGAGCATTCAGAAATATTTGATTATCGATTCGACTTCTGTTAAGGGTATAGTCAGAACACATAGAGCATTTCAACACCGATACCGAAATATTTGTTTGGGAGCTTTACGATCCAGTAATTCTAGGGACTTTAAGTTTACACGGTTGTTGAATATGAGGCAGACACTCGTACTGTTCAAATTTTTGTTCAATAAGACGAAACAAAAAAGTTTTTCTAATCGGAACATAGATTTGTATTTAGGCTTGTATGTGAGCTATACGATCCAGTAACTCTAAGGTCTTCAAATTTTTCAGCTTAAACGTGCAAAAAACAAGAAAGTTTTTCTAATAAGAACCTGAATTTAAATGGGGTTTGTATGGGAGTTACCTACCCCAGTGGTCCGATCATACTGAAATTTGACATTTTTTCCTAATCTATTTTCACCAACCATGTAAAATTCAATATCGTTGGATTCCTGGATCGTATAGCTCCCATACAAACCCACATGTTTTTTTGTATGGAGACCCCTTTAAATTTTTAAATGTAGTATAGTTTTAGTACTTGTTTCTGTGAAAATTTCAACGTTCTACCAATTAGTGTTCATGAGATATAGGCCGAGAACGTCCTTCCGTCCTAAGTAATACGCTACCGTTTAGTACCCTGTGGGTCCGGAGCCCTAAGAAAAAAAAAAGAAATAAATAAACAAAAAAATCGAATCATTAAAAACTGTCACTGTGTCGCTGACAATGACTGTAAGGCCTTTTCCAGCTACTATACTCTATAACTATATAAAACACTTTGACAACTGATAACTTTATTCATTACTATACTTGTAGTACAATAGATTCTCTCCGTCTTTTTTTTTTTCTAGATCAGCGGTTCTTAAACTATGGGTGGTGGCATTGCTGAGGATATGCAAAAATTTTCGAATTTTTTTGATTGACATATTTTTATTCATTTTTTATCTAATTCCAAAAAATTATTCGATTTTTTTAATTTAATCAGTTTATATGAATGGAAAACACAAATTGCTTTAGATCAATTTTGGGCAATGATGCCACTTCATGGGTGGTGTAGACTTTCTGGGGAGCAGTAAAAGGGCAAAAGGGCAACGGCAGAAAATTCTAGCAAATCAGGGCTGTCCAACCCGCGGCCCAATGGGACTCGACAACTTAAGACGATGACCTTTTTTTCTCACCAACTGATGACTTCAAATCAAAAATTTTGTGCGGCACTAGTATTTTTTTACAACTCAAAATGGACGGTGGTCGAATAAGTTTGGGGGTCTATGTTTTAGTGGTAGACCCCAACCTCTATTTGTTTAAGATGCGCTGCTGTAGATATTTGTATTAGGTGCACTTAACATCTACTGACAGTATAGGTTGTTCATCGTAGCCAACGTTGTTGTTACCGTCATACTCGTAATTCTCATAGTCACAGTCGCAGTCGCATTCTCAGTTAAGAACTCTGCCATACCATGGATAACGTAGTGTGAACGATGTGGGTAGAGCTCAGTAATTGGCAATTTAAATTGGACGCGTTAATTTCAGTTGAGTTATCAGCGTCGTTGGCTGTGGCCGATGTTTAGTTGTACTCCAACTTTGTGTACTGTATGCTTCGTGGCTTCGCAAGAATTTTAAGATTAAAATATCATATTTCTCGAATAAATACACTGTTTTACGATTTACAGTGTGTATAAAAAGTGTTGTTATAATAAATTTCCTTAATTGCATAGTTTTTCAGCTCATAAGTTAATAATAACAATAATGGTGAACCACATCTTTATTTTATAATATAACTACATGTTCTTATTACTATAAATATTTTTTTGTTATACTTTGGATGTTTTATTAATAAATTTTCATCGAAGTGAATAGTGAGTGTTTCATTAAAAGAAGTGAGTGTATACAAACGTTAAAATAATGTACTCGTATATTAAATCATTGGACGGAACACTCTCAGCAGTATCTTTTCAATTTCGATAAGGCAAAATAATTCAATGAAGGTGTCAATAAAAAAAAAACAAGTGAAATAATAAAATTGACTCGTGACTTGTGCAAAAAGATAACAATTGAAAACAAAAAACAAAAAAAAAAACATTTATACAAATAACAAAATAACAGATGCAATTTTAAAAAAATATTAGTAAATATATCAAAATGGTAGTGTATCATACTTATAATTTAAACACAATTTATATGAAATTAAAGAAAATAAAGTTATGAAAATTCTTAATAAAAATTATTTATAAAACAACGATCCAATTTAATTATATTTACTAAACGTTGACTTGGCCAAATTTTTGTTCTGTTTAGATAAAGACCTGAGCATATCTACTACATATGTATATTCAATATGTTTGTGTGTTACATATGTATACGAGTATAATGTTCACGACTACTGCTTTTGTTGTTAATGATGCCGGCACGTTTTATATTGTACTTTTCACAATTGTTTGCGCTGATTCAAGTGTTTAAATAAAGCAATTCGCTTAAGTTAATTTTAAATAATGAAAATCTCTTTATAAACACAACAAAAATAGCAACCAAATAATTATAATTATACACGATAACAAAGATACAAAAATAAATATTGTAAATAAACTTTTAACTGACTCATATTTTTTTCTTTTTGTTTTTCTTAGATTGTGTTGCATTTCTAAATATCTTATTATCCTTGTAATTTATTTTACAAAAATGAATTCCCATTTTTTTTTTTTTTTTTTGCAGCTCTAATGATTTATTACTTTGCAATTTAAATCAATTTCTTCTACTTATTCAATAAATAAAATAAAGTATTAATATCACTCAAACATCATGTGCTTCTTCCATTGGTAGACAAGATTTTTCTATTTGCTTGCAAATATTTTGACAACTGACAAAAATCAATTATAAACAAAAACAAAAAGCAAAATACATATACAAAGTAATGGCGGAAAATGTGTTAAAAAACTTCGAAATTAATCATAATATCAATATAATAAATTTATTGAAATCTAATCAATTTATTTTATTTCTTTCTATCAAAAAGTGTTGTGTTCTTTGATAACAAAACTATTGGAGTACAAATCAATCAAAGAAATAAACAAATAAACGAGGAGAAAATCAAGTAAAAAATTAATTTTGATAAATAATAATAATACAAATTTACAAAAATATTCTAACAAACAAAATTTACTTATACATTAGTTGTTACAACAAAAGGCCTAGCCTAGCCTAGCCTTCTACAATTTACTATCTACAGACAACGTTCATTCACTTCTCACCATAAATTATAACCAAACAAGCTAATGACTTTCTGGTGCAGAAAAACCCATAAACAAAATTAAATGAAGTAAATGGATTTGCATATTTAACACTAAATTCAACAATACGAACGGCACGAGAGCATTATCAATGATAAGGTGGAAATAGAGGAAACAAACAAAAACGTAATTGACGTAGGAAAATAGAAAATACTATAATAAAGAAAAATAAAATAAAAACAAAATAAAAATTGAAGGGAAGAGAAAAATGGCTTGTTTCCAACGTTTCTTTCGTCATCGAAATAAAAACAGTTTCAGTCCACGAGATGATGAAAACATCGATCCTATAGTTAATAATAATGACAACACTGTGGTGAGTTACAAAATTCATAAAACCAATATAAATAAATACAATAGTATCTACATACGTACTCGTACATTAGATAGTCAGACAATACTTGCCTTTTTAGTTTACTAAGTAAGTAATTAAGTTGATGAAGCTCAACCATATCACCTTTTTTATGCATGACTATTAAATTTCGTGAGAGAATTTCTTAAATTGTCTGATATTGTTAATTTAATTAAGTGTTCAAATAACTTAATCAGGGAATGAATACATACATATATAGGTGTGTTTAGTGTCAATATCAAAATAAATACGATTATACAAGCACCCAATATCTGAGACTGATAAAAGCCCATAATTCTTATTGTGTTTTTTAGGGTTCCGTACCTAAAGGGTACAATGTTCATCCTTCTGTCAGTCCTTGGGCTCTGTCGCATGAACCGTATTAGGTAGAAAGTTGACATTTTCAAATAATGTACAGACCTATTAGGGCTAAAGCAACAAATCTAAAAAAAATAAAGTTAAAAATGTTAAGACCGCTAGGGGTGGGGAGGCACCTCTTATACAAACCACCAATTAAAGTTCTTATTAAAAAACTAGTTTTGTTTTTCGCAATATCGAAATGAAGTTTAGACACTATAAGTTTCTGATATAGGCGCTATATTTTTATTGGAATCAGCCAAATCGGAGCCAATTCGGTACGGAACCCTCCGTGTACGAGTCTGACTCGAACTTGGCCGCTTTTTTATTTATTATCTATTATTCTATGACGTACTCAACTCATATCAATGGACATTTTGATTTGATTACTTAAAGTTTCCCTTCAATTCACTTACATTTATTTTCTTAATCAATTTTTAATAATAAAATAATAAGTGAATATTTTTAAAAATTTTATTTTAAAGACACGATTTGAATTCCCATATTAACTATGAAAGCCAATTGATCTTTTTTTTTTTGTTCTGTTTATCAATAATCACGAATTGATTTTATTTTATAAGTATTATATTTTAAAAGGTAAAAAGAAAACCCTTTGACTTTGACTTTGGTTCCGTTAAAACTTCAGAGGTTTTTGTAATTGTAATGAATAAATTAGAAAAAAAATTTGATATCTTAATTATTATTTTCTTCTTAAATTAAAATGACAATAAAAATTTAGAAACAAGAAACTTTTTACGGAATTAAGTACTATTTTTACTTTCCACAATACATTGTGTTTAATTTTTTTTCTTTAAATCACGGGACTCCCATGATTTACAGTCTTTATTTAAAAGAAAAAAAAAAAAATTACAGAGCAGGCATACGAAGTTCGAAAATACTGCCTGCAGTTGTAACACAATGTGCACACAAGACGTAAACAAAAAGGTCCACCCAAAAGACATTTTACAAATAATAAAGTGATATATTTAGATAAATTATTTATTACTAGCATTACTCGGCTTGCGTTGCTACACCACCTATCCAATAATTGGGTGTTTCTTCTAAAAAGCTTTGTTGTAAAATATGTAATTAATAATTTACGTGAATTGTTTGGATTTCTGATGATCACCCGTAAGAAGAGAGTGAAGTGGTTCAGGTGGAGGGAGAATTTCTTCTAATTTGACTTTTCCTTGTAAGCAACACATGCCTTTCGATTCGTCCTTGAATTTCAATGCCAAGCAATGTTCACACACTACTGACATAGTACCTATTGATACTATACGATCGTCCTTGTAAGAAATCGAAGGATCGTAATTCTTGGCAGAATTTTCTTTATTTACCCATAAATTAGTAACTCGTGCTGATGATTCTCTGGCTCTCTGAGCTCTATATCTATACCGAAGCTGACTGAGGCGAACCTCACGCTCTACTGAAGATTCTCTCTCTCTCTCTCTCTCTGCTCTATACCTATCCCGAGCCTAACTGAGGCGAGCCTCACGTTCCGTTGACGATTCTTCATCTCTTGCTGAACGTACTCTTTTGGCATTCACTGTACTACGACCTATGTTCGAACGACGACGTCTTCCAGACATGACTTTCTAATTTCTTGATAGTAATAATCAGACTTAAATAAAAAAAATCTAAAATCACATTTGAAGAAACTTTGCTGTGTAAATAATGAGAAGCTGGAATATTGTAGTGACAGTAAATGCTTTTTCCATGAATTATAACACTATGCCAACTACATTAATTTTAAAGATAGGCATATAGGTATATGTATAGTGAAAATAACAGTATTTCTCCACTATTTAATGGATGTTATTATATATATAAACCTTCCTCTTCAATCACTCTATCTATTGAAAAAAAAACGCATCAAAATATTTACGTTGCGTAGTTTTAAAGATTTAAGCTTACATAGGAAAAAAGCAACTTTATTTTATAATATGTAGTGATACTGTGTATAATAATGTTCAGTAAATATGTTGAAAATGAAATAAGAATGTAGGGAAGAAAGGTGATGGCTTAAACATGAATTCATCAATTATCATTTCTGATCTTAAAGTAAAACCAATTTCATAAACATTTTTCCTATTTTTTCGACAACAAACTCTTATCAAATTTCTTGTTTTCATTCTGACAAAAATAAAAAAAAATAAAAATACTTAAAATACACACGTGTGGTTTATAGAAACATTTATACCTTGTATATTTGAGAACATCAAATAGTAACCACAAAAGATAATTCGCTATGTAGGGATGCTTCAACTACATTTCCACAATTTACCCCAAATACACTACGCATATCTTTATGTAAATCTTAGCAGAAAATTATGCTCGGCATGTGTTCGGGATACACATTAACATAATACTATGTGGGAGGATATCATTCCAAGAAACACAATTGTTTATGCTCTTTGAACTACTTATGAGAAGAAGGCATAGAAAAAAATTGTTTAACACATTTTCTTTTTCGACGGGAAGCAAAACTTCCTAACACCGTAAAGGAAAGTCAAGCAAAAGAAAAGGTGTTCGAATGATGTTTTGTTACAGAAAACCTGTAAAAGATAGCATCAGAAATCCAACTGTCGATTCTTATTTAACATTTTCATCTGCTTTTTGCTGATTAAGTCATTTACATTGAATTAAAATTGATATCATGATGCCGCTTTCCTTTGGCTTTTTAGATTACCGAAAAAACGATTTCAATGTCGTTTGACTAGGAATGTTTTGGAATATGCCAATGGCAGTAAGAACAACTACAATACCCGAGAAGTAATAATAACAGCTGTCAAATGTCGCCATTTTAAACACGATTATCATATCAAAGCCAAATTACAAATTGTGTGCAATGACGTATGTTTATTTATTGGTAATTGCCATTTGAAGCCCCTTTAAGATTAAATGGTACATAATCTATTATTTATTTATTGATTCTTTAATGAATCCAATCCAATACGAATATCAAAGACCTACGACAATATATACAAGATACATCTGTGGGATATGCTTTGATATTTATGTACATATACATTTAATCTTATCAAGGTCACCATGTCGATTTATTTACAAGTATATTATTTACTTAATATACATATCATATATCATTACTTTTTGATGTGCTTAAATAAACCAAAAGTCAGCATTGCTTTGCCTTATATTGTATATATGTATTTTATAAATAACAGATAATCATAAAATTGACGTGTGTGTGCGTGTCAATAAAGTTATCAATTAAAACATCTCTGACTTCTCGACTCTTACCATTCTATTCCATGTTTCATAGAGTTGCAATCAGTAAAACTTCAGTTAAGTTTTCTACCAAGATTTTTGCAATTAAAAACGAGTTAAGCGAGTATAAAGAGGGTGATAGAAAAGTAAGTATATAATATACTCGTACTAATATAACGAAGAAGTGTGAAAAAGTTATCTTCACGCCACAAAATGCTTCATTATTTAACTTATTTAGGAATTTACTAAAAGATTTTCTTAAAATGAAATTTTTCTTTAATATGTATTTTCTTTACCGTTATGTGTTGACGCATTGAAGGAAATATCTCGGGTCCCATAAAGCATATTTCAAACAATTGTAAAAAAATATCTCTATTTCTCTACATAGTCCGCAACTGCAAACTTTACGTCTTTATTCTTAGCAATTCTTTTACCAATGAGCTATTTTTTTCAAGATTGAAAATAGAAAAACATAAGTGGCTGAATCTGTCGAAAAAGCATTTGGTGAAGAAGCAAATCGAACTTTAACTCATTGGTTTTAAACGTTTCGTTAACGGATGTGTGAACGGCTGCATTGTCTTGATGAAATCAAACTTTACTTTTTTTTCTAAAGGCTGCGATTGCACCATTGTGCCGTTTCACACTTTGAGTTTTAGAGGCAGAACTCTTTCTTGAGTTAGGAGTTGTTGACTAGGGAACGTGGTACCTTCACTTGGTTTCTTAGAGTGAGAAATCAGAAGCAGCGGTATAACATTGCAATTTGCTTTGCGAACGAAGTAGACAAATTCACAAAGAAACACAAATAAAGAAAACAGTGAAAATATATACTTAAATGTCAGCTTACCGAACAAGAAATGGCAAAAACTCACAGACTCCTAACTCAACGTATGAAACACGTCATTCAATCCTTTCCTTTCCGGAAATAATTAATGAAAATCTATCCACGTGGATTCATGACTAAGGCTTGCAGATGGAAATGTCTTTGCCTTCTTTGGAGCCAATTCTCTTCCACTCAGTCCATTGTTTATGCGCATCTTTCTCATGTTCTTTTTTAAAATGCTTACCATATCTGCGATCTTGTATACTTTCAGTCGATGGTTATCTAATATAATTTTGTAAACTATTTCTGAATATTGTAACACATAACGAAGATCAATATTTTCCATTGTAACATATTCACTGAGGGCATTCACAAGTACTTAACTTACTTCTAACATAACCATCCCTACCTATCTATAGGACTCATCTCATACGTTTATCACCAATAAGAGGAGAATTATTTATTTCAATGCACTATATCTTTTTTTAGCTAGGGATCCCAACTAAATTTAAAATTAGTAAACAAATAAAATGTCTTGAGCAATATTTATGAAATTGAAAAATTGGTTTGCTATTGTGAACATGTATTTTCATGATATTTATAATGAATGTCTGTAAAGCGCGTTGAAGACATAATAAAAGGAAATTATTAGCGCTACTACGATCATCGATTAACTCAATCAATTCTTTCTTCTGTCTATCTGTAAGCTGTTATACAAGTATATACTTTGTAGTCCGTAAGATGTTGACCTATCAGGCAGATATTTGATGCAATATATCAAAATTTTGGATTTAGATTCTGTAAAAGCCTTTGAGTAATTACAAGTCTTAGAATGGACATCTTCCGTATTCTTTAAGATATTTAAATATATCACGGTAAAAAAAAAATTGGGAGTACTTTGTGAATTTTTTTTTTTTTCCACAATGACGTGAAAGGTGTGAATTTTTTGGTGGAATTTAAATATGTGAAATAACTTTCTGATTTCTTTGTTTTTGTATTTTTTGGTGGTAATAGATCTAAAATTTATTTGTTCGAGTGTTCTGATTGTAATGAAATTTTGTGTATGTGTATGGTAGGTTCCAGCCTAGAACAAAGGATAGTTGTAGATCCAATATGTGGCGCAGTTTAGTTTGTGTCAAAAATCTCATAAAATATGCCAATTCTTAAATAATAATATTGTACACATTTGATTTGTCTTTTCTTTTTTTTTTTTTTTTTTTTTTCAAAAGTATTTCAAATGCTACGCAATGGACGAGAGTTTGTTTTAAATAAATTAAAAGACTATAATAATATTGAAGACAAGGACAAAGAGGTGTACATGCATTGCTTATTTGCTAAATCATTGAAATTTATTATATAACTGTCCGTTTGTCCAAAATAAAAGGCAGCGCGTAGTAAAGAATGAAATTCAAAATATGTCATTCAACTTATTAATCGCGATGGTGAGAACCCGTAACTACAGGTATAGCCCAAATGCCTTTTACTGAAAATGAATTACATCTCTTTTTCAAGGAATTCGGTTAGCCATGCGACGCTGCATCAGGTAATCTAGTTTTCTATAAAAATAACCAACCAACCATATACACACGTATGTATGTGCAGTAACATAAGGTAACGTCAATTTAAACTTGTTCCTATAGTAAAAATTCGCAAATAACTCAAGGCATACTTACTTTTAAAAATATTTTACACTTGACTACAAAAACAAGAACACCATGCATTGAAATATAATGTGTTAAGGTAATGAATATGCTTTTTTTTGTTTTTTTTTTTTATTTTTTTTTAATTAAATTTCTTTGAACTCACACAGACGAATACTTCATGCACAGATAGAATACAAAAACAACAAAATAAAACAGATACAATCCTAGCATGATAAACAATCATTCGAATCAACTTGTTCACAACAATTTTTATTTCTTCTATTTGCACAATTAAATATACAAATATTTACACAACTGATACACGCCTGCAACAAAAAAAAAAAAAATAAACGGTTCAGATATATGAACATCTAAATGATTATTATTATAATAATTTTTTCTCGTATAAGTATTGAAAGGTAAATAAAAGTATAGTATTTGTATTGTATTTAAATAAATTTTTTAAGAAAATACATAAAATGTGGTTTAATAAATTCAACACAAATAAAAAATGTAAAATGATATTAAAAAAGAAGTAAAGAAATTTAAAATTATAAAAATGTTAAACTGTCTGTTGCTTTTGTCATTTTTGTAATAAATAAATAAATAAACAAATCGAACAAGAAGAACACGAAACAAACTACCAAACAAAAAAAAAAAAATAAATAAATAAATAAAACACAAAAACAATCAACTTGGCTATCACTAAAATATTGTAGTAGTACAACTCGAGCCGCGATGAGTTCTTTGTTTAATGCGATTGACTTTCATTTTTGCTATACCTATTTCATTTCTCCCTTTTTTTTCTTCTCGCTCAGTTTATTTTTTGTACTTTACACCAATGTAAGTATCTATGAAATTCCAGCAATTGTTTGTTACCAAAATCAATACCCAGATAGGCAACAATGTAATAAAAAAAAAATCTAAAACAAGCAATTCCTATCATCTTTGATCTATTCTCATTTTATATGCATTGAATTAACCGACCTTCTTAACTTCAATATAAATTTCTTCGATCTATTGGCTATGATTATTTTATATAATTATATAATATGTATTATGTAGCAATAAATCTATAAAGATAGACACAGATAGAAGCAAATACATTTATATACTACTGTATTTTTCTCAAGTTCAATATTATTATTCATTGGAAGTGATAAATTTTTCTTTTATTTATTTAGTACAAAAAAAATGGAAGCCTCATTATAATATAAATAAAATATTAACATAAAGACATGCACATATAATTATTTGTATCTCTTAGCGTAATATTTATCAAAAATATAATTCTTATGTTATTTTTGTATTCTTGAAAGGTATTTAAACTTTGGTTAAATCTAAGTCACTATACTGCTATGTTCATTTTATGGTTTCATTCTTTTATGCGGCTCATCCATGATGGCATTTCCTTTTTCTATTTTCTACTCTCTTCTTTTACATTGTTTATTTCTTTGTGTGTGTATTTCTATGATATATCTACATATAGTATATACTACCATAGCCACATTTTTTTGGTTTTTGCATAAAAACTTTATAAACCGCGAATTGAAAAACTCATCATGTCAAGCCTATACATAAAGTAATCGGATTTTCCTCCTTTTAAACTTGACAGCTGCTTTCCTTTTTCCGAGTTGTGCGAATTTAACAACAGCAACAGGAAAAAACTGAATTTTCAAAGGTTACAAAAAGGACTTACAAAAATACTCTCAATTTTAAGTCGTTACGAATTTTATACTTGAACTTGAGAACTTTATGAGATTTATATACTTTTTTTTTTTTTTTTACAGTAAATGATTTTGTAACCTTTCTGTGGTACTTTCTTCAAAATAGAATAGTATCATATTGTATCTCGTTTCAATCGATATAAAAGTCTACAATAATTGGTAAACTTTTCTCTTTCCTTTTAGCAAATTGGTCGCTATATAAGGCGGGAAGAGAAGCCTGTCTTTACTCCCCTTACAACGCCCAACTCAAGTGAGGTAAGTTAAATATTTTATGACTTATAATGTACATTTTCAATTTAAATTTTAATATAATATTTTAATGCTTTAAGTGGATTCTTATTATTAGAAACTGATACAAAATTTATTTAAACCTTTAAAAGTTTCTTTAAAAGCAAAATGCAATGCACATTTTTGCTTCATGTCTTTGTACTATACAATTATTATTATTATTGTTGTGTTTGCACATGCTCTTGTGTTTTATTCATTTCTTTTTTCTCTTACTTCTTTCTCAATACTTTCAAACACACACACGCATACATATATCCACATGCATTTTGTATCTACAACTTTAACACTTGTTTTGCGTAACCACATGTGAAGGCATTTTTACAAAACAAACAGTCTTTTGTGCCCACAACAATAACAGTAACTCCAATACCAACTCCAACCGCATCAACCACACCAGAAACAACGCCAACAATCACCGAAAATGAAGACTCAACAAAAAGTTCATTACTGATGACGAATTCATGCTTGAAACCTTCTTTGTTTGAGTCTAACAGTCTTCAAAAGAAATTCAGATCGAACAAGGACAAAATTTTAAACAAAGATAAAAACAACAATAGCAATCGAAGCAGCACCATAAGCATCAGCAACACTAACATCAACATAAGCAACAGCACTAGTAACAACAATATTAACAACAATAGATACTCCAACTCCAAGGATGTCAAAAGCAATGCAGCAATTAATGTCACACTCTCAAATTCAAAATTAAAACCGGTCAAAGAACGTCGTCCGACAGCGTTGCCTAGTGAGGTGCCACATATTGAGCCTGCTGATGGCTCAGGCCAAGATTGCAGTGATGTCAGCCATGTCAAGCATACACGCACAAAGCCTCAACTCAAACTACTTGTAAATAGCGTCAGTACCAAGGACGATGATGAATTATCCACCAAAGGAGGGATTGGATCGAATGTTTGGTCCTTGACACCATCACCAACACCTAACAAAGAAAACATTAAATTTTTTATTGGCGGTAATGGAAGTCCAGTTGATGATGCGAGTATGAAGTCTATGGATTCATTTGTGTTACCTATGCCCTCGACGGCCAAACTGGGAAATGGTTATCTAAAGAGTTCAAGTAATGCGTCCCTCAATTATCAGAAGTTGTCACCACGTAATGATGGACCAAACAAAGCAAAATGGCAACGGGTCTCTACGGCACCTGATCTAAATATACCGACACCACCGCCCATGCCAACGGAATTATACGTGCCGAGTACTCCATTGCGTGTACGTAAGAAAAAGAGTGCTGCATCCTCATTAACGATGACAAACATGGGCTCTGATTCAACTTTAGATGCATGTAGTAAAAGTTCAAATGCTTCTAAAGACAGTAAAGTGAGTATGGGAAGAAATATGTCTATATTTATATGTATGTTACTTTTACAAAGGCTGAACGATTTCTCATGTATTAAATCTTCTTACTTTAATTTAATTTTCTTTAAAGTTTCTTTAACCTTCAAATATTTTCAAAGACTTAATTTTCTACACCTGCCACAACTTTCTTTGCCCTCAATTAGCCGCACATAGCTAATTATTTAATCCTTCCAATTTTAACGACTTAAAGCGTCTTAAGTCTTTCACATTTCTTTTCTTCTCCTCTCCTTTTTGTTTTTTCTCTTTTCTTATATTGTACATTATCATTGTTTTCCTCCTCTCAATGCCATCGTTGTGCCACCGCACTATGAGTAACACACATCATACACAATTTTAATTGTTTGGCACAATAGCAAAACGTCTCAAGCTTCTCTCGAAGTCCTCACTTGCACTTCTTGTTAGTTTTGGAACTACAAGACTACTATGTACCCGTATTTGCTTGTCTTTCACCTTCTTACTATTATTGTAGAATAGACAGGTTGCTCCTTAACTTGAAATCCACAATATATGAATCCTTTATTCTCTTTTCAGTCCAGTTGTGCTTTCAACTGCAATGCCTTAACTACAAATGATGCTGACATTGCAAAATTTACCTTTACCGAGTTGCTTAATTTTGACGTTGATATTGCCGCCTGCAATTCCAAGCAATCTACGGTTGTTTTCAACTCCTCTCAAACAATTAGCACAGTTGGCAGTTGTGCTTCTTCATCATCAAAGAACATGTTAAGCAATTCCCATAGTGTTAGCATTGACTCGGGAGTGCAGAGTGTGGTAAATATTTAAAGAGATTAAATATGTTCATAAATGTTGGAACTAGCCGCACAGGCCATAAAATTTCTACGGTTCTTTGACCAATGACAAAAAGAATATTTATGAAAAAGAACTTTTACAAGACCCTTAAAAGAAATGCTTGTTTCTTTTTCGAATCTTTTTATATGCGTACTTAAATCAAAATTATCTCACATTTTCAACTTATTAAAATGAGTTTTCCCAGATCCTTCCTTAGAATTATATACTTATTTCAGCCAGCAAAAATTCAGTTTTAGTTCTCAATTAACTTAAAATTCTACACTCTACTCTAATAAGGATCTAATCTAATAAACTGCATATTTATATCTCATAAAACATAAAACAGGACGAAACTGTGACACCCAAGGTTAGCAGCAATAATTCTTTACCAAAATCACAGCGCCTTGAACATGGATTAATATTTGCAAGACCGAATTTGCCCGCCAAGAAACATATCGAAATACCATTTATTGAAAAGGATGAAGCGTAAGTATACATACTTATATGTACTAGTAAATAAAAGAAACGAGAAAAACAAATAAAGTATTAACGACTTAAGTCAACCAGATAGTACAAAGAAAAAGCAACTTAATAAAACTGTACGAAAGAGGACAAATAATACAGAAAAAAATTCATTTAAATGCTACCAACTTCAAATTGCTTTAACCCAATTTCCTGCAGGACACGCAAACTTATCCGCACCGCCATTGAACGTAATGACTTTCTCAATAATCTGATGGACAAAGAACGTAAAGAAATGGTCATCAATGCAATGGCGCCAGCCAACTATGACAAGGATAGCTACATCATATGGGAAAAGGAAGAAGGGTCCGAGATTTATGTATCTGCTGAAGGATACTATGATGTGATTAAGGATGGCAAACACGTTGGTAACTTTGGACCAGCGACAGTGTTCGGAGAATTAGCAATCTTATATAACGCGCCAAGACAGGCGACCATTAAGGGTGAGTGTGTAATACCATTAATCAAATGATATGAATGATTTTATTAATATAACTATAAAAAATAATAAGCGGCGACAAGTTCACGTGTTTGGAAAATGGCACGTGAAACTTTCCGTGCCATAATGCAAGTCTCGGGTTGTCGTGAACGTGAAGAAAACCTCAACTTTCTGCGTTCGGCACCTTTTCTACAGGAACTTGGTGAGATTGTACTTAACAAAGTGGTGGATTTATTGCAGCGGGTTAGTAAAAAAAAATATTATTTTAACTTCAATACAAATCAAATTAAATCAAATCAAATTCATTTAATTTTCTTTATAGAAATTTTATGAAACGAATAGTTGTATTGTCCGTGAAGGCGAAGTTGGCAATGAATTTTTCATAATACGTGGTGGTACTGTAACCATAAAAAAACTCAAAGACGACGGCTCAGAGTATGTGGTAAATCGAAGAAAACGTGGTGACTATTTTGGTGAACAGGCTTTACTAAATGCAGATCACAGACAAGCAAGTGTTTACGCTGATGCCCCAGGTACCGAGGTTTTAAAATTGGAACGCAAGTAAGTATAAGACATAAGAATTTATAGAAAAAATTGCTTTGACAGTCATCATACTCAAATTTTACAGAGCTTTCATAAGCTATCTGGGCACAATACCACAATTGCGTGAAAAGCCTAGTGAAGACATGACAGAACGTAATCGTTCGAGTAATAAGAGTAATGAATTCGATAATGAATATGCGAATATACCAATATCAGAGCTGAAAAAGGTCACCACCCTAGGTGCAGGAGCTTTTGGACGCGTCGATCTGGTTACGCATAACAAGAAAACTTTTGCTTTAAAAATTATCAAAAAAATTGAAGTGGTGAAAGCTGATCAAATTGAGCATGTTTATAATGAAAAGAATGTCATGATGAAGTGTCGGAATTCTCCATTTATTGTTGAGTGAGTTACATCGTTGGTTAATTTTAATATTGTAAGCTTCTTTTCTTAACACTCCGCAATTTATCACAGACTATATCGCACTTATCGCAATGAAAAATACATCTATTTTCTCATGGAAGTTTGCATGGGCGGCGATGTTTGGACTGCTATGTCAAGGCGTCAGCATTTCGATGACAAAACTGCCAAGTTTATAGCCGCTTGTGTTGTCGAAGCTTTTGACTTTCTGCACTCTCATAATTTTGTCTATAGAGATTTGAAACCAGAGAATCTTATGTTTACAGTCGATGGATATTGTAAGTTGGTAAGTTTTCGTTAACATTTTTTAAATTGATCTTATTTTTCGGTCCCCCCAGGCTGACTTTGGGTTTGCGAAACATGTTCGCCATAGCGACAAAACCAACACATTCGCAGGCACACCTGAATATGTAGCACCCGAAATTATACTCGACCGTGGTCATGATCGTGCTGTTGACTATTGGGCCCTGGGCATATTGATCTTTGAATTATTAGTTGGTAAAACTCCATTCCGTGGACTTAATCAAATTAAGATCTATCAACAGATACTAAGTGGCATTGATGTGATTCATATGCCAGCACGTATATTACGATCTGCTCAAGGACTGATCAAGCATTTATGTAAGCAATTACCAGCTGAACGTTTAGGTTATCAACGCCGAGGTATACAGGATATTAAGCGTCATAGTTGGTTCGATGGCATAGATTGGTCTAAGCTGAAGCAAAAGCAATTGCAATCACCCATAAAGCGTCCGATAAATAGTCCAACTGATTTACAATATTTTGAGCCATCAGGTATTGAGAATGATTATGAGCCGCCAGATGATTTAAGTGGCTGGGATAAGGATTTTTAGGGAGTGCAGGAAAGTATTTAGTATACAAACTAAAGGAGGATAATAATTGTATGACAAAAGCCTCTGAAAATATAAACATAAATTCTCATAGAATGTGAAACATTTGTCTCTTTGACTTGTATTAGATGTATACTTAATTATTATAGTTTAAGAATTTTCCATTGTACAATAGAATTTCTACTTTTAAGTTAGTATTAGAACTGATATTAGAAGCACGGCAGCAAAATGTATCTAAGATGCAAAAGCTAATCATATTAATTACTACAATTATTTACTTCTATTGTACTAGTTAAATTAAATAATAAATATAATTAAATTTAACTAATTTACCAGATTTATTTAAATTTATCTTATGCTGCAGAAGATGTAAGAAAAGTATGTAACTACAAGGAAAGTCAAGTACAATCCAAAATCTAGTTTATAAACACGTATTGTATATATTGTTTACAGATACTTCTGCATATTTGCATTACGTTAAAAGACATCTCAATATTATATTATACAATATAATTTCATGAAGAATGAGAACAAGAGACATAATGATATTAACTACAATGGACAGACAAAAGTATATAAGTATGAAATTCAATAGATACATATACTTGTACATATGCATGTAAGAATGTTTACAACTATGAGGAGTCCAACCATTACAATGTTGGTTGTTCTTAAATAGTTATGTTGTTTATGATGATGAAGGTGATGGTGATGGTGATGATATTTGCACACAATGCCATTGTTGATAATAATGAATATAATAACCATGATACATACTAGCTACATTGTTTACATTTATTCAAGGTATATATACCAGATACTTGTATAATAGAACTAACATACTCGTATGACTAGTCTGATGAAATTTGCAACGTATACAATCCTTGGCATGTCTTTACAAATTTGCTGATGACATTTCTTATTCTATGCTCATAAGAATACGTATGACAGGTGTAAGTGTAAATGTGAAATACAATAAAGAAATGCAAATACAAACACATCGATATAGTCATCAAGTCAAGGTAATGAGATACAATATATTAAAATAGTATGTCTTCTGCTCGATATTAACATATTTCTAGTTTTCTGACAGGCGAATACTTTAATTAAATTGTTAAAATTCAAAATATCTCCTCTTATTTTAAGTGGTACAACATTTTGAGATGTAAAGGAGCTTTAGATAAGCTGAATCAGCTATCTATTTTGTTAATTCTTACTCTTATCTTAGCTGAAAATGAGCTAACAACATCGCATCAAATGCTTCCTAAAGTTTCCAGCATTTGACATCTCAAAGAGAGCGACTGCAAAGGGCATCTGTCCCTCAAATACTACATTATATGACAGAGTATCTATTCAACATATCGGTGAAGTTTATACTAGATCTTTCTAGATCTTATCGGCTTTGAAGGTGTAGAATTCATTTTAAAATAGAATTAATTCTACAAATGAAACCACTACAAGCAAAAGTTTAAGCAAAGGACCAAAGCTGATGGAAACACTTTGTAGAGGACCTACTATATCGCACAAAGAATGGCAGGAACTGAAAACAACAACGCTTAAGCGGTATATACAGTAGTTAAAAAGAAGGGAAAATATAAATAAAGGAAAAAAATTGCAGTTGAATTCTTATAAAAACAACAAAGTTAAATTGCAATTAAGCAAAATAAATTAGAAGCAGGTGAAGGTAGAAAGTATGATAATAAAAAAAATGTATGGAAAAGTGGAAATCAACTGTAATTTTTCAACATTAACAAAATGAGTGAAATATTTTCCTTTAGAAAGAAAATACTTTCATTCAGTAAAAGTAAATTAATTTTAGAAAGGTAAAAATAAATATATATTTTTTTTTGTTTACTCTACTTTACTTAGACCAGTCAGACTAATCAGTTTTATTTTTCTCTATTAATAGACTTTATTCAGCAAATTTTTATATGTAATCTTGTAACGGATTCATACTTTTTGTCTACTAATCCTCTGCAAGCTTATCACGTTTCTTATTATAGAATGAAAATCCAAACGAAATCAAGTTAAACATCAAACAAAAATAAGCTTTTTTCCCTTTACCCATAAATTAACATTACAATTCGATATCATGTTTCTGACAACACTACTTTCGCTCTCTCTCTCCCTTTCTCTTTTGGTCGTAACGAGACCAGATCAGGTCACACTGACGTCATTGTCGGTCGTTTGTCATTAACATTCAATGCATTCGAATTCAAATTCAATAAACTCAGTATAATTTATAGCCATACAAATTCAATTTGTAACCAAATACGTGCGACAAGTTGTATGTTGGCATGAGGTAAAATGAAGGAAAGAAAATAATATGCCACAGTCAAAGTATATTAATATAAGAAGAGAAAATGATGAAGCAAATTGTGAGTAAATCTGTTTAATCAATACATAGCAGTTAGTTGCATGGCATGACCGCAATAAAACAATTCTCTGGTATCTAAGAGTATGAAAGCTTCGTATTTTCTTAGGTCTCACAACAATCATTAAAATGATGATAAGAACTACCAGAAGTAAAGAATGAACGATTTTCTTTCTATTTTTTTTTTTGGACTCATTTAACAATTTAACGCTTCGTTTAATAGCCTTAAGCGACAGCCAAATCTTATTTCGTTTCAATCAACCTTTTTTCTGTTTTTTTGAACCAAAGCGGCTAAATTCTGCTTTCAAGTGGTCGTCTGTCTTTTGCAATTTGCAGAATACCTTCCTTTGCATTTTTGTAATCATAGACAACTGTCTGAATGTTGTAAAAGAAAGAAAGACTTAAACTCGTGGTTTTGTTCACAGCTTACTTATCATGTCTGAGTAAGGATTTGACTAAAAGCAAATGAGTTTAACCCTTCTGGAAATAACTATAACCTTCTTTATCGCTTGAATGCCTCACGTTGCTAACTTTCTTTTTCAAATTTTTTTTTTAAGTTAACATTTGCACGTACTTTTGTTTTTTCTTCTTTTATACATAAAACTTCAATGGATCTTACGCTCCCAACACCAACTCGTCTAAAAGAAATTTATAGTACTTGAGACCAGGCGCCCATCATCATTTTGCATTTTGCAGGAAACGGAAATGATGACATTTCGTCTAACTTTGGTTTCCTCTCTGTTGACTTCACTCACTCACTCAGTTTTTTTTTTTTTGCCAAAATAGAAGAATAATACAAAATATATACAAAAAAAAAAAAAAAAAATAGGTGTCAAAGATGCTTTCCACGAATCACACAATTTTTTTCTTCTTGGAAAATTTTCACAGTTTTCTACTTTCTTCACCCACACAGTCACAATGGCCACACTTCTAGTTAAAGTGAATATTTTTTCGCGCTTCCAAAAGTTACTACGTTGAGCAATGAAAAAGTAAAAGAAATACTACAATAAAAAGAAGAGAAAAACGGAAATTGTTCAAACGTATTACTTGGTTTCCTCTTTTGTTGGTTCGTTACACTTAACTTTGTCGGAATGCACTTTTTTCCTCAGCACTTTCCTGGAAGAAAATTGAAATTGTAGAGAAAAACGCAATGTTTTGCATTTATTGATTTCCGTTTGACTTTTCACAAAAAATAATAATTAGAAAAAAAAAATGGTAAATTTTTCTGAAAAACTGTATATTACGAGTTTATCTGATTCCATATGGAAAGTCTTAACCAAAAGAAAAAAGATAACTACCGCTATTTCTCATAATTCCATTTTGTTAATCTTAAGGATTATAGCAACAAAATTGTTCCAATTTTTCAATTATAAATACTATATGGTATAGTCTAACCTCTAAAGGTGCAGATGCCAATTGGTTAGGTTAAGTGTATTGTAGTGAATATTGTAATACATTTATTCAACCTTGTAATGTTTTAACTATCCTGAAGTCTTTCAAAATGATCTTACCTTCGTGAAATTAAGTTCTGCTATCCTAGTACCTCGAGTGCTTCCCGACTGCCAATAGCCCACAGCGCATGTAAAATTTAAAATTGCTTGGAAACTGTATAGGCAGGAGGTCTTCCGACAAGAGTTTCGGACCTGATGATCTATCCGATTCGCGGTGTATATCGACTGCCCACAGCTTAAAACATAATGAAATGAAGGCACAATAATACTAAAGCTGATCTATGCTGTTCGGGAGAAGATTAGCTACAAATGTGGCGACACTAGATGTTGGTGAATAGAGAGTTTTTTTGCATGCTCTTAGAGTGATTCGTTGGGTGTCTACACTAAAGTTAAATATAAAGCACTTCAGGAATAGGTAGGAAGGTTTGATGGGTACACCACACACGTAGTCACAACGATAGTTATAGGCCCGAAGTACCGCTATCAAGAGAATAGATTTTGAGTGTAGATAACCTCTTCAAAACAAGCCATTTCATCTTTCATCTTTAATAACTTTGACAAAAATCGAGATATGGTACTGCTAGTCTTCGAACGTATGAAACAGTGCGTATAGTATTCACACCTTCGATGAGGTTTTTTATTTGTGAAGAGATTTCAGGGGTTAGGTTTACCCAATACCTATTTGAGATTTATGTATTGTTTTACTTCAAAATCACATTTTTTGGGTAATCATATTTGTCAAAAGACATCAATTTGTTTCATGAAGTTTGAGTTTTAGATTTAAGTTTTTTGATCATTTTTCAGCACATCACTTTTATAATAATATAATCTTCTCTTATCAAAGGTTTTGCTACAAAAACTTTACTTCACAGAAGAATCATCAATACAACTAACTTGCTTGCAATCGTAGGTTTAACAATAAATAATTAACAAATCGACTCATAATCAATGGCCTATTGTTTAATTTAAGTAAAGACAAAAAGTCTAAGGGACAACAAAGCATTCAAGTCCTTATCATATTAATAGAAAAAATGTAATTTAAATAAATACAAAAAAAAAAAAAAATAAGTAAAAGGAAACTTACATGTTTATTCATCTTCACACAATACAATTGAATATTTGTTTTGCGTACTTAAATGTTTGCACATACAAAAAGGTCCTCAGTTGAGTGACAGATGCTTTGATATACGATATTTATATTCGTTTACATTATTGTAATTTAAGTTCAACACAAGTTGTTTGTACTGTGCTTAGTTTAAGGCATTTAAAAAAGAAACCGAAATCAAATCCTTTAAGGACCACTTTACACCCACATACCCTAATGTAAGTACTGTTATGTAAATATACAGTACATACATTAGTATATACGGTATTTGGATATTCGACAAAAGCAAGATGCGCTATGGGAAAAGTTTATGCTTTCAAAAGCAATTCATTCTCTCAAAACGTAAAGCAAAACAACAAACATTGAGAACACACGTTTATTGAAAAATAAAAAAGAACAGAAATACGAATTTTTCAAAAGAAAGTAAGTGTATATTACTTTTGAAAACTTTCCGTTATTAGCATTCAATAGCAACAGAAGAACATCCTGCCAGCAAATAAGTATGCAATAACAAAAGTTTGTGAGTTAAAAATAACCAAACTGTTCAAAACATTTCTTGTCATATCAAATGTACCATTACCACGTACAGACTTTGAATATCGATGAAAAAAAAGTAATATTAAACACAAACATTCTACTACAACATGAAATTGGATGAACAGAACAAAAAAGGATTTTCATCAAATATTGTTCATTCGTCAGATTTTGAACAAACCTCTTGCAATTCGAGAAATACTAGACATAGGTATAGCGCCCCAAATGCAAATCGTCTATTTATGCGAGTGATGAGAATACAAGAACTTTTAACTTTACCTAAACTCCTTTCCCCTAACCTACCCAGTTTATTATCCTAACTTAACATGTGTTAGTGTGTAGCTACTATAGTAGAAATAAAAACGAGATGTTATTCTTATTGTGTGGAAAGTCATAGCAAAAATAACCATGAGCGGCATATCTTTTTTACAAAAAATTTGCATATTTTTCAATAGGCTCTTAAGCAGACCTAAGTGTCCTTACTGGCCAATTTGTGACTTTGTTTATAGACCATCATAGTAGAATGTCCCTTACCTTCTTGTTTCAAATCTCTCAGTCACATTATTGTTATTTGTTTTGTTGGAATGCAATGAATAATTAATGAAAGACCATTTGAGAGAAAGTTACTTGAAAATGTTTGTATCTTTTCTTTTAACAAAGAAGAACTTGAATAAACTATTGTATTTGTTGATGTACTTTATGATGTGGTTGTTAGGAATATTTTCCGATTTTTTGTAAATGTTTTATTCAATTTGAATAGGATCAGAAAGTTTTGAATGGCGTCTACTGATTTCTAGAATGAGATGTCTATGTACATTTTCAGAGTATTTCTCATAGCCATACTAACATAACCTATGTGAAAGTTATTCTTCTCTGTGAGATGACAAGTAGGCACCTCTTTCTATTTCACAAGGGAACTTCAGCGCCTTAAGAATTTATTCATTAATTTCACGCTGTTGAGGATGATGTCTGCTTGTGAAGAGAAAGTAACAGATCTGTCAAAAGTATTTTTTGTTCAGACAATGTGTCCAATTCCAATTCCAGTTATCAATATAGACTTTTAAATGGTTTCTTTCACATTATAGCAGTATTTGCTTTCAGTTTAAAGTAATCAACATTTAATATTTGATGTAAAATCTTACTTTAATATCACATGCCATATACAGAGATCAGACAGAATAAGTTAAAGTCGCTATTACTATTACATATTTTTAGAAATTCATTCATTTACATATAAACCTCGCATATATCACATATACATATATGTATAGGTAAATCAAATAAAAAGAAACACAACATTTGTACATATAATCAGATATCAAAATTACATGGCATTGAAACAAAAATTTCATTCTTTTCATTTCTCGCACAAACACAAATCAAATTATGTTATTTTCGTAACCAACGAAAAGTATGCAAATATTTGCTATATGCAAACATATGATTTTTCTTACATTTAGTATTACCACATGCCTACATACGTGTACGCATGTATAATATGTACAGAAATATAACATGAAGTCTGGGTTGAGCCTTTCGAGCCACTTAAATTAGAGGTCGTTAGATTGTTAACAAGTTCATAAAGCGGTTGGCAACAAGAACAACATACATACTTATAAAGGGGACCAAAATGCGAACGAGGACATGCCAAAGGAAGGTAAATATGCACATTCACTTCGCTTCACTTCACTTATTTATGTATTTGCACAATAATAGCCGTAAAAGGAGTTAGAGACCAGCAAATCACGGAAAAGGATCAAGAGAAATGAAAAGCATATACTCATTCATATGTCTTAACATATCAACAGTTCCGCAACAAGTCTTCTATACAAAAGTCAGCTATATATATTTTTTTATATGAGTACACATTTGAATGTTCTTCTGTTTATTTGTTAGTTGGTTGGTTGTTGGTTATCTTTGTCATTATCCTTCTAGTTTATTTAGTTGGATACTTTAAGAAGCCACGAAAGAGAAGCAGCATTTGTACTCGTTTTTACTTGCTCAACAAACAAGGAAAAAAGAAACTTTCTCTTTAATGAAACATCATCATCAAAAAATAAATTATTTAATCTGAAAATTCAATTTAAATGATAAACATTTGCCTGAAGCATTTGAAGTTTCATACTTTCCCCCATTTCAATATTCACTTCTTTTTTTTTTTTTTTTTTTTTGCATATGAATTTTATTTAATTTACAAAATTGCCATTTAATTTATAATATGTTTTATAATATATAATTCTTGTCTAATAAATTATCATTATCGGTAGCTTATATGATGAAAATTACAATAAAACCAACAACACCAACACAATTTTTGGCTTATTAAATAAATATTTGCTTTGTTTCAGACTAAATAAATAAATAAATAAATATGTAAAAAAGGTAAAAAGGATAAATAAAGTTCATCCTTGTGCAAAATTAATATATTTTTCTCTTTTTGTTTGTTTTTGGAAACATATTTAATTAATTTGTTGTCATTAAATTTCTCACGCATAAAAAAGAGTTTTAATCTTCCATTTAATTATATTAAATTTCATGTTTTTATATAAATTTAATATCAGAAAACTGTGCATTGTTTGTACTTATAAATCATTAGATTTACTTAGAGTTATGAATGAGATTTTTTTTTACAGAAACTGAATTATAAGTAGTATTATTAATATATATATATATATATATTGCGTACTATTCTTTGTTATTTCAACAGTAGTAACAAGCGAAGCCTTTATAAGTATTTATACAAGCTGATATGTTCATATTATAACAACATAAATACATTGTTGTTTTCATGAATTTAAACAAATTATTTTAATTTATTCTACAAATTATGTATAATTGTTGAGCATGTATACAAAAAGATTAAAATATTTTATTATTTTCTTGAATGACCAAGTAAAAGTGCCCAATATTTTTTTACTCTACATTTAACATCCCGTTCTCTCCCACCAATCCTAGAGAAAATGGTACTCAGATACATTCTTCTTTAGTTTTACTTGTGTTGAGAAAACATTTATAGGCAACTATAGGATCTAAATAAATTTATGACAGTAATTCATTTGTTAGAAAAATCATGAGAGCTTGTTTTAAAATTTTTTTTATATTAAGTACATTAACTACGGTGACAACCTTTATGATGTCACCGAAATCATTTTCTCAATTTAGCGGAAATTGAGCAAGTGGTGATTATGGTTTCGTAGTCTAAACTCAATAAAACAGAATTCAATAGACTTGTTAAGAGAAGTAAGGCTTTATAAATGAAGCACGATCAAGAGGATTGTCTGTCTTTCTATGTTTAGTAGAACCAGGTAGTGTGTTAGAAATATAACCTTTGGCGTACAAATAAGTACTTAAGAAAAGAAGTCCCCATTAAAAGTTTGAAAGGACTATGGTGTAGAATTAATAAAGAAAATGCCATTGAGTTTTCTAATCATTTGTGTAATACTTTTATACCATTTAAAATCAGCCCACTGACGAAAAGCTCAAAATTGAATCATTTACTTGCAGTGGAAGAGCGCTGAAGTCACTTTGTCATTTGCCCTGTAAGCCTGAACAAAATATTACGTCAAAGCGTCCCATCAGGTTGCTATATTCCCGAAAATACTTCAAAGAGAATTTCTTGACAGAGTATTGCCAGTTCTCGATAACAGAAACATTATTCCTGAGCAACAAACATAGAATCCCAGAGCAGTGTCACAGAATTGTCAGTGAAATTATGTCGTGATTTGAAAACAAAACAAACTGCTCTGCTGTTTTTTTGACAGTAAGCAAGCTTTTGATAAACTCTAACATACAGGACTGTTAAGTTTTATGTAAAATGTAAAAATGAAACGTCAGAAATTAAATGCTTTAGAGCTGGTGTTCCTCAAGGTAGCATACAGGGCCCGATACTATATACAATACAAACTGCAGATTCACCGATTATTCGATGTAACAACTTTCCACCTCAGAACTCCGGGATGAAGCCTTCCACTATCCTACAAATTCAACTCAACCGATTGGATTTATGGTCTAAAACCTGGAATATTACGGTAAATACAGACAAATCCAAGCATATCATTTCTAGGTTGAGACGAGGTGACTCTCCACAAATAACATTTTTCGAAGATGTTGTACCACACCATTTTGTTGTCAACTAAATTAGATTGAAAATGATGAAAGATTCACATGGAGAGAGCATATCACATCCAAAAAGAAATCAAATAAATATAAAGGTATTTCAGTTAAACTGTTGCCTCAGCATTCATTCCAAATTTCGCCTTGAGTATAAACTACTTACTTATTTACAAGATAATTATAAAACCGGTGGGGATTTAAGGAATCCAAATTTGGAGCTCGGCTGCCGAATCAAATATTGAAATCCTTCAAAGGTTTCAGTCAATATTCCTGTGTCTTGGGCACTTCCAACTATCTACTCTTCCCAAAAGTGAAAAGAAAGAGCCTAGAAAGGACGAAGGTTTTTCTTGATTGAGGAAATAAAGAACGCAACACTACAAGCTCTGAATGCCATTCCAAAAAACGCATATCATAGGTGTTATACAAATTGGAAACAGCGCTGGCACAAGTCTATTATAATATACACATTATTATTTGAAAGGGACAAAATAGATATTTATAAATAAATATAATCATAATGAATAAATAAATATTTTACAAGTAAATTAAAAAGTCAGTTTCTTTCTAACAAACCACGTATATCAGTTTTTATTATATTTTATAAAATAATTTGGGTCTATAACCTTTCGGCATATTGTATTTTGTTTAGCATCAATCAAAAGCAATATGATATTTATCTGTAGGGTTAAAACTATAATAATTTGGTTATCATTCATAATTTATTTCAATTAAAATGCTTACTAACTTTATATACATAAATAATTTATTTTTTATTGTTTTCTTTTAGAAACCAAGTAAAATACAATACAAGACAAAAGCGAAATATAAATTACCAAGTTTCTAATTAATTTTTTTTTTTTTTTTTGTTTTAATTTTTGTAGCTTTTTATATTGTTCAAATATAAATCCAAGTGAACAGTGTGTGTTCATGCAAACTAGTCCATCAGTTTTTAAGCTATCGAGCTGATAAATAATATGACACAACCTGATTTTCCTAATTACTGATACATTTTCCAATGAAAATCAAAAAAAAATCTTTGCCAAGCCTTTCACTTTCTATTAAGTTTAAGTGAAGAAATTTTACAGTTCTTTGGATCCTCAAATAGTAGATTATACTTTCAACGATTTGCAATATATTTTATATACAATAACTGCCATAATGTGATTATTATTTCTGTGCAAGTCAATTTAATGCCAACTGTGGTGTGAAAAGTACTCAAGTTTCATTCAATCTATTCAGTTTAATTTACAAATATAAATTGAACTCATTATAAAAAAATTAGTAAAATTCAAACAAAAACTCACCTTTGCAAAACAACTGTTTTCCAATTTTCCAAAAACGAATCTATAATATAATAATATACAACAATTCATTATACACTAAACAATTTTAAGAGCTTAATTAAATGTAAAATTTATTTGAATATAATTTTTGGGTAAAATACAATATTTGGTAAATGCGCACACGTTGAAACAAGTGTTTGTAATTATAAAATATATAGGTATAATAGAATTTAAAAAAATTGCTGCGCATAATTTTGGATCTAAATGTATGGTATATTGTAAAACTTTTTCCGCATAAAACATGCATCAATTATTAATAAATCTGGAGTATAAAAACTCATAGAAAGTACCTAATACAATCAAAGTTACGATTCAACAGCAAAGGATTCGAACCCAACCAACTCTAATGATGCCTTTAACAGTCAAATTAGTTTGCTTCATTGGCGCCTTCTTTGGGTTGTTTCTTTTTTGGTCCTTTTTCCTGCTGTTACTTCCTTTCATCGTCAATTTTGTAAAAACCAAATAAAAAAATAATCAAAAACTTTCTTAGAATAGACAAATTAACCTTACAAATTTTGCCCACAGATAAGAGTCAACACCAACCGAAAACACCCTTTTTTTTTGGCGGCACGGTGAACTTTATTCAGGTAAAATGTTGAAAATGATGCGCTAAATTGTTGAATGGCTAAGGGCGCTACCCAAGGCATATCATGCGTAGGAGGGTGGATATGAGTTTAATACTATACAATTTTGAAGGTAAGGTAGCATCACAAGTTAAACACTTTGATTCATTATATATTTGGGGCTTCCTTGTACACTTGATTGAGCAACGCGCATAGACTTTGATTGATGACAGGTCATGAGATCCTACATTTGGCTTTTCACTTCTTTTAGAATTCCAAGAGAAGTTTTGAAATTATTTATTTAGGCTTCAAAATTGCCCAGCTCACCATTTCAGCAAATTGAGCACTGGAATTCATTCAAAGTTATGGTTTTAATTAAATTTACTTCAGAAGTACAAAACAAAAATCTCATTCCATAGTTTCTTATTACTGCATAAATTGAATTTTCCTTGTGATGAGAGAAAAAGTTAAGTATTATAAGTTCGACAATTTTGTCCTATTAACTATTCAATCATAACAGAAGCAAACAAATTCAATACAGTCAAGGGTACATTTTTTGTGAACTCAATGTATACTACTCGTATTACATAACTTTTAATTATTCATATTGAATTCATTTGTTCGTAACACCGTTAGATTAGAATTTAATCAAAACTTAAGGAATTTCAAAATTAACATATTTCTCTCGCCATTCAGTTTTAATCGCCAACACTTCAAATGTAGAGTATAAACCTTCATCAAACACAAAATTAATCAATCAAACCAAAAAATCACAGAAGCAAAACCCAGGCGTCCTTCCTAATGGTTTTCACCTATAAAATTCGATCTCGACCCTTGTCATATATCGTCAAAAACAACATCGAAAATAATATTACGATATTTCCATTGACATAAAAAAAAAGAAAACAAAACAAAAAATTTCTTATTTTCAGCTCTTTGAAGGAAAAGTCTTATCGTTTAAGATGCATGAAACTTGGTGAAAATCCTCATTTTGTAAATACAATATGTAGAAATAAAAGTTGTGTAAAATTCACATTGAACCTTTGAGAATGCCTTAATCTAAAGAAGTAAATGCTCATGATCAATAAATTGGTTGGCTTTCTGCTGAATATTATTCTTTTTCACTTAATAACCAGATTGATTTTGTTGATTTGAAATGAGAACAAACTTTATTCAAGCTGACAAACAACAATATAGTAGCTTAAACTTTATGATATTTTTCTGATTTGTGATTGATTTATTCTACTTCATGGACATCAATGGGGAATTATTGGGGAAAAAAAAAAACTAAATTGAGTTTTCTGCGTCAGGAAGTAGGCAATAAATTATGCACGATTAAATTGTTTAATCAAATGAAAGTTTGTAGACTTTATTCTGTTCTATTCTATTGTATTGCATTGTATTGTATTGTATTGTACAATATATTTCCTGTGTTGTTCACACAGATTAACAATAAACTTGAATAAATGCGAAAAAGTCGGCCACAAAAATGTCGAAACAACAATTAAATTTTCTAATTGAGTTGCTGCGGTCGCTATTGCATACTTTTGGGGGGCAAAGAATAGAAACAACCACAAGAACAGTAAAAATAACGAAAACATATAAACAAATATTGAGTTACAAATGCATTGAAAAAAAAATTAAGAAAGAAAGTGAAATTGACTTTGGTGATTTATACAATTTTATGTGATTTTTTCTTACAGTTCTGATTTTGTGGCATAGCATAATTTTAGGCATTCCTTTATTCACCATAGCCATGTGGGCTCCTTTCTTTGCAAACGAATGAACGCGCATCTAATAAATTACAAAAGTTTTCAACAAAAGGAAAATGGAGAACAAAAGTTACTTTCTAGACTTCTTTAAGTTAAAAGACTAAAGCAAATTTTTATGTCATAATACAGAATCCCGCTAAGTCCTCTAAGTATGTTCATTCTTATATAATTTTCTTTATGCCTGTTGAAATGTGATATGACTTTTAGGATTTATTAAACTTCACTGAGGTATATTTTGCTTTGTTTTTTCAAAAATTCTTGAATAGAAAACATGAAGAATATTAGTCAAACGAACTTTTGAAAAGTCATAATAATAAATATAATTTAATAAACACATGTATGCAGTATTTATTTTTAGGAGATGTAAATAATATTCTCAAAATTACAAGTGATAAATTCTTTCCTGTGATCTCCGTGGTTTCCCAACTCTTCTTAAGAGTCACAATTAGTTTCACGTGTGATTTCATGTCTAAGCGATAAACTGTGGAATCTGGTACAGACTTCTGTTCCCAACTCTTCTTAAGAGTCACAATTAGTTTCACGTGTGACTTCATGTCTAAGCGATAAACTGTGGAATCTGGTACAGACTGAAGCTTCTGTTCATTATGTTATGTTAAACTCGGCAGTTTATATTGCTTATCTTTCATTTCTTTAAGTTCACTCACATTCTCTGCTCACTAACATAAAATTCATACCAATTTTTTACAAATCTCGCAAGTCAACAAAACTGACTATAAAAAATAATATATTGTTGGTACAAAAACTGACACATTTTTCCAGTAGGCCTTCACAAGGAGCAACATTTGAAAATAAACCTACTGTACTCCTTTTGAGCCAGAGGAATTTTTTTCTCACTCAAACAATGTCTTTATTTTCACTTTTGATTGCAATCCCTTTGATCGAATAATTCTATAAAATAAACTATACATTCGTTTCTGAAAAAGAAGCGTCTATATTATGAAAGTATTTACATATTAATTATTTATTAATATGTTCTTATTGTTTATTTAAAACTTCGCTTGATTTAAATATTAAAAATGTTGCATAATGAACATCCATTAGATTGGATTACAAGAAGGACGGGATCCAATTCACCTAGTCACTATAGCTGAAGTGTGTCTACCCCTTAATTAAAGTTCCTCCGAGATTCTTGTATTCATCAAAAATCTGCAATTATATTTTGTTCTATGTACTGCTTAACCAGATAGCGGAGTCTGGTCCAAATTAACACCTCACAGTGTCATAGAAAATACTATTCCCTTCTTCATAACGTAATCTCCATTGATCGATTTGATGATTTCGAGTAATATACTTCTTATGTAGATGTTTCATAACTCTGCAATATCGAGTTAATCTTAGAACTGAGTTCATTGTAGACTCAAAACTTTCACTACTCTAATATTTTTCATGTCAACCAATATTGTTGTATGTTACCATCTTATGATTTTGGTCCAATAAGGACATTTGCAACTTCTTTTCCAGCGAGTTCATCTGTCTCTTCGGTGTCACGATACCCACTTTGCCGAGGTACCCATAATATTTTTACATAATTGCTTTATGTAATTTTAAGTAATTCTAAACAAGCTTTAATTTAATATCAAATGCTTTAAGTGTTTGTAAGTGCAATCTTGCTGTCAGAGTGAATGTTAATGTGCATATTCACAGTAGCACAGTATATTTCTTTATACAAAAATATGGTCCCTTTGTAAACATGAAAACATTCGAGTAACCATGGTGCTGCTATTATCCTTAAAAACATTTTTTCATTTTTCTAATTTTTGTATTTTTTCTAATATTTTTTTATGAAACTTTACACCATCATACAATTTTTTCATTAAAACGAAGCTCAATTTTTCGTCTCTGATAAAAATACACACAAAATTACAAAAATATATTATGTATGTGTTTGTCCTTGCGTAGATAATGAGTATAAAATCGAAAAAAAAATCATCTAGCTTTTATAGCCTTTCGTGACTGCATACTGCATGTTGGAGGAGAGGAGAAAGTCTTAAATTTACGAGTTTTGGAGTTCATTGTTTCAGGCAGGAAGAAGAGTTTTTCGGCAACTGTTAATAACTGATAATTCCAAACAACAATGAAACCAAACCAAATCAAATTATATAATATATGGCAGTAAATAAGATAATATCAACAGCATCATTTTGCCCTTTTCCCGTATTTCATTTCCTTTTTTTTTTTATTTAAAGTCCTCAATTTTTTTCTGTTTTCATAAATAACTTTAATAAAATTTTGTTTCAGATTTATGGAAAATTCTATCCTTTATTTTAATATTGACTTCAAATATAATATGAAAAATTGTAAAGGATGCAATAGTACAATATTTTGAATGCATTTAGCAGACTTTTATCATAAGCTGAATACTAATAATATTTTATAATTAAATTTATTGTACTCGACTAAAATTAAATCGAATTGTCAATTTAAATATTTAATAAATTCATCCCTCACGTATTATCAGCTACCAAAAACCTTATTTTTGTATGTGTGCCACTTTATTATTGTATGAAAAACTGTATAAAGACTCGTAAATATGACTAAGTACAATACTATTATTTATATAAATTTAATTTTTTTATTTTATTTTATTTTTTTTTATTTTTTTTTTTTTCAGATTATCAAAGCTCTCTTATTTAACAAGTTCAGTTTTGGATGTGAGAATTTTAATAAAATTATATCAATAAAATTTAATTATGCAATACATAAGGCATATCAAATTGATAAAATGATATTTTAATTGAATTTTAAAATTTATATTAAAAGAACACTCACAAAACCATGAGAGTGTGGATAAAAAGATTACAAAAATGGAAATAAATATGAAAATGAAAAAGTTAATAAATAGTAAACATATTGCAATATTTGTAGGACTTTAACATCGTCAGATTTTACAAAATTATTGTTAATATCTTCAACATAAATCTAGTAATTCACAATTTCAATGGGGAAAATCTGATACTGACAAAAAATCAATAGTTTTGTAATGTACTATTTACAATAAAATTCATTTACAAAATAGAAAATAATATTGTTAGCAAGAGTAAGAAAATATATCTTATTTTATAGGCAAATGTCTGATTGTAAAGGAGTTTTTGGAAAAGCATTTCGAAGAAAAGTTATTAGTTTTGTAAAAAAAAAATGGTTTGGGGCAGAGTTCTTTAAAATTACTCAGATGGGCGAAAGGAAAGATCTTGAATCAGAAGCAAAGTTCGAGTCAGAATATAGAGTCAACAAGAGAGTAGTAAAAAAAAGGGAAAATTGCATGTTTTAAGTAACTGGTGATCAGATCTGTACGTCCGATCACCTCAGGATATTTCTCGCAAGTGAAGGCAAGTGACTTTCATGTCTTCATATGCTGGAACAGCATAACGCTGAATTGAAGTGTTATGTGAAAAAGGTTTTATCCACCATATGATATATTACATTCATTACACATAAGTAGAAGAAGCCCCGGAAATTGTTCAAGTACAGAATTGCGCAATTTAAAACTTCAATTTTCTGTCGTTTATGTAAAAATAACTTTAACAAGTTTTGATTTTAGATGAAAACATAGTTAAGTTTAAATGTATGATATAGAGTCAATATCTAATTGTTATTATTTAATACATAAGGCTTTCCTGAGGAAGCTTAGTTAGTGTAGTGTAATCCTGAGCGTTCCTGGAGGCAGCTTAGCTAGCGGCTCTGAAGAAAAAATGACATTCGACACACTCGTGCTTCTGCCTTAATCAGGAAATAGCGTCGACCACAAGTGGCGATAACAGCGAACATCAGACTTGGAGTAGCGTATCGCCGAATAGCCAGAATATTTGTAAAGCATAATCACAAAGTAGTAGCCTCAACTAGGAAACCTGGCTTAATACCCCATCTTCCTGAAACAAATTAATTATTACTGAAACTAAAAAGAAAGTAAAGATGAAAAATAATCCGAATCCCACGTTGACGACCATCTTTAACATAACACAGATAACTCGATTTGTTTGTTAGAATGAAAAAAAACGCTTTATGATCGCATTACCGGATACACTTTTGTTTTGACCTACACTCCAACCTTAGTTAAAAGAACTGATATATAAGCATTTCGATACTGAATTTATTTCTCTGTAAATGTAAAAAATTTTACAGCAATTAAAGCTCCACAGCCATTTCTTTTTATAGTCACTTTTGCATAATCAAAGATCTTAAAGTATTGAAAAATAAATCAGAATAAAAGAAAATGAAATAAATAATTCTTTTTATTGTTTAAACAATAACAAACACTCGATAGCAATTTAGTGTCTACAATAGTTGTTACAGTTTCAATGTAATTAAGCAGTACAAAAAGCAGGAGAAATACATACGGGGGAACTCCTCACAAATAACAAAAGGGTCATAAGCTGTTTTACTAAATCAAAAGATGGTAACAAAATAAAATCAAAAAATTTACAACACCCTTTTATTCTTTTGTGTCATTCATAGATGTTATTACGTATAGAAACATTCTTTGTGCTTATCAATTCAAAGAAGTATAAACCTTGCAGTTTATTTAATTAAAGATTATTACTTAATTAAAAACATATGTTTTCAAAACATTGACATAGCTTTCATTTAGACCTTTGAGTATTTATGAGTTTCAGTATGGAAAACTTTTGTAAGTATTTTTTAAAATTCTGATATATAACTTTATAAATTGATTTGAATTCTCTATTGATATACAAAAGAATATGCTAACTTCGGGGGGTATAAGACATGCAAGCCTAAGTTTTTTTTTTATGTTTCTAGTTTTTCCTTTTTATTTTTGAACAACAAACTCAGATAAAAAGTGATAGGGGAAAAGAAGAAAAAAAAATAATGAAATGATAATAAACATGACATGTTTTTCATTCGATAAACATATAAACAACATAAGCTTACAAACAAAAATAATAATAATAATAAAAAAAAAGGATTGAAAAAAGAAGATTATGAAAGCAAACAAAAATTAAAATAGCAAAATGATGAGTGAAAATAAGAGGCAGAAAATGGACCTTGCTGGTATCTTGTAGCCTTTTCATTTTCATATGTGATTTAAGATTTACACATGTTGTTGACTTTTTCTCTGGCTTAAGGTCGCATAGCATGTGACGTAAACAATTTACTTTCACAAATAACTAAAGGAACAATTTTCTTTACATTGGTCGCCTGTCATTGACATTTCACAATGAAATCATCAAATTGTTGAGAATATAAAGATAAAGATTTAGTTATCATCATTGCAATATTTATATTGTATAATTTTTGGGCATCTATTTGATATGCATAAAATTGTTATTGCCAAAGTTTCTTCTCAAAGAAATAAATAATGTTCTATTGATTCCAAATACTATTTCCTTACACGAGCTTTGTATACATATTTGCATTTCTTAATCAAAAATGTTTACAAATTGAGTTTAAATGAAGCAAAAGTTGTTATTTCTTCTCTATAGCAGGACAATTTGTAACTAGTTACAAATCAAAAAGTTATTCTTCCAAGAAGCTTTTACACTAGACTACTATGAATCTGTGTTTGATCTACCTAACTGAAACAATTTGCTCATGCTCTGGAAATCTGTAAATTGTATTGTCAACACAAACACACGCAACAAAAGTATCAAAACTACAGAAAAAGAAAACATGGAAATGGAAAACCAAATCTTTTATTTCACAACTTTTTTCATGTGGGTCTTTTGATTTTCATCGTTGATACAGGCAAGACCAAAATTTACTTTACGCACCATAGGAAACTACCAAAAAAAAAAAAAAAATGGTAAATGTATTCATTGAAGCGTATAGTACAAAACTTAGCTCGAACCAAAGATCTATGTAACTTAGTTCAGTTCAGTTCAGTTCAGCTTTCTACTTTTGCGTGCGTCTCTTGCATGTGTACAAATACCTTTGGTATTGCTGCTATCTACTAGCATTTTTCCTTACTAAAGCACTTTCTCTTTCTTTTTTCCTTTTCATACTTTTTACGCTTTGTTGACTTTCATTTCGATTTGCTAGTTTTGGTGTTTATAGTGTTGACTTTAAATGCTTAGGCCCACATTTCTATTAACGCATGTTTGACTTTTTAACGCATTTTCTCCTTTTCTCCCATACTCTTATTTTATATTCCCTTTTTTCTTTTCTGAATATTATTTACAAGTCATAAGCATATTTTAGAATGAAAACACATAATGCAAAACAAAAAATAAAAAAAACATAGTTATTTTTGATCATCAAGGCTATAAAAAATCGGCCAAGTGCGAGTCAGACTTGTACACGGAGGGTTCCGTACCAGATTGGGGCTCTAGCTGACCGATTTAGCTGATTCCAACAGATGTACAGCGCTTTTATCAAACTCTGAATGGTGGGTTTGTATGGGAGGTACCCCCTAGATGGTCGATTTGACTGATTCCAAGAAATATGCAGCTTCTATATTAGAAACTTATCTGTATATGTATAAAAAAAAAACCCAAAAAAGAGTTTGACACCGCAAAACTCGAGAACGACTGGACCAATTTTGAAGATTTTTTTATTATACTCATGGAGTTACCAGTCAGTCAGGTTCTTTGCTACATTAGGATTTAATAATTTTTTTTTTTTTTTTTTTAACAAATGAATCTTAAAGTTGCTTAGGTTATAATAGAATATTAAAATATATTGCTTATTCACGTAAATTATTAATTAAATACATGTATTTTACGACAAAGCTTTTTAAAAGAAACACCCAATTAACGCATAGAGGGTGTAGCAACGCATGCCGGCTAATGCTAGTAGTGTCTAAATTTCAGTTCAATAGTCCAAAAAATAAAAAAGTTTTTCGAATAAGAACCTGAATTTGAATGGTGGATTTGTATGGGAGGTACCCTTCCTAGTGATCCAATCAAACTGAAATTTCGACAATATAACTTTATGATGTATTTCATGATTATGGAATTACTGGATCGTAATTCAGACCAATATAGCCTTTTTCCAACATTCACTTTATTTTCCCTGTTGTTGTACGCTTTTGAACTGTTTACAAAATAAAGAAGCTTATGTTCTTCTGGTAAAACGATATAAACAATTTCATTACAAGAGGATTTTGTGTCATTTTAGAAAAGTGTTTGACAACCAAAAATGGTTTTAAGAAAACAAAATGCCGAACTTTATTTAACTCAATGGCAGTTAAATTCTTAAAATGTAAACCTACATATATTTATTTTATCATTTGGTGAAGATAAAAGGAAACCAAATCGGACAAAACTGAATTTATTCTAAAATATTTATGAATTTAGGGACAATTTAATTTTTCTTCCACTTTGTTGGAGATTCAAACCAATTTTTTCA
The DNA here is from genome assembly GCA_037043295.1 of Amiota minor. Taxonomy (NCBI): domain Eukaryota; kingdom Metazoa; phylum Arthropoda; class Insecta; order Diptera; family Drosophilidae; genus Amiota; species Amiota minor. The sequence continues at coordinate 1,218,262 of JBAMAW010002153.1, forward strand.
AAACTGTGGAAGGAACTATACACCCAGTGCCAAAGAAGGACGTGTGGACATGACTTGTGTTTCAAACATCACAGGAAAATGATACAACAAATTCGCACTAGTGAGAAAGATATAAGATTCTCGTATATGTTTATCATTATATCGAAAAAATTCTTTGAAATTCATTTTTAATAAAATAATTGAATATTTTAGTAAAATTTATTTATATAAACAATTCTTCATATTCAATGAAGCATATTTTTTGGAAGCATTCACTACTTTATTAAATAAACAAACAAATAAATAAATAATTTACTTTCAAGATATACGAATATAAGACACTTAAAACAGAATAAAATAATTGTAATTTGTTGTTACGCACAAAATTGTAAATATTTACAAAACCTCAATGCAAATTACCAATAATAAATATACTCATCAGTTCACCTTAAGCCACAAATACAAAATGCTTCAAGAATTTTCTCCGCTAACAAAAAACATACTAAAAAAAAAAAAAAGTAAAACGAAGTTCATACAAAATTTACTAACAAACACAATTATAATAATTTTTTATAGCATAACATTTACTTTCATTTGCACAAAACAACACACCCACATGATCAGCATAACATGATTGTGCAAAAAACAAAAGAAAAATACTAAGATACAAAATATGTGCATACTTCCAGGGTCTTTTATGGCGCATACAGAACAACTTACTGCAACTCAGTGGGTAAATACATACATATACCTATGTATACATGTCAGTAGCTATGTTTACATAAGTGTATTTGTATTTATATTTGTTCTTACTGCCGGCAATAGTAGCCGGAGAACAAGTGAGTTTTAGTACTTATTTGTCTTGTATGCAAGTAAAGGAAGGAAAGTAAAGGACGCAGTTGGTTGTAAATGAAGCCAGCGAACGTTTCATACGATTTTGTATACGATTATGTCAGGCAATTATATCCGTTTATATGTCTGATTGTATCAGTTTATTATTTTTCACACACTATTACGTGTTCAATTTGCAGTTGCTAATAGCAGTGATTAAAAGTATTAATGCTTCTTTTTGCTTTCTGCGTAATAACTGACCATGGGTGACCATCCGGTCATAATGCGTGGTCGGTAAAATTAAGTTGACAGGATGAACTGTAAAGATTAGTTAATGGTTAAAGGCTATAACAATAACATCATCAGATGGGAATAAACGAGGAAGTGGAATTGAGTGTGTTTTATGATGTGTTCATTGAGAGACATTAAAATATTATTATTGCTTTTCCATTTAAAGGAGTCAATAGGAGTAAATTTCTTTACTTATACCAAACCTTTAATTACAAAAACAACAAAAAAAAACAACAAACTTAATTTTGTCATAAAATATTGCTACACTTAATGACAAAATAAGTTATGTACTAAAAATACTATATTTTATATAAAATTTTCTAGACATGAAAATATTGCATATTATTTACTGTTTTGAAATAGGAGTCATAAATTTATGCCAGAAAGCTATCATAAAGCCAGACTATACTGAAAATAATCTAGTCTACTATGTATATAAACAACAATGAAAGCATGAATATGGGACAAAATTATGTTCATATTTTGAGTAACTAAAACTACTAGTACACATGAAAAACTATCGCACTGGCCATTTATCAAAATAATAAAATTACAGATAAAATTATTGCAAATAGAAGAAGAATAGCTAGAATTTATAAACAAATCATTCTCTTTGATTATACGAGTTTTGAGGGTTTTTCATTATTTCTCATAAACAACATAAAGTGAAAACTTGTTTGTTTGGTATTATGTTCAACTAGAAGATACGAGTAATGTATGTATTAAAATCGCGGCCACTTTATGAATAGAAAACAATTTAGGAGACGGTATTTTGTCAAAATTTTTGCCTGTCATTACTGACAGAATTCTATGTACTCATTACTTTTTCACTCACAACTATGTGAGAATGAATAATTTTTTAATTACAAGCGCTTTCAGGCTAAATAAAAGGCCGCAGGCAGACATTTTCATAGTCATGCAGAAATGGCGTGATTTTATATTCTGAGATACTAGATGCAAAAGCTAACAAAATGAAGCGACAGCAGCTGAGTATATACGAGAACATACACACATACATACATATAACTGATTGCGCCCGTCGGGTATGCAACATCGTGATCGTGACACAAACACAGGACGCAGAATGCAGAACGCAGGACACCATTGTCGCCATTACGCATACGCAAGCAATTAAAATTGTGCAAATTTGTTAAATGACTTGGTGTGTGACTGCCTCTCACCACCCCTCTCCTGTCACTTCATTCACACTTTCGCACTATGTATATAACTAAATGAATGAATGAATGTATGAATATCTCACCACTCACATACAATAAAACTGAACTATCTGTCTCAACATTGAAGTGTGGTTGTGTGTGCAAGTGTCTGAAATTGAATTAACACAAAATTTATTTATGGCATTAACATTTAAATGTGGCATATGAATGATTTTTGCTTTAACTTGGTTTATGAGATTTATCGCTTGAACTATAATGTTGCTGTTCTAAAGATACGAGTACAATACACAATACTATGTATCCGCATTCAGAAAGCTTTTTAAAGCCTTAAGAACTGAAGCATGTCAAATATTTTATTTAATTGCCAATTGAATTAATTTGTTAAATTTATTGTTCATTTAATGCTTGCATTCTGCATTCGATTTACAATATAAATTTTAATATATGTATTTCACTTTCACAATTTTCTCACCTATGCAACACAGACAACATAATTTTGTCATAGATATCGACATAAATATTCCATATTAAATTCATTGATTTGGAAAATATCTTAACTATTTAAGATGCGATTATTATCGATGCCAGCATGAGTTGAATATGTAGATAAATTCATTCAATTGCAAAACTACTTTGTCTCTTTTGCTTGAATAAAATGAAACCTTCAGATATCTAATCATTGGCCTTCATATGTTAAACTTTTTGTGGCTTTTAAGAGTTCCAGTCCCAAAGGGTACCAAAAGCAAACCCTATTGCAGGGACTTCGTTGTCCGTCCATCCGTCCGCCTCCGAGTCATATCTCATAAACCGTAACAGCTAAAAAGTTTTACAGAATGTGTACTTCTATCTGAGCATTAGCAACAAATACTAAAACTGAAATATTTTCAAAATCTTAAAGGGGTCCCCATACAAGAAACAATTTGGTTTGTATGGAAGCTATACGATCCAGTGATTTCACAATATTCAAATTTGGATGGCTGGTAGCTATACATAAAAATCTTATATTTTCGAAATTTCAATTGGATCGGATCACTAAGGAGGATACCTCCCATACAAACCCACCATTAAAATTCAGGTTATTATTAGAAAAACTGAAATTTAGACACTATAAGTTCCTGATATAGGCACGATACATTTCTTGGAATCAGTCAAATCAGACCACTAGGGAGAGCACCTCCCATACAAACCCCATTCTGGTACCGAACCCTCCGTGTACGAGTCTGTCTCGCACTTGGTTCATTTTTTAAATATTATTTAATAACTTTTGATTTCATAAACTTGACTATATAACAATCACTTCAGAGTAATGAAAAAATTTAAAACAAAGTTGTATTAATTTTGTTGTCAATCAAAAGTTATGTTTGTCAACAATTTTATATACTTTAAAACATTTGGGTACACAGTTTTTGACAAGTTACATCTAAGAAAATCAAAATTCTTGAAGTGGGCTGGCGAGAGAGACTCGCATGTACTACAGCTGAGCATGTTGATTTATTTGTATGTGATTTATCTATTTATAATAGTATTTCTAACATGAAAATGAACAATGAAGACACAAAAGCAATGCAAATTATGGCAGTACCTTGAAGAAATCATCAGCTCGCTATGATTTGGAAAATGCCACCTTAAGCGCAATGAATTATCAAGATCATTATCCGCAAGGTCAACACTAAATTCAGCATATGCAATACAAAACCTCAAAAACCTGGTCACGGAAGTCAATCTCGTCAGCTCTCTTATAATATTCAAAGCAAAATTATTTACAATAAAAATTACTAACACAACGTAAAAAGATGTTTTATTCTCTTTAAATATAAAATATCGATTTAATAAGACATTTTTTTTTTTTTTTTTTTAATTTCAATTAAACCAAAACCAACCGAAAGTGCAAATAAGAACATGAAAGGCAAAAACACACATGATAGATGGTGAAAAATGATTAGACCCAAGTTTAATTCCATTATTTTAATACTCGGATTTTCCACTTATTAAACCAAATAATGAACAAACACTTTTCAAGGAAGACACATTTGTGTTAAAGAGTTAAACCTGACAACTTCCTTGTATGGAAACATTTTGAGATTGTTAAATATTGAAAGACACAACATGTTACTGCTGCAAAGGATGGTTTTATTTGGGCCCAAACACATAAGAGTAGTAAAACCTTTTGTGTGCATGTGTTTCATAAATTTCTGTTAAATATGAAATGCTAAAGAAACCCGTAACGTCGAAAACTTTATGATCAAATAAAACTAATTGTACTTTGTTCATTTATTCCTGTCATTTTTTATATAAAATTGGAAGGTAATGGATATCAACTATCCACTTGGACTTTTGATTGTTTAATACTTGAATTATAAAATATAGCAAATCTAATTGGATGAAACTTTAATTAGTGATGTGTAATTCTTTTAATGAACTAAAACTTATTTTTAATTACGTCAAACAAGTTCTCATTAATGTTGATTTGTTGTTGAAAACCAAATATTGTTATATTGCAATAAAAAAAAGAAATGAAAGAAATATACTATAGGCAACCAGCAGGCACTGTTGCTGTTCATAGTGAAAAGTTGTTAAACAAACAAACAAACAAATAATCTAACTACAATATATAACTATGTACTTTAGAAACTGGCAACATATGCATAAACAAAGCACATTTATCGCTATACTAACATACACAGATACAATATATTGAAAAATATATACTAGACTAAAGAAATATATTCTGCAACATATACGACTACACTCATACATGCATATACAATACTATATACTGACAATTATATTTCTTTTCCATATAAACGTAAGTCATGCGTCTAAAGCATTTTATAATTGAAATGAGCAACAACGACAAATATTGAAACTGGAGGGGTTTAAGTTCCTTTCAATTACTCAGTGCGTTGAACAACACCGTGATATATCATTCTACATTTTATTTCCATATTTGTTTCGTTTTTGCGTCCTTTCCTTCATCACTTTCTAACCACATAGTATAAGTAAAAGGTTGTGTGGTTAAAGCTAAATATGTAACGTAAGTGTAATAAAGTTTATATAATATAGACGACCTGCTTCTGCTTCTCAAAACATACTAGAGCTAAATAATTATAATTTCTAGGAACATAAACTTTGTTTCCATCGTCTGATGTTTAAGACCTTATTTGCTTCTTTAAAGGGGATGGTCCCATTTTGTAGTTCGACAAATGTCTATTACGCAGAATGTAGAAATTCTAGAAAAAAAAAAAACTACTCTTATTTGTTACAATATATTGTATGTCTATGTGTGTGCTTCATTAAGAATTCTTCAGAAATTTTATGCTTCAATATTTTTTCAAAAGTTTAATGCTTTCTCTTTCCTAAGATTTCTAAGTATCGAATAGCCAGGGCCACCCAACTTTATGTTCTTTTTGTGTTTAATGTTTTTTTATTTTTCTTTCTTGCTTTTCTGTTATCTTAATTTGTTTACGTACGTTGTCGCCATCATCATTGACAACATCATTCCTCGATTGTTTTTTTGTTTTTTGTTATTACATGTCTATGCTGCTACCATTATATTTATTGTTGCTTTCCTAATAAAATTTCCTAAAAATAATAATTCAAAGAAAATTTGTTTCTTTGTGCATGGTCGACGAGACTTTATTCTTTCCGTTAATGTTCTTCTACAACACATATGAGATAAATTGCAATTGCTAAGCAACTAATACTAAGATTAATTTTTTGTAGCATGATAGTCTGATGTTTGTAATGTATCTGACCGCTGAAATAGGCATGGCCTTTATATAAATTAAACCTTGAAATGGGACCTAAAGCTTCAATTTTTAAAGTAGAGAGAACTGATTTCATCTTTTGTTTGAGTTCACTGGTTTTAGCTGATACAAGCTGACACTTAAACTGATTATTTAAACCCAATTTGTTTGAAATTTCTTAACTTTCCTTTAAAAAATCCTTTGTCTAAACAACCATAAGACTCTTAATCAGAAATTGTGTTTTCATACATAAGCAAGATTGCTGCGCCGATTTGGTTTGATGCTAGTAAAATACACTCATACATGAGAGAAGTGAACTCAGTCTACAGATCATGTGCAATCCGCGTCTGTGCTGCTTTTCGAACGGTATCCAGCGATGCAATCCTGGTCATGGCGAGTATGATGCCTGTTGACATAGTTGTTGCAGAAGTAAGTCGGCTTTTTGACGCTAAGAGGCGCACTGGTGAAGTGAGAAGGCTAGATGAAATGGCACTCAGTACGGTGGAGTGGCAGAGGAGATGGCAAAGCTCTGACAAAGGCAGGTGGACCCATCGGCTCATTAACAACGTCGAAGAATGGGTCAGCAGAAAATTTGGAGAGGTCAACCATCACCTAGCCCAGTTCCTGAGCGGTCACGGGTGCTTTAAGGAATATCTGTATAAGCGGGGATATGATGATGATCCCTTCTGTCCGACTTGCACAGGCGAAAACGAAAATGCAGAACACGTCTTCCTGCATTGCCCAAGATTTGATGTTGCCAGATCAATGATCTCATCTCCGTTTGGTGAAGTGCCGAATGTGTCGAACTGCATCCGGCATATGTGTGAATCACAGCTGAATTGGGATGTGGTAAGTCTGGCTGCAGCTCAAATCATGACAGAGCTGCGGCATATTGAACGATTACGACGAGTTCAGACGAACGAAGACGTGATAGGTCATTAGTTTGATATTGACAAGAAGTTTTAACGTAAATTTGTTTTGATTTACATGGGGTAAAAGCAGACTTTGAGCTGTTATGCTCCCTCTTTCCTGACGTAATGCTTTGCGGTAGTGCCAGGGGGACTGTAGGACTTGGGACGGTGGGGTTTAGTGGGTGCAAGTCCCACACTTCGAATAGTAGATTCGTTCGGCTTTTAATGCTTCCCCATCGGTAAAAAAAAAAAAAAAAAAAAAAAATACATAAGCAAGATTTTGTTTAGAAAAAACTATAAAATAATTTGAAAAATTTACACAATTTAACTAAGAAAAATATTAATAACAAATTCTTTGTGAAGAGTAAATCAATTTCAAAGAACGCAAAATGAATGTTTTTTCTTGTATTAAATGTATTCATTTAATGATTAAATCCTAAAAGAATGAGTCATTAAGTAACACAGTGACAAGTATTGAGTTTAAAAGATTTAAAAGACTTATTCATGAAAGAGTGCTAAAAATATTTGGCAAATATTCTGAAAGAAAAAATATGAATATCTCTACAGACTCACAGCGGGCAATAGTCGTATTGTTTGTATGAATTTTTCTTTTTTCATCATTTGTGAGGCATCCAACTGTGCTATTTTAATATGTACTTCCCATTTCTTTTATCACACGTTTTTTTAACAGTTTCAATATCATTCATTGTGAATTATTGAAAATGGTATGGATTGCTTAAATAAGATTTTTAATTTGGATTTCTTTAAAACTTTTATATCACTCACATTTTAGCTAAGGAAGGTAGACTATAAAGCTTTAAAATGATCAACTTTTTGTGTTGTAATGGCTATAGGAATGGATCACATGTCTAAAGGGTAGCTTATATCTGTTATAATCAATTACATATTAAATAAATTTTTTAAATATGTACAATATTTTCGCAGCAATGGTATGATTTTCCTTTAAAGATTCCATATAAAATTTTTACTCCAGAGATACACGTTGTGTTGGTCCTGACAAATTTTAGTTTGATTGCTTTCAAACTGAAAGAGTAGTTTGCGTTGCCGGATCGATTTGTCTTAAACTTTATGAGATCTCTCATGCGTTACAAACATCATGATAAAGTGATCATACTATCTACCATTAAATAACAAAGACTCAAACGACCAAAGCAGACAGAACCAAAGAAATGTATGCAAAACCAATTTTTTGTACCAAATAAATACACACGAAAATAGACTTGCAGACATACACTGAAAGTATTACTTGCCTCATACTCAGTCAGCTTTAAATCCACTTCATAACTGTCAGCATGAAAAATGACCTCTACTCACTTTCATTCCCACACATAAAATTATTTTTGTAAAAAAAATACGGTTACTTGTTGGTTTGGTTGAATGAGGAGGCAACAGCAGATCCCAGTTGGGAGTAGAAAATGGTCTCATGAAAATGTATGAAGTTTATGTATCCAATAGTTGACATTAAGTAGTGAGTATTGCAAGTGGTAACTGGCAGCAGCAATAGCAGGACTAGTAAAAGGAAAAGAATAAAGAGTAAACAGGTGTGAGGAGAGCTCACTTAATCGGCTTTCAAGCAACTTTTCATACAATGAGAAATTCACATAAAAAAAACTCCTTAAAAATGCTGATTGCTGAGTAATAATTCATTTCAACAATTTTTCGGTTTTTTTTTTTTGTTTTTTTGTTATTGTGTTGATTTCCAGAGCGCGAACAGCGCACACGGCGTATAAGTATTATCGTGCAATAAATCACTCATACGCACTGTGTGCTAGTAAAAGAGTAGAGAGAATGTTAAATGAAAAATCGGTAAACAGTAAAATTGCTAAAGAAAAATTGTACAAAATTATCAGAAGTAAATGTTGAATATACTCGTATTAAAGTTAAGAGTTCGTTTTTCCTTGCCCTTATTATACGTGTTCTGTGTGGTTATCATCACAGTCCTTAAAGTATGCCACAGTCCTTAAAGTATGCTGTGCATTTTAATTTGCCAACCATTGAAGAAAACAAGCGATTCTTAAGTAAATTTATGTGTCTTTAGTAAATGTACATGTTTGAGTGAGAATATTTTTATCAGCATAAATATTTGAGCATGGTTATTTGTTTGCTTGTTGCTTGTTTCATATAAAGCGTTTATTTTCTGATTTACTTTTCTTTTCTCCTTTTCAGCTTTTCTTCTTTTATTTGGTATTTTTGCTGGCTTCCTCGTGCTGCACATATTAAATGTCAGCTTTGTTAAGGAATTACGTAGTGTTGGCTTCACTGTATATTTTATCAGTGAGCAAACACAGTTGCGCATTGTGGTAATAAGTTTAAGTATGTGTGAATAGTTACTTTTGTATGGATAAAAAATGACATCTGAATCTGTGTGAACTACTCTGATTGCTTAAGACCATTACATTCTTAGTGTTATGGACACTTGCTTGCATATCAGATATATTACATATTTAGCTAAAAATATTATCAATACACACACAAAGGACTACATTTCACCATTGAAAAGGACCACGTTGGTTTATCACATTTTTATGATTTAACTTAAAGTACTTAAAGTATTAATTTGCCACAATAATGAAATGTTTACAAATTTAAAAAATACAACTTTCACTAAGCCAAAGAACAACAAAATATGCTAGCAAATTGTGAAACAAAAAATTAAAAGAATTAGAAAAGACCATGAAAAAACGCCACTGGCTAACATCTTTTTGGACAGCAAGGCAAGATTGCAAAAGCAGCATCAGATTCATTCATTAACAGTACAAACAAGTTGCTGGCCCAAGAACATGATAACATGAACAACATGAAACAAAGAAAAGGACAAAAAGGACATCATGTTGAGAAAAAGAGGCGAACCGAGAACGAGACAAAAGAAGTAACAAAAGAAAGACTACTCCCCTCTTCCTCCTAAACTAAATACAACCCTAATTCATTTAGTCAGTTGTAGAGAGCCAAGGACAAATTCTATTTGCTTTGGTTTCGTTGTTCCCCTTTGGTTCAGTTCAGACTGTTTTCTTTGCTGATGTTTTCTTGTACAAATTTGGCACAAAATTTGTTAACTGATTTTGTTGAAGAAAATAAATATAGAATTGTGTGTGTGTGTGTGTGTGTGCTTTCAGTTAGAAGAAAATAAGTACATTCTTAAATTCTTTGGCAATGGCGACAAATATGGCCAAAGGTCAAGTGGGATTAATTAGCTTTCTCTTTTGCTATTTATTTTTGTTCACAATGTCCTTTCTTTTAAACTAAAGAAACCAAACTAATTTAATAATTTATTCTACCATTTCTTTTTTCTTTTACATTTTTCTGTTGTTTGAATTATAATTTTTGATTGTAAGTGTCTTGTCAATTTTATTAATATAAACAAAAGTGAAAATATTAAGGGAAATGGAATTGGTTTACACTAATTATAAGAAATATTTGGTCATTTGAATTTAAAAAAAATTAATCAGTTTATTCAGAATTAAAACGTCTTCCAGTGTCTCTGTACCTGACTCTGATGATATTAACTGTCTTTTATTTAAAGTTTTCGAGGCTTGAATTGCCTTCTGAATTAAATTTCTTATATCAATGATAACAGATTTGCAAAATTAATGATTTATAACTTTATATTTCTCCAGGTGTCTTAAACTCATTTAAACCAATCATTTAATTTTCCCACAACTGCATAAAGTCTTAACATGTCACATCTACATGTAGATAAAAAAAAACACAATGAATGAAGAATTATGTTTTTCAAATGCAAATTGATTGATTCTCAAAATTCTCTCTTAACTTTATATTTACCCTTTCAACGGCTTTGATTAACACGAAGCGACAACTAGAGTCATAAAAGAAATTCGCTTTCAAAAATTTCATTATTTTTTTGCTACAAACATACAAGCTCACAAAGATTTATACAATATATAAAAAGTTTATTTCAATTGAAATGCAATGTTTAAATGAAAAATCATATACAGAAATTAAATCAACCTAAGATGTAGTATATAAGAAATAATCGTGGGAAAATCCCAATGGGAAAACCCTTGATCAACATGTGAAGCCTTTGCTTAACAGCTGTCACAGTATGCGGCATACGATTTGGTGTTAAGCTGTTGCAATCAAAAAAAAATCTACTATACGATATTCATATAAAGTAAATAATCCACAGAGCAGGCAAGCTGCATATAAAAATAGCAATGGTCACAGTTCCAATGCGATATTTTATGCTTGACCCTCCCTTTTTTTTTTTTACTATATCTTTTTTTACTCGTATAACTGATTTTTGTTGATGGCGAAGCTTCTGACTTTATATGCATGCTTGGTATGAATTTTATTAGCGCATAAAATCGCTATAGGACAACAACACATCATCACAAGCGAAGGCTTAACCGAAAACTGAATAAAGCAAAACAAACAACAAAAACAACAAAAAGTAAAAGGAGTAAAAATAACAATCAGAAAGTAAAATCGCCATAAGTGAAAAATCTAAAAATTGTTCAAGAGAGCGTGAACATAAATTGAATTGGTTGGTATTTTTTCGATTGCATCTGCACTTTATGTCTAGAGAGAATTGGAGGTCACATCTAATATTCTAACAAACATCGTTGTCATCTACTTTACTTCCTTAGCTTATCTTTTGCTTTCTATGAACTATAGATTTTATGTACCAACATCTTAAGTGGAAAGCCAAAAAAGTAAAAATGTTGTAAAAGTAAATGAATTCTATTCAAGTCACGCTACTGAGTATTTACTCATTGCATTTTTTTTTCACCATATTATATTATATTATATTTAATAGATGCATAGTAATAATGTGATATTGAATATGTAAAAAAGATTAGGTTTAAAGGTTATGAGAATCTGACTTTTATAATATACACAATGTGACCTTATTCGAATACTAAACTGTATTTTAACGACTCCCCTAAGTTGATGTCATTTGAGTTTTTATACCATAATCAACCAACCTCTTCTGCTACTCGCAATCATTTCGTTACTCTGCCAAAGTAATTTTCTAAAACTCAAAGCGTTGAATTTTAAAAAAACAATGGTAGGTACAAATAAAAATAAAAAATATTAAAAAGTAAAAGGAGAGTAATAATACATAGTACATAATTGGGCCAACAACAAGAACTGGCCCAAAGGGCCAAACATCGTTAACATAGTTTGTAACTCAACGGCTGCGGCTCCATTTTTTATTCATTCGCTAAAGGGTTGAACCAAAATCCGAAATACGGTTTAGTGGCCAAAAATAAAAAAACAAAAAGGCTTAATGAAAATTGATTTCCACCGCTAACATTTTATTTTCGATCGCACTTCGTTGTTATCGTTAAAATTGAATTTCCGTTTTGTGAATTTTGCCAATTTCCGTTTTTATGACAATTCGTTTTCACTGCTCCCCTCACTCTTATTCTATACTATAGCATTTTTCCACGCTTTATGTTCGTCTTGCGTGCTTAGCTAATTTAAATTCATTGCTGGTTATCCTTTATTCTTTTCAAGCATTAATTTAATACATTTTTCTTAGCATCTTCCCATTATACAATATTTATTTTCCTTTTAATATTGTATAAACACATAAATATGGATCAATTTAGATTATTTTAAATTCATTTCCGTAGCATTAATCATTTTGTCTATTGAAAACGAAATTAGGCTAATGATATTTGTTCTTTGTGAAATTATGCGAGCACGAGCGATTAAATTGATTGGCAGAATTTTACAAAGGAAACCGTTTCGGCTTTGATTGTTTTGCAGAAACTTATTTTGATGTACGTAAACATGTTTCAAATACAAATGCTTAATGTTAATTGGTCTAAAAATGACATAAATGAAGCATAAAGACGTTTCATCTCCATGTGACATGACATACAATTTTTTTTTTTTTGTTTGTTTTATTAACCCAACAAAAAACAAAATGATTTTATTTATTTAACATGCAATTATTGTACACTCATAAGTCATTTAAAGACATGTAGTCAATCACAACCGTCAAAAATACATAAAAAACTGCATAATATTTTAATGAAGAATTAATACACAATTGTTTCGTCATATGGAAACAGAAATATGAATCCTCTTTTGATCAATAAAAGTATAAAAAAACACTAACTAACCAATTCACATCAAAAGTTATATATAGGCTACAATTCTTCTGATTTGTATTGTCAATTTATTATCGATTCGATTTCAAATGTCGGGTACAGATCTGTATAGACTATTTTCTTTATGGAAACACATCGACTAAGAATAGTAATAACTCAGTTTCCTAATATTTAAACAAAAGATAAAGCAAAAACATGCTATGAAAAACAAAATAACTTCTGTAGTATAGAACATATGGAAATTTAATTATTATATTTCATCTCCAACAAACAATGTGGTAAGCAAAAATATCAAAAATTTTATACGAAACCTGAAACCAGGCTTCAACCAGATTTTATTGAGCCCGAAATTTGTTGACAAGTTTTTGGCAAACATCTCTTGTATTTATAGAAATTTAAAATCTTCCAAAGTATAAGTTTGTCTTTGATTATAAGCATTTTACAATAAATTAAATTCATAGAACGGCACTAAAGCCCTGCACGAGTCAAAACCAAACAAAAATTTAACCTCTCTTGCTTAAACGAATCATGTGCTACATGCAATACTATCAATAGTCACACTGTCTTTACGAATACTTTCACAAGTCAACTCCTTTGGTGATGTGAGTCAATGATTTTTGAATTCGTTAACAAAGACAGTGTGCAACCGAGTCATAGAAGAAAACACGAATCGACAGTATAGATGAAATAAGTTGAATGACTCAAATCAGAAACTTACCTCATTTGTTTTCATAGTACGCACAGTATCAAAAACACTATTGCTATCGCATGCCTGCTTTCTCATTTCCTCTCGCTCGTACCCACCTTTGCTTTTGGTTTTTATAACAGGGTGATACCGAGTCATATCCGAAGAAATGAGTCACACCAAGTCACACAGAGTCATTCCTAAAGACACAAGTCATACGACAGTATAGTTTCATGATAGTGTGATGCCGAGTCATTCGATAAGACACAATTCGCACGACTGTTATATAATATACTATATCTATATCAGACAATTTTTCTCTTAATCAAGTCTTAGGGAAGTAAAATCTAGTTTACCAGAAGGCAATATGTTGTTCAAATCTTTTAAACCTGATGACCTAATACTCAACTAAAATTAAAGCAAAGTTTACATAATAATGTTCAATAAAGTTTTAAGCAAACCACCCTTTTAGTATCTTTAAGTTATCAATTACCTAACGCAACTTCACTTTACCGTTTTTTGAAATGAGTTTGATAATTTAATTTCTTTCCTTAAACAACTGCCGATTTTGGGTGACCAATGGTTTTGTGACCACTTTTTTCAGCATAGCAGATAATAATAGTTAATTACCCTAGTGCAGAGTCACCATTCTAATTATTAAGCTAATATTTTTCCCATTAAAAATCAATGTTTAATTAAAATGCGGAATTCTTCTTTACCATTCTATTGAAAATTACAAAATATTGGTCACTAAAATCACTTAAACTTATAAAGAATTTTGCCACGAGTCATTTAAATATTGTCTCTATCCAGATCATATGGGTTTGACAACACGATTGTCAGATATGTGCTTAAGGAAAGAACTTTGGAAAAAAGAAACTTAAATCAAATTAAAGAACATTGGTAATCATTTACAAAACAATAATGAAACTAATACGGAGCTATAAAGTACGAGTAACTTTTGTGGAAACCTTGTCAAAACAACAATTCAATGGAATTAATCAATTTCAAAGCATGAAAAGCACTGGAAGGCATCATGGTATCACTATATATTGTATCATGATTTTGAAGTCAAATCTGTCAGTGCAGGGATAGCAAAAATTTCTTATGGCCATCAATTATGTTAATGAAGACGTTCTTAAATGTGTCAAACCCAGTAATATCAGATTATCATAATAACATTATTCAACATAAATTAGTATACAATTAACATTATATTATTAGAAACAAATTGCTCGAAAATCATTGTAATTATCTATTTACAATGTACAATAAATAAATAACTTTTCCCATCATCCTTTTGTCAATTATTTAATTTTTTATAAATTTCTATTAAATTATATTTCTATTTGTTGTTTGAGATTAAAAAATAGTTTTATACAATTTTGCATAAATAATGGAATTTTTGTTATCAAATAATATTAATCAATAATTATGTGGCTTACACGTGTAAAATTTAAAACATTACAATGACAGAAGACACAAAATAAAAAAAACAAAAAACAAGTTGCGTGTTAATTAAATTCATTCATTTTCATCATGGATTTGGGTTTATCTATCAATGTGGGTGTCTATTTGATTTATGCAAATTGCATATATTAAAAAAATTCCAAATTCATTGCGAAAAAACGTAAATTTAAAAACATAAAAGAAAAACACAGAAGTCTAAACGACAGCTGTCTAAAATTATGCAATGAAATGAAATGAAATTTTTGTAAAAACTTCATTCGACTTGTGTGCACGTGCGCAACACACACAAATTATACGCAAATCCTACGTGCCTGAATTATTATCAAAAGAGAAAATATAGGCCTGTAATCAACATTTGACATTTGCTGCTGATAAGCATGGAACAAAAAAGTTTTAAACATTATATTCATGAAAAAAAAAATATGAGTACGCGTACAAGCATGAAATTCAATTAAAATGCAACAAAAGGCTTGGGGGGTGGGGGAAGTTTTCAAATGAAATGCACATAAAAATGCAAAATACAATAAACGCTGAGTAAGTAAGCATTGCGCCAAAAATGGGTGAAGTCAAATGCAAATTTTTGTCCGTTGTCCGACTACAAAAGCCACTTAAAATGCGCTTGTGCGCCTAAAAATCTGCTAACCACCACCGAACAAAGAAATCAAAAGATAATCTTACTGTAAAATGGCCAAATAAAAACTACTATCATAAAACACTATGTATGAGAGAATAGAGAGTAGGAAAGAAAACCAACAAAATATGAAAATAATAATAAAAATACCAAACTAAGTATTATAGTATAATATTGTACGAATATAAGCACTCTACAGTGTCTATATTCGTCTGCAATCTTTCCACTATGTAAATAATTTAAAACGGAAATGACGTAGATTATGCGCCGGAAAACGGAAACAACTTTCCCATTCTTATAAAGTAGTATTATGAAGAAGCAGAAACTTGCAACAACAACAATTTATACTCCAAACAATAATATACGAAAACAGCAAGAAACCACTGAACGAAAACACGATAACGAACACACAAAATGCTGTAGAAATATCTACCCAAATTATTTGCAAACAATAGCCAAGTCCAATTCTACGCGTAAGCACAAAAAAAAAAGCCAACGTTATACAATATCCACAATTTATACATACTTATATAGATGGAAGAACTACAGCATTGTGCCGCAATGTAGACAATAGTATTTTGCTGTTATTTGCATTTTTTGTAATTGAACAGAAGAAAGAGAAGAAGCCGGACAAGAGGCTGGACAAGTATCCATGGTAGTAACTCCAAGTAAACAAAACAACAAAAAACAACAAAACAAAACGTTTAAAATCAAATTTCTAGGAAAACAACACACGCTTCAAAACCACCTATAACATATATAAATGTAAATGTAAATGTAGATTTAGAGGTTTTGTTTGATTTCTTAACTTTTATTCGAAGTAAATAATAAAATAAAAACCATAATCAAGACAAAGATGCATATAAAGAAGTTGAATGTAATAAGATCTTTTCTTTTCGTTTCGAATATGAGAACCGTGAAATCAATATTTTTGATAGAAATTGGTTCAATCTAAAATCAAATGGAATTTAGTTAAAAACATTCAGAAGATGAACAAATTAAAAGCATCATTTGCTTTATATTGTATTGAAAATTACTATTAAAGTTTTTCTATCTTCATGAACTAATATTTAGACATTTACTTTAAGGTTTCATGATTCAATTTTTAAGCTACATAAAACTGATTCACACTAAACCACAAAGATTCATTAAAAATTCATATATTAAACCACAAAAAGCAAATAACATTGCAATAAACACTAGATTTACTTATACTTTAGCACCTAAAGCTATGCAATAAAATAAATTTACACAAAAAAAAAAATAAGAAAGCAAAAAATTAATCGAAACTGACAATAAAGAAAGCATAAACCATTAAGCAAAAAATTATAATACTAAAGCCGCATATCGTACGATGCCAATTCCTTAGAAATATGAATCCTTGAACTCGTGCGTAAGAAAAAAGAAAAAATCATAAATAAATATATAATAATAATCATAGTCGCCTATTAGGCGTGCTTTCCCATAAAAAGAAAATAAACCTTATTGACCAAAACTCAAGAAAAAAAAAGAAGTCTAAATGGCCTATAAAATTACCAAACACACCCACATGGTCTAACACATTTGTCCATTCGTCCATCTATCCAAGGGAATGATTGGAAAATTCAATTTCCACAATGTATGTATCTCGCAAGCATTATAATGGGCGTGCTGTATATTTTTAGGAGCACATTCAGCCTAATGAAGGTGAATTTAAGCTGAAGCAGGCTTACTCATGATAAACTTAATACAGAAACCCTTGTCTCCTTACCTTAACTTAAAATGATGATTCAAAAGGGATTTTCTTTGAAAAATATCTGAAATAAACTTAAACAATTTACCCAATAAGGGTCAGAACGTATGATACCCATTGGAAATATGAACTTTAAAAAGGATAACATTTACAAAACAAAAAATACTATAAATTATAAATATTACACAACCCGTTGGAGGTAAATAGGCCAGTTCAACAATAACACAGGACAGGAAAAACAATGAAAGGAAATCCAGAATGTTGTCGTCATCATATTCGCCATGACCCTTATTATATTGCAGTAGCAAGACTTTTTCTGCTTAAAAGGACTTCATTAACAACTCATAAAATAATAACTTCCGCCATCAAGATCACAAAACATCAGATAACAATGGTAAAAGAAGAAACCTGGTTGACTATTAACCGACGCGAAAAATATAAGGCAAAAAAAATAATAATGGCTTAATAATACAAAATGGCTAAGGTGCTAAGCTATCAAGTAACCAAGGTGACTACTGTAGAAAAAGAATCTGTTAATTTGCTTACAATATACTCGAAGTACTAGTGAGAAACAAAAATTTAAAGCCACAGTAAAAATTATCAAACAAAACCAAAAAGGTGATGAAACCAAAAATTCTTCAACTTTTATATTATTGTATAATTTAAGTTATGTCGCTTTCTATTTCTGTGTTTTATGCTTCGTTTCTCTTGGTTTGTTGACATCAATAAGAATAAATCTCTGGTGGCGCCACCATAACCATGACTTTCATTAAATTTCGCGGTTTTTCGTCTTTATTTGTCCCAACTACTCTTCTTTCGATTGATGTTCTTTCTATACTCAAAAATTGTTTGCTATTCTTTCATCGCAGTTTTTCCTTTCCAACTACCCTTGTATTTTCAACTATACTCCTGATTAATTTATTTATTTTATTTATTATTTCAATATTTGCCTTATCTATCTTTAAGAAACCCAAATGACTTTGTCAAACGCTTGTGTTCATCTCATATCTTATAAACAAAGATACAAACAAACAAATAACTTTCAGCTTAACATGCCCCAAAATATCAAAGTCAGCTTAATTGTTGTAAAAAAAAAATAATAATAATAAATAATAAAATATAAGCTTTTGGGTCTCTAACTTTCTGATCGACACTATGACTCTAATACGACAGTTTCAGTTTCAGTTAGGAAATTAGTATGCATGAAACTACGCACAACTTGGCATTGAAAAATGTGGCAAAGTCAACTTTTTCTTTCATGAAACACATGCCTAAAAGAAGACTTCAAAGATTGTGAGGCCTTAGAAACTAAACAAACATTACATCACAACAAATTTTTGTTTTCTCTCAAATTAAATAATGAAACTTTTTAATATTAAAATTATTGTTTTTTTTTTTTTTTTTATATAAATTTAAATCAAGAAATAATTTTTCATCAATAATTTATTTGGCAATGATTTCAAATCAGAATTTTTAACGTATAAATTCAATTTCCAAATGCATGATTTCATATAGAATATTTTATATGGAATACTAAAATAATAAATAAATTCTTATTAAATCTAAATGAAATTTTCATTCCATAATTGAAACCAGAATATAATTTAGTATATGATTATTGTGAGGAAAATAAGAATAATCTGTAAAAAAAATAAAAAAAAAAAACTTGTAAGTTTTATTGTGGAATTTCATTTAAATTTAAATAAAAAATCATAAAATTTCATTATTAAAAAATGAAGTCAAATTTTTTATATGGTAAAATGAATACCACGTACATTTTCTTTTATTTTTCTGCTTTTTATTTAACACACTTTCATTCGCGATTTGTTTTTAGCACGTAAACATTTGTATGATTATTATAAGTATAACATAAATACATACATACAGAAGATATTCAAGTAATATGATTATTATTAACATTCATATGAGTAATTCTGACTATATACGAGGTTATGATGTTGATGATGATAATGATGATGAGGATAATGATGACGAGATGAGGATATGTAAAGGCTTTGTGACTTTCTGTCTGCGTGTATCGCGGGTTTTTATTGCGTCACCGAACAATTTGTGTTTTCTAAATTATAACCACCATTGAAGTTTAATGTTTTGTACAGAGAATATAGAAACAGGACCTTATGCTATACTTGTATAACAAAGACAGAACTCACGTCTTTAGTGATGTTAGTGATGGCAATGAAGAAAACTGCTTTCTTTTCATTGCAGTTCTAGTTCTTCATGCTTTCTTTCTAAGGGGAACATAACAAATGTGAATTGAAGCTTCAAAAGCGCCAGTTGTACCATAAAAATCGTTTAGGCGGCACTGATATGCATATATATATATATATATATATATATATGTATATATATGTATATATATATATATATATATATACATGTAATTGTATGTAGGTAAAAGTGTTTAAATTCTCTTCATACGTTTAAGTATGCATAATAAAAATATATTTCATTTGTGGGTTTTTATTTCTCTAAAGCACAGTTGTTTTTTACCTTAACCAAAAACAAAAAGTAGTGTGATAACTTTGACTTACAGTACAAAAAAAAAAAAAAAAAAATATGGGACCGAAATTTTAAATTTCATGATTATTTTTCTATATTTATATTTATGACATTTGGTAATAATTCAATTAGTTAATGTTACGCACAAATAACTAAAATACTTGTATCCTCGTATGCATGTACAAACAGAACCATACAATAAGTAAAAATAATGAGTTATAAATCAGACAAATTAAAATTTAAATATATTACTCTCAAGAGTCAAATTAATATCATAAAAAAAAAAAGGTAGAACTGTTTTTGGTCTCCTATTATCTTATAAAGACATGTGGCATATGCATAGCGTAGTATTCAAAATATTTTTAATTAGTTTTTGAATTTATTATCTCTTTTTTCTATGTCAACAATCATTTCCCCATTCCGCATACTTCAATTTAACAAACACACATACAAATTGTGCCCACTATTAGATTTATTTATACAATAGAAATAGGAATACAAATGAAATTCAAAAGATTTTAAAGTTCAAGTTAAAGGCGGACATACAGGTTTTACTTGTATCTATAATAAAACAATTTAAAACGTACTTGTACGATGATGTGTTATTATTTTTGCTGTCACTCATCACAACATTGAACAAAATTAATTTTAAAATTGATACACGTCAAAATAGCAAATATTTTCAGTTGAGATTGACATGTGTGGACAACATACAAGTTAAGACCTATATTATTGGAAGTTCATTCCAATCCAAGTCCTTTGTTTAGTCCTCAAATGATCTAAAAGGGAGATCCAGGTGTGGTAACGCTTTTGTCAGCAAGTGTCCAAAGTATTGTCCAATACTTAAAGCAAGATCACGATTTCCTTAGTCACCTGCAGGTCTCTGTGAATGACGAAGTTGCAGACAAACCACCTTAAGTGCTTGGAATGATAATATTCTATGATTTGGGCATTTAATTTTGAAGTACAATAGTGTCCTAGAGTTCAAAGTCATAAGTCCATACTGGCTTAATAATGATTTTATAGAAGAAGAGCTTATTGCTTATTAGATAGGTTGTGGTTCAGTTGTTTTCTTTTATGTGTAATGTGGGGTTACTATTCCAAAGAACACTAAAGATTATACCCAAAGGGCTTTTATATTTTGATGTATAGTATTTTGGTTGGGGTGCCTAATACTTAATAATATTCTAACTCAATTCTCTTGCCTATATAAAGCCCACCAACCTCAAACCATCAAATGTGGCGGCGCACGATTTTGCAGGTTCATTGCTACTACAAACCTCAACATAAAATTGTTGTTACGCATGGAAACTTTTCTGTAACCTCAAAGTATGCTACACATAATTTTTGCAACCTAATATATTCGTATGCATATGTACAATCCACCCTCTCCCACAAAATATGGAAACCCAAATGGAAGAATGAATAAATTTCTTTAATAAATATATTGATATGCTGACAATGTATACATACATTGATTTTATACCCATTTACACTACTTCAATGTGTGTGTATAGCTTCAAGGAAAACCACAAAAAAGACACGTGAGGTAACACCAAAAGTCAAAGACATGACTGCAATATGAAATAATTTTGTTACACAGTTTACGTAGTGGTAACCATCAATGACATATAGAAAAATACTACAAACGAAACCAATCAAGTGTGTGAATTTTACTTGCGTTAAATTACTTCAAGGTGTCTGTGTGTGTTTGTGTATGTGTGTACATACTCGTCAATAAAAATCAGACAAAATAAATTTTGTCCTTGGGGCAACAAAATTAAGGAAATTTCTACCGAAAAACAATTTAAATGTTCACACATCTTTAAGAGAAGAACAAAAATTTAATACCATTCAACTTCTGAGTTTTTTCCATTGTTTAGCAATAATTTGTCAAAATATTTTGTGATTTTCTTATCTTCAGTTTTGCTAAATGGTTTTGTAATATTATTTTCCCATTCTTAACAAATGTTAAGTGCTATTTCTATTGTATTCTCTACTCGATATATAAATTGGTTTTCAATTAAAGGAAAAACAAGTCTGGCATTTGTATTTCACCTTTGAATGATGCTAATGCTAAGAATTTATTACACTTACTATTTGAAATTGAAGATACATTGAATAAATGCGTAGACGCAACTTTAAAGTATTCGAATTTTATTTTATATTTGTTTTTATTTGAACGCTTCATTGTCACGTTTAATCTATGTATTTATTTATTTTCATGCACTTCACAGCACTTTAAATTACTTTATCACTTTGGTCTAACAGTGGAGATCTAACAAAATAGTATGTAATTGCATGATCTGCAAAGCGATTCGAATCAATTGAGTTATCAAATATAAATCACGAGAAATGAGCGCATTTCAAGAAAGCAAGCACATAATTTATATCAATTTAATGACAAACATGTTTGGTTGCACAACTTCTTCTTGAGTGTAGTTCAGACCTAATCGCTCTTTAGGTGAAAGCATATGGTTGTATAATGCAACACTAAGTTGCTTTGAAAAATTGTACCATCTACAATCTTTGATACATTCACCTTCTCTGCTTACCAGGAGCAAACAAATGCAGTTCTTTTTCATCTATAGATACACCAGATCAGATCAAAGTTTTACCATTTGAAGTGCAAGTGCAAGCTTTTGTGAGAAGATAGTTAAATATTTTTCATAAATTTTTTTTTTCCGCTTTGCACTCATAAATGTTTTTGACAAACGCATATCCGGTGCTCTGGGCTATGCTAAAATCTACATCTACTATAGTTTCAGGTGAAATTTTACTCGCACATATCTCATTTTTATTATTTAGAATTTCATATTTTCCTTTTTTTTTTTCCTTTTGTCCTAATATGAATTTGTGGCTTTTGTATTTGCTTCACATAATTTATGTGATGTTGCTGGTGTAGAAAACTTATCAAAAATATAGCTTACATCATGGCGTATACGCAATTTATGTTACCATCGTTTTTTATCAATACATTTATTTCTTGTTATTTTGTTGTTATTTACCAATACAACATTTTTTTTTCCCTGACATTATCAATTTGTGTTGATCTGCTTGTTTCACAATATTCAATATGCCTTTCTTTGTTATTTTGCCTTTATTTACAGATTCATTTTGTTGCTTTCGCTTCTTTATGCCTTGATTTTTCTGCTTTGTAAATGTATTTTACATAATTTATTACTGATTTTTACATCATCACAGGCGAAATACCAGAAGCCCATGATATCAGAAGCTATTTTTTATTTTGTATGCAGGGTGATACAGATTTTTGCGTATATCCATTTTTTGAGATGTACAACACCAACAACAATTCGATAATCTCGTGTATATATCGATATTTTATATATATTTAAAGAAACCTTTTCTCTTACTTTGATTGGTGAGTTACTAGCTGTAGGTTACTTTTGTATATTTGATTGAGTTTGTAACAAAAATGTGTAATATTAAAGCGAAAATAAGATCTAACAAAATAAGTATAGAAATGAACTGAAGACAAAAGGAATTGATCTATTCCTATCCTCCCAAACATTCGCCCGTTTCTCGGAGACTATTAGAAGTAGGAAGTTTTATTGTTTTAGTTGATATCTACATTTGAAACGATTGCCTTGGTGTTTAACATTGGAGAAACCTCATATTAGAAATTATTATTCTATATAATAAATAGATTTTTGATTACAAAAATAAGAGGATATACAGAGAATACTCAGAAGAAATAAATGACGATATAAAGAGAGTAATTAGCTCCAGAAAAGAAAATTCGGTAAAATATAGAAGACGACTACGTTCAACTTAGGATGCGATTGGGTTCTTGATGATGAATGTACGAGTATATAACTTATAGAAGCTGTATACTATCCCCAACATCATATATAATAACAAGTAGTTTATTAATTTAGATTTAATTAGTAACAATTTCTTTTATTTTCAATCTTAAAACTTCAAATTGTGTTTACAGGGTATTTCATAATCAGATACAGCCAACTATAGCGTGTTAACTTGTTTTCCTCATTTTATTATTTTTGTTTTTCATATTGAAAATGAATGTTGATGCATAATAATAATAACAATAAAAGCTGTAACCGTAAACACTATTTTTTCCTTTTGATTTTCTTTCTTATTTATGTAAGACGTAATATATACAACACACTTGTAAACATGATTAGTGATACGAAAGAAAGGAAGAATGGAAAAAAAAAACAATGAAAATAAATTTGTTGATGATATTTTATACTAAAATAATAAAATTACGTTACTTTCACTATGCCAACAAGATTGAGACAATAACTTTATACAGATTTCTTGTTAAAGCCTTTTCTATTTTTATCTCCTTCATTCAATTCTGATTCACGTCCTTATGTTATTCATACTTCTCACTTACATACAAAATTATTGTGTTTCTTTGTTTATATTTTAACACTTTTCTTGGAATTTTATTTTTACAGTTTCACATTTTCGTATGCTCTTTTCATTTCAACTGAATGCTTTTTTGAGTTTCACTTTTCCCTTCATGCACGAGTATGTTATGTATATTTTTTTACAAAAATTTCACTTTGATTTCACGCTTCAAACACCCTTAGTTGCTTGATCACTTCGTTTCTTCATTAAGATATTTTCCCCCATAATCATCACTTTTAACTTGATGTAAACCTCAATACTGTTCACTGAGAAATGATTACAAAACTTTGAAATGGAAAAGAAAACCAACAAATCTGAAACTTTTCAAATAAAACAAACATGTTAACATCATGTTTCAAAATCAAAAACACCAAAAAATTTGTGTCACACCGCAAAAATATATAACGCGCGACTCAAATTTGTATTCAAAAGAAAGTTCATATCTTAGGACAGAAACACATAGAAACATAGCTAAAACATTCAAAGGGGAAACATAATAGTCCAAAAAAAAAAAAAAAAAAGAACACGAAAAGAAAATAACAACAAAAGCAATAAACAAACAGATACAGGCAATGAACTCACAAAAGAATTTCACAATGTAACAAAAATAAAGAAACGGCGGATCCCATTGCTGCATTATAAAATGCTGAAACAATTTTCTAGCGACATACTTTCCGTCATCTTTGTTTGTTTTGTTATTTTGTATTTTGTTTGCTTGCCACGTTATTCATTATAAAAAAAAAAAAAAAATCGTCAGTATCTATGTGTCTAAGAGTGAATAAGCATGAGTACAAAACAGAAATAAGTATCACATAGTAAAAGTGAAAAATTCACACAACTCAAAACGGAAAGCAAATATAATTGATGCCTTTACCAGCAACAATAAGATAAATACTTCCTTCCCTTCTTCCTGTTAGTCACCAGCATCGTAAGAAGTCAATCTATGAATTGTATCTAAGCTTAAAGCAATATCTATTGTATTATTGTGTGACTTAATAGGGCAAACACTTTATATCATGTTGACTAATTATTGTACAATATATCTCCATGATATCTGAACTATTCAGTATCTTATAAAAGAGGAAAGGAAATGAGGCAAAACATGGTAACCTTATGGCATTGGTTTACAAATATAAAACACAAGAATATTGTATGCTATACAGATATATTATTCAATAAATAAAAGTTAAAGAATGGAACTCAGATTAACATAAGATAAATTTATTTAGTTTTGTATAGTTTTACACAGTCTTAAAAAGACAAAAGATTTATGTTTATTGTCTTTAGAAAACACAAACTTAGTAACTCAACTATAAGAAGAAATTCTACTAAATTAACGTGGATCTTCTTGTTGACTTTTTCTTCATTTAGTAAAATGAATAAAGTGAACATCAAGTCAAAGCATATGTCTTTTCCTGGATCTGCTTCTATCTTTTGTTTTTGTTAAAGGAATTTTTATTAAAATTTACTACAAGATATCATCAAAAGTTTAATAAATAAAAACAAAAAACCTTATTAATAACGAAAATTAGAAAATAAAACAACTATAATATTGATGAAAAACTTTCGTACTATCAAACACAGGAAAAACTTAAAGAAAGTTTTATTTATCAACTTTACTTTTAAACTTGACAACCATTTTCAAGCAATGAGACATCGTCAATGCGGGTAGTGTCCTTATCTGCTCCTTGGTTGATCATACTGCAAATAGAAACTTGGCAAGAACAGCGCAGTAGCCAAAGAAAAATTTAAAAATAAAAGTAATTCAAACAAAATGCGGCAACAAAGAGATTTATCTCATACAATTCCATATCATTGACAGCGATAAAACGATGGAGCAGAAGCGACTAACAACAAAGAGTGCAGATTTGTTAAGGATTTGCAGTTCACAATTTATGTTGACATAGAAAAATCTAAGAAACTGCAGAGCAAAACATCGGTATACTAACTCTTTCTCGTCAGTTCTAACCAAACAAAGGAATGTTTTTTATTTGTATCCTCAAATTTCAACAAGATACTACGTCCATTGAAATTGAATAATATTGAAAAGAAGAAACCTCAAAACCAATTTTATTATCCCGTCGTATATCTAAATCCAATATACATATGAGATAAATAATTGTGATATATAAAACTAGAATATAAATGTGATAAATACGAAATTGTATTTAAGAAAACAAAATTTCATAGAACATCATTTTTAATTTACAAATATAAAATATGTACAACAAAAAACAAACAAAACGAAGAAAAATATTAAAATTTAAATTTATTTTCTAGACCCTTTTATATAAATAAATTAAAATTTGTGTTGCATACATTAAGATGTGCAATTGATGTTTATCAACATTAGAACACAAGTCTAAGTAAGTAATGTGATTTATTCTATTCTATTCTATTCCATTCCATTCTATTCAATTTTGTTTATATGAAGCAAAACATATATGCACATAAAATATTTTAAAATGTATGCCAACACATAAAGAATTTCTAAAACTTTTCACATAACCTTGAGTCGTCTCCCTTTACGAGTAAATATATTATAAATAAAACACAGAAAAGTATGCTTTCGAAAATATGACTGCATTCAAAATGGTCAGAGACAAACGCACACTCAAATCAACTGTGTGTTGAGATTTATTTACTTGGAAGTTTATACGTATTCCTCATACTCAAATGCGGTTGAAGAAATGTCTATTTTTCATGAAATTGTTTGAAAAGTTTTTTCTCTTTATATGCGTATGTTGGAAGGTGGTGCAAATATAAAGTTAATACCTGTGGCATGCTTTTGGGCGAAACTCGTAGCTTGCTTTTGTGAGTTTTCTCATGAGATATGCCTGGTATGCGTATTTGGTTTCCAAATATCTTAACTTTCTCTCTCTCATATGCTAACAATCACATTTCAAGTTTAAAATTCCAACGAAATTTAATTTGGAAACACACACAGGTAAAAGTAAGTATATCACATACCAATAATTGTTGTTAGACACCTTTGTTTTGTGTTCTACTATATGAAGATATTTGCTAAATTTGTTAACTACTACAACTAGTAGTACAATTAATTAAATGTTGTTGCAGATGTACAAAGATACAACTATTTTTAAGTTATTTTCTAAGTAGATCAAAAAGAAAGTTTCACCTAAATAAACTCGTTAAGAGATATATTTCCAGTGATGAAAGTGTGAATAATTTTTTTAAGAATACATTTACTTCCACTTCGTTAATAAATTATATTTCTTAAATTTTTTTGCAAGTATTTACATTCCTTGAATAATGCATGCCACCTCATGTTTCATCGGCGAATTGCAGTTCTCTTTTCATACTAGTACATATGTTTTAATAAGTTTTATAACAAATATTTAAAGTTCATTTAAAACTTTAACAAAACTCATATTCATTTTTAAGAAAATTATAAGTTAAACACAAGTCAAATAGGAAACTTAACTCAACGGGAAGAGAAAATGAGAAAAGTTTTTTAAATAAATAATCTGAATTTCGTATAAGTTAAACCACCTTCACTATTATTATTTTTCACTACAAATTTATACCAAAAAAACAAAATTCAAAAATATACTGAGTATGTATTTTTTTATGCTTATTAAAAACTCTTATTTCGTATTTAGTAGAACCATTAAAAACTTAGCTAAATACATAAGTATATCATTTCATGCATTCAGTACATTAAGTACTCTCTGACTGTCTGACTGAATGAAGTCTGAGTTATAAACAAATATATGGGGTTAAGTGTACCAGATGCTGACTGAATAGATGTAAGTACAAACATAAATTTTACAACATTCTTTTCCTCCATTTTGGTTTGTGAATTTTTCATTGTTAATTTCATTACATGAACAATGATTTTGAATTTTTCATTTTTCTAAGTCGAGCACCACTTATATTTACTATTTGATGATGCATGCGCGCACTTTTGTCTGTAATGTTCTGCAAAATAATTTTAATTTAATTTAATTCCTGAGCATAAATACAATAATAAAAATAATAATCTTTTTCTTTAGCATTTCATTAAATTCCGAATAGTTTTGTATTACTAAATACACAACTCATTTTTAGAATATACAAAGTGTTATGTTACAGTTCTGTCTTTTGTTGGTAAAATTCATAAGAATTTCATTAAAGTTGGATCAGTTTTTATCTTTGATTAGATATTCTATGTAAAGTAGACAAAGTGTCTTGCAATGAAGAATTTCTTTGCCTTTAAGTGTTAAAATTCCGAGGAATTTCTCGTTTAGATGTAAAGGCTCATAGACTTAATTTACAAAGTACCTTGCTACAACTGAAGAGATTCTTTGAATTTTGTTGCTAAAGTGAATTTCATAAATTTTCCTTTTTTTCTTACTTCTGTGCTTTTTATAGTGTTAAACGTATAATGAGAAGTGCAATAGTGCACATGAGTGATAAAGAAGGACTTTTGTCTACTTTTTACAATATTTTTAAGAATTATTGATTGATTTTAACTTGTTCATATATGTAGCGCAAATTACAATGAGCAATACAAAGTGCCAACAGGAAAAAGAAATTGAAAAATTCTTTCAATTAGAGATGAAAATTATAAGATTTCTTTTGTTGATCCTCATCAGCACCCGAGTTGTCTTCTGAGGAAAGTTCATATTCTTGTATTAAGTGTTATTAACCCACTAGGTGAAAACATCCATATTTTGCAATGTGAAGCTTCCTCAGAAAGTATTTCGGATGAAGATGATATTCCCCTAAATGTTTTAAAAATTGGCAATAAAATATTGATCAAATGTGCAGTACAAATGTTCTCGCAAAACAAACCGTTGGCTGAATTGTCAATTTTATGTTTTTTTTTAAATATGATTAATTCATACACAACAAAAGCTTGTTACTAAAAAGTTTGTTTTTGGGCACTCTAGTTACAAAACATTACTCATAAACACAATATGGAAGTAAACCTGCTTTAGCGAAAGGAGGCACATCTAAAAATTGGAAAATGAAATGTGACGAAAATCAAAATGAGATGATGCTTCAGAGACGTAATGGGGAGACCCACAAAACAATGCGCCTTGTCTTGTGCGGGGTCGTCTGCAGCGTAGAGAATGAATGATTATGCATGAGTAAGAGAGAGATAAAAAATGCTGTACTGATTGTGTTTACTTTACGAAAGAACGTACGAACAAGCGACCGAATAACCGAAAACTAATATAACTCTTTTGTATTGAAACAATATAACAAAAAATATTATTTGGATTAAGTCCTAAAGAAAGGATGAAATCATAACCATGAAAATGTCAGCATGCTATAACATTGGAACTAAAATAAGCTAGAAAGTGAGCGATACGGAATATTCTTCCGATTTAAAAAGAAAAATATATACATTTGGTCCATCGTCATCGAAGTGCAGAATGACAAAGTCATCTTGTGCGAAATGCAAATAATGTGACAGTGAGCACAAAGTTGGACCTTTGCATAAAATAACAAAACCAAGTCTTATGAAACAAGGCTTTAGTAAGCATTTTATTTAAGATTAAATCATATTATTGAAAAGATTCTAAATTCAGTTAACTGTTTATGATATATTGTTAAAATGTCACTAATCAAAGAAACCAAAAATTTGAGACAATTATTTATTTTGATTTTAAGCTTTGCTACACCCCGGATTTGGCTAATTTTATATTTAGATAAATCAAAAAAGAAATTAAATTAGATATTTTTGTATACAAAAAATAAAAAGAACAAAGTGATTTGCTACAAGTGAAGAGTTTCTTTGAGTTTAGGTGTTAAAATTCGTAGGAAGCTCATTATAAACGAATCATTAAAAAGTTTTTTAAATCATTTGCAGATATTCTATGTTTTAAGCGTTTTTAAAACACTAAATTGAAATATTTCTATTTATTGTTACCAATTTTTAAACCAAAGCAAACAAAATAGAATGGAAATGTTTTATTTATTTTTCTATTCATTTCTTTCTTTTTTTCACCACCCATCTTATTTTATATGCATAAGACATTCTCGTATCAAATTGTACAATTATTACAACTTTTAAGCATCCAAAAAGTATGCTACAAAAAGTTTGACTTACAAAAAAAGGATAGTTTGCTTTACAAACTATTTTGCACTATTTTAGAAACTTTAAACAAAAAGATACCGAAATGAACTTTTCACTCAAAAAAGCGGTAAACCAGATAAGCATTTCGCAAAGTAAAAAGGTAAAAAATAGTAAATAAATTTATGGCATACCATCTGGATCGCTGTCACAATAAAAAAAAAAATGAAAAGAGAAAAACAACAATTATGTAAAATAAGGAATTTAATACAAATCAAAAAAGAAATATTGTTAAAAGTAATGTATATATAAAGTAAGAATGTCAAAAAAAAACAACAATTTAGAACACATACTTTTTAAATAACCAGCTGAAAAGTATGCAACAAAAAAATATAGAGGAAAATTGTATTCTGTGAAAACTACAACTGACAGCAGCAGCTGCACCTGCAGCTAAACTACGCTGACTGTGAATTGCACTTGAAGTTCTACGACAACTAGAAAAAAGGTGTAATGCTTTCGCATATACAGTTATGCATAGTTAACCGTGCCCGTGTGCAAATAATAAAGTTCAAGGCTGTTTGCGTTTGAGAGCATTGTATGCTCTTCATCATTAACCTTAGAAGCTCACTTTAAACTAACCTACTGCCACTGCGTTGGTAAGTATACGAGTATAGTACATATTTGTTGATCTATCTATCTGTCGGTCTAACTGTCTGTCTGTCCGTCTATCTGACTTTCGTTGTATCTGTCTGTCAATGTGGTTGCCAATGTTGACTTATGAGCTTAGCTAAAGGTTAAAATTGACGCTGCAGGGCCTAGTTAAATACACAACGACTAAACGAGTAACAAAGAAAAGAATCTTTGCGTATGCTTGCTTATTTTAATTATGCTAATGTAAAAGCACATGTTGCGTGGTTGCAAGCGCAACCACATCTACGCCGTTATCATCATCCCCAACATCATTATAATTATCATCATGATTATTGTGTAAAACGTATACAAGCATAAGTAAATGAGTATAATGAGAAAGCCTTTTGACTTTGACTCAAGAGTTATTTAAGGCTTCCCCTTCTTTTGATTGTATCTGCGCGTGTTTGTAAGCAACTTAAAACAATTGCGGTTCACTCTATGTGGCGTTTGCTAGCCTTTTCAAAAATTATCCATTCGTTATTTTCATTACTTTTCTTCATCACCAGCACCCAGTGGGTCAAGTTTAACGCAACACCTTTGTCTTATTTTCTTAGCACGGTTCCGTTGCATTCTTTGAGGGTGCCAAACGCTCATCTTCTTTTGTAAATTAATTAGTGACGTTTGATGTTAAAGTAGTGGAACTCACTTATGAACTCGCTTTCTGTCATACACCTAACGGCTTTTAATTAAAAATTCAATTGAAAAAAGAAGGGACCAGACACACACATTGCAAGATATATATTTTTTTTTTTATGTTCCGCACAATGTTAAACCTTTGAAGACACTTGCTTTGAAGCAATTTCTACATACACATATACTTGTATTGTACTTAAGGAAGTGTGTAATTAAGCGACTTTTA
The DNA here is from genome assembly GCA_037043295.1 of Amiota minor. NCBI lineage: Eukaryota > Metazoa > Arthropoda > Insecta > Diptera > Drosophilidae > Amiota > Amiota minor. Next base: position 1,250,309 of record JBAMAW010002153.1, read on the forward strand.
ATTGTTTTAAAAGTAAACTGAAATAATATTTTTAGACTTATGTTTCTTATGGACTTCAGAATGTAAAGTAGATGGTTTCGTATAATATTGTACATTAACAAAATATGTTTGTTCAAAATAAAAATATGAATGGAATTGTTTTTACTATTCGGTGAGGTCTACCAAAAGTTTAAGTTTGATTTCATTTCTATTCATACTATATCCATGTTTGCCTGAATAATTTGCATTGAAAAATGATGATCAATGAAAATCAAATATAACTTCACAATCGAACTGACAAAAATAATTAAATATCTCTTAAATATGAAATCACAAATACTTAACATTTTTTCTATAAAGAAACTGTAGTATTTCGTGAATTAATTGTATCCAGTTTTGCTGATGAAGCTGCAAATTGACAGTTGAACCTGAATCCATTAAAAGACATTGAATGTGCAAGATTTCTGAGAAACAACTACAGTAAAAAAAACCACAAAGAAATCATTTCTGCTGGTCAATGAAATATTTTTATTAATTTTTATTAATAAATTTAAATGTACTAATTTGTCCACTTTTTTCTATGATTGTCAAGATTCTCTAAGATATTTATTACTTGACAAAGTTGTGACATAGATGACAAACAGCATTCCTCAAAAACATTATGCACTTTAACCAATTAATAATAAAAATTACAACTTGTTGCTAATAGGTTAATTATTTTCATAATTTTAAGGATAAATTATTGTAAAAATATATGTAATTTGTGTCTCCTTACCGAAATTTTCTGAATAAGAAATTTACTTCCTCAGATTCATATCGAAATGTATTTGAAACATTTTGTCATTGGATATACCACAAAATAAGATATGAAACGCTTGAAATGCAATTTAAAGCGCTTCACATATTAACGCACTTGCAGCTTTAAGATTCGTCGTAATAACCGGCAACAAAAAAGATACTTTTTTATAAACAAACATTCAGTTTGATGTTGTTTTTTCTTTCTTTAATATTTCTTTATTTTAATTAAACCAATTCAATTGTGACACAGGGAACTAACATTATGAATTCTTGGATATTTTCTGATAAAATACCATCAGTAAGATGTATTTTATAAATTCATAAAATTTATAGACATTTATTTAAATTTATTTATTTTTTATCTAAATATTACATGTTTTTTTTTTTGTTTATTTTTAATTTGATATAGTTTTTTTACTTTAGATTTGCATCTAGTTATCAATATGCAACTTTGATAATTCTTGCATTAATTTGCACGTAAATTCTCACAAAGTCGTAAAATACTTTTATTCCATATCGACTGTATATAAGTGTTACGAACGACCGACTGAATGATAGCAACCGACAGATCGACCACCCATGAAAGCAGACACGACAGAACTAAATCCAGTGATACCAGCATCACGTACCCAAGCATCGGAAGCACAATTATTTTTTAGTACAAACATTCGTACTTTTGTTCGTGTGCTTTCGTTTGTTCGGTAACAGTAGCATCCGTCAACAGCCGTTGTTACAGCATCATCAGCAGCATCCACTGGGATCGTCGGTTAACAGCATTGTTCATACGCCCGATTGCATCCTTTAGGCTGCTATGGAATACAGCTACATGTGCAAGAGTTTTTTTTTTTTTTTTGTTTATGCCGCAAATGAATTGTGGATGCTGAGTTTCAGTGCCATAACTTTAGTATATTTCACTCTCTATCTCTCTTCGCAGATTCAGCTATATAGAAACCTGAAAGTATGCTACAAGTTACGCACTTTGTTGCCCATGTGAATTGTCAATCTCTCTTGTTTTATTGCTTGAGTTGCTCATTCAATATTTTTTGTTGGTGAATTTTTTCTATCTTCACTCGTTCACTAGGTCAATATCTATTTTATTTGGCTCTGTCTTTTTACATGCATGCACCATTGGCATTTTGTATTGTACTATACATACTTAGGTATATCTTTTAACTCGGAGTTTGTTCGATTGCTCTACTCTGCTATTGTGGTCCATGTGCAAACGAAAAATGCCGGTTGCGGATACCATGTAACTTATTTGATGTCTCTTACCTCCAGCCCCCTCCTTATTTTGACTTATTGTTCGTGTTTGCTTTTTCATAGTAAAATCGTTTTCTTTGCTATTTTGGCTTTGGAAAAAGTCGCGTCGATTTATTTGTTGCAGAGATATATACAACAAAGAATTCAATGGTATTTTGTGGTAACTGGTTTTATTTCGACAAAGTGTGGTATAGAACTCCTTTTCGTTTTCTTTTTTGTTTTTATATCAGTTGCTGATTGTGGTAAATTGTTAACTTTTCAATTTTCTTCATTCTTTTCTCCCTTTTTTTATTGTTTGCTCGCGGTGTGTATCAAAATGCTTTAACTTGGTTTTAATTGTTAAGCCACAAATGAAAAATGGTTTCACTTCATTTTCTTTCTTATTTCACTCACGAAGTATTAAGGCCACGCATAAGAAACACAGGTTGTAATTAAATTTGTTTTACTTCAAAGTCAATCCAAATTTCATTTATGAAACAAAGCATTATTCCATATTCATTCATCACAAATACATTACTAAATCAAATAACAAATCAATACAATAAAGCTCAACTGAACATCCAACTTATAAAAAAGTTATATTGAAACAAAGAGGAAAAATATTCCAGAGACACAAATACTTAATATCCCATAACAAAATACAACAAGAACAACATGGTAGAGCAAAAAAACAAAAAGGAAATAAGAAAAACAACATATAAAAATCATCGAACCAATAAAAATCTTAAAAGACATTGATTTCCTTCTTTTCTTCCACTTCGTGATGCTTGACTTGTCTTGTATCCCGGTCCTGAGTTGTTGTAGTACTCCTACTACTACTTACTATGTCAAAAGGTGAGAATAAATACGCTGAGATGGCATTCAATGATATAAGATTTTTATATTATTTTCTGCATCCGGAATAAAGTTCTAGTCTCTGATGAAACAGGGAAAATATATATGTATTCACACTAACCAACCAACCAAGCAACCAACATGTTATGTTATGTCATCAAGCTGACAACGTTAGCGTTACAGATACGATGACAATTACGTTTAATCAAATAAAAATAATTCGACAATAAATGTACAATATCTTGGACGTTTCAGAGACAAACACACTGAATAACAGATACACCATATTGATTGTGCTTCACTGAACGGAAAGTCAAACAAAATGAGTGAGGAATGTTTTCAGCTTCAAAAGTAAAAGTATCTAGTAAGTAGTAGGAGAGTGGAAGTTAGAAACATTTTAAACTGTTGTTGAGCTGTGATGATGAAAAATGAATAGTTTCTAAGAGCTTTAACAAGTTGAGACAAGGACTTATTTTGAGAAAAGTTAAAAACACAAACATCAAATTTTATGTATGCATAAACTTAAAATCCGATTTTTTTGTTTTTAATTTTTTTTTATATAAAAGTAAAAGTTTAATTAAAAAAAAAAAAAAAAATAAAATTATTTAGTGTTGAATAACAAAGGAAAAAGTTATACTGATTGAGCATCTACGTGGATAAACATGATCAAAATATGTTTTAAAAAATGTTGACGGCAATGAGTTCAAAGTTATACAACAACATAATTATACGAGGTGTGTTAAAAAGAAAAAGGTCACTTTTGATAATATTTTAATTTATTCTTCAATATCTATTTTCTCTCCTTTAATATTATTTGCCTAAAACACAATACACTTATGGCAGCACTTTTCAATGTTCGACACACTTGTGACATGCGCTTTTTGATTTGGCCTTGAAGTCGTCAATAGTGGGCCAGCTCCGTCCATTAAAGGCTCCCTTTTTATTTTTGGGTACAGGATAAAGTCATAGGTCAGACTTGGCCAGTGACTATGGTGGCTGAGTCATAATTCACAAACAAACAATGCTCATAATTTAACAATTTTGAACAAACTTCACACGTTTCATGCCAAAATCATCCGAAAAAATTGCAATTCATAAGCCAACCAATATGGCGAAATCATCAGCAACTTTTCTAATAAGGGTTCAAGAAATTTCTTCACTGCTTCAACGTTTTCAACTGTTGTTGACGTGCGGTTTTTACTTAAAGTAAACTCATCAAATGCCATAGTCAACATTAAAAGTGATTCGGAGCACTTCATTTTATTTTCATTGAAAATTTTATACAAATTCTTGAATCCATTTTTTCAATTGCAAAAAATCGAAAAGCACACCAAGATACGTTTAACGTTTATATCTGTGAAAAACATACTAAAAAAGCAAAATGGCTGATAATGTCAACATATGTTAGGGAAATGTGTACCAACGTAACAACGAAGAGAAAAGGGTGTCGTGGGACCCCGTGTAGAGCGCAGCTCCATTCAGAATAAAATATTTAATTATTATTTCTATTTATTGAAAAATTTATGTTTTATATGTATTGTATCATAGACACGAGTAGCTAGTCATTTAAGTAATCATTTTCACTATATAAATCAAAAAAAAATAAAAACTAAAAAAAAATATTCCCAGTGCAGGATTTGAGCCCCACGCCCTCGGTTTTTCCAGTCCTACTCTATAACCACTACGCCACGCAGATATTTTAATCGTCTTCGCTTAGCAGCTCCAATATAATACTAACAAAAATGATCATTTTCAATATAAAAGTATAAAAAAAATATTCCCATTGCACGACTTGAACCTCACGCACTCGGTTTGCCAGTCCTACTCTCTAACCAGTAGGAAAAAAATCTGACGATTCTGTTTTTAGCATCATTCATCATGAAATTTTACTCATGTCGTATCGCACATAAAAGAGCTACGATCTAAAAAAATCGACCACACCTCGTATCTTATCCTTAAAAGAATTCCAATTGTGTTAACTTGTTTCAAAAAGTTTATTGAAGAGTCTGAAAAATAATCCCATTGATATGCCACTTGAATAAATACTTTAATAGCTCTTTAACTGGGGTCCATGTTGCCATTACCGCAGTTCAATGACACAATTTTTATAGATTGCTCACCTGCATTGCACTTAATAAGAAATATAGTAGTGCCTTTGACAGTGATCAATAATTTGTTTTGCCTTAAGAAACATATTCCTATTGTAGAGTTAGAAATGAAACTGGTATAGAATTTTATGAGATCTGCAACAAAAAAAAAAATTATAGCAGTGTCATAAGACACACCTGTAGGGCGAAGTTCTTTTGTTGGGTGAAGGATGCTATTTAATTAAATATACTTGTAATTGCGAATGAACATTGACTGAACATTGTTTGTTTTATATTGAAGACTTCTTCTCTTATACGGTTCCGGACCCAAAGGTTACCAAACGGAACTTTATTAATAAGGCTACGCTGTTCGTCCGTCCGTCCTCGAGCCTCATATCTCATGAACCTTAATAACTAGAGACTTGAAATTTTCCGGACAATAGCAACATATACTGAAATAAAATATTTTCAAAAATTTAAATGGGTCCCCATACAAGAAACATATGTGTTTGTTTGGGAGCTATACGATCGAGTAATTCCACGGCCGTGTTCGAGTCAGACTCGTACTCGGAGGGTTCCGTACCAAATTGAGGTTTCTAAGAGAGATACCCCCTGTAGCTCAATTTGGCTGATTTTGACAAATGTACCGCACCTATGTTAAAAACTTATAGTGTGAAAATTTTAGTTCAATATTGCAAATAACTGCAAAGTTGTTCTAATCAAAACCTGAATTTTAATGGGGGTTGTATGGGTTATGTGTTTCCAAGTTAAGCGTAGTACATTTATCAGAACAAGCCGAATCAGTCGACTAGGAGGTACCTCCCATACAAATCCAAACCCAAATTTAAGTTTTTATTAGAAATTTGTTTTTTGTTTCTTGTGTCATCGAACTGAAATTGGAACAATACAAGTGTGTGACCCAAAATGAACAACCGTATAGATTTCAAGGCCCTAGGATTACTGGATCGTAAAGCTCCCATATAAATATTTTGGTCTCAGTGTTTAAATACTCTATGTGTACTGGCTATACCCTAAACATAAGTCAAATCAATAATTAAATATTTCTGAATGCTCTATCACAAAGCGAAGGCAAAAATCTTCTCTTGGGGGTGCGTGAAGAGTATATCAACTTCGGCATGGGCTTCTTCTTATTTGTTTTCGCTTAATTTTCGTGATCGCAAAATAACAAATACAAAATAAAAGCGATGACGATTTTGGAATTTTTACTACTCTACAATGGACATAAAAGAGATTCGCTATAAAAATTATAGCTCCGCACAAGCTTAAAATCCCTTGACCTATTTCTCACTGCACTATTTCAGTGATTACTTCATCAAAGAAATACATTCACAATATCTCAACTTTTTACGTCCAGTAATTTGTTCATTTAAATAAATTCATGTATTTTTATACTCTTCTATAGTAAATAAGAAATGCTTTAAGTCACATTTCTATTACAATATATCAATCAATACAATTTTAATGCAAACAGATTACCAGTCATTTGAAATAAGTAATATTAAGAGTGCGATATGAAAACTTATATTCGATTGATCAGTGGATATGTCTACCTGTAGTCAAACAATGGAAAATTGCATCGAAATCTTAAAAACGAAGAACTCAGTCCAACTTACTAAGGACATAAGAGAGTATTTTGATTAATTATTAACCACAAATATTTCTCTCTTAGTGATGGATCATAACAAATAAATCTACATTATATCATATATACATGCATATGTAAATATGTGGAAAATAAAATCAATGGCGTTTGAGCAATTCTTTACAATACATATCTAGCATATAAGTAAATACTAGAACAAGAGGTTTGTAGTGTAAGGAAATAGGTTGGAAGGAAAGCAGTACATTGGAGAAGGACTGTACATAACAAAATAGAACAGAACAGAAAGGAAAGCACGAAATCAGTACATGTGCTAGACATTTATGAGTGTTTGAGTTTGACACATTTTTTATTCTTGCAAGCGTTCTCTTTTAACTACGCACACATGATTTCTAAAGAATTTTTCCAGAGAAAACCCATTCAAGCAGCGCAGATATGGTTACTGTCAGTAAGTCAAAATAGCTGAAGGGAGGAAAATCATTACAAAAAACATAACAAGACAAGAATTATACAATAAAAAGAGAGAAGGAAAAAACGATCAAAAAATAAAATATAGTAAGCACATAAATTGCATTTGTTTTCTTTATATGTAGCATACTTTTCAGTATCCCACTGAGTGCACTTCAATTGACATGTGCAGGCAGGCAAACCTTGACTTAAAAAAAAAAAGTGAAAACTATACAAAAAAAATATGCCAAAGAGAAGAAAAGCTCAACATAATGGCCAAGAAATACAACTTGAATGGATTGAAAGTGAAAAAACTATAGAAATACTTGTCAAACACTTTCAAATGTGGACACACAAAAAACATTGCATTCTTTTAGCTTCAAAAGAAACGTACGAAAAATTTCGGTTTGATGTTGAAGGGAATCATTTGATAAAGAAATCATATAAACAAGAAAGAACGTTATCTTCGACCATGCCGAAGATGAAATACTCTTCACGGGATGCAGTGAATGTTTCATTGTAGTATTCAAATGGGTGGTTTGTATAGGAGGTTCAGCTCTCTAGCTCAAAAACTGAGCGACTAGTTTGCATACATGCAGACGGACAGATGGACAGAAGGACAGACGGACTTGGCTTAATCAATTCGTCTAATCGAGCTGATCTAGAATATATATACGTTATGTGGTTTCTTTTGGCTCCTTCTTCCTTTTACAAACTTCATGAAGAGTATAAAAAGTATTTTAATAAGAAGATTTTCAATGACTAAACAGCAAAATATGCAAATGTAAGAAATTATTGATATAAACAAGGAAGGAAAGTATTGTTACAACAAAATCGTTGCGATAGACTCTGCCAAGGTGCTGTTGGATGTCCCTAGAATGAGCAGCATATGATATTGGATTGTTTGAAAGAAAAATGATTGAGAAAAGAATAAGGTTATTGTCGAGAAAAAGAGTCCCGTCCATGGAGTTATAGTTTAAGAGAAGAATAGTGAAATATTGGGGAAAACAAATTATTTTATCTATTTTTGTTTATTTATCATAATTAGTTCGAAGATATAATGCTAGACTAAATATTAATTAACGATTGATAAGCTACTGGGGTCTTCGACTAACGATTTCATAAAAATTAATTTATTGGTTTATATAGTTGGATTTTAAAGAATAATTATATACATATGTTGGAAAATTTTTACTAGTGAGGAACTTTTAAAAAGTTGAGATGGGGCTTGGTAACCAAAAACGGAGACCCTTAAGTTTTTCAAATGTTGGCAAAAGTCCGGAACATGATTTTCGGTGAGATCGGCACCGCAAAGAGGACATGGCGGGCGAACAGATCGTTTGAGGAGTTGAGTGTCTCCGATACGGAGGCGAAGAAAAACTCCCATGCCCTTCTGGTTAAGTTGGTAGGTAGGCAGATTTTGCAGCAAGTTAGGTTATTTGTAAATAAACAGAATTGATGTGAGAAAACCCACAAATCTTTATATTCTGAGAACTGTAGACAGGTTGTTATAGTCAACTAGGAGCATTAAAGGACCAAGAGAACCAACTACTTTAGCTCTATAAAATACGTTAAACAATTACCATTTCCCAAATGCAATGTTTGCATTGCAGTAAATTAATATTAGGCACTGAATCGAAATCATACTTAGAATGTATTTACTTATCTGTTACAGAAAATCTGTATAAACTATTGCACATGAAAATTTTTTGTACTCTTCCTAGGCAAAAACTTTGAAACAGATGAAAAATTTCAAAAAATTGATTATAGTATCTCATAATTATTAATTTGTTATTTCTTCTTTCATGTCATCTATATTGTGCGGTAGAATTGTCATATTCAAGAAAAACAAAAAATATATGAAACTCAAATCAATCAACTTCAAAAGAATGCGTCAGTGTAATTAATGAAATAATTAACTTGCAACTTTTTTAAGTGCTTTCTTAGCACACTCCTTGAAAGAGACTGTATATACATAAATACTAGATTGAATGTATGAATGTATCTGTGTGTGTAATAATAAAGCACAGAAAGAGGAGCGAAAAGATGTTTGAGTAACAGACACTCACGTAGTCATGCATGCAAGCAAACGATTAATTTCATCATAACATAAACACGTACAAACATGACGAGAAATGCTATGCAGATAAAGACAAACATAGATACAAACACAAAATCAACAAGAAACTTTGTGCAAACACAAGAACAACAAAAGCAATATCACTAGGATAATTGCCTAACCCAGCACCGTCCGGCTTCAATATGAAAAAATGTATAAAAAAAAAAGTACCAAACAACTCATCGCTTTCACAAAAGGCGTGAGATACCTAAAACTTCATTTACAAAGATTAGATTTAAGAGTCCTACGCAAAATAAAATAACTAGAGTCAATAAGCGGCAAGACATAGGATAAACCATCATCTTAATATAATACTATTCATCAACAAATCAAAGCCGAAACATTCGACTCGTATTTCTTCGAAGAAACGCAACAAAAACATATTTAGTACTTATCCAAAAAAAAAAATATCGATTTATGTCTGCTTTGTCTGCATAGAAAGCGATGAATAGCTGATTAACAGTATAAACCAAATTATAATAAAAGCAAAAGAATATACAAAAGTATAAGGCAAATTCCTTTGATTTACTTTAATACTTAATGCATTAATTGATTTTTTTTCCTATGATCTCCCTATTCCATATGAGTAACATAGAGGCAGTTGTGTTACTATGTGGAATTCTTTGTTGTACATTTGATTGTGAAAGATAACGAAGAACAACAACAAAGGTTTACATAAAAATACAAAAAATTAACTCTATCTCTGTACATATATGTATTTTCTCAACTGCTTAAACAATTAGTTTAAACAAGTTAATACCATACTAATGTATAAGACTATAATGGTTTATGTAAGTGAAGAAGTATGCATGAGTAGAGCATTTTGACTGACTTTGGTTCAAAGTAAAATTTCATAAGTAAAAAACGGATAAAAACATTTATATATGTACTTATTGTGGCGGACTAAGCTCGAATAAAGCTCGAGCTTACCAGTATTAGCACCCGTGCCTCTCACTGGGTTTAGTGCAGGAATTGCGAAGCATCATTGATCATTGCATCTGATTCTAAGATTTAAAAGTTTTTAATATGTTTAAAGTAAAATGACATAGAACTTTTGTTCGGAGCCTTGTGCGTTGCAAGTATTGTGAATCAGTTGTGAAAAATTGATTAAATAATTCATAAACACAAAATGTAATATTTTCAAAGAATTTCATATTTCTGTTATAATCCCAGCACTGCAGGAGTCGAAGTTTTGTTGAAAATTGGATCTAGGATCGATAACACCAAGCCCACCCTACCTCCCATATAAGCTTAAATTAAATAATTATGCATATAAATAAAAGGAGCGTCCACTAAAATAGGAATTGAGTAATTATTTTCTGAGGTAAGTTCAAAAGCTAATTTTCTTTTCAATCGTGGTCCTGCATCTGTATAGTTCAATTTTGGGTAACATAATACATTTGGCTAAACACAATTTTAATCGTCTTTGTAAGATATTTTGAAAACTCATAGTTGAAAAATGATCTTCCTTAATTTCATTAATTGTTAGTTTATTTAAATTATTCTTATTCATTTCTGACATTATCCAAGTGTTGCCAGCTTCTGAATCACGGCTATTATTGCCCAAACCTCAAGCAGGATTGAATGGCAAATCTCAAAATTAACTATTGTAAAAAGCACAAATATTTCGAAAAGGGCAGTGTATTCTTTACCATACCATACATATACCATAACTTGACATGGACAATTACTTCGGCTGGTCATTCGTAGGCTCAAATGTTTCGTAAGTGCGTAAACACAATGATTTTGAGAGTTTAAGAACTGCTCAATAGGGAAATTTTTCTCATCAGAAAACATAATGTTTGGAAATTCGCCATGTTCGTGAATTTGCTCTTTCCAATCAAACTTTTTTTTTTTTTTTTGCTTTGGTGTAAGATCGTGTGGCTTTTCGGAATTGTAAGGCTTTACCTTGAGCTTATTTTGGAATATGCGTTGGATGCTTCACTGGGATATTCACAGTTGTTTGTCCATTTGATTATCACTACGTCGTGGATTTCGTTTAAGTCGAGCCTTCACTTTCCGAACCATTTCAGGTGATGGGAGCGTTTTTGAATATATTATTCTTATTCTATTTGGAGTATTTCCTTTCACCAAAAACGTAAATGATTAAAATTCTTGTCCATAAATTTTTCGATTTTGTGCCCATAAAAAATCCACATTTAGACCACAGCGCACAGGAAGACATAGCCATCACATAAATTGAAGCTAATTGGGACTACATCTACCAGTTGTCAAAAAGCATTTTTACAACAGTGCGAATGTAAAACTCAAATATTCCTTTTTAAAACTAAATTCTTTTTCTAGGTAAAATATCCAATGAAAAAATAAATCAAGCATTTATTTACAATATATACAATTTCCTTCATAATATTCTTAGCACAATCAAGTGGACTTCAGTAAACCAAATTCTTTTCAATACACCATATAAATATTCCAATTAGGAGTTTCAGAAATAGTTTTATTTGTATTTTACAGCCAGGCCACGCCTAAGCCTTGCTTGTAAATATACTGCATGAATATGCACAATTCAACGCCATTGAAAAGGCTTTATTGGTATTGGTATTGATTTGATACTTGAATTGGCAATGCTACAACCAGTCTTCATCATCATCAGCCCTAAGGTTTATATTTTCCAGCTCAAGTCAAGAGAACCAAACAATATATACATATTCCTTTTACTCTCGTTCGTTCTGTTCTTGTAGTACAACCGCCCCCAGCAAGTATGCAAGTCAACTATGAAATATTATTCAGAAAAATAAATTGATTCGTTTATTTCTGTGATTTTTTTTTTCTTATTTTACATTGTATTTTCATTTATTGTTGGCACTTATAGGTTTATAGGGATGTATAGGGTAGTACAAAGAAATCGAAAGGTGTGCACTTAAAATATGCACTGCACAACCTTTACTCATTGCTCAAGTGTTGCCTACATTTGGGCGTTAGAATAGCGGGCAATTAAAGTTAATTGCTGAGATTTATATATTTCAAAACGATGCTTTGTACTACTATTCTGAGATTGCTTAACTTCATTCATTTCATGCCTGCATTTGTATGATGATGATGATGTTGGGAGCAAAAGCTGGAAAATGCTTAATTAATAACGGCTTTGTATCCTTCGATGTTCTTATAGAAAGGGGAACATTATAAGTGTTTGTTTTGTACTATATGCTCAGGTCAGTTGTTAAACGAAAATACCAATTAGTAAAATTTAAGCACAAGTAAGTTCAATCATTGAAAGTAAAGTAATGAGAGGGTAGACAAATAGACTTCTCTGCATTTATAGATCCAATTTATTGTAAGATAACGAGAGTAATAATATTTATTTATTTATTTTATTTTAGACTAAGACTAGTAATAATTTTCATTTCTATGATGACTTACCATAAAAAAAATCTCAAAAATAAAATAAACGAACTTCACTTGAAAATCTCACTTAACGAACATAAAACTAACATAAACAATTTTATATATACATAAGTTTGTACATATGTACACCTCAAATAATATCAAATATATTATGGTTTTTCATATACTTACATATGTACATACATATGTGTAGTACATAAATCATAATACCGTCGAAAAATCGAATATGGTGCATAAGAGCATCAAAAATTCCCATTTGCAACGTTCATTTCTACTTTCATATTCAGCAAAGTTTAACGTGAGCCACGTACGAATGCACACGTGCTACATTGCAATGCTCCACTGCAACATCATATGGCGACGGCAGTCGGTACAGTTGAAATTTCGTTCACTCACTTTGCTCACTTGAACGCCAAACAATATTTCATGCAATTTTGAGTGCATAAGCATGCGTGCAACGCAACCCGACAGTATACTTGTACAATGCAATTTGTTCATTTTTCTTTTCTGTGACAAGAAGAATAAGAACAAAATACAAAAATTTTGATTCCGATACGTAAACCGAAAAGTGGTTTTCGTTGTCGTTCTATTGTATTATAGTGGCTATTCTTTTTTATTAGAGGTTTTTGTACCCTATACTTGTAATAAGCTAAATGGGTTCCCATGTTTAGATACATTTTATGGAAACCCATTTTCGAAAAATTAAAAATAATAATTGCACACATAAATTAAGGACGTTTATTCAATGCTCTCTTTAAAACTTTGTCCAACTGAATTAATAAGAAGGCTTTTTCTCCTGAGCTACAACTTGAAGATTTAGTTGAAACTTCAAACTTATACTTAGACTTTACTGGTTTTAAAGCAGATCAAGTCAATTTCAATTTCCCCACTAAAAATATCTATTGCTGCGTAATAAAAAGGACCTTTACAAAAATGTTTTCGATTAAACGGTGTCCTTAAACTTCAATTGCCCTCTATGCTCAATGCAGATAATACAAAACAGATCTGTCGGCCAGTAAATACATGTTTTGCTTTAACACTTGCCATCATTAAGATTTCAAATGATTTGTAATTCAAAGGGTATCGTAAAGTCCAGCTCACCACCATAACGTCATAATTTGTTAGAGGTTATGGTTTTTAAAGCATTTGTCAAACTTTAAATTATAATAAAAACGACCGCAATGAAACATTCATTTTTCATTTTTTATTTTGATTTTCACAGTAAAAAATTAACTACATTTAAATAAACTAAATGAGATTTATTTCATGGCACTTTTCATATTAACCATAAGACAGAGAAAAATCCATCAAAAGGACATCACACATACACAGACACAAGCTTAGTATGATAAATACAGTTCACAATACTTTAAAAGGTAAGTACAATATATAAATAGATTTTTTTTTTTCTTAGCTTAACTTTACTTATTATACTTATATATACATATTGTATTATTACTAAAGCTTATTTCTTAGGTTACTCAATACATGCGCTTCGGTTGTTCCATGTCCCGAGTTGAATTCTTGCTGCTACCCGCATGCAATAACGCATAGAAAACAGAGTCCTGCTGATACTGCAAATCTTGCGGTGCGCCGTCCTCAATAATTTTGCCATTTTCCAATACAATAATACGATCGTAATCGACTATAGTCGACAAACGATGCTAAAGAAAACCAATAACAATAACAAAAACAAAAACAAAATAAATTACGAATAAAAGGATAAGCTAAGTTTTCATTTCATTTCACTTACCGCAATCGTTATGATTGTTCGTCCCTTGAAAGCTTTATGCGCTGCTCTAAGTAAAGCTCGTTCAGTACTACTGTCCAATGTACTTGTTGCCTCATCAAGGACAAGGCATACAGAGCCACGTAGGATGGCACGTGCCAGGCAAAGTAATTGTCGATGGCCAGCACTTAGGTTAATGCCACCATCTGTGATTTCTGTATCTGAAAAACCATGATGATAAGAATGAGATATAGTGTTACAATTTAAAGTAAATCAAATATAATAAGGGACATAAGAATTTTTTTTTTTCCAATTTCATTTAATTGAATGTTCTTTACATTAAAATTAAATTATTTTAAGTATTGAAAATATAATTGATTAACACGAGAATGATTTGCTTAAATGAAAGCGAAAATCTAAGTAACTACTAATTAAAGCAATTTAGACTTTATTGCTTATTGAGGCTTTTAAAAATCTAACAAAATTTTACACAAATTGCCAAGCACAAAAAAAAAAAAGAACAAAAACAATTATTCTGTTTTGTCATTCACAAAATGGGAATTAACTTTGAAAAGTATGCAACTTTAAAATTCAACAAACTGAAAACAATTCACAAGCAGAGACCAACAAATAATCATATTTTCAATTCAGCAATGGCAACATTGAGAGAATGAAAACGAGGACGACAAGAAGAATTATATCAGAAAATCAACATAAAAATCAAATAATCGTATGAAAACCTACTCTAATTTCCCAATTAACCCCACTTCCTTTCGAAAACAAAACAAAAATATCACAAAATCAACAAATATGACCCCAAGCAAAGTAAAATAACAAATGTTTGGTTGAAAGTTGGTTAGTGAAATTTTAAGCTTGTGTTTTAAAACTGGCAAGTATATACAATGAAACCTTTCACATTTGGAGCATTTCGAATCATTGAAAGCAAAGAAATGAAAAGGTCAGTCACACCGACAAACAAATCCAGATTTGTGAATATATCGAATTCAAAACAAACAATAACAAAAATACTACACCAACAAAATTACCAAAATCTGAACAAAACTCAAACTCAACAAATCCAGCTGACGAGTGGCAAATGCCAAGTGGCAAATAAACTGTGTAATATGACTAGTTTTTGTGTAAATGCAGAAGATGAAGTCTCTGGGCGTATTCTGGTGTATGCATTGTAACAAAGTTTTATTATAGAACAACAACAATAACAACAATATGAGCAACAATAGATATAGGAAAAATAGCCAAATGCTTAATACTCACCCAAACCAAATGGCAATTGCCCATTGACAAACTCCTTAAGCTGCGCCAACTCGAGGCAATTCCACAATGCCAAATCTGAATAATAACCATATGGATCGAGATTCTCTCGTATTGTTGCATTGAACAAATGTACATCCTGTGGTATTATCGATAATCTCGTACGTATTTCATCTGGATGAATTTGTGTTATGTCGACGTCATCGATGCGTATGCGGCCACTTGTCGTATGTAATACGCCAAATAAGGACAACGCCAATGAGGATTTGCCGCTGCCAGTGCGACCGCATATGCCAATCTGTGTAAATAATAAATATTGTAAATACATACGATATATTGAAGCAGCACAACTTGTAGTATGATACGAGATATCTATAATAAGTATATGCACAAGTATAGTATACACTATGTCTGAAACATTGTATCTAGTATAGAAAACAGACTTGGTCTATTCTAACGTACGAGTTCTATGCATGCATGCATGATTGAAGTGTGAGTGACTCAGATTATTTACTCTACTTAAGGTTTATCGTCCTACCTACATACTTGTATATGTTATTTGCAATTGAAATATTTGTAGACTGTAAAATCAAAATCAAATAACATCTGCAAAAGTTTGGTTGATTCATCTCATTCAGTTTGGACTTCCTGCCTTGCTTACTTCCTCATCTGCATCAGTTCAGCTCAGTTGAGCTGTTAAAATATGCAAAAATTTCAAGCAACAGAATCAACCGGATGAGACTCATCTGTTGCAAGGAGAATAAGATTTACAAGGGCATAGGGAGCAGACCTATCATACAATAGTAAGCTTAAAGGTTTAAATTAGGTGCAGATGAGGTGAATTGTGTAAACAAATACTCATAGTACTGAGTACTGCAGTACTGTATGTGTCGAATGCAAATCAATTGGATTAGGTAATAAATAAACAAATAAACATATTCATTCACAGGAGCAAAGTATAATAGATGATCAGATTGAAACAAATTTACAAATGAATAAGAAAATTAGAGTGAAAAAATTATAGTGAATTTAATTTTCTTTTACTGGAAAGGAAATTGCACAATGTTCAATTTATTACAAAATATACATTAACTAAGTCACAAATAAATAATACCAAATACACAAGACTATGTGGCATTAATTTCACCCTTTATATTGAAATGATATGATGACAATAGACAATCATTAGATTCAGTTATGTATCACACTTTATATTGAAATCATTATATGACAATAGACAATCACCATCTTCAGTTACATAACAAATACTACTCGTACTACTGAAATAGAAAACAGAACCTCTAACAAGTATTTCATACCTTTCACATAAATAACTTTAGCTTTAGATAATCGACTCATGATATCTATTATTTATAGTTCTACTGATATTTAAGATTCATAGAAAACAGAACCTCTAACAAGTATTTCATACCTTTCACATAATTAACTTTAGTTTAGATAATCGACTCATGATAGCTCTTAGTTATAGTTCTAATGATATTTAAGAAATTGGATCTAAAAGAAAGACAACTGTAAGGTCAATCTATATATGTATGTATATGGCAGCTACATATGTAATACATTAGTTTGTCATTAATGAGTTTTCAAAGCTCGATCTAAAAAATAAATGAATTTTCCTCTAACAGTAATTATGAATAAATCATTAAGAGATTATATCAAAGGATATACTTTCGAATCTTCTAAAAAAATTTTAAAATTATGAAACTATATAGATAATTCATTCGTTACACAACATTATGAAGTACATGAG
The DNA here is from genome assembly GCA_037043295.1 of Amiota minor. Taxonomy (NCBI): domain Eukaryota; kingdom Metazoa; phylum Arthropoda; class Insecta; order Diptera; family Drosophilidae; genus Amiota; species Amiota minor. The sequence goes on from JBAMAW010002153.1 coordinate 1,267,592, forward strand.
ATGCAGAGATGGAAAGCCTTCTTGACAGAGATAACATAAGTAACTACTTATAATTATTGATGGTTGTTTGACTTTTGCTTTATGTCTGCGAATACTAATCTCATGGAATTGTCCATCATCATAAGGTTTAAGTGCACAAGACAAACATAGTTTTGGCTGCTATATCGACTTCAAAGTAATCCATTAAAAAGTTGTAAACAAAATTGATATGTGATTGAAATTTTTTACTACTTTTTAGAAAAGAAGATAAAGTTCAAAATGAGAATTTTTCAATTTAATATGAAAATCATTTTGTATTAAAAGGGAGGAGTATTTAATGATAGGATGATTACGTTCTTGATACAAAGGATGAGCTAGTCAAAGTTTGTTAAATATATACATTTTCAGTATAATTTTATTTGTGACTATTTCAATTTTAAATCTTGTAAAGAAAATATTTACCATTTAAATAAATGTTAAGTTCATTTCTAAAAATTGTATCAAAAATTTCAATCATGCATGTAAAAAAGATATAGTATTTCTTTTTTTTTTTTTTTTTCTAACCACAAATTGAAACATGAACCGCTTACACTACCCACCCGTTGTCCAGCTGGTATTTTCAATGTTAAATCCTTGATGACATGCTGCCGTTGGCCCTCATATCGTAGGCAAACATTTTCGAAACTGATGTCACCACGTTGTGGCCATGAAATGGGAACAGTTTTAACTGAAAAAAATAAAGAAATAAAAATACCAAACGAAATATGAATACATGCACAAAATAAAAATAAAGAAAAAAAAATGACAAATTTCATATCAAAATATTATTTGTATAAAAAGTATTACTTATGAATAAAGAATAACGACAACAACAACCAAAATATAACAAGTGCACAAATTGTTTTGTGTATTTCTAACTGAAAGATTTATAATGCCCGCAAATGCCACACAAAATAACAAAAATAAAAAAAACATGTAGAAACAATAAAAAAAAAAAGAAAACCTCAAAAAAAATGGAGTAAACTAGGCAGTCGACAAACAAATTCCATAAACTTCTGCACTTGTGACAGATGAGTGAGTGAACAACACAGAAAGGATGATGATGATGGTGACTAGGTCTATATAGTAATGACTAAGAAATGTATGTATCCACCACACAGTACTATAGTATCAATTTTTCTGCAGGATTTATGAGCATTCCAAATGTCCCAAAGGCAACGCGTTTGAACAAATATTATTATTTTCCCTTATTTTTGAGAAATTTGCATTTTTTGTATTTTTTGTGGCTTTACTTTTTTGAGTCTAATCAATAATTGAGTGGTATAGTAATATATTTATTTTTAAATAATTTTAAATATACGAGTAGAGTTAAAGAAAAATAAGAAACAATACAAACTTAAACAATTCACATAGTAAATTAATTTAACCTATTTTTTTCGTTATTTCAATCGATTGATAAAATAAAATAAATTGAGGGACAATTTATTTGTAAATATATTATAGTTAAGTACTTATGTTCGTAATTTCATTCCCAAATATTTCGCATATAAAACCTTTTGATATTTCATTTTAATTTTTCCATTCTTACTCATCCATTTAAGGTAAATCTGGTTGAAGCTTTATGAGCAAACTTCGATCTACTATTTTACATTCTTAGAATTGGAATATCACTTATCTTATCTTAATGATACCCAATGTCAACATAGGAATGAATTATCAAAATTTCAAGGCCATGAAATATGAACATGGATTACACACAAGTGCATATGTATATTTCTTTATTATGTACAATAAATAGATTTTCTTAAAACAATACTCACATTTTTTTGTTTGCCCAGCATTTCTTCTTGCTTCAATGTCATCATCTGTAGCCTTTTGTTTCTCCAACAGTAGCTGTGGTTGTTCTTTCTGTTTCATTGCACACTCAAGCCTGGTAACAACTGGTGACTTTGATACTAACTTTACTTGATTGCCCAGCAACGCATCCTGAACAGTACTGCCAAGCTGCTGATCAGCAATGTTTGTATTGCTGCTACATTTATTTAATCTATCATCATCAGTATCAGCTGTTGGCAACGTCTTAACTAATTTCACGGCATCTTGGACAACTTTTAAGGAAGCAGTATGATGATGGTTATTAGCATAGTCCATTGCATCATCATCATCGACAGTGCCGCCTTGCTTGACTTTGCTGTCACCATCAATAGTAGCTGCAGCAGCAGAAGTAGCATTATCCTCAACATCATATAACGACATATCGACTTCATTGGTGATTTCCGCCTCGACATCTGCTCTTAGTGTTGTCATTGCACATGCAATTCTTGATTTATCTGCTACTTCTTCATCAGTTTCTTTGGCTTCAACTTCACTTTCAGCATAGTAGGAAATGCGTTCTACCGAACCAGCATACATTTCCATATCGGCCAAAAGTTTTACAACCCAATTAAGGTAAATCGGTACAAGCAATGTGTAGTTTATGGCCAGGCCAACAAGGGAAGGTGTTGGCGTCAGTTGTTCATCGTTATTCTTGTCGATGTTGTTGACTTTCGTTGTTTCAGCAACATAAGTTTCCAGTTGCTGTAGTTGCTCGTGCTTGTTGCAACTGATTGTTGCTGTAAGCAGTGCTGTGACAATAGCCACGAAAACAATGAAACCTCCCAAATAATCCTACAAAAAGATACATAGATTAAGAGCAAAGGGTGCACACATAGTGTTGTAAAGTTATTGTTATGTGTTTTTGATGTAAAGTTTTTGAAACAATTTTTCATCTTTACTTTACTTTCCTCTAAGAAAACTTTTACGGTAAGGTGAGTCTTCAACAGAACACACATGAGATTTTAATTATTTCTTGCAAAGATAGATAACAACAGCTGTATTGCTTACTATACCATATACTACTATAATACACAAATTCTAAAAGGAAATCATTTACGTATGTCAGTGTCTAAATGTTTGCGTTGTTCGCTTCGGTAAGATTGTTAGTTGATGTCTTAAATGTTTTTGAAGGCAAACAAACAAAAGCGAAACAGTGTGCATTTCTCTTGTCAAAATTATTGCTGCTCACCCGAAATTTTAGGTAGTTAGCCTTAAGAACTTGTCTCTTAAAATATCTTTGAAAACCAAAATGTATGGAAATTTTAATTTAACACACTTCTTTTGTCTTAAAGCTTCTTACAGTTTTATTTAATTTCCAACTATGTACAATATACAATATTATTTAACTTGTTTACTGTCATACAAGTATAACACTAAGTACTAATTTGCAGGCAATCCAAATGACACTTAAAGTCATAAAAGATACTTCAACATTCTATTCAAACATTCGTCCTACTTTGGGTTGATGAGAAACAACATCAAATTAAAAAACAAATGTATTTTCTCATACTTAAACAATCAATATACTCCTATACCTATCGGTTAGATTCTTATCCTTCGACTCATTCTACAAGATTAAATAACGTATACATTTTCTCGAGAATGTTATGCGGATTGATTTTCCAATACACTCAAACACTGATTTATACTAGATACTGTGTGTGTGTGTGTGTATATCCAAGCAAATACAAGTAAGTCAATGTCCCTGGTGAGTATGGACGACTTACTTACTATTCTTACTTATCGAATATTGCTCTTGCCCACATGATTGTTCAAGTGTACATTGTATTGAGGTGGAACTTACCAATGATATACCCAACCAACGATTACTCGTATTCAATATGGTAAATGCAATCGTGTTCGCCTCGAGACGTTTGAAGAGTATCTCAGTGAAACGTGCTTCCTGACTGAATGCACGTATTGTGGTCACACCTTGTATTGTCTCCGATAGATGGGAAATTACCGGAGAATTGGTTGCATTCTCAATGCGTTGCAGTTCTCTATGGATTAAATTATGTAGGTTATAGTATTGAATTCTACATGAATGTATAGGACGAAATGTAAAAAAGTTGAATGAAAAATACTTCAAATGAAACAGAAAATTGTTATACAATAGTTTTGTTTGTAAGTTAGTCAAGCTTTGGTAAAAATGTCCCACTTGAGAGAAAACAGAAATGTTGAGTGAAATGAAGAAAAATTGATTTTAAATGATTTGTTTGGAGAACAATTTGCATAAGTGGTTAAATATTGTAGTAATGATTGTTGTGTGAGCATTTAAGATGAAGATCATAAAGTGGTAGATTGACAATAAGGTAAATGATACTTAGGGGAATCAAACCTCGAACTGTATATGTATTTGATTTCAACTTTAAGAAATGTGTTATTGTGGTTTTAGGGTATAAATTTAATACTCACTAAGGGCAACATGAAAAGCAAACCACATATAAGTTCTTATAAAAATGTCATATTTCAAATTAAAATTTATTAAAACCACAACCTCTACTTCTATCAGATACTTATTTCTATTCTGAATGTTGTAAACTAAACTTGGTTATCTTTTTCACGTATTTTTGGATATTTTGTGTTTTATTAAACAAAAATACTTTGTAAGACTCCTTCTAATCATAAACATAAGTCAAACAATTAGTAACCAAAGATTGGCGTCACCATGAGTATAATAAAAGAATTATATCTACGTCTAACAATGCTCTAACAATTGTCAAGACTCTTTTATAAAACAAAAAACTGTTTGCCATTCTTTATGAATAGCAGGCACAACTACAACTTCTAGCATACTGAAAAGATAAGATCTAAATGCTAAAAGGACAAACTTCTTTCGTTTTGTATGTGTTTCACAGTTTCTGGGTTCTTCATCGTTGTCAGAGAATAACCAACTTAACTGCTTACTGCCAAAACTTTTGGTTTTGTCAAACTGATTCTTTCACCGTTAAAACTTTCGCTATTTTGTAAAATAACAAAGAGCAAAGAAAGAGATAGGCAATCACAAAAAGAATGAGAGAGAGGGAGATATATAAAGAAAAATAAAGGTAGAAGTAGAGAAAGGGAAAGCCCACATCAACAAATAGAAACTGCTTACGGCTATTGTCAAATCACTGGACAAGACAAAACACAGTGACGTGTTTTTACTTGAAGGGGTCCTGAGCAAAACAAAAAGTCTTGCCCCTAGGTATGTATGACCAATTATTGATCCATAGGTTGATAATATCTTCTGTAAAGAATAATCTCAGGTTTCGTTCGCTGTACTAACATAGAGCTGGGCATAGCTCCGCCTCCTCCTTATCCCTACAGCTACAATGGAAATCATGCTACTGGTTTCCCATCCTTAACTTACGACTTTTTATTAGACTGTGTCTATCAAAATTCTTATATGTATTCTACCAATCCTAATATATGTTTTCTTGATTCAAGATCTTTTACTCTAATCCATCATTGATTGAGAGTAAATTTTTATTTTTTTTTTTTTTTAATTTCCGTTCGGATCGGAACTTCTTTTGCTCGAAGCTCAAATTGCCCCTAGGAAAACACGCCTATGGTAAAACACCAAACAACTTAAGATACACAAAAAACGTAGAAACATAAACAAACAAAACCATTCTAGTACAGTAAGTTGCTTAAATGTTTTTGTGGTTGTTTGATATAAACTTTTTGAAATCGCACACACAATAACAAATATTAAAACTATTAAATACATTAAAATAAAAAATTAAAAATTCCTTCATTTTCTCTTATTCTTTTGGGATGTGCGAAGTTTGAATAGTAGTGCCACAAAAACCCTTAAATAAATCTTAAAATCTTCCTGTTTACCTCAAAGTATGCATAACCACATTAACATCTAAATCTTTTACTGAGCAATTCACACATTCCGAAACTATAAAACCCACGTGCAGATGACGCAAATATATCTTCTCTTTCAAATGTGAATGTGCACATGATGATGATGATGATGATGACTTACCTCGATGAACACCTGTAGAACTTTTGTATAGTATAATATGCGGCGCATATGGGCAATGTTAGGAGTAGAAACCAGGGCGTTACACTCACATTTATCAATATGGCACACAGGCAGAGCAAAGTGAATTGTAGTAAACGTTGACTTGTTGCAGCGATTTTCTAAAATGGTATTTAAATGAAAATGAATGAGTTGGCCATGCCAAGTGTATACTTCCTTCACCATGTTAGGTTTTGGTTAGGCTTGGGATTCGCTTTGGGTTTGAGTTTGGTTTAGGTAAGGTTAGGTTAAATTTGTTCGCATGTTACATGTGACAAATGGCTAAATCGTCTGTCAAACTACTATGATGGTGCAATCATGCAAATGTGTATATAAGATTGTTCATCTAGTAGTACAATAGAATTGCGTTTGTTGGAAAATGTTTGCAAATTCTGTTGGTTTTACGTTGGGTCCTCGTTAGTTTCTGTTGTTTTGTTTTGTATTCAGTTTTGATAAACGTATGTCAAAATGAGCAAATTTTTGAGATTTATTTCATAATCAAATCTAAATTGTGGTTATTATATTTTAAAGAATTCCTTTTCCATGTTCGCAATTAAGCTTGTTTTTATTTGTGAATATTTGTGCGAAAATTGTTTTAAACACGCATAGATAGAGATAAGAAAAAGTTTTTACCTATTTATTAATGAAAATAAAATTTCAAAGCTAATTTAATTAGCAAATAAATTGAACAAAGCATTCATAACCAACTTTTAGTATTAATAATTATATTCAAATTTTAAACTATCTTAAAGTATAAATATTGTACAATATATTTTGTTAGTTTATTTATAAAATTTTAATACAACTCATGTATTATCAACTTCAAAAAAAATATGTCAAAACTTTTGAGCTTAAAACTAGAATAAACTAAGTCTAATTTATGTACCTCAATTTGAGTTTACTGAAACCCTATCAACCATATACACAGATACCATTAATATGGCTCTGATAAAATGTTCCAACTTACATCCAAACCAACATCAACCTATTCAAGTGACATACGAGTATGTACATGCAATTTTACGACAAAAAACCAATAAAATGTCATACAATATTAGTATAATATGTATCTAGATGCAAACGTGAAATGAAACAAATCTCACCTTATCAATAATCGCCATATCGTTACTGAAACGATTCATGATGCGTCCGAGTGGTGTCACTTGGAAAAAATGCAAACTTTTGCGCATAATCGTACGTAAAAGTTTATCGTGCAAATTACGACGAGCATTACAACCGGCCCATTGTCCGGCCGGTGTGGATATCATGGCCATCAGAATGCAAATGCACGAAATGACAGCATACACACAAAAATGGTACGTGACCAAATCATGTGAAGTGGAGGACATTGAAGGAGAACTACTTTGTGAGCCAGTTGTATCGTAATGCTGAGATGCGTGAACAAACTTTGTGGCATCCGTTAGAGCTGTCACCGATATATGATTTCCATTGTTGTCTGACCAGTGTTGCAACCAAACATCGGTATAGACGCGCAAACCTTGCCAAATTAACGCAGTTACAAAGAATACAATGATTATCGGTATACCAGATGCGCGTATATAAAGCAAATAAATATGATTCGATATTTTGCCATATTTGCGTTCAACATCCGTGATATTATTGTTGTTGCTATTGCTCTTGTTATACGTGACTTCACCTGCAACTGTTGCTGTTGCTGTCGCTGTAATGGTTTCCTGTTGAATTTTGTTGATGTTTCTGCTGTTGCTATTTTGCATGTCATGTTCATCATTTGTCAATGCCTTGCAGTCAATATTGAAATCTGACAGGATGTGGTAAATGGACATTTGAATATAAACATTTTGATTTCTTTCTTTTTTAAGCAATATTTGAATTTTCTCTTTCTATTTGCATACTTATATATAACATTTATTTTTGTGAAATGTTTTAACGATAGAAATGAGAATAGAAAATGTATACAAATAGCTATAGGGTCTGAACATCAAATTCTACATTATAAGTATTGTTATGGAATTTTTAGAATACATTTCAAATGTCATGTCAAGATTAATGTATTGGATTTTCATTAGTAGCGCATCAATAGCAAAACATGAATTTTAAATAATTTAGTCAATAAGGGATATTTGAATAAATTTTGTCTAATTTTTTAACATTTATTTAGACGGAATCATAAATTAGGAAGAAAAAGAATTGCTTGTAAATGATACGAGAGAGGAATCTATATACTAAAGAACTTTTACTTGGTTTACATGTAACTCTACATTGTGTGAAAATTAATATTACTTATGTCTGATGCTTGTAACCTATGAGTATGTGATGCCTGGATATTAATTATTATTCCAGATTAGTATTCTGGAACCAAGGCTTAAAAGATGGAACATTGCCGTGAACACAAAGAAGTCCATTCATGTAACCTTTACCATGAATCGCAACAGCTGCCCTCCCATAAATTTATATGGAGACACTTCTCTGGAAAGCACATCTGTGAAATACCTTGGACTAACTCTCCATAGAAGGTTAACTTGGCAGCCCTATATTAGATTGAAAAGAAAACAGCTTGACCTAAAACTTTTTAAAATGTCCTGGCTTTTAAAATTAAGCTCGCAGCTACCCCTGAAAAACAAGTTATTACTCTATAAATCCATACTTAAACTAGTGTGGACTTATGGAATAAGCACTGCCTCCAACTCAAACATTGAGATCCTTCAGTTTCAGTCCAAATTATTGCGTGGACCTGTTGACGCTCCCTGGTACGTGAGAAACTCAGTCCTACACAGAGATCTACAGACTCCCACGATTCGTGAAGAGATGGCGAGAATCAGCAACTTATATATCTCCAGGCTGGAAAGTCATATTAATCATCTTGCAGTCAACCTGATTGACAACAGCCAGCACACCCGACGATTGAATCGGCGACATCCACTGGATATGCCGTTCAGAGTTTGTCATTAAAATTAAAATAGAAACGTAATAAGAGTGCACAATCAAATTGGCTGAATATTGTTTACGATAGATTGCAAATAAATATGATTTAAAAAAAAAATAATATGTTTAAGCCAATGTAATCCAATCATCGAGAGAAATCATCTATATAATTTAGTAGAATAATATAAATTCATTGCATTACACAAACTATCAGATCATCAAATAGAAAGTGGATTACAAATGAATTTAACGTTTAAGGAAAAATCGCTATGAAAAGTTAAAATTTTATATCATAAGAAAGAATAACTTAAATGAAATTTAGCTTCCTTTCTTCTTTATTTTCATATTTTATACATTTTAACTTTTTCAATTCTTCTTTTCATTTCGTTTTTCTGATGAACAAACCTTTTTTTTTTCATGTTGATTCTGTCATTTGTGTACTTTGAATAAAAAACAATTTCATTTGTATATAATACGTGTGCATTTTCTTTTATATATGAATACATACATATGTATATAAAATTTGGCAGACGTATGAAAAATATTAATTGTTATTTTTATTTTATACAAATTTTTTTTTATTGTATTCACGTGCAACATGTGTTGATGTTATCCATGTATGTCCTTGACAGCTTGAATTTCAAATGAATTTAACAATATATAAATTTCAACAAAGTCAGTAAGAGGATTCATTCATAAAATTTCAATTAAGTCAGGAAGTTTATCTCAATATTTTCGATTTTTCTTCGTTAGTTTGAAATAAAACTTTGTCAAAGTTTGTAAAGATTGTATGGTTCTTCTACAGAACTCACCTAAACTTGTGTCACTAATTATCTGATTATTTCTTTCCATAAAATCAATTCTTTTAAACTTTTTTTTTCATGTTTGTTTTCAAGAGCAAGAAATACTACTTAATATTTAAGGAAGAACTTTACTCAAACAATAAACCAAAACAACCTAAACCGAAGAACTTTGTCTCAACAAAAACCAATCAATACATGCCACTAAAAATTAAATTGAAAGTGGCAAAGTACGCGACAATCGTCCTTGTTATCCGGTGAAAAACTTCTAACAACTGAGGCTGGAAAGCAAACCAAACCCAGAACCAACTACACATTTTCTACTTATGTTATAAATAAATATGTAGTTTTGTAAAGAGGAAAACTAAGAAAAAGAGACGAAACTTAAACGAAATCCTTAGTCAAGCGAGCGAAAATATTGACAATGTCGCGTGATAGATCAACATAGCGATAAATTTATAAGTAACCATTTTTGTCAATGGTTTTCAAAACAAAACCAAAAAAAAAAAAACAAAAAAACAAAAAGGAAACAACACAAAATTTTAATAGATTTTAGATTAAGTCAACGGAAATGTATATTTTTCGCAGAAATACTACGAGTACAAGTAGTCACAGCTGCCGGCAACAGCCTGATAAATATGCCAATATTTTGCGCATACTTGCATATTTATAAAGGCGAAGGCAACGCGAAATCGAATAAATGAACATTGAATACTAGGAAAGGATTGAAGGGTGGAAGCTTGAAGCAAGTAGACTAGAGTCGCATGGGGAATACATTGAAACTAATCAATATTCATTACCGACTTTCAAGTAGTAGAAGTAGTTTTAGCTCTTTATTTTTTATTGTCGATGATGATGATGATGCTTTTGTTGCAGTTGTTTTTGAAGTATCTGATTTGCCATTTTGCAGGCAACCGAAAACTATTCATGCCAATAAAGTAACTTTTGCTCCAATGGGAAATTTTTAGTTTTCAGTTTTTGTTGTGCAAAAAGTTTTCCACAGATTATTGACTTTGATACGACTTCCATCCACCACATTTTGTCGACATTTTCTCTTGACAAATGCATAATCAATGAGCCCGTTGCTTTTAATTAGCAAAAAATACTATAATATGATTAATTAATAAGCAAAACAATGAAGATAGAACAAACAGAACCAAATGTTCAATAAGTAAAATTACAAACTTGCTGCTTTAATACAATGAAATTCTTTTTTAACTTTGAAAATTAGGACTTACTTTACCCTACTAGACTAAATATTTGACAAGCCATGGATTATGAGCTTTAAAATGACTGAAAACGACAATCAAACTTTTGGCTTCCTATGACTCCTAATTATAATATCCAAATGCAAACTTTGTCTGTTTTGTATTAAAAACACTCGAGTGAAGGATATGAAATTAGGCTGTCCGTTTATCCAAAATAAAGAGCAACGCGAAGCAATAATGAAATACTAAAAATGTAATTCAACTATTTAATAGCGATGGTGCGAACCCGTTCTACTCAAAGTTAAGAACATCTTTTTTTAAATTTTTTCCTAATCATAATCGTGTTGATCACATAAGTTCAAGGAATTCGGTTTGCCGTGCGATGCCGGGCTAAGTCCTCTAGACTTTATGTATATAATTCGTGTGTACCAAATTTTGTGACTCTTAATCTCCTAAACGGCTAGACCAATTTTGACAAATTTTTTTTGTTTTACTTAAGGGGTTACCAAGATGGTTTATGCTTCAGTTGGACCCGGTAGGTCACGATGTTGTTGAGATACAGGCACTTTTTACCAAATTTTTAACATTTTTTTTACCTAACGCACACTATACTAAATCGATTTTAATAATTTTTTTTTTCTAATGACAAATGAATGTCAATGAAAAGAGTTGCATACTTATTTTTTCAGTTTTTAAATTTTATTATAATATTTTTAAGTATTAAGTTTTTTGAAAACCACTGCAAGATCAAACATAATGCTTTTAATGCTTTGGTTGTTGTTATTGTTGAATTTATCCTCTCTGAGTACGCACTTTTTCAGCTCTTCGTTTCTACAATACATTTTATATTCATTTAAAGTGGGACAAGAAAGAGGAAGTGTGTTTCGTTGTTTGTGTTTCATGTTTGACGCTATTGATTAATTTTGGTTTGATGATAAGGGAAATGGGAGGGTCGCGAAGTAGTCGCGTACAAAAACCAAAATGTGCTCTGCCGATTTTTTTTTAATCTTTTTTCGTGTATTTGTATAATTATTTCAAATACCACGCGAACAAAGTTGCGTGCACAGCTAGTAATGAATAAAAACTTACCCTCCATTGCCTCCTCGCTTTCTACATTGGCAAGCCAACTTGCCGTAACTGCGTCATTCGAATATACATGACTCCTATCACCAATTGCGATATCATCAATATTATCAGTTGCTGCCTCGGCTTCACTTGAGGCAACCGAACTTAGATCTGTTGATTTTAAGGAAGCTGTATTTGTTGTCTCCTCTGAGATACTCCTTTTTATTTTAGTTATAAAGAGAAATAGAAGAAAATTAATTGAAAATAGGCATTTCTTTCTTTCACAATTTAGTTTATGTTTGTGAAAATTTATTATGTTAAAAAATCTCATACTTTGTTATTCGCTTAACAAAATTAAACAACTTACAAAATTGAATTGGTTGCACTTAGCGGTCGCTGATGATGCTTACGATGCGCAATATTGACGACATTCGGTTTATTCGAGCGACGCATTGACATGCGACGCAGGAATTGTTGAAAACCACCATCACCACCACCACCACCGCTGCCACTACCACCAGTGACACCACCAGTCGATGATGATGTTGGTGAAGATGCGACGTCTGCAACAGCAACAGTAAATGAGGCCTGCTCTGCCCTTGATGCACTCACATATTGTAAACCAGGTGGCGATGAAGCATTACGTGTCACAGGCTGATGTTTCATGTTATGTAACCTAGATTCACCCTTCTGCATCTGTTCATCAGGTACAACACTTTGTGGCTGCCATGATTGCACACGTGTCGGCGGTAGCGATTGCTGTTGCTGACTTGTCAATTGTTGCAATTCGGTGCCAGTTAAAAATTGCTCTTGTTGTCTGATAGAACTACCGGTACTGCTACAACTTGCGGTTAACAAACTACGACGAAGGATATCTGAATTTGTCGTCGCTGATGAAGCGTTACTGATTCCACTCAGACGATGCGACCAAGTTGACGCTGAGCCACGTGAACGCATAGTCGATGAACGTGATAAAGTTGATGTGATCCCGCGGACACCGCGACGACGTCGCATTATCACGTCTTCAATCTGACATTCGTCAATGGGCAAAGGAACTTCATAGATAAGATGACGCGACCCATAAAAACTTGAACGTTTACGCGTCAGACTAAAGGTACTGCCACCATTGTATGAATGGGCGCCACCCATGCCAGATAGACACTGTAAATGGAGTGGGGCCCCAAGTGGTATACAAATATAAGTAGGAGACAGCAAAAACAATTAACAGTATAGCATTTACCACAGGCAACAACGCATCGTCTTCATCGTCAACAATATCATCCATTATAGCAATTGGCGCCATTACTTGGATTCGCCCACTTTCGCCTCCCAGTGATGTTGTCATTGAGACGCCGCTGCCGGCATCATTTGTGGTCATTTCAATTGCATGACTGGCAGCCATCGTCTCAGTTGTCAAGGAAATTGAACGTTGTAGACCCAATTTGCTGACATTCTTAAATAGTTTCCAACGTTCACGTGCCGTACTACGACCGTGTGCGGTTTCTTGACTACAAAAGGTGAGAAATAATGAAATGCAAATTAGTTAAATTCGAACAAATTGTTTGGCATGTGTCAATTGAGCAGTTTCAGTAGAGAATGTCTGTTAAATGAAACGTGTAAAAAGTTGATTGTTTAATTGAACTGAATAATATGGAGGATATTGAAACATAATTTAGCATATCCACTAAAGCATGTGATAGCTGATTTCCTTTAGTTAAGGTTGAATGAGGATTTTTTTAAACTTTAATGCAAATATTTATTTAGTAATACTCACTTTTCTTGTTCCTTTTCATTTGCCTTTGCTATTAACGAGTTCCATTTAGCAATTAGATTTGGATGTGTAACTTCAATATCCTTATAACTGCCAGCAGCATGAAGGCAACCATCCTTCATTACTATTAACTAGATGATGATGAGATAAATGAAATGGAAAAAAAGATAAAAATTCAGTGTTGAAAAGCAGTAGACAATAAGAAAATAAAAGCAACGTAAAGAAAATTAAAATGTACTTAGACAGAATTCAGGAGAACAAGAACAAAATACTATAAAAAGGACACGCAGACAAAGCAATAAATTCAATTTCAAATTTCAAATTTGAATTTGAGTTTTTTCTTCATCTTTTCCTGCCACAAATGCCTTCTGGAAATAATTGAGAATACGTTATACCATAGTTTAGCATGGGAACAAGTGACAATAAGATGAGAAAGGATAAAAATGATTTGGCATTCCATTGAAAGGAGGCAAGAAGCAGAAGGAAATGGTCAAATAAGAAATGGAAAAAAAATTACAATAGACATTCTAAGCAATTGCTTTTTAAATGTTGTAAAGAACTTGTGGTGAAAAATCAGTTAAAAAAAAAAAAGGGAGAATATTTCGTAAAAGAAAATATGCTTGCTTCATAAAAAAGGGTTTGTGTGTACGAAGATAGAAAGAAAGAAGGGAAGTATAAACTTAAAAAGTGTTTAAGATATTAAATGTCAATACGTGTCATATTAGTATGAAAGTTCATTTTGATTGAGTAATTTGAAAAGGATGCTAAAAAATTTCTTAAAGTGGATGCAAAATACCTTCCTTCCTTTTTTCCTTTGGTTTTTTTTAAACTTTATTTTTTTTTTTTTTTTTTTTTGTTAGCAAATTAGTAAATTCTTCTTTCATTTTGTACTCAAAGTACAATTGGATCCCTAATTTTAATACCTCTACCTCTCTCTATGATACTTTAAGCTTTAGTTTTTACGTTTTTTTTTTTTTTTTTTTTTTCGATTCCTGAAACACACAATAATTTATGGTGTCATTTATAATATTTAGAAACAACTTCTATGTACCTCAAACATTTGTACAACTTTGGCTTTTAAGGTTCCGCATATTGCAGAATAATGAGACTAGAATCAATTCTTCATATTTTACTGTGTATCGTATTCTTATCATACTACTTTCAAATAAATCTATCTTTCTATATATGTAACTTTACGGATCAGAGCTTTAAAAAGTCAATATAGGTATGTATTTTGTTATTTATAATTAATGAGTGAATCAAAAAGTTGTATTTTTTATATTTATAAAACAAATCCAACTGGAATAAGAACCTTATGTTTTCTAATGCAGTAATTTAAAAAATGAATACAGAATAATAATGAAAATTATAACAATCTGATATGAAGATAGATCAAAATTCATTGACTATTTGAAAAGCTAAATATTCATGAAAATTGAAATAAATTAAATTGAAAATATCCAAAACTCAAAAGCTGTCAATTACTTTCCACTAGTTGAATAGTTTCAACACATAGCCTTCAGCATTTGATTTTTGATTTGCTAATATTTTAATCTTATTACATTATTATTATTATTTATTTAAAATATTCCGTCATTCAAAAAACTTACGTAATCCGCTTGTGCTACTAGCTGCAATTGTTGTGTCACCAGGACAATTGTGCGATTCGATTTTAATAGCATTTTCTGAATACATTTCTCAAAGACATGATATGCAACCTCATTGTCCAACGATGACAATGGATCGTCCTAGAATCATGTGAATGCCATCAGTTTTTATTCGTTTGTTTTTGTGACAGCAAAAAGACATAATGATGTTGATGTCACCGCCAAAAAGGATCAACATTATGTAAACATCATGAACAGAAGTAGTAGAAGATAAAACCATTGTAGAAGATTGTATAAAATGAAAATAAGTTGAATTTTTTATTAGTAAGTTTTCGTTTTGTGTAATCCAAGTGGCTGTTACTTTATGACATGCAACATTGTTGAAACAGAAGTTCATTTTGCATTAGATACTTCTTGGCTTTATGACAAGGTTAGGCGACAGGCATTATACGATACTTGTATACAGTAAATATAATACCAAAAAGGTGCGCGTGCAAATAATATTATCATCTCATGGTGTGTTATAAAATTTTGTTTTTCTCTTCCTCTCAGAGATAAAGTAAAGCTCATATATGCACAAATTTAATACGCAGTCCAACGATCAATTGTTGACTTTATTTTTACGATTAGTTCTTGAGCAAGTGAAATGTATAAAAAATTTATTGTCAACGTTCAAATGCAATTAGTCGCAGTGCATCGTAATTTTTAATATGTTTGTTATTTATGCTTTTCAATAAAAAATTCACATATATATTTGTCTATCATGTCTTTATATAGATAAACGCATAGATATATAAAATATGTACAATACAAAAATACTATGTAAGAATGTGTACTATACCATGATGACCACATTGGCAGATGAGTAAATGGCACGAGCTATGGCCACGCGTTGCCTTTGTCCGCCTGAGAGATTAATTCCTCGTTCACCAATAACCGTGAAATCAGCATCCGGCATAAGTTCTATATCCGGTTTCAGTGCACAAGCCTCGAGTACAAAATCATAACGTTTGGGACGATACGATTCACCAAAGAGTATATTCTCCCTTATGCTTGTATTCAAGAGCCAAGGTTGTTGTGGCACATACGAAATGGTTGATGTTCTGTAACAGAATAAAAAAAAATAATAAGAGAGATTTACAAACAGACTATCTGTCTATCACAGACATATACGGGTAGAGATAGGTGAAAACAGACAGTACATGAGTATCAACAGTTTTTAATATATAAGGATATAACTCGGTTGTGTAATATGACTGTTCTTAATGAAAAGAAATTGAAAAGACATCAAATTATGGATCTGGATTACATGAGATTATGAAAAGAAAGAATTTTGTGTATAAGAATTTGCAATTTATTGTTACAAAACTTTTTATATGCAAGATATAAAACAAAATAAACTGCATGCACTGATAGAGAATAAATGAAAATTATTCAACCAACAAATACACCTACTCGTACATATTTTGTAATTGCCTTGCGTTCCTGGGAACAGAACTCGTTTGCTCAGAAAATTGTCTTTAAAGTCCTAGTCAGTCCTGGCTATGGATTGCATTAAAACCATACTGAGACTAATTATACCAATAAAATGACTTTATACTATCAATACAAGATACGTTCCCCTTCCCTTGAATTCTATACACACACACACTGCACATCGTGAAGAGTGGCGAGTCTATCATCATCTAAACTAACAGAGGATTAATGTGCATACATTGTATATAGTAATATGCTGACTATGAATGAATTACTCGGATACATTGCAAGTTTCTCGATGTTAACACACACTTTCTGTATTTAACTTATGATTTCAAATTATCCAACGTTTATCCAAGGTCAGTTGAATAACTTTTAATTACAGGAAAACCCCTTTTAGGCGCAACACCAGGTTATGTGTTGTTTCATATTTCGTATCACACGTTTGGACCAACACCAATTATTAAAATAACAAAAGATTTTACAAAAACAAACAAACTTTTCTTCAACTCGTCAGATGCCACATGTGTTTTATAGTACACTTCATTCTTTTCCTGAAACTGAAACAAAAGGAGCTGAAATTTACCCACGCAAACTTCCTTGCCTAGCCCAAGGACACATAAATATGTATGAGTGCCATATCTGTGTCTGCGCCCGTATTTGAGTAACTGTGAATGTTTGAATGTAACATTTAATTAAACTTTTGCAATTGTGCATTTGCAAGCCATCTGTGTTAAGCAATTGAACCAAATACCAGCTTTCCTCACCTAGTCTTACCTCTCCACCACCAACACTAACATCATCATGAACTTATTGTATGTAATAGTACTCAACGCATTTATATAAACCAAATAAATGAACGTAAGGAAGTCAGCTACATTCACTTTCCATTTCATTGCCTAAAGTAAGCAACAATAAGAAGAAAAATAAAGAAGAACATGCATTGTATGTATTTCCGTTAAGGAAACTATCAACTTGGCCATAAATAAAACGAAATAAGCCTCGCAACCATGACATAATAAATTTCCTTTTATATACTCGTACTCGTAAAATATAAACATTTTCAATCGTTTTCTCTATATTTTTTAAACTCACTCTCTCTTCACCGTGCCATGTTTCTTGTATTCCATAGTAGGGTTTGTCTTAAATTTTTTTTTTGTATATGAGGTAAATGTAGGTATTAGCATACATCTATTCAGATTGAAAAGTTTGAGTAATAAAATTTCAATTGAAAATATGTAATTTATATGCATTGAATTTGGCTTTGCATGCATCACAGTCAATTGACTGCAAATACAATAAATAATGAAATATTTATTTGCACATAAATATAAAACAAGACAGAATATTATAAAATTTGGTTCATCGAAGTTTACATACGTTTTACAGATTCCCTAATTTACTTGTAAATTGGAAATGTATTAACAATTGGACAATTTGTCCGAATGATTTTGATGTATTATGATATTATATTATATTACAATTTTATGCCATTTAGTTTCATTGAATTAAATAAAATAATGCACACTTTTTCCATATAAAAACTTGTTAAAACATTGTTTGTTTTTATACCATTATACTCGAATTATATCAATTTCAAATGCTTTTGTTAAGATTCGATAGTTTGACTTATTAAACGTAGAAGACATATAGCAAATAAAGTTCAATAACCAACTCAATACCCTAAGAACTAAAAGATCGATTACCATAGAAACAAATGAACCATCACCGGACTAAGTTCCATTGACTCTCCACTTTACTCTGATTGTTTCATATATTCAATCAATCAATTTATAAAATCTCTGTTTATGTTACAAACAGAACAACTAAATGATAATACTTTAGGTACATAAAAGCTAGATATTTTTTTGAAATATTTGATTGAAATTGTAAGTTTTTAAATAAAAATGTTTGAAAAATCTTGGCAATGTGAATTAAAATAATGGAGTTAGAATCAAACTTTCTACGTTATGTTAATAAGAAACTTATAATTATGATTTTACATTGTTAGCATTTGTTAGAAACAACACCACTTTGACCTTTATATTTTATAGTTAAATTAAAATATACTAATACGATGCAAGGATAATTTCTATCTCAACGATAATCATTTGCCATAGGTATGATCAAAATGTTTATATATTTTTATTCTTATTTCCCATGATTCCAATATACATAAATTTACCACAAATTGCAACACAAAGTCTTATAGCTACATACAAAATCACTTAAAATATGAAACAAATATCATAAAATGTAAATTAGCCAAGTTCAAAAGTCGCGCGTCGAGACATGCCGCAAGCAAGAGATGCACAATTCGCATTTCGCATTCAATATAATAACAAAATACTGTAAAGCAAACACCAAAATAAACCAAAGCCAAGGCAACTCAGACAAGCGTATCATTAACAAATTAAAAGTTACTCATACGCACTGTTGAGCAAATTTTGCATAAAAGCACAAACTAAAGAGAAAATAATGCGCAAAAGAAAATCAACCACTTTCCATGATGTTTTTCGCTTAATACGCTTCGCAATGCATTTGTAATGTTGAGAATATTTCAATGATACGAATTTCAAATGCTCACATAAAAACAAGTAGGTGATGATGATAAAGTGATGAAGAGGAGAAGAGACTAAGCGAAGCAATAGAATAAGAGAAAAGTATAGATGTGTGAAGGATATGAGCGACATGAATCTTTTATCACTTAAAGCAATGCAACATAAACTGCATTTGCAAGCAATCATGATGAAGATTATCATGATGATGATGATGATGATGATGGTGATGATGATTATGGGAATTGGGATGATGGAACTACTGTAGTAGAGGAATGACTACAACATTCTGTAACTATGTCTCTACATGGAAATCTGAAACTGAATCTGAGTCCACATCTAAGTGCAATTCTTTTGCTATAAACACAATTTCACTTTTAAATACATTTTTCGTTTTGCGGTAAAGAAAGAAGAAATGAATGAATGAATCTGAACCGGAAACGGGAAACCCGCGCTCGGGTTAGCAGCAGCATATAAAGCGCAGTCATTCAACATATTTTCACAGTCATTTCCATGCACATCACGTCACTCGGTAATTTATCACAAAATGTCTGTGTATGTTAATTTTATTGCGCATAAAGAATGAAAGAATACGTACAAAAAGACAACGTACATCAAAGAAAGAAAGGAGCACATTGAAAAGTAGCAAATGCTAGTAAAACAAGTAAAGGAAAAATGGGATCCACATTCAAACATCCAAACTCTACATAGACGCCAAAAGAGAATATATTGCAGTTAAAGCTGCCCCTGCTGCTACTACTGCTACTGGTTCAGTTGCTGATTCCAGGAAGCAGAAAAATGTCTTGAGGCTGCACTTGGCTCTTCTTTTCTTCCCCCTTTGAGTTGGAGTTGGTGTTGGGTTTAACGAGGAAACATATACATACATACATATATAAAAAAACATTTAACAAGGCAAAGCAAAGCAAAGTCAGGCCAACTCTAAATAAAGAATGAATGAATGAACGAATGAATAAATATGGCAAACGCAATGTGCAATAATTTCAATTACTCTTATAAATGTCTGGGCTTCTGTCTATCTATTTTGTAAATTTATTATGGCAACAACAGATACATTTAGAGTCTAAACTTCTGAGAATGCATAAAACAAAGTAAAAGAGTGAATTTAAAATGAAATCTTTAATTTAATGAGTGTTAAGACTTGTTTGTTTGTGGGCTTTCCTGATTTGGAAAATCTGTGTTTTTATGTGAAAACTAATCAAACAAGTATGTTCTTGACTTTCACCTAAAAGTTTATGACAAGATTTTAAAAACAAAAATGAAAAATTGAAGACAAAATAAGTAGCATACATCTTAATAATGCACAAAATTTCATTTACATACTTAACAAAGTTTAAAGTTCTCCTTAAACCATGTAAGTCTTCCATAAAATTATGTTATTACACACACATTTTGACTCTTCATTTTCTTCAAACTTCTTAATGAGTTTGTACATCACTTCCGGTTTAATTAATCTACATACGCGCTCTAATTAATCATCACCACGTTGCCTATAATTGCCTATTTTACAAATCGTTACGTTTTCCCTAGGTATAATATTGTAATTTTCCATGCTTACATTGGTACATATACTCGTGTGTATAGTATTATGTATATAAAGTTTCGACAATCTTTGTCACGGTGTTTTTAGTTGTTTTGTGGTTTTTGTGTTTAGTGGCATAATTTACTAGTTTTGCGTCTTTGACGCCTTTAGGCCTTTGCATTCACAAATAATAAATCAACAGTAACAGTATCCAGTTTTGTTTGCCTTTTGAAGCATATTGTATTCTTTGAATGCCTCTCTAAAGTTTCTTTAGGTTTTGTTTGTTTACTTGTTTGCTTGTTTGTTTGTTTATTGTGTGTGCTTTAGAAAGATTATATTGCTGCCACTCCCACAGTTACTTGTTTCTTATTTTTGAGTAAATATTTTAGTTTTGTCTTTTTTATTTAAGCAATAATTCGCTTTGTGTAAACAGCTTTTGATGATATCGCTTGCTTGCAAAGGTGTTTTGTGGTCTTTTTAATTTTTATTGCATAATTTTAGGAGTGTATATCCTATGCGCTAATCAGCTACCATTGTGTATCAACTAATACTTAGCTTAATACTTCCTTATAAAATGCTTTCTTTACCGTTATGGAAACAAATTGAATTCTCTTAATATTTTGAAGATCTGAAGTTAAAACAATTGTTTATCAATCTAAAACTACAGAGAAAATCATTTTTGCGTAAACAAAATGAAACGAAGTGCATAACAATATTACTCCCAATCTCTTCACACATTAGTTTGACTTTAAAATTTTTCTACCAGTGGAAGTGGCTTTTCTGTTCTATATATTATTTAAATATATATTATCTGCAGCAAATGATGACTGACCGATGGATAACAAAAGCAGTCCAAAGAAAAATTTGGAAAATTTTTATTACATGTAGGGTGAGTGGTTGATAGAAAAATGATAAGAGACAATGACGACGGCGAGTAGATGATGCCAATGAGTGAGCAGTGACAACAACGTATGAGAAGAGAACAAACGATGCTCAACGACGAGAGGAGACTTTTTTGAGATCGCTTAATGAGTGCTGACGTGACATGACGCTTACGAAATTGAATTACAAACGTTTTTGAAGTGAGTAAGACTTACAAACCAAGGGATTGGGGTTCCAGTCGTACATGGGAATATTTGTTTCTTTTTTTGAAGTGAAACTTCTTTAGCGAAGGGAAGGAAATCCAAAAAATATGAAAATTAAATGTGACGAAATTCAAAATTTGACGATGTTATTATTATATATCTTACTCATGCATACGCCTTCATTCTCTACACTGCAGACGTGCCCACACAAGACAATGCGCATTGTTTTGTGCGTTTTCCCACTGCGTCTCTGAAGCATCGTCACATTTTGATTTTCGTCACATTTAATTTTTTATTTTTTGGACTTCCTCCCTTCGTGTGTTTTACTACATTTCTATAAACTACTTAAATAAACTATAATCTTATCCCACAAACAATAAATGATGTAGATCACAGTAATAATTTGTGGAAACACATTTATGAAAAACGTTTACCCGAATTTAGTCAAATAATAGACAAATCTATAATATTAAAAACATGCGCTTGTTAATGCTGAGAGTTATGTTTGGTTCATAACAAGTAAATTAAGTTTATTTCTCCTAAATTTATTTTACCTTGCTGATATTACTTGCTCTGGTAAATTGTAACTCTTAAGTTAGAAATTGAGCATTTGAACTCGTTTTTGTTAGCCGAGTATTAGCATACGAAAAGTTGCCAGTATTGCATTAGTAGATTATTAGCATTATTGAATCATTCTGAAGCTCAAAGAAGAAAGATCTTTACTACGAAACTAAACATAATGGCTAAAACTCTGAATTATTACATAATAATTGAATCTAGAAGCCAAATCAAGTTTCCAAACTTTTAACTCTTGAATCTTAATTTAGAACCAAGAAATAACAAGTAATATCAGTAAGGACTTCAGTTTGCCTTAGAACATTAGAACGAAAGTGTCAAAAGAGGATGAAAACTAGAGAATACCTGACATTATTTGGACAAATGTGGCAACACTTGTCTCTTATTGAGTGATTCTCTATAATGAATTCCCCAATACCGAAGATATTTTAAAGACATAGAGTTTTTGTAATTTTTTAAATATATAGAATTACCCTTCTGTCGCGAAGTTATTCAAAAGCAACATAAGTGCATTATGAAAGTAAAAGCATGGGTGATAGTGGTATGATGCTGGATTTGATTATCCGATGATGGGAGTAATAAGCTCCTTAGCAGCATTAAAAAAACAGATGATTTCAGGGAGAGTTATGATTGAAATGGACCTTTGATGTAATCGATGTAACGTTAAATGCTCTTATATATGTTGATAATGATGTAGCCATCATCGCAAAATAAAATTATTATTGGAAATCAATATGGTTACCAATGTAAAAAAAACTAACAAAGAACAATTGGTGATTCTATTTCAATCTTTTTTTTTTTTTATTTAAACCTTAATATCAAAAACCCCTTCTCTAACGAAATATTTGTCGGAACATCACGAATCAAAATAGAGGCAACTACTTAGCAGCAAACGCACTTACCTGCACATTTCGTTTATGTACATAAAACGGATGTTTTGTTCACATTTCGCTTAGCGATATCTTTCTGTTACAAATAAAAAATTAACATCTCGTTTAAGTTGCACAAAGCGGCTATTATGAAGTTAGTTCTAATGCAATTCACATAGTTTTAAAAAAATTTAAAATTCAAAAAATACAATATTATAAGTATAAATACTCTGCCTGAAACAAAGGAATTTTAAAATTTGTTCGCTAAGCTAAACAAAAGAATTATGCTTGAAAATTGATTTCTGTTAAGCAAATTCCACTTTATAATTTCTTTGAATTAGTAGTTAAAATATGTGAAACCAAAAATTTGGAATTTTATTTATTAAACTTTATACAATTCGAAATCAATAACAAAATTATTTAAACATCAATTACTGACTTGCATTTATTCATTGCACTGCACAAAACATAACATCATATCACTTTATTTAGTCCATGTATATATCAATTTGCGGTTAACATTTTGTGGTTAAATAAGATAAGCCAAAGTTAAAACGCTATGAGACTCAGTTGCTCTCCAGTTCACTAAATTTGTGTTATCATTTACATAATCATTATTATTATTAGTAGCAGCAGGAGCAACATCGTCATCATCATCATCATTATCTTTGTAACCGTTACTTGCGGTTTAATTCAATATTAGTGTAGTGTAACTGTGCATATATTAGAGTATGTTTAGTGCCAAAAAGTTATTAATAAATCTGCTTAGTTAGATTGTTCCTAATTAGTTAAAGTCGCACGCAATTAGCGTATAAACTTATCCGTAAGCATAGCTCATTTTAACACTCATCAGACCTCTCATCTCACTTTAGATAGATTGTTTAATTTTCGTTTAGGATAATAAATTTATATAATTTAGATATGTTCTTAGGTATATTACGAGTAAAACATTACAAACATTTTAATGTGAAAACTGATAGGGGACAATAAGTTTAATTAAATGATATTATACTCACTTATGCCAAAACATGTTTCCCGATACTAGAGGCATTTCCATAAGTAATGCATTTAATAAAGATGATTTGCCACTGCCATTTTTACCCACGATCAAAGTTAGTTTGCCTTTAGGTATGGCAATATGATTGACATTTAATTGTATCTTTTTTGTGCCTGGTTGCCATGTGAATAAACCGTCATTGATTGACACTGCAATATCTTCAGGCATTTTTAGAAGTAACGAATCACGACGCCATGAATCTGTATTACGGGCGCGTATCAAAGAAAATTCAATAGGTTTCTCGAGCGGAAAACCTCCGCTCGGCAGACGGCGTGGTTTTATTGCCACATAGGGAGTGTTACGCAACAATTCACGACGATGTTGGACCATATTATTATGTTTTCTTTCAAAATATTTCATTTCACATTGATATGAAGGTTGCTTATCAATATCGTTGGCTTCATTCTCTCCTGGAGCAAGGACATCGCTGGGAATATCCATAATACCGCATTCTGGTCCATTTTCTAGTAGAGGTGTTATAGGTTCAGATTGTGCCAATGGTGCTGGTTCAGTTGGGATATGTATCTTTAAAGCTAAGCGTTCATTTAATTTATTTTCAGTTTGCACTGTTCTCATAGCAAGATTTGATTTCTCGTGGGCCTCGTACATATCCAGTGAGGCATCACTCTTACTGAGTATACGTGCCATATTCCGTATACCTTCGAATTGTTTTTGTATCTCACGTGCATTCAAGAAACTTTCTAAACGACGTGTAGACACCACAGCAGAAATGATTATAGGCACTGTAATAGGAAAGATCAGCAATGGGACAGTCATCTGTTGAAATAGTGCCAAAGCTGAGAACAAATGACTGGCAGTGAATTCTGTTGCATTCTCCTGTGGTAGGCAAACATAAACGGCAAGTGTAACAAATGTAATGAGCACCATTGAGATATGAGTAAGAATTGCTGTAAATTAAAATAAAGTGTTATCAGATTGCATTAAGTTTGTAGTGAATATACAATACTTACTCATTAATGTCCAGTACAAGGCATCTTTGTTTAGATATTTTAATTCTTTTTCGCGGGCTGCAGTGATTTTTTTCAGAAACACATCATCCCATGCATTTAACTTTATGATCTTAATACCAATGAGTGTATCATGCATCTTTTTTAAACGTTCATCGGTATATTTCTGTAAAACAAAGGAATTTATCATAGAAAATATGCCTTCTTTGTTCACCTGTCTTGATGTCTTCTTACTATGAGAACTGAATTTGTTTTTTGAAGACTTGGCCAACAATGCATATTTACTCGCTTTCAAGAGTTTTTATTTATATTAAACTAACAAAGCTTGTCAAATGAAATTTCATATATAATTTCGTTAGTTTTGGAGCAGTTCAAATTTATTTTAATTTTCGCCATGCCTCTAATCCAAATTTACCAATATTCCTTAGCCACATCAACAGATAACTTCCACAGTTTAAAAGAAATCGGTTTGAATATCAATATATGCTAGTCTAAATATCTTTGTATCTTACGATGAACTCGAAATAATTTCATTAGAATGTATATAATTTACTTAAAACATCCAAATGCGGCTTTCTTTTTATTGTACTTTCCTACTGAGAAATAAAAACCAATATTAATATTTATTTTTCATCCCCAGATTCCTTAGAAAACAATTTGTATACAAGCTCAACCAAATATCAACAACACAACCAATTGACCAACAACATTAGCTTGGAAAACTTTTAGCTTTTCATTTAACAAAGAACTGCTCATTATGGTCATATTGGTTTGATTATTCGATTCCCTACATTATTTGGAAGAGCATTAATAAATGAAACTAGTACTTATTTTACACAGACTTTCTAAGGGTGAATCGAACTAATATTTTTGAAGGGAAACTTTAAAACTTTACAGTCAAATTTAAATTTTTTTATGATTATTAAAATTTTTTGGAAAATCGACTGAAATGAATTCTGACCATTTTGGTTAAAATTGCATATGAAAGCTTTGTAAATCAATGAAGTCGTCTGTGTCAAAAGTCTCAGAGTATATGTCAATATAAAATAATAATAATTAATTCTTCTGATTTTGTCTAAAGTATTTCAAGTCCTGCACAATGTGTTACAGTTTGTTTCGAAGAAATTAAACGAATTTATAATAACAGTGAGGCTGTGAGGCTACGGAGGTGTGCATTCTTGTTCATTTGATAAGTCACTGAAATTATTTATGTGTCTGTCCGTTTGTCCAAACTAATTATCATATCAATATATTATACACACATCTGTATCTCTCCAATTCTTCATTTAAGAACTTTCACTTCTGTCTTATCTACAACACGCGCAATAATTTTTTAGATTAAGTTATATACTACGTTCAAATGAAACCTTAATTTTGCTTACTAATTTTCAAATTTTACAGAATTCAAGAAAAAATATCCAAATTATTTGTTGTTCATTCTTTTTAAAGGAAAATTATCTTTGTAACTACTTAGGAACCGATGGAGTCGCATTTTCTTTCTTATAAGAAAGAGAATGGCCAAGTGCAAAAAGTCGTTTAATTTATTTATTTTGTCTGGTTGATCATTTCGACATATAGCTTATTGGTTCTCCTTTCTACTTGTTACATTTTTCTGTTCAAACTTATGGTACCCTCCTGAAGGGTATAAGAATTACTTCAAGCCACAAAAATACATTGCATACTTTTGAGATTGCAATGGAAATTTAGGAAACCAAAATTTAATTAGCACAAAAAGCACAACAATAACAAAAACAACAAAAGTAATAGTAAATTGACCACAAATCTGTAAAACTAGAACAGAGTTTAAAAGATATTGTATGCACATTTCAAGTGAAATGAAGAATGAAGTGATGTAACATTGAAAATCTAACTTTAAGTTTTCAATAGAAATGAAAATCTAATATTTATTTCACTTTGGTCATAAATGGTTAATTGAAATTGATTTTATAAATTGATCATAGAGTAGTTTTCTACATTAACAAAGTAAATAAATGCATCTAATTAAAAACAACACAAATCTCTTTTAGTAAAATTACTTACCGCAATTGTTTCCGAATTATTCGACATTGCTTTACCAATGAGAAATTGTAATGGTGTCATCGTTAAAATACATACAAATGCTCCGACAACCGCACTTATACCCAATTTCAAATACAAAAGATACATGACAATTGCAATCTGTGAACATTGGGAGAAAGCATACCAAAATAAATGACTTTATTATGCAAATATCAAATTATGTCTCTTGTAACCTTTATTATATACTATAAACAAATATGTACTTAGATTTATGTACGTGTTTAAGGAGATAAATATATACTTATACCATATATATAATGGATATTATTATAAATTTGTATTGTATTTAGATAGTGTATTTTCTTATTCTACTGTACAGTTTCAGGAGGATATGAATTTTGTTTTATTATCTATACAAATTTGTATCAATGGTTAATTTTATTAGTATTAAAGCTTTAAGTGTTTGACTAAAACAATTTACTGTTATAAAAATGTATTAATTAATATATGTTCATGATACTTCCATTGCCTTGAGATATTAAAACTGATATAAAATACAAGTATGTAATTAATATCTCTAAGTGCTATAATAATAAATTAAGCTTCTTCTCGAATCAAGGTGTAAGAAAAAATCTATTGCAAACAATAACAGGAAAAGTTTTGAGCACATAAATAAATATGTAGAAATGTCCATATTTAAATCACATAACATAGAATAACTTGAAGGATTATTTACAAGATTTTTCAATGTTTCTTAAAGTTAAATTTTTGCGAAAAGTTGGTTTGTCAAAAAAAAAGATGAATATATGCAAGGAATTGAGCTAATGAGTATAAATGGAAGAGAATTGGACAAAGTTTTTATTTTAATGCATGTACAACAAGAAGTTTGATGTCGCCGTTGCTATTTAGAAGGTGGATTGTATATTCTGAAATAAAATAGTAGACTTCATTTATATGTAGACGATACAGAGTTATTATTGGACGACATAGATTCAATTATTACAGGGAATTATAAATCAGATAGGGTTCAATATATTGTGTCATATGAAACATGCAAGTGAATCTAGCATAGTCCACTTTAATGGCATTTATACGCAGATGTAAAGATACTATGTATAGTTGAGAAATTGAAATTTAAATTATATTGTCTACATACAATGTACAGTTAAGTAAGATAAAACTGACACATCATATTTAAGTTCGAAAGTGCTTCAATTCCTAAAGATTTACTATGTTTGATGATGTGAACAATTTACAGCTAAATATTTTTTTAAAACGCAAACTGAAATAATCAATAAATTTATTTACAAAAAAAGAAATACAGACCACCTAATGAAATTCTCTGAATCTAATAGAAATCACAGACAAATTCCATCACACACAATAATAATGTCGTGCAATTAATTAATTATTTCCACCAGAAAAATAATTTTAAATCTTTATATAATCAATTGAATATACACAATAATAATTCAAGAACAACTTTTACCTATGGCCCCCTTAACAGTTTGTTTGTATTATATATGTACTACTTACTAAGTACTACCCAATCCACTAGAAACACCAAACCACATGACACCGCATACAAATGAGTAAATTATCTCACGCAGATGTTACCAGTCAATCCAGCACAGCAAAAACAAAAACAAACAAACAACAAGAAACAACCGCATTACAAAGTCGTAGGGATGACCAAAAATAAAATAAATTCCATCAAACATTTACAACAAATCAATTGAATGCCACAAATATTTAAATGAAGCTTTAAAGGTGGACAAATCAAATGTTCATCCAAAGATAAACAAACCTTCGAACACGTATCTATGTAAACGTAATCAATGCAAATATATTTCATTGCTAATTATATTGCACATGCAACAATACAAGTACAACATACAATAGATTCATTGAATGGGTAAGGACTTATAACATTTGAAAACAAACCAACCAAACTCAGACCTGACCAGACAAATAGAACATTTAATATAAATTAATTATGCGTGTTTGTTGATCTGTCTGTACATTTTTCTTTCTTTTGGTATGATAGTGAATAGATATTTATATCTACATACCCGACGCGGCGTCGCACGGTGAACTGAATTCCTTCAATTTGAATGAACAGTACGATCCTGAATATAGAAAAAATAAAACTGATATGTTCTTCACTTTCAGTAAACCAAATTTGCATATGCCTACATTTACAAGTTCGCACCATTGCTATTAATAAGTTGAATTACATCTAAAAATATCCTATGTTCAGAGCTGGAACAAACCATACACATACACAAGATTTCATTGAACGGTTGTCCTCGCATAAGAATCAAACAAACAAACCAAACATTAACTTATTACTTCATTACAAACAAATATGACAATCTCGTTTTTCATTTATTTTTTTTTCTTTTTTGTTTTGTTTTTTTTTTGTCTTGAATACCATTAACAATAATGGTATTATCACTTTCGTGTAATATTTGTAACACAATAATGAAGAGATGAAATCATGTATAAGTAAGATTATTTAATTTTTTTATTTATTTGCTTATCTATTGAACTGTCTGTCTGATTCAGTCTCTTATTTTTAGATACATTTTAATAATTTTCCATTAAAATCGAATTGCTCATACCAACAAAAACAAACACAAATGATCAATACTTGGTTAAAAATTGTCTAAATTTGTAATGTTTTAAACAAACGTCGATTCCAACATATCATGCATATTTCAACTCCTATGCCTCCTATATATAAAAATACATACTGATATCGCTATGAACTGAACTATCAATGCGCGGACAATGGCCAATCATATATGTGTGTATAACCTACTTACGCCTCTCACTTAAGAAACAACTTACAAGTTCGCCTGTTAACGTGGAAACGTTTTTAAAAAGGGGACACATGTCAGAATCTGACGCGCTTTCAGATGTGTAACAAAAAATTGTCGCTTTTATTTTTAATATATCTCGTAACTTAAAAAACCGTAATGCCATGTAGTTTTTATATTCTGAAAATAGAGGAAGCGATAATGCCTGTAACAGAAATTTTGCCATTGCGCGCTTATGTTATCAAGGGGGGAGGGGCGTTCAAAAAGGTAACAACTAATTGAGAAAATAATTTTCTTTTTTAGCGTATTGCTTGAGAACGGCTTGTCCTATTTGACGAATTTCTTTTTTATTGTGTTCGTTATAGGCCAATTAGATGTATGAGAAGGAACTGTTTTGGAGAACCACCAGAAAAGTTGGAAATTTTGACGTTTTCTATTAAAATGTTAATAAATGTAAAAGTGAAGTATACTTTTAGTGATAAAATTTTTATAGATTTTTTTTTTTTTTGTTTTCTTTATTATTTTTGTTATTGTGCTTTTGCTATTTCTATCATAGGCATGTACGATGACGTACATATCAGACCAAGTTGAAAATACCAATTGGAAGAAACACTCATGACTCGCATAAATCAAATTCATTTATTCATTGCTCTACAATAGAAAATGCAATATGATATTTTTATGTAATTTGTCGAAACTATTCACTCATTTCTACCTGACTTGTATTCAGTATTTATTTTGCTTTATCACTTCCCATCATTAAGCTTAGAAATTATTTTGAAGATGAAGGGTATCATATAGTCAGGAGCACTGATTTAACTAACTTGATATCATATATTTTTTTTTTCCTCTACATGAAATTTTTTTTTTTTTTTTTTTTCACGAAGTTTTAAAATAACATTCAAATACCAAAAGCAAATAAAATGTTTATGCAAATCAAATAATCTCTGCAAAAGCAACAACAACAAGTGCAACAGTAATAATAACAAACAGAAAAACTAACATTTTCAATAAATAAAATTTACACTTATTGTTCTTATTGATGTTTATTGTTGCTATTGTAATCGTAATTGTAATTGTATTTGTGTTTGTATTTGTTTGTTTGAATGTATATCTTCTCTGAAATTTATCACATTGCATTTTTACAGCCAATTAAATGCATAAATCTTGTTAAAAGCATAAAAATTATACTCTCAAATTTGCATTTCAAACAACAGAATATACAACAAATCTCAAATGTCAACAAATGTTTGGTTATAAATTTTGTTATAAGTCAAGATCACATATACACCAGATGCTCGTAAATTTCAACAATAGATAAATGTGCAAAAATACTTTCTCGTTAAGAAATTTGTTAGATTAAAATTTGACTACTACTACAAAGTATCATGACACAATGTTAGAATAAGAAAGGATAAGTTAGCTTAAGAAGAGATGAAATATATTAAAACTATTTTCTTGTAATGCAAACAAACCTTTAAAGGTATTGCCCAAACATAGTGCGCAATCCAAAAGAAAGACATTATATTGAGGGTGTCTTCGGTCATAAGATTTGTAATGGCACCAACATCATTGAGACCTGCAAAACGAAATTGTAAAATAAGTTATGATAAGGAAAGATAATAAATTTATATAAATTTTTACTAATATTTAAAAAGATTTTATTTTTTTTTTTTTTTTTGCATCTTAAGAATTCAGTGTTTATGTAAAGGAAAATATTTTGTTGAAAACTTTTGTAGAAGATTTTTCAAACCAAAAATAAAGTTAATATATGTATATATAATTGATAACCATTGTATCATGCAATTCCACATTTTCATTAAGGGAAATTTGACGCTTTATACTAGTTTTTCGCTCTCATTAATCCTACAATACTTCACTCTCATTTAAGAAGTTAATTAGCAGTTTACAATTACAATTATACAACAAAATTTTTTTCATTAATGAAAAAATAATATCACTACATACACGGTAAATAATGAATTCTTTTTTATATCTCTATCATTGCTTCACTTTGTTTCTGTCAACCCGCACCAATCACTTATGTATTGCATTCAACCTAATGGAAACTAAATACGTAATCTAAAATTGTGTGAATACTTGCACTGAACTAAAATCAATTAAGTAGGCGGTAGTTTTTGTATAAAAAACACACGATTTTCTGTATATTAAAATAATCATAAGATCAAACCATAAAGATATATATGAAGCAGTGACATTTCGAGATGAATTTGTCGTCGATCTTATTAAATTCATAACATATCGCGATGACTTACGTCTAATGTAGTCATTTCTCTTTTTAAAAATGATGTCTAGTTAACTTGCGTCTGATCCTGTCAGTGGGTTTTCGCAAGTGAGTTAAATGGTTCTTGTTTGCTTCTGAATTTTAACAAACCCGCAACTTGCACTTAAAAGCTAATTGTTGTTGCTTTGGTAATCTGTAGTATGGTCGCTTTGTTATTGTTACTGTCGGTTGTGTGGGTTATAGTCGCATACTTAGAATTGCCTAAGCTTGATGTCAGTCCTGCGCTTTTCATAATCCTTCCGTTAAAAGCGATGTTAAGCTTTCAACCGACGTGGACCCTAGGGGCAAATCAATGCTCACTTAATGCTTGCCACGGCCTTGTAACCTCCAATGGACTGAAATGCCCAATGAAGATACCAATGTTCCGTTGTGTCTTTTATTGAGTTCACCGTGCCGGCATAGGTATAGCGACCAGTTTGGAGCGTAGAAATATTGGGTCTTTAAACAAGATAATGGGTTCCACATTCCCAAGATTGAATATCACCCGAATGCTGAAGATAACAAAAACTACCAACCTAAGCGGCCGGTTATTTAAATAGGAACTATGTTCAAGAGCGGTCTCTCCATCCCTGAGCGATCGCGAAAGGATTACAGATGAAGCGAGTATCTCAAGGGTGGAGTCGTAGAACCGAAGCTGTAGGAGACGGGTGTTTGTTCATCCTGACGCTAAAATAAAACATGTGCTCTAACACAATTATCTACGATTAATATACAATAAAAACAATAAATAATGCGTCAATATTATTACTAAATTATAAAAGCACATTCAGTACAAATGAAAATTCTTATATAAAGTATTTTGACTGGTTCGTTGGCCCAGGGGTTAGTGCGCTGGGCTGACATCCCAACAGTCGCGGGTCCGATTTCCACTCAAGGCAAGTCTGGTCCTGCACTTTTCTAATTTCCTCCTTTCCTTCTTAACTTTCCCCTGAGCTGAAGGCCTCTGACACTATTGCTCATATTATATATATACTAGGTTATAATTTGTAACTATAATCTTAGTTCTAATAAATAAATAAATAATAATAAATTTTTAAAGTATTTTAATTTGAAATCCAAAATATTAAATAATTGTATAAAACAAACCAAAAATGGTAAACTGCTAAACCCTAAAAACTTGTGCATCTTCCTAGTTGATTTCTTGTGTACTAGTGATTTTAACCCTTTACGTTGTAAACTAAGTATTCTAATAATTTTCCAGAACCTTTTTAATGCCACGTGCTCATAATTTATTTCAGAAGTAATTTTTCGGTTCATAGGCTTCAAATATGATTGAAAAATATTAAAGTTATAATATAAAGTTAATAAAATAACAACAAATACAGATTTGGTTGCTTACTTCATACAAGTCTTATGTAAAAATGTCTAGTTTTCGTATGAAAGTTTTTGCTTTCCTTAACCTCAATATGTTCCTCATATAGATATGTAGCTGTCTGAATACATTTAATAACATAATTCAACTCTTCACTTATGAATCCTTATTTTTTTAAAATTACCTTAACATATCGCTCCCATATAAACTGAATCAGAATTTTAGCTTTTTTATTTTATTATAACTTTCTCTTAATATTTCTACTTTTATGAAAATGAACTATAAAAAAATTATTATATATATATTGTTTTATATATTCTGTTTTCCCTTGTACTTATATTATTGTATATAGTAAATTTATATTAAAGTCGAAAAAAAATTATCGTACAATGGTAGTTGAAAGTCTCCTCTTTTGCACAGCCTTTATAAGGATCCTTTATATTTTGTCAAACCAAATAAAATCCTTTTCTACAACGATGCACTCAGAATCCTTGACTAAATCCTCTCACTAAAATTTCAATTAACACGACACGCTACATACACAAATAAACAGATAAACAAATGAAAAACAACACCACAGTCTGTCAGTTACTCAGATACTCTGATACTAAATGCGAATACAAATCAAAATATTGTAGTATATATCTAAGTACTTACAGCTTTCACGCTCTGCCTGCAACGCACACATTCCAAATGGCTTTGATTGTTGCCTCGACAAGGGCGACGATGATGATGATGCCGGTGATGATGATGGTGATTGTTGTTGCTGCTGTTTTGGGTAAGGATTTGGAATGGGTCCTTCAATAGGTTGATGCGTCTGTTGCTGGTGGTGTTCATGATGTTGGTGATGCGCTAGTGCCGGCTTATTGTTGCCGTTCGCGTTGTCATCGCTTGTGTGGATGGCAACTGATTTTAACTCTTTGCAATGATTCACACCATTTTGCATGGTGCCACTAACTAAACTAACAGTAACAACATCGGTAGATGTAACATTATCATCATTATTGTAAGTATTGTCATCGACATCATTATCATCACGACTGTTGTTGGTATTGTTGTTGCAACTAGAATTGAGCAATAATGTTTTGCGATAAATTAGACCCTGCAGGGATGTCTTTATCCTGATACCCGTCATATTGAGCATGTGCGTCGAAGCCTGTGACAATGCAGCCTGCAACAAAGCAGCCAGTAATACAATCCAAGCAATGGCCCAACCATTTGTTACCAAATCTAACCAACATGGATAGTAAATTTTCACATTTA
This sequence comes from Amiota minor, assembly GCA_037043295.1. Classification (NCBI taxonomy): domain Eukaryota; kingdom Metazoa; phylum Arthropoda; class Insecta; order Diptera; family Drosophilidae; genus Amiota; species Amiota minor. The sequence goes on from JBAMAW010002153.1 coordinate 1,302,663, forward strand.
GGCCAAACGAAGCCATTGATGACAATGATGATAATAATGATGGCGATGATGACGATGATGACGACGGGTCAATTTTTCTATAGTTATTGTCAAATGGAGAAAGGTTGTAACTGTTGTTGCCACCATCAGGATTTGGCAACCAAATTGATCCTGTTGCGCGTATGTTTAGGTTCCTGACATCCATGCCTCCATAGAGATTTGCCTTTGGGCCATTTGATGTATTACTGCTGATGTTTTGTAAGCCACCACTATCAGTATGTGGCATTGCAACTCCATCCGATATTGTGCCATAGAGCATTTCAATATATTGCACTATTTGTTGGATCGCAAGTGGACCAATCAATGCAAATAAATCACCAAAGAGCTTTAAAATGCCACCCAGTGTAAACATGCGCCAACTGTTCTTCACATAACAATACCACAAAGATGGCGGTGCATTGCCGTTTTTCTGCAAAATAACAATAAAAACAAAAAAACAAACCAACCAAATGAAAATAACAAAAAGATACTACGAGTAGACTGAAGTACTACTGAACAAAAATAAATACCATATATTCACATGATAAATACACACAACACACAAAAAGACTATCGTGTCCAGTGAGAAGTAGTAAGAGCTGAAGGAAATTGTAATACTTTGCAATGGTGACTGACTATTCGTGTTTGTAAAATGCATCCTTGCATCTGTTGCGCATTTTTCATTATGTATACGTTTTAATTTTTCATTTCGTTTCAGTTTGTTTCATTACGTTACATTTACATTAAGTTGGTTAACAAAAAGGCAAAAAGAAACAGAAAATACACACCAACAACCGCTAAAGATGTTTTTAATTAACAATTTATTATAGACAGAAAAAACAAATGTATTAAAACAAATAAAAAAAAATAAGCAATAGTGAATCCACATTATACAATCCTGAATTAATAGTAGTCACATTAATAATATTAATAAATATATATCATTAATACGCTTCCACTGCGTGTTGACAGCGCAAATGGTTAGTCTTTTATACGAGTAATACCCTTTACCCATATGGATTTAGTATGTTTTGAGCGAATAACTGACGCCTTAAAATATACCAACACATATATTCTTGATGAACATGAAAAGTCCGATCGGTCTATCCTTTTATTTGTCTAACTATCTGGTCGCCTGCTGCTAGGAAAACTGCTCTTGAATAGTTCTAGGACAGACTAGATTGCTTCAAATCCTTGCCATGATCTTTAAATATCCCCATATTGATAGGAACCCAATGTCATTTGCGTAAATACTATGTTCAACTCCAACCATAATGTTTACAGTTTTGGAGTTTAGTCTTCCAAAAGAAAACATATACGATTCATTCTATTTTAGAACTTTGGCTATCGATATCATTTCTCCTTCAATTCTGATCAGAATTTTGTTTCTCTATTGTGCAATATAGTGTATCTATTAGTTGGACCCATCTGATTATAGAATTCTTGCTTGTTATGTTGTGTGGTATGTATAAAAAACAATGTGTGTTTATTTTAAATTATTATTTTGTTTTCATTTAAATATCAATAGTAGAGAAACTATTATCGTGGGGAATTTTAGAAAGTCTTATAAAATAATACTTAATGAATTCTTTATCATTTGCCTCTGAAAACACAGACTTTTGATCGACTGCAATACTAAAAGTGAATATTATTTATATCATATGTTTGTATTCAGGTTATCCAAAGGTCTTTCAAGGTTTTCTAAAGCTTCAATTTCCAAATATATAAAGTCAAACAAACCAACTAATTATTTTTTTATATTTATGTAACTTTATATTCTTTAAATTTTTAAAAATTTAATATAAAAGATTTTTAGCAACTTAATTTTTTAAGAATTAACTGATTTTAAAATCATTTAAATCTCTGATTAATTATGATTACAATTTAAAGAATTTTACTCAATACCCTCGCTATGTTAGACTTTCTTTTTAACCAACAAGAGAGAGATGACAAAATAAAATGATTTTAATCATATGGACAGGCATTAATAATGATATTTTGTCGCATGCCATTTTGTCATTATGCATATAAATAAAAAGCATATTATAGATCAATAAATAAGAATGCATAAATTATAAAATACAACTATCGTTTTGTAAAATAGTAAAAAAAAAATAATGTAAATTGTTGAAGTATATTTTCATCAATGAATAAATGTTATCAGGCAGAAACAAAAACACACAGGCAACACTTTAACTGAAGTCAGCAACCATTTTGCAAGCAACTTCGATTATTTCAACTCTGTAGACATTTTCATAGTTCATATTTTGCAATATAAAATTTATTGCATTGTAAATAAATTATTCAACATTGTCGCAATTCGAAAATATCTTTTCCCATTCGTGCGTTATATTTTTCTTAATGGAAAATATTTTAATTGAATTTTGAAATGAAAATATTTAAGAATAACAAAAAATGAAAGACTTAATAATGAAAATGATATATTCACTTAATGATTAACATTATTTTTTTGTTATTACAATCATTCAATAACTTCAATATAACTTTAAATTTTTATAAGAATTATACTTACACCTTTTGCTGTTTTGTAAATGAGTAAAAATCGATCGTAGTGAGCACGTGCGCTATCCTCTAAACGCATCTGGCCAAGATCTTCCAATTCCAGTGGTTCGTTATAGCCAAACCAAAGTAAAGGCGTAAGCCACCAGAAGCACGATTTAGAATAGAATGTTGCAAGTGTGTGTTTGTAGCCAATTTTCTCATAGGTTTCGATATAATCAGGACGATATCGCTTAAGAAATAAGAAAAAATATATATTACTACATATTTAACCTTTTTATTTATTATCTTGAAAATTTTTAAAAGACCATTACTTGTAATCTATGGTTTCGAAATCAAATCAAAATTAGATTGGGCTGAACTTTTCAAAGACTGAATAAAAGATATCAACTTATTTGGATTCTAGGACATATTAATAAAGCTTACTAGAAGAATGGGAGGCAGTGGCTTTATTGAACCGATACTGAGATCCGATAAAACTTCAGTTTTCTTAATTGATCATAACATAATCATAAGACTTAAAAAAAAAGGCAGAGTAGTCATTGTATTTGTCTAATAACACCTAGAACAGAAACAGACCTATGTATCTCCTAATACATGTCTTAATGAATACCACACTCTTGAATATCTGTAATTAAATATGTATAAACCAAAACCACTTAAAATCATTTTTCTATTGAAAAACTTAACAGCCACAATCTATTATGAATTTCAAAGAATACTAGCATCGATAGTAAACCATTTCTATAAATAAACCAAACCCATTTTATCCGAACAGGATGTCTGCTTCGCAAATGGAAACAAAAACACAACCGAAAAAAAATTTTAATAAAGGAAGTTTATTTAGTAAAACTCATCATCATCGGCTAAATCATTACCATCAACAAAAATAGCATTAAGACCGGCGGAATACTAAGAGCAAGAACAACTTCATCGCCGAGGCGGAAATAAGTAAAAATGCATTTTGCATTTGCATATTGGGTGTATGCATATGATTCCGCCCTTTTTTGTGAAAACAAAACAAATTTGCTTGTTTAGAAAAAGGAAAATTTATTTATTCAAAGTATGCCCCATCTGCAGCTACATCCTTTGCCCATCTTTCAGGCAATTTACGGATTCCTTGCATAAAGAAGTCCTGGTCTTTTGAGGCAATCCAATTATGAAGCCAAATTTTGATATCTTCATAAGAAGTGAATCGCTCTCCCGTAAGATCAGACTGCATCCTTCGAAATAAATGAAAATCTGAAGGGGCTATATCTGGTGAATATGGCGGGTGGGGTAGCACTTCCCAGTCTTGTCCATTTAAATATGTTTTCACAACATTTGCCGTATGCGGTCTGGCGTTGTCATGTTGAAGAATTAATTTGTCATGCCTATTCACCCATTCCGGTCGTTTTTCTTCTATAGCTACCTTCAACCGCATTAGTTGTCGTCTGTAAACATCGCCAGTGATAGTATCAGACGGTTTCAGCAACTCATAGTGCACAACACCTTTCTGATCCCACCAAATACAGAGCATAACCTTGGTACAATGAATATTTTTCTTTGGCTGTGATGGGCCGGCCTCACCTGGCTTCAGCCAAGATTTTTTGCGTTTAGGATTCTCGTAATATATCCATTTTTCATCTCCCGTGATTATCCGATGCAAAAAACCTTTTCTTTTTTGTCTTTGAAGCAGCATTTCACAAATGGTTTTGCGACGTTCGATGTCTCGGTCTTTCAATTCATGTGGCACCCAGTTATTGACTTTTTGAACCATTCCCATTGCTTGCAAACGTCTTGAAATAGTTGATTGATCAACATTTAATGTTGTTGCCAATTCTGATTGTGTTTGACAACAATCTTCGGTCAATAAATCTTCCAATTCAGCATCTTCAAATTTTTTGGGTGGTTTTCCATGTTCTTGTCCTCAATGTCAAAATCATCATTTTTAAATCGTCGAAACCATTCTTTGCAAGTTGTATTCGATGGAGCATGCTCACCGTAAACATCAGCAAGCAAACGATAAGTTTCCGCTGCACTTTTCTTTGCAACAAAATAGTGCAATAAAACCTCCCGCAAATGATGTTTACTTGGGATAAAACTCGACATTTTCAATGAATTAGAAATATTTGTTGTTTATGCTTCTATCAGCTGTTATACACTGTGTTTAACAGCTGATAGAAGGCACTATCGAATGCAATTATTAGTATTTTAGTGTGCAAGTGTAAGCGGCGATACTAGCGAAACTATCGGAAAGGGCGGAATCATATGCATACACCCAATACTTTTGGGCGTAAAATTAGCTGAGTAAATAGACACTCCCAAAAAAAAACAAAAAGACGACGACAAATGAAAGAAAAAGAGAAAATCAGTGTGCTGTGACAATGGGAAAACTATTATTTAATCTAACAAGGGATTTGGGGCGCCTTAGAATAACAAAAACATCAACAAGAACAACAAAGAATGGATTGCAAAAAGGTTTTAAGTTGAGGGTGAATTGCAAAAAAGTTTTAATATGTTTACATTTTAATTGAGGTTAAGCACGGTTTACTGTAAATTTATAAACAAAATCTCGTCGAATGCAAAATATTGTATAACGTTGCATAATTTCAGCCATCTATGCCCATATTTTTTACGATATATTGTACATAACTAGTATGATATAATTTCTTTTTTGCTTTCATTTCGTATTACTGTCAGTTTATGTTCTTAACTTACGCTTGAGTGATATCATAAGCACAGCGGGATAATGTCAAAAAAACGATGGAATTAAAGAAAACCGGAAAAAGAGTAAAAATGTATACCATAGTATGATGGGCGGCGCCATTATGTGAGCAACAAATGGAAAACAACAATGGTAAAATTGTTAGTCCTTTTCCTACCTACGCAGATACCTACAAAGATGCTTTGGACTTTAGTAGGGTGCAACAAGAAATGCCGCAACTAGTACAATAACAATAATAAAAACTATTAAGAAAGTCCAGACTAAAGAGCATAAAAGAAGAAAGGATAAAATATACGTACTAGAAAAATACTTACAGTAAATGTTACTCAAGCTTAAAGACACAAAAAGAACAACAGAAATAATACAAGAAGGCCAAACACAAAATCAAAATAAAAAATGCTTATACAAACAACCCCAAGCGGACTAAGGGTGACCATCAAATGTAGGGAAGGTATTGCTAACAAAATCTGAAACAAAGGCAAAATATTATATTCAGAGGATTACATAAATGATCTCCAACCGGTACTCTAAATCCAAAAACACAACTGCATTAAAATATTTTCGTTTGCATTCAAGTTAAAGTAAAACATTTACATTTTTGAGACCAATGGAGCCCTCCGAAATGCTGCGTGTATACCGATGGTAAATGAAGAGGAAGAAAACGCGAGTTTTTGTTGTTTTTTTTTTGTAGCTTTTTGTTGTTACCAACGAAATTGAGATTTCGGGTTTCATCCTCGTCTTCGTCCTCTTCATCTAACAACAAGGCGATTGATGACTGTTAACTTATCAGTCGGTGTAAATGTGTCTTAATTTTGTCCGCCTTGAGCCCCTCAGAAGCTTAGTCCGGCACTGTAAACAACAAACTGGCATTGTTCAACAGGCATTAGAGTAACGTCATCCAAGAAAGGATTGTGGCATCTTGTAAGCAAGAAGTAGAAGTAACAAGCGAACACAGAATAGTGTTGTGGAATATCTTAAAAAAGGATGCTTATTTTGGAATGACGTTGCTTGTTTGCTTTGTTCTTTTTTATTTTTGTAAGTATATATGCAAGCGTTTGTAATCCGGGAGTAAGTTAAAGTCAAGCAAAAATGCAACAGATTTGTAAGAATTTTGTTGTGGTGTTAACATAGATTTATTATGTGGTTAACGAAGTCATCAAGCTTCTCGTATAGGAAGTTGAGTTCTTTACCACTATAGTAATACAATATAAAAAGAAGTTCATTTAGTCATTTTGCTGAGATGCTGAGAGCTTAAAAGAAACCTCAATTGTTGCTGAAGAATGATGATCATTTATGCATTTTAAGCCAAAATTCACTCTTTAATTTTTTGGACCTACTTTTTCTAATTAAACTCGGGAGACATTTCGATGAAATTATAATTAATAGTTATAATTTATAATTAATTGTCATAATTTTTTACTAAGAATAGTCTAACTATATTACTATCATACACCATATGTGAATCGCAGCTGAATTGGGACGTGGTAAGTCAGGCCGCAGCTCAAATCATGATAGAGCTGCGGCGTATTGAACGATTACGACGAGTTCAGACGAACGAAGACGTGATAGGTCAATAGTTTGATATTGACAAGAAGTTTTAACGTAAATTTGTTTTGATTTAGATGGGGTAGAAGCAGACTTTGAGCTGCTATGCTCCCTCTTTCCTCCTTGACGTAATGCTTTGCGGTAGTGCCAGGGGGACTGTAGGACTTGGGACGGTGGGGTTTAGTGGGTGCAAGTCCCACACTTCGAATAGTAGATTCGGTTGGCTTTTAATGCTTCCCCATCGGGAAAACAAAAATAAACATTAAACATAAACCACATACCATGAATGTACTACAATAATTTATAAGTATAATAAAATCCAGTCTTGTATCAACCAATACAATAATTTTACTCAAAGTTACAAATAAATCCTTCAAAGTTTTTAAAAAGATACTCGATACTAGAATTAATCTTCAGCAGATGTTCTACTCGCATACTGAAATACTAATAATAGTTGGCTGAAAGCTATTTTGATTGTCCTTATTACAATATGTAATCGTATGTCCATTTTCATTGGCATTGCTAAGTAGCAACAGCTGTTGATATTCTGTAAGAGAAATACAGTACCCATTCGGTTATATAGATACCCGTTTATATGAAAATCCCTGAACATGAACAAAAAAGTCAATCATGTTCTAAAAATGTACAAAGCCTATCTGTTTTGTGTAAATTATATGAAAATTTTGTAATTGTTTTTTTTTTTCAAATGCGTTTAATAGCAGTTCTCATATTGGATAATGGACCACGTCATCTACTAGCTGAAGACTACCCTATTGCACTGTTGAGTTCTTGAAAAAAAAATATAAATAAAAGAGGCTTTCATAAATTTAACTTTGGTTTGGAATAAGCGAAATTCTGATGCAACAAATATATAAAAATGATGGATAAATGTTTTGTCTAACAAATCTTATGATCTTGCGGACAACATTCAATTGAGAAGATTTACAAATTGATGATATTGAAAATAACGAAATTTTTTGACAACTTGAATGAAGTAGGCAACAATGACTTACAAAGCAAGGGGAAAATTCAAATGGTGCATAAAGTCACAGTCTCAGATAGTTTCAATATGTTCATCATTTGAGTTGAAGAAAATTGTATAGAACTGTTGATTCATTGGTGTCTTGCAAGTGCAGAGTTGATCTCATATTTGTATGCCAAATTAACAAGATTTTTCCAACTTAAGTAATCCACTTCATTATTCATTGGAATAATTTGTGAACAACTCATAACGTGAACTAAAAGTATTTGAATCTGTTGATATAATCGAGCGAGTACTGTTTACTAAGAAGTAGATAATATAACTTTTTTGTTTCTGTACATTTTGCAAAATACAACACAAGGCAAAATGACTTTCAGTCACAAACAGAGGAGTCTCTAATAAACTCTTTTGCATCCTCACAGTATAGTAAATGGCTATTATTTTCAAAAAACTGAAAATCTCCTACTTAAACTGCAAGCAGGAAGAGGTGATGATGATACACACCAAATAAAGGGTGTGAGTTAGCACACAAAGAAATCTGTGCTATACAACCATTGAAAATCCCAAAAATAACTTCGTCTTAATTAATAAAATAATAATAATTTGAATATTTATGAACTTGTGCAACATATGAATAATAAATTAAAAATTGTCAAATATTTTGTTAAAGAAATGTAAATAAAAATGTGATGTTTGTGCCTTACTCTTCTATATTAAAGATACAATTTTTTTTGTTTTCCCATATCAATCTTTCTCTCAATGTCAGACTGTCTAGTACACTTTGTATGTTTTCATCTCAGTTTAACAAGTTCTGTAATCCGCTATTCAACATAAAATTGACTATTCCTTCTAGGAATAACCAGACTATACTGTTTCTAAGCAAAAAAAAGAATATCTTAACCCAAAAGTATGCAGTATGCCAAATTAAAAAAGTATTTCTCTTGAACATCCTTTAACTATACAGCTCTGCTTTGAATTATAAACTAAGTTTAGTACTTTATCCAGAATACTAGATGTCGGGCACCTTAAGTTAACCAAGTGTAAAGCCTGCAAGTATGCAATGGATTTTCCTTTTTCATTTTTTATATTCCCATATTATTCCTTTTTTTCCACTTTGAATTTCTTGCTATTTTTAGCAACAATTGTGCCACACATACATACATACATTCGTTGGTTTTGATTCTTTAAATATTTACAAAGCGCTTTGCTGCATGGCACGTGTGGGCGCCCCCAAGTATGCAACAACATTAATACATTTGCAGCAGCATAACAGCAACAACAACAAGAACAACAGGAAGGTAACATAAACAGCACTTTAGATATTTGTTATGCGCAACACTACTTTGGATGCTTATTTTAGTTTTTCTTATTTGTATTTGGATTGCATTATTTTTGTATACATATTTTGTTTTTTACTATGTATATACATATATTCGTACAATACTCGGTATGAATGGTATAAGCACTTCTGCATGATGTTTGTAACAAGTTAAAAAAGAAACCTTCGTAATATAATCATCACCTCATCAAAAGACATTGTCATTACTTTGTGTAACATACAAATTCATTTGCTGCACTTCATTCAACAAAGAACAATGAAAATGGATTCTATTGTAGTAGTCAATTATGATGAAATTGTAATCAATGGTTGATGAAGAGAAAAGCGGTAAAATGCTTATAAATTAATTTACAGTGACAATTCTAATGTAAATACACAAAATGTTATGTGAAGGTGATACTAGACCTACTGCTGCTGCTGCTGCTGCTGCTGCTTCTATTGATATTAAGGACAATGAAACTATTTTAATTTGATTCTTATCACATTCGAATCAAAACTAGGCATTCTTACTATACTCATATGTGTACTCGTAATTTGTTTTTTATAATTACATTTTGCACTTAGGCCAATGAAGGACAATGAAAATGCTTTTCTAATAAAGTTTTCTTTGAAATGAACATTCACTCTCAGTTTTTACAATTGAAAATTGCCTTTATAGTGTACACTTTGTATTCTTGAATGCAATGTCTCTGTTAAGTAGTTCAAATGATCATTAGATATTTAGATATTGAACATTGAACATTTTCTTCTCCTTTTGCAAAATAGTAACATAAACATAAACATACACGAAAATGTAATTTTGAAAGAGCGTTCTTTTCAACTTACAAACTAGCATACAGATTGGCAATACTTTCCCAAAATTTTGTTATATTATTGACCATTCGCTGACTATCAATTCAAAAGATTAATTAGATGATGATTGAAACGCGCAGCTTGGCAAGGTAAATACCAACTGGACATAAATACATACAAAAAATAAAAGAAATGGTATTGATGAAACGAAAAATGTGGCGACGGTGGCATCAGACAAATCACCCCTTGACAAAACTCTTCTAAAAAATATTCAAAAAAAACTTATCATGACAATTAAAGAATACAATACTAAAATACTAAAAAAATTACTTGCAAGAACTAAGAAATGAAAAAAATGCAAACACTTAACAATAAATGGGCAAAATCTAATAGCCCAAAGGCAGATGTATTTGTATTATTTTGATTTGCGACACATTTCATTTTCTAATTTTTGAATTTACCTCCCTTCGCTAAAGAAGTTTCACTTAAATATTGTGCTTATGAGGGTGAGGGACTCTATTGAATTTTTTTTAATATTTTGAACTTAACATAGATACTTCTTTAATTCATATTTTGAAGTTTACTTATTTCTATGCTTGTTGACATTTCACCAATTGTCTAAATGTAATACATATTATAATTTTTATTTTACTTGAAAAATGTAAACAAATGAAACCTCTTAATATACAGCATGTTATAATAGTTAGAACTCACCTCTTTATAAACTGTAAAACCATCAGTGACACTCAATCCCAGCAAACAGAGCACCGTCATAACCAATAAACTCGATTCCAATTCAAAAAAATTCTCATAGTAAACAACTTCTGCTAGCTCATAGATTCGTACAATAAAAATAAGCGCCTCCAATGTAGAACTAATATAGAGAAATACTAGAACAAAATAAAAGAGAAGAAGACAATTCCATAAAAAAATTGTAATAATAATTAAGAAAGTATTTTGGTCTAAAAAAAAAAAAAATAGTTATGTATTGTAAGAAGTTCAAACTTACCTGCTGTGTTTTTCAGTTCAACAATGCGATGATACCACATTAGCATAATTGTTAGGAAAATCGCAGCCAAAGCATTCCAAAGTACTCCAGAGCCAATAATAAGCCAAGTGAGATCACTTTCATTACTTTGGTCTTGTGTTACTCCACTACTACTACTATAATTGCGCACATTTCCGATTTCATGGTAGCCATTTCCGGTTCCTCCGACTAACAATTGCTTTCCTCTTCCTGTTGTTATGGTTGTTGGTAACAGGCTGCGTGCTAATTCCAATGTATTAATAGCCAAGAGTAGTATAGCCACAGCTGCGCGTAAATTATGAAATGTTAACAAAGTTTTATGGCTCCTGTGAAAAATACAAAAAGAAAAAGAAATGAAGGTAGTGCAAAATCATGTAGTCGTCTCGATTTCAAGAAAAACTTAACGGAAGTGAGTGCAAGCCAAGTGGGGTCTACTGCTCTATACAAATTTAACTTTAATTAAGTAAAGCGGCACTTACCGCCCCCGCCTCTTCACACCCATAAACTTACTGTACAATCTGAACGACCAGCTCAAACCTTAAATGCCAGGCCTCAGCCTCTAAAGGAAGTCGTGCTTACTCAGGTGTATGAATCCTGTCTGCTGACTGCATTTATCGTTCGTTTGTTGGCTATTTTACAAGGTCCGTGATGCCATGGTCCTGCGCATGTGTTTGGTTCTGGTTCAGGCTTTGATTCTGGTCCTTGCTTCGGTCAAGATAAGTGTGTGTTTGTCGAGTGGCTTTAATTGCCGCAATTAAGTTCAAGTGTTTACTGTTTATGTTTTTCTTTTTTATTCTTTCTTTATTGTTTTACTTGTTTGTTTTTTAAATTTTCTAGTATTTATATTTTATTATTTCTCTCATTTCATCTTATTTCATTTTTGTTAAGTGCTTTTTTTAATCTTAAACTTACTTACTTACTCGTTCATTAGTGGGATTGTGATTGTCAATGCCTATCAATACTTAAGTTTAAGACAAAAGAAAGGCATTGATTGAAATCTAATCAAAGTAATCTAGACAAATGTGACGAACCCATTAGACGTACAACCCAGTGGACCAAGCAGCGCATGTTGAGTAAAACTTTCGCAAACGGGCTCAGAAAACCAGCATTGCTTGCTTGCAACATTTACTCAATCAATGTTTGCAAATGTGCACACAAACGATAACTTTGCGATCGTAAATATGATAAATAAAAAATAATAATTAAAAGAACACAACACACTTCACACTTTCAAGTTTAGATGGAAAACAGCGGCCTTTGCACACGCTGAATCCTATCTTAAATCGATAAAAAAGATAATTAATTATGTTTTCCAATATTAAATTTATTACTTGCCACGTTTTATATCCAACTAAATTATTTACTATAAATTTCAAGTTAATATACAATATTATTCTACTTGTTTTATGAACAACTTATTAACTTTAATCAATTGCAGAATATTATACATTACTAAATCTGTGATTTAACGAACTTTGCAGAGCTTGACTTGTATTGATATCTCAACACTTGCATGTGTCACAGTACAATTAATACATATAAATAGGATCAATCTTAGGACCATTGTAAATTCAAATTTGAGGTATCTTTTTTAAGTTGCTGCGGTTCTTTTTTTTTTTTTTTTTTTGTGCAGATATGAAGTTACACCTATGAACATATTGTTTTTATTATTAAAACTTATTTTAATTATGCGTAAAGTTATTCAGAATCTGGAAGAAAATTTCTTCAAGGACATCAATTCGTCGTCATTCATACCAATTAAACCTCAAACAAACAACTTTGTTCAATATTTTTTTCACAGAGAACTTCATTGTAAAGATTTAAATAATATAATATATTTATCACACGAATTAAATCCAACTGACCGGCAATTGGTTAATTATGCCATAAAACAATAAAAAGAAAATAAGAATTTTTCCGAAGAAATTACAATTTGAAATTGGCCGCTAAGTCAACAAACAAATTTGTGACTTGAACAATATTTAATTTTATTATGAACCCGAATCAATTTGTTTTAATATTCAATAAAATAAATAGAGATTTCACACACTTTATGTCTTTTATTTAAAATTTAAAAAGATACCTCGAATTTGAACACTTTGTATAATAGATTAGACACGATAAGACAAAATACCAGTGGGAATCTCTTCATTCTATTTAAAATATCCTAACTAATAATTGGTTTCAATCGACATTTTTCTATTACAAATTAATGTAACCAATTAATTATATAGTTTTTTTTTTTTTTTTGTATTATTTTTTATAATATCGATTTGTGTACTTTCACAGTAGTGTAAGGTAAGTTTGTCTTGACGCATAGACCGTACGTCAGAAACCCCATGCCAGTGAGCAAAATCTTCCTAAACTACAATACAACATATCGTTTACGAGAGTTTTGAGAAACTTTTGCGGACAAAACTATTGCGACCGCATCTAAAATAGATACAAAAATGAATATTATGGCCTTAGTTTGTGGTAGCAAAAGTTGAGTTTACGCCTCTCGCAAAAGATATCATTAGCGTGCCTTTTGCAGGTCTGTTTGTCATCTCTTTTGCCTATTATTTCTTATTTACTAAATTTATGCTCGCATAGTCTTTACATATCTATGTATTTTTAAATGGATAATTTTTGTTTTTCTTAAGATATTCAAGCGATACTTCACAAAATCAACTTGAAAGTACAATTGTATGTATTGTAAATATATTCAAAAATTGAATTGTAAAAATAATGTCAATTTCGGTGCGGTAAATAAAAAGAATTTACTTATTTCGGTCTTATTTTCATTTCAAAAAGTCAATATCTTTTTTTCATATTCTCGTTTAAATTTCCCTTAAACAATGAATGTAACCAATATGAAATATTTATTGCTAACAATTTGGTGTTCAAATGAAGAATTGCCAATGCTGCCATACAGCAGAGTTTATTTAACATATAAATAAAAAGTTTTTCATTATTTTTGTTGGCAGGATATACTCGTATTGCCGGTTTTTACAAAAAGGACAAAGACACAAACACCAAGCTAAGTTTCCTTTTTTTTTTTTCCTTTCAAATGTTTATAAATTTATTGAAAAATATCTGTATTGTAACCTACTACATCTACCTACATGCATTGTTATATACATATGTATAAAGGTATGTATGTATATGTGATACTCTTGCAGATTGCTATCATATATTAATTACTTTTTTGGCTCTCAAAATGAATAATTGATAATTGAAATTTTTTTTACATGAATTTTTTTGTTGCTTTCACATTCCAGACTTCATTTAGTTCAATTTAACCCTTACCCTAAAGCATTTTAGTTTCATTTTGCAATTCATTTTTAAATATAATTGAAAAAATAAATTAAAAATCATTGAACTATTTTCGTGTCGTTTAGTACAATATATAGTGTACTATTTTTATACTAAGTATTGTTGTAAAATTAATAGTTGTTGATTGGAAACTGTGCTACATTTTATTTGATTTATTTTGGTTTTATTCTGTTTTTTTTTTATCATTTGTTTGATGATGTTGATAAATGATTGAGTTTTCAGTTTACTTGTGTTAAATTTTTCTTTTCTTTATTATAATTATTTTGAAATCAATGTAAATTATTTATAGTAATGGTTTTGCTTCACTGTAACATTTAATTTATATTATTTTAAACAATTAACATATTATGTGTACAGAGTGTTAAGTGAAAAATTCAGAATATTAAACTGATGATTTTGTTCTTATGAAAATCATCTAGAAAAACTCTTACTTTAGCAAATTTTAATCGAATCTGTAGTAAGTATGAGATATGTACAATGAACATATCATATACATTAGAGGCTTGCAAGAATGCATTTACAATACATTTTACATTCATTGTGCCTTGTACATTGTACACTGTAACATTGTCTCATCTAACGATATGGTAAACAATATAATTTTCCTTCACTAAAATACCAAAGAATTTTCTTTTAATATTGTTTTTCAATTTTTATTATTTTAACTTTTTTAAGTCTCTTGAAAATGTAATTTAATAAAATTAAAGTAAAGTCCCCAACGTGTTCATTCACTCTACAGTAAGTATATATCCATGTTTCACTACACAGTCCTGAGTATTCATTCATCATTGAATGAATATGAATAGGAATAGTGAATGATGAATATGCCATTCCTAATGTATTCATGCAGTCATATATATGCATTACATTCACTGAAAATTTTGCAAACTGATTAGTTTAAGAAATAATGGCAGCTTATGTATACCGCACGTTGACCTGTTATGGACCTCGTTACAAGGGAAAGACTTCAACATAGCTATGTATTTCATATCAGCAAAAATGAATGCACAACTGTACAATACATTTAATAATTTAACAATGAAATTCCCAATAGGCTTTTTGGGAATGATTGAAAACAACAGCAGGACAATCCGCCTCACCTATATACAATATAAAGTACTGATGCTGTTTTCATTCACAAATATTTATATCGGACCAACTCTGATCATTTAAAAGTCAACATCTCAATCACAATTTTGGGAATCCCCACTGTTAAAGTTTAGAAGTATGCAATAGGTCAAGTAAGTATCTACGCTGCAGATATTAAAATAAATGTTTGTCATTTCAACTTAATCATTGCAAATAATACAGCTATTGAAAAATTTCCTTCAAATAAAAAATCTAATATTGTTAATATTTCGTTAAAATTAATGGATAAGGATTCTCATTAAAATTAGTATATCAATTACTTGTAATTCAAGAGAAGTCTTTAATAATCTTATCAATATAAGATACTATGCAACCCTAGCAAGCATTCTAAATTAAAGAAATGTAAGGAAAATTATTCAATATTCTATTGCACTTGAAACAATAGTTTAAAGTTTACCTCAGAATGGAAAATCTGTTTCCTTCAATTCTTCAATGAGTTTTTGTAATTCATTTCACAAATCTTCCTTAGTTTATCTTTTGTATGTATGGAAAAAAACACTTGGAATTGTTTTTCAACACTTTAAACTAATAAAACTACATAAATGTAACTACAATAATTTTATGGATAGAAAGAAATTGATACACTCCACATATTATAAGAATGCGTATATGTAAGTACATTTATCTTTTAAAACACTTTAAATGCTTACTTCCGAAACGCATAATTAACCAACGATAAAACCATATGAAAAAATCGTTTTCAAGTGTTAAAATTAAAGGGCGGCAAGTGCAATCAAATAGATTCTTTCCCTTTTCTCATTTTTTATTACACCAGAGATAAACAAAATTATCATAATCATCATCATCATCATCATTATCATTTGTACACGCGTCAAAATAAAAATCCCATAAAACAACCAACAGTTGAACTGGAACCACTCGGCCCAGCAAGCATCTGGTATGTTATATACATAGACAGTCTGAGTAGCCCGACTCGAATGCTACGTGCTGCAACTATTTTTAGCCAGATAAACAAATAATTTGCTCCAAATTTGATTTAACTCATCCCAAGTGCAAGCAACACTCACTCATAGGAATACCAAATGAATCGTAAAAGTGAAATCATTTTAAAAGTATCTGCAGATGCAAATATACATACATATGTATACGGATATCTCAAGTGCATTGGGAGTATGATGGCCTTAAAGAAGTCAATGAAATCAATGCACAAATAAGCAATAAATTTAAGTTATATGCACAATCAAGATGTCAATTCCTAACTAATAAAATTATAAAAGATTACAATACCTTGAGGTGAGATGGAAATCTGATGAGTTACATTAGCCTAAAGTGTGTTGTAAATACAATAGTAAGCATTGTAGTACGAGTATTTATCATTCATTATAAGTATCTGCATTTGATTGGAGATGTTTTTTTTTTTTTTGTTTTTATTTTCTTACTAAGAGGTGGAGTCATTAGATTAATACTTATGCTACTTGTAAATAAATGAAGGAAAATATATCTTTCAAGTGCATGTACACATATCTCAAGAGCTTTGATTGAGTGATATTCGAAGGGGCCTTAATGATTATACGCAAAATAAAGTTTAGCCCTCACATTAGGTGGACTATTGAAATAAAGGAATAATGAAATCAAATAAAGTTACAAAGAGAAGTCCTCAATGAATATCATAAAAGTAAATTTATCCTGTGAATATAAAAGAAATGTATATAAACAGTAAATTGTAATTCTTTGGAAAACATTAAACTTATCATCATTAATATTAAACTGTAGGAAAAGACAAGAGAGACCAATTAAAATTTATAATTAATATGCAGAAAGAAATGCAATTCAACAGAAGTCGCATCTAAAGATATTCATCCATACAGCAACGTGCCTAAAATATTAAATAAACCAAACAACAGATACTTAATGTATTGTATATTGTATCTTATATCTGTGAGACATAACAAAACAAACAACAGACAATTGACATAGCGCTCTGTTAATGATCACCCATGGTGATGATATTTGTCCTGAGACAAAAAAACAACACATATTGCATATTGTACATTCAACATATCATGTATCAAAATATATAACAAAATCTACATATGAATATGTAATCTTAAAGATACACATTTGAATGTGGAGCAAAATGTAATGTGCTTTTTATTAATTGAACAAATGTCAGACATCGCCGCCAACAAAGCAAAGCAAACAAAACTCAGAACAAGCATCTCATGTTGATATCCAGTTCTCATCATTACACAAAGATACTCATACAGTAGTGTCGTACTTCATTCTCATAGTATTAATAATAAATAGATACAAATTTGTTGTCTATCTACAATAAATTGTTGATATACTTTTCAATTAAATTTGAAATACACAAACATAGAATAGTAGTTTCTTCATGAGATCTTTTACTTTTTTACTATCATATACAATCGTACTTATAATCTTATGATGTCACATATGTATGTCTCATACGGGATATGAATCATTTGCTTTTGCTTGTCACTTTTATTTTATATTTTCTTTTTTTTTTTTTGGGAATTCCGTGCTTCAATTGATTTAAATTGGCTATGAGGAAGTCAAACAGGGTTTCTTCATAAATTTAGTATAATTCTAAGACTACTAATTCGTCAGGGAAATCTGTTTTATTCAATTGCATTCATTGCCTTCTGTTTTAATAATATCTAAGTATCTAAATGCATATACACCTCTGTGTGTATCTGTCTTTGTTTTATCAGCTGGCCCCTAAGAATAAAAATAAATAAAATAAAATCCAAGCAAGTAAAAATTATAAAATATCATGAGTAATGTTTTTAAATGTGTGTGCTGAATAATGTTCCATACAACACCAACAACAATTCATCTACATATCTATCTATTCATCTAAATAACCAAATGTGAGTATCTATCTAGTATATGGTTTTTTTTTCTCTCTTTTTCATTTGTTTATACAAAAATGAATTCGTTTGAAATTAAACAAAATGTTTCTTTATGTTTTAAACAAAAATTTCCTCTTAGAACAATAATTTCTAAATGTACAAATTTTGTTCCGTCTATCTTCAGTTGATCAGAAACTACTTTTATTATGTTTTCTGATTTTCTGCATTTAATTTATTTTGCAAATTTTATTTTTTAAATTATTTCTTAATATTTTGAAAGAGAAATAATCTAATAAATTCCAAAATTTTGTTTACGTCAATACTTTTGGGACATTTCCGTTTCTATTTACAATATTTATTGTATAATAAAATATGAATATTTTTCTCCACAAAGTAATAACACTTATTTGTTTATACATATTGTATTTATGGTAACTTGACCGAGGGCAAGTCAATAAGTTGTTGGAAAAACCATACCATACCATACCTTAAGACAATAAAGTACCAGCAATTTGTCATTTAAATTGCCCGCGTTAAGTTTTTTTTTTATGTTTTTTTTTTTTCTGTATGGTAGTAAAACTGTCCTTAATTACTATAAACGAGCTGTTTCACGATTGATGTTGAGTTCACGTGTTATCCCTCTAACACTAACATGACGATTTTCGAACACGATTTCTTTAACTTTATTGACATTATCGTCAGTGCCAAAGGTCGATGGCCGTCCGGAACGAGGCAAGTCTTCGACTATCTCCCGACCGTCTTAAAAGGTTTTGTACCACTCGTAAGCCTGAGTTAAAAACGATAATCCAGACTCACCGTAAGCCTTCTCCAATATTCGAATCAATTCGGCATAAGAAATTTCGTTCAAAATACAAAATTTGAGACAAACTCTTTGTTCAATATTTTACCATTGTAAAATTCGCTGAGAACTACTGAGGTGGACTGATTAAACCAGCGGCTGTAAACAAACTGGTTAACAGATCGCGCACATTTTTGGGATAGTAATTAAGGACAGTCCTTTTAATATACAGAAAAAAACCTAAAAAAATTCTAGCATAGAAACATAGCTACATCATTTTACTTTAGAACTGAAGTTATTTCAAACTGTACAACTGTACATTTTAAATGGAGATAGCTTTTGTTAATATTGATTTCATTGATTCGTATCAGTACAGGTCCGGAAAATGACTTCCATTAAGCGCTTAGTTTCTGAATCGTATTGAAACGACCACATTTCATCACTCGTAACAATTGTTTTCAGATAGTTTTGATTTTTATTGGGATGTAATTTCTGGTTATCCGTTAAAGTGTATGGTGTAGAACAAACTTTACGAATTATTTCTCTCCTAATATTCAAGGGATCTTCCAAAATCTCTTAGACCGCACGTCTAAGGGCAACATAACTGATTGCTGATATATAACTTCAGTGCTACTAATGTGTACGGTCAGATCAATTCAATTGTATTACAAGAATTCCTTATACATTTTGAGGAGTTTTCAAATTATTATATACATAATTCAGTGTTTCCAAAAAAAGATGTGGGTAAATACTATTCTAATTTTATTGAAAAATAAACAACTCAAGTCTTGTATTACATATGTTTTGGGTATGACTATGTTGATATACAAATGTGTCTTGTTAAACATGTTTCAAACTTCTAAAATAAAAAGAAAAATTAATAAATTCCAAAGCTCAACTGTTTTTTGTTTATTTATTTTTTTATTTATTTCGTTTATTATTATTTACTTCAAATACTAAACTACTTATTTTATTTTATATTTTGGTAGAAAAGAAAACTTTATACCAAAGAATTGATTGATAACCTTCAAGAGAATAACGCAATTGTGTGATATGAAATGATACTTTTTGTTAAAAGAGCAGAAAGCTTTCTAGAATAAATATATAAACTCTTAAAGGAATATTTTTCGAAATTTTCACTTCCTTAGAATTTTAAACAAACTCGATAGACTAAAACTTACCTTAATTTATACTTTCTCAAAAGAAACAATCCAACAGCAAATAATACCACACAAGACAATAGAGTCACTTCAAGTTTAACACTATTGATGCCACAAATATCGGTTTCCAAAATGTCCAGCAAATCTGGATGACTTATCAAATCCTTGCAATATAAAATGCCAGTCATTTTATATATTTATATTTCACCACACTTTTTAATTTTCAAATGTTTTCTAATTAATTAATTTTTTTTTTTTTAATTACATTGGCAACATTTTTTATGTTTCGACTTTTTTTATTTAAAAATATACAATTGGGAAAAGATTTTAAATGATTTCCCAAGAAGCCGTTCTTCTCCATTCCCCAAAAAACGAATTCAATTCCATTTTATCACACCCACAAACTGTTATAATTATTTCGCACAATGCAATAAAAACATTATATTTTTCTTAAAGAAAACTACAAATACTTTTTATAAACAAATAAGAATTTAAAAAATATATGTATATTTTTTTTTAATGTAAACAAAAGCAAAATAAAATCAAAAATTTAAGACACACATTTCCATCCACATTTCGCATCAGCAGACATTTCCACTGCATGAAGATTTATAAGATTATTTTTTTTTGTTTGGATTATAAAAAGATTTTTTATTGAAATAAATGCAGAAATTTTTTTTATTTTTTTCCAAATTTTCTATAATTTTTGTATTGTTTTTGTTTGAATTTCTTTTACTTTAAGACAACCAACCAACCGATCAAGTTGAAGAAACGCGCAGAACTGAAAACAATTCTTCAAGTTACTTTGTTTTGGCGATCTTCAATGGCGCAAGAATTGCTCAGAGAGACCAAAGAGTAGAACATGGTATAATGCAGAAAGCAATCTTTTTATTACACTTTTGAGAAAGATGGTGCATTTTTCTTTTATTTTCACAGCAACCAAGTCGGAGAAGCCGGCATGTGCTTTGGCTTTCTCTCAATTTTCACTCTCTTTCTTTGTGCTTCGCAGTTTTGTTGTTCTACAATTGAAATTCAAAAGTATCTGATGCCTCTTACAATTTGTTAACTTAACTTACTTAAATTGCCAACTTCTCTCATTCTTACTCAATCTTTTATTTAACCTAGAACTCAAACTCATCATTTCTTTCACATATTCATTCATTCATTCAAATTTCGATCATAAAGACTTGAAATTCTTCAATTTCTGAGTATTAACATATATTTTTTTTTTTCTGGATGTTTTTCTTTTGTTATTTTGCATTGCGCAAGGTTCTGTTTTATACTCAATTTATTTAATGTTGTTGCTTGCCGGTTTATCTAAACAACATTAATATTAATTGTGCTTTTCAAATTGTTTACTTTAGTTGGATTTCTTTGAGAAATTTAAATCAATTTGCATGTACAGAACAAATTGGTTAACTGGTGTCTGATGAATTGTTTTGCAATTCGTTTTGTTATTTTATGTGATTTTTTCACGAGTCCAGAACGCAAGTGTTCACATGTCTGAGGATTAAAGTGTCCTTGAAATTGGTTTCACATGTTTTTAGAATTTTTATTCACATTAATAAATGGAAAAAACAATAAAAATGATGAAATTAATACATATATTTTTTTATTTTTATTATTATAATGGGATGACATTAATCACCTACTTCTGTAAAAGATTGATTTGACGAAAAGGCTGAATATGGACAGATGATTTAGTCTAGATAAAACTTACAGAGTAAAAATAAATTTAATACCTAGAAAGCCGCTTGAGCCCCCTCCAGAAGGTATTGGTAGCCAGATCGATCACTATAGCGCCTTGTGTGACGATGGTTATTCACGCACCCACCAAGATGCATTTATGATGTGACGAAGGACAGAGTTCTGCATCTACAGAAAACTTACATTATAAATAAATGCAACAAATTAAATACAGTTTTAACATTACTATAAACAAAACAATACATACACAAAAGACTTCCAAAACTGTAGTCATTGTGTTGAAAGTTTGTCAATGTCAAACTGTATTTGCGTGTAAAACTTTAACCAAATTTAAAAGCACTTAAATATAACCAGTAACTGTCAAAGTGTCAATTTTAAAGTTGTAATTAGAATTGGATGCGATACATAGGTACATGTTTTAAAATCTTCAAACACCCTTTGTTGCATTATGTATTATTGTTTTGCCAGTGCCATGTGCCGAGACATTCTTAATAAGCTTTGCCACTGATTGGTTAACTAATAAATAAGTTATTGTAGGTATGCAGTGAATGCATATCTAATCTTCCATGCATTTAAGAAAGTGTACTTGTACCGTGATGAAAAAAGCTTGAAAATCACTGGACGTTAATGAAAAATTTACCGGTTTTCAGAGAAATTATTGTACAGACAAAATTATTTAAACTTTAAGTTTTTATAAACGCAGCTGTGCAAGTCTTCATCACCAATGATGAAAATCTTTAAAGATAATAACTACAATATTTGGGATCAATGACACCTTTATCATGGATGCAAATAGATTTTGATTGAGATTTCACTCATTCATGTGTATGCATCTTATCTCTTAAAGGTTTGCTTAAACTTTGTCAGTGACAATGCGTTTGTCAGTTTACCCTGGCACAGCAAGAGCTGCACAAGAACTCTAAAAGATGTGGATGCTTATTACAATTGTAAGTACAATAGAATTTAGAATATACTTTCGGAAATTTGTCAAAAAGAAAATTCTCTTCATCAGCTAAGCTTTATTTGCTGGCAATACAATTTAGCTGCTTCGATGGTAAGTTGATTGAATAATTTTTTTAAATTTGATGACGCTAAGCGATGAAGACAACGCCAACTTTGATTTTTCTTTCGGTGTCTCTTGACCTCGTCGCTTAACGAAATGTCAAATGAATAAAGTTTTGTGCATTTTGTGAAAATGTTTTGCAAAAAAATTCTGAGATTAAATTTTTTTCATGCGTCAATCACAACTGTGGCTATTTATTCCACAAACAAGGCCAAGGTAATCCAACCAACTGTACTGGTACATGGCGGCGCTGGTTCCATTGACGATGTGACAGTACAAATAAAGATAGCCGGAGTGAAACTTGCCGCCAGCATTGGTTACGAAACACTGGAAAGGACTGGCAATGTTATCGATGCTGTGCAGGAGGCAGTCAGTTACCTTGAACTTAATCCAAATTTTAACGCCGGTTATGGTTCAGCGTTGACACTGGATGGTCTTGTCGAAATGGATGCAGCAATTATGAACGGTGCAGATCTTAATGGAGGCTGTGTTTCGTTGGCACGTGATATTTATCATCCGGTGGCGTTGGCACGTTGCATTGCAAAGACAACTCCACATCGATACATGGCTGGTGAGGGTGCAATGCAAATAGCCATAGCCGAGGGCTTTGAAATATTACCAGCGGGCGCCTTAGTGACACCAGCAGCACAGCAAGCGCTGGAGAAATTCAAAAATAAAACGATAGGGATACAGCAGAATTCTTTCGGTTCGACAGGCACAGTCGGTGCTGTGGCGATTGATGCCGAGGGTAATGTAGCGGCAGCAACATCCACTGGCGGTGTTACGGGTAAATTACGTGGACGTATAGGTGATTCTTCGTTGCTAGGTGGTGGTACATATGCGGATAACAACAGCGGCGCTATCTCCGTAACCGGTCATGGTGAGACGATAATGCGTTTCAATGTAGCTTCGAGAATTTTAGCACTGATAGAGCATAAATCGTTAAGTGCACAGAATGCAACAGCTCAAGTATTGAAAGAGATGACAGAGAGATTTGGTAAAAGTGCGGGAGCTGTAACCATAGATCGATGTGGTGAACTAGGCATTTAT
This sequence comes from Amiota minor, assembly GCA_037043295.1. Classification (NCBI taxonomy): domain Eukaryota; kingdom Metazoa; phylum Arthropoda; class Insecta; order Diptera; family Drosophilidae; genus Amiota; species Amiota minor. Next base: position 1,326,673 of record JBAMAW010002153.1, read on the forward strand.
TTCACATCAAAACGCATGCCATGGGCTTATCAGCGCACCAATGAACTACACTTTGGCATAGATCAAAACCAACATGAATTGGAGACAGTCAGCGATCCATGATGTATAATCCAAGAGATTTATTTTCAATAAATTAATGTAAATCCAACAAATACGTTCACTTTTTATCTTAAACAATATAAATTTAAATAACAATTCATTCAGGGCAACAGAAGTTTTGCTCCAGATTACAAATTAAGCATATGATCACACGTGTAACAAATGCCAACTAAGCGCATAATTTCGGACCCATCGGCGTTTGCTTGCGGTTCCACAAAGAAATTTAATGACTGCGTGCACTGCACACTGTGCGCTTCGATCTTCTTCTGCAAGGCTTCGCCCAATTCCTTAATATCGCCATGATAATGAAACACAATGGAACACTCGCACTTGTACATCTTCTTGGTGGAGTCGTGTGACAGTGGCTTTTGCATGCAAACCGGGCAGAGCACATCATTTGTTTCTTCCGACATTGAAATCTGATAGGATTCTTCAAGTTCCTGTTCTTCTATCATATCATACCATTGCTTAAACTCCTCCAGCAGTTCATTGTAGATTTCATCCTGCAGAGTAATATCGTGCTCCAATTCGGTTAATTCTAAACGAAGGATTTCATTAATATCAGTCAAGCCGAAACGTTTGGCATCCAAGCATGAATTGCGAGCTTCATTTATGCGAATGCGACATTTCTATCCAAACAAGGGATTGAGAATCATTTGGTCTGTAACTTTTAATTACAATTTCTTACCTCACGCAAGACATCGCGTAGATTTGTTAAGCCATGACGACGCTTTTTGGCCACTTCCTTGGCATGACGCTTTTGTGCGGCGCTTGTTTGATAATTTGGACTGCTGGGAATATTAAGTGACATTATTACAACTACTAAATTTAACAAAAGCCGGCTAAAAATTCACTCTTTAACAAAACTACAACAAACTAGCAACAAGTGTTGCCACAGTCATTGTATAAAATTCTTATTATAAATAACAGGTTGACTTATGTACACAATGCATCTATCAAGCACAAAGAGCAATGCATTTCTGAAAAAATCCATAATTTGCTACAAACACTTTTTCAGCACATGACCCAATTTTCGCTCGCATGAGGGTCTGCTTCCTTTCAATAAAAAATGCAACTCTGCGTTAAAGCAATACTGTTATCTCGCTTGCACAACATTGTCTGCCTCACTGAACTGTAACTCCACAAAAGGCGTTGTGGACAAATTCCGCAACAAGCGTTAAAGGAAACAGCTTCCTGCAATATGTCATCTAAAAACATTTCATAAACGTGTTAGATTTTCTATTGATTCATTAATTATAGACATAAGTATTTCAAAATTCCAGTTCTCTTATGCTATTCAACATCTATTTGCGATGTAACAAAGCAAAAATAGTCAATATCGGGAGTATAAGTATATAGCCCAATGAAAATAGAAGAAGAAGAGTTAAGTAAGCTTGTTTTTCTTTGTTTACTTTATCGCAATTTGACATCTTTACTTTTCCCTATAAATAGAAAAAGAAGAGTTCGATAAGCTTGTTTTTCTTTGCTTTACTTTATCGCAATTTGACACCTTTACTTCTCTCTATTCAATTCTGAAAATTTTTGCAATGACGATTCCGAGAATGTATGTATATTTACATATACAGATGAAACAGCTATTTGCCATTCACTCTACCCAATCCAATCCATACATCGAACAGCTCTTTGTAGTCAAAACGTGCGAGAGAAGTTGAAAATATCTCAACTTTTGATGGCAGACATGTTCTATGGTAAACAGCTGTGGAGTTTGCTCCATACGAATCAATACATTTCAACACCGAAATATTTGTACGGCAGCTGTACGATTAGATTAAATTTAGGGTCTTGAAATTTACATGGTTGGTGGAGATGGGATTAATGTCCAAATTTTAGTTCGATAGTAGAAAGTAAGAACCTGAATTTTAATGGGATTTAGCCCCTCTCTAGCTTAAAATCGGAGGGACTAGTGTACATACACATACAGACAGTCGCAAGGACTTGGCTTAATCAACAGTCTTCATGACGAACTTATAATATACTCGTATATAGTTCACATTCACAGCGTGAAGAGTGTAAAAAACCATCAGTATATGTCGACAACCTATTGTGAATTGTGCCTAAACCATCCACGGATCCACGCAACCACACTCATAGTTTGGTGACATTGGATCGTCAATATTTTTTCTTTAACGTTTAGGAAAAACTCAAAATTCGGGTTAGCTTTTGTCATAGAATCAATTTCGTACTCGTATTGTCTATCTATAATATTGTCAAAATGAAGTTGCGAAGTAGGTAAATAATTTATTTGTTTGTCTATGACAAAAACATGTCAACTAAAATGTAATTATTTTTTCTTTTTATAACATATTGCATCAAACATTTATGCAATGTAGAATATTCACTTGGCGATTAATATTAAGTTGCTGGTAACCTTCAACTTAGAAGATCATTATGATGAAGCCTCTTTAAACGGCGTCGGCTCACACCATGAGTGAGGAATGCCATCAGGCGGTTTGGAAGGCTTTGTAGCCTTTGTTGATGACGATTGCTGATTTGTAGGTCTCTGTGCAAGATGATGTTACGCACAAGTGCATTGTTTTGACAGGCCTGTCCTCTTGTTGTTGCGTGATAATTTACTGGACGGCCGTAGCAACCAGTCAAGCCTACACAACTAAATAACAGCTTGCGGTTGTGGCTTTAATATGATTGCTCCATGTGAGGAGCTTGTATAGGATTAGTCCAAGGTAACAGACTTGATCCACAAGCGAAATGATGTTGGAGTCATAGTTGACAACTGGACAAGTGCCACGCCTCAATGTAAACACGCAATTCGCCGATTTCTCTGCGTTTATTCCGATGTTCCAACGCTTGGCCCAGACGTTGAATCTTTGCAAGAAATCCTGTAGTATCTCTGAAGCTTCTTGGGCCGAGAAAGAGTTTACTAGAACAGCTGTGCCGTCCGCATACGTAGTAGGTATGTGGCTTCATTTAAGTCAATTGTTAAAATGTCTGCCGTATATAGCGAGTAAAGAACGGGTGCTAATACCGGCACGCCAGCTCTGATTTTCTTACTGATGACTTCCGTGTCGCGCATTTTAACAAAATAGGTTCGACCACATAGATAGTAAAGTAAGTAAAATAATAATATTTAAAATTAAACTTAAAACTAATTTATTTTCATTAAGTCCGTCTCTGACCAGGTGGGGGACATTTATTTACACAATCGTTAGCTATGCACCTAACTCACAGTCTTGGGTGGCCAAAGACATATAATCAAACCGGTGCAATTGAAAAAATGACAGTCGGGATGGAGGGACCAATGAGCAGTACGTGCAGGTCTTTTATGGATATATCACGGATCAGCCTTGATTGTTCAAGGGATATTGGATTGAGTTCTTTGTAGAACTTTAAAATTAATCGCGCTTGCGTTGGCCCACAATTCGGAATGGAATTTTACAGTAATATCTTGTACTCAAGGCTCATAACAGATTAGCCAGTGTGGACTTTTTATTCTTAGTTGCATATCTAGATAAATTGCTAGTCTATGTATGTTATGAGTTTGAAGAATTATAATATAATCAATCAATCAATTAATCCATTTTTAAGTAAGAATGTCTAGACAAGTAAAATCACAAAGTAACTTCAATGTTATTTCAAGTGTTGTACGGCGCTCGCTGCCCATTTGAGTCGAGACCCGAGAAACGTATGTATTTGATATTACATTCAATAGCAAAGCACAATAAACACAGTTATTTGAACATCAATTTCATTCCAGACAAAAAAGATGTTGCCCTTAGCAGGCAAGCATGAGCCAAGAGAACTCCGTTTTCCATAGAACTATGCCTTACGGAAGAACTAGCATGTGCCACCATTAATAAACGCATTTTTATCCGCTCTGACAGCAAGGCTGCGGCACAGCCCCTCAACACTTTCGAGTTTAATTGGAGATTGGTTTGAGACTGTTTGATGTTACTCAAAAACATTAAATAACTTTGTGAATCTAACTTGCATTTCCGGACATAGTGAGTTTCTTGCGAACGAAGAAGCAGGTGCACTCACCAGGAAAGGCCCTGCAAATGTCCTCATTGGACCAAAGCCATTCTGCGGGCTGCCTTGAAAATTCACAAAGCTTAATTTTAACCAATGGCTAGATGCTCAATCTCATAGCTATTGGTAAGACACTGAGTCTATCAGAGTAGCGAAAATCTTAATGCCATCTAGTTCCCAAAAGAGAACATAAGAACTACTGAGATTGACACGGAGGGCTATTCGCATTGTCTCTGGCTTCCTGACAAGAAATTGCAGAGTAATGCAACAGCAGACCAACATGAGGATCAGTGTAGATTTAGTTATGAAGAAGAGGAAACAGTTGAGCACTTGCTATGCATCTGTGAGGACCTAACCTGGACCAGACTCCTCTACTTGAGTGGCCTAAACATGGAAACCAATGAAATTACAGATTTGTCTCCGATGAAGATTCTGGAATTCTTAATGAATATTTGTATATATATGGAAATCGAAAGATCTTTAATTAGGGGTTATGTCACAATAGGCCCATTCGAGGCCGCAGTGGCGAGGTGTAAGGGTTCACTTCCGATTCAAACAGCGATTCTTAAAAATTTTAAAGATGAGGTGTGGCGGCATCAAAACACAATTTACACAGATTCCTTCAACTAGCATACCGATATAGTGAGGAACTTGCCGGTTAGAAACTTTTGGTCAGTCAAATCAATTTCTTTATCAGTTTGTTTTATTAAATAATCTCGTTAGAAACAATAAGCATAGCTCTCAAAATAAAGTGATGCAATCCAGTGACCAATTATTTTACACGAGTATTCAAAGACTCAATCACACAAGAAAAGTTGAAAGACTGTGAGTTTTTGCCGATTCTTCTTTGATAACTCAAGCTGCCTTCCATACGTTGAGTCAGCAAACAATGATTTACCGCTCCTTCAGTAAACGAAAATGGTAAAACTTCGAATATGAGAAACAAAACAGAAACGAAAAGTTGGACAATGAAATGCTTCGCTCATGGTACTTGAGTAAAAGCTACTTACGGGGTAGCCTCCTGTTTCCAATGTCAACAAAATCGTAACTCAAGAGAAAACGTAAAACTCAACATGGGAAATAGCACCACTTGACAATAAATATCAAATTCATTGATATCTTATTTACTTTTATTTAATTGTATAATATCTCTGATCCATGTAATGCCGAGATGCCTTCAACTTCACTTTTGTACTAATGTGTGCGTTCTTATGGCAGCATGCGTTCTTTAGCATTTTTTTACATTATAAGAAAACAATTGAAATTGGAGAATGAATAAACAATTTAATGTATTTATTGTATTGTTTCTTACATACTACATACTTATTTCTACTTGCTAAGTATTTCTTTTCGCTGGGTTTTTATGTTAGTTTTTTAATGAAAAAATTTAGCTTTTACATTTCTTTTGCTTGTATTCAAAATTTTGTAATTATGTTCTTATATTTACTTTTATTTTGTTTAGAAAATCCAATTACGTATATTTGTTATTTGTAATATACCTTCTCTTTCGTGGCTCGTAATAAAAGAATAATGTTATTTGATTTAAATCATAGAAAGTATGATATCAGAAACTTTAATGAGTTGAGATTGTCACTTGCCAAACACGGATGCTTTGCCAGAATAGCCAGCAAATAGAGTCTACATACTTATTTCTATTTGCTAAGTATTTCTTTTCACTGGGTTTTTATGTTAGTTTTTTTTTTTTAAGTTAGTTTTTTGATGAAAAAATTTAGCTTTTACATTTCTTTTGCTTGTATTCAAAATTTTGTAATTATGTTCTTATATTTAATTTTGTTTAGAAAATCCAATTACGCATATTTGTTATTTGTAATATACCTTCTCTTTCGTGGCTCGTAATAAAAGAATAATGTTATTTGATTTAAATCATAGAAAGTATGATATCAGAAACTTTAATGAGTTGAGATTGTCACTTGCCAAACACGGATGGCTTTGCAAGAATAGCCAGCAAATAGAGTCTACATACTTATTTCTATTTGCTAAGTATTTCTTTTCACTGGGTTTTTATTTTAGTTACTTTTTTTTAAGTTAGTTTTTTGATGGAAAAATTTAGCTTTACATTTCTTTTGCTTGTATTCAATATTTTGTAATAATGTTCTTATATTCTTTTATTTTGTTTAGAAAATCCAATTACGTATATTTGTTATTTGTAATATACCTTCTCTTTCGTCGCTCGATTACATATTAAAAGAATAATGTTATGTGATTTAAATCATAGAAAGTATGATATCAGAAACTTTGATGAGTTGAGATTGTCACTTGCCAAACACGGATGGCTTTGCCAGAATAGCAATAGCCAGCAAATAGAGTCTACATACTTATTTCTATTTGCTAAGTATTTCTTTTCACTGGGTTTTTATGTTAGTTTTTTTTTTTAAGATAGTTTTTTGATGAAAAAATTTAGCTTTTACATTTCTTTTGCTTGTATTCAAAATTTTGTAATTATGTTCTTATATTTAATTTTGTTTAGAAAATCCAATTACGTATATTTGTTATTTGTAATATACCTTCTCTTTCGTCGCTCGATTACATATTAAAAGAATAATGTTATGTGATTTAAATCATAGAAAGTATGATATCAGAAACTTTGATGAGTTGAGATTGTCACTTGCCAAACACGGGGCTTTGCCAGAATAGCAATAGCCAGCAAATAGAGTCTACATACTTATTTCTATTTGCTAAGTATTTCTTTTCAATGGGTTTTTATGTTAGTTTTTTTTTTTAAGTTAGTTTTTTGATGAAAAAATTTAGCTTTACATTTCTTTTGTTGTATTCAATATTTTGAATAATGTTCTTATATTTACTTTTATTTTGTTAAGAAAATCCAATTGGGTATATTTGTTATTTGTAATATACCTTCTCTTTCGTCGCTCGATTACATATTAAAAGAATAATGTTATGTGATTTAAATCATAGAAAGTATGATATCAGAAACTTTAATGAATTGAGATTGTCAATTGCCAAACACGGATGGCTTTGCCAGAATAGCCAGCAAATAGAGTCTACATACTTATTTCTATTTGCTAAGTATTTCTTTTCACTGGGTTTTTATGTTAGTTTTTTTTTTTTAAGTTAGTTTTTTGATAAAAAAATTTAGCTTTTACATTTCTTTTGCTTGTATTCAAAATTTTGTAATTATGTTCTTATATTTAATTTTGTTTAGAAAATCCAATTACGTATATTTGTTATTTGTAATATACCTTTTCTTTCGTCGCTCGATAATGTAGTCATTACATCATACAAAGTATGATATCAGAAACTTTAATGAGTTGAGACTGTCACTTGCCAAACACGGATGGCTTTGTCAGAATAGCCAGCAAATAGAGTCTGCCCATCTGCCGACCAAGCCAAGGACAAGCACTGCGGCGGATCAGCTTTGAACGACGACGAAACAATTTCCGGACGCAGTTCATCAACAGTCTTCTTGCATGCCAAATCCCAAATCTTGATGTATGGACCGTAGGCTACACAAAGCCAATACCGGTTTGGGGAGAAGCACAGTGCATTTATAATGTCATTGTGTTCTAGAGTATACAAATTCTTTCCGTCATTAAGGTCCCACAAAAGAGCTTTAGCGTCCTTTCCGCCAGAAGTGCAAAGCGATCCATCAGGTGAAACCGTAACGGTGTTTAAGTAACCGTTGTGCCCATGGTGATTGCTCTTCAACTTACAGTTCGACAAATTCCAACTTTTGACAGTACGATCCCAACCACAGGATACGATTATGGGGTTGGTATGATTGGGGGAGAAACGTACACACGACACCCAATCTGTATGGCCATCTTCCTGAATGGTAAATTTGCATTCAGCTAAAGTGTTCCATAGTTTGATAGTTTTGTCCCGTGAACCAGAAACTATCTGACGATTGTCAGTAGAGATAGCTACTGAGAGTACATCCTTGGTATGACCCTTAAAACGTCTAGTAGTTTTGCCGGCAGCCAAATCCCAAAGGCGCACTGTTTGATCCCAGGATCCAGACAGCGCGTAATTACCATCAGAAGACATTACAACATCGGTAATAAAATGCGAATGTCCGTATAAACGTTTGTGGGGATAACCAAAGTTATCATCATCGCGCGTCAAATTCCACACAATCAAAGTCTTGTCACGAGATGATGATACGAGAATGTTTGCGTCCTTAGGATTAGTGTCGATTTGGGTAACCCAACCATCGTGACCAAGTAGAGTACCACGCAATTGCAATGTCTCAGACATGATTTTCGCTTTTACAACCAATTTCTGCAAATCACTAGAAACCTAACCTAAAAAAAAAATATTTAATTTTTTCGGATTATTATTTGCAAATTCTTTAAATCAACTTGAATTAAAATTTTAAACTATGTTATTAATAATTAAAATAATTTGTTTAGTTGGAGTCTTCGGTTTTCTTTTTTCTTTTTTTTTTTTTAATTTTATCCAATTTGGTACAGTTTATTTGATCCAACAAAAAAACTATAAAATTCACAGAAACTAAACCAATAAACATAAAATTCGCAAATTAGTTAACATATATAATTACTACAAAATTCACAAAATAATTATCATACACAGTCACTACAAAATTCTTTTAGTACTTGTTATTTTTTTTTTTTTTTTATATATATTTCCGCCACAACCTTATTCGACGAACCCGCAACGTAAAATAATTTGTATTTGCAAGAAACTATCTACATATAGTTAACCTGCTCGCACATGATAAAAAGAGGAGCAAGAAAACAGACGAGGGTCAGCTTATTTTCGAGAAACATGCAACTCTGCGTTTTATTTAAGATGGCGTCGCATCCGTTCTTTCTTTCCTTTTCTCTTGCAACGTGCAGAGTGACAAGTAAAGGTTGGTGTATTAATTTTAATAATTTTTCGTGTTATTGTGTAAAAATTAATATTGGTTGCTCTTTATAGATGCCTGCTGCCACTACCGTCAAGAAACCCGTCGCCAAAAAGCTGCCGGCAGTGCCGGAATCCAAGCTTAAGTTTGGCAAGAAACAAATCAGCAAACGTGCGTCCGAAACCAAACGTCGTTTGAAGCGGGCAGCTGTTCTTGCTTTACGCAAGAAGGAAAATCTTATACGTGCTGAGAAATACCAAAATGAGTATATCAAAACCGATCGTCGCGAAATCAAGTTGCGTCGTTTAGCTAAGGCCCGCGGTCAATACTACGTACCTGCTGAATCGAAACTTGCTTTTGTCATTCGTATTCGTGGGTGAGTAGAAATGTTTTGTTTATGATTGCGCTTATGTCCTAATCTTATTTTGTACCTATATAGTATCAACAAAGTTGCTCCCAAGGTACGCAAAGTTTTGCAGCTCTTCCGTCTGCGCCAGATCAACAATGGCGTTTTCATTAAGCTGAATAAGGCTACCATCAATATGTTGCGTATTGCTGAACCTTACATTACCTGGGGTTATCCCAACTTGAAGTCGGTGCGCCACCTAATCTACAAACGTGGTTTCGTTAAGCACCAACGTCAACGTATCCCAATCACCGATAACTTTGTTATTGAACGTAAATTGCGCAAGGCACACAACATTCAGTGCGTTGAGGATTTGGTCCATGAAATCTTCACAGTCGGCCCTAACTTCAAGTACGCCTCAAACTTCCTGTGGCCCTTCAAGCTAAACACACCCACTGGTGGCTGGCGCAAGAAGGCTAACCACTATGTGAACGGTGGTGACTTCGGTAACCGCGAAGACAAGATCAACAGACTGCTCCGCAAAATGGTCTAAACAGTGGCTGCAATGGCGAATCTGTGTACAATTTTTAGTTTTATTTGAAAAGATTGAAAGTGGTTATCAAAAACAAGAACACAACAGCAAACTGGTAAAAATAAATGTTTGTAATTTCTATAAAATCAAAACAGTAAGAGATGAGATAAACAATTTTTGATTGAAATCTGTGAGAGTGATGTGTAAGAAAGGATCCGCTCTATAATTTACGTTTCAATTAAAGAAATAATTTAGGTTATATACAAAGTGTTCCATTTGTTATGATTTCCTTGTGAAAATAATCATTCTTAATGAAGATAATCTGTATCGTTTTCAATTAAGAAAATCTTCATAACGACTGAAGTTTCTTATATATGTAATAGGATTATGCTCGATCTTTGTCCTTATGTACATCAATTAGTATACATGCATATTGCTTACCTATCCCGATCTTACAATTTATGCTTAACGAAAGTTTCCAAAACGAAAAACGATTCATTTGTTTTTACATAGACATTGATCAATTTCCGTGATCCTAAGCAAAATAAGTAACAACTTTCTTATTTAATACATTCAAATGGTGAAGACACATTTGACCAATTTTATTTAATCTTAATAAAGTAATAGTTTTGGACAAAACTTACTACTTAAACATATATATTCTGAAATATTTAAGTATATTACGCCACTAATTTATACTGCCATTTCCATCTGTATCTTCGGATAAGGATTATAACCGACAATCTCAAAGTCCTCAAACTTGAAATCCTCGATTTCGGCAACTTTTCGCCTTATGAAAAGTTTAGGAAATGGTCTGGGTTTACGCTGTAGTTGCTCTCTCAATGGTTCAACATGGTTACTATAAACATGAGCATCGCCCAGCGTATGCACAAAATCACCGGGTTTCAAGCCAGTCACATGAGCTATCATGTACGTGAGTAAAGCATATGAAGCTATATTAAAAGGTACTCCCAGACCCATGTCAGCGCTTCTTTGATACAACTGGCATGAGAGTTCGCCACGCGTCTCTGAAACATAAAATTGAGCCAAACAATGACACGGTGGCAATGCCATTTGCGGTATATCCAATGGATTCCAAGCACTCATTATAATACGACGATCCGAAGGGTTCGTACGTATGGTATGAATCATTTGCTTCAGTTGGTCCACCCCCTCATTGGTGTAATCATCATCGCAAGTACGATATTTTGTACCAAAGTGACGCCACTGAAAACCATACACAGGTCCAAGATCTCCTTCTCGACGCTCTGTGAAGCCACATTTATCTAGAAATTCTCTTGTGCTATTGCCATCCCAAATGTGTATATTCTTCTCTTGAAGTAGCTTAGCATCGGTTTTGCCATGCACGAACCACAACAACTCCTCAGCAACGGCACGCCAAAATACACGTTTTGTGGTCAACAGCGGAAAAGTCTCTCGCATGTTGAAGCGCATTTGGGCACCGAATAAAGAAAGTGTACCCACTTTGGTACGATCAATGCGTTGCTCACCGCTAGATATGATGCGTGCAATCAAATCCAAATATTGCTGCTCATCGGCATTGCTTGTTGACTCATCGTTCGGATTAATGCCGTCCACAGGCGCATCGGCAGTGTTTTCCATGTTGGTTTTTTCAAATATTTTTATTTTGTCGACTGAATGATGTGACAGTTTCACTTCAATTTTTCTACTCGTCAATTATGCTGTTTCTTTGTGTTATTGTTATTTACCGAATTTAGTAGATTTTTTCGCGCTCAAAATGATGCTTAATAAACATACAAAAGCTCATTGCTATCAAAATCGCGAATGGCAACCTTAACACAAACAAATGTACATTTACATTTATATGATGATTGTTTACTTATTTTCTGTATAAAAAAATGAAATTCAAAAATGTTTAATTTTTGGAAATGCGATGAAGGGAATGATTGCAACTCATCAAGGGTCCATATGGATATAATATGTAACCGTTTCGGGTTTCAAAAAATAAGGGGCAATTCAAATCCATCACACGAATTTCATGATTTGTGCAATTTTACACCTAGAAATTATTAAATTAAACAGCAGTTCACTAACATCACCTTAACTCATGTAGTTGTCTCTCCATTTCAGGAGCTTAGTTCCAGCTCCAATCGCCACCGGTTCAAGCTTGCTACCATCCGGAAGATACCTTGCCAGCGCTAAGCTAGATTATACGTGGACTTAGCATTCCGGGCTAAGTACATCTTAATTAACAGCTTCGCTCCTTTATAACGTGGTCTACAAGTTACTTCCTTAACATTTTAATTTTGAATTTAAATTTGTGGAAATCGATAATATATTGTTAACTTAATTTCTGTTATCTTTCAATGTTCGTTTGTTAGGATCTAAATGGGTCCCAAGGCCGAAAGATAGATAAAGTTTCGCGTTTTATACTTTCGATTTCGACATGTGACGGCACGAAGCTTATGTCTCCTTTCACCCCTTGTTACACTTTGTTGACCCACTTCATTTCAGTTGGCAACTGAGTAATTGAGATTTGTAATGAAATTCTCGTATGACATAGTTTCCATTCTTAAACTAAATTTTTTCATTTTCTTGCCCTTTAAGATGTTTCTTTATACCATGAAGACATGGGAATGAATAGTATTATAAGTTTGTCAAAACCACATAAACTATATACTTATATTCATGATCAGCTCGATTAGACGAATTGATTAACCCATGTCCGGCTGTATGTATGCAAACTAGTACATCAGTTTTTGAGCTAGAGAGCTGAAATTTGGCACAAACCGTTCTTTTTACCATACGCAGTATATTTGTCGAAACCAGCCGAATGGGACCACTAGGGGTACCTTTCACACAAATTACCCATTTGAATTCATGATCTTATTAGAAAAAAACATTTGCTTTTTGTCCTATCGAACTGAAACTTGGACACTACCAGTTTCCAAGACAGACGCAGGACATTTGACGGAACCAGCCGAATCGGACCACTAGGGGGTACCTACCATAAAAACCACCCATTTGAATTCAAGTTCTTATTAGAACAACTTTTTTGTTTTTTTCCTATCAAACTGAAATTTAGACACTATAAGTTTTTGATATATGCGTTATATATCTGTTAGTGTTAGCCAAATCGCACAACTGAGGAGGGTACCTCCCATACAAATCCCGTGAAGAGTATTTCATCTTCGGCATAGTCGCAGATAACGTTCTTTCTAGTTTTCTTCTGTTTAAGATATAATAAAAAATTTCAGAATTTAAATGTCTAGCTAAAAATCTTTTTTTGCATCTGAATTGAATCAGTAAACTATCATTCTTAACTAAATAAATACAAATACTTATATATTGAATAATTAAATATTGTGTTAAATAAACGATTAATTCTAATTTGAATTATTTATTGGGTTGACAAGAAAGGAATTTAGTTTTCACATATCGAAATTTTACTTTTTGCATCATTGCATATAATCATCATTTACCGAACCACTCGAAACTTTAGTTATTTATCTCATAAAGCCTCTCAGTATCTATTCTCGGAATGGCAATGAACGGATGTCTAGACTATTCCGTATAAATTTACAAATATTCTAAGAAGAAACTCATTCAATCCGATATACATATGATCTGTCATTAAAAGGAGTTTTATTTAAAGTACATATTTGATTATTTCTTTTGTTAAATGTATAAATTAACTCATATCAGTAAAGTTACAAGATGAATGAATATTGCTTTTCTTTATTTATTTTTGTACAAAAATAATGTTTGTTTTGCCAATTTATTTTGATGTAAATTATAAATTAGAAAATTATAATTGGAATTGTTGAAATTTCTTGTCAAGATTTTGGATAAATAATAAATAAATGTTCAAATACTTATGCATCGAATACAGGGTGTCGCTACATACGCCAAATATATGTATGTGTGTGTGTGTGTGTGTCTTAACGGAATTGTTGGTTGATTTTTAGTAAATGGCAGTGAATTACTCATATATATTATTGTATGTATATACATATGTAACTATATATGTAAGTGTTTCATAGTGTTCCAATTTTAAAAGTGATTTTATTTAATTAAATATATGTAAAATCATTTTCTTTTTTTTATTATTAATTTGAAATAAAAAAGAAATCGTCTTGTGTGTGAAAGCGCGTGCAAACCCTGTATTTACATATTGTACGTGTATGTGTATTGATTGATTATTATAAAATATTTCAAGGTTTTTCACATCTACTTAAGTGAAAATATTTCTTACTGTATTTGTTTACCAATTTCCCCACAACAATTTAATGTCTTTTTGTTAATGCAATTTCTGCACAAGTTTACTTTTTGTTTTTGTTTTCTTTTAGAATCCCCCTTTTCCTTATTAAAGATTTATTGATGTCCAGTGCCGATGCCACCGCTGTTACCTCCACCAACGCTGCCGCCACCACCAACACCATTGCCACCACCACCACCACCACCACTATGAGAAACATGTATGTTCTGCACAAGCCGTTGGCCCCAATACTCTTCCAGATTAAATGGTTTGAAATTTTTCAGCTGATGATCAGATTCATTACAATAAATAAACGGTGCACCTTGTTCATTGACCTAAAAAACAAAAACAAAGAAAAAAGAAAGAATTATAATTGTGAAAATAGAACAAAGAACGCCCACTCAACCCATATTAAAATATATTCTGGCACACATTCAGCAATCATTAACATTGACCTAGCGCACTATTGTTAGCAGTGATCTATCGACGGTTTGTTTAAAGAATATATAATACTTTGTTTAAGCCCCCATTAAACAAACATATAAACTCACCTTAGTCCAAGCTTCTCGAATATAACGTATAAGTTCATCATGTTGTGACAATGGTTCGCGAGACAACGATGTCGACGATGTGTTTGTATATACCGATGAATTATTCGAATTCGATGAGGAATAATGTGAAGAATTCGATGAGGAAGTCGATGTCATCGACGATGACGATGAATGATGTTGATTGTGTGGTGCATGTTGATTGTTGTTTCCTCCGCCACCGGAATTTGAATTGTTATTGTTATTGCCGCCCCCGCCGCCGCCGCCACCACCCCGACGGACATATGTGTAACGTCTAATAAAATACAGATAGCGAATATAATATAAATCAGTTAACATATATGAAGGAAATTCGTATTTCTGAATTGGAAACAAACTAACTAAATTGTTTGCACTTTTAATAGCAAAGGAGTGAAAAAAGTTGGTCCAATATCAACAGTTTTCACTTCGTAAAATCCTGTTTCTCCCAGTTCTGCTTCATTGAAGTCTGTATTCCATGCTTGGATTTCGATTACACACACGCGACTGCTTTAAATTCTCGGAGAATTTGATTGTTATCCTCTTTTTGCAATACTTATTGTGTTTAGTACCAAATCATCTTTTGCTGTCGTATTCGTCAGAACTCCAATTGAAACAATGTTTTTAAATTATTTATGTAGGAAATTCCATATTACACAATACCAAACTTCATACATATTTGACTGCGATTTTTGGTCGTTGCAAACTTTCGTTAACTCCTGCCTGAGTAAAATTCTAAGGACCTGATGGCCCCGCCTCATCTCTAACCAAGGTCTACTACAGTGGGTCAACGAACTTCCTATTGAGCTAATAACCAAACGTAAGCAATTTGGATAAATAGGCCACACTTTAAGCAATGATGCCGGCGAAGTGTGCAGGTAGGCATGGTGGATGCCGATTTTTAAGAACTCCAATACCAACTGGGATACTCTGAAGCCTTTGCACGAAATCGGATTGACCTTAATACTTTCGTGTTGGCCCTATGCTCTAACCAAAGATAAAGGCATTTATATAATTTATGAATTTCTACTGTATAGAATAAGAGTGACCCATTATATTTTGTGAGCCTCCCTAAGCACCGCCACCTCCTGAAAGTTGCACAAACTGATTAGCCGCTTCATACACAACATTTCGTTGTTCTTTTGTCGCTTAAATTAGCCTTGGCACAGTTCTTTCTTTTGTTTTTCTTTTGCATTTGTTTTCTTTTATTTATTCACATTTTTTGTTTTGGCTTTGTTAGCGCCATTTCTTTGCACCACTCCGCCAACGTTCAGCCAATGGCCCAACAAACAATATTACACTTTAATAGACTTTTTAGGGCCTTTATGTTAGAGTGAGCAGAGAAATGCAAACTTTCAAATACTGAATATTTAAAAATATATTATTACAACTCACCCATTGTTTCGATCCATTTTGATTGTTTCTTGTAATACCAACAAAGACTGCGACGATCGATCGATAATAAACTACTATTGCAATAGTTAGTTATATCTTTATAGATTTGTATTTATCTTTTTTCTTTCCTTCAATTGCACTTTCGTTGCAATTTCTTTTTTCTTTCGTTTTTTGTGTGTGGTATTTCTGCGTACTAAACTGCGTTATTTTTCACTTGTTTATTTAGCAAAAATTTTATAAATTTTTTTGTCGTTTTGGCGTCCTAAAAGTTATCCTTGCTTTGCTTCCTCCTCTCTTTCTTTTGTTAGTGTGCCAATATTTATGTTTTTTGAAGTTTCTGCATGTGTCTATTTTCTCTTCTTCGCTTGCGCTTTTGACGTTTTCTGGTTTTGTGTGGTTTAAAAGAAATGAAAAAGAAGAGGAAAGCAAGCAATTTGTCTATGTTAATTAAATTAAAATGATTTTTTTACGCAAACATTTGTGTATTTTTGTTTGCTTCAACTCAACTTTTAAGTCAATTATAATTTGTTTTTTTTTTTTTTATTTGTAAATATTAATTCGCCTTTTCCCTCAAAGGCTTAATTCTATTTTTGTGTTGCGGCGCCGCAAACTAAAGATGGACAATATTTCACTTTGTGCCGTCGCTGGCATGAATATCGGTTCAGTGTCTTTTGCAGCGCTTTTTACACGGTCAGTTCAGTTCCAAACTCAGTTTCAGTTCGATATCAGGTTTGTTTGTTATCAGTTAAGAGTTTTAGTGTTGTCAATCGTTGCAGTTTCTTGTAAAACACCTAAACGTTGTTTGCTTTGTGTTGAAGACATATTCTTTTATGTATTTAGTTTAATTTAATTTCTATACATCTTTAAAATCATTTACAAAATCATGATTCGACTTTCGTCTTTTATATGGTCAGTTTCAGTCCGATAAGTCAGCCAGTTTTATATGTGCAGTCAGTTTTAGTTTTTAGTCTCCGTGTTAATTTTTGCTTTTTACACGTACGAAAACTGTTAGTTCAACTGAAGGCTGATCTCGAATGCAAATCGATTATCGAATTGCCTTTGATCGTATTTCTAAAACGTTTCAGGGATTTATTTAAATTAAGAATGCATTTAAATAAGAAAATTAATAATTCTTATTTACTTGGTTAATGCAATTATGTTATTAACATATCATTTTAATAGGTAATAATATAATTCATTTTTCAAACAAAAACTTAACATGAAAATATACATATAATGTTGTTTTGGCATGGTCCAAACATGGTGGGCCTATCCAACCCAGCGCTGTGCATTTGGTGGGATTTGAAAGTTCCTGTGCATTATGAGTTGATCTCACTTGGATAAACGATTAATTTAGAGCTCTATTCTCAACAACCCACAAAACTAAATGAAGCACTATAGAAAAAACGGCACGACTTCGCTGGGCCACACACTACTTTTATAACTCGGTAAGGAAACTCAGGCCGGAAAGTAACACTTCCGAAGTGATCTGATTACCGTTCATTTCTCTGCATGCAGAATTACCTTGGTGGCGTAAAAATGGATTCCCTAGGCGACTACAAAACTGTATTGTGCCGGATTTTTTGTTAATAAATCCCTCGCCATTGTGACAAGTTAGGTTAAGAGTAAAACGCTTAGTGGACTCAAACTGTCGTCCATTTTTATTTATAAATCCGCCTTAAAATACGGTCCTTAATACAATTTAAGTTAGATCCTCAAACTGGTATATTTCTTGACAAGAAGAGTCTGGTTGAATTCTCCATTCGTCATAAATCCGAATATTCATTCCGGTGGGTAGAATGCAAGAAGGATACTTTTTTAAGTTAAGAAATATTAATTAATTGTTCTTTGTAAAAGGTCCGAAGGGTGGAGCCTTTTCAACCTTCTCGGGCAATGATTTCTACCTAGAGCCGAAGCTAGAGGATTGACATGCGCATTAAGTGCGTCATTGTATCGATTCGTATGGCGGTTAATTTCCTCGATAACTGTTGGAATCCCCAGGTCACGATGTATAGACATTCTGCTTACATACCAGAGAGCATCCGTAACGTTAAGCAGAGCTTTGTTCTGCATGCCCTGGACTCTGTTAATTGTTGCTTTAGCTGCAAGTCCCCAGAGGCGGATGCCATAATTGTACGAAGGTACAACAATGGCCTTATACAACGGTCCCTTGGCAGACAGGTTCAAAGTATTGCCACCTTAGCTTGTTCATCGTGTTTCTGCAAGTAACTGTTATCACGTTCACATGTTTTGACCACGTCAAAGGGCGATCCAGTATCATGCGTACGTATTCGACAGAAGTTTTTTTGGGGGACTTGTGTGCTATTAAGCGTGACCGGTGGATAGTGTTTATTTCTTAGCGTAAAGCAGCAATGCTGGGATTTAACACTATTAACTCCGATATTCCACGATCATTTTATAGGTATGATCTTAAGATATAGAATAATTGCGCAGGGAGAAAAGACTTAATTTTTCAAAGCCATATCCGATCAAAATCCTGCTCCACGTTAAGAAACTCAGCTGAACAATACATTTTCTTTTCATAAGCCTGTAAGATGGCATTGACAGGTTTTGGCACCATTACAATAACCGCACACTTCCATTGCGAAGGAAAATGAGGAAACCGAATGATTAAATTGAAGAACATGACAAGAAAAAGAATACCTTGATTAGGAAGGACTTTAACCACCTTACCACCAACAACAGCAAGGAGATTTCTTGGTTTTAATATTTTTTATCTGCTCGCGAACCTCAGCAGATGTTATGTGCATAATGGGAGATGAGCTTTGTCAAGGAACGAATAAGAAAGCTCTGGTATTGTCCTCATCATGTGGATCAGCAAGAGATTATGGAGAGAATCGGCCTTCTCATTTATCAGCAAACGTATCTGCCTTCTCCTAATTAGATAGGCACCATGAACCCTCAGATCGCTGGATAGGCACTTGCTTGCTGCCTCTTTATGTTTCGCGTCGCCTTCTATAAATTAAAGCCAGACTTTTTGTTGGGATCAGCATTGAGCAGCATATTGTGAAAGAATTTACCTCCTTTCAAGCTTGTTTCAGTTTTTACACTTCTCTCCTCCACGCACGAGCGTCGAGAACGTTCTGCGTCCAGAGATAATGCTGCCTTAGAGCCCTCTTACGTAGGATCATATCTCTGATTTCAGATTTTAAAAGGAGTCGAACAGCTATAGTATTTATTTTTATTTTTAAAAAGAAATCGGGAATATAAAAAACTTTGTAATTTGTTTATTTATAGAAATGCATAACATAGTACATTTATTAATATCATCATCTTTACTTCTTTTCTTTTTATGTAACCATAAAAATAGTAGTTCTCTTAAAAAAAGGCTAATTATACAAAAAGTATTTTAATATTAATGATAATAAATTCATATACAAAAGAATTGCTAGACTTGATATCTTTAAAAAATAATAAAAATTATATATTAATATTTACCACTAAATAAATCATTCATTATATTCTACTCAAATGTAGTAGATACCCTCATACATACATACATCTATGTACATATATGGTAAATCTTTCGATAATTGGCGAATAACAAAGTTTTTACATAATTTTAATAATGAATATAATAAAATTTACTTAATTTCATTTTATCTTTTTTTTTTTGTTTTTTTTAAACAAATGCACTTTTGTTTTTAGACTTGAGTTAACACCATCAGTTGAGCTTATTGGGCGCCAATGTTTGGAACCGCAAGTGCTGGCACAAACAAAGGCAAACAAACTTTAATTACATAGATAGAACCTGTATCTGTTAATAGCTTATTTTGAACTTGAACTTTGAACAGTATGTTCATAGTAAGTTAATTTCTTAGACATTTATAAGTTTTACACATATTACACCTTTTTTGTTTTGTTCACATGCTTAATTTCAATCAACTACGACAATTTGGCGGAGAGCAAAAATTAGCCGGAATAACGAGATAACAACAAACAAACAATTAGATTCTAGAAACTTTTCACTATATATGTATGTAGTTAGGGACATAGAGAGCAGGTTTTACAGTAAATAGAGGTGATGAGCATATTTGGCTCGGATCGATCGATATACTATGGTATGTAAATATTGTGTCCTGCTTGCTTACAAATCATCATCACCAATGCCCTCGAACGCCTTATTTTGTATATTGGCATTGCTGGAGTTACGGAAGAAAACTGCCGAAAAGATATTTGATTTGGTGAGCTTGTGCTTTGTGTTGCGACGTTGGGCAAGAAATCTCACGGGTGGCGTTGGTGAAGCAGGCGTAGTTTGTTGTGAATTTGAACTTGACAAATGATAGTTGGACGAGACTGACGACGATGAAGTCGATGGTGTACATGTTGATGATGTTGTAGACGTTGAGGAACAAGGAGTTGACGAAGTTGAAGAGGATGAAGCTGAAATGCGTCCATTACGTGCTTCTTCACTAGATGATTCATTACCTTCGCCGTAGCGCAGCAATTCATCAACCATGGACTGCAGACAAACTGACATGAGCATCGCATCTGTGCTGGTTATGGTGATCCAACGTAAAGTTCCCTTACACATAAGATACTCAAAAGAAAGCTGCAAATGCGTAGGCTGATCTCGCGATTCGAAAGTGTTATGCATGGCACTGACCCGCCAGCATCGCATGCGAGTCACGCGGAATTTTGTTTCATATACCCTTTCACGAGTTGGTGTACGTATGCTGAGCTCGCCATTGCCAATTGCTATAATCGCATTTGTCTCTGCTTCTGGATAGTCTACGATACATGAACTGAAATGCAAATAACCATAAAGTGGCATTTCTCGTGCTACCTCGATGTATTCCTTTTTCATGCCATGTTCCTGGAGGCTACGCAACTTATGACGTACATCGGGCGAAGTCACAATAATCCATTCTCGTGCCAAATCGCTGACTGTTTGCAAATAAATTAAATTAAGAGCAACCGGATCATGTTGTAGCTTAACATCACACAAGGGATTCCAATACGCTTTGCGTAAGATAAAATAGCAAGGTTGGGAATGCAACCGTGAGATAAATGGTGACTCAAAATCCATTAGACGACGCACAAGCACCAATGTATCAACCTCTTCCCCATCCACGTCGGTTATACGTTCACTTCGCCCAAGATACAAGCAAAAGTACTGCAACAAAGCTGGCGGCAGCTTCAGCGCATGTCCAATGCTACGCAGCAGAACGCTCGTATTTTGATTTACACAACAGTTGACCTGCAACTGATAGCGACTGTCATTAACTGTGTCTACACTTCCGCCATTTGGTAGCATCACTGTCGCCTTTTCAGATACACTATCTGATTCGATGGTGAACTCCGCCAGAGCAGTATCGATTTGTGCGCGTAACAGATACTGTTGGAAATAGGGCATTCGCGCTATACGCGTATCCTGACCAATTACCTGCAAATAGTTTTCCAACGCAGCTCTGCGCGTCTCCAACTGGCCATTGGTGAGAGGCAGCAAACGTTTTTTTGGAAATGCTGGCAACTGAATCTCGGGTTCGAAAGAGCACAACCTACGCAGTTGTTCATGGAGAGTATGCAAAGCCTTGAAGCGCAGACTAGTGTGATAGTTGCCATTTATAAAGATATTGTAAACTGTGTAGGTGCTGGTGGCACTTCTTGCATCCACATAAAGTTCCTGGGTATCGGGTATGGAGAAGTGCATAGTGATAGTTGCTCTGGTACTGTGTGGGTGTGTGGCAATGAAGAAGTTTTTTCAGGACAAACAGAAGTCCAATAATTTCATATTACCACCACAATCATTTCGATTATTTTTGCTGGTGTTGTTGCTGTTACTGTCTGTTAATGTCGACCGACGACCTTCGATTGAAAAAACTTCTTTCGTTTACTTATTTTAAGATTTATAATAATTGTTTTTTTTTTTTATATTAGTCAGCAGCTGCTGATTCTGAGTCAAAGCTGCTTCTTCCGCAACTTTCGTCTTCTTTTTCACGTTTTGCGTTGGTTGATTTAAATTAATTAAACAATTGTTGTGTGTGTGCGTATTTATGTGTGTGTGTTGTTTTTTAGAGATGAGCCAGTGATATGATTCCGATAGATAGTTACGTTGCAAATGTTATCGAATTTATTTCACTCATGATAAGCGTTTGTTTATAAACAATTTTCTTGCACAACTTATTCTGTTCTAATAACAAGATATTTAGACTTAATTTTTGAATTATAGAAAGGAGTTTCATATGTAAATTAAATGCAGAAAAAATGTATTCGAAATTTGCTGCAATTGAATATATACATCATACATACATACAATGTATCTGATCAAAATTGAACAAAAATCCAATAAATGATAGTCACATTTTTATGTGTTAAAACAAAATATGGAAAAAGTGGTGTTAATGCTAGCCTTACCATTATTTGAGGTAATGTTTGGACAACAAAATACATAAACAGATTGAAAATAAAGAAATGGATTCCAGTTCATATCATTTATAAAGCGCAAACTCGTGTGACTTTGACTACAGATGAAAAAAAAAAAATTATAATTATTATTTGGGGGCCACCGATAAATGCAGATATTATTTTAACGATTTACGAAAGTTTAGCCATCACTTTGACCTTCTTTGTAGAGAGGAGAATGACAGTGTGTTAAGTGTTATGGCTAAAACTTTTAGAGGCGAACACATATGTTGTCTTACGATTAGATGACTCTCCATTCTTTGACGAGATTGTAAGTCTTTGCTGTGGACATATTGACAAGGCGATGCGTAAATTGTAAATTCACACTGCCTGGATTTTTGTACTTTCCTCCACACACATCATGCTTACAAATTATAAAAAATAATTTTGGAAATGGATGGCCATAAAAATCTATAGTTAATTGCATTGATAAATTATGAAAATTGTAAGAGACAAAATTTCTGTGCAAATAACATTTTTGAAACTCAAATATGATGATGATGATCAAGAATATATGTATACCCTATATTGAGTGCTTACAGTTTTCTTGACCGTGACCCAAATCTTTGAACAAATATAAAATATCGTTCATGCGCTCTAAAATTCTATGGTATATGAATATCTGTAAAATAATGAATTCAAGACTGAAATTTTTTATCGATATTTTGGTTGATTTTTACTTAGCACATCACTACCATACACGTGAAACGTGCGTGAGACCATCATCCAAATAACAACAAATAGTATCAATAGTGTAGCCAAAGAGATTTTCAGAATCAGATTTGATGGATCTACCACAACAGCGACCGCACCATGACATACTGTCCATTTTTAAGGAGGAGCAAGCTCGTGACCATGGATTCCTGCGCGTTAGTGCTCCAATGGTGCGTTATAGTAAACTTGCGTTTCGCAAACTGTTGCGCCAACAAGGTGTAGCACTGAGCTTTACACCCATGATTATTGCAGATTCATTTATACATAGTGAAAAAGCACGGCAAAATGAGTTTAGCACTTCAGTAGATGACCAGCCACTGATTGCACAATTTGCCGCCAAGGATACAGTGGAATTTGTTAATGCAGCACAACTTATTTACCCATATGTGGATGGTATTGATCTCAATTGCGGATGTCCACAATCATGGGCTATTGCCAAAGGTTATGGTTGTGGTTTACTTAGACAACCTGAATTGATACGGGATATTGTGCGAAGCGTACGCCGTACTTTGCCTCAAGACTTCAGTATTTCCGTTAAAATACGTTTGTTAAATGGTGATAGTGTGCAGTCAACAGTAGACCTAGCTCGTCAACTGGAGCATTGTGGTGTTACGTTTTTATCCCTGCATGGACGCACTGCAAGCCAAAAGCGAACGGAGAGTGCTCTAAATATACCAGCAATGGCAGAAGTCAAGCAAAGCATCCAAATGCCACTTATTGTCAATGGCAGTGTGCGAAGCTGGAAGGACGCTTGTAATCTGTATGAGCAAACACAGGCCGATGGTGTTATGGCAGCACGTGGTTTACTTGCTAATCCCGCATTATTTAATCCAATTCATTGTGATACCCTCGATGTTACACCATTGGAATGCATACGCCAATGGATAAATATAGCAACAGCAGCTGGGGAACGCATGAGTTTTCAAACGTTTCATCATCATCTCGTCTTCATGTGGAGTAGTCAACTAGCAAAGCCTTTGCGTTTGAAGTTTAACCACTTTAATAAGAAGGCGGATGTGTTTAAATTCTTCGAAGAACATTATAGCTTAAGGCCTATAGTAGAATATGAATCAATGGATTTGACCAAGTGCACATATGAACATTTCATTCCTCTCGTGCGTAAGCGGAATATTATAGCAAATGATCAAAATTGGAGCGAAGCGAATGATGGTAAATATTTTACTTCATTTCAGCAAGAAGCGAATGATAAGCAAAGCAATTTGGATGATGAAGATGATGCTGAAGAAGAGTTAGGTTTTGCAGGCAGTTTTTTAAGTGATCTAAATTAAGTATCATTCAGCAAGTGTATAAATCTTTTTCTAATTCATCTTTGACTGAAATCATGACCGTGACCGTAAATTCTAAGTAAATAAAATGTAAAAACAAGATATCAAAAATTAAACCAATTAGAGTCGGAGTTGTTCCTTATGTCAATGCTATATGTATTCCACACCACAGAATTCAAAATTGAAGCTTCCACCTTCTTGCAACATCAACTCAACAACCGACATGAAACATCGTGGTAAATTCAGAAAAAACTAAACGAATTAAATTTAGTTTGAGTCATGGTACACCGATTATACTTTTTTAAAGTAACTCTCCAGCAAAGTTTTGTTAACTTTCTTGCTTAAAAACTGCTAGAAGACTCACGTGGAAAGTGCACATCAAAATGAAACAGCAACAAATCATTAGAAAGTCACTTCAGCTAAACTGGTTGATTTTGATAGATTGTGTCCCATTCCAAACTTCGATATTCGATATTCAATATTCTTCTTTACGAGGCAAATATAAAATCCGTGTGAGCATATGAAAATCAATCGCAACAGAATTTCAATCCATGCTGCTCAGAACATTTTTTTGAACCCCATATTAAGCCAAAAATTCATTTTTCCATCGAGGTCTTCGCGTACACCGACCAATCAAGTCAAAGAAGAAATCCATGGCTATGGTAAAAATTATTAGAAACTATTATATATTCTATCAACTAATTTAATGAATGTTTAACAAATAAAATTAAAAATAAAATACTAGTACTTAAATTTAACTTATCTATTATTTTTCCAATTTTATCGATAAATTTATTTGCTTTGCAGCACTGTTCCTTTCTAAATAGTGTTGATAAGTGTTGTAAGATTTCGTCTACACACACTAGTACATCACGCCGGCATTCAGAATTTTAAAAAGCGACAGGCAGGCGAAGACGACGCTGTGACGGAGTGAAGCCAGTGGTTTGTCACAAATTCTAGCCAAATTAATGAAAATATATATTTTATATATATTTTTATTTAGTAAACTCTTTAGCTATTTAAAGTAAAATAAGAAGTGTTTTGAATCAAAGTGAATTGAACAAAGACACCACAGCGTCGTAATTGTCTGCAATTTTCGCATCTTGCAAATATTTAGCTGCTTCGTTGCAGCTATCAATTTTAGCAAAAAATAAAATTAAATTCACCACAGAAGTAAAAAAAGTAAGTCATTTCAATTTAAACGCGTTTGATAAATGCATTTTCAGAAATATTTGTAATATGGTATACAATTAAAATGTGTTTGCAAATAATTTGAGTGTCGGGGCTTCGGTCGGTATCGGCGTTGGCTTCGCCTTGCCAACTTTTAAAAATGGCGCATTGATATAGAGAGAAAGAACTTTGCATAAAAAAAGCTGAAAAGAAAAACTTAAAGCCTAGCTGATCTGCGCAGCTGCATTTGTTTAAACTAATTTGTGTTGCAAGTTTGTTTTTTGTTTTTTTATTCAGATGAAAAAGTACTTAAAGAGAAAACTCAAACGGTGGCGGCGGATTCTGTACCTTTAAGTGTTCTTGGATACTCTCTCTCTCTCTCTCTCTCTCCCTATAGTTTTACGCGCCTAACGCGGGGTTGACTCGATGCTTCAGCGTGCTTTTGTTGTTGTTTAGCGCAAAAACATTTTAAAATACGAAAAGAAAAAACATTTTAAACTTGCTTCTTACTGCGAGTGATTGTGTTTTGTTGTACAGTTTCGTATAAAGTTACAAAAAATTCTTAAAGCTCTTAATTACATATTTTTTGTTATTATATTATATATGTATTTAATTCTAGTTAAAAAACATCAAAATGGAGAATGGTAGTGGCACGTCCATCGAGAAGATGTACCAGAAGAAGAGTCAACTGGAACACATCTTACTGCGTCCGGATACTTATATTGGTTCCGTAGAGTTTGTTACCGAGAAGATGTGGATATTCGATGAAGAAAAAAATCGTATGATATATCGTGATATCACGTATGTACCCGGTTTATATAAAATCTTTGATGAGATTTTGGTAAATGCTGCCGACAACAAGCAACGTGATAAAAGCATGAATACCATCAAGATTGATATTGATCAGGAGAAGAATGTTATATCAATTTGGAATAATGGCCAAGGTATACCAGTAACCATGCATAAAGAACAAAAAATGTATGTGCCAACGATGATCTTTGGTCATCTTTTGACATCCTCTAATTATAATGACGAAGAAAAAAAGGTTACTGGCGGTCGTAATGGCTACGGAGCCAAACTCTGTAATATATTTTCAACCAGTTTCACAGTTGAGACTGCGACCAAAGAGTATAAGCGAATGTTGAAGCAGACATGGGGTTCAAATATGACTAAAACATCTGAAGCAAAAGTAAGTTTAAATTACACATCATATATTGATTATATTATTAACTAAATTTAGTAACAATTTTAGATAAAAGATTTCCATGGCCTTGATTATACGCGTATCACATTTAGTCCAGATTTAACCAAGTTTAAAATGGAACGACTGGACAATGATATTGTGGCTTTGATGTCGCGTCGTGCTTATGACATTGCCGCTGCGTCAAAGGGTGTTGCGGTGTATTTAAATGGCAAAAAATTGGGTATTAAGAGTTTCAAAGATTACATTGATTTGTATGTGAAGAACCCTGATGATGATTCGAGTCAACCGGTGAAAGTGATTCACGAGCAAGTGAATGAACGCTGGGAAGTTGCTGTTTGTCCCTCGGATAATGGGTTCAAACAAGTGTCATTCGTAAATTCGATTGCTACGACCAAGGGTGGCCGTCATGTGGATTATGTGGTAGATAATGTTATAAAACAGCTGATAGAGACTGTCAAAAAGAAGAACAAAGGTGTGTGTTTTCTTTTATATTTATATTATGTATTATATTATAAGTTTGTCGTAAAGTTTGTAATACAGCTCGGCGAGACGATTAAGCCATGTCCGTCTATATGTGTGCAAACTAGTCTGTCAGTTTTTGAGCTAGAGAGCTGAAATTGCACGTACTATTATTTTTACTAGATGTAGATTTGTCGGAACTATCCGTATACAAGCCCAAACTTATGTTATTAATAAACACTTCGGGCCCATATTAACTTATCAAGTAAATTGCAAGTTCCTTTTACTGGATCGTATAGCTCCCATTAAAACCTAAATTCATGCTCTTATTAGAAAAACTTTTTCGTTTTTTGATTTTAAACACTAGAAGTCTTTGTCCACCAGTTATGTAAATTTCTATACTCTAAGATTACTGGATCGTATAGTTTCCATACAAATCCAAAGTCAAATTCATGCTCTTATTAGAAAAACTTTTTTGTTTTTTGCATTATCGAACTTTAATTTACACAATGTGTCTGAATCTTATTCATAACCATGTAAATTTCCCTAGACCCTAGAATTACTGGAACGTATAGCTCAAAGTAGAAATGCAGTATGAATACTGACTCTACCCTAAGTATATGTTAAATCAGGAATGACAGGGGTATGTGAAGAGTATTACAATTTTGGCATAGGCAAAGTTAACCTTCTTTTCTTATTTTTCTTTTTACAAAATGAATGTGTAACATAATTCCTTATGTGATATATATATTTTTTTTTTAGGTGGCGTCACAATCAAGCCTTTCCAAGTGCGTAACCACTTGTGGGTGTTCATTAATTGTTTAATTGAGAATCCTACATTTGATTCGCAAACCAAGGAGAACATGACATTGCAAGCAAAAGGCTTTGGCTCAAAGTGTCAGTTGTCTGAGAAGTTTGCCGCCAACGTTGCCAAATCTGGCATTGTAGAGTCTGTGCTGGCCTGGGCGAAGTTTAAAGAACAAAATGATATGGTTAAAAAGGGTGGCAAAAAATCCACCAAAGTAAAGGGTATTCCGAAATTGGAAGATGCTAACGAAGCTGGCACAAAGAATTCTATTAATTGCACCCTTATCCTAACTGAGGGTGACTCAGCTAAGTCTTTGGCTGTCTCTGGCTTGGGTGTCATTGGTCGCAATTACTACGGTGTGTTTCCATTGCGTGGTAAATTGTTGAATGTGCGTGAAGCTACTTTCAAACAGCTAACCGAAAATTCAGAGATCAATAACCTTTGCAAAATTATCGGGTTGCAATATAAGAAGAAATATTTGTCGATGGATGATTTGAAAACATTGCGTTACGGCAAGGTTATGATTATGACTGATCAGGATCAGGATGGATCACATATCAAGGGTCTTCTTATCAATTTTATTCACACAAATTGGCCCGAGTTATTGCAGTTGCCATTCCTTGAGGAATTTATAACGCCCATTTTGAAGGCGACAAAGAAAGATCAAGTCATTTCTTTTTACTCGTTGCCTGAATTTGAGGAATGGAAAAATGAAACACCCAATCACCAAACGTACCAGATAAAGTACTACAAAGGTTTGTATTTTTTATAAATGCGGCTCGATTCATTAATCATGTGATTATAATTTACTCTTGCTCACAGGTTTGGGTACTTCAACTTCAAAGGAAGCCAAGGAGTATTTTCAAGATATGGATCGCCACCGTATCTTATTTAAATATATTGGTAATGAGGATGATGACAATATCAAAATGGCATTTTCGAAGAAATGCGTTGATGATCGTAAACTTTGGCTAAAGGGTCATATGGACGAGGTGAAACGCCGGAAGCAATTGAGTCTTCCCGAACAATACCTGTACACGAAAGGTACCAAGCACATCAGTTACTCTGATTTTGTGAACCTTGAACTGGTATTGTTTTCGAATATGGACAATGAACGTTCAATACCTTGCCTGGTTGATGGATTCAAGCCTGGACAACGCAAGGTTATGTTCACTTGTTTCAAACGTAATGACAAACGTGAGGTGAAAGTTGCTCAGCTTTCTGGTTCGGTAGCAGCAATGTCTGCATATCACCATGGCGAAGTGTCTTTGCAAGGGACAATTGTTAATCTTGCCCAGAACTATGTGGGCTCGAATAATATTAATTTACTTGAGCCACGTGGTCAGTTCGGTACTCGTCTTGCTGGTGGAAAGGATTGCGCTAGCTCTCGTTATATTTTCACAAAACTGTCGCCTCTAGCACGTTTGATATATCATCCTCTTGATGATCCGCTCCTTGAATACCTGGAAGATGATGGCCAGCGTATTGAACCCACATGGTACATACCGATTATACCCATGGTTCTTGTAAATGGAGCCGAAGGTATTGGAACCGGTTGGTCAACAAAGATCTTTAATCATAATCCACGCGATCTTATCAAAAATATTCGTCGTATGCTGACAAATGAGGAACCGCTGCCTCTGCATCCATGGTATAAAAACTACTGTGGCTCTGTTGAATATATTTCTGATGGTCGTTATATTGCATCTGGTAATATACAATTGCTAGAGGGTAATCGCATTGAGATAACGGAATTGCCAGTGGGTGTCTGGACCCAAGTCTACAAGGAGAATGTGTTAGAGTTGTTGTCCAATGGAAATGATAAGGTAAAGCCCATTATCTCCGAGTATCGTGAGTATCACACAGATACCACGGTGCGCTTTGTAATCTCCTTTCAACCGGGTTGCTTTGAACAATTACAAAACGAGGAGGGTGGTTTCCATCGCGTCTTTAAGCTAACCACATCGATGTCGACAAACCAAATGCATGCATTTGATCAAAATGGTTGTCTGCTTCGTTATGCAACTTCACTTGATGTCATAAGGGAATTCTATCCGTTACGGTTGGAATATTATAAAAAGCGTAAGGAATACCTTATTGGTCAGTTGAAGGCACAGGCTGATCGGTTGACCGACCAGGCACGTTTTATTCTTGAAAAGTGCGATCGCACTTTAATTGTGGAAAATAAAAAGCGGAAAATTATGATTGATGAGCTAATAAAGCGGGGCTATCGGCCAGATCCTGTCAAGGAATGGCAGCGGAGTATAAACATGGAGGAGGTGGAGCCAGCTGATGATGATGAAGTGGGTGAGGAAGAGACGGCTGGTCCTTCAACATCAAAAGTGAAAAAGGAAGCTGATCCCGAAACAACTTTTAAGAAGCTAACCGATGTCAAGAAGTTCGATTATTTGCTCGGTATGTCTATGTGGATGTTGACTGAGGAACGCAAGAATGAATTGATTAAACAACGTGATCAGAAATTAAGCGAGTTGGAGCAGTTGAAATGCAAAACCGTACAAATGCTATGGATGGATGATCTCGATGCATTCGAAAGTAAGTTGAATGAAGTTGAAGAGCAAGAGCGGCTTGATGAATTGGGCATTAACAAGAAGCAAGCGGCTGCCATGAAAAACCAAAAACCTTCAGCCGCTAAGAAGCGTGGAGCTGCTAAGGGATCCGCTGCTACTACTGGCGATGTATTCCCCGATCCCCTTGGTGTCAAAGTGGAATTTAAGGTTACTGATGACATCATCAAGAAAGTTACTGCTGCTGTAGCTGCTGCTGCTACAACAAAGGTTAAGAAAGAACCAGGCACTGGTCCTGGCCGTAAAAAGATCAAAACTGAGGATAATGGTAATGGTGAAGTAGATGAGTTTGATGCCATGGTACAAGGGGCAAAGTCATCGCCGACAGAAAAGGCCGCCAAGAAAGTTGCTGTCAAAAAAGAACCTGGCGAGAAGAAACCTCGCAAGAAAAAGGAGCCTTCTGACGGCTTGAAACAGTCTAAATTAAACTTTGGCAAGGGGAAAAGAAATAAGAAAGGAAGCGATGATGATTTCTCCGGCGATGATGAAGTGGTTAGTGCACCACAACCACGTGCTGATCGGCCTGGTCGTCGTTTAGCTAGTAAGGCTATTAATTACTCAGGCTTGCTTGACGATGACGACGAAGAGGAGGAAAGCGATGGCGAACTTGAGCTTAAGGATAACACTGCTGTCATTGAGGATGACATAAGCATGGGTCGAATCTCTGGTAGCGACATCGATAGTGATGTTGATGAAAGTCCGGTCAAGAAATCGACAAAGCGTAGCCGCGACACAGATAGCGACAAAAAAAGTAAAAAGACTACTAAAAAATCACGCCGTATAGAAAGCGACGATGATGATTACATTGATGATGACGATGATTCTGATTTTGAAGCATAAGTGTATGCATTCAAAAATACTTAGATCTTAGAAAGAAATATGCCCGCCTGGTGGTTCTCTAAAATAGGTTTAAAGTATTACACGTGTCTTTTACTGGATTCTATTTTCAATGTTAATCTTTGTTTTTTATTTTCAATGTTTAATTTCAACTTCAAGTTAATTTTTATGTATTTGCAAACGTATATTTTACTGTCATAAAATAATCACAGTAAAAAAACATACAAACAAAATAAACTTACGGGAGATGCTGGGTGGTCGATTAGAGTCTTCAGCGCGTGGTCAACATTGATGGTGCACGGACTGCGAGGCTGCAGTAATACTATCTGCAGACCTCCTTAATGCAATTGTAATAACAAGAATTAAAAAGAAAATATATAAAGTAAAGATTAGAAAGGCTACCAACATAAACAAATAATATTTATAACTATCGTGTATCTTAGTAATTTTAACTAAATGAACATTTTTTTTTTTCTTCACAACATTCTCGTGTAGAGAACAATCTCACCTCTCATACAACACTTACTCTAATTTTTAAGTTTTTAATGTGTAAAACATTCATATATACATATAAAATTAAATAAATGTAAGGAACACAAAAATTAGGGGTTTTCCACAATCTCAACACTGCAATTTATAATTGTTTTCGTTCTTTACATATGTATGTTCGTTTAAATATTTTAAAGAATAATAAAATTGTATATAAAGATAGTTAAACAATTTCTTTTATATATTCAAGGCGATTAACTGATGTATTAAATAAAATCTATGGAGTAAACACTATAGAAACAATTGCGTTTAGTGTGTGTTGTTAAAGGTCTATTAAATCGATGTTTGAAGCATGAAGGCTCTTAAGAATCGTATATTTAACAATTTGTATAGAATTTCATCATGGATGCGGGCATCATTACACTAATGTACACTGTGCTGGGATTCTTAATCATTAAAAAAAAAAGTATAATGAAAAAGGAAAGGACCGGTATGCAGCTATTATTCGGAGATTTATGTCCCGGAATCACTTGACTTCAGTCAGCCAAGGACTACTCATCACCTCTGCCTCGAGGTTGCAGTTAGTTGCACATGCTACAGACCACTTACAGTTAAAACAATAGCAACAACATCCTAAGCGACCTATGTCCTAATAGATATAACTTTCATAATAAATTTATTGTTAATTTTCCAGTTAGGGTAAACTCGCTTTTTTGTGCCTGGTCTACCAAGCGTACATGGCTCATCACAATATGCATATATTGTATGTTTTTTCACCTCTGTTGTTATATATGGTTTTACCTAATATTCCATTCACATTTGATACATTTGGTGGTCCAAGCCATTTCAAATGCATATTGAAAGCAGCAAGAATAAAATGTTTTGCGAAATAATCGCTGCTTTTGAAATAATAAGCGAAAACCAAGCCTCTGGTTGGCTCATAACGTGTTCTTCCATTTTTTTCTTTCTTTAGAGTAGGTCGTTAGGCGTCTTTGTGAACTTGCCACTGTGACAAACATTCTCCAGTTATAAAAACTCATATAATCCTAAAAATTAAACACATTTATTAAAATACTGAATTATTGCAATAACTTTGTAGACTGATTTAAGTTCATTTTATTAAGAAATTACGTAGAAAGTGATATGGTTTTACACACGATTTTTTTTTTTATTGTATGAGATTAAAGTTTATTTCTCTTGTTTCTAATAAATATGTGGAATTATAAAGTCACAGTCACGTCCAACTGTGTAATACGATTAAGCATCCAGTTTCTCCAAAAACATGTTCAATGTTTTGGTAACATATTCGCTTGCAATTTGTTGCTTATTAAAAGTTTCTCGCAGTGCATAACGACAACTCTTGATATCGTATGCACTTTTAAAGGACTCATCTTCTGAACGCAGCAAATCCAGTTGCTTAAGTAAATATGTCAAAACGCGACGTTCCTGTTTTGTCTTCTTTGCATAATCGAATGTTTGCTTGTATAAAGCAATAGCAAGATCAAGTGCATCTTTGGAGGATTTGGAAAGATGTGCGCACTTCAATGTGGTAAATACAAGCAATAATAAATGATTGTCGTCGGTAAATTGCTAAAAAGATAATAAAGAAAATTTATAGATTAATGTAAAGGAGAATTGTGGTATTATAATATTCAGCTTACATCGATTATCTTATTGAAGGCACCAAGTTTGTCTTGATCTGTAAGGGATTCGAACATTTGTAGTGTACATGGCGATTGGCTCAAGCAGAAATTCTCTGCTGTAGCAGTGGTGTTGCTATCAAGTTCGGTAAAAGTGTTGCTTTTGTTGGAAATGGTAGTTTCCCCAAACAACTAATTGGAGAAGAGGTAAAAAGAATATGAATTTATGAACAACTAACTTTTTAAATTATCCAAAAGCTTAATTACTTTTGTATTAGCAGCTGTTTGGTAAGCGGATTCCTCTTGACCGCAATCACCGTCGGAGTCATTAACTTCGTCAGTCGTATCAATAACGCAAGCTACTCCATCTTCATCAACATACTCCTCAACCCCTTCATAATATTCTTGCTCATCATCTTCTACACTTTCTTCTTCATGCTCATCATCATCATCATCATCGTCATCGTCATCTTCGGAATCGTCTGGGAAATCACCCAAAGCAGAGGGATTTTCACAATGCATATTCCATTCATCTCTTAAAATTTGGCATCCATTTTTTCCAAAGTGGTTTCCATTAAGATTCAACTCTCGCAATTTAGTTTTTTTTGCCAAACAAGAGGATAAAGCCAAACCGGCATCTAAATCGAACTCATTGAAACTGAAATCGGCCACTTCGAGATTTGGATGATGCAGCTCCAACGAATTTGCGAACAAATATGCACCATTAGTCTTAAGCAGACAGTCGCCAAAATTGATGTCTCTTAAACTGCAAAAGATTCCAATGAAACCATAAGTTCAATCACTTTCAATGTGCACTTACTTCTCTGTTGCTTCCAAGAACTCAACTAATGACTCCGCACCCTTCTCGGTAACGGTGTTGTCATTAAGATTGAGTACGCGAAGATTTAGACATTTAGCAAAACCTTTGGCCAGAGCTGATATGCCTACATGATAAATCGAATTCTGTGGCATGGCAATCACCTCAAGCGTTTTTAAAGTTGAAAATATATGAGCAATAGCTTCCGCTCCTTCATTCTCTAAGCGATTACGTCCAGTAATGAAGACTTTCAACTGGAGCGGTGTGCCGGCTTTTGTGCTCGCCTTATGACAGTCTAGCAATGCTTCGGATAACATGCGACCACCACCAATGCCAAGACCACAATTATTCAAATGAAGTTCTTGTAGTGAATAACAAGTCGGCGATCGTAACAATTGCTTCAGGCCTTCCATACCATTTGGCCCTAAGGCATTGTCACTTAAATCCAGAACAGTCAATTGGGCTTTGGCAGTCATAAGTCCATTGCCAAGATGCTGTAATGCTACAGGAATTTCCGATTTTAAACGGCCTGTAAATAAATTCCTCCACAAGGCCTTGTGAAATTCCGGATGACTCTCCAATGCATTCCCTATAGCAGCAGCTGCATCAATGCCAAGTGTATTGCCTTCTAGCTTAAGATAGTGAACTACTTTTTTGTTATTCAAAGCATTTACAACATCCTTGACTGCAAAGATACTTATTTAAATTTGTGCAAAACATTTACGCGATATTGTCTTTTTACCATCCTCCGCTGTATTCCATTTTAAAGATTTCTCTTCAAATGTGACACCTTCTTCCTGCACGGAATTAAGTTCCTTTGCCATGGCAGCAAAATTAAATTCAGCCATTTTTATATTCAATCGTACTTTCAACAATACCAATTGTTATATTATATTTTAAAACCAATAAGCAATATCCCGCTTCTTCTGTGCGTTTACAAAATTTGCCGCTGTTCTGCAGCCTCTAACCTAAAACAAAAAAGACGCGGACATTAACTTATCGCAGCTGCCGCCAAACAGTAGTTTTATAAATTTCTCGACGTTACAACACTACTAATTCATTTCATGGTGTTGGCAGCCTGCTCTTAGCTCCTCACGAAACATAGCAAATTTGAAGCTCAATTTTGTGTCGCAAACTGTCAAAATTCAAAGTATAGGTTGGGTGGCCAGCATTTTGGATTTATTGTAAATGTATACCCGAAAGTGAAATATATTACCAATTTAATTTAAATAACAATTGATTAACAGCATATGGAAGTATGAATAAATTAGTTACTGCAATTTCTGTACTTATTTCAATAAATTCATATGTTTCACTTTTTTCGGATTGTTTGTTTAAATTTAACTGGCAATTGTGTTTGCGAGAACAGGTGATTTGCGAAATGCAAAAAAACGCGTCGCTACCGAAGTGTTAATTGCAAATTTGCTAAAATACTAAGTCGAGGATTTGTTAAGTTTCACTAGGACCCATTTTATTGCGTGCTAAAAATATTGGCAAAAAGAAAAATGACAAAAACGAAAGATAACATTAAAATGTTAATAAGCCAAAGTCAAACGAAAAGATTATGTATCAAACACAAAAGACGTCGGTTGGGAATGTAGCTCTCGAAGTTCTGTAGCAATGAGTTTTCGTACAACATACACATCGCACTGTGCTAAAATTTGGCTAACCTTACAGCACTGAACAATAGTGTTTGCTGCCCCGCTCAGCTGGCTTAGTTACTAAATAAAAACAATGTAATATTGTTGCGTGCAAAAAAAATTGCAAAAACAAAGAAAAGAGTAAATTAATAGAAATTTACTAAACGGAACAAAATATTAAAATGTTTATAAATTATACGAAAAGCTTTCGAAAAGATTGCCATGATGCAGAAACATATTAAGAAGATGTTCTTGATGTTACGCCCGTTGCACTACATAGCATTAGCATTGTTATGTATAATCACTTGTGGCAGCTATTGGTTGCTATGGTCGGAAGTGCGATTAGAGAGTAGTAAGTAGCAGCTGCCATTTACCATTGGAAATTATATATTTAAAATCTCCTTTATTTTCCTTCATTCTCAGCTATTAGGCCAAACATTAAGCTTGGCACGGCGGGCGTGCAGTCTTCAGATGCAACTTCCAGCAATAATTTTCTGGACACATTTGATTATGAGGAACAACTGGTAGTACTCTATAATCGTGTACCAAAAACGGGCTCAACGAGTTTTGTGAACATTGCATACGATCTTTGTAAACGTAATAAATTCCATGTGCTCCATATCAATGTGACAGCAAATATGCACGTTTTATCGCTGCCAAATCAGGTCAGTGATATATAAAAGAAATCTTATGATTAATAAATATTTAAACGCAATTTTTGCAATTGAAATTTTCTGTAATTTGCAGATTACTCTCGCACGCAATATAACCAAATGGCATGAGATGAAGCCTGCACTATATCATGGCCACATGGCATTTTTAGACTTTTCCAAGTAAGATTTATAAACAAACTACAAAATAAAATAAAGGATAGATAATATTTTCGATATATTTGCAGATTACAAATAGCACACAAACCAATCTACATAAATATAATACGTAAACCTCTGGATAGACTTGTCTCTTATTATTATTTCTTACGTTTTGGTGATAATTACCGACCGAATTTAGTACGCAAGCGTGCAGGAAATAAAATTGTAAGTGTTTGTAAATAAAATCCTATAGGATGATCTATAATTTCTATATGTTGTGTCAGACATTTGATGAGTGCGTAGCCCTTAAGCAATCAGACTGTGATCCGCGTAATATGTGGCTGCAAATACCATTCTTTTGTGGCCATGCAGCCGAGTGCTGGTAAGGCTTGGTTTAAAGATAGTGATTGTTGATTTGAAATTTTCCTTATTAAATGTATTTTACAGGGAACCCGGCAGCCAATGGGCTCTTAATCAAGCTAAGCATAATCTGGTCAATGAATATTTTCTAGTCGGCGTAACCGAGCAAATGGAGGACTTTATTAATTTACTTGAACGTTCCCTTCCAAGGTGCGACAGAATATATACACACTCAATACACAAATATTATTGATCACTAATTAATTTCTTATAAATAGAATCTTTCAAGGTTTCCGTGAATACTATCAACACTCGAATAAATCTCATTTACGCGTCACAAGCTCAAAAATAGCACCAAGTGAACACACGGTCAACGTAATTAAGGATACTAAAATTTGGCAAATGGAAAATGAACTTTATGAATTTGCTTTAAAACAATATGAATTTAGTAAAAAGAAACTTATGCAACCCGATAATAAACATTTGCAACGATTTATGTACGAAAAAATAAGACCAAAATGATAATGACATAATCATAATCAGAAATTGGTTCGATCTAGTAACAATGATTTGTTTGGATATAAAAGACAGCAGAATGATATTGTAAATATTTAATAGAAAACTAACTTTTATTTTTTGGTACTTAATTTTAACTAAAGTAATTAAATTGTTTTTTTATTTTAATTTTTTTTCAAATAATTATAATATCTATCAATTCCTTAAAGTTTACAAACCTAAAAGACTAACATGAATATCGTTATTTAGATTATAGTTTAGTTTTAAGATATGTCCCATATTTAGTAAATTTTACTATAAAATACTAAACTAAACTTAAGCAATAATAATATGTATTCCAAATTTCATGTGAGCAATTCCCCATTCTAATGTTTTTAGTTTGCCTTAATACTTAGTTTATCTATAGGACCATACGTAATCGAAGCATTATACTTGACAATACTTGTAACTATTGTATGTTCGCTAAAGTGCAACAAATTTGTAAACAAATTTTATTTTATTTTATTTATAAGATCAACCAACATACTGCAAATAACATACCTACTTATGTGCAATGATGCAATGTTACTTAAAACAAAAACACAAAATGATGAAACTCACGAACGTAATAATTGTTTAAAAATATAATAAATGAATGCACAAAATGAATATTTTAGAAAAAAGTACATTTACTTTACAGCTGTTTTCATCTTTTCATATTCTATAGTGTGCATAAGTTATTTTTCTAGATCTCGCATGTTATATTTTATATTCTCAATTTTCATCAAGAATTAATAATTATCATTTAAACTTGGTTTATTTAATAAATTCTGTCATGCATATCAGAAAAACATCGTTGAGAGCTTAAACATAAACACGATCATCAATTAATTTAGTTTGATAACTTATCAATAGTTTAAGCACATGCACGAAAGTTACAGATGATCTTATAATGATTAATTGTATTGAAATAATTATTTAATGACATGATATTCAATTGGATGACGTATGATAGAGACATCAATTGTGAGTTTAGCACCTGCTAAACAGCACGTAATACAAAAGGTAAGTTCATATGTATGTTTGTAGTTTCTTGGTTTGCTTTATGAAGCTTTTGGTTTATTTATACATTCGATTTTAATAATAGAATACATATATAACTTTTTTAGACAACTCAAATTTTTAAAAATGAGTACTTTTTTGTTTGTGGGAGGTAAACTACTACAAAATACTGCAAAGTCCATTGTAAATAAATTTTATTTTATTGGCAAAACATACGTTAGGGGAGCTAATAAAAAAAAATCAGGTTCAACTGCATTGAATCAATTATTATGGTTGGTTTCTCGAAATGTTTCCAGGAACTTTCCAGAAAAAATACTTCCCAACTGAGTGAAACCGATTCATACATACATTCATACATTCATAAGACCAAATGCTTCGTTTCAAATCATCTGAACTTTTAGTTGGGAAATGTTAGAGGAATAAAATAAAAAATATAATTATTTAATT
This sequence comes from Amiota minor, assembly GCA_037043295.1. Taxonomy (NCBI): domain Eukaryota; kingdom Metazoa; phylum Arthropoda; class Insecta; order Diptera; family Drosophilidae; genus Amiota; species Amiota minor. The sequence continues at coordinate 1,365,950 of JBAMAW010002153.1, forward strand.
TAACAGATTTCAAGTCTAATAATAAACTTGTATATTGAGCTACTTTTAGTGCATTAGTTTTTGCTCTGCATCGGTCACCCTAAGGCCAATATTTAACAGACTGCAGTAAAAGCGCTTCGTTATCTAAATAGAATTTTAAGCACCTCACTAAATATCTGAACAATTAATGATGACAAATTTTGCGCATTTAACAAAACTATAAAATCAAAACCACACCCGTGGAAGCAAAGCTTAAAGGTATCATCCACATTTCGTTATCATTCATTGTAATAGTCAACAAGTGAAAACGACTATTGCACCGCAAAATAGAATATAGAAATTGTTGCGATTGAAACAAAGAAAACCAAAAAAACAAACATAAAATGAGTGACATCGTCGATAATCGTTTCGTACGTATTGTCGGAGCCATGATTTTACCCAATCTTGGTGGCTACATTAGTGGAAAAATAACACGGAAGAATATACAAAATTGGTATGTGAATCTGAATTTCCCGGCATATCGGCCACCAAATTGGATCTTTCCTGTTGTCTGGCCAACACTTTATTCTGCCATGGGTTATGCTTCATATCTGGTATGGCGTGATGGTGGTGGTTTTACTGGCAAAGATGCTCAATTTCCACTTGTCTTATATGGTACACAATTGGCATTGAACTGGAGTTGGTCATTTATATTTTTTGGAAATCATAATATTAAAGGCGTAAGTAACAATCAATGATGTTTAGGAACATTGTCTATATACTTATTGCTTACAGGGCTTGAAGACATTATTTGCCATATTGGCTGCTGCTGTGCCCACTGCTATAACATTCTATGGCGTTAATAAGGTGAGAACAAATAGTATTGTATAGTAGTCATAATAAGTCTGGTCGTGAAGAGTTGAATTGGAGGGCAGTAGAAATTGCATTAGTTAACCACTAGAATAGCCGTTATACATATGTTGATGGTAGCGAAATGAGACTTCCTCATAGCATACGCACTACCCTAACTCAGTTAAGGTTGGGCTAGACTTCCATCCTCCATTGCTATAGAGAGAATGTCTATAGATTTCTCCGAAAAACATTGCTGCCCGCTAAACTCAACATGGTTTACTTTGTCATAGTAAACCGACCCAACTGACCTCTTTCGACTTATGATTATATTCGGTAGAGTTGGCTTCCCTTCTTGGGCTTTCTTTAAAGGTTGTGGTTTGTCGCTGCCCACCATATCTGTATTTATTATAACTTAACATAAAATGAATCTTTTATTTATCCTTTTATGTTTTCTCTTTTTTTGTTATCTCTTGTGGTACACATTAATCAATATAATATTTCACAGACTGCTGGTCTTCTAATGATTCCATATCTGGCTTGGCTTTGCTTTGCAACGAAATTGAATTATGATGTCGATCGTTTGAATCCAAAGGAACCAACTTTAAGTGAAATCGAAGATAGAAATAGGAGACAATAATTTTAAATAATATTTTTTATGATTTCAGTTAGTCAAGAATAAAATGGCAATATTTTTGATCTTCATTTAAATACAACCGAGTGTGTAGTTAATAATTGTTGATTGCAAGACTAAAATTATTTGAAATTATTGTTATCATTCTCAAAGTTTTATATACATACTATAATGGCTTTATTTTTATATCTACATACTTATATGTATGTATAATATATATTAGAAAATAAAATATTAAAATACTACATATTTTCCAACACAAAAAATTATAATTGTAAACTATAAATTAAAAGGCTTTTACTATCGCATATAACATAAGGAAATTACAAGTTTGCCAAAGTAATTTTCTATGATGGTTTGTCTGCAACACTACACCGCATAGAGGTCTCGAGTTGCCTACAGTTTTTGATTAAATATGGCAGCAGTTCTTGCCTTAAATATTGTAAAAAAAAGGTGATTAAAAAAATTTACTATATAATTTTTTGAAATCTCAAATTGGGTGGTGTTCGCAATAAATTTGGGAACCTACATCGTAGGTAAATCCCTTTATTTTTACTAGACACAGTATATTTGTCAGAACCAGCCGAATTGTACCACAAGGAGGGGATCCTCCCATACAATCCCAAATTGAGATTCATGTTCTTATTAGAAAAAATTTTTTGTTTTTCGTCCTATTGAACTAAAATTTATACACTATAAGTTTGTATTCAATGTCCATCAAATGCGTACATTTCAAGACCCTAGACTTATTGGATCCCTTACAAACCCAAATCCAAATTTAGGTTTATATTAGAAATTTTTTTGTTTTGTTTGTTTTTTGTGTCGTAAGGCTCCCATACAAATATTTCGGTCTCAGTGTTGAAATGCTGTATGTGTACTGTCTATACCCTAAACATAATGTTAATGTTTTCTAGGGGGTGCATGAAGAGTATATCAACTTCGGCATAGTCAAAGTTAAACTTCTTTTTACTTGTGTTTTCTTAAACTAGTTGTGTTTTACACTATAAAATGGAAGAAGAAAAGCTGCCTACAGTTTGTTATAGAGAAGTTAGACTTGGATTTCTTATTAATCTTAGTCTTATGAATGAAAAACATAATAGTTATTGGTCTGGTTCTTCTCTTCAATACAGAAGTGATATCCATTATGCGACAACGAAGAATAAGTCCATGTATCCGAAGGTACGAACAAGTAGAGAAAAGAAACTGGAGAAAGTGTGCGGAATCCATGGAGGAAAGGAACAAAATATTTATTTTATGTACAACATATTAATGGAATTCTTTGTAGAAATTCTTATTCATTTTTATGTTCCACTAATCTATTTGCACGTAATCCTCTCTAAGTTTCAATTAGAACGCGACACCTCGTTGATCTTTACTTCAAAATTGACTCGACAAACAGACAGATCAGCTAAGCAGGGTAGCTAATCATATAATTGCAAATGAATTGTGTTTTAAAGACGCAACCCCGATGTGACCGGCAATAAAAGTGCCAACCGAATTGTTTCATTTTATAAATATATACAATTATATTGTCAGGTTGGTTGCCTTCTCCGTTTGTTTCTATCTATGTAGTCACAGCACTCACATGTTTTCTGATGTCTCTCACATTCGAGTACCATATACAAGTTTAAAAACAAAACAATTTGGGGCGTACTCAAAATAGCGTAGGGCTATGTTCGTGTTTGACGTGGCAGTTGTCGGTGCTTCCTCGGGTTCTAGATACATATGTTTAAAAAAAGAAACACGCTCAAAATGCGATGAGTTTGCATTATCCAAAGACATTTGTTGAATGTCGGTTCGAAGACACATGAATTGAAAACAAAATCTAAGAATACGTATTATTTTGTAAAAAATTGCAACAAAATTGCAAAAGTGAATGAATGAAAACGCGTATAAAATTTAAGGATTTTTTTCATATAGAAAGTTCTTGTGATCAATAGTTCAACGAAAACCTGTGTAATAGTATATTGTTCTGCGATTGTTGTTAACCTGCTGCCATCGATTATATAAAAAGTAATTAAATAAAATTATTAAAATAAGATTATCTCGCCTAGGCAACTCGTATAGCGGCATCAACAACCAAAGTTATAAATCCCCATGTGAAAGCAATTTCCGATCTTGGTAACTCATGGTTGTTAAGTGTAAATATTGTAATATAAAAAAAAAGTGTTGGTTTTAAAGTTCATTTTTAATTGTGTTAATGCGGTGATTTCTTATGTAAAGATGTAGATACACCGGAAAAAAACAAACTGATTTTGGAAAATTTTGAATAAAAGCTATATTTTCCTGAAATATTGTTGTATATCTTCAAGCAAATTTTATTCTATAATTTATAAAATCTTTACAGTGTCTTATATACCAAAAAGTGGATCTTTAAATAAACTATTTATATTATGTTTTCAAAATTTCATTGGAAAATTTTAATAACTTTAAAATTTTATCCGGAAATCTTTACAGTGTCTTTGAAAGCATTTTCTCGGTTTCTAATTCACTTAAAATTCAATTTAAAACCCATTATTATTATTAGTCAGAGGAGATTGACTATGAATAAATGCGAATTACAAAAACAGCAATGAAAAGATTTCGACTTTGTTTTCAGCGGGTTCTAATAAATTGTATATATTGTTCCACAATATATTGTAAGTCATAGAGTCATAGATGCATACACATATAATAAATTACATATCTTATGATAATTTCCGTTTTTGTTGTTTATCGTTTTTGTTGTTGTTGTTACGAGATAAAGCCTCGTCTCTCATATAAAATCGTTTAACAATTGGCATTAGTTTTTTAGTCTTTGGACGAGACGGTTGTAATACTTATTTTAACACAAAGGCTTTATAAGAAAATCGAATTAAGAATTGTTAAAGAAAACGCTTAATACTATACTCGTATATTATTACTAACACAACAATAGCATCGTTCAAGTCTTGCCTGTAAGGAATATATAATATTTTAACTAAAATTCTTTAAAAACAAGTTCGATTAGGACTAATTGGATTATATCAAAATAGGAGATTAAAATTTCGGTAAGTAAAATTTACTTGTTATTTAATATTTTACTGTACAAGATTGCGTCCTTTTTGTGGAGACTATATTTATTGAAGATTCATATGCTTTTTGATTATGACTGATCAAGTATTTTTATTCTGTAGCCCCAACCATACATTCATTCGTTAATAGATATATTGGGGAGCAGAGGAAAACCTTATTAAGTTTTATACATTTTTATATACCATTGTGTTCTTGATTAGCATCAAATTACAAATCGATCTATTGTAGGCATGTTACTAGTTTATCTGGCCTTTCGGTAAATACATATGTATTATAAAAGGTTTAGAATAGCAAGTCAAAAATTGGTGACAAATCAAGTTTGCTTTTTTACTCTTCTTTAGATATAACATTATTTTCACAACCGATCCCAGATTTGTATACCAAATATCCAATCAATAGTGGCGTTCAACAGTAAAGTTATACAATCCTCACATAAACACTTAAGCATCTTTAAACATTATTATTAAATTATTGAGGGGTACAGAGTATCCAACCATTGAGTCCACTTAATTCTAGCATCTTTAGGATTGGAAAGGATAGGATAGGATAGGATAGGATAGGATAGGATAGGATAGGATAGGATAGGATAGGATAGGATAGGATAGGATAGGATAGGATAGGATAGGATAGGATTGGATAGCATAGAATAACATAGGATAGCATAGGACAGCATAGGGTAGGATAGGATAGAATAGTATAGGATAGGATAAAGCGAGTTCACCCAGAAGCCTCACGCCCAATTTTGATTCATAGATTGGAGTGCTCTTAGCTTCAGTGTTCGCCTTTGCCCTTAACGAAATAAGAGAACCTCGTCGTTAAACATACTGAGCCCTCCTCTTAAGGGGCAATCCAGCATCTTTATTAATAATAGTATCTTATATTGGACCCTAAAATTCTAATCAAAACAACAAAGTATGTATTATTTATTTATGTATAATTTCTAAATGGAAAATGTGTTTGCTTACTTTGTTATGAAAATGTAACTAAGCTAATTTTTTATTAAGCTGTCATTCCACTTTCTTTGTCATTCTCCCATGTACTTTAGTACAAAACATTTGCATTCTCTGCGAAATTATATTGTAATTTACTGCCTATTGCAATTTTCCTTCTCTGTTTCTCTCTATTTTATTCCCATCACCAACATGTTGCTCCATTATTGCATTGTTTGCATTCGATCATTTTGGATTCTCTTTGGAGCAAACATATTTAAGACTTTCTTATGCTCTGCACTCTCTACTGTTAGTAGTACTCCATTCAAAGTTTCTCTTCTCTTGCTGCTTTCTTGCATTTATTTCATGGTCAAAGCATTTCCGCAACGGTAAACATATCAACAAGATATATATATTTATATGTTTATGTATGTATGCTTTTGTTGGTTTTGCCTCCTCTTTATTTTTTGTAATGCATTGAAATTATTCTGCCTTTTACTTTTCAAAGCGAAACAAATGCAAACGACGCATCTGCTGCGCTCCACCGCATGAGGAGAAGAACAAAGTGAATAATTTGCACAAAATATTAAAATAGTAAATTGTTTAAAGTTTATTCTATTATTTTTAACCTAAAAATGCAATAAATAAAAACCTTCATTATATAAAATACGTAAATGCTGGTTTTGTGATTTTGCTTGCCTAGTGATATTTTTGTTTCCAAACAATGTCACCTAGAATAACTGTATGAATTTGTTTATGCAGTTAATGCACTTTTTTGCGCTCTTTCAATATAAATGGAATAATTGCAAATTTTTGGCTTTTTTTAAAGAGAGTTTTAGTGTTTTGTAAATAATCAAAAAATAAACAAAGAAAAACTTTATTAATTTATTTTATAATTTGGCATATTTCCCTTGTGTTTGAGTTTGTGTTTTGTGACTTGGTCGTGCACGAGTGTATTTACTGTAGCGAGAGATGACAATGATAAGTGCAGCCGCTGCAAAAAGCAGCCTTCAATGTCAACCTACAAATGATGCTAGCATGGGCGCGGGCACGCTGGGAGATGGAATTATTGCCAATGGTAGTAGTAGTGCAACAACTGGTTTTAGCGTCACAGACGCTGCTGAAGGTGGTGAGCAAGCAATAATAAAACATATTCCATATTATTGTATTTTCATGATCTTTATTTTGAATGTATGTATGTATATATGTATGTGAGTAATTGTATACTTATATATGTAAATAATTTCTTAGTCATTTAGTTGTTGTTGAATTGCGGTTTTATGGGTCAGTGTACCTTGGACCATCATATAGCTGTTTTCATCCAATGGCTCTCTAGTTTTCCATTGTTTTGAAGGAAAATAAAATTATGTGTTGGCAAGTGGAAGATGAGAACAAAAGCCTAATTATCTTTTGTGGTTCATCTGGAAAGTTTTAAAAATGGAAAAATTTCATTAACCAATGGAAAAATATGCAGCCAAACTTCCATAACTGAAACTTTCCTTTAACTCGAACTAAATTGAGTTACAGTAGCGTTTAGAGCGATAATTCTATACAATTTGTATTCGATAACTTGAACTTCCATACTTCAAATATTTTCATAATTTGAAAAAAATTGACACAAGCAATTTTAAGTCGAATTTTTCAGGGAAATCCCTTTTTGTGAGCATGTCGTTCGCTGATGACGTAACAACCTGGGTGACTTGTTTTGTCTCGTTCAAACCCACTGATTCTTAAAATTTTCACTATCGAAGCAGAATCTTAAAAGAAACATTAAAGCGTTTATTGCTCATAGCTCTCCGACTCCATGGAAGATGATAACAACGGGTCGGAGGCAGAATCTATTGAGCAACTAACGATCATTTTAAAGCATTAAACAAATTGGAATCTTCTTTTACTGAATAATAAAAATAATTTAAATTTTCAGAAAGAAATTTCTTTACAAGTTGAACTTTTTTAAGGCAATATAATGATCCGAGTTATGGAAGTTCGACTGTACTTACTTTGACATTGACCTTTGTCTTTGTTCCTCTGTATCAATAATATATATCATTGTTGACTTAGTCAAGTCATAAACATGTCAAGTTAGTTTCCCTTGATAAAGAATAATAATTTCTTGATTTATGTTTAATTTTTAAAGGTGCTAATTTTTGTAATTATTTTATGCAGTCATGTGTCATCCAAAGGTTGTAAAATGTACTTAATTTATTGTTTTATTGTAAATACTTTGTAACTAATTGAGTATTAAAAATATGTAAGGGCATAGGGTCGTTTTCTTAAAGGCAACTTGGCAATCCCTCAGATAACTGATTTAAAAATTTATAAGCAAATCGGGGACCTTATGAAGTTTTAAATTTCATTTTATCCAGGGTCCCTACATCTGATATCTTGTACCCAAAACTATTTGCAAATGCAAATCATATTGCAATTTAATTAGAAATGAAATTAATGACAGTGGATGCCTAGATCGCCAGGGCTGCCGTTGTCTATTTGTCGACCGTTTGCAAGTGATAATAATGATAACTTCACAGTTGCAAATTTTTATGATGTTACATTTCTGACCTATCTATTACTCTCGAAAGGCTTGAATATCTAAATAGAATACTTCCTCTTGTTGTTATTATTATTTCTATATGTATAATGTTGTTACTCACACAAGCCCTATTTGACTATAGGGTATAAACACTACAACCCATTTAACTTTATGTATTAAAATACAGTACTATTGAGTTGAAATTTCTGTGATGACACAAAATTTAAAAACAAAACATAATAGATAAATGCTACGAAGACAATACGGTAACAATCGTATAAACAAGAAAACGAAGGTGAACTTCTGCTGTGCCGAAGTTGTTATACTTTTCATGCTCCCCTACGCTTCTGTGATTGATTGTACTACATATTATTCAAATATCAGTTCAATAAAAGAAAAATTGGTGGGTTCCATACCAGATTGGGGTGTATATGGGAGGTACTCCTCCTAGTGGTCCGATTTTACTGATTCCAACAAATGTACCGCGCCTATATTAAACACTTATTGTGTCTAAGTTTCTGTTCAATAGTCTAAAACACATAAGAGTTTTTCGAATAAGAACCTGAATTTTAATGGTGGGTTCATATGGGAGGTTACCTCCCTAGTTGGTCGATTTGGCTGATTTCAACGGATATATAGCGCCTATATCAAAAACTTATAGCGTCTAAATTTCAGTTCGATAGGACAAAAATCAAAAAGAGTTTTTCTAACAAGACCACGAATTTTAATTGAAGTTTGTATGAGATCCGATCAAACTGAAATTTCGACAGTATAAGTTTCTGATGTATAGCTACCAACCAACCAAATTTCAATATCGTGGTATTACTGGATCGTATAGTTACCATAGAAACCAAAATGTTTCTTGTATGGGGACCCCTTTAAGTTTTTGAAAATATTTAAGTTTTAGTACAATATTTGTTGCTGATGCCCGAATAGAACTACACATTCTGTGAAAATTTCAACTCTATAGCTATTACGGTTCTTAAGATATGAACCAAGGACGGACAACGAAGACTCCTTTGGTACCCTTTGGGTCCGGAACCCTAAAAAGCAAAAAAATTTTTCGTGGATTTAAATCTGGGTTTGTATGAGAGCTCAACGATTCAGTTATACTAGGGTCTTCAAATTTACATGATTGATTAATATGGATCAGAGACTTCTAGTAACCTAACTTCAGTACAATAATACAAAAAAGTTTTTCTAACAAGACCACGAATTTTAATTGGGGTTTGTATAGGAAGAACCACTTCTATGTCTCCTTCTGTCCGTTACAAACTTCATGACAAACTTTTAATACTATGCACTGTGGGAAGAGTCTAAATATGTAAATTCCAAGCAAAAATTAATGAATGAAATTTTGTCTTTAACATATACCCCTTGGCTCTATGCTCATTAAAACACATTGACGAAACGTGCTAAAAATATCAGTTTGTGTTTGTCTTTCAATCAATCAACATAAGATTTGTTTGAAAGTAAAATCTATAACAACAAAAATCTCTGGAGCATACCGTAGAGTTTAACAAATCATGATAATTATTTACTACAACAGATTGAATTGTATCAGAATATCAGAATCGTTTAAGATAATCCTAAAGTAAACTTCAATACCAAGGACCTTGAGTTATTTTCCAATGAGTACTTGAAATCTGTAATTCCAATATTTTGTAATTCACAATAAAAATCCCAAGATATTGCAAGACTTAAGCGGATTTGAAATTTATTTAAATATATGTACATAAAAAAATTATTGCTCATTATACACTCGTACAAAGAAAACCCTAAACAAAAAAACTAGTTTAACTTAGTACTATATTCCCCAAGCATGTAAGAAACAAGAAACATTATGAAAACCGGCTTAATGGAAACATAGTGACAATGAGATCTGAAAAAATCTGTTGCACAATGACTCTCATTACAGTAGCCACCTTCAAATGAAAATGAAATTGAAACCGGAACTTTTAAGAAAATTTAATGTTAAAGTCAATTCAAGAAGACCAAGAAGTTTACTTACATATGTATTAAAGTCACTCTTCTCGTTATAAGCGAGAATTTCCTAAACTTGAGAGGAGAGAAATTCTCGTAATTTTGATACTCTTTTGTTACAATACGAGTACTACAATACTATTTTGTTCGAACTTGAATTTCCAGTTCGAACTTTCCAACTTTTAAACTTTTGGTTTTTTCTTTCGGTTTTCGGTTTTTATTTTCATATTTCGACTCGGTTCATTTCAGTTCTTGACTTCGAATAAAATCTCAGGTTTCTTGCTAAAGATCGTCACATTCATCTGAACTTTGACGCTTATTGCACGCGTTTTAATTCGTTTCGTTTTCAAAAAATATTTGTTGAATTATTCGTTAAGCCAATCGCACTTGATATTATTGTATACATATTTTACATATAAAGTTGTTTAGATTTTATTGTTGTTCGAATAACGTGCGAAAAAAAACAAGTTTTATTTATTTATTTTTATGGTTTTTTTGTTTTGTGTACAATTAAAATTGTTATTGTTATTTTGATTTGTCGCATTATATTTTGTGATTACAAACAAAAACAAAAAAAAAAACCAACAAAAATATGAATGATTGAATTTTGATAAAACATGTACAAGAAATTTTTATTTGGAATTTTTTGTGTATTTCGTAAAGGAAACTTTTTGTGAATTCAAGGGAAAAAACCAAAATTATGCACATTTCAGAGAGATCCATATGATTGTGTCGTATAAATCATACTCGTTGGAGCATCCACTATATTGCAATCTCATAATTCTTTTTAATATTTAAAATTCTTCAGTTCTATGCAATGAACTCATCCAAAACGAATTTACCTATTTTCAAATCAGTATTACTCGTAATATTTTGGGCATATCCGGAATTTTATTAAAGAATATTATTAATATAATATTATTTCAATTAGAATTATAAACAGTCTTCTTTAAATGATAAAGTGAATTTATGAAATTTCTCTATAAGACCAAAAAATCTCAATCAAAAGTGATCGATACTCTTCTTTCAAAGATCATAAGTCATTAATTGTGATTCCTGTTTTAAATTTTAAACTTGATTTTTAACAACAGATGTGCAAAAAAAAAAAAAAAATAAAAAAGTAACAAAAAAACTCCATCTAGGTGAATGTCAAGGTTAATTCAGTTTAAATAAAAAATCCGCAATGTGGCCTAGAAAACAACTTCCGAATGCGTCGCATTCAATAAACCGCAACTTTTTTGGCACAAATCAGGTTTTTTTTTCGCTTCATTAAAATAAAAATGCACGAAAATTTAACAATATAAAGTTTTAAAAAAATTCATTTCATTTATAAATTAAATTAAAAGATTTATCCTAATTTTATACAAACAGAAATTCAAATCGATAAATTATTGTACTACAATCAAATTTTGTTAGAAAAATTAAAACAAAATCAATATAATCGTAATTAATAAATTAAAATCAAAATGAGTAAGTAATTTTATATTTAATGAAACAAAACAAAAATTAACATAATTCTAAAATAAAAAATGAAATTTATTCTACAATATTATTGTTAATATGTTTATTTCAGGGGTCCCAACAATGTTATCTGAAATCAATGAATTACCCTCTGTGCAATTGGGTGATTTTACATTACAATTTGAATTGGGTGAACCAACCGCACATGCTAAAGAGGTTGCAGCCCGGGAGCTTAGAGAAACTCCAGAACGACAGAAAGAAGCATCTAAGGAATTAGCAAAATTACTCGAGGGTAAGTTATACTAAATAAAATATCATAATGAGAATTTAGATAATCAAGATGACGACGACAACGGCGTAGTTCCATTTATTTGGACTTCGTAATAAGACTAGAAGTCAGGTTTTAACAAATGTTGACTTGAAGTTTCAAGATTTTGTGTAATTCTGAGTATAGTATACACAAGGTAGGTGTTAGTTAAGCTTAATTAAGTTAAAATATCTACAGATATAGAGAGGGGTGACAGTGGTTTAAAGATTTATTTGTAATTAACAGCTTTTTTGTTTAATGTACAATATTTTCCTTATATATATTCACTTATTGATATTAAAATACGTAATTTGTTTTTTTCACCTTTTACTTTGTGATTTAGTGAGACAACTTTACAGAAATGCTAAATATAATCAATGACTAGAAGATTACTTGATTTCCGACATCTGAATGTCATATAAAATTTCATTTGTTTTGTGGAATTGACGATACAAATAATCATAAAAGAAAAAATGTTGGTCGATTTCTTCTAGAAAAAAGAATCGCCGGTACAATAAAACTGGACATGTACAGAAAAGGTGCTGGATTGTTTCCGGCTACAGCTAAGTCCAAAGTCATTCGAATAGACTGTAGCCTTCTCGAAAGACAACCTTATAGACAATATCCAGTGAATACAACCCTAAACAACAGTCCAACTTTGTTTGTTTGCAAATTTGCAATCTGTAACGCAGATCTCTTTTTGATTGACGGAGTTATACAGTCACGCATGTAACTACATGTAGGGCCTCAGAAGCCGTGTTTTTTAAAGAGCATGATCATATAAGTACTCATATAATTACAAGTTTTCCAGTGACGCAACTGACGCAATCACAAAACTAAGCAATTAAAGATTTCGATCTTAACAAGTCTCTTTTACCTTTTCAATGATCTTTGACCAAGACGTCATTAAAAATACAAACTTTGTTAAAAATCCCCTAACATAACATTAAAAACATAATGAAGTACAAGCATGGTTAGGCAATTAAAAATAATTAACAATAATAATAGCAAAAACAATAAATCTTTGTATGCGTTTATAGCCGAAACCGATTTGCTGTACCCAAAAGATAATGAAGAGTTTCTCATACGGTTTTTGCGGCCCTGCAAATATTATCCAGAGAGTGCGCGTGATCTGGTAAGTTTTGATAAAGAAATTATCTGTAATAAAATAAAATTGTCTTATAATTTATTTGCGTATTTTGATTGTTTTTTGGTTTTTTTTTTTTTGCTTAGATTAAACGTTACTACTCCTTCAAAGTGAAACATGCTGATGTCTATAATGGTCTGGTACCAAGTAAAGAAGCAAATATCTACAATCATAATATTCTTACAGTCTTTCCTAATCGAGATCAATTGGGCCGACGCATTTTGCTTTTGGAGTTGGGAAGTAAGTAGTAATTAACTTTGAAATCTTCTTACTGTCGAAGTATATTTGTTCGGTTATGGAAATTGTCAGTAATTGTAAATTTCGGTTGGCCTTATGTTGCAATTTTATATCATTTAATTTTTATTTATTTTGTAGAACGCTGGAAACACAAACAGGTCACTCTCGATGAGGTCTTCAAAGGGGCTGTGCTCTTCCTTGAAGCTGCTATGCTTGAGCCTGAAACACAAATCAATGGGGCTGTTGTGATCTTTGATATGGACGGTTTGAGTCTGCAACAGACTTGGCAATTTACACCACCATTTGCTAAGCGTATTGTCGACTGGCTACAAGATTCGGTTCCACTTCGTATTAAGGCCATACATATTGTGAATCAACCGAAAATTTTCAACGTGGTCTTTGCTTTGTTCAAACCATTCTTGCGTGAGAAGTTACGTAATCGTATCATTTTCCATGGCACCGATCGCGAATCGCTGCACAAACATATGTCGCCCAAGGTCTTGCCCGCTTGTTATGGAGGTGTTCTGGAAATGAAGCGTGTCGATGGTGATCAATGGTATCAGCTTCTGCTTATGTGCGAAAAGGAATACGAGGCAATTAACTCGTATGGTTATAAGAGTAAAAAGTAAAATATGGCTTCGATGTTTCGCCAATTTAAATCCATTATCATTCCAATGCTGTATAGGTGCTTCCAACAGCGGTTACCTTTCCTTCGCAACGTTTATTTAAGGGCGTTAATTGAAATTTAATAAGATTTAAAAATGTTTAGTTTGTAAAGAAACACAAAAAAAAAAAAAAAAAAAATACATAATTAGAACAAAAAAGTGATCTAAATTATGAAAAATTTTATGGGCTTATTTTCGAATAGATATTATTATAAAACTTATATAATAGCAGGGTACTTAATATTGGGCCAACATACTATGTATTTATTGTGTATTGTAAAGAAATTTTCTATAAAATATTGAATTTAAATAAAAGAAGTTGATTTAATGAAGAGATTGCTTTATTTTATTTGAATTTCATCTAACACTCAAAGTACACAAAATTGAAATCAATTTTATCTGTCACCAAAATAGTGAGTCAAAAATTGAGTTAAAATTATTACATTCAATTGATTTTAATTGATTTTTTTTTTTTAATTAATTATGAAATAATCGAGCATGTGCCAGAAACCGACACACATTTCCAATCAATTGCAAATCGCGAGCCAAAATTCACTTTGACGGCGATTTTTTGAGGCGATTTGTTTAAATTCAACTTTATCTGAAGTTATTAAAAAAGTATCAACACCTGTACCTCATTGTTTTCCTCGGTAGTCTGCATTTAAAGAATTCAAAATTTCATTTGTTTTATGTATAAATTTGCAACCAAAACAAACAAAAACCAAGTAAATGTTGGATCTGCTCACATTTATATTTTAACATTTTCGGAGATTCAAATTTGTTGATATGTTAAAAAGAAACTATAAACGTTAATAATAAAGCTGAAATGTTTTAAATTTCTTTTAAAAATATGTAGAAAGTGATTAGGTAAGTGTAAAGTTTTAATAATCTCATTTACCTCTGAAAGTTTATTAAAACTTTACATTACATTACATGTTTCTCGAGTGTAAACACAAGCAAGAGACCTTGAAAGAAGAATCAAGCATAAGTGTCATTACGTGTAAAACGGTCGAATCGCACACAGCTGTTCATTCGAACATCATTGTTCGAAAAACGAAAACCCCCAATATGGTGGCATTCCTACGGTTTTGTTTGGGCGGTTTTTGGCACATCCGCGATTTTTTTTTTCTTTATATTCCATTTTAAATCGAAATCGAGAACAAAGCGAAATGGGGCATGTATTATTGTAGAACAATTTTCATATTGTTGTAAACTTTTTTCTTTTTTGCATTTTTTTGTTCGAAATGTGGCAAGCAACTAATTGTCATAGCAATATGCTTTGTGTCAGCATATCTTGTTATGGATAAAAAGCTCATTTAATCGGTGAAATTTAGTTCAATGCAAAGCGCCACCTATCCGCAAAGTTTGGCAGGTTCTTCTTGCTATCTCAAATTCCAGCAAAAACTTTTTACTGGATGGTCAGTACTGCGTGGTTGAAGTACATGTGCTGGGTTGCATTTTGTTTAACTGTTGAATTACTATATGTTTGCATGGGCTTACTTGTTGTATCCCTTTTTCATATTAATAACATACAAAAATGTTGTCCCCAATTGTATCTTATTGTTTTCCTCGGTAATCTGCATTTAAAGAATTCACATTTCAGTTATGAAATTTGTATTTTACACAAATCGCTTTTGTATAAAGCAAAAACAAGCACAATATACAAAACCAACTAATGCTGAATATGCCAACCTGCTCGCATTTATATTTTAACTTATTCGGAGATTCAAATTTGTCTTTATTCAATTAAATGATATGTTAAAAAAACTATTGATGTTAATAATAAGGCTGTGATATGTCTTAAATATTTAGATTAATAAAAAGTTTTAATAATCTCATTAAAATGGTTTGGTTTGGTGGTAAATGGTGGTATGATCAGATAACAGAGATAACAGCTATTTCCTCTCCATCTCAAACGCAATGACCCTTGCAAGTGGGTTTTTGTTTTTTTTTTAATGTTTTACTGCATTTTTTTTTAAATTGTAAAAAAATTAAAATTATTTACACACTTCCAACGTAATTTTCAAATCACCGCAAACATTTTTCAATCATCTGTTGATTCGAACATCAAAATTCGATTTCGCCCAACGTTAAAACAATGCTCGATTTCTGCCACATAACTCAGTCCTTATGAAGGAGTTCGATCTCTTTAGGTGTTCGAATACCTTTGTGTTGAGTCTTTAAACTGAAATTCTCGCAAGGAAAAGGCAGGCCATTTGCATAACTCCCATAGTCTATTTTTAGTAATACGTTATGTAATGTAGAATAAGTAAGTAAATGAAAACAACTGTTTTTAATACTCCGTTATGAAATATGTACCTGCACCAAATATTTATTCGTTTTCGATTGCTTTAAAACCTAAAAATTAAGTACAATAAATTAGTTGAATAGTATTGATTCGTATAAAGGAAACTATCATTTGATTTTCCGTTGGTTCCCTTAATGCCAGAAACCGTTTTATGGAGTTTGTTTGATTAAAACGTGTTGAAGGCATTGAACACGTGAAACTTGTATAACACGACTCATATCCACTTGAAAAATTTCAAGGAATCATTCCTAAGTCGGTATTTATACAATGGATTCGAATCACGGTCTACTGTCAACGGAGTGTATTACAGATCTCACCCTTCTCTTTAAATAAATAAAAATTAAATATGCTTTTTTCATTATTTTTATTTCACTTCAATTCATACAATTTTCATCTGTTCTTTATTACTTGTTATTGTTTTATTTTTGTTTCCTGTTCTATTTTTCATTTCTTATATAAATAAATAAATATATTATGTAAATATAATATAAGTATGTAAATTATACAATAAAATTAAAATATTTGTCTTTCATTTTGATCTCGTTATTGTTTGGAAAGAAGATGAAAAATAAACCGAATTAATGTGTGTAGCATTCAAAAATTTATACAAATTATTAATTTAAACAAATAAATTATGTATGTATCTTTAATAAACAAAAGGAATGAACTAATTTAAAATAAATAATTATAAAATAAATAAATCAAATAATTAATTTAAATTAAATAAAAGAAGTATAATTAAATAAATAATTAATAGAAAATAATTTTATAATAATAATAACAATAATACATAAAGATGATAAAATTACACAAAACTAAATTAAAATTCATGAATTGAATAAATTTAAGTTTATAACTAAATGAATTATTTATTTATTTATTAATAAAACAAAGAAAAATAAAATGCATTAGGTATAAATAATAAACGAAATGAAATAAATAAATAAAATAAATACAATAAACAAAATAAATTAAATTATATAAAGGCAAAATAAAAATAATATTAAAAGATGTACATTTTGAAAATGTGAATTTTGAAATATTATTATTATTATATAAATATTCTGACATAATATTCTTATAAATAACAAAAAATAGATTAAATGAAATAAGGAAAATAAATGAAATAGATAAAACTTATTTAAACTTATTAAACAAATTTATTAAATAAAACTAATATTGTATAAAAAATAAATTATATTATTAATTAGAATATAAATATTAAGTAAATAGCATAAACTTATAATAAATTTGCAATGAATTTATAATAAAATAAATTAAATCTATTTAAATTTTCTAAGTTCATTATTCATTATTTGTTGCTCACTCTTCTGTTCACTTCTTTTCAATTCAATTCAAATCATTTCTTTTATTCAGTTTAGATTCTTCTTTCATTTCTATTATGTTTTATTATTATTTTTATTATTGCTGTTGTATTGTTTGATTTTAATTTTTTTTTTTTTTTTAAAGAATTTTATATATATATTATATAGCACACATACATTCATAATACTTTTATTTCTTGTTGTTGTTTTTAATGTTTGTTTTACTGTTTTTTATTGTTTTTATTTTCTGATGATTTAGCGATTTCTCTATAAATTGTACACATACAAGTAAATAATTTTCATTATATGGTAAATTTGAGATATCATTGTTTTTTTTTTTTTGTTTTTGTTTCAATATATCATATTTGTATATATAAATCCTTAAACACTTAAGACTTATGGCATAACAGTTTCATTTCATTTAATTTTTTATTAAATTAATATAAATTTCTATGTCATCAAATAATGTGTGGATTTTGAAAAATAAGATGAATTAATGATCTGATGTGATTTATATTTTTTTTTAATAATTATTTAAACATTGATTTAACTACGCATACAAGTATGTTATTGTATATAAATTATTCAGTTGTTTAAATACTTACTTAAATTTAGTATATATTCCAAAAACTCTTCATCTAAAGATCATTTCACTTAAAACTTGCACATAACATAACCGTTGATACTCAGAAATTCAATGAGAACTACATAGTATGTTGAAGTTATAACTAGTGAGTTTTCACTGTACTTGTTTGACTTGATTCCGATGCAAATATATTCTCTAACATATGTAGTAGACCTTTCGGACCCATTGACATTTTTTTTTTTTGTTTGCTTTACAAGTACATTATTTATTATTAATTTTATTATTTTTATATTAAATATATTATTTTTATAATATTTTGTATTAATTTAAACGATATGTTGGGGATTACAAACTTAACAACTTTCAGGTTCTTTATATAATGGGAGTTTCTACTTCAATATTCAATATCCTTCTTTCCTTGTTTTTCTTAGTGTTTCTGTTTTTTTTCTTCTTTAATTTTGTTTTTCTTTTAATAAATGAGTATATTGTACCACAGTTTAGAAAATTTAAATATTTTTTGATTTAACATGGTTTTCAGGTAGAAGATGACAGGTAGCAAGTGAAGGGATTAGTTGGTTTCTAAAATTATTATCGGCTTAAAGCTTTACAAGTATTTTAGTGTGGAATTTTTCATTGAAGATAATATATGATAAAAGTGGATAGATTTTTTTTGTTGTTGTTTAATATCAATTAAAATGAGAATATAATTTTTTAAATTTATTATTAATTTTTTTTAGCACATTGTTAGGAAATGACTACCCCAGATGCCAGGTTAAGTAGAACTGCAAATAATTTTTTGAATAAAGATATCTTAAGAAATGAAATTTGACTCTAAAAAATTCAGAATTAAATAGGAAAGTATTATTTAAGAGCATTGGAGAAATGTTATTAAAATTTAAAATTCCAAGAATTATACAATAGTAGTATTGATGATTCCTCTAGAAATGAATAGAATTAGAAAAGAAGTTAGACCCTCAAATACAATAGTTTAGAATTAATAAGTCTAATATTATGCACCAATAGAACAATGGATAAATGATAGTAAAATAACAAAGAGGTTAAGTTAATGAAAATTAATATACGAGTAGGGTCAAGTTAGGGACAGTGTATCAGAGGGTGCAGTATCAAGAGTATCTCTATCCTTTTCAAATTTATCTAAAGTTTGCTGGGTGAACGGAAGGATACTCGAATTTATGTTTTATATAAAAAAATTGTAAAAAAATTAGTTGCTGAAGTTTTGTCCTAACTGGTAAACTAAGTCATAATTTCTGGTACGTAAATACGCTCCTTTTAATCTTCATTTCGTTAAGGGCTAAATAGTAAACAAAGTTTATTGTAATTTCGAACTTATAACGTTTTATTGAATTTTTGTTTTAAACAATAGAAAAATAGGAATTGGCCTACACTATGCTAATCATATACGAGTAAAAGAAGGAAGGAAGAGCTGGTTGAAAAGGGGTACCTTTGAGATAAGCAGCTGGTTGTAAGAACGTTTGATTTTGATTACCGAAAATATGGTCTAGAACATAATTAAGGTTAAAGGTTCTCTTTTATTCATATTTTATTTGGTTTAATGTATGTTTAGTTTACTGTTGTACTGTTGTTATACTGTACCCCTATGGCTGTTAAATTGTACTCTAACCCTAGGGCACACTATAACAATTGCGATCTCAGAAAAGTAAAAAAAATATTATTTAAAGTCTAATATGGCGGTTAAGGACTGCTGATTTTTTGTTAAAAAATCAGAATAATCAGTTTTCCTTTTGAAAATAAAATGTTTGTTTTGTTACACTATCTCCTACTTGACCATAGATTTAGAAAGTAAGACTCTCAAATAGTTCATATTTATATAAAAAAGAAGAACCATAAAAAAATTATAAAACAAAATTTAGACAAGAAAATTTGTATGGAAAAAGGTAATTAAAATTATATAAGGATAACTTAGAAAAAACTATTTCTTTCCAATTCTTTCTTCTCAGAAAAAATGGTATTTCTTATCAGAATCATTAGAAAGGTGTTGATATAAGTTTAATTAAAAACACAGAAAGATTCTGTTATTTTGGATAAATATGGTAAAGAATTATAGTTTTAAGTTTTTTTAAGAAGTTTGAAGTTAGATAAAGGAAGGGTTCGTCACTTTATCACTGGGATGTCAATTGGACCTGTCCCGAGAGTTTGGTATTCATTCTTCGGAGATAAGTCTGCAGTTTCCAGTGGTTGTTTAACTGGTCCATATTAGATCATCAGAGTGGTATGGCAAACTCTCTTTGTTAAATGTAAATGGGTTGATTTGTTATAATACAAGTATTTGTTGCATATTAAAATACTTTATAAAATAGACAAGAACAAGAAGAGCAGCTATTATGCGGATACACATACAATACACATGCAGCCACAGATGCAGAAGATATTGAAGTACATACACACTTACACACTCACAAACATCCATACATAGACACATACAAACATACAAGTATACAGGTATATATAAGAAACATATACAAATTACAGCACTAGGATATCTTATACACTTAGATTCATTTTACATACACGAAACTACTATTCTAAATATTGTAGAATTCTTTGGATCTCCGGATGCTTTCTTTCTTTTTTTTTTTTTTCCAATTAAGTAACAGCCTAACTATTGTTTAAGCTAGCGATGATGATGATTTGATTAAGTTCTCTACTGGCCAAGCTTTGCAGGACTAAGTACCAGTTCTGGTTCAAATTTACTAGCTGGCGGCGTTGTTGGTGGCGGGGCTAACAGACTAACGCCACTGATTGCCATGCGACCCATGGAACTGGCTGATGAGGATTGCGAATGTGCCTGTGTATGTGGCTGTGACGTTTGAGTGGATGCTGGAAACATGTAATTATTATTCGATGTGGAAGTACTAAAGGTATTGGCATTTGGTTGCATAAATGGGGTCGTGGACATTGGCGGCGGTTGTTGTGGTGGCAGCGATGTTGGCCTCGATGATAGTGCCGATGTTGGTTGTAATATACTCAGACTCGTTGTTGCAATTTGCGGGGATGTGGACTGGCGCTGCAGAAGTTGT
Source organism: Amiota minor (assembly GCA_037043295.1). Lineage (NCBI taxonomy): Eukaryota > Metazoa > Arthropoda > Insecta > Diptera > Drosophilidae > Amiota > Amiota minor. The sequence goes on from JBAMAW010002153.1 coordinate 1,386,982, forward strand.
AAATGATGCATGGCTGTAGAGGAGGCGGAGGAGGTGTTGGTGGAAGGTGTTGTTAGGTCCATAACCTGACCAGGTATACTTGGAGTTGCCATGGTGGCAGTGAAAGGCGCGGGAAGAGGCAATAAACTGATAGAAGTCGTTGTAGGCGGCGGCGCCAATATCGCAGCCGTGCTAGAGGCTGAGACGGTGGCCGTTGTTGCTGCTGATGATGCTGATGAGCTGCCTGCAGGCATGGTATAAGTTGAACAGGATGCCGTGAGCGCTGCCAATGGCATGCCGAGTGGTCCACGGACAGTTGCGGCTGCGGCATAGGTGTGTGGCTGCGCTGGTGGTAGATCGTAGCTGGAGTATGATGATGTAGGATGTGATATTGAAGTGGGTATACGTGAGATGGCGCCAGTGTAAGCACCAATATTTGGCTGTGTTACTGTCTTGGGCAATGCACCAGTTGCCAATGATGACGATGTTGCGAAGGAGTATGTGGTGGCGGAAATGGGTCGCAATGCATACGTTGAAGTCGCCGCCTGGGTGTATGCAGGCGTTGTGAACGCAGTTCCTACGCTTTTAAGTCTTGGTATGGCACCAGTACTGCTGCTAGGTGGCACATAAGTTGACGTTGACGGAGGCGGTGGTGGACGTGCCTCATTTATTGTTGTCATTGTGGCTGGAGGAGCTTTGATTGCTATCAATGAGGTCTCCATGAGCAATTGTTCATCGGCACCATCTAAGGAGTCTTTAACGGTGGAGGAGGATGAGAGAGATTGTGATGGTTCGATTGGCTTTTGCTGCTTTTGTTGCTGAAGCTGCTGTTGCTTGTTGAATGCAACCCTTTGTCTCGCCAATTTATTGTTATTCGCTGTCTCCGGTTCTTCGAATTTAATTTTTGTGCTATTATTGGTGGTACTACTTGTTGTTGTTTTTGTTGTTGTCTTAACGGCAGTTGTTGTTGCTGACTGAGCATAGTTCAGTTGTTGTTGTTGTTGTTGTTGTTGTTCATTCGTTGCTCCATGCTCCTGATCCTCCTCTTCCTCTTCGCTTAATTCACAAATATTTAACGCAGGGTCAATTTTTTTCATTTCCAATGAGGTTTCTGTATGATTAACAAATGTAAATATTATACTTATGTAATGTAAAGTTTCAAATCAGCGGTTCTCAAACATATGTAGTCTGCGGAACTTTTCTTGTACCGTATACATAAACATAAGCATAAGTCAAAATTAATTTGAGGACCGTCAATAGTGGAACTGCGGACATGGTTGTACCTAGGAGGCTGGGGAGTTAAACATCCCCTGGACTTAATACTAAAATATAAGTTCTGAATTATTTATCTAAAATAGATTACAGATATCTCTTCCTTTAGCTACCGAAAATTTCTAACTTGTTCTTCCCTATGCAAAAATTTTAGTAACGCAATGACTGCGGATCTTTGGGGCTCAAGAACAGCTGCTTTAAATGAAGAACAATAATTTCAATAGCTCTTACCAGCATTATGCTCTGGTTCTTTGATAATAGGAACAACACGATTCATCGATGTTTTCTGTTCATTTTGCATGAATAACGAAGTTGTGGCAATCTGACGTAAAGCCTCCATGCCCTCATTGAGCATTTTACTTTGGCTGCGTTTATGTGTGATAGGATATTTTGGCTGAAAATATATAAAATATAATTAAAATAATATTAACATAATAATAATATTGTCCGAGTACAATAAGTCTCTAAAAAGCGTCAGGCTTATAAGGCTCCGAATCCAGAAAAATATACTTGACTCTGTTCTTTGAAGTAGGATGCCATTACGACTTAGTATTGATACAATAGAGAAATCCAAACCAAGCAATATATTTCCTTAAACTATCAAATGGATCTTCTCAAAGATAAGTATATAGAAAGACCTACATATCCCTTCAAGATATGTATCACAGAGAACATTATGGTGTCAGCAAAATTGGTCTCTGAGGCACTAAAAAACCGTCGATTGTTTGAACTAGACATTGAATTATTAGTAGGGGGAATTACAACATATATCACAGATTTAGAATAAGAAGTCTAAAAGATTCGTTTCATTATTAGGATTCCCTATTACTAAGGCTACAATGCCTGTCCATCTGTCCGTCCGTCCATCCGTCCTCGGGCTCTATCCCATGAACCGAACTAGGTAGAAAATTTAAATTTTCAATGAATGTGTGCCTCTATGGGGGTAAAGAATACTAAAACTAAAATAAGGTTAAAAATTTAAAGAAACATATGTGTTTATATGGGAGCTATAGGATCCAGTAATTCTAGGGTTTTGAAATTGGCATGGTTGGTGGAAATGTGTAAAAAAGTTATAGTCTCAAAATTCCAGTTTGATCGGACTACTAGTGGTGCTACCTTCCATACAAACCTCTCATTTAAATTCAGGTTTTTATTAGAAAATTTATTAGCAAAACTATTGTGTTGTACTATCGAACTGAAATTTAGACACTATAAGTTTGTGATATAGGCGATGTAAATTTGTTAGAATCATCCAAATCCGTGTGCGAGTCTGTCTCGTACTTGATCGTTTTTTTAAGGTTATCATTGCAGAAAAATTACCTGCGCCGTTGGTCCTCGAGCAATGGAGACACGCTTACTTTCGCCGCGCAGCAGCGAAGTTGTGTGATCTGCATCAATTTTATTGCCATTTTTCTTACGCGTCTTTTTATTTGATTTAATACAATGCGATGGACAGATGCAAAATAGTATGCGTAAAATGCAACAAACCAGGCCAATAACTAAAATAAAGAGTAAGTATTACTTTTATTTATAGTATGTAATATCAAGAAAACACTTACCTATAAGCGATGGCCCTATAAGTCTTAATTCCGATGTTTTGAAGCCTTTTTCGCCAGTGCCGACGAAAGCGATGACTAAACCCAGGGCTACTGTGCCCAGACCAACATAAAGAAAGGCATTCGCAAATGTACTAGGTCCCCGTAGTACACCGAGAAAGTCTTCGTCATCTGAGGAACCACCAAGCGAGGCATCTTGGATCTATAAAATGGGTATTAGTTAATAGTTTTTCTTACTATAATTTTTTTTCTTTATTAATTTACCCGATTCCTTTTAACCCAGCGGCGACTTAGGGTCGCTTGTTGCTGAGATTCCTGTACACTGCAGCGTCGTCCTCGTTCCAGCCATGCAGCACGTCCCTGTGCGCACTATTTAAGTGTTGATCAATAAGTAGTGCGGGAAAGAAAATGGTTTTGTATTAATAAAATAGGCATGTAAAAAGAAAAGGTAAAGCCATCGTAAAAAACATCGAAAATCAAAGACAACAAGACTAATTTCGTAAGCATTTCACGATTTTTCTTTTTCGAATTCATATAAACGTTTAAAATGAATTACACAACATTGATATATAACACACGAATATAAATTAATAATACAATACATACAATATTCAAAAATAAATACATAATGCAGCCAATATGTTTAGCAATATTTTAATAAATATTGTAGTTTTGGTATTAGAGTACATAGTTTGAAAGTAGTACAATAGTAAAGTATAAGAAAAGGTACAGTTTACATAAATTTATAGCAAAAGAAAATGTAAAAATTTTCAACTGAAATTCTTTTTTTTTTTTTTGTTTTTTTGTATAAAAGTAATGGAAAAACACAGACAACAAACAAACATAACATAGTAAGTTCTATAAGAAATCATAGTCCAAAATGCAAAGAAATCTAGTACAATACAATAATAAATCCTTAAAACATTCATTTTTGTTTTTCATATTCTGTTTTGTGTTTTTGGTTTTGTTTTATTTTGTTTTGTGAAGAACTGTTAAGAGCGGAAACGGAAGTAGTTATCAGCAGCATCAGCACAACAGCAGGCGTAGCACATCCGCTTAAGTTTCGTTTCGTTTTCTTTTGCTTTCATTCACTTTTCACAATCACTTTCGTTTCGTTTCGTTTTGCGTTTTGTTAGTCAAGATGCATTTTAGTTTTGGTGTTGTTGTTGTTGTTGGCGACTTTACTTTACTTGTACAATATTTAAGTTCTGACTTAAACTAATTCTGCTGTAAACTAAAATATGATAAATAAAAGAAAAAAAAAGGGAAATATGCTAAAAACTCACTAATTCATAAAATGGCCATTTCAACAACAAGGTTTTATGAGAATTTTTATTTTTTCAAGGCTATTCAAGTTTTGTTCTCATGCCATTTTTTTGTTTTTTTTTTTGTTTTTTATTTCTATAATAAAAACAAACAAACAAGCAAATGCATGCAAAAATATTCTATATTTTTTCTCCTATTTTTTTTTTTGCTGTAGATGTTTTAGAAATGGTTTTTGATTTTTGTTGTTGTGTTAAGGCATAAATAAATATGATTTTAAATAATAATAAATTACAACGAAATGCTCTCTTAAATGTGGCTTAAATAACTTTAATAACTGTCAACAATTTTGTAATTTGATATTGTAATTATTGTTATTTTAGTTTTATTGTTTTCTATTGGGATTTCTGGCCTTTTGATTATATTGTATCATATATTTTGTTGAATTGAATTCATTTTTATATTGTATTTAAAATATATTGAACATGGTTAAATTTTGGTATTACACATACGCAATGTTGTCTAAATTAAAGATTTATATTGTCCGTTGCTATTAGTAACCATAATTTATTGGTTTATTTGCATTCTGACTACTAATGATTACTAAACTTATTGCAAATAAATTTTATTTTATTTGTGGAGAAAAATCAAATCAAATAGTATATTTTTTTTTTGTAATCATCCTAATGCATACTAATCTATTGTATTTGAAAGGAAGTTTATAGTGGATGTACAAGTAAATGTTTTCAGATTAACATTATTATTATTAAATTGGATCGGATAGTGTTCCGGAAAAAAACATGTTAATCTGTTTTCAAAGAGTTGTGCCTTCAAAGTTGAATTCGCTGGAAACTTTGCTTTCTTGCTTTCGTTGTAAACGAGAAAGGAATGTTGTGTAAGGCTTCTGCTCTATCAATTTGAACTTTTACTTCCAAACAAATGGCTTTGACACTAATGTTAATAAGTGTAAACTTTATTGGATCAATATCCATATCAAACAAAAGGTAAATCTAAATTCTGCACCATTCAAATAGTCTTAACAAGTCATTTTATTCTATTTAAAGATCATGAGTATGATCCAGAAAATAGAAAAATGAAAATATCATTGGATTTCATATGAATTAAAACTATGAAAGAGGAATCAAAATTGTTGCAAAGATAATTATTGCATTTGAAGAGAACTTTCCGGGGATTGTTAGCTTGTCGGGATTCGAAGGCTCAGAAGATATTGTGATTCAAGAGCAATACCGATGGTAGGGTGTCCCGAACCAGTAAGGTCTATGGAATATATCGAAGCCAAAATCATTTCTCAATATATCGGCACCTTTACATAAGTACGGTAGGCAGTTGTAAGTATTTGCCTCAAACGGTTCACTATATAAAAGTTTAATGATGAAAAACATTAAACCATGAAAAATGCAACAGGAAGTATTATACCTTAAGACAATAAAGTACCCGGGATTTGTCATTTAAATTGCCAGTTAAGTATTTTCATTTATGATTACAATTTCATGTTATATGATCACCAATGTTCGAAGAAGAAAAAGCGAACGTTGAAAGATAAAATGGAGATCTAACACATGTTAAATCCTTTCTTGATAATGTCGAGATGCAAAGTTTAACCTCGGCCGCTTTTTTTTTTCTTATCAAACTTCAATCGATGCAGAAGGTTTGCTTATCACTTTAAATTAAGGAAAACCCAAAAATGATTCATCTTGTCTCTCGACTCTGCACTGAGAATTAATTATGTGAAAAATTAGCCACTTTCGATGCAAAAGAAGATTTGATTAAAATATTGTGACAGTTTTTCTAAATAAAAAGTCAATTTTACACAAGATTTACATGTGCACCCTGTACAATCAAACTATATAGTAAAATTTGAATCTTGAAATTCTTTATATGTTCTTGCAATGTCAAGATAAAGAAGCATATATTTTTATAAATGAAATTGTTATCACTTCTTTGTTTCATAGATACTTTCTTCAAATCAATTTAGACTATGTAACAATGCCTGTCATAACTTTAAATAAGAATGATTGAATAAATGAATAAAGTAGTAAAGTTAATAAACCCACACACACTTAAGTAGAATGTTGCTGTTTAATTTACGCGTAGGAAGGTACAATTTCTTACAACTCACATGGCAAATTTCTCTTGCTCTTTTTTATGATTTATTTAACTTAAGATTTGCTTTTGATAATTCATAAATTAAGTCTTGTCTCTGATAATATGAGCATGAATGAATATAAACTTTAGCAGATTGTTTTGTTATCGAACGATTCCTTAACTCAGCACACTTTATAACAATATATTCAGCATGTCAGTAATAAGGTTTTGAACAAATAAAATACACAGAGCGACACACTCCAACATACATAAATAGGCACACACAGATACACGCATATATGTATGTAAGTATGTATATCGCGAATGCTAAGCAACATTCCCAACACGTTTCGCACATACACAGGAGATACAGATACACACACACATATACACCTCTTTTGATACCATATAGACATGAAATCGTGTTTCGTGTGCAAAATAGTTATAAAAACAGAAAAAACTAAAAGAAAATAAAGGACGAGCTCAGAGAAAAAACAACAAAAAGTTACTATATGTGTGTATTATATCCGATGACGACGCTGTCACATATTGAGGGCAATGTTAAAAAAGAAAATGAAATAAAAACGAATTAAATCGATCGTTCTTTAGTAAACGTATATATGTATGTATATAGTTTTCTGCTATGATTTTGCTTTATTTATTTTTTTCCTTTTTTTTCTTTATTGTCCTTGACTCAGTGAGCGAAAAAACGTTAAAGCAAAGTTTCGAATGATGAAAATGTAGGAGTAATCAACAATTTGCGACGCTGATTGACGAGCGAACAAGTGAACAAGTCAACAATATATACAGCGATTATACCTATAACAACAACAGCAACAACAATCAGTCATGCTATAACAACAAATAATGGTCAATTTTTTTGACTTTTGTACATTCTGTATGTGTTTTGATATTTGACTTTGAATTCGTTGTTTTTCCTCGTGTTGATTATTTTATACCATTTCTTGTTGTTGTTATTGATGGTATTGTATTTCCTTTTCTTTGAACAACAATATGAAAAATACTATACTAAGTAACGTCACGCGATTTTACCTATTATTATTTAATTTTATGTTTGCTTTGAGTTTCAACCCACCTTCGGGGCAACTAAGTACATACATAGTACATATGTTTCATACTATAATATCACGTATACGCAACACATCGTTGAATGTTATACGAGTATTGTATGTAATTCATGAAATGCAAACGAGCATTTTATTGGTTATTAATTAAAATTATTGATGCATTTGCATATTTCTTTTGTGTTATTGTTTCTTTGGTATTGTTTTAATTGAGTTAAATTTTAGTTGTGAATTATTAGAAAATTCAATATGCATATGACAGCAAATTAGCTTTACTAAATGATATTATAAAAATATCATGACATAGAAATGGAGTTGGCATATTGAAAATTAAAATAAAATAAAATTAAAATAACATAAAAATAAAAATAAAAAAAATAAAAAAAAATAAAATAAAATAAAATAAAATAAAATAAAATGAAATAAAATAAAATAAAATAAAATAAAATAAAATAAAATAAAATAAAATAAAATAAAATAAAATAAAATAAAATAAAATAAAATAAAATAAAATTAAATAAAATAAAATTAAATTAAATTAAATTAAATTAAATTAAATTAAATTAAATTAAATTAAATTAAATTAAATTAAATTAAATTAAATTAAATTAAATTAAATTAAATTAAATTAAATTAAATTAAATTAAATTAAATTAAATTAAATTAAATTAAATTAAATTAAATTAAATTAAATTAAATTAAATTAAATTAAATTAAATTAAATTAAATTAAATAAAATAAAATAAAATAAAATAAAATAAAATAAAATAAAATAAAATAAAATAAAATAAAATAAAATAAAATAAAATAAAATAAAATAAAATAAAATAAAATAAAATAAAATAAAATAAAATAAAATAAAATAAAATAAAATAAAATAAAATAAAATAAAATAAAATAAAATAAAATAAAATAAAATAAAATAAAATAAAATAAAATAAAATAAAATAAAATAAAATAAAATAAAATAAAATAAAATAAAATAAAATAAAATAAAATAAAATAAAATAAAATAAAATAAAATAAAATAAAATAACATAAAAATTAAAATAAAATAAAATAACATAAAAATTAAAATAAAATAAAATAAAATAAAATAAAATAAATTAAAATAAAATAAAATAAAATAAAATAGAATAAATAAAATAAAATAAAATAAAATAAAATTAAATAAAATTAAATAAAATTAAATTAAATAAAAGAAAATAAAATAAAATAAAATAAAATAAAATAAAATAAAATAACATACAATAAAAATTAAAATAAAATAAAATAACATACAATAAAAATTAAAATAAAATAAAATAAAATAAAAAAGTTAGGAAGCCACTCACAAAATATGAAAAAATATACAAATTACTTTTCTATACATAAATGCTTAATTGGACCAACATGGAGTTTGGGGGCAATATACATATGTATGACAATCCCCAAAGTTACAATCATATTGGGTTGAGGAAAAAGTACGCGGCCTTTTTCTGTTTACTTGACTTTAAAGTGTCAAAACTTGCAATCAGTTCTTTGTATTTGGGAATTCTTTTATAGTTTCACAGCTGATGAACCAATAGATCATTTATGAAAATATTAAGATTAGTTCGTTCTAAAAAAATTTATTAGAAATACAAAATTAGTGAAAAGTTGGAAACAAATCGGTACATTCCATAAATGTACTAAGATAATGGTACAAGTATGTGCAAAGTTTTATGGTGAAGATAGTTTATCGAAAACCACTGCCAAGAAATGATTTGCATGTTTTTGTTTTGAAAATTTTTCTGCATCACGCTCAGATTGACTGACAGAGTCGATGAAATCATGGAATCAGTTAAAAAAAAAAACAAAAAAAAACCGGCATATAAGTAGTCATGATATTGTTAACGAACTTAAGAATAAAAACAATTTACTTTAAAGCCATTTTCAATTATTCTTGTTGTAAAAAGGAGTTTCCATATACGAATCGCTGTTGAAACGGAACAAAGTCGTACCAATTTTGAAGCTGTGATGATTTACAGATAACATATATTACGAGACTGTTGTGCGAAAGTGATTTTTTTAAGCGAAGTGAAGCCCCACAAAAGCCAGGGTTGAGAGAAAGAATGTGCCGCCGTGTATTTGGTTGGATTGAAAGGGTATCATCCATAATGCAATTGAATAGAAAAGGTGAAAATTGATCAACAGAAAAAGTGTCACGTTTCATCATGACACCGCTAGACCCACCCATCTTTGAAAGATCTTGGTTGGGAAGTTTTAATACAACCACCTTATAGTCCTCTGGAATACCCTCTTTCTAGCGAAAAATTAGCTTCTCAAGTGGCATGTGAAAATCACTTGTAGCAGTTTTTTGATGAGAAACCCCAGAAATTCTCCATTGATGGAATAATGGGGTAAGCTGAGAAATGGCAGAAGGTGGTTGAGCAAAATGGATAATACATAATTTATTAAATTATAAAAAAAGGTCTGTATTTGTACTTAAAAAAGGCCTTAACCCAATTTTATAATTACATATATATTTATTACATCGAATTGCTGCTTCAATGGGCATTCAGTTTTGAATTATAATGTGATGCTTATACTGGGACCATGTTCAGAGAGTAAAAATATATCTAGACTTCAGAAGTTCCAGTCTCCATTAAAAGCAAAAGATGGACTTTTCATTGCGGTCATAATTAACACATAATCAGACTGATTCAGTCACTATGACCATGATGTCATGAAGAATAATTATTCAGGTGATTCTGACGTGAAAGTTATCATGCCAAATGCAATATTATTTCAATATCTGCTTTAAAACTTGAACATGGAATTTATATACATATTTTAAATGTTAAGCGTAGACAAGTAGAGAAGAGAAAAATTAAGAAACCAGCTTATTATTTTTAAATTCCAAATGAAGTCAATAATAATGCTAAGAAATTATTATGTTTAAATTCATTATTAAAATAATTTATTTGATAAACACGAATTTAGTCCTTTTAGTATATTAACATGTTTTAAAGTTGAACAAGAAATAAAAAGGGGTCAATTCAGTAAAAAAGTTAAATTTCTTACACCTTGAATCTGAGCATATCTTTGATTACCTTAAATTACTTATTTAATCTATTCATGAACTTATTTTGATTTTTTTACATAGGAACTCCTCTATTTGTCTAATCTAAACTCTTACAATAAGAAATTAAAGAACAAAATACCAAAATAACTACGTAAAATGAAGGGAAATCGAAAAGTTCAACACGCCAAGTATTAATTAAATTTTAGTTCATCAATCCCATTCTGAAGCAGTAAATAAAAAAAAACTTAACGATTTTCAATGCCAAAAAAAGTGTTCGACAATAAATCGAAATTGAGCAAACAACAAACCAAAGGGCGACCATAAAATTAGCCAGTTCTCAAAAACATTAATGCAGACCATACCACACCGAGCCAAACCAATAAAAACATGAGAATGAACGAACGCACCCAATTCTAAAACCACAATCAACAACTATGTATACTTACATAAATTCCAAAGTTTTGTATAGAGTATCTACTACACAAAGAACAATGGTGAGGTAACTTCAATAGGAATGACACCTTTACACCTACGCAACAACAACATGAAACTAGAATACTATTTTCCAACTATTGTAGAATAAACATTGAGTGAGTGTAGATAGAACTAGCTAACCACACCTAAAAACCTCAGTTTTGTATGTGTTACACACAGATAAAAACTACAACACACACACTGTCACATACATAACCACAAACACATACACATATACATATGTGTATTGTACATAAGTGTGTATATGTTAGTATACGCATCTGGTTAGTAGTACTTTCAGTTGGAGAAGAGGACGAAACGCGTAAACAAACTTTTAGTTAAACATGAAATCCGACAAAAAGTCAAAAGTACAAAATTTTGTTGGTGCCGTCAGTAACAAACACTAATGAATGCCATACACGGAAGCTTAGGGAAAACAGCGAAAGTAAACGAAAGAAAAGAGTTCCAAAAATTATTCGACAAATGAAACACTGAACGAAATAATGTCACCCAAATGACACTCAAGTGCAGTACAAAAGACTCCGGACAAGAACAACTAAAACTAGGTACATGTACTGGACAGAACACATACGCAATAAACAAAGAACAATGTACAGAAGCGTATTCACTCATGGGCCATGGGCCCATAGCAAATAAAGATTAGATTCTTAAGAAGTGGTTCTTCAAAAAATATATTGAATTTTGAATATCACAAAAATCGATATCACAAAAAATTGTAATAACAAACTATAACAATGAGAAAAATTACTTAATTTATTAAACGTAACATACTCGAACTGGACACTTACATTATATAGTTGTAAGACAATGAACTAAAACATATTTAACCTTCGTCAATGGGCTCGCAAACTGCGAGAAGCCACTTTGTATTCAGTAAATGAAAATACACATAACTACAATATATATTTTGAATATTCAATGAATGTTACTTTTTACACAAAAAACTATTTAAAATAATTTATATTGTAGAATGGGAAATATTATAAATCATTGCATTCAAAGACATCTGAGACTCTAATTTACTGACCACCTCATCTCTTTGGTAACAGGACAAATCAACTTGCTTTGGGATGCTTCAGTGTTTAGAAATATGCCTTTCGAGAACCGCATATTGGTGAAACTTTTGTAGGCTAAACCACAAGAATTGTGTCTTGAAAATGAAAAGTAAGGACAAGGACAAACCTTCAGAATTAACTTCAAATTATTTGAGTAGTAAGAAGATGCAAGACTTCGCACATTGTGTTGCTTAGAGTTGTTAAGCTACTCGCGAAAATTTTACAATGTTTTTAGAAGTGTAGGGTTTGTAGTCAAGCTTCTTCAATTCTAAGTTTTGAAATTAGCAACAAAATCTACAATAAAACAACCAGAAATGAAAACTTAAAGACAACTTGATTTCACTTTTGAATTAACTGGCGATGTGGGCGGACGCAAGTCAACTAGACTTATGACTGCAATGTGAACGCCGATAAGATCGGACGCAAGTCATCTCGATTAAGTAATGAATTATGCATCCTAATCTTAGGATCAATAAAAAGTAACAAAATATTTCCTTATCCATGTTTTGGAAAACATTATTCTTTAAAATAATTTCGATTTCATGAAATAATTGATGATGTAAATTTATTGAAAAGTGCCCGATAGTTTTTATAAAAACAAAGAGACTTTAATTACAGTATCATTGATGAATGAGCCATCCCAGTTATTCATCCCAAATGTTAACATCCCGTATAATGTATATTTTTTATATATAATAGCATTTTTCAATTATTAAAAGATGGTTACATCTTTTTTTTTATTAATTTACAGGGCGCCAAAACTTCAAATAAGCCTCTGTTTATGTATTGTACATATATACTCTTTTATATATGTCCCATGATTCAGAATAAAATAAAATGGGTATAGAAAATCTACTTAAAAAAACTAAACACACACAAAAAGAAAAAAATCAATAATAACATTTGCATTAATGGCGGTTGAGGCCAAGAAATTAAATATACTGAGGCGAGATCTTTTCGAAGTTTAAATAAGACGATAACAAAATGGCGACACCGATGCCTGCGTCGGCCATTGCAATTATATATAATTAGCTCGAAGGCAGAACTTTGCGTCACATTTCTCTTTGACATCAAAGCGATATGTGCGAATGTCGCGTGACTTGAACTAAACTGAATATATAAAATTTTTGATTTAAATATTTTAGTAAATTGCTCTTGGTTTTGTTTTCAAATAATTTCAATAATCTTCTTTGGCGTTTGGTATGCAATTGAAATCAATTAATCATTGCAAATGTTCTTGTCGAAATTTACATATCAAGCATTGCATTGTTAAGTCATTGTGTAATTATCATTCAAGCGGAAGCAGTCTGTTAATAACTGACATAAATGTATGATGAAGACTTTAATTAAAATTGAAATTTCATATTTGGTTGATTTCATATTTATTTACAATACAAATTAAACTTAACTCATTGAATTTTTATAATAGTACGAACTGAAAAGGTTGGATGGTAGAGGTTTGAAAACCAGCACACTATTTTCTAGAGAATCAACTCAAACAGTTAAGAAACCTCATAAGACACCTGATGTACTACATGTCTTTCAAGTTCATACTTTCATTTAAGGAGTATGAACCAAGCCTCAATAAAGTTGGACAAGATGTAAAGAAGACTGATTGATAGATCTTCTTCTCCTTCCCCCAAAAGCGATTGTGAAAACCCTTGACCTAGAAAAATTTCTGTCAATTAGGCCCTTTTCAGGGAAGCTACCAGTGGGGATATGTTTATCTGTTTTAATGTAAAGAGCCTAGACTTTCTACACGAAAACACTAAATACTACTATGTCAGTCATTGATCAGTAAAGTGATGCCTCATCTGCTATGCAGTTATTAAAGATTTTACAAAACCCTGTATATATTCATATACTCAACCAAAGAATTACTACATGCCTCGTTACAATAATGTAGATATAATGCCAACCTGTAAACACTTGTGTGAGTGCTTAGAAACTAAACAATAAAAACAAAAAATGCATTTTAAACATTTTGTCATCATTTCTTCATTATGCACAATGCCAACAAAATAAAGAGAAGAAAAAAAAAAAAATGAACACAAAAACCCAACTAAGATTTCACATCTCACCGAGCTCTAAGACGAGTGAAACTGTATGTCAAGGTCACATGTAAGTGGCACAAAATTTGAAAGGAACAGCTGCTGCTGCTACTTCTGGTCCAACTAAGTATAACACAATGTAGCGTATTTGATGGCTCAATAGTTGAAATGAAGAGCTTAAGCTACTAACATTTTCATGCGCTTTTTGCCAAAGTACACTTTAAGCGCGGCGGCAAAGACATTGAATGGTCTTAACAAACAAATGTAAAACAAGTTTCTTCTTTCTATTCGTACCTTGAAGAAGGTTATAAAAATGTGGAATGTATGGATATGGAGGTATGAAGAAATAGTACTAAAGTGCATAATAAGGACAGAACAGAAGTTGGAAAAAGAAAAATATATCTAGGTACTGAGTAGCGTAATAAATACGAATAGTTGAAGGTGGTTTCAACGTCTCTCAATGTGAATCAATGTTTGTTTGTTTCTAGGTTTGTATCTTTGTATCTTTGGGTATGTGGCAGCAGCAGCAGCAGCAGCTTCAGCTTTAGTTTCCTTTTCCTTTAACATGCAATTGCTAATGTTACTGAGTGCTGTTGCTTTTGTTGTTTCATTTTAATATGCAGTTCAGACACTCAACTTGAGTTGCGCAAAATCAAGTGCAAAATGCACTTGAAAAGCAAACAAATCTCACCAACGAACCAACGACGAACGAACGAAATATGTTTATGGTTGTGCCCATGAATAGGAAAAATAGGAATGGGCTTAGGGTCTATGTATATGAAGGGGACTCATACACGTGTACAATACTTACGAAAGGCAAATCGCAGTGGGAAAAAGTAGACAGCAAGTTGAATTGCCAAGAAACAAAAGTGAGCTAATGAAATATGCAGTAAGCTGCAGACACAAACACTAATATACACATCTATATTTGAACATACTCATCTATAGATGTATTGTAGTATGCTCATACATATCTAGATATGTGCATACAAATGTATGAGGAAGACAAAGGCAAAGAAAAGAAAGGAAAGAAAAGGACGTTAAAACAATGATGATGATGTTGATGATGAGGAGACAGAAAGGTTAGCAGGATATGCTTTCATTCAGGGACATTACAAGCAATTGCACGCATTGACAATACGTGGTGATGACAAGGGAGATGACAAAGGTGGGAGAAGGTAGGAGAGAGAATAAGACACAATATAATAAGATGTTAAAGGTTGTGTGAAAATTGAAGATTTTATTTATTTGTAAAAAGTTCAACACCTTGAATTTGGGGTTAAATAAATAGAAGTGACTTTGAAAGGGCTTCGAAAATTTGTAACTAGGAATAAATATATCTCAATTTTTAGATAAATACTAAGAATTTAAGTTTACTTTTTACCATTTAACATAATAGAGAAAAAAAAAATACATGTGGCAAGCCCCTTATTTTTCAACATAGAAAATAAATATAAAAAAAAACATAAAAAATAAAATGGAAGTCAACGCCCCACACACATTACAACTAAAACTTGATGAGATTTTTTCAAAACATTGTACATTTGCTGATGAAACTGAACTGACTGTCAACGCTAGTTCACTGTCTTTATAGGATACATACATAATATGTATTTTCCATATATAAATGATAAACTGTCATTTTCAATGTTTTGGACATTGTCATGACATGCGAAGTTGGCTCGTTTGTTTGTTTCACTGTAAAAGTTTGCCTGCCTGGAAATGTCATAGATTGTTATGTTTTTCTTATGGTCATGGTTTTTTGGTTTTCTTGACCACGTTGTTAGTTAGGAAAATGTAACAATTTACCATGTGAAACTCCGGTTTATTATACGTAATATCATTATGTTTAAAGATATATTATTTCGAATTCATTATTAAAATTAGACATTGAAACTACAGAAACATTGCAATGTATTCCAGCATGTAACGAAAGCCTACTGACCTAAATAAAAATTTTCAAAATAAACAGATGATAAAAGTAGAAATCAAGGCTCTTAATTAATTATTTAATATTGCATTCAGAAAAGTCTTGAAGAGCAGGGTAATTGGTACTAGACAATAAAGATAATGAAGTGAACAGAAGAATAAACAAGATACCAAAGGCATATGTAAATACAGATTCCTCTCCTTTTAGTGACGAAACAAACCACTAACAGAACTATGGAACCATAACAGGTCTATTCACAATTCATCAAGAAGTACAGAAAATGCAGAGTCACAGTCAATAGAAGCCATTGAATATCTTACTTTAGTCCTGCCCTTTACTCTCCAGAATAAGATTTCAGTTCCAAAAATAGACTGAGAAGTCGAGCAGAAAAGGATCACTACATTTGCTATAAATATCACAAATGCCTACTTAGGTACTCTATTTGGTATTATCAATAACCTAATCGGTCTATCAGGGACTTTAAAGCTAACTAGATTAATATCATCATTTGAACACTTTTCATTACTTCTATCATTTCTAGAAGATTTTGATCTTCCAGTCTATTGACTACCACATGCTTGTTTGTTGTTTTTTTTACGAGTAGTAAAAATCTTAAAAGCAAAAAGATTTTCAAACAGAAATCGAGATAAACACGCATTTACTCAAGTGTAAAGAAATACGGAAATCAAGATTTAAAGAAATCACAAAAACCAACAGACTTCTAAAACTCAACTACGACGGCGACGAATACCGGAAGTCTGGACCAAACCAAAATGAAAACAAAACCTTTAATTCAAAAAAAAAAAAAAAAAAAAAGAAAAACAAATGGAATCGGAAAACAGAAAAACCTCTAAAGAATAGCAAAGAGAAAAAAAAATCATATGACTTTTGAAACAATCAACATTGAACCGCAAATTAAAGTCGTTTTGTGGTTGATGTAGTTGAGGCAAAACAAAAAGAACGTTAAACAGGAATAAAGAGAAAGAGGAAACCTTCAAGGCTAAGAATATACAGCAAGCATATATGCTCAGTAAATATGTGTTTGTGTAAATGAGTGTATGAAACCGAGCAGAAAAATGCAATCCGCTTTTTTCTTCTTATTCTCGAGTTTTTAGTTATTTGTTTTGCGTTGCGTTGCACAAGCACTTCCGGCGTGATATGTTCGGTGTGATATGTACGGAGACTGTCAGCCAAAAGTGCGAAGCTTTGCCATATTTAGAGTTACTTTTTCTTATTTTTTTCTGCTTGACTGAGTGTGGGCAATAGAATTGAAATGAAACAGAGAAAGGGATATGGTAGACTTTAGGTGATGACTCAGTCTCCCAGGGTTTTAATTGAACAAGTGTGGGATAGCAGCAGCAGCAGTAGAGCAATGAACAATAGTGGTTAGAGAATGAGACATACATGGACGCGTATTCAAGCGGCAAAATATCCAACCATGGGAATCGAAACTGATTAAGCCCCCCAAATAGAGATTTTTAACAGATTTGGCTGCAATTTTTTTTTTGTTAGATTTGAAATTTGAACACTTGAAATAACTAATTTCCCACAACGCCAAGCTCAATTGCGTTCATTCATATAGATGTATCACGTATGTATGAGTATGAAGTTAGGAAGGCAAGGAACGTGGGCAAGTTAACACTATAAATCATTGAATGCCCAAAAATATGCTACATAATTTTTTCGCAATAAAAAATTTAAAGTGCTGCGCAATGCATGAAAAATCGCTTGCACTCGAACACTCGAAAATATGTGGCAGGATAGAGTACTATTGGCCTGAGTCCTGGCTTCATCTGATTTGGATGGCTGCAATCCATTCATTCACCCATTCGTGCATGCTGCCTCATGCAGCACGTCCTCACCATCCTCCAATGCTATTGTTTGGTATAAGCCAGTCATGTCGTCTCTTACCATTGTGCCGAAAAAACAATGAACGAATATGCAACAGCAGCACTCACAGTAGCACAATCTACATAGAGGAGCCGGAAACCAAACTATTGGGACCAAGAGTCGGATGTCGGTTACGTTCCATTTGATTGCATTTCATTTCATTTGAACATTTATTTCAACTTGAAAGCAAGTTTCCATCCAAGCTTCAGTGCTTAAGTGTGTGAGCGCCTGTAAGTAGGCAATAATCGCCACCCAGACCAATGCCCAAGTGGTGGGGCCGAGTGATTATTATGCCAGAGTCCTTGAGTGTGGCGAAAAAGAAGAATAAAAACACTCGTGAGCATTCACTCAAGAATACAAAAAAAAGCACCTATATAGAGAAACCTCTTATGAAAAATAGATGATGGCGCTCAGGGCATACTCCATACTTGTTTCAACTTTAAGTTACAGTAGTTTTACCTCTTCTTCTACATTTTTGAAAATTCTTTGAGTTCTTGAGCAATACTTCAACTTTTACCTCATTTCAATTTCAAACTTTTATTTTTTCTCTCAATTTTTTTTTTGTTTTTTATACTTTTAATGATGATGTGTTTTAAGCTTTCGTTTGCTTTCAATTTGCAAATGATTTCACTTTTTCTCTGTGGTCATCATTTTTGCCTTCGGGTTTAATTAAAAAGAAGAAAGAATTCAACAATCGCAAATAAATTGCATGACATTTTATTCAATCAGTTTTATGCCATAATATTTGTAATCTCAGGAGGTTAATTTAACGAACTCTAAATGGATTAATTTGGGAAAATGATTCAATCATATCGAATTGAATATTATAATAAGAATATAAAGGTGCACTTCAGTGAAGCATATGATTATTTGGATAAAAGAGGCAGCCACCTTCGAATATCGATTTCCGGAATAATACGCAACAAAGAATTATAAACTCAAAGGACTTGCAAAAGAAATTTTTTGTTAAAAGTATAAGAATCTTTTTGAAATTACCATATCAATCCTTGATACTTTACGAGGATTAACTGTTATATTTCAGGAATGGGCAATAGTAGTATTGCCAGATCAAATCTGACATCTGAATCGTTGAGTATCACGTTCTTTTAGCTTAAAAATACTCAGAACGATTTGAATGTGCTTTTGCAACTTTCGACATAATTTAGCTCATCGACGAATTTTTTGAAGTTAATTCAAAATTAGTTATTTTGCCTGCCAGAAACTGTGCGAACTGACATTACAAGATCATCATATGTCATTCTGGGATATTAGTAGCAAAAATGTACATTCATTGGATACGGCTTCAAATGATGTTCGCTGAAAAAAGTGTTGAACCTATTGTTTCGTAAGAAACTTGAAAAAATACAGAGACGGTGCCTCAAAAGGCATTTTCAAGATATAACAGTTGACAAATTTTGGATCTATGAGCCCGAAACTAAAATAAAAGTCCTTCGCCGGACAAATGACCTTCGTCTCATTAAACCAAAGTAGGCCAGGAAATGCTGAATGGTATCCAACTCAAAAGTGTTCAATGATTTGAGGAAAATAAAATGCTGACTTCGAATCATTCTTTAATGCAAGCTCTCACACAGCAACTCACACAAAACTCTTTTTGATCACACAAAAACTCGAATTAAATGGTCATCCCACGTAAAGTCTTTAGTTGGAACGTTTCGTTACCGACATTAAATAAACTATATATGTATGTTTGCACATATAAATATTCTGAAACAAAAAATGCACTAAAAATTAAAAAAATAATTGCTTATTCTTGTGTACACACAACTTACTCTACTCAATTTACAATTATTATTATTTTTGGAGTCAGTGGAGACTTTTCAAAAAAAAAAAAAACAAAATCGGTCAACAATTGACAGAGAAATCAGCGGACAAACAATACAATCGAACATATAACCGCCTCTTTTTTTGAAGTCGGTGAGGCATATTTCCATTCAGAAATGCATTCACTGTGTATGTATACAAAAACATCCATTCACACAAGTATTCGACTTGAACGTTCGACCATGTCATTTGTTTTTGTTGTTGTTTC